>CM042084.1:37632805-38949472 GCA_023512835.1 Taxillus chinensis
CCTTGATTCTGTGCCGCTAGATTCCCACAAGGTATGGGAGTTAGTCTCCCGTATGCTATTCCACTATAGTGCTCCCCCACCTCGTGAGGCCTTCACTTATCTCTGAGGTAGTCTCATTGATATTCCCAAGATCCAAACAAGATCGTACAGATATATATGTGTGTATATAAAGAGGGGGGTAAATCTGTACACCTAAAACTAATTCCTTTAGTTTTAAGGAGTAGTTTACTTATTAGAGATATTCTTACAAGTGTGGTTATTGTTTGAGTGGTATCTTAGTGTTTTGTGCAAGATCAAGTTAACAACAGCTGTGTATGGGAAAGAAAAGACAAAGACACATGATCAACGTGGTTCGATCAATGTGATCTATGTAAAGACTTGTGTTTGGGTTAATTCAGGAGATAATTTTTAATTGGTAATGAAGATATCATTTTGGTATTGTGCTTGGCGATACAAGTATTTTAGCTGTAGTTGGGTCCAATTTGGAGTTTGGAACCTTGGAAGGCTAGTTATGTGATTTTGGGTGTATATTAATTAAAGAATTATCAACACATATAAATAGAGAGAGAGAGAGACTCCCAGTGTGTTGTTATTTGTGTTTATTGACATTGGTGAAAGAGAGAGAGCGTGAAGAGAGCTTGGAGCTTGGGTTTTGGGGTTCGTTCATCCACGAATTGTTACCCGGTAGGTGTTCCTAAACTTTTTATCTCGATTTTGTTCCCGGTAGGTTTCGGTTGTTATCATACGATTTAGAGGCGTTCAGAACGTGTTTTGAGGTATATATCATAGTCAATGCGTAACAAGTATGTTTATGAGCGTCTGGGGGTTGCTGGGTTGACTCTAGATTAAGAATAGGCTAAAAACGACGATTAATAGTGCCCTTGGTGCATTATGATTTGGAGGGTCGAAGTGTCGACGGGATCGAAGGTCAAAGAGTAGAAACTGACTCGAAGCTTATTCCGTATCATGGGGATGATTTCCGTGCTAGTGGTTGGCTCAAATCCTTATTCCGTGTTAAGGATCGCTTGGATTCCTTATTTTGTGCTAGTAGGAAGCTCGAATGCCTTATTCCGTAGCACTGGAGCCTTACTCTGGATGAGTGGATGTTTTGGATCCTTACTCCGTATCATGGAGTGTCACGCCCCCAAATCCCAAGGACTTGGAACTAGGAACATGACTTCCCCTTGCCTGCACCCGAAAGGTCAAGGGGTTGGTGACAAGCACCAATAGAGACTACACAGTGGGTGTTGTCTCAATCATGCAAACATGTACAATCATACATCAAGGATAATCCTATACTTTCTCATATATCAACATGCATACAATATGTCAAACAGTCATAAAGACATCACATGCAAATACAACTGTCCATGGACCCATGTTCGGAATACAATACATAATCAATACAAATACAATATAGTCTCATACATCAGAGTAGTAGGCACGTCCTCCTAGAAGAAAATCCTCTACTAGTCTCGGGTCACACCTGAAAAGGAGAAACAACAAAATAGGGGTGAGCTACAAGCTCAGTAGGTGACCCCAAACCTCTACATCACTCTATTATGCAAAACATATAAGTCTATACTATATGTTTAGTGTATTCGTGCACCGTGTAGTGTGCACAATCATCAGGACCCTAGCACCACAAGCTCAACAGCTCAACCCAGGCTACAGCCTGTCATCACGAGCTCAACAGCTCAACCCAAGCCTTAGCTTGTCGAGTCAACCACATAGCACAACCTGTGCATCACAGTGAGAACACAAATAAGTCACAGAGCCCAAGGAACAATAGACTCAGAGCCGTAGAGTCAAAGACTCAGAGAAACGGAGACTCAGTTTGCAATAACCCAAATGACGATAGGCTAAGCATTAGACATTGAGGGTCGGGGACTTGCAGAGTCAAAGACTCGCAGGGTCAAAGATCCAGCATAAGTTCATAGACTAAAGGAATAGAGGAGTTGAAGAACATATTAGCCCTCCAAAGCAAACTGAGTTACTCAAAGAAACAGACTTAAAAACTCGTAGCTAAGACAGTAGGCATAGGCTACGTATGCTCAGTATAAGAGTCATAGCAAGAATCGGAGACTCGAAGGGTCGAAGACTCACTTAACATAGAGTGAACCGTTAGACTTAGACTAACCTGTAATCTGCCATCCATGAAGACTCGAAGATATAGAGTCAAAGACTCATAGCTAGTAATGTGTTAGTACACTCTTAAGAGAAACCATTGTAAGCGTCGGAGACTCGCAGAGTCGAAGATCATTCTACAGAGTAAGTTTGTCATCATCTATAAACTACTACCCATGAAGACATGAAGAAAACCAGGGTCGAAGACTCGCAAGACCTAACGTTGTCAAAGCCTGAAGTATCACTATGCATGTTGGTCCCTTGGAGCTTAGAGGGGGGGGGTGAATAGGCTCTTATCGAAACTCCTTCCTTACTCTTTGGCACAACACCTATCTGATTAAAAGATAGAATCAATGCGGAAAATAACCAGATAGTGAAAGTATTTTGTTTTATTATCAAAATGATAAGTACAACAAAATGGAAGCAAATTAAAGCTTAAAGAGCTTTTAAATCTACTCACAACTTTCTAACACTCTGTTTACAATGCACTCACACGCTAGCCTCTATGGTCTTGTTGAGCTCTCTTGCATTCACAATTTTAATGTACAAGGTTTACATAAAATATATAGCACATCATCAAGAGACAATCTTGGAACTTGTTGTTCCGGACTATGTGCGCAATTACTGTTCCTCAAAATCCTCTCTGTCTTAAGTGCTGCGGATGTGGAGCTCAATGTCTTGGGTTTGCAAAGCATAAGTGTGTTTGTGAGTTCCCAAGTTCAATGTAAGTTGTGTCCACATATCCAGATGATCCACATGTAAGATGCTTTAAGTTCTCAACGAGTTTGTCTTACATCGGGAAGCAGCGAGCTGGTGACTTTCAATACGAGGAGATAAATTGAAGCAGCGTCATCTTAAGTCCGGTGTAAGGTTCCTTACTCTGTGTTAGACTGAGCTAGGATCCTTACTCCATAGCAATGATTGCTTACTCCGTATCAATTTAGAACTGGAATGCTTATTCCGAGAAAACGCTTCCTTACTCCGTATGAATGAGAAGGTCAGAGTGCTTACTCCACATCAGTGCTTCCTTACTCTGCATCTAGTTTTCTTACTCCGTATGAATTAAAGGAACAGATGGCTTACTCCGTATCAGAACATCCTTACTCCGCAAGAGTAACAGGTTTGGATTCCTTACTCCGTGCGAAATAAGGACTCGGGTCCTTATTCCGCATAAGTCGTTCTTTACTCCGCATGAATAGAATGCTCCGGATTTCTTACTCCGTGATTCTTTTCCTTAGTCCGCTTGAGTGGAAGACTTAGCCTTTTTACTCCATGATAACTTTGACTTTCTCCGTGCGACTTATAGACTAGGAATCTTACTCCGCATCTATTGACTTAGTCCATGTTAAAGTATTAGACGCAGACTCCTTAGTCCGTAGCTTTAACCCATTAGTCCGCATGTATGATCCTTATTCCGTATGAAGTGAAGACTTGGTTATTTACCAAGTTTTTGACGATGCACACTCTCATCTGGATCAGAATTATGTATCTCGTCCTTAGCTTTCCTCTCACAAGTGTAGGTCCGGATTAAGTTCATATCTTCTGCAATTACTTAACATGAAAACAACAAAAGTCTTAAATCAAGTTACATAGGGTTCTATTCGCATCATCCAAATTCTGGGCTTGATCCAACAGTGCACTAAAAAAAGGCTCGACCTAAATCTTCGAGGTAAATCTTCAAGTGATCAGACCTTCGAGGCAAACTCACAACCCTAAGCGTCTTACTTAGTGATATCATCAGCTAGGGTTTGTATAGTAAGCCTGCGCCATCCTGAGCAGTTAAACACATTTAATGTCGCATTAATAATTGCCAACTACCATCAACGGATGAACGACCAAGATCGACTATACTAGTATGGGCATACAACCACACAACATGGGCAACAGATCTGCAAAATCAGAGCAAATCATCCCATCCCCTATACTTTTGCATTTTAAGTGGCGAGAAGTTAGACTATCAGGATGGACGACAATGCACATATGCACTATAATCTTAAAATATATCTCTCACACACTTAACGAAATAATATATGAGTCAAACTCTCACAGAAAGCGAGGAACACATAACACAAGATATAAAATTCTGACATGCATTAAAGAAATAATGCTTACAAAATCACATGTGAGTTCCAACGCTAGAGAGTAAGACGTTGTGAGAAAATTCATCCAAATGTTGTGCACCGTGTTGAATAAAGAATGAAATCTTGTTAAACGATCAATCACACATTCTTGTTAAAAGAGATCAATACAATCATCCAGTCTACTTTTGGTGTTGTTTATCCACAATCATTAACTATCCTAGAACATTCCAAATGGAATCAATCAGTCCATATTGATATCCGTAGGAATATTTATTCCATATCTGAGATCTGTCCCATCTAGAGCATTTACTCTCATATCAGATTTGTTGGATAGTCATTAATCACTCCTACATCATATTGTCATCTTCTCAATTAATATTCATAGTACAGTCATCTCTTGAATATTCATATACTAGCATACAGTTTTTGCTTCCGCGAAAATAGTCTATTCACCCCCCCCCCCCCCTCTAGACACACTTTGGGTCCTATAATTGGTATCAGAGGTTCTACAACTCTGTAGAGATCCCTATTGATAGATATGGACTCCAGTAGTACAGCTCCCATTCTTAAGCAAGCTCAAGTTCCGGTCGAGGAACAAGAAGCCAGTCGTACTCCAGTAGTGGAACCGACTGGAGAGCAAGAGCAAGAAGAACCTAGCACCAGTAGCAACAACAAAGAACAGGAAGACTTCTATGACGTCCTTCCTGGCTCATCCTCCCAAGTCCCTATGTGCACACCCGCGCGCTTCTCCAAATGGAAAGCGAGAATAAGAGCTCACCTGGACATGCTTGACACTTTTCTTTGGGAAGTTATCCAGAACGGACCTTATACTCCAAAGAGCATGTAGAGAGGTCGTTTACATACGAAAGACCCAGACAGTTGGTCCAAGGTGGAGCAGAGGAAAGTGAAGCTTGGCTTTAAAGCAAAGGCCATCCTTTTCTCTACACTCGACGATGGTCTGTTCATGGATGTGCAAGACCTGGAGATGGCAAATGAGGTATGGGACAAACTCTGTCTCATTTACAAAGGAGATAAACAGATTAGGGACAACAAGATTTCCATGCTCAAGTGAGAGTATGAAGCCTTCAGATGTGAACCGAAGAAGTCACTTGACAACATGCAACGGATGAAAAGCTACAATGTTGAGATCTCTCAGAAGGATAAAAATGACAAATTTCTGAGATCTCTACCTCTAAGACTACTGATAAAGACATCAGTCATCCGTCAGTTGAAGGAATGAAAAACTTGTGCCTTGGAAGTACTTTATGGAGACCTCAAGATATTTGAAATGCAAAAAGAAGAGCTTGAGGCATTCGAGAACCCTTCTAAGAAAAAGGAGAAGTTGGTTGCCTTTAAAGTTGCTGAACTAAGGGAATCATCTTCTGAGGAAGAAGAAGAAGAAGAAGCTAAAGATTTTGATACAGATAGCACCTCAAATCAAGAGGTAGCATTTCTTATCAAGAAGTTGCTGAAGAGAAGGGGGAACTATAGGAGGACAGCTAGGCAGTCGTCCCCATCCTTATCAAAAGGAAAGGATAAGGAGAAGTTGTAGCGCTATCACTGCAACGGGCCCATCCACTTCGTTGCCAACTGTTACAAGCTAAAGAGGGAGAAGAAGAAGACTAAAGGCTCCTCAAGTAGGAAGGATGACAAGAGGAAGAAGGCATTTATCACCAATAAATTCAATAGCGACACTGAGGAAGAAGAAGAGTCCTCAGATGATGAGAAGATGGAAAAAGGTCTCATCTGCTTTATGGCTGACACCTCACCTCCAATCAAGGTAAGAAGTTATGCATAGCTCTACACAGAATTTGAAAACACTTATAGAGCATATAAAGAAATGGTGGAACAATTCCTCCTTATGAAATCTGATAAAGAAAGATACTACTTTAAATTGAAAAGACTTTCATGTGAATATATAGACTCAATTGATGACTATGAACGAACGAAGAGAAGATTGAGAGCTGAATTGAGTGAGATGAGAAGGACACACGTTGATCTTTTGGACAAAGCTGCTCAATTAAAAATGGCTAATAAAGACATTGACATGCTGGAAAAGGAACTAAAAGAAACCAAAGCTGAATTGGAGAAATAAAGACAAATAAGTAAAAGGTCATAAGACTCAGCTGAGATTGTAGCCCACTTTAGAATAACTCCAGATATCAAAGGTGTTGCCTTAGGTCTAGGTTTCTCTAAAGACCAAGTAACCAAGGTGTAACGACCCATGAGTGGGTGTTAGTCCCACATTGCTTGGTGAGGAGAACAAAGTCCGCCATTTCACACCCCAATTTCCTTTCACTTGGAAACGGGTAATGACTGCCCATGCCCGCACCCGAAGGGTCAAGGGGTTGGTGCAAGTACCTAAAAGGACTTATGACATGGGTGTTGTCCCAAACCTGTACAACCAGGCTAACATGCCACGGGCATGCTCCTGCTCCCAAACCAAGCACACAAACAATAATTAAATAACAACCACAACCCAGTTCATTACATTTAAAAGGTCTCAAGGTTCAATACAACTCAATGGGGAAAGTTCCCATTTAAACCAGAATATACTGTTTACAAATAATCACACATAACATAGAAATCCATAACAAAGCAATGAAAACCAACATAGTCTTCAGCCTTAGTGGCCTATCCTCCAGCCCTTTCACCTACCGCCTGCCAAATCCTGCAAAAGAACAGTTTATGGGAAGGGTGAGCAAACCATAGCTCAGTAGGGATCCAGTCTCCCCAGACCCGTCCCACTCAACAGTATGCATGACAAGTGTATGCTTGTGCTCGTGTCATGCCTAAAGCTAAAGCAGCAAGCATCACCCAGTAACACACCTTTTACCTGAGCCCACACTGGAGGGCAGAGGACACCCCGCCACCACGGCGACATGACATACCACATCCAGGCGAATGTTGCATGGACACCAATGCAACATTTTCCACCCGAGTCAGGTATGGTCAACCACCTCCTCGGGCGCCATACCTACCCTCAGGAATGGGTGTAGACTTAGCCCACCGTCGTTAGTGCTACACCGAGACTCAGGACCGCGGTCCTGGCCAAATCTCAAGGGGTCCAGCTATCATGCCTGGCCCATAACTCGGCTCAATCCCATCACATTTGGGTGATCCATCTCAAACAACAATATAATCAGTTACAAAAGTACGGCTTAGTAACACATCTCAATTTAATATAAAACAGCAGTGCAGCTCAACAGAGTATATCACAAACAAGGTTCACCCGGCCGACATAGTCAGCTACAAACAACATATACCTGTAACAACCCATGAGTGGGTGTTAGTCCCACATTACTTGGTGAGGAGAACAAAGTCCGCCTTATAGGAGGGGACGGATACCTCACCTCACAGGGACGCGTTTTGGGCGAGGCCCAAAGACAAAACCGTGCAGAGCAGGCCATGAGGGCGAGGCCCAAGACTGGTTGGCCAAAGCAGACAAAATTCTTGTGATGGGTATGGGCTGGGCTATCTCGGATGGTATCAGAGCTAGACCCGGAGCGGTGTGCCATGGTCCCACGGGGACGTGGGCCTCCTAAGGGGGGTGGATTGTAACGACCCATGAGTGGGTGTTAGTCCCACATTGCTTGGTGAGGAGAACAAAGTCCGCCTTATAGGAGGGGACAGATACCTCACCTCACAGGGACGCGTTTTGGGCGAGGCCCAAAGACAAAACCGTGCGGAGCAGGCCATGAGGGCGAGGCCCAAGACTGGTTAGCCAAAGCGGACAAAATTCTTGTGACGGGTTTGTGATCACCCATCACATTTGGGTGATCCATCTCAAACAACAATATAATCAGTTACAAAAGTACGGCTTAGTAACACATCTCAATTTAATATAAAACAGCAGTGCGACTCAACAGAGTATATCACAAACAAGGTTCACCCGGCCGACATAGTCGGCTACAAACAACATATACCAGCCTCACAGGCTTAAAACCAAACACGCAACATACAACAGTCACACAAGAATATTATCAAGCACATAGTGAGTGTAGCCACACAAACATTTTATCAAACACCTAGTGGGCATAGACAACCCAACAATTTCCAGTCCACTCCTAAGCATCAAATCAACCAATATGCCATTGAAGGCCAATATCCATATAGGAGATCACACCTATATGGATTTACATATATATATATATAAGCATGTATAGGACAGGTACCCTAGGACAGAGAAAAACTGAGAAGAACGGAGTCCCTACCTTGCAAACGTCCTCTACTCTAGCTTCTACGATACACCGACCACCCACGCGAACCTCTACGGCCAAGATCCGAAGGTTCCCTCACTCTCTCTCTCTCTCTCTCTCTCTCTCTCTCTCTCTCTCTCTCTCTCTCTGCGGCGGCTGCAACGGCAAACAAAAAACCCTAAACCCTAAACCTAAGCCTCAACACCATTATATAGACACCACGCACATCAAAACGACGTAGTTTTGATTTAGTGAAACCCAGGATCTAAACGACGTAGTTTTGATCACGCAAACTACCACCTTCCCGCTTCTATACAGGGCAAAATACTCATAATTTCAACATGGTCCTTTAGGGAAAAATCATTAAAATGACAAAACCAAGGTAACCATGCAAAAATAAGTCTGCACCCCAATTTGCACGCCAATTCCCCAATTGGCGTGCAGCTCCAAATGCACTCAAACTTTACCCCAAACCTCCTTGCATCTTGTAGAGGTCTGAGAAGCAAAAATATGCTTGCACGTGAAATGAGTGAATTCATGTGCAGCTCCAAATGCTCTGAAATTTCTGTGATAGGTAGAGGACCTCATTCTAAGCAACTTTTGTTCTTGCACGCCAATTGTTTGAGGCCATCTACTAGGTCCAAAATCTAGAAAGTTCCCATTCAGAAGACAAGACTGCGACTAACTCAAAATACGGGTCCTTACACAAGGCTCAGACCTACCCAGTACAGACCAAGTCTCTTGCCGGTTTTATTCTTGTTGGCAGTGTGCTCCTTGATTGTGGAAAGGAGGTACCAATGGCTGTTATTTGTCCACCCAAGCTAGTAACACTCGAGCTTAAATATCAGGGTAATGTTGTGTCTCAGGACAGTGATGTAGCAGTTGATAAGGTAGAACTAAAAGCTGAACCTTTGATCAATTTGTTCTCTACATCCCAATGCAAGGGTAAGGATGTAATTTTACCGGAGACAAACCCAAGTAAATATACTACTAAGTCTGAGACTGGTTCATTCAGCAAGGGTGTATCCTCCTAGCCTAAAGTAGTCTCTGGGGGAGCTAAAAAAGGTCTAGGATTTGAGATGCAACCTAGGAAACCTCTTAGTACTCCAACAAAACCCTTGAGACAGTGTGTTCAACACAAATCGGTCATTTGTCCTATCTGTAGTGAAGTTGGACACCTTTCCTATCATTGCAGATTTTACCCTGAGTACCTTAAGAATGAAGTTGCTAAAAAAATCTGGTTAAACATTCAACAACTTCAAATCTCTAATAATCTGCAAGATCACTACTCTGATAGGAAGAAGAAGTCTAGACACACACATGTTACCTCACCAAAGAAACCAAAGAATATACTTGTGAAGAAAACTATCAAATTTATGCCTGCAAAAGCTATCAAAGGAAACAACAAAGAAGGAGAGTCTTGTATGAGCACAAAGGATAATCCTACTAACAAGCCAAATCTAGGATCACCTAAATTAGCATGGAAAATCAAATATGCTCCTTCTTATTGGAAACTTAAATCATCATTAACTCCACTTTTACTTACCCAAAGCCAAATCAAAATTGGGCCCCAAGACTTAGTTTCTTGTTGTGCATGAATAAGTACCCGAAGCAGAAAACAACCACAGGAAACAAAAGATCAATTCAAGTCAGCGGTATCTTGACAATGCCTATCCTGTGCACATGACAAATAATGCTTCCCTATTGAGTGAAGGGAGGTTACCTCATCATCTGTCACATTTGGGGACAATAAAAAGGGTAAGATTATTGGTAAGGGCACTCTCTCCAATGGTTCTATTTCAATTTATAATGTGTCTATTGTCCAAGGTCTTAAACATAACCTGTCGAGCATAAGTCAATTGTGTGACAAAGATTATGAAGTGTTATTTGTTGGACCCTATTTTGTTTAGGTTAGACATATTATCCCCATTTGTATATACTTGTCTGCCAATGCCATATATCTTGTTGAACAGGCCCTTACGGATTCCCCACTACCAAGGAATGGCTTAGAGTAGAGGTTAACCCCAACTTGCACAAGATGGATACACTAACACGAACAAGGAAGCCCAAAATTGATTACCTTTGTTGCAAGTCCCTAAAGTGCCCCAAGACCAACACCAAGTGATAGAGGATGAAATTTGGAGATTAATGCACTTGACCGAGCTCAATTCCGATGTAAAACAAAGAAGTTATGGCCAAGACAATATGCGTCGGAAAAAGTCAAACTTGCCAAAAGACGATCAATGCCCCTAGTCAAAGGGCCCCGAGAAGTGACCATGCGAGATTCTCCAAAATGACTATTTAGGTGAATGCGGAGCTTCCCAAACAATCCCCCAAAGTTCATCCATTTTAGCATTTTAGGTAGGGGTAAAAGGGTAATTAAAAGTTAAAAAAACCAATCCAGAGCATCGTAGTCAAATTCGGAGCATTATGGTTAGCTCTGAGATATCACTGATCCGGACTAAGCTTCCACTGACACAAAGTAAGGATCCGAGTCTTCCATTGATCCGGACTAAGCTTCCACTGATATGGAGTAAGGATCCGAGCCTTTCATTGATCTAGACTAAGCTTTTACTGATACGAAGTAAGGATCCGAGCCTTCATTGATCCGGACTAAGCTTCCACTGACATGGAGTAAAGATCCGAGCCTTCCATTGATCCAGACTAAGCTTCCACTGATATGGAGTAAGGATCCGAGCCTTCCATTGATCCAAATTAAGCTTCCACTGATACGGAGTAAGGATCCGAGCCTTCATTGATCTGGACTAAGCTTCCACTGACACGGAGTAAGGATACGGGCCTTCCATTGATTCGGACTAAGCTCTCACTGATACGGAATAAGGATCGACTCTCCCACTGATCCGGATTAAGCTTCAATCATCCGGAATAAACTTCCATTGATCCAGATCCAAGCCTCCACTGACCTTTGACCCTACCAACCTTTGACCTTCACTGATTGGCCTATCTACGAGCTTGCTCACTATTTCTTCACGGGATGTGTTTGTATTTGCTGTGCAGATGCTTTTCAATGCCTGTCAGTCACATGTGCTCATATGAAACCAAAAGGGTGATCATAGGTCGTCAGTCCACCCAACAACAGATGAAATCTAGAAATAAAAAATATTGGCATAAATAATACATCAATAAATGCAGTAATAATGAGGCTACATCCAAAGGCATTAAAAAGGTGGTTCTTCCCCTTGCATAAGAGATTACACCCAAGCTCTTTCCCTTTGCATAGACTTACGCCCAGAGACAACTCCCAAGTTTACACCCAAGAACACTCAGATTTTCGCCCAAATTCTCTCCCTTTCCCAAATTCAAAAAAATCCTTCCCATACTCTCTTTCCCTTAGCTTCGTTTCCCAAAAAAAAAAAAACAAAAAAAAAGTCCCCCAGATTCTCTCTTTCTCTTTTACGGGTTCTCTTGCCCAAAGAAAACATCCTCTCTCTCTCTCATGTTTTCTACCCAAAAAAAATTCATCATATGCTCAAAATTCCAACATACCACTATAGTCTCTACAGTAAATCCTTGCTGATTTTTGTAGTTGGCACTGCTGGAAATTGGTGATTTGGGTGAGCAGGCGATTTTCGGTGTGGACATGATATTTCAAACGAAAGTCCAGTGTTCAAGCCTCATTCAATCCAAAGTCGGTTCAATTTGCATTTGTTTCTGTATTTTTTAGCTTATTTGTATTTATATTTGATGTAATTTTTAGTATTTCTCTGGTTTTTATTTTTTAGCTTATTTATATTTATACTTGGTGTAAATTTTAGTATTTTCCTGCTTTTTTTGTCTTTATGTTGTTGGTATATGTTGTATTTTTCTTGTATTTTCCTTTTTATGTTATATGTTGTAATATGTAAAGTATAGTAAAAACAAAACAAAAAAGAGAGCAAAGAGAGGCATAATAAAAAAAGATGAAAGAAAAAAAAAGATTGAAGTATTATTTGATTTGTGGATGTCAAGATCACACACATAACTTTTTATGTTATTTTTAATATGTGTTAGTTCTTAGTTTTATTCTTTCAAACAAGCAAAAAAACACATTTTCAAAACAAAAAAAAAACATGTGTTAGTTCTTAGTTTTATCCTCTCAAATAAAAGAAAAAAACAAACAAAACAAAAACAAACGTTTTCCAACAAAAAAAGTTTTATCTCAATGTTTAGGACTTCAATTTTCAAAAAAAAAAAAAGAACACAAAAACAAACAAACAAAACAAAAACAAAATAAAACAAAACAAAAAGCAAAAAACAAAACAAAACCTTAGGGTTCCATTTTCTACTTCAAACAACAAACAAAAAAACAAAACAAAACAAAACCTTTATGATTTCCCTTAGAAATTTAGGGTAAATCAATTGTAACCATAACTTTGACAAATAACTTAGTTAAATAAAAATCATAGACTTTCTAGGAAAACCATAATGCCTTAACCTAATCACAACAGTAAAAATAAAAAAAAATATCCTCCTTCAAAAATAGATACCGAAAGGGCGCTATAAGGGTGCTAATCCTTCCCTACACGTAACCAACTCCCGAACCCTTCTCTGATAACGCAGACCACACCTTTAAACTACTCAAAGTAGAGGGTATTCAACTGTACCCCCAAAACAATTGGTGGCGACTCTAAATTTCTCACCGTAGGTTTAGTTTGAGCCCACCCTAAACGGGCCCGAACAAAAACCGGTGATGACATTATTCACTAAGCACACCTGCACTATTATAGATCCTGTCTCCAAAGAGGTGAAGCTAAGCGAACATAGACAAGGCAATGTCTATAAATTGGTCTTTGGTAATGCTCAATCTATTGAACCAATTTGCTTTTTGTCCAAAGCTTCACCTGACATAAGTTGGCTATAGCACAAGAGATTTGGTCATTTAAATTTCAAGATTATGTCTAAACTTGCATCTATTGAATTGGTTGAGGGCTTACCCAAGCATGTTTATGAAAAAGAACACCCATGTAAGGACCGTCAGCTTGGTAAGCAGGTGAAACATTCTTTTAAGAGTGTAGATAAAACCTCAATCACACAGCCACTTGAACTTTTGCATATAGACCTATGTGGACCAATCAATGTGTCCTCATTATCTGATGCATGATACTTCCTTGCAGTTGTAGACGACTACACTAGATACACATGGGTTATGTTTCTCAAGAACAAAACAAAAACATTTGAAAATCTTGTTGAACTCTTCAATTGTATCACTAATATTAGGAGTCTTTCAATTAAATGCATAAGAAGTGATTATGGCAAGAAATTTGAATTTTCTGATATATTAGAGTTCTGTGCTAAACATGGTATCTAGCACGATTTCTTATCACCAAGAACTCCACAACAAAATGGAGTTGCTGAAAGAAAGAATAGGGCTATAATTGAAGCATCTAGAACCATGCTGACAGGAGCTCGTTTCCCAAAATCTCTATGGGCTGAAGTTGTTGCCACTACATGTTATGTGCAAAACAGAACTCTAATAAACAAACGAGCTATGAAAACACCCTATGAGTTATGGAAGGGAAGGAGACCAAGTATTGGTCACCTAAGGATCTTCGAATGTACTTGCTATATTTTGAACAATGGCAAGAATTACTTGAACAAGTTTGATGCCAAGTCAGATGATGGATATCTTGTTGGATATTCCATGAATAGCAAGGCTTACCGTGTATTTAATAGGACTAAAATTGTTGAAGAGTCCATACATGTTTCTTTTAATGAAACTAATCATGGTGTGCAAAAAGGAGACAAAAGTGTAAATGAAGCGTAGGACACTATTGTTGTGGAAGACCAGGACACAGACAATCAGACATCAGAACCAGTGGAAGAAGTGCCTGAACCTGAAGAACCACGGGTTGAATCAGCTGCTGAAGAACAAAGTCAAAAATAAGCAGAAGATCAGAATCAACAATCTCAGCCTGTTCAGTCTCAGCCACATCCACCTGCCCAAGAACCAGACATTGAGGAATTAGGCATTCATCATGAAGAAAGAGACAACCTTTCAAAGGCAAGAAGAAGGCTAAAGGACCACTCCTTTGAACTGATAATAGGAGATTTTGCTGCATGTGTCAAAACAAGAGCTGCCACACCACATGAAAATCTATACATGTGCTTTTTATCACAAGTGGAGTTGAAATCAGTGGAAGATGCAGTTCAAGATCACTATTGGATTGATGCTATGTAGGAAGAATTAAACTAGTTCAAGAGACAAAGAGTATGGGAGTTAGTCAACAGGCCTAGATCACAATAAGTCATTGGTGTGAAGTGGATATTCAGAAACAAACTAGATACTGATGGTGTTGTGATCAGAAATAAGGCCAGACTGGTTACAAAAGGATACTAGATAACAAAAAGGAATTGATACAAACTGGTGGTGTGAAGTGGAATTGATCTCTTTGGAGGTCAAGCAGTTGGAGGATAGGATTTTTATCAGTCAAACCAAATATACCAAAGAGATTCTTAAGAAATTTAAGATGACTGATGTGACTCACATGAAAACACTCATTCCTACAAACGCCAAATTGGATATGGATGAAGTAGGCAAGGTGGTGGATATCACAGAGTACAAAAGCATGATTGGATCTTTGCCATATCTGACATCTAGCAGACTGGATATAATGTTTGCAATATGCATTTATGCGAGATACCAAGCAAATCCAAAGGAATCTCATCTACTACATGTCAAGAGCATTATGCGATATCTCAAGGGAACTGAAAATTTGGGGCTTTGGTATCCAAAGGAGTCTGATTTCTAACTGAGAGGATACTCAGATGCAGACTTTTCCGGATGCAGGATTGATAGGAAGAGCACAAATGGAACATGCCAACTTCTTGGCAATCGACTTGTATCCTAGTTTAGCAAGAAACAGAATTTAGTTTCAACTTCTACAGCTAAAGCTGAATACATTGCTATAGGAAGCTGTTGTGCTCAATTGCTATGGATGGCCAGTCAACTTTCAGACTACGGATTCAATTTAAGGCTGCACCACTTTGCTACAACAACACAAGTGCCATAGAAATTTCCAATAATCCTATCATGTATCCCAAAACAAAGCACATAAAGGTCAGACATCATACAAGACCATGTGCCGAAGAAGGACATTTCCTTGGAGTACATATCCACTGATGATCAACTTGCCGACATCTTCACCAAACCACTGCAAGAAGCCAGGTTCCATGAACTTCTGACAAAACTTGGCATGCTAGACTTAACTTCTTAATTTCATTGCATGCCTTGTGTTTCATTTCAACCTTATTACCTGTGCATAAACAGGAGTATGAGACCAATCGTGATCACTTAGTCTTTCCATGATAATTAGTGATACATAAGTGTGATTCACATGCTCTCATTGTGGGTAATTGACATATCACGTGAATGAGACATGCTACCTCTGAACCTGAGTTCAAGTCATGTGCACAATTTGTCATGAATATTCAAGTCACAAGAGTGAACTGAGTGCAATTCTATCGGTACTTCATCTATATGATATTCCCATTCAAATAATTTTCCTTCTGAGTGAATATCACTTGTGTGGCAGTGCATTTATCAACTAGCAGGAACATTGTATCTCATGGTATTGTTGGTTGCCTGGAAAGGATCCTCAATGATTCAATGCTCTAAGAATGACTGAGACTGTAATATTTGAGAATTATAAAAAGCCTATTACTCCATAAGAGCCAACACCTTACAACAGAAAAAGGCAAGGTGGGAAAAGGCAAAGAGTGAAAAGAAAACAAAAATCATGTGCGTATATCTTAGGGGGAGTCCTCACTATTCCCTTCGATTGTTTTTCTTTCAAAGTAATAGTTGGAGTTCTATATCAATTGAACTTAAAAAGAAAACTATGGTGAGTTCTGTGTAAAGGAAAGGATCATGAAAAAGCCCTAATAAAGGGTACTTCACAAAAATAAATGACGGCTCACATAGAAAATTGGATGATCAAACTCCAAACTCTATGTATGTGTTATGTTGTAAATTAGATAATAATAGAGTGTGTGTTCTGATTCTCCATAGGATCATCTTGTCTCTCAAGTCATCTATGCTGAACAGAAAATCATTGCCGGATCAAAGTTTGTGGTAAGATTCGGATGACCATGAGTATACCAAACAGTGTAATCCTAGTTCCTGAATCAAACTCGCATGCTGATCCGAGAGTGAGAGGGTGAGGCCTTCACTGAGTGAGTCTTGCCGATATGTTATTGATGAATCCATAACTGGATTAATGCACATGACTAACCATGGTTTATTGGATGTTATGTTAACACTGTGATCAATTTCTTGCATAAAGACTTATGTGATGATGCCCTTATTCGTTCCTAAGTTGAATGGAAGCACGAGTGTTAATGAAACAGTCTTCATACATGTAAACCAAGCAATATAGTTGAAAGAATCCAAGTAACCATGTGATTTATTAGTTGCAGCTTACAACACTGTTCATCATGCATGATCTTATGTGATATATCATATGCTTCATATTCGTGTTGTTAAGTCTTTAAAAAGTCCAAAGAAATCCATTACAATCGCTGAATCCAAAATTGACCAAAGAATCAATGGCATCGAAGAACTGTTGCCTCGAAGACTACTGCTTCGGAGACCCGAAGCTCGGAGAGTCGAAGACTCAGTCATGCACAGCTTCGAAGAAGCACATTCCCGTGGGTCGAAGAATTTGAACTGAACTTCAGCGTATGCTCCTACTCAAGCCTCGATGACACGTAAGCATGTCATTGTGCACTTAAAATTCAAAATGCACCGACACAGTGGTGACTTACACTTATGTCTTGAGTACTGCAACGGGTGGATCTGGAAGATGAATAGTCACGTCAGATCAGAGAAAAATGCGGACCCTGAAGACAAATCGTCACCTTACATGTGGCTTCCTCGGTACATTTCATCAGATCATATAAAAGCCACTAATAGAGACAAAGCCTAGAGATATATTCATCACTATCACACTCGAGCCCTAACCTTAGCGGCGCTCTCTCTCTCTCTCTCTCTCACACCTTTGACCACCTTCAAACCTAACAAATCTCTCTACGAATTTCTCTTTCTCTCTCTACAACCTCATAGCAAGACCAAGCTCATCAATGGTGGATGGACTAGGCGAGATCGTCTCAGGTTTCGTTGTTGACTGGGATGCAATAGGCGACGCAAAAGTCAATTGGTTGGATAACTTCAGAAATTGCCTTGATGAGTCAGGCATGGCATCCGTATGCTCGGGGATGCATGATGTGTTGGTGGAAGATGTCTCAGAATTTTACGAGCCGGTGACGACCTCTGGAAGTGAACTAGTAGTTGCTGCTCACGGTGTAGAGATTTGTATTTCTACCCAAACCCTTCGCAATGCTCTATAACTACCTACTGGTAACTTCCTTCCTCTACCTACTTTTTTTAGAGATGAGTGTAAAAAAGCTCTTGGGTACTCAAACTCAGGAAAAAAAGGATGGGGATCCTTGAAGATCGGGTTCTCCGACCAGGCACTGGCGGCTGTCATATTAATAGGACAATGCCTAATGTGCAAGAAGACGGCTCATGACTTTGCAAGTCATGAACAGATAAAGATGATGTATTGTGTAATCAGTCAGAGAAGAACAGACTGGGGAACACTACTACACAATGTGCTGAAGTCACGGAAGGATAGGGGCTTTAGACTTATTCTCACCAGAGTCCTATGATACCTCCATCCCTACGTATTCAACACTCGCCCCTCAGTGCCACTGCCAGCCGAGTATATTTTCAAGAGCATATATGAGGATGGCCGACTGGAGATCAAGCCAATAAAGAGGACTGGGTTGAGTGTGAGAAGTCTAGTATAGGACAATGCCAGTTCCATCAGGGCCCCAGCCCATATTCCACGAAGATCGGCACCTGTACCCCAGACCTCTCGAGTCTCCTCTCCATTCACAACGACGACCCATAATACAGAGGTTGTGGAGAAAATTGCTGAAACCATACTCCCAACCAACTTGTTACTAAAGGAGGCTCAGCCAATCGAACTGCCCAGTGATACTGTAGTTGACAGAGAGCTTGCAGCTGGAGGGCAGACCCCAGAACAGGTAGCCCTGGAAGTTGGGGACAAAGAACCAGTTCTGTTAAGCTCTCTTGGGGAGTCTGAGCTAGAAGACTTTTATGTTGAATACGCTAAGGCTCACATGACCCCCGAAGCTTTGAGGAAGGCATGGATTGCCTTGAGGAAGCAGATGGTGGATAGGGAAACATTGATTTCCTGGATGGTTCCACAGGGTCTCGTGAGGAAAGACCCTGTAGAAGCTGTTGCAGTTGTGGCATCAACTCCCATCGTGGCTAAAGCTCCTGCGTCATCACCCTGCCACGATGCAGAAATAACTACACCAGTTGAGGAGAATGCACTTGTTGTGGAAGAGGCAAGTAAGGCTAACCAAGAAGGTCATGCAGAAGCTAATAAGGATGCACCACATGTATTTGAACCTGTGGCTGTGCCTGAAGTAGCTGCCCAGCATATCCCATAACATCATGAGGTGGCTACTTAGGTAAGTGAGGACTCAATGGCCCATATTCCAATGGCCATCCCTATCGCTGCTAAGGCTCACTCTCGCTCCCTTTCTGCTGAAGAACAAGAACTTCTAGCAGACATGGTGGTGGCCAAGCTACTAGCATCGGGACGCTTGGATGTCTCAACCCCAATACATGCTGTTCAGGAGTTGCTCACCACCCTCGAAGAAGGCATGAAAGGGATGCATGCAAAGATGGAGCTGGTGGACCTTGATATGGAAAAGATTAAGGGGGAGATGGAATCCCTCACTGGTACTAGCTCCACTGGGTTCCAGAGACTGGAGGAGCATTTTGAGGAAATCAAGTCGGTCTACAAAGACCAATTTGAAAAGCTCACCTCAGTTATGGGGGCTATGCTCTCTAAATGCCACCGACTGGTTGCAGGAGAGATCAAGCTAGAAGTATAGCCAAAGCACAAATTGTTTGACAAGCCAGAACTTGTACATGTTGAAGTTCCAACTGTTGTACCCAAACTTGCACCCAGGGAGCCTAGCCCTCCAGTTCCACCCCATGAGGCCACTTATGCTCGTGGTAGGAAGCGTGCATATAGAGCCCGCCCCTCGGACTCTAACAATAATGTTCCTATTGCCGCCCACATGAAGAAATGCCCTACTACCCTGGAGCCTCCTCATCAGTTCAGCCCTCCTCTCAGCCTGAACCTCCGACTCAACCTCCTCCTTCACCAACCAAACATACATCCCCTCCATATCAACCTCCACCACAAGTCAATGTCAGTTCCAGTCAAGCCATGCTTGATGAATTCAATAAAAATGTTATTGGCGACTGTACAGCGCGGACATGTGGGTATGAAGTGTCTTTCCACGGTCCCGATCTTTGCCGCCTGCTCGAGGACGGTCAAGAGCTGGACAATGTTAAGATAACACAATTCATCTTTGCTTAGAAATCCTATCTGATTCACCTACCGCTCATTGCCCGCCAAAATATGCAGATAGAGATGTGCCTACCCATAATATAGGGCCAACTATTTGATGATGATACTTTACTAGCGCTCATACAAGGATGCAAACTCTCTTCTGCATTCCGCACATGGGACAAGGTCAAGTATGTGCTCATACCTTTCTTAACTACCTCTTTATCCAACTTGATCTTGCAGAGCAGCACATTTACATTCTTGATTCGCTGCCGACCACCCCCATCAAACATAGATGGGAATAGCTTCGGACCTTCAACGCCGCCCTCACCCACGTATTCCAGAACTCTGGCACTTTATGTAGTGGGCGTCCTCTTGGGAAGCCGATGGACATTACTCGCATAAAAGATGTTCCTACTCAAACTGATGCCCACAGCTGTGGCTTCTTCGTATGCCACTACATTCGCATCTTAACAACTACGGGTCTGCCTGCACTGACTGCTGAATTTGAACATCTGTGCCACAATGCAGCCTTTCTCAAACTAACACCGGCACAGTTCCTACGTCAACAGATCGCCCTGTTTCTATATACTCAGAGTGTTGAGTATAATGTCCTTTTTAAATAGTGGTCCTTTGTATGTTATTGCCAACTAATACACTTATTGACACTTATACTTTTCTAATGTGTGTACATACCTTCTGATTGCTGGTTTGTTCTTTGCATCTCTGTCTTCTTTCTGTTTTATGTCCCTTGCTCCCGTGTGGTTATAGTGCTTGTTCCTCACCCCATAAAGGGGGAGTAATTTCAGGGGGAGCAATGTCGTAAGGGGAGCATCTTTTCGAGGGAAGACAGGACGGATATATGACTACGGGGGAGGGTAACATTTCTTTTTCCTAATTTATTTACCACAAAATTTTCAAATGCAAAGAACTTAACGTATATTGAAACTGCCCAAACCGTACTGGACACACTTAGAGTCCCAGACTTCATATTTTATAACCGCTGTCAGCTTACATCAAATAGGGGTAGATTGTTGGGCATCATAGGATTTGATGGAGCTGCTAATAACATTTTCTAAGTCTGTAGACTTGAAGATCCGAAGGTATTAGGGTCATAGAGTCAAAGTTAAAAAAAAGTAAACTATCACTACACTAAATAGTAAAAGACTTACAGACTCGCGGAGTCAAAGAGTCGTAACTGTAAAGTGATAGAACTATAACTGACTTGAAGACCAGAATAACTTAAAACTAAAGAGTCCCCAAAGATACCCTAAAGATAAGTGATACAACATAAGTCGATAAAGAGACTCGGAGACTTGAAGGGTCGAAGAGTTGAAGTCGCAAGCAGAATCTATCAACTACAAAATGTGTGGAGACTTGTAGACTCGAAGGTTGAAGGTCGAAGAGCCTAGGTCTCTCTCTATTATATAAACTGACAAAAGAAATTATAACTGAGACTCGAAGAGTCATAAACAGTTAATTAAAAGGAATTTTTAGTTCATATATAAGACCAAGACCCGTATACCTCAAAAGCAGAGTCGTAACTAAAGAGTCGGAGCCATAGAGTCGAAAACTCGGAGAAACGGAGACTCAGTTTGCAATAACCCAAAATACGGCAGGCTAAGCATTAGACATTGAGGGTTGGAGACTTGCAAAGTCGAAGATCCAGCATAAGTTCGTAGACCAAATAAACAGAAGAGTCGAAGAACAACTTAGCCCTCCAAAGCAAACTGAGTGACTCAAAGAAACAGAATCGAAAACTCACGGCTAAGACAACAGGCATAGGCTATGTATGCTCAGTATAAGAGTCACTCGAAGAGTCGTAGCAAGGGTCGAACACTCGAAGGGTTGAAGACTCACTTAACACAGAGTGAACCATTAGACTTAGACTAACCTTTAATCTGCCATCCATGAAGACTCGAAGATATAGAGTCGAAGACTCGTACCTAGTAGTGTGTCAGTACACTCTTAAGAGAAACCACTGTAAGTGTTACAGACTCGCAGAGTCGAAGATCATTCTATAGAGTGAGCTTGTCATCATATGTAAACTACTACCTATGAAGACACGAAGAAAACCAAAGTCAAAGACTCTAAGGGACCTAATGTTATCAAAGCCTAAAGTATCATTGTACACTAAAAAGAGGCTCAACCCAAATCTTCGAGTCACCAGACCTTCGAGGCATTTACCTTTGAGGCAACCTCACAACCCTAAGCGTCTTTCTTGGTGATATCATCAGCTAGGGTTTGTACAGTATGCCTATGTCGTCCTGAGTAGTTAAGCGCATTTAATGTCACATTAATGACTACTAACTACCATCAATGGATGAAAGGCCAAGATCGACTATACCAGTATGGGCATACAACCACGCAGCATGGGCAACAGATCTGCAGAATCAGAGCAGATCATCCCATCCCCTGTACTTTTGCATTTTAAGTGGCAGGAAGTCAAACTGTCGAGATAGACGACAAGGCGCACATGCACTATAATCTTAAAATATATTTTTCACATATTTAACGAAATAATATATGAGTTAAACTCTCACAGAAAGCGAGGAACACATAACACAAGATATAAAATTCTGACACACATTAAAGAAATAACTCTCGCAGAATCACATGTGAGTTGCAACGCTAGAGAGTGAGACGTTGTGAGAAAATTCTTCCAAGTGTTGTTGTGAGGACCCGTGTCCTAGTCCTGAGAGTTAGAGGTTGTGAGGTGCCTTATCTTGTATCGACACGTGTTTGGGCTTGGATGAATTAGTCTTTTTTTTTTTTGTGTTTCGTGTATAGCTTGGTCGATGTGGCCTTGATCGGTGTGGCAAGAGTCGACGTGGTCGATCTGGCAGAATGAGCGGTCGAAGTGGTCGACGTGCGTCGATGTGTGTGGTCGATGCGAGATTCTTGTTCGACGTAGGTCTATGTGTGGTCGAGGTCGACCAAGAGCAATTTTCCGAGAGCTTTTCCATGTGTATTAGTCGACGCGAGAAATGTTCGACGTGGGTCGATCCCGCCTGTTTTTGGGTCAACGTCGCCTCTGTGACAACGTATTTCTGATACGACTTCTGTCTTTCGATTTTAGGGTTCTTTTTTCGTAGCCGCCGACGAGAGAGAGAGAGAGAGAGAGAGAGAGAGAGAGAGATTATCGTCTGTACAATCGTTGCGGGTGCGTTCTTGGAATCGGGAGGCGCCATTGGAAAGGCGCAAGGAGGAAGGAGGATCATCCGATTTCTTGATTTCCAAACCCTAACACAATTGAATCTAAGGTAGGTGGTTCTATCTCCTGGAACCCGTTTTATGAGTTGTAATTGTTTGAGATGACGATTGCGGGGAGTTTGTATTGTGATGTGTGATTGTAAGACATACGTGAATTTATGTAGATATATATATATATATGTTCTGCGTTGAGAAACATGTGGTAGAGATATTCTTGAGCTGTATTAAGGTGTAATGTTAGTTTGAACAAATGTGTATGACTTGTTATGCTTAAACAGAGATGTTCCATGAGTTAAATTGTGTATTTCGTTATCATACTTATGTTTGAGATATGAGGTCCCAGTGAGGGGACAATCCTGGATTGGACATGAGATATGAGGTCCCAGTGAGGGGATTGTCCTAGATTAGACATGAGATATGAGGTCCCAGTGAGGGGACAGTCCATGGGATGGACATAAGACATTGAGGTTCCATTTAGGGAACCTCTTATGAATTTCTTGTGTGTATTTCATTGTATTTTAATTACACTACACTGCACATATCTGCACAGAGCATTTTGTGGAGGAGATGTTGGGTTGGTCCAGGGAGACATAACCCCTACTGAGCTGTGGTTTGCTCACCCACCTTTAATGTCTTTTTCTGTAGGACCTAGCAGCCATTAGGAGATTGTCACACCGTGGATGCATGAGTGTTGTTTTATTGTTCTCTTTGATATATTGTAATTGAGGAGACTGAGACTCTTGTATTTGCTTCAGATTGGTGTATTTATGTGAAACACTGTGTTTTGGGGCTGGTGACCCTATTAAACATGTAATACAGTTTTATGATATGGATTGGTTTCCTTGTATGGTTTGTGCATGTCATGTGTGAAATTGTGACAGGTTTGGGGCAGCACCCAAGAGGGAGCCCTACTAGGTGACCATTCACCAACCCCTTGTCCTCCTGGGTGCGAGGCATGGGGCATCACTAACCGGTTTCTCGGTGTTGGAAAATCCGGGGCGTGACAGCTGTGCACCGTGTTGAACAAAGAACGAAATCATATTAAACGATCAATCACACATTCTTGTTAAAAGAGATCAGCACAATCATCCAGTTTACTTTTGGTGTTGTTTATCCACAATCATTAACTATCTTAGAACATTCCAAATAAAATTAATCGGTCTATATTGATATCCGTAGGAATATTCATTCCATATCTGAGATCTATCCCATCTAGAGTATTTACTCTCATCTCAAATTTGTTGGATAGTTATTAATCATTCCTACATCATATTGTCATCTTCTCAATTAATATTCATAGTACAGTCATCTCTTGAATATTCATATACCAGTTTACAGTCTTTGCTTCCGCAAAAATAGTCTATTCACCCCACCCCCCTTCCCTCTAGACACACTTTGGGACCTACATATTCTTACATGTCAATCCAACGAAACAGCAAAGGAGTGAAGAATCAAGGGAACACCTACCCGAAATGATTTTTGAGGATCGAATAAGCCTAAAACGTCCCAAATCAAAGGCTCCAAGCTTCCTTCTCTCTCTCTCTCTAAGATCTCCAACACACGAAATGAAAACGTAATGTGGAAGCTCTTACTTTCCTCTTATTTATATTTCTGTATTTTCTTTCAGTAATAAATCAAAAAAAATATTAATTGACCTCTCGGGGTCACGAACTCCAAATTGAGCCCAAGTACAGTCAAAACGCTCAAAATGACGAGCACATCACTATTTATATATTTTCTAACCCAATTGACTGCTCAAATGCAAGGTCAACCAACAAACCCCGAAAAAGTCAACAATCGGGCTACTCGGGGCCCCGACCCGAAATCGGGTCCAATTACAGCTGAAAAGCTCACATAGCTGAACATAATATCTTCCATATATTTCTATCCACCTAGAATGGCTATCTCTAAGTCCTAATCAAATACGAGTCTTTACATGGAGTTCTTATTCCTGATTAGTGGATAGCTCGGATCCTTATTCCGTGCTAGTAGATAGCTCAAATCCTTATTCTGTGTGAGTGGATAGCTCGGATCCTTTCGTATTATGGAGTTGATGTTTTGAATTTAACCATGATGCTTCAGATATGATGGTGTGTTGGTTTGAGGATTGAGCCTTGGGCTCTATGACTATTTGTGTTCTAACCGTGATGCACAGATTTTGCTATGTGGTTAACTTGACAGGCTAAGGCCTGGATTGAGTTGTTGTGCTCTTGATGATAGGCTATGGCCTGAGTGAGTTGTTGAGCTTGTGATGCTAGGGCTGAGTGCCCTGAGCTAGGATCCTGTTGTGGATTGTGGATAAGTTGTCCTGTGTGGACAGTCTAGGTCCTGATGTTTGTTTACAGGCCAAGTCCTGATAATTGTGCACGTTACACTGTGCAAGAGTACACTGAGCATATAGTATAGACTTATATGTTTTGCATAGTAGAGTGATGGGGAGTTTTGAGGTCATCTTCTCAATAGGCTTTGAAACATTCTAACTAGTTTCAACATTCTTGCCAATGATTTTAGGAGCAATTTGAACAATCTCTTTTATAGATGCTAATGTTGAGCATTATGGTTTTTTATTATCTTTCTTCTACATCTTTACCCTTAGCTCAACCACTTCAGCTTATAGTCTTTCAGTATTTAATCTTTCTGCCTCAAGTTCTTTTGTGAGATCATCAATAGTCTTGGTATACTCTTATATCTGTACCTTAAAGTCTACCAAAAATTTCTTAGAGTCTTCATATAAAACTTCAAACCGTTTGATATCTCTTTTTAGAGACTTAATTCTTGCTCTCTGCTAAATAATTTTCTTTAGAGCTTGATTCAACTCTTCACTAAAGTCATACTCAAGTTCTAGTTCATATTCTTTTTGCTCTTCACTTTCTTCTTCTTCCTGTGAAGATTCTTTTCCTAAATGACTTGGTTGTTGAATAGCAACCATAAAAGCATGTCTTCAACTGAATCATATGCTTCATCCTCTATTATGTCAACACAATTAGCTATGCCAACTCTCAATAACTCACATTGGGAATAACACTTATGTATTGTATCCCGGAGATGGGCCCGTAAACAGTTGTATTTGCACATTGTTTGTGATGT
This sequence comes from Taxillus chinensis, assembly GCA_023512835.1. NCBI lineage: Eukaryota > Viridiplantae > Streptophyta > Magnoliopsida > Santalales > Loranthaceae > Taxillus > Taxillus chinensis. Next base: position 37,658,906 of record CM042084.1, read on the forward strand.
GATGTTTGTATGACTGTTTGACATATGGTATGCATGATAATGTATGAGAAAGTATAAGATTACCCTCAATGTATGATTTGTATATGGTTTGCATGATTGAGACAGCAGCCACGGTGTAGTCTCTATTGGTGCTTGTCACCAACCCCTTGACCTTTCGGGTGCGGGTAAGGGGAAGTCATGTTCCTAGTTTTGGGTTCTTTGGAATTTGAAGGCATGACAATCTACTCCATGGTGTTGGGGGTGTACCTACACCGAGTCCAATCCATTATCACTTTTTAATACAGTAGGGTCTTACCCTTGTTACAACAGGATTAACTCTATTCTCTTTTATATGCAACTACAGAAATAGTATTACTTCAGTATTCACTCACTGTGATTAACTGTCTACCATAACCTGCTCATGTGTGTTCAACTGTTTGCACCTCTTGACCTTCAAACATTCCTTCGCTAAACTCACTATCTATTCATTGAATATATGATGAATGAAGCGAGATGAACTCAATGTTATCTTGCTTTCAATCTCCATCTCTCTGTGACTGTAGTACAAACTATTATGCACCTCTTGTATCTCTCTAAATACTTTGCATGTATTCTGAAATTATTTTGACGTTTGCCTGAAGTATAACATATGCTTTTCTTTTATAAGACGACCATTGCAAAACCTTCTACTAGGGTTAGAGATGTTCCATCTTCTGATCTCCATCGTTAAAATATATTACTCTAGCTTCAGATAACGTCCACATGTTTCTTCTGATATAATACTTAATGTACTCAGATATGTTGTCCAAATAACTTACTTAAACGACGACCTTAACTATATTTCGATCCTTCGATTAGTCATAGCCTCGAAGATAGCTACCTCATAGCTTTGCTGATGCTTCATATAGTACACAAGTTACGATCTTCAAGTTCACACTTTTGAACCTTCGAGTTAGAACTGTTAGACCTTTAAGTTAGATCAACTCCAATTTAGATCCAGTGTCACTCTGATCAACGGGTTAAGCCTTGAGTCTTCGAATCCAGGTTGGAGCCAGTGATCAACCAACTTCTGACTCTTTGAGTATTCGAGTCTTACGAGTCTTCGAGTCTCCGAGTCTCTAGTTTTGAGCCAATGACAACCGCATTCTAACTTGGCTAATCATATGTTGACATCAACGGGTCTCTATTCACATCAACAGGTTTCCAAATCTTCAACCTTTCAAGCTTCGACTTTGTGATACTGCCACTCTTCACACGAGTCTTTGAATCTCCGAGACACTGCTCTTCACCCGATAGCACTTTGGGTCTTCGAATCTTCGAGTCTGCGACCCTGTGGACCTTTGAGTCTGTGACCCTTTGAGCTTGAAGATCTTCGACTCTATAAATCTTTGAGTCTACGGATATTCAACTCTACAAATCTTCGAGTCTACGGATATTCAACTCTACAAATCTTCGAGTCTACGGATCTTCTACTCTAAATAAATTAAAGAAGTACATAATTAGATTCCCTCTATGAGCTCACTTTAAGAGATCACTCTATGAAGTTATCCAACTAAGTACAACATGCTGCTGCCCACTTCCCCAAACTATTGACAACAATGATAACCCATGGGAACAACACTTTTCTTACTTTCCTTTTTTCAAACTTATTTATCTGCACTTTTCATGCATTAAGGACGCTACATCTTTTAAGTGTGGGGTCGAGGTGTTACACACTTGAGCCATTTCTCTTCCATCCAAGGATGTTGTGAGGACATCTCATCATGCCTTAGTAATGTTTTAACATTCTCATGTGACCTAGCCTTGTTGTCTCACACTGATACTTCTTGTACACACTTTGTGTATTTAAGCCCTCATTTTACTCTTATATTAGCCTTATCCCATGTTGTTATGGATGAAATATGACCTTATTGCTTCATGTAGCCACTTAAGTAAGCATGTTCAGATTAGCTTTGTAGAATCTCATTATGACCATCATGCCATGCTTTATCCCTTTATAACTTAGTTTTGTTGCAATAATGGTGGTTATGGACTAATCTTGCATGCTAAATTTGAGAGAAAATGGGAAAAATGAAAGAAAAAGAAAAGAGGTATGGATTATGGGATTGCATAATCCATTAAAGGGGAGAGCATAAAATGCAATCCTTTATAAGGTTGTGTAAGACATCTATGGCATATAAGCCCTTGAGAAAAGAAAATATGCATAAAGAGAAATCAAACAAGGGAAAGAAAGAATGAATGAAAAGAAGAATGAAAGAAAAATAAAGAAAGAAAAGAATGTTGTTAGCCAACATGTTCCATTTAATCTTGATTTGTAAAAACTTGTATTTGGGTAGTTTTAGTTTTGAGAGATAGTCATTCTATGGGAATATAACTATCTGGACAGTAGTGTAGCCGTCAATGTGAGCATTTTGACTGTACTTGGGCCCGATTCCGAGTCGGGGCCCCGTTTGACCCGATTGTTGACTTTTCGGGGTCTATTGGTTGACTTTGCGTTTGAGCGGTCATTTAGGTGTACTAATATCAGTCTAGTATTGTGCTCGTCATTTCGAGCGTTTTGACTGTAGTTTGACTAAATTTGGAGTTCGGGGCCTTGGAGGTCAATTATTGACTGGGTCAAGGTCAGTTGACTGGCAAAAATACAAATAGGGGGAAAGAGAGCTTCCACGTTACGTTTTAGCGTTTCTGCATCTACGTTGGAGAGCTTAAAGAGAGAAAGAGAAGGAAGCTTGGAGCCTTCGATTTGGGGCGTTTTGAGCTCGTTCGAACATCAAGAATCATTCCAGGTAGGTGTCCTTGAACTTCTTATCTTGATTCTATGCTCGGTATGCACGAATTTATCATGATTTTTGAAATTGAGCATGAACCCTAGAATTTGGGGAAAACCAATTTTGGGTTAAATCTAATGGTTTAATATAAGATTTGTGGTTAAGAACGGTTTTATATCATTGTGGATATAGGTTTCTGTGATTTTGGGGTTAATTAATTGTGTTTTTCGTGAGGGTTGATAAGTCAACCATGGAAATTTGGGTTTAGAGCTAGATTTCTAGAAATCTGGAATTTGATGCGTGTTTCTGTTGCTTCCTTGCGTTTTAGAGGTGTTCTGAACGCCTTACGAGGTAAATATCGCAGTCTGTTGCGTAGGATGTGTGTTTGTGCGTGTCTGGGGGCTTCTGGACGCATTCCAGACGATTAACAGTACCCTGGGCGCGTTCCTGGGTCGTAGTTCGTAAACCCGAAGTTCTGGGTCGTAGGGTCGTAGTTCGTAGGTTCGTAGGTCGAAGGTTCGTAGTTCGTAGACCCATAGTTCGAAGGTTCGTAGTTTGTAGGTTCGAAGTCCGTAGTTCGTAGGATCGTAGTCCGAAGGTCGAAGATCGAAGACCCGCTTCGAGTCTTCGAGGCGCGCTGCTACGAGTCGCAGCTCCCGCTACGAGTCTCCGAGGCGCCGCTGCATGCCGCGCTACGAGTCGCAATCTGAGCTACGAGGCGGTGAACAAAGACTGGACTGGACCTATTTACATAGTAACCTATACCCATCTACACATTTAAGTATTATGTAAATAACGAAATACCCCCCATTTGGATTCAAAGAAAAATACTAGAAAAATTTATTCCCACTATTTCAAAATGTGAAAATTGGGTTTTAGTGTAAAATCTCGGAAAAACCTAAAAGTTCGTTGTGGTGAATTTTTGGAAAGTGGGGTTAGACATCTCAGAAAAATCCCCAAAAATCAGATTATCTTATTTATGCTATAGGAACCCAATGCCGGGACTTTTAATTTCAAGAAAATAGCTGCTATGGGTACTTCCTTCATAAATCAAGGATTGAGGATTTACTTGTGAAGACTGGCTACAGTTCCAAAGGAAATGTTGAGAATGACATGCCATACTAATGTTAGTATGTTGGTGTGAGGTATTGGGGCATGGACTCCGTGACTTGTCTGGGTTCTCACCGTGATGCACCAATGGTGCTATGTGGTTGACATGGCAGGCATATGCACCGATGGCAGGCCGGTGTGGCGACTGTGTCCGGGCATATAGCGCTGTGGTAGGGCTGAGTGCCCTGAGCTGGGATCCTATTGAGGATCGTGGACAAGCTGTCCTATGTGGGCAGGCTAGGTCCTGATGTTTGTTTGCAGGCTGAGTCCTGATGATTGTGCACACTACACAATGCACGAGTATACAGAGCATGTAGTATAGACTTGTATGTCTGCATGATGTGGAGTGTTGGGGTCACCTACTGAGCTTGTCGCTCACCCCTACTTGTTGTTTACCTTTTTCAGGTGTGACCCAAGACTAGTGGAGGACTTTCTTCCAGGAGGACATGCCCACTACTCTGATGTATGATACAGTACTGTATTCTGTATTGTGTATTGTATTATGTTTGTATCTCGGACATGAGTCCGTGGACAGTTATATTTGCATACTGTTTGTGATGTGATGTCTGTATGACTGTTTGACTTATTGTATGCATGATGATGTATGAGAAAGTACAGGATTACCCTTGATGTATGACTATACAGGGTTGCATATTTGAGACAACACCCGCGGTGTAGTCTCTATTGGTGCTAGTCACCAACCCCTTGACCTATCGGGTGCGGGCAAGGGGAAGTCATGTTCCTAGTTCCGGGTTGCCTGGAATTTGGGGGCGTGACAAGTTGGTATCAGAGCATGGTCTAGTGGACCTAGGTTAATGAGGGGTGGTTAATTGATTCCATGTGACTTGGAAAACTGTAGGGAGGGCGCCTGATCAACGCAGTCCTTACAAGTATTCTAAGTTATGTTGGTGTCAGTTAGATCATCCTAGGAGCATACATAGGGTGGATTGCTAGTGGTATGATTGTGTGCATATAGGGCACTAGATTGTCTTTGTGTGTGATGTGCTCGTATGTGGTGCCAGGATGGCACGTGGCCGTGAGAGCCAGGACTGGATGTGGTGTACCCTATGGGGTGACACGATGCTATATGCATGGTTGTGGACCTACGGGTCATGTAGTGTACCCTGATGGGGGACACGATGCTATATGCATGGTATGGACCTACGGGTCGTGTGGTGAGAACCTACAAGTCGGTTGTGCCTTTGATGGCTGTTTGTCTTATTGATCGTTTGTTGTTTGTTGTTGTGGCCAGGTGTGATGGCACCACCGAGGAGAGCCGTCCGAGGCCAAGGCCCGGCAGAGGAGCCCACGATAGAGTCGGGGCACCAGGGGCGCAGAGCCCGCAGCAGAGATCGTCAGCTCCCGTTGTGGGACCTGATTTGGCTCAGGTATTGATTCAGTTGCAGGAGGCCATGCAGGGTATGCAGGGCTCGATGACGGATATGGCTAGAGAGGTGGATGAGCTGAAGAGGCAACAGCAGCCCCAGCAGCCACCACAGCCTCAGCAGCAGGAGGCGAGGGTGGTACAGGATGTGCACCAGCAAGAGGTCGTGATAGAGCCAGCATGACGAGGAGTGGATTGGGCTGCACAGTTCTTGAAACATGCACCCAGGACTTTTGAGGATGGTTCACGGCCTGAGGTAGCCGAGGACTGGATTAGATGGACAGAGGACATCTTTGAGATGATTGGGGTGCCAGATGAGGAGCGGGTGCGCGTGGCGACGCACTATCTGTTGGGTATCCCACGCAGGTGGTGGGAATCCACTAGAGCTGTCCATGGCAGTCAGATGAGCTGGAGAGAGTTTGTTGAGCGCTTCTTTGGGGAGTATTTTCCCAGCTCGTTGCAGTATGCTCGATGTAGAGAGTATTATGAGCTTGTGCAGGGTAGCATGACTGTGGGTGAGTATGTGCAAGCCTTCACAGATTTGGGGCGGTTTGCTCTGGAGGCTTGGGAAAAGGAAGGCCGGAAGATGCAGGACTTCATTCAAGGCTTGAGGCCATCTTTGAAAAGACAGCTGGAACCGATGCAGTTGACCAGCTACCGGGAGGCGGTCGACAAGGCGATCATTATTGAGCGAGGTCGGGGATCGGGCGAGAGCCCGAGAGGCCGGGCGGTTTGGCAGGTCCGAGCAAGAAGAGGCAGAGTGGGGAGAGCAGTGCCGCTCAGCCTGAGAGGAGGCAGGTGCAGAGGGTTTCTAGCCAGGCGGTGGGACCCCGTGAGAGTTCATCCAGCAGGAGGCCAGGGGCCTGTTGGAGCTGTGGTTTAACTGGGCATGTATCGAGAGATTGCCCAAGGAAAAAGATGACATGCTTCCGATGTGGGAAGGTGGGACATGGAGCTAGGGAATGTGTTACCCTTAGCTCAACCAGCAGTGTAGGCCCTCGTCCGAGAGATCAGGGACAGAGGAGTGGGGCTCCGTCTCAAGAGGTCGGTGCCGCCGGCACAGAGCACGCAGACGCGACTGCGGTGCAGCAGCCTCAACGGGAGGCACAGGGTCATGTTGATCAGCGGGGCAAGGCCCCAATGGGCCAGGCTAGTGGCAGTGGACCACGAGGGAGGACTTTTGCCCTCACCAGCAGAGAGGCAGAGGTTCCACCAGTGGATGAGGCAGGAGCAGGACCTTCAGTGGTGAGAGGTACCATCATCATTTCTCATACTATTTGTTCAGTTTTGATTGATACTGGTGCTACCCATTCTTTTATTTCGTATGCTACGGTGGTTGGATTAGAGTTAGACCAGGAGACAGTGAGTCGGTCTCGATGGTTGCTTCACCTTTGGGTGGAATTGTGATACTTGAGAGTATCCGTCGTGCTTGTCAGGTAACACTTGGGGGTGTTAACCTGATGTGTGATTTGTATGTCATGGAGTTAGATGATTTTGATGTTATCCTAGGTATGGACTGGTTGGTCTCCGTGGAGGCCAAGATTGATTGTTTTCGACGGCGTGTGACGTTCCTCACACCAGAGGGCACGCGGGGTGTCTTTATGGGTGAGTGGACTGAGGAGGCATGCAGGTTGGGACCTTTGAGGCATGGGTGGGGTGATGTGACCCACCAGTTAGCCAGCTTGACGTTGGTTGACAGGAGGAGAGAGGGGAAGGCTGTTTTGCCACCCATTGTAGATCAGTTCCTGGATGTGTTTCCCGAGGACTTGGTCAGTTTGCCACCCGTGAGGGAGGTAGAGTTTTCGATCGAGTTGTTGCCAGGGACAACACCGATCAGGTTAGCGGCCTACAGGATGGCACCGATGGAGCTTAGAGAGCTCAAGAGACAGATAGATGACCTATTGGCGCGAGGCTTTATCAGGCGGAGTAGCTCACCGTGGGGTGCTCCAATGTTGTTCGCCAAGAAGGCGGATGGTTCACTTCGGTTGTGTATAGACTACCGGAAGCTGAACCATGTGACTGTGAAGAACAGGTATCCATTGCCGAGGATCGATGACCTGTTCGATCAATTTCGCGGTGCGAGATGGTTTTCCAAGATAGACTTGAGATCTGGATACCATCAGTTGAGGGTTAGGGAGGCAGATATCCCTAAAACCGCGTTCAGTTGTTGTTATGGGCATTATGAGTGGCTTGTGATGCCGTTTGGGCTCACGAATGCTCCAGCAGTGTTTATGGGATTGATGAACCAGGTGTTTGCTCCATATTTAGATATGTTCGTTGTGGTGTTTATCGACGATATTTTGGTCTATTCAGCGACAAAGAGGGAGCATGAGGAGCATTTCTAGGTTGTGTTGCAGACCTTGTGAGAGCATCGGTTGTACGCGAAGTTCACAAAATGTGACTTCTAGTTGCAACAGGTGCACTTCTTGGGGCATGTGGTATCTTCGGAGGGTATCACAGTGGATCCTGAGAAGATTGAGGCAGTCATGTCGTGGAAGAGGCCCACGAATGTGTTTGAGATTCGTAGCTTCCTTGGTTTGGCAGGCTATTATCGGAGGTTCGTGGAGGATTTTTCCCGGTTGGCAGCTCCTATGACACACTTGACTAGGAAGGGGGTTCCTTTCATTTGGTCTGATGCGTGTGAGAGTGCTTTCATGGAGCTGAAGGCACGATTGACCTCAGCACCTATCTTGATTCTTCCACAGGAGGGTGTGCCTTTCGAGGTGTATTGTGATGCTTCCAGGGTGGGACTTGGTTGTGTGTTGATGCAGACGCGGCAGGTGATTGCTTATGGGTCTAGGCAGTTGAGACCACATGAGCAGAGCTATCCCACGCATGATTTGGAGTTGGCTGCAGTGATCTTTGCACTTAAAAGCTGGCAGCATTATCTCCTTGGGGAGAAGTTTGTGGTGTATACGGACCACAAGAGCTTGCAGTATATCTTCTCTCAGCGAGACCTGAACCTTAGACAGAGGCGGTGGGTGGAGTACTGCTGCGGGTTCAGTTTGATATGATGTATACCCCCGGGAAGGGTAACGTGGTGGCAGATGCTCGAGTAGGAAGAGCAGGGCCGTGGTGGCCCATTGTGCCATTAAGGAATGGGAGATGATGGGTCGGTTAGCGGCGATGAGGTTGCGAGATGGTGACCAAGTGAGGGGCAAGGGACCCTCGGTGTTGTTGTAGTAGTCCCAAGAGATGCGGCACAGGATCATAGAGGATCAGCTTGGGGACGTTGATTGTGAGGTCATCCGCGACAGGATTCAGACTGGGCAGGTATCTTCTGACTGGACTGAGGATGTAGAGCACGTGCTGCGGTATAGGGGTAGATTGATAGTTCCCACTTCTCTTCAGGAGGAGGTTCTTCGGGAATTTCACCAGTCGAGGTTAACTGTACATCCTGGTGGGACCAAGATGTACCATGCCATGAGGAGGCAGTTTTGGTGGCCAGGCCTGAAGAAGGTCATTGCTGATTTTGTGAGGAGGTGTTTGACCTGTCAGCAGGTCAAGGCAGAGCACCTGAGATCCAGTGGTGAGTTGCGGTCTTTGCCGGTGCGAGTGGAAATGGGACCACGTGACCATGGATTTTGTCACTGGACTTCCTCGTTCTAGGGGACACGACACTATATGGGTAGTTGTCGACCGGTTGACCAAATCGGCGCATTTTATTCCAATTCGAGAGACAGACCCAGTGAGGACTTTGGGACAGAGGTATATTGATGTTATTGTGCGGTTGCATGGAGTCCCATTGTCTATTGTATCTGATCGGGATACGAGGTTCACCTCTCAGTTTTGGAGACAGTTGCAGCGAGCTTTGGGCACTAGGGTGAACCTCAGTACAGCCTTTCATCCGCAGACGGATGGTCAGTCTGAGCGGACGATTCAGACGCTCGAGGATATGTTGCGTGCCTGTGTCCTAGATTTTGGAGGTTGTTGGGAGACTCACCTTCCTTTGGTGGAGTTCTCTTACAACAACAGTTATCAGGCCACGATTGGGATGGCTCCGTATGAGGTACTATATGGGCGGCCTTGTAGATCACCCTTGTGTTGGGCACAGACGGGGGAGACAGCAGTTCTCGGTCCCGATATGGTTCGAGAGACCATAGAGATAGTGCAGCTGATTAGACAGCGTATGTTGACAGCGCAGAGTAGGCAGAAGTCCTATGCGGACCAAAGGCGTCGACCCTTGCAGTTTGAGGTGGGTGACCGTGTATTTTTGCGGGTTTCGCCGCGTCGAGGGCATTGGAGTTTTGGACGTGAATCCAAACTTTCCCCTCGTTTTGTGGGGCCGTTTGAGATTGTTGCCACCGTGGGCGCAGTGGCTTATCGGTTAGCTTTGCCACCAGAGTTGGCCCGAGTACATGATGTGTTTCATGTGTCTCAGTTGAGGCGGTATCACCCAGATCCTTCTCATGTGTTGGACTATCGCGAGATAGACTTGGCTGATGATGGTGCCGTTGTTGAGATGCCAGCACAGATTTTGGACAGGTGGGACCAGGTCTTGCGAGGCAAAACGATCCCACTAGTTCGGGTGTTATGGCGACACCGAGGCATGGAGGAGCAGACTTGGGAGAAAGAGAGCCAGATGCGGGTTCTTCATCCTGAGCTGTTCGAGGACGATCAGTCCCGAGGTGGGGAGGATGTGAGGACCTTCCCTGAGGTATGAGTTATGTTTTATGCATTTGTTTTGCATATGTTGTTTGAGATGTGGTTTAGCTCGTTATTGTTGGATCTTGTGCCCAATGTGGGTTCTGTTTGGCTTGTTGTGCATTGCCTTGCACATGTGTGATCGGTGATCATGTTTGATGTTTTGTTGTTGGGACATTGAGCTTGAATTTTGCTATGTCATTTGGGCATGTGTTTTATTTTCGAGGACGAAAAGTCCTAAGGTGGGAAGGATGTAAAGACTTGTATTTGGGTAGTTTTGAGAGATAGTCATTCTATGGGAATGTAACTATCTGGACAGTAGTGTAGCCGTCAATGTGAGCATTTTGACTGTACTTGGGCCCGATTCCGAGTCGGGGCCCCGTTTGACCCGATTGTTGACTTTTCAGGGTCTATTGGTTGACTTTGCGTTTGAGCGGTCATTTGGGTGTACTAATATCAGTCTAGTATTGTGCTCGTCATTTCGAGCGTTTTGACTGTAGTTTGACTAAATTTGGAGTTCGGGGCCTTGGAGGTCAATTATTGACTGGGTCAAGGTCAGTTGACTGGCAAAAATACAAATAGGGGGAAAGAGAGCTTCCATGTTACGTTTTAGCGTTTCTGCATCTACGTTGGAGAGCTTAAAGAGAGAAAGAGAAGAAAGCTTGGAGCCTTCGATTTGGGGCGTTTTGAGCTCGTTCGAACATCAAGAATCATTCCAGGTAGGTGTCCTTGAACTTCTTATCTTGATTCTATGCTCGGTATGCACAAATTTATCATGATTTTTGAAATTGAGCATGAACCCTAGAATTTGGGGAAAACCAATTTTGGGTTAAATCTAATGGTTTAATATAAGATTTGTGGTTAAGAACGGTTTTATATCATTGTGGATATAGGTTTCTGTGATTTTGGGGTTAATTAATTGTGTTTTTCTTGAGGGTTGATAAGTCAACCATGGAAATTTGGGTTTAGAGCTAGATTTCTAGAAATCTGGAATTTGATGTGTGTTTCTGTTGCTTCCTTGCGTTTTAGAGGCGTTCTGAACGCCTTACGAGGTAAATATCGCAGTCTGTTGCGTAGGATGCGTGTTTGTGCGTGTCTGGGGGTTTCTGGACGCATTCCAGACGAAGAACAGGCAAAAACGACGATGAACAGTACCCTGAGCGCGTTCCTGGGTCGTAGTTCGTAAACCCGAAGTTCTGGGTCGTAGGGTCGTAGTTCGTAGACCCGTAGTTCGTAGTTCGAAGTTCATAGTTCGTAGGGTCATAGTTCGTAGGTTCGTAGGTCGAAGGTTCGTAGTTCGTAGACCCGTAGTTCGAAGGTTCGTAGTTTGTAGGTTCGAAGTCCGTAGTTCGTAGGATCGTAGTCCGAAGGTCGAAGATCGAAGACCCGCTTCGAGTCTTCGAGGCGCGCTGCTACGAGTCGCAGCTCCCGCTACGAGTCTCCGAGGCGCGCTGCAGTGCCGCGCTACGAGTCGCAGTCCTGAAGCTACGAGGCAGTGCAACAGCACTGGACTGGACCTATTTACATAGTAACCTATACCCATCTACACATTTAAGTATTATATAAATAACGAAATACCCCCCATTTGGATTCAAAGAAAAATACTAGAAAAATTTATTCCCACTATTTCAAAATGTGAAAATTGGGTTTTAGTGTAAAATCTCGGAAAAACCTAAAAGTTCGTTGTGGTGAATTTTTGGAAAGTGGGGTTAGACATCTCAGAAAAATCCCCAAAAATCAGATTATCTTATTTATGCTATAGGAACCCAATGCCGGGACTTTTAATTTCAAGAAAATAGCTGCTATGGGTACTTCCTTCATAAATCAAGGATTGAGGATTTACTTGTGAAGACCGGCTACAGTTCCAAAGGAAATGTTGAGAATGACATGCCATACTAATGTTAGTATGTTGGTGTGAGGTATTGGGGCATGGACTCCGTGACTTGTCTGGGTTCTCACCGTGATACACCAATGGTGCTATGTGGTTGACATGGCAGGCATATGCACCGATGGCCAGGCCGGTGTGGCGAACGTGTCCGGGCATATAGCGCGTGTGGTAGGGTGAGTGCCCTGAGCTGGGATCCTGTTGAGGATCGTGGACAAGCTGTCCTGTGTGGGCAGGCTAGGTCCTGATGTTTGTTTGCAGGCTGAGTCCTGATGATTGTGCACACTACACAGTGCACGAGTAGGTGTATGACTGTTTGTGATGTGATGTCTGTATGACTGTTTGACTTATTGTATGCATGATGATGTATGAGAAAGTACAGGATTACCCTTGATGTATGACTATACAGGGTTGCATATTTGAGACAACACCCGCGGTGTAGTCTCTATTGGTGCTAGTCACCAACCCCTTGACCTATCGGGTGCGGGCAAGGGGAAGTCATGTTCCTAGTTCGGGTTGCCTGGAATTTGGGGGCGTGACATGATTAGTCCCCTATTTTCATTCTTTGTTGTTTTACTGAGTGTATTGGTATGAATAATGGTATGATGGTTGGGGTATGGAATTGTCGACAAACTAATTGTATTTTTTGTTTGGTTAATTGCTTGCATGAAACTATTGGGAATGCATTAAAACGATTTATTCGTGTGGGAACTTGATAACATAAGAGAAAAATAGAGGTTTGGATGCACTAAGACACACACGCACACTTATCATATGAGAACTTAGTTGGTTAAATGCCTGAGTTGTGTTAATTTTATAATAATGCATTTATGGGGGTGATTTCCATATCCTTGGGTTAGTTTTGTTTTGCTTGAGGACAAGAAAATGTTCAAGTGTGGGATAGTTGATAGGAGCACATCCTATCTCAGTTCTGCATATAGTTTATACTCTTGTTACCCTCTAAACATCTCCTTTTGCATGTATTTTGGGAACTTTGTTCCCCTTTTACCCTTAACCAAGTTTTGGAGTTTTTGTAGTGTTTTCTCATTCTTTTGTAGGAATTGGTCAGCGTAGTCGACGTAGAAGAAGTTTTGGTCGATTTCATGGTCGATGTGCTTACATCGACCATATTTTGAGAAGAAAAGATCGATGCCATGATCGATGTGACGTTGCAATGATCGACTTAGATCGACCTAGGTCAATATGGGGTTGATATGATGAGATCGACCAACCCTTATTTGTTTCGATTGATGTCGCATGCTCGACATGGTTGACTTGTGCATTCAAAGGAGAAAGTGGTCAATGTAAGCTCCAGTCAACGTGAGATCTTTGGTCGATGTGGTCGACACACACAAATAAATGGTCGACGTGGGCTAAAAGTGATTAACCCAATCTTAAATTTTGTAAAACCGTAATATAAAAGTCGATAGTCTTTTTCACTTTGGAGGACGACTTTGGATAGTGACAACAGACTATTAGGTTTTCTTTTTGAATTCTCTGCATCATCTGATAGAGATTAATACAAGTGTGAATGTATTAATTAAAGTTAATTAATTTTGATGCTTTAATCCTTTTTATGAAACTTATGCTTACTAGAGGTGTTTTTATTACAACCATGTTAGGATAAACCTTTATTATAAGTGGAGGAAGTCTTTGAGTTGAATTTACCATTGCCATGAATTGAAATCTTTCATCTTTCTCGACATTTGTTAAAATATAAAATATTTTATACATTATTTTTAAAATATTTTTTCTACTAAATATAAATTATTTTTAAATTACAATTTAACATAAACTTTAATAAAATTTAAAAAATAAAATATAAAAATAAAAACTTACACTAAACAATTCTCGTAACATAAGGCTCAAATTCAGCGTTGGCGGGCCAGGCCTAATCTTTAAATAGGACAAAGGCCCAGGACCACGATCCCCGGCATATTTACATGTATTGTATTTTTTAAAATTTATAGATACACAAAACCCTAGCCCAGCCTCATTTTGAAACTGCCTCTTAAAACCCTCAGCATCCGCCTCCTACATTCATTCCTCTCTCGTTCTCCTCTCTTTGCGTCGCCAAACCCTACCTCATATCTTCCTTCATACATGGAATTTTGGGGTAATTTCTCTACTATCTTCATCTTCAAGCCTAATTTGGATTCTAGAAATTTGTCTTATCATCATGTGTTTTAACATGGACTCGATCTGGCTGTTCTACTTCTATGCGATGCCATTTTTTTTTTCCGCCGAACGTAATACATTAAACTAGTATTTTGTTTCTGATTATGTTGTTCTTCCTTGCTTTCATGTTCGGAGAAAACAATCGACCTTTTTTATTAACTACGCTTGTCGTTATCAAACTGTATAATACTCGTGTTAAAGATGAACGTGTTGGATGCGTACTTTTCATCAGTGTCGGAAGACCTAAATGGAGGGACATTTGAACTAAAATGGCGTCTCATTGAGCCATATGGATGACTATCGATGAGCCTTGGGATTAAGTACCTTGATTAACTATAGTATGTTGTTAAATATGGTTTCGAATGCTTTGTAACACTTTGGACCCTATACTGTATGAGTGACCAGTGTCAGTGTGCAATGGTTTGCAGAATATTATCATATAATTAATGCTTTTCTGCTTTTAAGAGCGTTTTTTAGTTCTCTTTTACATGTTTGCCATCGATTAAACCTTCATACAATTTTTGTAGCCCTTGGAATTTTATAAATTCAAGAGGTCGTGTTTGGATCATATAATTTTTGTAGCTTCCCTGTCAAGTTAGCTTCTCCATGTCACAGCATTGTCTTTACCTTTGTGACTGGAAATGAGTTTATTTTCATCCCTTTTAACTCAGGTGAAAAAGGGTTCTACATTAATTTGAATGATGTTGGTATAACCGCTCTCAGATAAATTCAGTCAATTTTTACATCTAGTTTCTATGATTCAAAGTTCAGTCTGCATGCACATTTTCTATTTTTCACTTTAGCAAATTTGTATTCTTGTGGGTTAATTTCATTTTCTTATTCTCTTATTGCTCCTTTTCTGCATGCTACCACAGTATCTATTATTTGGTGTTTTCTCTTTATTGTAGCTATGGTGTGATGCCTTTGTTTGTTCACTCTTATTTTCTCTAGGTGTTGAAGTCAAGAGCGGGAAACCTCTTTCAGTGACAAATGACTTTGGCAAGATGTTACATCTTTCACAAGTAGGCAATTATTTCACTAATTTTCTATGTTGTTTTATTGTTCTTCCCTTTAATTTCTAATGCATGAATGCCTTGGATTTTCTTCATAGGCTACAATGGGTGAATCCAAGGAAGAAAACACAAACGAATCTGTTCGCATTTTTGTTACAGTTGATGGCCAGAAGTTTGCTCTGGGAATACTTTCTAATCAGAATAACCCCCAGCTTCTTTTTGATCTGGTGCTTGAAAAAGATTTTGAGCTCTCTCATAATTGGAAAAATGGGAGTGTATTCTTCCTGGGATACAAAACTCTCGCTGGAGAATAATATCCTTAAATTTTGTAGTTACTCAATATTTTATTAATACTGCTTAATCAATATTTCCATGACACCAGGCAGATGATGATCTCGTTATCTTTTACCATAATAAATGTTTGTATTTACCAATATATTTTTACATTTCTGTAAAAAAATAAAATGAATATTTATCCTGTCACCATTTAAGCTATACTATCCGTGCTCCTCATTTCTTGTGAATCTGTAAAGCAGCGCCTGACCTAATTGTTTCAGTCACTCTTTTTTATTATGGTTTATTTCTTTGACTTCACATCTCTGATGGGCTTCACCTCTGATGACGAGCTAGATTCTGAAGAAGAGCCAGTGTTCTCATTGCTCAAGCAGAATGGTAGATAATATAGTAGTTGGTATTATTTTATTATTCTAGTTTTCTGTTTCAGAATTTAAATTCTTCATATTTTCATCAATGTTTAAGGAAAAATCGAAGCAAAGGATAAGCTGACACTGTCTGCTACGGCCAAAACTGATACAAAGGTGGAGCCAAATAACAAACCTAAGTCCAAGGCTGGACCTATCAAAAAGGAAGCTGAGGCGAAGGAAGATGATGAGGATGACAGCAGTGATGATGAGGATTACACTGATGGGGATGAGGTTCTAAGGCCCTTACATAATTTTTATCTTGATGATTTTAATGGTCTAGAATTGATGTCAAGATATAAATCAATCCTAACATGCAACAATGGAGAGATCCAATGACAGTCCAAACAATCAAGATAAGTGATATGGGCAAAGTCATGTCAGAATTGAGTAATTGCATGGGCCTTTCAACTGGATTTTGCAACATCTGTGTTAATTATTATCAGACTAGGATGCACATGCACCATAAGGGATAAGGGTAAAGTAGACAAATTAATTTGACTTATGTTGGATCATTTAGGAAATGGTATCTGCGGACAATGATGATTGCACTGATGGGGATGATTCTGATGGTTCTGATGGAGACGAAGATGAGGATGGTGATGAAAGTGAAGATGGTGATGAAGATGAGGAGACACCTAAGGTCATCCATATTGTCTGTTTTTTTTTTTAAATCATATTGTTGTTTTATTTCATCTAAGGCGCTGCCCCTATACTGCATTATGGTTAAGTGGATTTATATTTTACCTTAAAGGCTGATTTGAGCAAAAAGAGATCCAATGAATCTGCCACAAAAACGCCAGTACCTGCTACCAAGAAGGCAAAATTTGCATCACCTCAAAAGACAGGTTATTAATTTTATGCTTTTTCTGTTTAAAATTGAAGTCAGTATTTTCCTGAAATTTTCAATCTCTGAGTTGCCCATCGTCTTTTCCATTAGAAATGTTTGGTTCATGGTTGCTCATACTGTTGGTGTACTGCATGCTAAAAGAGCACTGGGCTGCAAGCAATGTGCAGTGTAACCAAATACGCTCTAGTAGCTTAGCATGTGAGGGTGGCAGTATCTTTTGCCATTGCTTTTTTAGAAGTTTTTTTTTCTTTTTTGTATTTGCCTTGCCCTTGGATTTAAGTTCACTATTGTTCCTAACTTCTAAGTCTCATCTGTCTGTGGTTCAGAGGGCAAAAAAGGCAGCCACACAGCCACTCCCCATCCAAAATTGCAGGCTGGAAAGACTCCTGCTGGCAACAACAAAGATCAAACTCCCAAATCCGGTGGCAGCCAAGTCTCATG
Organism: Taxillus chinensis; assembly: GCA_023512835.1. Lineage (NCBI taxonomy): Eukaryota > Viridiplantae > Streptophyta > Magnoliopsida > Santalales > Loranthaceae > Taxillus > Taxillus chinensis. The sequence goes on from CM042084.1 coordinate 37,675,859, forward strand.
CAATTCCTGCAAGAAGTCAGTTTACAATGACTGAAATTTTTTCTATTTTCATTTTTATATCCTTTGTTAGCATTAATTGGTCTATTATTGGGCAGGACATTCAATTCAGATAGCGCATTGCAGAGTCACACGAAAGCCAAGCACAGCGCTAAGTAGACATTAAACTGAACCACCCTCTTGCATTTTGCTGATCGGTGTTGGATTTCGTGGAAGCATAATGGGGGATAAGGAATGAGTGTAATAGAGCGCTATGCGCTCAAGTTTTGTTTCCCTTGATAGATTTTGTTTAGCAAGTACTTGCTAGTTGCTACAGAGTCTTCTTTGAATTTCCATATGTTGAACTACATCAATGTTTCCATTTTTCGCGCTTTATTTATTCTATTGACTACATCAATACTGGATCGATCGCCGATGGCCATACCTTCGACCGCTTCGACCGTTGGAGTCGAAGGGTGGGGGTACCCCACCGGAGGGGCTACTGGTAAAGCGTGTGCTGGCTCAGATTTGTAAGACGGACTCCTGACGTCTCCTTATCATTCCCCCATCTGCCTCTTTTTTTAATTTGATTTGTTTTCAGTAGCAGTCTTGTATACTTAACAACAATAAAATAAGCCGTTTCTTTTTATAGGGGAGAACAAATTTCATTTGGAAAATGTTTTTTATTTATTCTTTCAGTTACGTCATGGATTTTTTTAAATAATTTAAAATACGAGGGCTTTAAAACACAAATGTTTGAATTTGTGTAATTTATTTTATATAAAATATAATAATTGTTTTACAAAAAAATAAAAAGAAAACTATTGGGAATAAAAATACCGTGAAGAGTCTGAAGACTGAAGAGGCACTAACTAAAGCAGAGTACAAGTAAAAAATTGATGGGTTGTCCCGAGGAGCAGGGGTTATTGATGGGTTGTCCCGAGGAGCAGGGGTTCCCGAACCTCCACAGTGAGTACTATCAAAACAAGAAATTTTGATGGCAGTAGCACGGGCGCAAAATACATGAGAACTCCACAGTGAATGACAACAATAATAATAGCACTAGCCAACTCCATTTGCAGTTAAAACTTTCACAATACCAAACCGCATCGTTACACGCACACGCTTCAACCATAATAAAAGATTGTTCGATAACAGGAAAATAACACAGCCTACAACCCATCGCATGCTGGAAATAAGAAAGACAATGTCTTTAGAATGTGACCTCACCAGCTCCAAGAACCTTGCCCATACTTCCAGCTGTGGTGGTACCCTGTTATCCTGCAAATTCAATCCTCTCCGAGAAAGCATCCAACAACCTGTACAAAAATTCCATGGAAAGCTGCAATTAAAATGATGGGCAGTCCTGAGCAGGGATTCCTGAACCTGCAAAACTCAACAGTACAGGTAAGCCCAAGCTACAAAATTCACCAAAATTTGGAAATCTTAACCAACAAAACCACCCAATTTGTGAATGAACAAATTGAAGAGAAAAACTTGACCCTCAAATGCCAGGAATCACTGTAAAACATGCATGCTTGCAAGTCAATGAACAAAGCAAAATATCAATTGTAATCTGTAAATCTCCCCAGATTTTATAAAAGCTGCAACCTTAATCAACTCTATCCAGTGGTGAGAATACATTAGAAGTGTACCATAACGATAATTTAAAAAGAGTATGTAAGATTTTTATCCAAAAAATAAACTAGTTTTGGAGGAAAACAGTATAAACAAATTAGGAGACGTAAAAACATTTTCATTTGTGACTGAAGCCTACGAAGCCAGAAATTAGAGAGAAGAATAAATATCATTATAAAAACAAGCAAAATAAATACGTTTTTTTTTTAAATTCTTTGTTTATTTGGAGAATATAGGAAACAAGGAATCAGGGTGCAGTAGTTTCAAAGCATCACACACCATTAGAAAACACAAGCAAAATAAGCATGATTTTCTTAAAAGGGCTATTTATTTATTTATTTGGAGAGGAAAGAGTGCATTTCACAATTCACATCCATATCAGACTGTAAACCTGCACACCACCTGCACAGTGGAAAATGGCATAAGCTAAACTGTAAAAGTGGTATCTTAAAATTAATTATTTCATTGAGAAGCAAGCAAAAGCTAAAATCACAATAATATTAGAACAAGAAAACAAACCTGGACACCAGTAAACAGGTCAGTGTCCATATCTTCCTCGCTGCTGCTGATAGTCAGCATACTCATCACCATTTTGAAACACCTTGCGATTGCTTTCATCATTATTATTGCCATTATCCACACTGCCTCTCTTAGAACGATCACCTTGCTCCCTTTCCCTGTTCCACTGCTCAATCTTTGCACGCCTCTCTTCACTGCCTTCCCTAACAGGACTCCAATTTCTCCTTCCAACAGGGCTTCTGCTGCGTCCTCTATGATAGCTAGGACTTATGCTCCTGTGCCTCCTACCCCGACTCTCAGGGCAGGATTCTCTGTCATCATACCTTCTACCATAACCACGACCTCCGCCTCCATGCGCATATTCATCATGACTATGGTGCCGGTGCGGACTCCAACTCCTACTCCTACTGCGGCTATGCTGGCCACGATGCCTCCCAAATAATTGGCGTCTTAATTCCCTGACAAGAGTAATATAAGACAGAAAATCAATACAGAGATATCTAACTGCTACAGTACAACAAAAATATCCAAGAAATTTTTCTTGGGAAAAATGATGAAGATCAGTCATCACCTGCTAATCTTTTTCAAATGCATGAAATTGCAATATCCACCACGATTGCAGCTGTTCTCCTCATACTGTCTACATGTAGCTTCACGAAAATCAGTCACTGGAGAAAAATCAACGATGATGGGACGGCCTGCACAAAACAATCTCAGAGAATGATTTCAAAAGTTCTAGCTTCATAAAAAGTAATTTAGAAAAAAAAAAAAAAAGACTCACACAAGAATATACTATGAGATTATGTACAAATTAAAAAAGACACGAAGAATGATTTTGACCTGCATAAAATCTCCCAGTCAAGCTTCGTACAGCATTTGCAGCCTGTTCTTCCTCTCTAAACTGGACATACACGTTACCAACCTGTGCATACACAGCAAAGGTGAGAGGCCTTTCTATGTAAGAATTAAGATGTATATATTTTAGAACAATTTTCAATTTCCATGGCACAAAAGTAGTACTCATTTGCTATGAAAGTTACCATGTGGTCAGCAAGGTTGTCACATATGTTCAAGCTCTCGAGATTCCCATACTTGCTAAGCTCCTCAAACAGATCTTCATAAAAATCCTGCATTTCCACCCAAAAAAAACTCTGGATGTGAAATAAAGAAAAGAGAAAGAATAAGCTTATTGATACACCTTACAAGCATAACATGGCGATCACATAGTTCCTAAACCCCCAACAGGTTATCCAAATCACTTAATCTCAGAGATGACTGAGAGTGTCAACAATCATGCACACGTCACTGTAATGAGTGTGTTGTTAACTCATATCTAGGATGATACAAACTAATACTCTTTGGTGCATCAATAATCTAATATACAGTAACAGAACATAACAACATCTTAGTTACTGCCCAGTGTAGCTGAGACTCTCTCTCTCTCTCTCTCTCTCTCTCTCTCTCTCTCTCTTTTGGCAACTGCAAAGTGCATCCAACAATTTTAGTTCTTGGCATAAGAATATTGACTTGTCAAGACATCCAACAGTTTTTATTTTGAAAACTTACTTTTACAGTACATTTCGAACACACTTGAAAACCAAAACTGCTTCAATTTTTTGAACAAAAAAATATCAGTAAAAAAAAACTAACAGAAGGGTTTGTCTGTTGTTCGTGATTGTCTGGTTTTTGGCTTATGTTTTTCACTTTTATTAAAAAATGTTCGTTTTATGCCTTACGGTCATTATTCGGATACGGGCTTAAAACAACTAGAAGCCCACAGCAACAATTTAATAGTTTTCGGCAGCGTGTTCAAATCTATATATGTCAAAAGACCCAAAAGAAAAAAATTGTTTGGCTCTTGTTGTTGAACATAATAATAAAATAAAACAAAAACCGATCAACAGCTGAAACAAAAGATTTTAAAAAAAAAAAAACAGACCAGGGATACGATAAACAAACAATTTAGAGACAACATAGATTCACAATAGATAGATGATAAATCCGAATCCAGAGGGAGGGGGAGGGGGAGGGAGAGAGAAGGAAGGAACCTCGAAGTGTTCCTGGATCTTGCGGGGGTCGATAGGGTTGCCCTGGGGGTCAACACCGGGGGTGATCATGTCGGGTCGCTGGTACATGTTGGAGAGGAGGAGGGTGGGGCTGATGCTGGGCTTGGTGTGGAGCCTGGAGCACCTGTCTCCGTGCCTGCAGGCTCCGATCTTGAAATAAAACGGGCAGTTCACCCTGTCCTTCTCCGTCCCAAATATCGACGCCAAGTGCTCCGCCATTTCTCCTCTCTCTCTCTCTCTCTCTCTCTATATATATGTATATATATATATATATATATATTTGCAATTATTTCAATTCGATTGAACACCCCAAATACAGATTCAGACATGTATCGCACAACGCACTGGGACAGTCAAAGCATAGTTTTTCGAATTTTCGTCGCTTGGGGCCTACCTCTTCTTCTCTTTCTCTTTTATAAAATCAAAATTATGTAAAAATATTTTAATTTTCAAAAAACAAATAAAACCATTTTTTTGGTCGATGTTTAGACATGTTCTTTATATATAATTTTACAAATATAGTGGTCTTGCTGGTTTGCCCGAGAGGTTAAGGGGGAAGACTTAAGATCTTCTGCACAGAAGTGCGCGTGGGTTCGAACCCCACAGCTAGCAACGCTTACTTAAAAGATGTTTTTCATTCTTAAAAAAAAAAAAGGTTCCAAAAAAATTATCAATATTATTTACTTTTTGAAATTTAATTTAAAATATTTTTTAAAATTCTATAGTTATTATTTGAAACCCATAAACTTTATTCAGCTTAAATATTTATTTCTAGAAAACAATTTATACATATAAATAAAATAATTCTAAGTAACTGATATGATTTTCATGAGTGACATAATATTTGCGGATTTTTATAATGTGATAAATTATTAATTAGAGTATAATCAAAAAGTAAAGTAGCTATTAATAATTAATTTGAATGTTGCGAAGTAATTGTTAGAATAACACTCTTAATAAGTAGTATGTATAAAATAAAATAAAATTTGGCAAGAAAGGCTTGCGAAAGCTGATCTCATGTGGTAATAGTAGGTGGTAGAGTATGGAGCCATACTTTTGCCTTCTCAGCCAATGAAAAATGTGATAATAGTAGGTGGTAGAGTATGGAGTCAAACCTTTGCCTTCCCAGCCAATGAAAAAGGAAAAAGTCGCATCAATTTCACATCTTCGATAACCCCATTATATTGAAATGTAGCGCATTTATCGATGAAGTCCCGGAGATGCATTTGGGGGTCCTTTGTTGATGAACAAACAAATTGGGACTGGCTCACCAAGGAAATCATTGCTGGTTTTAATTCAAAATTGTTGGCAATGATCACGGGTCTTGTTATCCCGGTAGCCATGCTTGCTGCCGTGGGTCTAGAATAATCCTTCACTGCCCGATCATCAGCCATTCTTCCTGGTCTTAAGGGAGATGTGGATATTTGTAATGGCAAAGTACTTGGAACTTCTTCGAGGGAAGTGTTGTCCAAGGGAACAAAAATGAGTTTAATGGGGTCTTCCCTGCGCGTTTGCCTTAATCTTCTTAGAATTCGTTCAATTTCAGAATCGTAGGCAATAAGATTATCGTCCCCCAAATAGGTCATTAACTAATCTGCACAGATCAAAAACAAACAAAACCCAAGCACAATATTGAACAATTTGAAGAACAAATAAATAAATAAAAGCAAATAAATAAAATAATAATAAAAAGAAACAAAAATTCTATATGAATTAACAAATCTATAAAATAAAATAAATGAATATACAAATAAACAAACAAAAGTGTTTAAGAGAATGAATCAATACGAAAGACAACCAGATAGTGAAAGTATTTTGTATTATTATCAAAAGATAATGACAACAAAATGAGTAGTAGATAAAGTTATTTGCGCAAGCTTGAATCTACTGAAAGAATATCTCTCTTTGGTTTACAATAGCACTCTTTTACAATTACGCACATGCTAGCCAAAAGCTCTATTAAGCACCCACATACAAATATACAAAACTCTATATTTATATGCATCCCTTGGAGATAATCGTGGAACTGAACATCTTGGATGCTGTGCTTCATCAATGATCTTCTCAGAAAGACCCTCTGTTTTATTGCTATGGATGTGGAGCTCAAGATGTTGGAGTATAAATGAATTAACTCCATTTTGTATAGTTCCAAGTGCATTGAGGTTCGCTCAATGCATCTGTGTGATCCACATGTAAGATGACTTAAATGTTTTCAATGGATTTCTTCTTGCATCGGACACAACGAGCTGATGAGTTCAAATGCGCTGAAATGATAAGGATAGTAGTTGGAGTTATATTGTCTTACTCCGTCGCAAGATTCCTTACTCCGTGTAAAGGAAGTGCTCGAATCCTTACTCCGTGTTAGTAGTTGCTTACTTTGTGTCAAATAGATACTCAGATCCTTATTCCGTCGCAAGGTTCTGTACTTCGTGTTAGTGAAGTACTTAGTTCCTTATTCTGCAATAGTGCTCTCTTACTCCGCGCGAGTTGAAGACTAGGATTCTTATTAATCTTTACTTTATATCTTGTGATAACTTGGTTATTTATCAAGTCGATTGACGACACTCACGTTGGTCCGGGTTAGGATTATGTATCTTATTCTTAACTTTGCACTCATGAGTATGGATCCAGTTTAACTTATCTTCTATAACAAGTTATAATAGACATTGAAAGATCTCAAACCAAATTACGTAGAGTTTTATCTACAGCATCCAAATTTTGGGATCGATCCAATAATCTCCCCCAATATGGAGATGCCAAAACCCTTTGTAATCTAATCTGGTTAGTGAGGTAGCAAGATACATACACAGAGATAAAGATAATTCTACCTTTCATTAATTCAGCAACAAGTACACATTCTCAGATTTAGTACCTAAATGATTAACATTATGTAACATAAGGTTTACTGTACTTGAAAATCATTATTGCTGCTTGCTCCCGAAGCTCCATCATCTGCTTGAAATTCCCAAGTTCTAAGCTAGATCTTCTAGGTATATGGTTTTGTATATAGAGAGGGGGGGGGGGGTGAATTTGTATACTTAAAACTATTTTCTTTTAGTTTTAGAGTAGTATGATATCCAGAGGTATTCTACATAGGTAGTTGGTGCTTTAGATGGTATATCAGTGTCTCATGCAATATCAAATAACAGCAAGTATGTATGAGAATAAAAAGACAGAGACACACAGATTACGTGGTTCGATCAATGTGATCTACTCCACGGTGGTGAGGGTGAACCTACACCGAGTCTAATCCACTATATACTCTTAGTATAGTAGGGTCTAACCCTTGTTACAATAGGATTAACTCTCTCTTTTTAAATGCAAATACAAAAATAGTATTACTCCAGTACTCACTCACTGTGAAGAACTGTCAAGCGTAACCTGCTCCTGTGCATTCAACTATTTGCATTGCTTGACCTTCAACCACTCCTTTGCCAAACTTACACTTTGTTCATCGAATGTATGAAAGAGAAGAATAGATTAACTCACTATTATGTTGCTTCCAATCTTCCTCTCTCTCTATGTATGTTGAACGAACTACTCTGCGTCTCTCTTGTATTGCTTCAAATACGTTTCTTGTATTCTGCAATATTCTGATGTTATACCGAAGTAAGGCATACTCCTTTTCTTTTATAGGCCGGCCGTAGTAGGAAACCCTTCTGCTAGGGTTAAGCATGTTTCAACTTTTGATCTTCACCGTTGAAACACGTTCTGCTAGTCTCGGATGACATCCATGTGTTTTCTAGCACTTAGTGTACTCATAAGTGTCGACCGAGTGATAACTTACTTAAATGCAGCCTTCAGTGCATTTTGCTTCAACTAGCCACAACCTCATAGATGTATGTTCCTCGTAGCTTTGCTCCGAGTCTTTATCTACGAATCTTCGAGCCTGAGTCTTCGAACCTTGAGAATTGATCTTCCAATTCTTCTGCTTTTTGGCTTCGAAGCTAGGTTAGAACCAGTGTTTCACTGACGTAGCACTCTACGAGCCTTTGAGCTCTACGAGTCTTTGGCTCTTCAAATCTTCAGTTTTGAGTCAGTAACAACTGCATTCTGCCTTGGCTAATCATCGGTTCACATCAACGGGTCTCGACAATAGGTCTATCTTTAACTCTGCAAGCTTTAACCCTGCGAGCTTCGACTCTGTGACATTGCCACTTTACACCCGATGGGTCGTTGAGTCTGCAAGTCTTCGAGTCTTCAAGACACTGCCCTGCACCCGCGATCTTCGAATCTTCGACCCCATGGATTTATAAGTTTGCGACCTTGTGTACCTTTCGTGGTGCACAAGTCTTCGACCTGACACCTTCGAGTCATCTAATCTTCGACCCAGTAATCTACGAGTCTTCGACCCAAATCTTTGACTTTGATAAATACATGGTTAGTCTACCTCTACGAGCTCACTCCAAGAGATCACTCTACGAAGTTATCCAACCCAGTATGGATCTTCGACCCAGCGTCTACCCGTGTCCGCATAATGTTGATAATAATGAAAACTAATAAGTTAACCAATAAGATCATGGGAACAACACTGCTCTACTGTGAAGTTGATAACACAGTTCCAGCTTTTATCAACCTTCATGAGAGCCTTTATGAAGAAGCAGATGAAAGCTCCACAGCTCTCTCCATTTGGCTGTTGAGGCACAGTTCCCTTGTTCCAGATCACCGAATTCAACTTTGCATTTGGAGCTAAGGGAGGTTAACTGATTGATTCGTAAAGCTTGCTCTCTCTTACTATTGCTAACAGATTTAAGAGCAAGGGTTTCAATTGATTCCTCCTTACTTGGTTTCCACGATCTAATGAGAATCAAAAAGTAAAACCTTCCTTAATATGATCAAGAACGCCACAAGCATGAAATGCAGAGTGTTGACCCAGTACGAAAAGAGAATAGTTGTAAGATTCTTCCATGGTTTGCTATTCTTAGCAATTCCGTCGATGTAGGTCCGAATGTAAGCTACTTCTGAAATATAGCACTCAAACCAACATGGCAAGACATCAACCAGGTTTCCGTCCCTGTACAGGGAAGGGAACAACCTCATCTTCATTTTCACTACTATGGAGAAGTTGTCAATGTCTTCAATGGTGAATAGTCCATCCTCAGTAAGTAGTAAGTAGTAAGTAAAGTGCACAACTCTTGAGTTGAGAATGGAAACAAATCTAACAAACACCTTTGCTTGGTAGTGGAGCGGGCATACACTTTCATAGCTTGGAGAATACTCATATTTTCATTAATTGGATCAAGTTCTGCATATGATGGGAGGAAGGTGATAGCCTCAGATGGAGCAGTAGTAGTAAGAGCGGCACTAGAGGAGCTGGGCTTGGACGAAGTGTAGCGACTGCGTTTGGGGACAAGTATGCCTGGAGGAATAGTATATGCAGGCCGCTTACCAGGGGCTCAGATCCGAATATAAGGACCATCAGTGTCTTCAGTGTCAGGAGCAGTCACAGGAGCAGTAGGAGTAGTATCAGATGGCATATTCTCCCCCTTTTGGCAGAACAACGAGGAGCGCTAGGGGCGCGAGCGATGGTATGAGCCAGATCCGCAAAGGATAAAGATAGAGAGTGTACAGATATGGCCACGAGATCCATCTTCTACTCCATGGAAGTGGAGGAGTTAGTGAGAGCAGAGAGGAGCTGAGCGCCAAGAGCATCAACTTTGACAGCGATGACGGCAATTTGGGCGCTCTGGGCTTAAGCATCCAGCTGGGTAGACAACACATCATCAGAATGGACCGTACTATAGGAAGCTCGCCCAAGTGCAAGCTCCGATGCCTTAGAGGACTCCCCCGTATGTAGAGGTGCAGGAGTGCGCTGGGCAAGAGGAGTCAGCAGGTGGAAAGAAGGGTACATCAGCATCAACAACATCAATAGGGGTACCCAATCCACTATAATTAGAAAGGTCAACAATGGGAACGGGCGCAGGAGAAGACGGGCCAACCTCGACAGGGGAAAATACTCATGCGTCGGGGGTCGGTCCGGAGGAAGCAGCAGCAGGGGCGATAACTTGAAGGAAAAACAACGTCAAAAAGCCGTGGTCGAGGTTCCAAGAGATCATATTGTCCAGGGTGTGAGTGTGGCGTGCATAGAACACCTAAAGATTGTCGTCTGGGACAGGGGCAGTGTAGGCCAGGCTGAAACGGAACCAACAATCCGTAAGTGCATCGACTGTGAGTCGGTCCAGATAGTCCTGTGGTTTGAAGGGCTGAACCGGAGTAGCATCTGGAGAAGAGGCAGGGGCAGCACCAGATAGAGCATCAGGGGTGGGGACGACAACAGTAGATGGGGCCGAGGGTTCGGCCGAAGAAGTGGTTGGCTGAGACGGCCCCGTAACTTCAGGTGGATCAGCACAAATGTTGTGCTATGAGCCTCTGGATATGGAAGGAGTGGCAACAGACCAGATTTAGGAAGACCGGTGGGCGGAGCTGACTATAATGATCCGTGTTTTCGGATGTGAGGAGTTAGTCACAGTTATGCCTTTTGGGTGGCAATTGTTAGGTTTTTGAGAGTTTTATTCCCACACACATTAGCTAGAACACCTTATTTATTGATGAGCAAGCATGAGGCAAGAGATGAGCTCAAGGGGGAGCTTTTAGAGGTTACACGTGACAATGCACGTGACAATGGCTTTGTCAGGTGCAGTGATGTTTTTGCATGGGTGCCTTCCAGACTTAGTTCTAAAGCTTGTGGCAAAATCCTAGGGCATTTTGGAGCTTGCACGTGACAATGGTCTTTGTCATGTGCAACCATATTTTTGCACTGTCTTCTTCGTTTTATTATACTGGTAATCTTTTCCTAAAAGGCCATGTTCGAATTGTGGGTATTTTGTCCTATGTGGATGCGGGAAGGCTGTGGCATGTTTCATTTATCAAACTGCGTCGTTTTGATGCTGGGCTTCATTTGTCAAAACTACATCGTTTTGATAAGTGAGGTCTATATAAGGAGGAGGAGCTCTCTTTGTTTTAGGTTTAGGGTTTTTGTTGTTAGCCGTCGCAGAGGGAAAGAGAGAGAGTTCCTGATTGTTGCTGTTGGGGTGACTCGCGTGGGTGGACGGCGTCTAGCGTGGGAGCAAAAGCAAGGTGGATCTTCCTGAGGTAGGGGTTCTATCTCTTCTGGTATACATTTTGAGGTTAGGCCCTATGGTAGATGAATCGTAGATTGTTATTGTTATTATATATATATATATATATATGTGTGTGTGTGTGTGTAAATCCATATAGGTGTGACCTCCTATATGGATGTTGGCTTTCAATGGCATATTTTATTTGGATATGATGTTGAGTCCAGGGTCGGGGGATTTCGGGTTCGTTCTCGGGGTAGAGGACCCTGGGGGCCATTGGGGCGTCTGCGCTGTTCATTTCGTGCTTGGGTTCATTAGGATAGGTTCTACAGTAGGGCCGTGTAGGGAAACCTTGGGGTTTCCAAGGGTGTATTGGTTGTGAACATAATATGTGGATATGTTAGTTGTGATTTGTGTGATGACTGTAGATTCCATGTGTTATGTGATATCATGTGAATGCATATCGTTGTGCTGTGCTTGTATGTGTTATGTGGTTGTGGAGCATGTGTGGCTGTGGCAATGGTTGTACTTGTTTTGTGGCCTGTGTGTGTTGATACTTAATAATGTGGAATAGAACCTGTTTATATATTATTGCCACGACACCGCACTTGTGCACGTCTTTATGTAGATGCTAAGAGCATGGGATGGGTTGGGGAGACATGATCCCGACTGAGCTGTGGTTGCTCACCCCTCCTACTGTTTTGTTTTCTTTTTCAGGGACCTAGAGGCGTTAGGTGGGGATACCAAGGTGGGAGACAGTTTTGTTTTGTTGCTTTGTTTAATGTTATTTTATGGGACCATTGTAACCCTAGTGGGGAAAGATTGTAAAAGAGATTTGACTAAAATAAAGGCATATGGTTTGGTTTGTAAATGTCTATGCTGGTTTGAATTTAATAAAGAAATATGTTTATGTCTTGTGGTTATCTATTGTGGATGTGTATGATGTTCTGTGTGGAATTATTTATCCCAACCCCTTGCCCACTGGGTGGGTAAAGGGGAGTCACGAATCGGTTTCCTCGGGTTGGAAATTCGGAGTGTGACAGTATGGTATCAGAGCATGGTCTAGTTGGCCCGGGGTAGTGGGCGGATTTAATTATCTTGAGTCTTTTGGAGGAGCCTGGAGGGACGTGCCTAATCAACACGGTCCTCTTTGAGCCTCTAAGGTGTACTTGGGGTAGTCCAGTCCTGTGGTAGGATTTGCATGCATTGGCATTAGGGCACTAGTTGCATTTGTTGTCTATGTTTGATTGTGTGGATAACTGAAAAGGGCGTTTGTCGCACACGCACTCCAAATAAAATTTAAACTAAGTATAGCTAGTGGCTTAACCTAGATCGTTCTCTACCGGAGGACTTATAAAATTCAATTCAACTTATTTAATTACTTGTTAAACAAAAACTAATGAAAAAGAATAAATGGAAAATTGGGGGATTTTTGATTGAATGAAAACTAATTAAAGTAAAGATTTTTAACTAAGAAAAGTAATAACTGAGAAAATCAATTAATTAAAGATGTAACCGGTTTAACTTCACACCTGAATGCTGTTTATCATTATCCCAAAAGATTAATTAGATAAATTATGGCCCCATAATTCAAATGCATCAAGACACCATGAATACAATCAAATTATGAATTTATTCCAACCAGAATAATTATGAATTAATTCTCGAAAGACTGCTCGTTCCCTACGAAACAAATCTTCCCACTCAAATAGAATAATAACGCACAATGAATTGTTAAATTAACACTCAACCGAGATATTAAATCAACAAATCAAAGAGATAGAGAATTAAATCATAGCACATAAAATACCAAATTAAATGTTAAAACATGGATTCAAAACAAGCATCCAAAGTGCTACGCTAAACCGATTACAAAATACTTACCCCTCCATGGGTTAGAAAATCACAAATCTGTTCGGAAAAATTAAACAGCAAAAATTAGAACAGAATTAAAAAATAAACTGCAGAAAATTAAATATCCGGTCTTGAACTCGATCCGAATCTTCAATATTCGTCGTACTATCTTCTTTAATTTCTGTTCGGACAAACCGCTGGATGATTGGCTGGGCTCACGCGAGCAAGATGGAGTCGACTCTCTTGGAGGTGTGGGCTGCTGGCGACGTGATGGATGAAGGAGTCTTTGCGGCGTTGTGGTTGAAGATAACGTGATGGCGCTGCCTGGGTCTCTTCTCTTGTATTGCTGGGCGATGGAGGCGTTGGAGCAGTGCGTGATGATGTGGCCTACGTTGGTGTTGTATTTAAATAGGCAAAACAATTGCCTTCTTGCTCTCGCCACGTAACATGCTTCCAATTCTTTGTTGCTTTTTCATTCACGCCTAACATAATGCCCAAAGTTTCCAATTAATGTGTGGCCCCACCATAATTAATTCAATTCCTTCCAAATTGCTCTCCAAGTTACGTAACATGCAAAAACAATTAAAAACAAATAATAATAATAATAATAATAAAGTAAAACACAAAAACTATTTAACAATATATTACAATAAAAATAAAAACATAATATAATTAACCAAAATATATATAGAGAGAGAAATTATGCTAAGATTAAAATTAAAATAATCAATTAAGCCCAGGGAATTAATATCAAAATTGGAATAATCAATTTAACATTAAAAACTACCAAAATTAATATTAAATCTATAAAAAATGAATAAAACAGTAATAATTAAAATTGGAAAAAACTATTATAAAAATGCATTAATTCAATAAAATATTCAATTAAAGCCCATAAATTAAATCCAAATTTAATGACAAATTATACAGTTATCAAATTCCCCCACACTTGAACTTTGGTCGTCCTCGAACAAATACTAAGATTAAGCACCCAACAAAGATTATCCAATCATGCAAATTCAAATATACAAAGAGAACAACTTGAATATCACGAATTGAGTTCTAGTATAGACGTGAGTGTGTGAGCTCAAAATTCATCGACTTTTTTATTCGTTTAATCCATCTCTCCTTCATGACACTTAATTAAGCCACACAAATATGCAATTATCAATCAGCTGACTACAATTAAGCATACTCAAAAGTTAACCATAGTTATTCCATACTCCAAATATCATGCCATCATTCATACACATACTTGAGTGAAACAAGTGGGTGAAGATTACTGGAGCTAAACAAGATATATGCAATAGATTGGCCAATCACTTTTTTAATTTTTTTTTCTTTTATTTTTTTAAAAATAGGCAGCCAAACTTACTTAACAATAACCATCTATACCACCCATGTAGCGGAACCATCCGGTAACTCCCAGATTATGGCGGATCTTAGGGTACCAGGTTTAAAAGCCCTTCAGGATAAGTGCCGAGTGATATAGCATACTCCGCAAGTCGGCTAACCTTTTTCAATAACGCTCTTCTTTTAATTAATAACCTTACAAGGTTGCATTTTATGCTCTCCCTTGATGGATTATTCGCTCTCTATTTTTAACTATCTCACTTTATATTCACAAGCTTAGCTCATATAAAACCCAAATGCAAGAAAAACTCAAGTATTGGCATGAATAAAATGTAATGATAAAACAGTATTTCACAACTCATGGAATTAAAGTCCAAGCATAACTCAAAATTAGCTAGAATCATGATTCTCACATGTTTGCACATCCCAATTAAGGCATAAAAGTCAAGATGAATTAATCAAATATTAAAGCATCAAAATTTCAGTTGTGCAAAATATATATCCATACTAGACAACTTAACTCTAACTATTCAAGATTCTCAATCATTATTCAAATATTACACAATCAAATAAACTCAAATGGAACTAATCATTAGTGCTCAAGGATTTACCAAAAATTCAAGTGTCAATCAAGTTCAAGACTAAAAACATGCAGCCTATAAATAAAAATAAAGCATACAAAAACAAAAGAAAATCTTTTTGGTGTTTTTTTTGAATTAAAAAAAAATGAATAAACAAACGAAGAAAATATATATATATATATATATATATAATAGCAATAAATAAATAAAAAAAACTAAAGAAAAACACACTAAAAAAATGTTTAACTAAACTTTACTATGTGTTCCCTCCCCCACACTTAAATGTTGCATTGTCCTCAATGTAATCCAAAAATAGAAGCTATGGACATGAAATGCAATTTTAAAAATGAACAATGAACAATAAATGAGAAGGAAAGAAACAACCTGATGGGCTCAAAGAATGACAGGGTCGTACAGTTGGATAGAATCCAACGCAGGTAGAGGATAACCCCCATAGAAGTGCTTGAGCCGATGTCCGTTGACCGTGAAGTTATGTCCTGATTCTTCCTGAATGATCTCCACTGCACCATATGGAAAGACACGAACTACAGTATAGGGGCCAGTCCATCTCGTCCTCAGCTTACCAGGCATAAGCTTCAGTCTCGAAGTATAAAGAAGAACACGCTCGCCTTCTTCGAATTCCCTCTTGTGAATTATCTTGTCATGGGCAGCCTTGGACTTTTCCTTGTAGAGCCTTGCATTATCATAAGAATCCAAACGAAGCTCCTCAAGCTCCTGAAGTTGAAGTTTCTGTGCTCCCCTGGCTTGGGCTAAGTCCAGATTGTAAGCTTTGACCGCCCCAGGTATGCTCTATGCTCCACCTCCACAGGAAGATGGCAAGACTTCCCATAAACTAATCGAAATGGGGACATGCCAATGGGAGTCTTGTATGCTGTTCGATAGGCCCAAAGTGCATCATCAAGGCGCTGGCTCCAATCCTTCCTATTGGGCTGAACAGTCTTCTCCAAGATTTGCTTCAACTCCCGATTGGACACCCTCGCTTGGCCATTGGTTTGGGGATGGTATGGTGTCGATGTTTTATGTGTCACCCCATACTTGAAGTAGTGCTCGAAAGTGCCTGTTGCAAAAGTGAGTCCCTTGATCGCTAATGATAGCTTTAGGAATGCCAAACCTACAAAAGATGTTAGTTTTCACAAAATCCACAACAACTTTTGAATCGTCGGTCCTCGTGGCTTTCGCCTCCACCCACTTACTCACATAATCCACAAGAACCAAAATATACAAATAACCAAAAGAACTAGGAAAAGGACCCATGAAATCAATACCCCAAACATCAAAAAGTTCACAAAATATCATAGGCCGTTGAGGCATCTCATGCTTCCTAGATATATTACCGGTATGTTGGCAACGATCACATGCTTTACAAAACTCATAAGCATCATGAAACAAAGTGGGCCAATACATACCAGGAGTCCAATACCTTCCTAGCCGTGCGCCGTGAACCAAAGTGTCCTCCACAAGCAAGTGTGTGGCAGAATTTCAAAATGGATGGGATCTCATGGCTGGGGACACATCGTCGAATAATCTGATCACTGCCAATCCGCCAAAGATAGGGATCGTCCCAAAAATAGTGCCTCGCTTCACTCTTCAACTTCGCTACTTGGTGCTTCCTATAATGATCAGGAATTTTAGAAGCCACCAAGTAGTTCACCAAATCAGCATACCATGGGAGGGTAGAAGAGACTACATATAGGTGCTCATCTGGAAAGGTGTCTCTCAACCCCAAGGAAGTGATGTCCTCTGAAAGGTGGGGAAGTCGGCTTATGTGATCGGCAACTAGATTTTCAGACCCCTTCTTGTCTCTGATCTCTATGTCGAACTCTTGAAGAAGCAACATCCATCGAATAAGTCGTGGCTTGGCATCTGGCTTCTTCAATAGGTACCTCAGGGCCGCATGATCAGAAAAGACAACAACTTTCGATCCCAAGAGATAGGAACGAAATTTGTCTAAGGCAAAGATGACTGCAAGGAACTCCTTCTCGGTAGTGGTGTAGTGGCACTAAGCTGCATCTAAGGTCCTCGAGGCATAGGCAACGACATGTGGAACTCCATCCACTCTCTGTGAAAGAACAACTCCCACAGCAAAATTGGAAGCATCACACATAAGCTCAAATGGATGGTCCCACTTTGGTGGTTGAATGATCGGCGGGGTGGTCAGCTGCTTCTTCAACTCATCAAAAGCTAACCTGCAAGAATCATCAAAAACAAAAGATTTCTCTTTTTGCAACAATTGCGACAATGGGTGCGCAATCTTGCTGAAGTCCCTGATGAAGCGCCTGTAAAAACCTGCATGTCCTAGAAAAGAACGAACATCTCGAACACAAGTAGGATAGGGTAAAGATGTAATAAGATCAATTTTGGATTTATCTACCTCTATACCATGCTTGGAAATTACATGTCCTAGAACTATGCCTTTTTCAACCATGAAATGACATTTTTCAAAATTAAGCACAAGGTTTTTATTAATGCAACGACGCAAAACATTACCTAGGCTAGAGAGACATTCATCAAATGAGGAGCCATAAACAAGTAAAATCATCCATAAATACTTCCATGCAATTCTCAAGAAAATCAGAAAATATACTCATCATGCATCTTTGGAAAGTACCAGGAGCATTACAAAGACCGAATGGCATCCTTCTATATGCAAAAGAACCAAATGGGCAAGTGAATGTAGTCTTCTCTTGGTCCTCTGGAGCAATGGGAACCTGAAAATAACCAGAAAAACCATCCAAGAAGCAATAATGTGTCCTACCCTTGCAGTCTTTCTAACATTTGGTCAATGAAGGGAAGTGGGAAGTGGTCCTTGCGAGTGACACCGTTAAGTCTCCTATAATCAATGCATACTCCCAGCTATTCTGGACTCGCATAGGAACCAATTCATCCCTCTCATTTTTCACCACAGTGAACCCAGTCTTTTTGGGTACCACTTGGACAGGACTAACCCACTGAGAATCAGAGATAGGATAAATAATGCCAGCTGCAAATAATTTTTCTACCTCTTTCTTAACAACTTCTAGAAAAGTGGGGTTTAGCCTCCTTTGGGGCTGCCTCACTGGTTTAGCACCATCTTCTAAGAAAATCCTATGCATGCAAGTGGATGGGCTAAGTCCAGGAATATCAGCTAATGTCCAACCTATTGCCTTAATATTGTCCCTCAAGAGAGCCAATAGTTTGGTCTCTTGGTCTGGTAGGAGATTACTAGCAATGATAACAGGCAATCTATCTCCATTCATCAAATATGCATATTTCAAATTATTAGGCAAAGGTTTCAACTCAAGTGTAGGTGGGTGTTGTATGGAAGGAAGCATGCTAGGTGTAGAAATTTGTGCACAAGAAGAAATAGAGTGAACATGTGCAACATCATCGGAAAACAAAGCATTCAATCCATTAACATTATCCACCTCATCATCAAAATCATTCACATCACCGAAATCAAGGTCATAATCAATCTCATATGGTGGTTCGGTGTGTGAGAGGAATAAGACACTATGCTCGAAGGATGCTTCATGGAGTCTAAAATATTAAATTTAATAATTTCATCACCAAACTCCATAGAAAGCGTACCTTGGTAAACATCAATGATGGTCTTGGCAGTTTTGAGGAATGGCCTGCCAAGAATGATAGGGGCATGTGAGTTCGCCAAGTCCTCCTCCATGTTGAGAACATAGAAATCAGCGGGAAAGATGACATCTCTCACTCTAACTAGAACATCCTCAAGAACGCCTATTGGTCCAACTTGTGGATCTATTAGCCAATTGGACTACCACCCGTGTTGGCTTAAGCTCCCCAATGTGAAGAGAGGAGTAGACGAATATGGCATGACATTGATAGAGGCGCCCAAGTCACACAAAGCATCGGAAAAGTGAAGTGTCCCAATGGTACATGGAATAGTGAAGGTGCCAGGGTCTTCACACTTCGGAGGCATGGGAGGAGAATGTGTGATGAGTGCGGAGACTATTCTCCCAAGGTTGACCCTTTCAACTCCCTTTAGGCTTCTTCTTCTGTTGATACATAGTTCCTTCAAGAATTTAGCAAATCGAGGAATTTGCTTGATGGCCTCCAAGAGTGGAATGTTGATCTCCACCCTTTTAAATATATCCAGAACCTCCTGCTGAATTGCCTCATCTGTCATCTTCTTGTTTTGAATAGCCTTATATGGGAATGGAAGAGGTCGAGAGGTGGTCTCCTTCTCCTTCTTCAGCTCTTTTTCCTTGATCTCTGGTTCCTTAGTGGTTGAGGTAGGGGGTGGCCCCTTGGTTAGTGGTGCAAATCCTGGTGGAGTAGATGGAACCTGTGGATCTCCAGTTTGCTTGCCACTCCTCAAAGTGATAGAACTGACATTCCCCTTAGGATTGGGAGTAGTCTGAGAGGGAAGTGTGTTCTGGCGATGACTAGTGATCTCATGTACAGCGGTGGCCATCCGACTTATTTGCATCTTGAGTTCCTTCAACTCATTTTGTTGGTTGAGCACAATCTTGAAGGAGATTAAAGTTATCTAGTTCTCGCCTTTTGTTGAGGATAGGCTTCTTGTTGACCATTCGATGTTGGCCCCTCAGGCCTCTTCCGAAAATTTCGAGGATATGGAGGCCTCCGAGGTTGTCCTGTCCCATAGCGAAGATTGGGATGATCTCTCCACCCTGGATTATATGTCCGTGAGAATGGATCATATTTCTCGCCGAGGGGCTCTTCTTTGCTCATATGGGCGACCTGGAAAGATGCCATTGCACTCTTTGTTTCCTGGAGTTGTGGACATGCATCGTAGGGTGATCGGTGGCGTGCGATTCCATAAACTTTTGCAGGACTAGCGAGGGCTGGTAAGGCTAAGGCCATCCGCCTTATCATAGTAGAGATCTCATCAAGCTTGTGCGCCTCAAGACTAGGGTGTGTGTTGGGGCTCACATGGTGGACTCCTCGTTGTGTAGGCAATGCTCGATCTCCAAATTGCTGCGTATTCTGTGCCATTTTGTCAATGAGAGCTCTTGCATCCACCTGGTGTTTTATCAACGAGGGCTCCTCCTGCACTTGCATCCACCATGCTCCTCTCCATAGATGTAAGACCCTCGTAGAAATCTTGGATGAGGAGTTGGTCGCTAATTTGGTGATGTGGACAACTAGCAACCAACTTCTTGAAGCGCTCCCAATACTCGTACATCGTCTCGCTATATCCCTGTTTGATGCCTGAGATCTCCTTCCGGGATCGCCGTGGTCCTCGATCGTTGGGAAGAATCGATTCAAGAACAATTTCTTCAACTCGTTCCAACATGTGACATCTTCTGGTTGCAAGTAATACAACCGGTCTTTTGCGACTCCATCAAGTGAGAATGGGAAAGCTCTCAACTTGATCTCGATCTTCCGGGACATTGCGGGGCTTCATGGTTGAACAGACAACATTGAACTCTTTAAGATGCTTGTGTGGGTCTTCTCCAGATAGCCCATGGAACTTGGGAAGAAGATGTATAAGACCAGATCCGAGCTCGAAGTCGGTCTCCAATCTTTGGGTAGGCAATACACGTCGGTTGATAATTGATGTCCAGGCCGCCAACTCTCGGATGGTGCGATTGTACTCTCCGTTTGGCCCTGCCATTGTTGGTGAGGGGCTTTCTTCCTTGACTTGAGTGTGTCGAAGACGAGTCCTCAAGTTTCGCTCAACCTCCTGGATCCAAATCTAGTAGTTCCCCCTGAAGTGGATCGTGTCATAAAACCGCAAAAAAAGAAATTAAGAGGAAGAGAAAAGAAAATAAAATAAAAGAAAAAGAAAAAACCTGCAAAAAATAAAACTATGAAAAAAAAGGAAATAAAAACAAAACAGAAACTTGTTAGAAAAGAAAACCTGCAAAAAAAGGAAACTGTAGAAAAATGGAAACTTTTTTTTTTTTGGTTTTTTTTTAAATAAAATAAATAAATAAAATAAAAAGGAAACCTGCAAAAAACAAAGACAAGAAAATACCAGGTAAGTCCAAACAAAATAATAAATAAATAAAAATCAAAACAAATAATAAAACAAGCAAGAAAATAAATTGAATCAAATTTAATGCCTCCCCGGCAACGACGCCAATTTGAAAAGGGCGTTTGTCGCACACGCACTCCAAATAAAATTTAAACTAAGTATAGCTAGTGGCTTAACCTAGATCGTTCTCTACCGGAGGACTTATAAAATTCAATTCAACTTATTTAATTACTTGTTAAACAAAAACTAATGAAAAAGAATAAATGGAAAATTGGGGGATTTTTTGATTGAATGAAAACTAATTAAAGTAAAGATTTTTAACTAAGAAAAGTAATAACCGAGAAAATCAATTAATTAAAGATGTAACCGGTTTAACTTCACACCTGAATCTTGTTTATCATTATCCCAAAAGATTAATTAGATAAATTATGGCCCCATAATTCAAATGCATCAAGACACCATGAATACAATCAAATTATGAATTTATTCCAACCAGAATAATTATGAATTAATTCTCGAAAGACCGCCCGTTCCCTACGAAACAAATCTTCCCACTCAAATAGAATAATAACGCACAATGAATTGTTAAATTAACACTCAACCGAGATATTAAATCAACAAATCAAAGAGATAGAGAATTAAATCATAGCACATAAAATACCAAATTAAATGTTAAAACATGGATTCAAAACAAGCATCCAAAGTGCTACGCTAAACCGATTACAAAATACTTACCCCTCCATGGGTTAGAAAATCACAAATCGTTCGGAAAAATTAAACAAGCAAAAATTAGAACGGAATTAAAAAATATAAACTATAGAAAATTAAATATCCGGTCTTGAACTCGATCCGAATCTTCAATATTCGTCGTACTATCTTCTTTAATTTCTGTTCGAACAAACCACTGGATGATTGGCTGGGCTCACGCGAGCAAGATGGAGTCAACTTCTTGGAGGTGTCGTGGCGACGTGATGGATGAAGGAGTCTTTGCGGCGTTGTGGTTGAAGATAACGTGATGGCGCTGCCTGGGTCTCTTCTCTTGTATTCTTGGGCGATGGAGGCGTTGGAGCAGTGCGTGATGATGTGGCCTACGTTGGTGTTGTATTTAAATAGGCAAAACAATTGCCTTCTTGCTCTCGCCACGTAACATGCTTCCAATTCTTTGTTGCTTTTTCATTCACGCCTAACATAATGCCCAAAGTTTCCAATTAATGTGTGACCCCACCATAATTAATTCAATTCCTTCCAAATTGCTCTCCAAGTTACGTAACATGCAAAAACAATTAAAAACAAATAATAATAATAATAATAATAAAGTAAAACACAAAAACTATTTAACAATATATTACAATAAAAATAAAAACATAATATAATTAACCAAAATATATATAGAGAGAGAAATTATGCTAAGATTAAAATTAAAATAATCAATTAAGCCCAGGGAATTAATATCAAAATTGGAATAATCAATTTAACATTAAAAACTACCAAAATTAATATTAAATCTATAAAAAATGAATAAAACAGTAATAATTAAAATTGGAAAAAACTATTATAAAAATGCATTAATTCAATAAAATATTCAATTAAAGCCCATAAATTAAATCCAAATTTAATGACAAATTATACAGTTATCAATAACTGAGATAAAGCATATGATAGGAAAATACGAAGATCATGATTTAATCTATGCAACTATGATTTTATGATAATATGAGCTGTGTGCTTATGGAATTGCTGCTTGTGTAATGTGATTTAATGAGAACTAAAATGTGTGCAAAGTGTGTAATGCCATGTGATAATTGAAGTGATAAATAGGGTAGAGGTAGTGACACGCGATAGATTTCGAATGCGTTTTGACGATTGTCTTTCTTACTTCGTGTAGTAAGAATGCCACCGAGGAGAGCGACGCGTGCGTCTGGGGTAATGGCTGATGAGTCATCTGCCCATGAGGGTCTAGGTGTGGGACAACCCACTGGAGGGAACGAGTTGTTGCTGGCACAGCTGCAAGAGGGCATCCGACAGGAAGTCCAAGAGCTGAGGGAGGGTATCTGGCAAGAGGTTCGGGAGGAGGTGTGTCATGAAATGGCAGCACAACAGGTGGTACCACCACCACCAGTGGGGGAGTTATCCCGTGGTTCATCCGATTTCTTGATTTCCAAACCCTAACACAATCGGATCTAAGGTAGGTGGTTCTATCTCCTGGAATCCGTTTCATGGTTATAACTGATAATGTGATGATTGTGGAGAGATTGAGATATACGTGTTTACATATATGTATATATATATATATATATATATATATATATATGCTTTGTGTTGAAAAAAGTGAGAACGAGATGTTGTTGAATCAAGTTGATGTGTGTTGTGAATTTGAGTACATGCATGAGAATTGTTATTCTTTAACAGAGTTGTCCCATGAGTTAGTTTTATGTTTTGTTATTGTGCTTGAAGATATGAGATATTGAGAGTCCATGGAATGGACACGAGATACTGAGAGTCTATGGGATGGACATGTGATATTAAGGTCCCATTGAGGGGGCAGTCCTGGATTGGACATGAGATATGAGGTCCCAGTGAGGGGATAGTCCATGGGATGGACATGAGACATTGAGGTTCCATTGAGGGAACCTCCTGTGAATTTCTTATGTATTTCATTGTACTTTAATTACACTACACTGCACATATCTGCACAGAGCATTTTGTGGAGGAGATGTTGGGTTGGTCCAGGGGAGACATAACCCCCTGCGAGCCGTGGTTTGCTCACCCACCTTTAATGTCTTTTTCTGCAGGACCTAGCAGGCGTTAGGAGATTGTCATACCGTGGATGCATGAGTGTTGTTTTATTGTTCTCTTTGATATATTGTAATTGAGGAGACTGAGACTCTTGTATTTGCTTCAGATTGGTGTATTTATGTGAAACACTGTGTTTTGGGGCTGGTGACCCTATTAAACATGTAATACAGTTTTATGATATGGATTGGTTTCCTTGTATAGTTTGTGCATGTCATGTGTGAAATTGTGACAGGTTTGGGGCAACACCCAAGAGGGAGCCCTATTAGGTGACCATTCACCAACCCCTTGTCCTCCTGGGTGCGAGGCATGGGGCATCACTGACCGGTTTCTCGGTGTTGGGAAATCCAGGGCGTGACAAACTCATTGACAGTTTTTAGATCGAGTATGAGCTTGCTGAATCTCTGATAGATGCTTTCGAGTGACTCGCTAGGTTTATGTGCAAAGCTCTCAAAGTCCTGCCTAAGAGCACATATGACGTTTTGGATTTGGGACTGACTTCCCTCATAGAGGATTATCAGTTTATCCCAGACAGCTTTCACTATCGTGCAGCCCTGGACATCTATGAAAGCTTCGAAATCTAAAGACGACGAAACATAGGCTAAAGCCTTTTCGTTTGCATACTGCCAAGCTCTTTCCTCATTTGTGAGTTTAGCGTCTCTCTTTGGCCTTCTGACTTTGTTGTCTCCAATCGTCATTGGGATAGGGTTCTCCTGTTGAAGACAAGGCCACATCGGATGGTCATGATACATCATGAACATGCGCATGTGAGCCTTCCATTGGGAGAAGAGATCGGGTGTGAACTTTGGCGGTTTGGTGAGAGTGAATCTAGAACTCCCTTGCTGAGGAGCAGTGGTTTGAGCACTTGTGCTCGGATTAACATTTTCACTGCTACTGCGGTTGGTGATAAACAACATGCTGCTTTCTTCGGCCATTTGAGATTTGAGAGAGAGAGAAGGATCTCTACTTTGAGCAGGTAGAACTTGCTTTGAAACCACTAGTTGGTCCTAGAGAGCCTAGAAGGGGATGAATAGGCTCTTTGAAAACTCTTTCTCACTCTTTAGGCACAACACTTAATCTGATTAAGAGAATGAATCAATGCGGAAGATAACTAGATAGTGAAAGTATTTTGTATTATTATCAAAAGATAATTACAACAAAATGAGTAGCAGATAAAGCTGTTTGCACAACCTTGGATCTACTGAAAGAATATCTCTCTTTAGTTTATAGTAACACTTTTTTACAATTACGCACACACTAGCCAAAAGCTCTATTAAGCACCCATGTACAAATAAGGCTCTATATTTATATGCATCCCTTGGAGACAATCTTGGAACTGAACATCTTGGATGTTGTACTTTATCAATGATCTTCTCAGAAAGACCCTCTGTTTTATTGCTACAGATGTGGAGCTCAAGATGTTGGAAATATAAATGAATTAACTCCATTTTGTATAGTTCCAAGTGCATTGAGGTTCGCTCCATGCATATGTGTGATCCACGTGTAAGATGACTTAAATGTCTTCAACGGATTTCTTCTTGCATCGGGACACAGTGAGCTAATGAGTTCGAATGCGCTAAAATGATAAGGATAGTAGTTGGAGCTATATCGTCTTACTCCATCGCAAGGTTCCTTATTATGTGTCAAGGAAGTGCTTGGATCCTTACTCCGTATCAATAGTTGCTAACTCCGTCTCAAATAGATATGATATTCCCAGGTTCCAAGTACAGTTATCTTGATGTATGTGTCTGTAGACAGAGAGGGGGGTGAATCTATTTACTATAAAACTTTTCCTTAAGTTTTATGAGTAGGATACTTAGGAGACTTTTTTCACTGATGTGGTCTTCATTTGGGTGATGTATTAGTGTCTCATGGAAAATCAGTCACAAGCAAGCATATATGGGAAAGAAAGACAGAGACACACAATATATGTGGTTCGATCAATGTGATCTACTCCACGGTGGTGAGGGTGTACCTACACCAAGTCCAATCCACTATATATCTTGTAGTACAATAGGGTCTACCCCTTTTTACATATAGGATCAACTCTCTCTTCTTTTCAATGCAAATACAAAAACAGTATTGCTCTAGACTTTACTCACTGTAAAAATCTGTCTGCGCAATCTGCTCCTGCGTTGTTGACCGTTTGCTATGCTCGACCTTCAATCACTCCTTTGCCGGACTCACGATCTGTTCACCAAATGTATAAGGAAGAAAGATGGATGAACTCACTGTTATCTTTCTTTCAATCTCCCTCTCTCTCTCTCTCTCTCTCTGTGTATGAACTACTCTACGTCGCCTCTTCTATCTCTACAGATGCATTCTTTTTACTGCATAGAGAATATTATTCGGCGCTATTTACGTCAGGCACATTCCTTGCTTTTTATAGGCCGTCCGAAGTCCGAAACCCTCCAGCTAGGGTTAAGCATGTTTCAGCCTGTGATCTTCACCGTAGAAACAAGTTAAACCCCTCTCGGATGACGTCCACGTGTTTTGCAGTACTTAGTGTACTTAAAACCACTGGCCGAGTAACGACTTACTGAAACGGTGAGTGTCCACGCGTTTCACTCCTTCGTAGCGCGCTTTATTCCTGTCACAAGCCACAGCCTCGGAGATATTGCCTCGTAGCCTTTCTACGAGTCTACGAGTCTTCCTCTTCGATTCTTTGAATCTGAGTCTTCGAACCAAGGGCATTCATTTTCCAATACTTCTGCTCTCTGGCTTCGAAGCTAGGTCAGAATCAGTGCTACGAGTTTTTAAGCTCTACGAGTCTTCGAGTCGGACAACTGCATTCTGCCTTGGCTAGTAGCTACTTCTGGGACTGTGCAACAGGTCCTACGACCCTGCGAGCTTCAGACTACGACCCTACGAGCTATGACTCTACGAGTTTTAGCTTCAAATCTGCGAGACGTGGCTCTGCATCTGTCTGTACCTTGAGTCTACGACCCTACAACCCTGTGTCCCTTCGAGGCTTCGACCCTGTACCTCTATGAGGCTTCGACCCTATGGTCCTTTGAGGGTGCTACGAGCCTCATGGTCTGTCAGTCTTCGACCTTCGAGTCTTTTGATCTACGACCTTCAAGTCTTCTGATCTACGACCTGCGGGTTTACGACCTTCGAGTTATGACGTACATAGGTAGACTCCCTCTACGAGCTCACTCTAAGAGATCACTCTACGAAGTTGTCCAATTAAGTACGGCGGATTTTCGACCCAGACCTTTGAGCTTGCGCATTCCGATTCCTGCAACATGTTGACAACAATGACATTGTAACCTTGCGGGAACAATAATCTCCCCCTTTGGAATTGTTGGCAACATAACGGAATAACATTTCTCCCCCTGAACCCCTTCACTGTGTGCTCCCCTTGAACACAGTACTCTCTTTCTTCTCCCCCTTTGCCAACCAATTGCAAAGAACGAGAAGGGGGAAAACAACCGACGCCTTACGCGTGAGGAGGTAACTGTACAGACAGCCCGCTGCGGTGTCTGTCAAACAGCTCTATGGATAGAGGTTTGATGAGGATGTTTGCCGTTTGTTCCTGCGTAGGAACATACACCAATTGCACAGTTCCCTCTTCCACCTGTTTCTTGATATAGTGGTAGTGATAGTCAATATGCTTGGTCTTTGAATATTGAACGGGATTTCTGCTAATATTAACTGCACTCTGGTTGTCACACCAAATGTTAACAAGTAACTCCACATCCACTCCCAAGTTTGACAGTTGCGTATGCATCCATACCACTTGAGTACATGCTACATGGGCAGCCACATACTCTGCTTCTGTTGTGCTACAAGCAACACTGTTCTGTTTGCGGCTAAGCCATGCAACACATTTAGAGCCCAGATAAAAACTGCAGCCACTTGTAGATCGTCTGTCATCTATGTTCCCAGCCCAGTCTCCATCAGTGTAAGCCTGTAATTCATTAGAATCCTTAATGGGATACCATAACCCCATTTCTAGTGTACCATTTAGGTATCTAAGAATTCTCTTGACTGCCAGTAAGTGAGACTCCTTTGGATCCACTTGATATCTACTTGCCTGGCACACAACTTGCATCAAATCAGGTTGAGAGGCAGTAATGTATAGGAGGCTTCCAATCATGCCTCGATATTCTTTTTGATTTACATTTATGCCTTCCTGATCCTTATAAAGTTTATAGCCTGTCGCCATTGGAGTGCCAACTGGCTTGCTGTCTTCCATACCATACTTCTTTAGCAATTCCTTGGCATACTTGTGCTGTGATATGAATATTCCATCAGCGGCTTGCCTAATCTGCAGTCCCAAGAAGTAGGTTAATTCTCCTACAAGAGACATTTCAAATTCATCACTCATTTTCTTGGCAAATTCTTCACATAGCCCTGAGTGACTGCCTTTGAATATGATGTCATATACATAGACTATGGTAGACAGCTAACCTTTATCTGAATTCAGTATATATAAATTATGATCCACTGTTCCTCTACTGAAGTTTATTTTCTGTAGATACCCATCCAGTCGGCTGTACCATGCCTTAGGAGCCTGCTTCAGGCCATACAAGGCTTTCTTTAACCTACATACATGTGTCTCATCATCAGCAATCTATATTCCATCTGGTTACTCAATATAAACTTCCTCTTTCAGCAATCCATTCAGAAATGTAGACTTCACATCCATTTGATAGACTTTGAACCTCTTGTGTGCTACCAATGTAAGAAACATCCTAATCGTTTCTAACCTTGCTACTGGTGCAAATGTTTCATCAACATCTATACCCTCAATCTGAGAGTATCCTTTGTATACCAGTCTAGCCTTGTTCCTAATAACCTTGCCATCTTCATTCAGTTTATTTCTGAACACCCACTTTGTTCCGATGACATTTTTACTCTTTGGTCTAGGAACCAACTCTCATGTCTTGTTCTTTTCAATTTGGTCCAGCTCATCATTCATTGCTATGATCCAAGCTTCATCCTCTACTGCTTCTCCAACTGTTTTGGGCTCTATCTGAGAGAGCAGGGCAGTAGCCCTTGTAAACTTTCTTCTGGTAGTTACACCGGCTTGGGGATCACCAAGGATCTGATCCTTGTCATGCACACTGGACCATGTCCTCCTGGTCTTTTTGGTTGAATTTTCTCCAGGGTTGGACTCTTCCTTCTCTTCTTCATCAGACTTCTCTGAGTCTGTGTCCTCATCTTTCTTTTCCTTTTCATGCTCAGTCTCTTCTTCCATCTGAGGTACTGTTACTTCAAAATCTGGATTCTCATCCTCGGTTACATCCTTCTTCCAATTTTCATCCACTTTAACTTCACTTAAAGTTATAACTTTTCCAAGTCTTGGAAGAAAGACTCTATATCCCTTTGTCTGATATGAGTATCCAACGAATGTTCCTTCCTCAGATCTGGCATGAAACTTTTCTCTTCCTTGCTTCTTTATCTTCACAAAGCAAGGACTTCCAAATATTCTGAAGTATTTGGCTGTTGACTTCTTCCCACACCATAATTCATAGGGTGTGCAATCTGTTCTTGGTCTTAATGTTACTCTGTTCAGAAGATGTACTGCTGTTCTTGTTGCCTCTGTCCAAAACCTTGCATGTAGATTAGCTTCCAACAATAAGGTTCTGCCCATTTCAATGACAGCCCTATTTTTCCTTTCAACAACTCCATTTTCCTGTGGAGTCCTTGCTGCTGATAATTGATGCTGAATCCCATGTTTATTCAGATATCTTTCAAAGGCTTCATTTGTAAACTCAGTACCCTGATCAGATCTCAATATCTTAATCTTTCGACCACAGTCATTTTCAACCATTCTTTTATACTTCTTGAAGCACTCTAAAGCTTTTGTTTTGTGCTTTAGATACATAATACAAGTTCTTCTAGTGAAGTCATCCACAAACAAGATGAAATATCTTTCACCATTGAGTCCCTTGTTTCTCATTGGTCCACATAGGTCTGTATGCACAATGTCTAGAGCTGCTTCAGAACTGTACTCTTTTACTTTATAATGAAATCTGGCTTGTTTTCCATGTAGGCACTGCCCGACAGACATGCTCTGTTTCTCTTTTGATGTCTGGGATATCCCTAATAGCCTTGCAGTTCACAAGTCTTCTCATGTTCTTCTGATTCAGATGTCCCAATCTTCTGTGCCAGAGTTCATTTTCTTCTACCTTTGTAATATGACAGCTATGAGTCTGGTTTTCATCAATGACATACAAATCCCCATCTGTCCTTCTTCCAGCTGCTACTGTATTGCCATTTTCTCTTTTCACCTGACAACCAGTTTTAGTAAAGGTTACTTCATGACCTGCATCACAAAGCTGACTAACGGATGCGAGATTGTACTTCAATCCTTCAACATGCAGCACATCCCTCAGTTTGTCCTTACCCGATTTGGCAGAGCCTAGCCCCTTGATCTTCAGAGAGCTATCATTGCTAAACCTTACTTTGCCAGATTTGTTTTTGTTTACATCTGACAGTTTCTTCAGGTCACCAGTCATGTGACCTGAGCAGCCATTATCAAGGATTCACTGTCTGTCCTTGATGTCTGCTTTCAATGTGAGCCACTTCTTTCCCTTTAGCCATGTAGACTTGTTTTACTTTAGACTTGAAGCGCTCTCCCTATTTTACTTTAGACTTGAAGCACTTCCCCTAAGATATAGGCTTCATAGTCCTCTAAGATACTATCACTTTCCTTTTCTCTTGAACTTTTACAGTACCCCTTTTCTTATTCTGCTCAGGAATAAGTACTCTTCTTGCACTGTGTCATTCACTATCGCAATTATCACAAACATCTAAGTCCGAAAGTACAGCAAACTTGTTGCCTGTGGTAATGGGCTTTGGCTTCCACCAACATGAAGTTTCTTCATGACCTTGTTTCTGACAGTAAGTGCAAAAACTTCTAACCGGTTTCTTTCTTTCCTTCTGATGCAAGTTCCTTGTGGATGTCTTCATCACAGTTCTAGGACTTTGCACTGGATACCTCTACCAACAGTGTCTGGCCATGTGTCCCCACACTGCACAGTAGTAACAGTGACCCTAAAAGTTGGTGCTGTTTACCCTCTGAACAACTGGGATCTTCTTCAAAATAGGCCTGGCCTTGACGGTTGGTTTCACAGGTTTACCTTCTTTCTTGAGGGGCACCCGAACACTTGAAGAAATGACATTTGCATTAAATTTCTTCACATTCTTGGAATGCTCAAATTTCTGAACGCATTTGGTCACTCCATTGAGCTTGGACTCCTTCGGATGTCTCTCCATCTTCTCATTATTTACGCCACCCTTCCCTTTCATGTTGTTCGGGATCACGTCATTCACTCTCTCCATTTCATCCAGTGGATTGCCATGGGAAAAAGGATTGACTACCTTCATAGGATTATTTGAATTGACAGCCATTCCCGTAACATGCGGTGTCGCCCCGTTCTTCTGAGCGTCTGGTGCTATGATGAGTGATCTGATTTGGGAGCTGCCAATGGTTGAGGCTTGACTGGCACCGTCTTTTGAGATCTTCTGTTGAAGGCCTACCAGTTCTTCTTCAAGCAATTGGATTGTGGTGTCTCTGGTGGTAAGTTCTGTGGTGATGTCATCATAAATCTTGATCTGCTCCTCTAACTTGAGCTTTAGATTGACAATCTCCTCGCAGAATGCCTTGGAGTCCACCAACACCCTATCCTTCTCACCTCTGATTTTACCAAGCTCTCCCTTGAGCTGCTTTATCCTGCAACCTCTCTTGCGGATCTCCTCAGTAGCAAGCTCTAGCTCCTCCTCCAGATCTACTTCTTCTTCTACTACCTCATCCTCCTCAGAGGCAGTGCTGCCATTATCTACCTCTATCTTGGCGACAAAGGCACAATCCGATGAACATTCCTCTTCATCATCAGATTTAGTAATCCGGCTCATGTAGTTCTTGTGTGAGCCCTTCTTCTTCTGTGGAGTTGCTGGTCTTCTTGTGGAATAGCTTCTTCGGTATGATGACTTCTTCTACTTTGTATCCTCTTCATTCGAGGCTTCATCATCCGAGTCATTAGCTTTCACTTTGCATTGAGATGCAAAGTGTCCCCGCTTTCGACATTTAAAACATCTGAGGGAAAGCCCTCCTTTCCCTTTTCCTCCAGCTTGCTTTCTTGCTCCACTCTTTCTGAATTTTCTGGTGAAGTACGCTACCACCTCATCTTCACCATCTTCATCATCCTTGTCCTCTTGTTCGCCCGAGGACTCGCCTTCCTTCTTTAATTTTAATTTTCTCATAGCCTTGAAGGCTACTTCTTTTGATTCCTTGGCTGTGGGCTGGGATGTAGATGTAGATGGCTCTTCATACGAGTGCAGTTTCATCTCGAATGCAGTCAAACTGCACTACAGCTCCTACAATGACATTGTCTCCAGGTCTCTGCTATTCTCCAAAACTTCCACCCTTGGAATGAATTTTTTGGGTAGAACACTTAACACATTCTTTACTATTGAAAAGTTCTTTTTATTTTTACCATGACTTCTCATGTCATTGACAATTTCAATTAATCGCACAAAGAACTCCTTTTATACTTTCTTGCTCCTCCATTTTAAGAGCTTCGAACCGCTGTGTATACAATTGCAGCCTGGTTTCTTTTAATCTGCCATCTCCTTGATAGACACTTTCCAGTCTATCCCATAAATCCTTCGCAACCCTGCAGTTTATAACCTTTGCATACTCCGAGTCTGTGAGTGCTGATGTAATCACACTCAGAGCTCTATCGTTTAGCTCATAGGTTCTTCTCTCAGCTTCTGTGGACCGTTGGCTGGTTCTATATATCCATCTCTAATTACCCGCTCAACATCCATACCCATGGACATAAATACAGTCTCCATCCTCGCTCTCCACATTTTATAATTTTTGCCATAAAAATAGGCACCCTCTTGGCGTAGTTGGAGCTGGTACTAGGTCCGCTGATTAGAATCTCCATTTAAAGATAAATCTTTGCTTGGTCACTAAGCTGTTAAGCCGCAGATCTCAGCACCTATATCGATCTGTGAGATCACTTCTCCACAGAGTGGTAGATCTGCCTCCAGTGAGAACTTAGCTTTGATACCAATTGATATTCCCAGGTTCCAAGCACAATTATCTTGATGTATGTGTTTGTACACAGAGAGGGGGGTGAATCTGTATACTATAAAACTTTTCCTTAAGTTTTATAAGTAGGATACTTAGGAGACTTTTTTCACTGATGTGGTCTTCATTTGGGTGATGTATTAGTGTCTCATGGAAAATCAGTCACAAGCAAGCATGTATGGGAAAGAAAGACAGAGACACACAATATACGTGGTTCGATTAATGTGATCTACTCCATGGTGGTGAGGGTGTACCTACACCAAGTCCAATCCACTATATATCTTGTAGTACAGTAGGGTCTACCCCTTTTTACAAATAGGATCAACTCTCTCTTCTTTTCAATGCAAATACAAAAACAGTATTGCTCTAGACTTTACTCACTGTAAAAATCTGTCTGCACAATCTGCTCCTGCGTTGTTGACCGTTTGCTATGCTCGACCTTCAATCACTCCTTTGTCGGACTCACGATCTGTTTACCAAATGTATAAGGAAGAAATATGGATGAACTCACTGTTATCTTTCTTTCAATCTCCCTCTCTTTATGTGTACGAACTACTCTACGTCGCCTCTTGTATCTCTGCAAATGCATTTCTTCTTACTGCACAGAGAATATTATTCGGCGTTATTTACGTTAGGCACATTCCTTGCTTTTTATAGGCCGACCGAAGTCCGAAACCCTCCAGCTAGGGTTAAGCATGTTTCAGCCTGTGATCTTCACCGTAGAAACAAGTTAAACCCCTCTCGGATGACGTTCACGTGTTTTGCAGTAGTTAGTGTACTTAAAACCACTGCCCGGGTAATGACTTATTGAAACGGTGAGTGTGCACGCGTTTCACTCCTTCGTAGCGCGCTTCGTTCCTGTCACAAGCCACAGCGGCTTCAACCCTGTACCTCTACGAGGCTTCGACCCTGTGGTCCTTTGAGGGTGCTACGAGCCTCATGGTCTGTCAGTCTACGTCCTGTGAGTCTTCGACCTTCGAGTCTTCTGATCTACGACCTGCGGGTCTACGACCTTCGAGTTATGACGTACATAGGTAGACTCCCTCTACGAGCTCACTCTAAGAGATCACTCTACGAAGTTATCCAACCAAGTACGACGGATCTTCGACCTAGACCTTCAAGCCTGCACGTTCCGATTCCTGCAACATGTTGACAACAATGACAACGTAACCTTGCGGGAACAACAAGATACTTAGATCCTTATTCCGTCGCAAGGTTCCTTACTCCATGTTAGTGAAATACTTAGTTCCTTATTCCGTAATGGTGCTCTCTTACTCTGCGCGAGTTGAAGACTAAGATTCTTATTCCATGTCTTTATGACTTAATCCATTCGAGTAAAGACCCAGATCCCTTAGTTCATATCTTTTAGTACTTAGTCTGTGCTATTAGTCCTTACTCCGTATCTTATGATTACTTGGTTATTTACCAAGTCGATTGACGACACTCACGTTGGTTTGGATAAGGATTATGTATTCTGTCCCTAACTTTGCACTTACGAGTGTGGATCCAGTTTAACTTATTTTCTGCAATAAGTTAGAATAGACATCGAAAGATCTTAAACCAGATTAAATAGGATTTTATCCGCATCATCCAAATTCTGGGATCGATCCAACATATGTCAACAAAGGGACAATATGACTCTGCTTTATAAGCTTATTTCACTCTACTAGTATATGCATATACCATTCATGAAATTTTACGTAGATTATAAGATGTTATTGCATGGTTAGGTTTAGTTAAGGGAGAAAACATTTTATTTTATTATGCTTTGTGTTATATTATTTATTTTAATTAATTATGATATTTTATTTTAATTAACTAATTATTTTAATTAATTGTGTTAAATAAATAATTTAGTGTGCATAAATTTTGACTTAATTAAAATGAAATATGTATTTAAAATTAGCATATCAAAATTAGAAAGAAAGTATAAAAGATGAAATTTTGACAATACACCTGAGCAATATCTTATAACTAGGAAGTATAAGATTCATAATTTTTTTAGAGCTTAACTTTAAAAATTCATAACTTTTATTACAAAACTCAAAATAACTTCAAATTAATTTCCATTTCTTTCAAATTATGTTATCTAACCTTAAGAAAAATATCAACTATTTTGGATCAGCCTATAAGAATAAATATATCAAAAACTAGACAAATGTTTAGTATTACGTTCAATTTTTTTAGTTTTACTTCAAGAGTCAATATCTTTGTGTATATAAATCTAAATTCTATGAAACTAGGTTCAAATTGTAGATAATTAAGTTATAAATCAAACTCAACTAACCATATTTAACTTAGTAAGAATTTAGAAAGTTATAGTCCAAATAGTAAATAATGCACTCGTAATAATTTTGTGATCAAAAGGACATTCAAAGTCAAAAAAATCTCAAATTTTTAAATGAAAAAAATCCACCTGAAAGATAATTAGAGTAAAAGAAATGAATTATTGAGGAAAATAATGAATTAGATAAAATATCACACCTACCACCTCATATATATTATATATAATTACTATATGATTAATTTTACTATATATATTGTAAAATTCATAATTTTATAATAAAATAATATTTACTAAATAAATTATTTTGGGGATATATTTAGTTTAAGAATATGAAAGTATTATTTTATTATGTTTTATAACATTATGTTCAATTTAATTTATTAACATTAACTTTTATTATAGTGTCCTCAACAAGAGCAAGTGGACAATTTTAAATATTGTTATTATGTGATGAAGTTTATGGATATGTTCTATAAAAGATATGATGATCCTCGAAAAATTGGAGTAAGTTCTTTATTTTAAGAATTAATTATGCAATCAATTTATTTTATTAATTAACTTTAAAAAATTTGTCTCAATTAAGTTTTTATTGATAATTGTGAAAGATATATAATTAACAAAATTAATGAAGTACATAGGAAATGGGCAATGTACATTAAAGAAGCCAGAACAATATGAGATGTCAAGGATGGTAATTAATTTTTTTTAGTTTCATTATTCTAACATATTGTTAATATTTTTTAATAATTTTTTTAATATAATTTAGTTTATATAAATACAAAAAATATAGTTAGAAAAATATCTTGGCATTTTAAGTACATTCAAATTTGAATCACGAGCTTTGGGAACCTACGAGAAATTTAAAAATTGAATAAATATTTTTTTTAAAATTGAATAAAAACAGGAGACACCTATTTTTTAAATGAAAAGATAACGGATGCCCATTTTCTATTCCTCCACCTTTTGGCAACGTTGGAGTAGGCAATAGGCTACACCTATTTTCTTTTAGTTTAGAAATCGAGTAGCACTTGATTTCTTTTTTTTATTTTTGTACTAGTGTTGGAAAAAACCTTAGAGCATTTATAGTGGGCCAGCTATTTAGATAAAATTTAGTGAAAAATTTATCTTAATTTTAACTATTTTAATTTTATAACATGAAATAATAGACTCAACAAAAGTTATGTATTTTCATTAAAATATTAATTAAATTTTCTGTACTGTCTTTTGTTGAACTTCCTCGGAACATCCTTCGCACTAGCTCGGCCCGTGAACTTGGTCCACCGACCTTCCCGGAGACTGTGAGCTAGCCGGTGTCTCGCAGCGAGACAACCAGGGACACCACTGGTTCTACGCCGGTGCGACAGATGGTACATGTGGAGTGGGAACCCAACCAAATGGTCACAGAACATTACGTTGATGCAACTAGCAAAGATGGGGAGGTGGCAGACGGTTCATGTG
Organism: Taxillus chinensis; assembly: GCA_023512835.1. Taxonomy (NCBI): domain Eukaryota; kingdom Viridiplantae; phylum Streptophyta; class Magnoliopsida; order Santalales; family Loranthaceae; genus Taxillus; species Taxillus chinensis. The sequence goes on from CM042084.1 coordinate 37,712,465, forward strand.
TTGGCCGTCTGGTGTGTGGTTGCCGAAAACGCTCATAGTCTGATCACAGAAGACACGGTGGAGGAGGACGGTGAAGGGGACCCCAACCACCCAAACACCTCCGCCCCGCCCTCCTTGGCCATTATCGGCTTGCCAAATTTTAAATCTAACGCTCTTTCTTCATGAAGACCTCATCAGCCTGAGTCCCCAACAACAATGTTGCCATCATTTCCCCGCCACCGGAATCGCCCATAGCCTCATCAAAGAGGGAACGATTACTCAGAGATAGGAGGGAACCGGGATATTCAGTATGTTTCTTGATGTACGATTGAAAAAATAAAAATGCAATGATTATTTTATTTATACATAATATTTAGCCGACACAATTTGGCTGGTTAGATTTGGCGAGCAAGCAATTAAAATGCTATAATAATTGTAGCAATAAAGAGGCTACTATAGAGTAATTTTTGTTGCTTCGGCTATTTTTTTAGCTATTATTTAACATTTAAAGAGCCCATTGCGATTGCTCTTATGAGAAGAAAATTTATACCTAATGAGTAAAGTAAAACTGCCCACTTTTTTTTCAAAAGTTTTTTTTAATGAAATAGAGGCACGTAGTTAAGTTTTTATTACAATATTGAATCATGCATGCCTACTAGGAAGAAAGGCTACAATACCATGACAATTGCATGCCATGCATAAAGTATGATTGCGAAGAATACCGTGACAATTTCAACTTGCTCTTTATTTTATCTCTATGTTTGAAGAATATTTTTATCTATTTTATAATTTTAACTCAAACACTCATTTCTATATCTTTATTTTTATTAAAATAATTTTTTTAAATTTTTTAAAAACTTTTTTAAATATTTCTTTATTAATATATATGAAAAAAAAATGAAAAGTGACGAGAGATGTAAAATATTTTATATTAAATTGAGAGGGACATTATCACTCTTCATAAATAAAGATTAATTTTTTGATTTTTAAATATAGAGAGTAAAAAAATTAATATAATATTAATTAATTGTATATGTAAATAGTAAAAAGTTTATTGTTGGAGTAATGGAGTTGATCTTATGAGTGTTTTATAAGCTATTTATTGAGTGTTTTAGAGCATCACCAACCCTACCAAGTTATAATGGATGACTTAAGCTAATTTTAGCTTGCTACAGTATCATTATAGCTAATGGTACTTTAATGGTACAGTTTATATTTTTACTTGACCTTCATTTTCCCAAAATTACCCTTATCCTCGAAAATCCAAAATTCAAACATCTCAAATCCCTAATTGAACAGTTAGGGGAGACGTGGAATAAACCCTAGATGTGCAGGGAACAAACCCATGATTTCATCACTTGAATCCGCGCACAAGGAGTATCTCGGGGGGGGGGGGGGGTTGAAGGGAGACAGGGATGGGGGAATGCCGATCGGCGCTGGGGGAAGGGAGATGAGGACGAGGATGGGAATGGGAGGGAGGGCAAGACGGGAACGAGGACAACGTTGTGTGGAGGGAGATAGGTACTAGGGGGTAGGGGTGTAACTCTAAACCGCCAAACCACCGAAACCGGTCCAAACCGATCCACCGAAACCGCCAATTTATCAAACCGTTGAAACCGAACAAAAATCGGTTTGGTTTGGTTTGAAACCGAATAATATATCGGTTTGGTTTGGTTTGAGATTTCAGAACCGCGGTTTAAACCAAATCGAACCGAATAATGTTATTATTTACTGATTTTATATTTTTATTTTATGTTTTAGATTTATTTATTTAAGATTGTTTGTTAATACTTGATATGTTATATTTGTAAATTATATTATCAAATTTTGAGACTTATAAATATAAATTTAATATGTATTAATATTAATATGCTTACACACTATTTATTTATTTTTTATTTTACATCATTTTAATTTTAAGCATTCAAAATTTTATGAATTAAACCGATCCAAATTGATAATAATTCAAACCGCCGGTTCAAACCGAACCAAACCAAACCGAATCAATTCAGTCCGGTTTGGTTTGATCCAAGCAATAGGTTTGGTTTGGTTTGATTTTGTCCAAACCGAAACATATCAAATTGGTTTGAAAAATAGCTTAAACCAATCCAAACCGAACCGATTTCACCCTCACTAGGGGGATGAGAATGGGAATGGCTTTGGGGGGAGGGGTGTGAGATAGGAACGGTGATGGCGTCGAGTTGGAGGGAGACGGGGATTGGGGGGGATGCCAGCCGGCTTTGGGGGGGGGGGGGGTTAGTGAGACACGGATGGGAACAGAGATGATGTTGGGTGTGGGGGATGGTGATCGGCACCAGGGGGGAGGGAAGGGGGTGGGGATGTGAACGGGAGGGGGGGGGGAGATAGGAACGGGGACGGGAGGGGGGCGAGACGGGAACGGGGACGACGTTGGGGGGAGGGAGATAGGCACTAGGGGGGGGGGGGCGAGATGGGAACGAGAGGGGGGAGCAAGATGAGGACGAGGAAGGGAGCGCTACGGAATTTCATCTTATTTGCCGACATAGCAACATCGCAAAAAGCAAAAGCAAAAGCAAAAACTATATTTAGCTTTTATTTTTGCTTTTGCTAATGGTTTACCTAAGCCATTGGAGAGCAATTTCAGCCATATTTTCTTGTATTTTTTGCTATAGCTGATGGATTGGAGATGCTCTTATATTCTATTCGGTTATATTATATTTGATGCCCCCCCATTTAAGTGAATAGTTGTAAAAAAAACTAGAAAATGCTTGTGAATTAGGCTTAGTTTGGTAATTCGTGCTTTTAGAAGAGGTGCTTTTAGATGTCTTTGGAAAAATAAGACTTTGTGAAAATAAGTAGGTGAGTGTTTAATAAAATATAATTTTTAAAGTGCTTTAATTTTTAAAAGCAATTGATAAGTATTTGATAAATTTAAAACAAAAGATCTTGTGATATAAAAGACACAAATATCTTTTTATATTTTATTATAATTTAAAAAATAAAAATAATCCTTCCTCCCTTATCCCATCACCGCGCCCCATCTGCTCCTAGCCCCAACCCCGGTGGCCCCCTCTCGCTCCCCCCCTCCCCACCCCCTTTGTTCCAAGCACCCACCCCTCATGCCTCGACACCACCATCACACGCTCATCCTTGCTCATCCTCTTCCACACAAACAACATATACCTTAATTACTCAAAACCGACATCCTGCGAAATCCTGGGCCCATCTATACTATCATTTTTATTTTTATTTTAAATTACTTCCTAAACAAGTAACTTTTAGAAGCAAGCCTTAATTGTTTCTACTTTTAAGTAAAAAAACAAAAACTTTTCTTAGAGCATCCACAGCAGGTTTGGTATAATTAAGTTTTTCCTATAATTTAGGAAAAAAAATACAGATTTATCAAAATTACATTCACACCAGGTTCCATAAAATAGGGTATAGGGATAGGGAATGAATAGTAAATCCCTATATTGAAGGATTTACTATTCATCCCTAAATATTTTCCCTATAATTTTTTAATATGTATTATTATACTTGTAATATTTTTATTGATGATAATAAATAAAAAGATGAGAGAGAAAATAATATAAAATAAATTAAGTAATAAATGTAGATAGAAATTGGGAATGAGATGTTTGATGTTTTTGAAAAATAAGCAAATTAAATATTATTCATCCCAAAAATAGGGATAAAAATACCAAAATTAATGTGAATGCTCTTAAGTGATTTTTTAAACTTTACCAAATATTTTTTACTAAAAAACTCACAACAGCAAAAGTTGTTTTCCCGAGAAAAACAGAAGAGACGGCCACACAAAAACATGATAAAGAAGCCTCATCACTATTATTCCATCAAACCCAAAATCCAAGCACAATAAATATAAAGCGAAAGAAAGCAGAGAGGGCTACTAATAAGGCATACAACTCCCCACTATTATTCCATTCACTCTCAGAACTAATAAGAATACACTATAGGAGAACACCATATCTTTTTCCTGGTACAACACAAAATAGAAACCTAAAATATAACAGTTGCAAAGAATATATTGATGAAACTGAGACCAATTGTTCCACATCCTCTCTAAGTTTTGTCTTCACTCAAAACTACTGCCTTCACATTACAAAAGAGTCTCTCCTCCCACGTTTTCCAGGCGGTCGAGATCTTCTAAGGAAGACACGATTGAAGCTAAGCTTCCAAAGATGGCAGGTTTAACCTGTAGCAGCTAAACTAGGAAAAAACTGCAATCAAATTTCTTTAGCTGAATCACCACTTAAATTACATATACACTTTGTTGGAAGCTGAGACCTATAAGATATCGGCGAGAGGCCAATAGAACTAATGCTGCCAATGGCTACCGACCAGGGACAATGGTGCCGACGTACCCGAACCCCACAAAGGAGAAAGAAATGGTTTGAAGGAAGAGGTATATGAAGTAGTTGTTCTTCCCATGGAGAAAGTCATAGCATCCACATATGAAGAGAAATGCCGCGAATCCAAGCTCCAGTCGATTGATTCTGCAATTTTATGTTTATATATAGCTAAGGGGTCAATAAACTAAAAGAGACAAAACAGCCATACAAATAGATAAAAAACCACACGCACACTATAGGAGAAATAGTTCAATGTGAATTGCATATTTGCATGGAAGCATATTTAGCATTACACCACCAGTAAAAAATAACTGAACAAAAAAAAAAAAAAAACCATTGCCTGAAAGGATTTTTACAACTGTCGGCAAAAAAAAAAAAGAAAAGAAATCAAGAACACAGACTTGGGTAAAAAAGTTTGAGGATACCATACCCAAAAGTAAAATAACTATTTCTGTATTAATTTGCATGAATTTGGTTTTAGTGTGAATAGGACAAAAATAATGATATCATATAAAAACTTCATACTTCTGGAAAACTAATGTGTATTAACTGTGCACTAGTTGATGCTTTTAAGTTTAGAATGTTTGGAAAGCCATTACCTATCTCCAAACAGGGAGCGAAATTTTTTGGTGGGTTTGGTTTTCATCCTGTTTTTCATAGCATCTCCTAGCTTCTCTGTGACAACCCACTCATTAACTCTCCCAGCTTCAAGAAGACCAATGAGGGCAGCCTTCGTCCGGTGCAAAGACATGACATTCTCGAAAAGGATCCAGTAAAACAAGAGGTGAACGGACCTGCAGGACAATATCATGGAGTTAAAAATGGGAATCATGATGCTGCCTGCATTGTAAGAAGAGAAAGGATGGACCATCAAAGAAACTAGCTAGCAAGGTCCAGACCTTGGGGTTCCAACAGCATTTAGGACGGTAATGATGCAAGGGACATAAACAGCTCCCCAAATTGGAACCTCAACTTCAGGAACCAACATGGTCATGGGAAGCACAACACAATAGAAGAAAAAGGTGACCACATGGGCAATGACTTTGCGGACAAAGAAGAAGCTATAGATTACATAAACCTTCTTCCACAGGGATACTTTCTGCATAAACAAAATTTAGTATGAAAAAAAAGCAGCAAATGCCTAATATTTCATTTCTCTTTAATTATTTAAAGTACTGACCTTGTTTCTAATGATCTCCATCACCATTTTCCGGAAGAGATTGGCAGGACCGCAGGACCATCGGTGTTGCTGAAACCGGAAGGCCTTCAAGGTACTGGGAAGTTCACTTTTCACCTGCGTTACGTAGTGTAAATTTAATGACAATTAACACTATGCCTTGATCACAATTCAGAAAGCATTGACATTATCTGGGTACCTGCAGGTCACCAAGGTAGATGAATTTCCAGCCTTTGAGACCAGCTCGGACCGCTAGATCCATATCCTCCACTGTTGTTCGATCCTTCCACCCACCAGCCTCGTTAATGGCAGCTATTTTCCACACACCCGCGGTCCCTGCATTAGGTCATATATGTATCAATAAACAACTACTGAATAAAGGCGCGTCAGATTCACCAAACTGTAGGCAATTTGAAATAAGCAGTTAAAACTATAAACGCGACACGAACACGAACACGAACAAGTGCAGTACAGACTCAACTTCTCAGAAGAGCATAAAACTACCATTGAAATGGGAAAATGAGCTTGTGACATTCCATAGCATAATATAGTACAGACATAGCAGTGTAAAAAATAGAAAGCAACAACATTAACGATCTCAAGTAGAGTTGATTCAAATTCTCAAACAAACAAACAAACAGAAAAGCAAGAAAATTACCATTGAAACCAAAAAAGGCGTGGGTGGAAGACCCAACTTCCTGCTCAACCTTGAAATGGTAGTCCAAGGACATCTCTTGCATCCTTGTCAACAGGCACTCATCAGCATTCACTGCACAGTTAAAAATTGTCCGATTACAAGTAACTAAAGATGCGACAGAGAATGGAAGTACGTACTATCTATACACCGCCATTGTTAATTCTTTTCACTATCATTTCATTTCCATTCCATCCCCTTACACGGCACAATCACCCGGAGTCATACTCCAAAATAAAAACAGGGACACATCAAAGTGTCGGTGGGCACTAATTATAGTCTACTACGATACCTAGAGAATATACCCTACAGGGCTCCTCTACTTTTTCCATGTCAAACTCAATAATTAATTCAATGATTAAAAAAATTAAACTAACAATCCGCTTATTATTATTATATTTTTTAAAATCCTTCATTCAACCCGTTACGGCCTCATGGGAGTTGTGGTTTTTAGAAAAGTTCATTCAGATGAAATATGGACGGCCGGGAGCGTGAAAGGCGGAGACAAGACAAAAACGAAACAAGTGTCGAAGACGCGCACAATCTGCGGCGCTCCCGTAGCCCACGGCTCGTTTCCGTGATTAATGGGGCATGGTGGGGCCCCAAACCCCAGTCGTTGCTCCTCCCAGTCAGCAATAAATCTCGCCGGCACCGTGTCCACTGGCTGCTACTGATCCGCGATTTGCAAGCCATTGCCCAACGACGAAGTGAACAACCTCTACTTACTAGCTACGCAAAAGAAACCCAAAAAAACACAAAAAACAACAAACAAAAAAACCAAAAAAACAAAAAACCAAAAAACCAAAAACCAAAGAAATACCACCGACATTGATGCCAGTCCGGCGGAGTGAATCCAAAACAAAGCGTGCCGTGCTAACAGCTGTAATCATCGTTTAATTGGAGCCATTTTCAAGCAGACACGTAAATATATAATATTAAGAAAAAGGTGAATACACTATCTAATAATAATAACATGTTACTTATATTAATATTAAGTAATTCATTCTGGACCTGGAAATGAAGGTAGTTTTGTTTTTAGCGTTTTTATAGTATGGGGCATCATCACCACCACGATTATTATGTAAGCTCCCACAATGAAGCAAAACAACGTAGTGTTGTCAGTGGCCCAGTGGGTGTGTGTGTGGCCAGTGTGGGGTAGCGTCATTTGCTTCCCGGGTAGCCGTGTTGGGGTTGTGCACCGATTTTTTGATTTGTGGCAAAACCGCCGAGAGCGTAGTGTCATGTCCTGTTGTCTTTCCGTGTAACGCCTTCGCCCTGTGGAGTTTGTGCAACCTCTTCGATTGAAGCCATTCAAATAAATAAATAAATATAATAATAATAATAATAATAATAATAATAATAATAATAATAATAATAAGATGAGTATGTTGTTGGTGTTTAGTCGTCCTTTTAATTTATAAAAGTCATTTAAATATAAAAAAAACAATTAACAAGCATGCTACATTTACGCGTTATCCCGATATTATTAGGATTTCGTGTTTTTAACGGCAGAATATCAGTACCGGTATTATTATTAAGGTATCGGTAAACGTGGAGAGAATGGGACGATGAAAAAAACAAAACAAATCATTTAGATGTTTTCATGAGTGGTGTGGTGAGAGACGACAGACACTGTCTAGTGAATGAATGGTGAATGTGGCGGTAAGTTGAGTTAAAAGAGAGAGAGAGAGAGAGAGAGAGAGAGAGAGAGAGAGAGAGAGAGAGAGAGAGAGAGAGAGAGAGAGAGAGAGAGAGAGAGAGAGAGAGAGAGAGAGAGAGAGAGAAGTAGCTAGTTAGCTAACGGATATATAGATAGAGAAAAGAGAGGGAGGGAGGGAGAGAGATAGGTTGGGTACGTACCAAAGCGCCAGCGGGCTTGAACGAGGGCGACATCAGGGTTGAGGTGGAGGAAAGGGATGGCGCGGCGGAGGTAGTCGGGATCCGGCTGGAAATCGGCGTCGAAGATGGCCACGTACTCGCAGTGCTTCGCGTAGTCCCTCTTCAGTCCTTCCTTGAGGGCTCCCGCCTTGTACCCTGTCCTGTTTTCCCTGATTTGGTACCGCACGTCTATCCCCTTGTTCGCCCACCTCTCGCACTCCTTCTCCACTAGTTCCTGCACCCATTCCATTCCATTTCTTTATTATTTGTTATTATATATATATATTTATATTTATATTTGCCTTTCTTAATTTTCTCATTATTTACGGCTCTTTTAAAATAAATTGAAATTGAAATTGGGTCTCAATATTATCATCAAACCTAAATCCGTAGCTAAATTTTAGGTATATTTATAGAATATATTTTACAAAATTATAATAATAATAATTATAAATTATTAAAACCACACGTGAAAAAAAAGAAAAAAAATGAAATTGAGCATCAAACAAAGCTAAAATTGGGAAGAAAATCCTAGAAATGGGAGAGAGTTTGTTAAAATTGAGCATCAAAGCTTAAATAAAGGGAGGCCCAAAATTGAAAATTTTGAGGCAAGGAATGGAAAATTTGAGGATATTAGAATGTTCCAAAAATACAAAAAACAGGGGACTGCACTGTTTTGTTTTGTTTTGGGGGAGACATGGTCTGAGGCCCACCTTAATGACAGGGTCTGTCGAGTCGTCGAGCACTTGGATGACCAGACGGTCGGCAGGCCACGAGAGATTGCACGCAGCTCCAATCGAGAGCTTGTAAACCTGTAACAAATCACAATGCAACCCTTTTTAAAACAGGGTGGGGCGGGGAAAAAAAGGGAGAAGAAACAATGCAATACAAATATACAAACATACAAATTACAAATGACAGGTGACAGTAACAAGGAACATCATTATATCTAAGAACAACAAAACGTAAAATGGATGATGGATCACCTCTCGTTCGTTGAACATGGGGATTTGGATGAGGACCGCGGGAAAGGCGGCGGTGCCGACTTCGTGGTCGTCATCCCGGATGGGCTCCCAGCGGTAGCGCTGGTGGGGCTTCTTCCAGAAGAGCTTGACAAGGATGATGACGACGCCCATGTAGAGCCTCTCCACGAAGAGCATCAGGGACATGACCAGACACAAGTACACCCCCATTCTCAGCACCGGCACCACCACAGGCGCCTTGATCAGCTCCCACATCAGCCCAATCTGGGCTGCGATTTCCTCCCCTCCCCTCCCCTGCCATGCCTCCGGTATCAGCTTCCTTCCCACTGAAATCCCTTCCATCTCTCTCTCTCTTCCTGTCTCTCTCTCTCTCTCTCTCTCTCTTTAATGTGACCCTCTCCTGCTAATTTGAGCAAATGGGTTGTTGCATTTGCTGGACGGTGTCAGGGCTGGTGAGGCAGGGGAATCTAAACGCCACCCAAAAATACCCACTACTTGAGAGAAAGAGAGAGAGAGAGGGAGAGGGAGAGGCCTGATGAGATCTATGGTTTTCTTTATGATCGAGCACCTGGAAAGTACAATGGGTCGAGCCCTCTTTATAGTTAGTTTGCTTTTGTGTCAAAACAGGACAGGGGACCAGTAATTGCACTACGGAATCCGGACGTGGACAGAAGCGTGTTGGCCAATATGGGCCTTCTCTCGTCTTTTGGCATCGAATTCGTAACGAAAAACCATTTTATTAGCGTTTTCTCTCTCCCTCTCTCTCTCTCTCTCTCTCTCTCTCTCTCTCTCTCTCTCTCTCTCTCTCTCTCTCCCTCTCTCTCTCCACGGATATAACGAAATTGAAATTGGTTGAATCACGGGGCACTAGTCGAGATTTACCTATATATAAATAATTATAATTTTTTATCACCGTCCGCGAGCGTTGAAGGATATGGGAAGATTCAAGGTGAATGAATGCATTTTAAATCCGAAGGGATCGATGTGTCCCACACCGTAAAACCAATAATATTTTCAATATGTGATATCATAGTATAGTTACCAAGATGCTGATATTAGATCAGTACGATCTCGATTCATTCATGATTTGAACTCATGACGTGATGTGCAAAGGTTACTGCGCGATTTAATGCCTCGTGGTTTTTAATCAAGACTCCAGCCCACTTCGAGCATTAAAAAAAGAAAAAAAAAAGCGGTTCCTACTTCCTATTTTTTTTTTTTTGGTTAGTCGGTTACGATATCATTCAAGAGGCTTCTTCTCATCTTCAATTTGAATGGGATTGTTGGACATGTGAATACGATCTACAAAAGCATTTAGTCAAATTCAAGATAACCCCGGTTCTCTTCTATCCTATGGGGTTTGTGCTTGCATGTGCTTGTTCTTTCATAATTCCCGCGCCCTCCGTTTTCTTCCCTCATAGTCATGGCTACATTACTCGGTTCCAATTTTGTTACCACGGTCCACTTGTTAGTTACAGGTTGAGAATTCAACGCGTACCAACACCAAGCTTTCCTTTAAATTTGTTTTCTAAGTGTGACACACAGCACTACTAGGGTGCTATCCGCCATAGCGGGGGCGGAGTCTATCTATTAACGTATTTCGCCCCATCTAACTAGGCGGGTAATAAAATTTTAAAACCGTATTCCGCCTCATGTGTAGGTGGGGTGGGGTGTCCCGTTCTATGGCGGGGTTAGCGGAGAAAGACTTTATCTGCCCGCTTTCGCTACCGGCTTTTATTGATCTGTCTGTTAAGACAACATTGCCTTTTAAGGCTCTATGAAACAATTGATAGGAGTGATTCGGGTCCTATCCGGGCGAGATCAACCTATTATCGCCTCGTCTTCGCTTAGCCAATAGATTAAATTTTAAGATTGTATTTTGTTCCATATGTAGGCGGGACAGAATATACCATTGTTTAATGTGTCTGCGAATGACGTTCCATTTGCCGGCAACTTGTTATCGCTTTTTATTAGATCTGTTCATATCAATAATTTTGGCTTAAATCAAATTTCTACATCATTTTTAACAAAAAACTTATCGAAAATGATTTAATTTTACAATAATAAATACCATTTAAAAAAATCAAAAATCATAAACAATAGTTAAATAATAATATTTAAAATATTATAAAATTATAAATAAATATTATTAAAATTAAGCAGGCCGGGGGGCGGGCTGGGATACCCCACTACCTATTATCGCTTTCCGTCCCCACCTGGGGCGGAGTGTCAAGTTTAAAAACCACATCTCGCTCTTGCCTGAGCAGGATAACCCGCCCTGCATACAGGAGGCGGAGCGGATAATGGGCGGAGTAGCGGGTGCGGGTATCCATTGCCCACCCCTACCACCTACTTCTTATTAATTAATATGAACTACGATAACACGTTTTAAATCATTTCATATGGTTTTGTTAATCACAAATTAGACCCATAAATGCAGAACCTAATTTAAGTGAACTCAGCTCGATTCATTTAACAAAAAAATAATTGAAAAGAAATCGAACTTGAGTTGAGCTTTGAAATCCCTAATTCAGCTCATAATTGTTTAAATTGAGCCGAGCCCTCAATTAGCTCAACTCGAACTTAAGTTAAAATTGATTTTTTTTAATTTTTGAAACTGAGCGCAAGCTTGAGTAAGCTGTTACATGAGCCTTAAACATGCAACTCAACTTGTTTAAAGCTCATTTAGAGCTCATTTAAAATAGAGATAAATATTAATTTTTTGAAATGATTATTTTCAAAGGACTATGACCTACTTCAAAATGAACAATATTGTATTTTAAAATAGTAAACATAATTACAAGCCTTCAAATTAGGTAATATTTGTCACGCCTTGAATTCCCAAACACCATAGATGGCAATTTTCCCTGTCCCCATAGGGATTCGCCCCGCCCCGCCCCGCCCCGAATGGGGTGGGTTTTTTTAAATTTATTGGGGGACAATGCGAGGGCGGGGCAAATATATTTTGACCCACTGGAGTACAGGGCGGGGATGAGGCAAGCATCTCCCGCCTCGGGCTAAATCCCACATGCCTAGGCAGCCCCACCCACACCGGCGCAACCCAGCCAGCCCGTGCCCACACACATGCCCAACCTACCCGAAAATTAAGCAAAATATAATGCTTCCACTATTGAATCCAAGACCTCCCCCTTTTATGTGCAACTTTCAAACCATTAGGATAACTCTCTTTTGTTGTTTATATTTATGTAAATGATATATATACTTATTATCTCACATAAAAAAAATAAAAAAAATAATTGATAATATTAATATTAATATTATTAATTATAATGATAATGATAATATTAATAAAGAGTGCATACTTTATTTTTAAAAAAAGTAATTACAAAGTATATATATATGTATTATAATAAAAACTAAATCTGCTATTACTATTTTGATATAAAATACAGATTAATTAGATTCAAATTTAATTTTTAATTTATTAATAAGTTAATTTATGATTAGGTGATCCAATCAAATATTATTTGAATGAAAATATATTAATATTTAAACTACTAATATCATTTACATATTTTATTACTTTTAATTCAAATATGAAATATATACTATCAAATATCAAAAAACTTAAAACTCAATCTTACCGTGGATGACTCATATCACACATAAAATAAATTAGAGATACTAGTCATATTAATTTGATTGAAATTTAGTTTTAAATTTATTAATATATTGATTTAAAATTAAATGATTAAATCAAGTATTATTTGATTGATAACTACATTTATATCTGAACTTGTAATATCATTTACATAATTTATTACTTAAGCTTTTAACCCAAATATGAAATACATACTATCAAAAGATAAAACTAACTCTTACCATATATTTTTTAGTATATTAAACTTGTTAGTATTGTTTAATTAACTAATAATATTAGTTATAATTATAATAGTATATATGTACTTATCATACCAAAGAATATATATACGTATATATACACTTACACTTAATAACTAGTATTATACAAAAATAATCATATTATTGTATTATTTATAACAAAAATAAGTTTTAATTATAGTAAGGAAAATAAGTTTGAGAAACATGACTTTTCGTATTATTGTATTACTTATAATAAAAATAATATGATAACTATGTTATATAATTATATTAATTAGATTTTCACTAATGTGTTATCATTTATTACTAATGATAATTGTATTCTTTAAATTATTACTACCAATGGGGTGTGGGCTGGGTGGGCCTGCCGTGTGGGCGGGCCTGTGGCTTATTGTACGCGTGCTGGGTTGGGCCAGGCACTATGCGGGTTAGGACGTGTTAGGCTGTGACTAGAGCGGGGGCGGGGATTCCCCACCCCTCCCTATGCCCTGGTGGGGTGGGGATGAGGTGGAAAAATTAATCCCCGCTGAGGCACAGGGCTAGGATGGGGCATATTTTCGTTACCAGGGATGGGGATGGGGCAACCCAAAACCTGCCCCGCCCCATTGCCATCTCTACCAAACACCGAAGGACTGGTTAGTGATGCCTCACACATCACACGCAAAAGGATAAGGGGTTAGTGGATGGCCATTTAAAATAAGGCTCCTTTTAGAGTGCTGCCCTAAGACCTATATCATCCCCTTTCATACCACGCACAAACTGTACACAAGAATACTCCACATATATGAAAATATAACACATGATAAATATGGTTACCAACCCCAGTCTCAATAACACCCCCAAAAATAAATAATAAGTCCTTATCTCATGGTTTTACAAAACAAACGAAAACAAAGAAAAGGAAAATAGTGCTTTTGCCTCCTCAGCAGGGGAAAAATCCTCCTAACACCTGCTAAGACCTATAAGAGAGACATCAAAGGTTGGTGAGCATATCAGAGCTTAGTAGGGATTAAGTCATCCTTGATTAACCCAACATTTCTATCTCTATATATCCTCAGTGTGTTTATATATCAGTGTAGTGTAATAAAGCATCAATTCCCAATTACAATTCATACAAGTCAATAACATAATCAAAATTTAAATAATCAAAGAAACACAAAGGGTTAGTTCAGTTTAGGACGTTCTCATGCCTACTTTCGGGATACCACCTCAATGGAACCATGTGTCCACTATATGACTGTCCTTTCACTAAGACATCAATACTCATATCCACTCTTGAACTATTCCCCCATGGAACCTCATTATACAAACAAAAGATGAAATCATACATCACCTAAACCTCTCAATATTAATATCACAGTTATGAAAAATAATACACATCCAAGCATAGTTTTACACTCCTTAGATACTCCAAAATCAGTTCTTAAACTCTATATAGACTTTATGAACTCAACTATAAAAAGAAGGACATAAAACATAAGAAAATCCACCTTGGGTTTAGATCTAATTTGATTTTTAACATCCAATGTAAGATTCCTAGGCCACAAACTCTATTATTTACCATGTTTCTAACATCTAAACAAGGTTATATAAATTACCATATAATTTCTCACCCAAAACCATGTCAAAGAGCAACATTAGGGTTTTAACACCCACACCTCTATAACCATGAACTAGGGACAAGGATGAACACAATGAGATAGAACCTCCTACTAGCTCTCATCTTGGGTTGGATTGAAAGACCTTTACTCCCCACGTTCCTGCTCCACCGATTCTCCTCCCTCTTCTCTCCCAACGTCTCTCTCTCTCTCTCTCTCTCAAGTAAGATAGAACACACACAATTGTGTTTCCTCTTTTCTTTTCCTTTTTCTGTTTTTGGTCCTTTTTAGAATATATATATTATACTTCCTTTTTCTATTTATATTAAAAAAATTATATTCTTCATTATTATTTAAACATTTAAATTATTAACATACCCAAAAATACTCAAATAGGCCATCACTGCTCCATAGGGCCCCAAACTCTAAAATGAGGACTAGTACAGTGAAACTTCATCATTTTTCGAGTTTAATCTTATGTTAATATTAATTTATCCCAATTTTCACTTTATAACAAGGTGCACTCCTAAAACTAAGGACACGAGTCCTCACATCCTTCCCCCGCTTAAAAACGTTTTTCTTCGAAAAGCACACCACACAGTAACACATAAAAAAATACAAGGAATGCATAACACATATAACTCCTCCACAAATTTAAGCCACACAACAAAACACAACATCCAACACATGCAACACATGCATAAAAGAAACATAGAACATCATGCATATTGTTGGACCCCATTTTAACCGAGTTAAATCACAACCGTACTCGACGAAAGACCACAAAATTCCCCAAGGAAAGCACTGAGTGATAAAGGCTGAAATTTGAAGAACAACACACTTGACCGCGCTCAATTCCAAATTCAAACAAAGAAGTTATGGTAAAAACAATCTTGGTCATAAAAAGTCCAACTTGCAAAAAAATGGTCAATGCCCATGGTCAAACTTCCCAAAAATGTGACCATCAAATTAGGAAAATTCGAAGCATCATGGTCAAATCTGAAACATCATGGTCAAATATGAAACATTCTAGTCAAATCTAGAGTAACATGGTCAAATCGCGAGCAACGTAGTCCTTAAACCGAGACTCCAATGATCCGGAATAAGGCTCCAGTGATATGGAATAGGCTCTAATGATCCGAAATTAGGCTCTAGTAATCCGGGATAAGCTTCTATAATACGGAATGAGCTTCCAATCATCTGAAATAGGCTTCCAATCATTCAGAATAAGCTCTGCATTACCTACTCTGCATCAGTGTTAATTCAGATTACTTACCCCGCACCAGTGATGATCTGGATTCCTTACTTCGCATTAGTGATGATCCTGAGTTCTTACTCCGCATCAGCGATGATCTGAATTACTTACCCCGCATTAGTGATGATCTGAATTCCCAACTCCACATCAGTGACGACCCAGATTCCTTACTCTGCATCAGTAATGATCCCAAGTCCTTACTCTGCATCAGTGATGATCCAGATTACTTACCCTGCATCAGTGATGATCCAAATTCCCTACTCCACATCAGTGATTATCACGCCCCCAAATTCCAGAGAACCCGGAACCAGGAACATGACTTCCCCTTGCCCGCACCCGAAAGGTCAAGGGATTGGTGACTAGCACTAATAGAGACTACACCGCGGGTGCTGTCTCAATCATGTAACCCTGTACAATCATACATCAAGGGTAATCCTGTATTTTCCCATATATCATCATGTATACAATAAGTCAAACAGTCATACAGATATCACATCACAAACAGTATGCAAATACAACTGTCCACGGACCCATGTCTGGGATATCACACAAAACAATACAGAATACAATAATGTATCATACATCAGAGTAGTGGGCACGTCCTCTTGGAAGAAAGTTCTCCACTAGTCTCGGGTCACACGTGAAAAAGGGAAACAACAAGTAGGGGTGAGCGACAAGCTCAGTAGGTGACCCTAATACTCCACATCATGCAAACATACAAGTTTATACTACATGCTCTATGTACACGTGCACTGTGTAGTGTGCATAATCATCAGGACTCAGCCTGCAAACAAACATTAGGACCCAGCCTGCCCACACAGGACAACTTGTCCACGATCCTCCATAGGATCCCAACTTAGGGCACTCAGCCCTAGCTCCACGAGCTCGATGGCTCATGAGCTCAATGGCTCAACACAATCCTCAACGAGATCTCAGCTCAGGGCACTCAGCCCTAGCTCCATGAGCTCAACGGCTCAACACAGGCTTTATCCTTACAGTGAGAACCCAACAAGTCATAGAGCCCAAGCTCCAATTCCTCAAACCATCATACCAACACCAATATGACATTAAGGTTCACTATACTCCCTTTATAACTAAAGCTAGTCTTCACAAATCGGTCATCATTCCTTGACTAAGGAAAAAGATACCCATAGAAGTTGTTTTCTTGAAATAAAAAGTCTCGACATTGGGTCTCCATATCATAACTAAGATAATCTGATTTTTGAGGATTTTTATGAGATGTCTAATCCCACTTTCCAAAAATTCACCTCTACGAAAAATTGGATTTTTCCGAGATTTTACACTAAATCCCAATTTTCACATTTTGAAGGAGTGAGAATTTAATTTTCTAGTATTTTTCTTTGAATCCAAATAGGGGGTATTTCGCTATTTACATTGTAACTTAAGTACTTAAATGTGGAGAGGCATAATGGTTTACAATGTAAATGTTCTAGTGTAGTGTAGTTGCACTGTTGCGGAATACTGCTGTGGATTGAAGCTACGGATCACTGCTACAGATCACTGATGCGGAAACACTATTGCGGAATGAAGCTATGGATTGAAGCTGCGGACCACTATTGCTGCCACATCCGGACTATTGATCCGAACTACTAGCTGTTGCCTATGCCCAGGGTACTGTTCATCATTATTTTTGGCCTGATCTTCATCTGGAATCAACCCAGTGACCCCCAGATGCTCAAAAACACATGTTTTACTCAACAGACTACAATATCTACCTCAAAACGTGTCTTAAACGCCTCTAAATCGCATGGTAACAACAGAAAGACACACAAATCATATATCCATCTAGATCTAAATCTAAATTTCCATGGTTAACTTCTCAACCCTCATGAAATACATAGTTATATAACCACAGATCATAGTAACACATATCCAAAGACAGGATCGAGATAAGAAGGTTAAGGACACCTACCTGGAAAGATTATTCGCGATCCACGAGCTCCAATCGCCCCAAATCACCAAAGGAAGATCTTTACCTTCTCTCTCTCTCTATTGCTCAAACACGTACACACCAAGCAAAATAAAGGGATAAGGCAGTTTCTTAATTATCTTAATTATTTATACTGCTACCAATAATTGGCCTCCCAGTAATAATTGACCTCCCGAGGTCACGAACTCCAAATTAAGCCTAATTACTGTCAAAACGCTCGAAATGACGAGCACAATACTATTCAGATATTATCACACTCAAATGACCGCTCAAATGCAAAGTCAACCAATAAACCCCGAGAAAGTCAACAATCGGGCCACTCGGGGCCCCGACCCGGACTCGGGCCCAAGTACTGTCAAAATGCTCACATCGACGACTACACTACCGTCCAGATAGTTGCATTCCCATAGAATGGCTATCTCTCAACACTACCCAAATACGAGTCTTTACAGTGATGACTCAGATTCCTTACTTCGCATCAGTGATGATCCTAAGTCCTTACGCCACATCAGTGATGATCTTGAGTCCTTAATCCGCATCAGTGATGATCCGGATTACTTACCTCATATAAGTGATGATCCGGATTCCCTACATCATTCAAAATCCTTTTACATCATTCTTCACATGAAGTTACATCAGTTCCTCAGAAAAACTCAATAGAAAATGAAAACAAACAAAATAATAACTCAGAGTCTCCACCTTGGTGTTCCACCTAACACTTGTAGGTACCTGAAATGAAACAATCACATAACAAGAGGGGTGAGCAACCACAGCTCAGTAGGGATCATGCCTCCCCGACTTATCCCGTGCTCCTAACTTCTACATGATAGTGTTAATAAGTGCAGTATCATGGCAAGGTATAAATAGTCCATAATTAGCATTTCAACCGCATAAAGTACTCATAATGCAAAAAGAATATGAACAAATCACATATGAACCTCAACCCCAGCCATATAGGCTACTATAAACTTAACCACATAGGCTACCACAACTAGTCACACAGACTTTTGACCTGGCCACATAGGCTCCACATTACAATGTCATATAAAACAATTTAAAACACAATATCACAAATTAACTGTGAGGACCAATGTCCCAGTCCTTAGAGTAAGAGTTTGGGAGGTGCTTTGAGGTACTAAAATTCTGGTTTTACATGTTAATTTTCTAGTATTTTAGAGTGCTACAAGAAGTAGTGGCTAATAGTGGTTGATATGGTTGTGGGAGGGTGTTTTGGTCAACATGGGGTTGGTCGACGTGCGTTTGGGGGTCGGTATCGACCACTTGGTGGACGACATGGGGGAATAAGAGTGTAGTATGGGGTGGGTTGGTCGACATGGGGGGGGGGGATGGTCGTCTCATGCAAGTGGTCGGTGTCGACCACTTTGGCCAACGTCGACTGTGGGTTTTGGCTGTGTCGACCAAGTGTAGCGTGTTTTCTTTTGTTGGTCATCTCGACTTGTGCTGGGTAGTTTTACCCTAGCCACTATCACATTAGAGAGAGAGAGAGAGAAAAAAAAAAACATAGTGTAGAAGGTCAAAATTTAACCAGTCCTTGGATTAAGAACGCGAGGTGTAAGTCTTTTAATTTGTTTTCTGTCTGAGAGGTAGGAGGTTCTGTCCTCTTGAGTTTGTTTCAATAAATTGTGGCAAGGTTTGAATATTTGATTTTTAATTCTGTCTTGGTGGCATGGGTGGTAAGGAATCATGTTATGATATATGACTTTGATATATTGATGTATATATTGATATATATATATATATATTGTGTTATGACATATGAAATAAAATGTTGTGGAAATATATTAAAATATATTGAGTATAGGGGTACATGCATGAGAATTGTTATTCTGTAATAGTAATGTGTCATGAGATGCTTGTGTGTTTTGCTATTTTGCTTGGATATGTGATATTATGGCCCCATCGAGGAGACGGTCCAAGAGTGGACCCGAGTATTGAGGGGAACACCTGAGAACCCTTTGTGTAATGTTTATTGTTATTTTATTTACACTACATTGTACATGTTTTCACTAAGAATATTGTGGTGGAGATATTGGGTTGGTCTGAGGAGGCATAAACCCCTACTGAGCTATGATTTGCTCCCCCACCTTTAATGTCTCTTTCTGCAGGACCTAGCAAGTGTTAGGAGGGCACCTCGCTTTGGAGGCTTGAGCATTGTCATTTAACTTTTCTTTCATTAATTTGTTATTATTGTTTGAGATACTATAATGTTTGATACTAAAACTTATGTATTCATTTGAGATTCGTGTAATTGTTTGAGACACCGTGTTTTGGGGCTAGTGGCTTTATTTATCATGTAACATAGTTTTATTACATGGAGTGATTATTGTGTGGTTTGTGCATGTCATGAAATGAGATTGTAGTAGGTTCGGGGAGGCACCCTAGAGGGAGCCCTATTAGGTGACCATTCACCAACCCCTTGTCCTCCTGGGTGCGAGGCATGGGGCATCACTAATCGATTTCTCGATGTTTGGAAATCCGGAGTGTGATAGATGGTATCAGAGTAATTGAGACCTAAGGTAATGAGAGGGTAATTCATCCTTAAGGCCCTTATGGAGCATGAGGGGACTCGCCTGATCAACGAGACTCTTGTGTTTTCCTAGGGTGTACCGAGGGGCTGATGAGCCATGGTGTAGCATATGCATTGAGAGTGCATACATATATTGAGTATGTCACTAGTATGCACTGTTTGTTGAATTCTTGTTATGTGTGATGCTTAGTATACATTAATTCTTGTTATTTTGGTGCCATTTTCTTGAGGTGTGGCATACTATTATGTGATGAGAGTATGTCATGAGATTTATAAGTATGTGTGATGTGAGAACATAAGACTTGAGATATTTACATGTTTTGCATAATGTGATTTGATGAGATGGTGTGTATTCACTCTTATGAGATTTTGAAATGAGATATTGATAGATTATAAGTGTACGTTATGATTCTTTGTTCCTAAATAGAATCATGCCTCAAAGGAGGGCACCGCATGAGTGGCACTGCAGAGGATGCAGTGTCTATCCAAATCGGGCAGGTAGGAGGAGCTGATCCCATGACACAAGTGTTGTCTTAGCTTCAGACGCTAAGTGAGGCAATGCATGGGATGAGAGATAGCCTTCGTTAGGAGCTGGGGGAGGATATGAGAGCAGAGATAGCTGCTCAATGAGGAACACCTCCACCACCACCTCAGGGAGAGGATGTTCCATGTGATAAGGACATTCAAAGGAGGGCTTCAGAGGATTAGGCAGCTAGGTTCAGGAAGGAGAAACTAGCAAGGTTCAAGGGAGGAGTGGACCCGGTCGCAATAGAGGAGTGAGAGGCCTTAGAATGGTGGTTGAGCTTGTAAGGTCACCATGATGTGGGGAACATTATCCCACAAGTGTTCTACAATAAGTTCTTTCTGGAGTTAGTTCAGTGGTGCAAGAGGAGCAAGTTTGATAACCTGACATAGGGAGGGTGAGCAGTGGCAGAGTATGAGTAGGCGTTCTGGAATCTGAGCCGGTTTGCTCTAGAGTCAGTCTCGAGGGAAGACTTAAAGGCCCACAAATTCACAATGGGTCTCAAGCTTGCCTTGAGGTAGAGAATGGAGGTGCTCAATTGAGGACATATGCAGAGGTGGTAGACGCCGCAAGGATTTTAAAGAGAGGTCTAGATGAGGGAAAACAGGAGTAGAGAGCCCAAGAATGATCTAGTGGGCAGAAGAGGCCTAGGGTGGAGACTGGGGGAAGCAACTATGTATAGAACATGGGCCAGTTAGCAGGTTCTTTGAGTAGACCCCGTTTTACTGGAGGGCAAGGGAGTAGTTTTTGGAGTTTTCTAGTGAGTGTGGCTACTGTAGAGAGGAGGGGCATTAGAAGTGAGATTGTGCGAAGCGCTACATGACTTGTTTTAAATGTGGCAAGTTAGGGCACATAAGTAGGGTGTGTTTGAGTAAAGGAGAAAGTTGAGCATCCAGTGGACTAGCTCAGGGGGGTAAAGAGTGAAGACCAGTTCCAAACGCTAGCGAGGCCATCACGTCTAGGGAAGGCTAGCTAGGTAGGGTTTAATTAAGCCGGGTCTGTGGGAAGACAGGAGGGGAAACTGTAGGACAGCTCAGTGAGGCAATCTAGTGGAAATCAGGGGAGCATGGGAGGTCAGACATCTGAGGCTAGAGGACGACAAGATAGAGTCTTTGCCCTCACATCTATAGTTCCAGAAGTGGACTTGCCAGTGCTGCCCCTAAAGGAGGAGAGAGCCGAACCATCAGTTGTTTAAGATACGATTCTTGTCTCAACCACTGTGATATCTGTTCTTTTTGATACTAGTGCATTATGTTCTTTGATTGCTGAGTCTTTAGTGGAGAGCCTTGGGTTAGACCTCTCCTTGTGGGGTCACCCATGGGTGTTACCACATGGTTAAAAAGGAAGTGATGTGGGTGTGAGATGACCATTGGAAGTGTAGTGCTTGCTTTTGACCTGCATGTGATGTCCATGGATAATTTTGATATCATTATGGGATGGACTGGTTAGTAGCCTTCCAAGTGAGGATTGATCTTTATAGAAGGAGGGTGGTGTTTACTATGCCCTTGGGAGAGGTGTGTTCTTTACGTGGGGAATGGGGTGTTGAGGCGGGTAGAGCAGGTCCAACGCGAGAGTTGTGGGGTGTTGTCACCCACCGTTTAGCAACACTGGGTTTGGGGAGGAGCGGAGTTCGGATAAGAGCATATGGCCAGCTGTGGTGGATCGATTTCAGGATATCTTCCCTAAGGATTTGGTGGCATTACCTCCAGAGCAGAGTGTGGAATTCACCATAGATCTGTTACTAGGAGTGGGACCTATCTCACAGGTGGCTTATTGTATGGGGCCGGTGGAGTTGAGGGAGCTTCAGAAGCAGTTAGTGGAGCTTGAGGAGAAGGGTTTCATCAGGCCAAGTACCTCACCATGGGATTATCCGGTATTATTCGCGAAGAAAGCAAATGGCTCCCTATGATTATGCATTGATTATAGGAAGCTGAATTAAGTGACCATGACGAACAAGTATCCTCTACCCTATATAAATGACTTGTTTGATCAGCTGAGTGGCGCACGGTGGTTCTCCAAAGTAGATTTGAGGTCTGGTTATCATCAGTTGAGAGTGATAAAATAGGGTGTACCAAAGACAACCCTCAAGTGTAGGTATGGGCACTATGAGTGGTTGGTGATACCATTTGGGCTCACTAATACACCAGCAGTATTCGTGTATTTGATGAATCAGGTATTTTCCCCTTACCTTGATTCATTTGTGGTGGTGTTCATGGATGACATCCTTGTTTATTCCCGATTCCAAGAGGAGCATGATCAACACTTGGCTATAGTATTGCAGGTCTTGAGAGATCATCGCTTGTTTGCCAAGTTCTCAAAGTGTACCTTCTGGATGTAGAAAGTTCACTTTTTTGGCCATGTGGTGTCAGCAAAGGGGATTAGAGTGGATTCAGGCAAGGTGGAGGCCGTATCAGCCTGGAGGAGGCCAACCAATTAGGAGTGACCAAGAACCGAACCAAACCGGTGAACTAAACCAAACCGAACCGATTGGACAAAAAAAACATGGTTTTTAAAATAAGATCAGTTTATTTGGTTTTTATTTTTGAAGAAGCGATTGTATTCGGTCGGTTTATGATTTTGGTTGTTCGGTTACCGAACCGATTGTACATACTAGCTTGCTAGGATGTTTATTAATCCTTGGATTTAGTATAGTCTGATAGGTTTATACATCCTTCGTGGCTCCTAGTATGTTATTTATGAAGATCTGAACTTGATCATATTTCTTGTATCTTGGGTTTTATTTGTTGGTCTTTTAGATAGTGACATTTTAAATTTAGATTTAATATTTAATTTTTATGTGAATGTCTAATGTTTTCAGACTTTGTTTTTTCTTGTGACTTAGAAGCTGATTGGTGATGATATTTGAAAGGAATGTATCTTTTCTTTTTTAATTTGTTATTAAAATTTACAAACTGATTCAAACCTATGAACTAAACCAAAATTTATGCACCGAACTGAACCAAGGACCGATGATTTTTAACCTTTATTGGTTGGTTTTGGTTTGAATTTTTCCCAGACCGAATGTCTTTGGTTTGGTTTAAAAATTGTATATAAACCGACTGAACTGATCGATGATCACCCCTACAACCAATATTTTTGAGATCCATAGCTTTTTAGGATTGACTGGCTATTATCGGCATTTTGTGGAGGGATTTTCTCATATAGTAGCTCCTATGACAGCTTTGACGAGGAAGGGAGCGAGGTTTGAGTGGACCGAGGCGTGTCAGTAGGCCTTTGAGAAATTAAAGACTTGTTTGACCACAACACCAGTTCTGAGTTTGCTGTAGGAGGCAGTTCCATATGAGGTGTCCTGTGATACCTTTGGAGTGGGATTAGGTTGTGTCTTGATGCAGGAGAGGTAGGTAATAGCCTATGCTTTGAGGTAATTGAAGCCTCATGAGCAGAATTATCCAACCTATGACTTGGAGCTGGCAGCCGTTATTTTTGCCGTGAATAGTTAGCAGTATTAGTTGTTGGGAGATATGTTTTATGGTGTATTCAGATCACAAGAGCCTTCAGTATGTATTTACCCAGAGAGATCTGAATCTGCTGTAGAGGAGGTGGATGGAGTACCTTTAGCAGTTTGATTTCATCTTAACTTATACTCTTAGGAAGGGAAACCTAGTGGCTGATGCCTTGAGAAGGAAGGGTCAAACCGATGTTGCCTTGAGAGAGTGGGGGATGATGGAGCGGGTGGCTTCATTGCAGTTATCCATTTGTGAGGATAGGGCTATTTTGAGTCCTATTGTGGTTATGCTTATCACGTCCCTGATTTCAGAAATTCCAAACCGAACACGTGACTTCCCCATGCCTGTACCCGAAGGGTCAAGGGGTTGGTAACAAGCACCTATGACAGACATACAAAGCGGGTGCTGTCCAAATTCCCTATACAACATATATCATGGGTATGAAAGTACTTTTCCAAAACCAATATAATATTAAGTATGTTAATACAGTCATCACACAAACCAATCAATTCATTACAACTGTCCACGGACCATTATCCGAAAAAATAAAGTTTAATAAAAATAATATCTAAACAAAGTTCATACATCAAGTAAATAACTTTACTAAGCAGTGTAATCCAGCACTAGATCCAATCAACACCTAGAGAAAAACAAATCAACGAGTAGGGGTGAGCACAAAGCTTAGTAGGTGAACTATCAATCCTTACCAACACCCAACAATGAACTCCTAATACTATATGCTTTGTGTACAAGCGTACAAGTGTAGTGTTGAGCCATAACATAAACACAACATCAGTCAATTGCGAATGAGTACAACAAATATAACATATAAATTTATAATAATAATTTACAAAATATATGAATCACAACTACCAATTTAATAATACAAACAAGGCTTCCCCTCTTCTAGACTCAAAGCCAATTGACACCATGGGCAAAACAACATCATGGCATACCTCTCATCTGGGGTCATAGTCATCTCTAACCTAGGTGATCATGCCACATCGGCAACCATATCCTATGTACATAGGTACACAAACACATTACCCATTACAACAAAACATCTCACACAAATACAATATCAGTACGACAAATCAACACATAACATGTTCTCAATATAAAAAGCAAACATACACCTCAACTATCACAAATAAAATCACACTACAATCCTCAAGTGATCCTTAAGGTTCCCCACTAAAGGTTACGAGCTCAAATTCCCATTGGCAAACCAAAGAAAGCAAAATAGGCTGCTAAAATAGTGGAGATTCTGTCCCAACTTTGAAAAATCATAACTAATTCTACAGACCTCTGATTTGCTTATGATACCTACCGTTTCGAAGGGTTTTTACCTGGCTATCCAAATAAAATATAAACAAAATTGTACATAGTGATGCTCGCCACGCGCAGAGCTATTTTCTCAGTTTTGCTTTTAACTTCAAAAATTCATAACTATTTCCACAGATTTCCGATAGGCCTATAAAATATACCATTTTGTAACTATTTAAACCTTTTATGCATTACAAATATAAGAAAAATAAAATAAGGTAAATAAAGTGCACATGGCGACACAACACGTGCAGTGCCACGTGCACACCTTGTACGTCCCTTTGCATTGTACCCACATTCCGCTACAGATAATGAGTTATTAAGTCCTAACACAATTATTCCGGTTAATTTCATAACTCTAAACTCTATCTGAGTTATGTTGGACATAACTAGGAGGGGGGGGGGTGAATAGGCTTAAATCAAAACTCTTTTCTCACAGGTGTAACACAATCTGATTAAAGGATATATAATCAATGCAGAAGATAACCAGATAGTGGAAGTATTTTGCTTTATTATCAGATGATAATTACAACAAAATAAGCAGCAATTATAGCTTATTACACTAGCACTCGGCTTTACAATTACACACACTGGCGTTAATAATCTCTATAAGCTCTTGTACAACAACCTTTCTCACGCGCGTATAAGTTTTTCCTTTGTATGTGTACGCTATCTTTTTCAATGTACAACGCTACATATATATATAAACATCCTAGGAATCTATCTTGGAACTGTGTTTTCCGAGCACTGTGTAAACCTTAAGTTCTTCTCGGAAAATGCTTCTGCCATAACTGCTTCGGATATGGAGCTCGAAATATGGGAAGCATAAGTGAATTAAATTACTTTGCTTGATTCCAATTGCATTTGAAACTGCATCCACAACTCCGAGTGCTCCACATGTAAGACAGTTTAGATCTTCAATGAGTTTGTCTTACATTGGAACATAGCGAGCTGATATCATAAATGCGGTATTGAAGAGTTGAAGTAGCGTCCTTTTAGTTCGGTGTAGATTTCCTTACTCCGTGTCAACAAGGCTCGGATCCTTACTCCGTATTAATTATTGCTTACTCCGTATACATGAAGTCGTGAAATCCTTATTCCGTGTCAGTGCTTCCTTACTCGCATGAGGTAGATATGCGGAATCCTTATTCCGCATCAGCACTTCCTTACTCCGCGTGAGTTCCTTACTCCGCTTGAGTGATGATTCAGATTCCTTATTCCGCATCAGATGTCCTTACTCCGCATCAGTCATCCTTACTTCGCATCAGTCGTCCTTACTTCGCTCGAATGAAAGACTCGGATTCCTTAGTTCGTATCTTCTTTTCCTTAGACAGCTGGAGTGAAAGACTTAATTCTTTCTCTGCAATAAATCTCTCTTACTCCGTACGAGGCGTAGACTCGGATTCTCATTCCGCATGAAATGACTTAGTCCAATCAACAACAAAAGCGTGGATTCCTTAGTCCTTTTGACAAGTGATTAGTTCGTACGAGAGAGTCCTTACTCCGGATGAAGACTTGGTTATTTACCAAGTGTTTGACGACACTCATGATGACCCGGATCAGGATTATATATCCTGTCCTTTGCTTTGCTCTTACAGGAGTAGGTCCGGATTAAAGTTTTATCTTCTGCACAGACTTAGAATAAACATGAAATAACTTAAATCAAATTACATTAGGTTTAATCCGCATCATCCAAATTCTAGGTTTGATCCAACAATCTCCCCCAATATGGATGTGCCAAACCCTTTGTAATCTGATCCAGTTAGGCAGCAAGATATACACAGAGATAAGGATAAATAAAAAAAATTTCCACTATGTCAGTAACAGTAATACAAAGTAAGCCTTAGTACAAAAGTTATACTAAGAATTGAAAGGCTTACTGTACTTGAAGATTTTAGTTCCTGCCTACTCCCTTAGCCGCTTAGACTGTTCTTTAATGCACAAGAAATAATAATTCCAGTTGGGATCATACTTCAAAAGGTGCCTAACAAAGTAACAGACATAGGCTCCACAGCTTTCTCCGTTAGGTTGTTGGGGAACATCTCCTTTGCTCAGAATTGTCGAATTGAGAAGAGCATTGGGAGGCAGAGGAGGTTGGCCAATTGATTCGAAGAGTCCACTCTGTCTGACAGCATCTGACAGAGTCCGGAGCAGTGGTCCGAGTTGGCTTCTTCTCATCTGTTGTCCCACAACCTGATGGGAGTCGTGCAGAACAACTCTCCTGTCCTTGATAGAGAAGACTGCGAGCATGTGATGAGGAGTGCTGATCCTATATGGAATGAGAACAGTTGTAAGATTTTTCCATGGCTTACTGTTCTCAGCTATTCCATTTATGAGGGTCTGAATGAAGTCCATTTCAGGACGATAGTGATCAAGCCAGCAAGGTAGGATATTGAACAGATGCTCTTCTTGATACAAGGTGGGAAACAACCTCATCTCTTCCTTTACGCCAAGGTGAAGTTGTCCTTTCTCTGACAGTAGGGTGCTTATGTCTTCAGGGGAGAAAGGGGATAGAGATGACAAGAACCTTTTTGGGGTAGAGGGAGCAGCACTCGCATATGCTAACATGGCTTCAAGTACACACCCATCTGTATCATATGGATCAAATTCCGCATATGATGGGAGAAACGTGACTTGCGGAGCCTGATCAGAAGAGGAGGGAGCTGCAGTGGAGGAGCTGGGACGGTCAGAAGGAGCGGGAGCAACACTGGACGGTCCAGAGAAGCGACTGCGTTTGGGAACCGGGAGGCCCGAAGGAAGACTCAGTGCAGGTCTTCGGATGGTAACGTCAGTAGTATCAGGAGCCGTAGTGGAGGGAGCAGGATCAGATGAGGCATTCTCCCCCTGTTTGGCAGATCGGCGAGGAGGGCGAGAGGGACGACCCACAACCTGAGTCAGATCCCGGACAGAGGTGGAGAGGCCCGAAAGTGATTAGGCAATAAGGTCCAGCTTCCGATCCAGGGAGAGAGAGGAGTTGGAGAGAGCAGAAAGGATCTGGGTCCTGATTTCATCAACTTTATTAGCAATGACCTGGGCCCAGGAACGATTGTCCTCCGCAATACGATCTAGCTGAGCAAAGTCTGCGGCTTCAGACAGGATCGTGGCAAATGAGGGACGCCCAAGGCCAGAGGCAGTAGCCTAGAGGACTCCCCGCATGTAGAGGGGCAGGAGTGCGCAGTGCGGATGAGTCAGTAGGTGGAGAGAACGATGAGGGAACAGCAACAACAGGTGTAGTGGAGCCACTCTGACCGGAGAGGTCAATGAGAGGAATGTCCACAGGAGAGGAGAGACCAGCCTCAGCAGGGATAGGAGTCCGGGCGTCATGAGCAAGTCCGGAAGAGGCAGCATCAGTTGGAGGTGCGGCCTGAAGCAGAGACGGCATGAGAAAGCCGTGTTCAGTGTTCCAAATAATCATAGCTTCCGGTGTTTGGGAATGTTTGGTGTAATACACCTGGAGAGCAGATTCAGGGATGTCGGCAGTGTTTGCGACACTGAAACGGAGCCAGCAGTCAGTCAGAATATCGGAGGAAAGATGGTCGAGGTAGTCGTTAGGGTCAACAAGGCATGCTGGAGAGGCAGCTGGAGGAGAGGTAGGGATGTCAGCAATGACAGTAGCAACTGCAGCAGTCACCAGAGAGGTAGGTGCAGGAGCACCAGCAGCAGCATCGGCAGCAGCAGTAGGAGAGATAACAGCAGGGGCATCAGCAGGAGGGGCTGAAGAAACAGTGTCATGAGGAAACGGCTGAGAGGGCCCTGTAGCATCACGAATACTGTGCTGTGAACTGCGGGAGCGTGTCGGAGCGGCAACGGACCGGATGCGTGAAGACCGGGGAGTGGAGCTAACCTCGTGACCCGAGCTGGGGGCAGGGTCACCAACGGAACTATCGTGATGTTCCGATACAACAACGTGTGCACGAGAGACAGGAGGACGGCGAACAGTAAGCGTCCCATCGGAGGTGAGATGACGAAAGTAAAAATTCTGTGGGAAGGGAATCGTCAACTGGTCCTAGAAGTGCTCGGGGCGCAGATGTCTGAAAAGGTGGGAGAGAATCCGTCCAAAAGACGAGTTCTGTTTGCCATTCCGCATAATCCGAAAAAAAAAATCGCTGTAGTCTAGAGGCAATTGCTCAAAGACCACGTACATCACCAGGAGAAAATTGTACGGGACTGAGTCAAGCGCCGTAGAGCGAGCCAGTAAGCATTGACTGAGTATGGTGGCCATACAGCGGTAGGGGCCTTGAAAAGACTTTAGCTTGTATTCCTTCACTTTAGAGGGACATCCCATGGCAGTAGCCATGGTTGGAGCGCTCGGCCGGAAATCACTGCCGCTGGGGAGATGGAAGGTGTCACGAGTCACTTGAGGAGTGATCTTAATGGGTTTTCCTCGGATACCAGAGACAATCGAGTGGTCACGGGATTCGACGTGCTCATAGAAAGATCTGACGTCTGAGATGAGAAGATCAGCAGGAGCAGAGACGATGTCGAGGAGACCACTGGAGGCTAACAAGGAGCGAACCTCCTTGAGCCAGGCAGGAGGGTCGGAAATGCCGGCCCAATCGACAAGATGGCCAGGAACAACGCCGTAGAGAGCGGAAGATGCCATTGAAATTTGAAGATTGAAGGAGAAGGAAGGGGAGGTCTTTGGTGAATAGAAAGCAACGAAGATTTAGGGTTCTGAGTAATGAAAGCGATATCCTCGCGCTCACATGAGAGTTCAGTATAAATAGGACCCATTCCGTGGAAGCCAGCGGGTCTCGGGTTTAAGCGAGATGAGCAGTGATCCGCCTGACAATCCAATGTCATTAGACTTGATGTATTAGCGCCGCCGAGTAAACTAATGACGTGGAGGCCGTGCTAACCATTCAAATGACAGCTGTATTCATATTGCCGAATTTTGAAAAGACAAATTACAGGACTCGAGATATGCATTTAATGAACCATCATTAGTCCTCCTCAAAAAGATGCGATGTAAGATAATCACTTGGTTTATTGCGAATTGAGAATTCCAAGATTTAGGAGGAAGCAAACCGGCTCTCATCCGGGCTTGATAGTGTTCGTGTGAACTATATCCGGATGATAGACTGACTATCCATAAAAGCTGAGTGCTGATTAAGAATGATTCCTTTGTTGTCTTGGTGTCGAGGAAATAAGAAGTACCACAACACTTCAAATCCGAGACATCAAAACAAGATAGAGCATTGAAGTGCAAAGCGAATCTGAACCTGTAGCTGAAAACATAAACTAAAGAAACAGTAGACTAACAGGTTGAGTTAGTACGGATATGGATCAAATAGTCTTGGTGAGAACATCATAATCCGAACTAAAAAGAGACAGAACTTATGCATATGTAAGAATAGTAACAAGACACATACATGTGAATTATGATCAAATTACTGAAGAAAATACATATGACAACTGATAAACACATAAGTTCATATAGGTCAACATAGCGAAACCTTCATACTGACAGTGATAGCTAAGATAAATTAAAAATCATATGATTTTCTCAAGTTTGGATTCATGAGTGAAACTGGAAATATGAACACATGTCAAAAGTAAGCAGATGATTGTCCGATTAAAATGCACAGTTGAGGAAAGAAAAACATCCAGCCATGCTACAATTCCGATTCATCATTGCATGTCCAGTCAGATCCGGAAGTGAAAGTTTAGAGGAAGGAGCATCCGAGACATAAAAGGGGCCATTACAGAGGTAATAAATGAAGCTTTTGCTCCCCCTTAGATCATGCGATCCTCTCAGTGTAAGACTCCCCCTCAGATAGACAGCCAGGAAAGAGATCATGAGACATATATGAGGGGTATTACTAGATTGATCAATGAAGCATTTTCTCCCCCATAGATCGTGCGATCCTCTCGGTTGACGTTTCCTGCTTTGAAAAAGTTAGCGCTGTCTACCCTTTTAGGAAACTACACTTTAGAAGCTGATCAGACTGCGACTGCATATACATCCGTCAGATATTCTGAGTTAACCCATTTCATATCTTCAACTATACATGATAATAGAGCAATCTAAATGAACCGGCATTTATCACGTGGTGGAGAATGAGAAACAAGATCATGAAATCCTAAAAAGATTATTCATATAAGTTTTAATAAATTTGGCTTAAACGACTTCAGTCGGGAAACGCAAGCATCCTCCCAATACAAAACTTTGGTATTTATCAGACGCATAAGACACGTTAAGCAGTAAGTATGATCAAAAATTAAATTTGGTATGAATCTTTTACTTTCAATAAACGCACAATGCATGTTCTGAAGACATACTATTGATTGATTTAAGTGAAGCTATGCAGAAAAGTCAAGCATACCTAATCGGAAGAGTAGTTCAGAAAATCTTGCATCAGGTAGGGGCTTTGTAAGAATGTCTGCCAGTTGATCTTTAGTAGCAACATGTTCCAGAGATATATTCTTTTTGAGAACATGATCGCGAATGAAGTGATACCTGACCTCAATGTGTTTCGTCTTTGGGTGCATGACAGGATTGTTGCTTATAGCAATTACACTAGTGTTGCCGCAGTAGAGTGGAATAGATGTCATGTTGAAACCGTAGTCAGTAAGTTGACTTTGCATCCAGGAGTAGGCGTGCAAGGAACTCCCAGCAGCTATATATTCCGCCTCAGCAGTAGAGGTTGATACGGAAGTCTACTTCTTACTGAACCATGAAATTAATCTATTTCCAAGAAACTGACACGTACCGCTTGTGCTTTTCCTGTCGATGCGACACCCAGCAAAATCAGCATCAGAGTATCCGGATAAGGTGAAGTTTGACTCATTTGGGTACCAGAGTCCCAAATTCATCGTTCTTTTGAGATACCTGAATATCCGTTTAACATGAAGTATATGTGACTCTTTGGGATTCGTCTGATATCATTCACAGATGCAAGTTGCAAACATAATGTCCGGGCGACTTGCTGTAAGATACAGCAAGGATCCTATCATCCCTCTGTATTCAGTCACATTTACTGATTTGCCGTCCACATCAGGGTCTAACTTGGCACTGACTGGCATCGGAGTCTTGATGGGAGATGAAACTTCCATACCAAACTTCTTAATAATATCATGTGTATACTTAGCTTGGTTAATGAAGATCGCTTCCTTCAATTGTTTAACTTCTATTCCAAGGAAGTAGGACAATTCTCCCATCATACTCATCTCAAACTTGCCAGTCATCAACTTTGCAAACTCTTCACAAAGCTTCGTATTTGATGATCCGAAAATGATATCATCCACATATATCTGTACGATCAGAGGGTGTCCATTCTCTTTTCGTAGAAATAAAGTGGTGTCTATCTTCCCTTTTTGAAAGTTGTGAGCAAGTAGGAATTCTGATAGTGTGTTGTACCAGGCTCTTGGAGCTTGCTTCAACCCATACAAGGCTTTCCGTAGCTTGTAGACCAGATGTCCAGCCTTGGGTTCTATGAAACCGGGAGGTTATTCAACATACACCTCCTCTTGAAGATCTCCATTCAGAAATGCGCTTTTGACGTCCATTTGATAAACTATGAAGTTTTCATATGAAGCATACGCCAAAAACATTCTGATTGCCTCAAGTCTTGCTACTGGAGCAAAGGTCTCGTCATAGTCTATTCCTTCTTCTTGACGATATCCTTTGGCTATCAGTCTGGCTTTGTTCCGGATTACTATTCCATCCGTATCAAACTTGTTCCGGAACACCCATTTAACTCCAATGACTTGCTGAGACTTAGGCCTTGGTACTAGAGTCCACACATAATTTCTTTTAAATTGATTCAGCTCTTCTTGCATGGCTTCTATCCAGTTCGAATCCTGAAGAGCTTCATCTACCATCTTTGGTTCTATTTGAGATAGAAAACATGAGTAAAGACAAATGTTGGAGGTGGTTGCTCTTGTTCTTACACCAACAGTAGGATCACCAATCACTTGTTCTGAAGGGTGGTTTCGAGTCCACCTGTAATTCTGTGCATGTGATGGTTGATCTTGAATAATTTGAAGCTCCGCCAGATTAGGTGGTTCAGGTACATTCGCCGATTGAGCTTCTTCTGGAGTAGATGTTTCCGTATAAGCAGGTTTAGAAGAACTAGGTGGTTCTTCAACATTGTTGCTTTCAATGTTAACTAGTCCGGAGGGACTTGAAGGTACTCCGGAATTTTGGGATATCCGTAGGGGTATGTCCGGAGTTAATGGAAGTCCACAATCTGATTCATCCATAGCATCATCCGTATCATTTCTTTGTGCTTCGCTGGTGCTACGTGGTTGGTCAGTGTGTGTAGCAGGAACATTCATAAACTTTGAATAGTCGATGTTACTGTCTTGAACCTGTACATTAGAACTTGAAGAAGCAACTTTAGACCAATCCAGGTTAGCTTCATCAAAAGTCACATGGATAGATTCTTCAACTTTTAAAAGTTTTCTATTGAAGACCCGATAAGCCTTGCTATGTAATGAGTACCTGACAAAAATCCCATCATCAGATTTTGGTTCAAATTTATTCCGGGGTTCTTTGCCGTTGTTCAATATATAGCAAGTACACCCAAAAGCTCTGAAATGTGAAATTGAAGGCATTCGTCCTCTCCACATCTCATAGGGTGTTTTCATGGTAGATTTATTTATTAGAGTCCTGTTTCGAACATAGCAGCGGTGGGCACGACTTGACCCATAGGCGAGAGGAAGCTTTGCCCCTGCTAACATAGATCTACCAGCCTCGACTAAAGTGCGATTCTTGCGCTCAGCTACCCCAGTTTTTTTGTGGAGTTCTGGGCGCAGAGAAGTCGTGCTGAATGCCCTGTTCAGAACAATATGATCTCATTTCTGAAAAATCAAATTCTGTACCATGATCACTTTTGATGCACTTTACGCTTAGTCCTTGTGAGTTGCTTATCCAGTTGAAAAGATCTAAAAGATGCTCAAAGGTTTGATTCTTAGATTTCAGGAACATCACCCATGTGTATCTGGTGAAGTCATCAATAACCACGAGGGTATATCTTGCACCAGCTAGAGAAGGAACAGAAATGGGACCACAGAGGTCCATATGTAGAAGTTGTAGAGGAGCAGTTATTGAATTAACTAATTTGCTCTTAAAGCTATGTTTGGTCTGTTTGCCAAGTTGGCATTCTCGACAGAGAGTGTTTCTGGAGTATTTGTGTTTAGGTGGACCAGTGACAAGATCGAGTGACGCTAACTTAGACAAGGTCTTAAAGTTTAAATGTGCGCATCACTTGTGCCATAGCCAACTATCTTCATCTGATGCTATAGTGAAGAAGCATACAGGGTCAGAAGAATTATTTCTTAAGATCACTGAGTATATGTCCCCATCTCTTGATCCGGATAACTTAACATCTCCGAATAAGTTTTCCCTTACTGTGCAGGTGTTGGACATAAAGGAAACAGTAAATCCTTTGTCACATAAATTACTGACACTTAGCAAATTATGTTTCAAACCTTCGACTAGTGTAACTTTAGTGATTGATACATAGCCGTTGGTTAAAGTGCCATACCCGACAGTCTTACCTTTGCTGTTGTCACCATATGACACGGATGGACCTCGTTTCTCATTAACTTCAACAAGTAGAGTCTGATCACCCGTCATATGTCCGGAGCATCCACTATCGAGGATCCACTTGCTTTGATTGATCTTTAACTTCAAGTGATCCGACAATGCATTCCAGAGATGCTCCTAAAAGACAATAGTTTACACTTTTGGTGCCCAAACTTGTTTCGGGCAGTTAGAAGGAACAACATTAATGTCAACAAATCCGGATTTAACTTTGCTAGGATTTTTAGCTTTCCAGGTTGACCTTAATTTGTTAGTTTCAGTTGTTACTTTTACTTGGGTTTTCTTTGGAGAGACACTCCTTTGAGGTTTAGATTTTGTCTTGCTCGAAGAACCCTTTTTATTTAACTGATCTTTATTTATAGAAACTTGATTACAAATCCAATTATCAAATAAACTCCAACATTCATAGTGATAATGACCTATTTCCCTACAGATGGAACAGACACTATAATGCGGAGTACAAATAGGGGATACAGGTCTCTTAGATTTTACAGATTTTCTACTCTGTTCCCTATGGCCTAATCCATTGCGTTTGGGTGACGCGCTCTTGGCCCTAGATACGTCAGCCTTAGCCTTTCCTTTCTTTTTGGGTGCTACAGTTTTGGCTTGAACTGCAGCAGCCTTCCCTTCATCATTAGTTATGGGTGCCACTGTTTCAGGAATAGTAGTAACAGCCTCTTTTCCACAGTCATAAACTATAATGCCACCTAAAATGAAACCATCCAATGGGTTAGACGTACTAACAGGTTATAAGTTGGCTAGTTTCGGAGTGAAGTCCGGAGGACACTCAGTAGTCTGTGTGGAGGTCGATGGTTCGGAACCTAGGCCAGGTTTGACTCGGATGTTGTCAGGGTCAGTCCTAAAGGTAGAGGCTATTTCTCCGGATTTTAGCCACTTACGATTTATTTCCTTTTCCTGTTCTAGTTCATTTTTGAGTCATTTCACAATAACTTTTAGGCCCATTAGGTTGGTATTTAACAAATGATTTTCAGCTCTTAGATCATGATACCAAGCCTCTTTTCTCCTGAAGTCAGTTATGTCTTTTTCTAATCTAGCAACAGTAATCTCAAGACGTTTATTCTGACTTTCCATATCTTTGTACATTTGAGTAATTATTAGTCTTTCATTCTTTTCATGATCACGTTCAGTAATAAGAGATTCTAATTTACTAATGAGCTCTAAGATTGAAGGTACCTCAGAATTTGCCATGAGGCAAATGTT
Organism: Taxillus chinensis; assembly: GCA_023512835.1. NCBI lineage: Eukaryota > Viridiplantae > Streptophyta > Magnoliopsida > Santalales > Loranthaceae > Taxillus > Taxillus chinensis. The sequence continues at coordinate 37,748,828 of CM042084.1, forward strand.
CGGCTTGGGAGTTGGCTCATCATCCGAGGATTCCTCCTCTTCTTCGGAGCCACTGACGTATTTTGTGACGAACGCATTCCTCTTGTTCTTGCTATTGTCTGAGGTGGAGCGGCGAGGAGTTACTTTGTCACTTTTCTCGGCCACTTTAGATTTGGATCTACAGTCCTTGGCCCAATGACCGGTTTTCCCACAGTTGTAGCATTCCTGGGAACTGGACTCCGGTCGCTCCTTTCTTTGGAAATATGATGAGGAGCGTCTCCTGAATCCTTTTCTGCTTTTCCGTAGGAATCGCTCAAAGGATTTGACAAGAAGAGCTATCTCCTCCTCCTCGTCAGAATCAGAATTCTCGGACGCGTCCGTATCATCATTCCTCAGTATGCTTAGACATTCCATAGCTTTGAGAGCTACCCCCTTTTCTTTCCGAGCTATTTTCTCGTCCCGATCAGAGTACTTAAACTTGACTTCGTGAGTCCGCAGCTCTCCATATAGTTCTTCAAGGGGAACATACTGCCAGTTCTTGTCTGATTGCATCTGGAGTTGTTTGGAGTAGTAGCGATCCGACAAGGAGCGAAAGAACTTGTCATTGATCTGAGATTGAGAATAATGCTCATTGACAGTTTTCAGCTCAAGGTTGAGTTTGCCGAATCTCCGATAGATGCTTTCGAGTGATTTGCCCAGTTTATGATTGAAACTCTCAAAGTTCTGCCTGAGAGTACAGATAACATTCTGCATTTGGGACTGACTTCCCTCATAGAGGATTGCCAGTTTATCCCAGACAACTTTCGCTGTCGTGCAGCCCTGGACGTCCGTGAAAGCCTCAGAATCCAAGGACGATGTAACATATGCCAGAGCTTTTTCGTTGGCACACTGCCAGGCTCTTTCATCATTGGTGAGTTCGGCATCAGTCTTTGGTCTTCTGACTCCATGTTCTCCGATAGTCATTGGAGTGGGTATCTCTTGATAAAGACATGACCACATGAGGTGATCATGGCAGACCATGAACATTCTCATGCAAGCTTTCCACTGGGAGAAAAGCTCAGGTGTGCACTTGGGTGGCTTTGTCAGAGTGAAGCCAGAACTCCGTGGTTGTGCAGTAGCGGTAGCAGTAGGTTGAGGTGGATCGACATTTTCACTGCTGCTTCGATTTGGAAGGGGCTCTTGTGCACCTTCGGAGTTAAGGTGAGTGTTGAAAAGCATGCTACTTTCTTCAACCATTTGTAAGAGTAAAAGAGTGGGATCTCTACTTGGAGCAAATAGAACTTGCTCTGATACCACTTGTTGGTCCCTGGTAGCTTAGAGAGGGTGGGGGTGAATAGGCTTAAATCAAAACTCTTTTCTCACAAGTGTAATACAATCTGATTAAAGGATATATAATCAGTGCGGAAGATAACCAGATAGTGGAAGTATTTTGCTTTATTATCAGATAATAATTACAACAAAATAAGCAGCAATTATAGCTTATTACACTAGCACTCCGCTTTACAATTACACACACTGGCGTTAATAATCTTTATAAGCTCTTGTACAACAACCTTTCTCACGCGCGTATCAGTTTTTCCTTTGTATGTGTACGCTATCTTTTTCAATGTACAACGCTACATATATATATAAACATCCTAGGAATCTATCTTGGAACTGTGTTTTCTGAGCAATATGTAAACATTAAGTTCTTCTCGGAAAATGCTTCTGCCATAACTGCTTCGGATATGGAGCTCGAAATATGGGAAGCATAAGTGAATTAAATTACTTTGCTTGATTCCAATTGCATTTGGGACTGCATCCACAACTCCGAGTGCTCCACGTGTAAGGCGGTTTAGATCTTCAATGAGTTTGTCTTACATTGGAACATAGCGAGCTGATATCATAAATGCGGTATTGAAGAGTTGAAGTAGCGTCCTTTTAGTTCGGTGTAGATTTCCTTACTCCGTGTCAACAAGGCTCGGATCCTTACTCCGTATTAATTATTGCTTACTCCATATACATGAAGTCCTGAAATCCTTATTCCGTGTCAGCGCTTCCTTACTCCGCATGAGGTAGATATGCGGAATCCTTATTCCGCATCAGCACTTCCTTACTCCGCGTGAGTTCTTTACTCTGCTTGAGTGATGATTCAGATTCCTTATTCCGCATCAGATGTCCTTACTCTGCATCAGTCGTCCTTACTCCGCTCGAATGAAAGACTCAGATTCCTCAGTCCGTATCTTCTTTTCCTTAGACAGCTGGAGTGAAAGACTTACTTCTTTCTCTGCAATAAATCTCTCTTACTTCGTACGAGGCGTAGACTCGGATTCTCATTCTGCATGAAATGACTTAGTCCAATCAACAACAAAAGCGTGGATTCCTTAGTCCTTTTGACAAGTGATTAGTTCGTACGAGAGAGTCCTTACTCCGGATGAAGACTTGGTTATTTACCAAGTGTTTAACGACACTCATGATGACCCGGATCAGGATTATATATCCTGACCTTTGCTTTGCTCTTATAGGAGTATGTCCGGATTAAAGTTTTATCTTCTGCACAGACTTAGAATAAACATGAAATAACTTAAATCAAATTACATTAGGTTTGATCCGCATCATCCAAATTCTAGGTTTGATCCAACAATTAAGTCCTAACACAATTATTCCATTTAATTTCATAACTCTAAACTCTATCTGAGTTATGTTGGACATATATGATTTGATGAAGCTGCCAAAATATAGTCTAAGTCTTGAGACTCGAAGATCCGAAGGTCGTAGGGTCGAAGAGTCGTAGTTCGTAGAAGTAAAACTGTCACAGGACATATAGACTCGTAGGGTCTGGAGACTCGAAGCATATTTGTGACAGAACACACTGCCACTCGTAGATCCCAGGTCGAAGGTCGTAGAGTCGCAATACGAAAAAGGGAGCGTTACTGTAAGCGACGATTCAATTCAGAGACTCGTAGAGTCGAAGAATAAAAGAACAGTAACCGAACTTAAATAATTCAGAGACTCGAAGCCTGTAGAATTGTAGAGTTCCTAGAGTGCTCATGTCACTTAACAAAACTTAAAGTACTGCTAGACTCGTAGACTTAAGGGTCGTAGAGTCGCAGCCTTGAACCACTGTTAAGAAAACAGGACTCGCAGACTCGTAGGTCGAAGGTTGAAAAGTTGAAGCGAAAAAGACTGACCAACTTAAATGAATCCGTAACTCGAGAGTCGTAGAGTCGTAGACTCAAGGCTCATAGAGTCGTAGACTCAAGGGATACAGGTATGTTAAAGAACTTGTCAGACATATCACAGACTCGAAGATCATAAAGGCAGAGAGTTACAGCTGAAGGGTCGTAGCCTTAAAGTCAAAAGTTCGTAAAAATGGAAACTCAGTACATACGTAACTGCGAAAGGCTAAGGAAGAAATATAAAGACTAAGACTCGTAGAGTCGAAGAGTTTTAAGGTCGAAGACTCGCAGAGTCGAAGAACCTCTTAGTCAAGTAAACTAAACTGAGAAGTCCGCGGGTCGTAGATCCGCAGAGCTAGGGTGAAAGACTCGCAGCTGTAACAATGGGTAGATTAGGTGCACTTCGAAGAAGTCACTCTTAGAGCCATTAGGACAGTCACAGACTCGCAGACTTTTAATTAATAGCGTGACACAGCTGACTTAATCTAACTCAAACTTTAGCCTCGAAGACTCGAAGATATGTGAGTCATAAACTCGCAGATACCAACACTGTAAAGCCTGAAGTTAACTTCCACAACCTCAATGGGCTCTAACTAAAACCTTCGAGTCGTCAAACCTACGAGGCACCCGCCTTCAAGACATACCTAAAACCCAGAGTATACGCACTTAGCGATATCTTCAGCTAGGGTTTGTACAGTAAGCTTGCGCCGTCTCAAGCAGCTGGAGTGCAATTAATGCCGCATTAATTGTGATTAACCACTTTCCACGGATAAACGGCCAAGATCATGCATATGCGCAGTATAGGTAACAGATCTGCAAATTATAGCAGATCAACCCATCCCCTGACATCTCGCATATCCAATGGCGGGAAGTCAGTCTGTCGGATGGACAACATGGCGCAAAACACTCTAAACTTAAAATATATATGTCTCTCACACGAAATGACAAAAAGTGGAGTTAGTCTCTCTCTCTAAAAGCGTGGAATACATAAAAAACAAGGAAGAGGATTCTTACATAAAAAAAGATCTATCTCTTGGAGAATCAAGTCGATAGTTCCAATGCTAGAGAGAAAGACTAAGAAAGAGAAAAAGAATCGATCAAGTGTTGTGCGCCTCGTTGAACCAAGCTCAAGATCAACCTTTACAATCCATCATATTCTCTTGCTCACCCAAGATTCAGCACGATTGTTGAGTCTAATCTTTATGTTGTTTCCCACAATCCAAACTATCATAGTGCATTCTTATGACATCTGAGATCTGTTTAATAAGGAGCATTTACTAAATCCTAGATTTGTCTGATAGTTCATAACTCACATTATCACTCAAATTACTACTGTCATCTTCTCCATAAATACTTCTCGCATAGTCATCCTTAGAAGTACCACATACCAGCCAACAGTCTAGCTTCTGCACATGAAGAAAGTCTATTCAACCCCCTATGAACTCACTTTGGAACCTACAATTGGTATCAGAGCAGTTCTACAACTCCGTAGAGATCCCTAAATGGCCGACATGGATTCCAGCAGTGCAGCTCCAGCTCCCGAGGAAGCTCCAGTTCCTATTGAGGAACTTGAAGCCAGTCGTGCTCCAAAAGAAGGAGCGACTGGAGACCAGGAGCTAGAAGAACCGAGTACCAACAACAACAAGAAAGAACAAGAATACTTCTACGACGTTCTTCCTGGCTCATCCTCTCAAGTACCTATGTGCACACCCGTGCGTTTTTCCAAATGGAAGGCGAGAATGAGAGCACACCTAGACATGCTTGACACCTATCTCTGGGAACCAATAAAGAATGGACCTTTTACCCCAAAGAGTATGCAGAGAGGTCAGTTGATGACGAAGGACCCAGACAGTTGGTCTAAGGTGGAGCAAAGGAAAGTAAAACTAGGATTCAAGGCAAAAGCCATACTTTTCTCTGCGCTCGATGACGATATGTTTACGGACGTGCAGGACCTAGAGACAGCAAAGGAGGTATGGGACAAGCTATGTCTCATCTACGAAGGAGATGAACAAATATAGGACAACAAGATCTCCATGCTCAAGCAGGAGTATGAAGCCTTCAGATGTGAACCAAAGGAGTCACTGGATAGTATCTATAAAAGGTTCACAGGTCTGATTCAACGAATGAAGACTTACAATGTTGAGATCTCTCATAAGGACAAGAATGACAAGTTTCTGACATTTTTACCCTTGAGACTACTGATAAAGACATCAGCCATCCGTCAGCTGAAGGAATGGAAAACCTGTGCCTTGGAAGCATTATACGGGGACCTCAAGACATTTGAAATGCAAAAGGAAGAACTTGAGGCATTTGAGAATCCTTCCAAGAAAAAGGAGAAGTTTGTTGCCTTTAAGGCCGCTGCTGAACCAAGGGAACCATCTTCAGAAGAGGAAGAAGATGAAGCTGAAGAACTTGTTTCAGATAGTGCCTCAGATGAAGAAGTGACATTTCTGATCAAGAAACTGCTGAAGAGAAGGGGGAACTACAGGAGGAAAGCAAGGTAGTCATCCTCATCTTTTTCTAAGGGAAAGGATAAGGAGAAGTTGCAATGTTATCACTACAATCGGCCCGGCCACTTCGCTGCCGACTATTACAAGCTGGAGAGGGAGAAAAAGGAGGCAGCTGAGTAGAAGAAGAAGACCAAAGGCTCCTCAAGCAGAAAGGATGACAAGAGGATGAAGGCTCTTGTCACCAACAAGTTTACGAGCAAAACTGAGGAGGAAGAAGAATCTTCTGATGAGGAGAAGAAAGAAAAAGGTCTCATCTGCTTCATGGCTAATCATTCACCTCCCCTTAAGGTAAAAACTTATGAACAACTCTACATTGAATATGAAGATACCTATAGAGCTCTTAAAGAAATAGAGGAATAATTTTTTCCTATGAAAGCTGACAAAGAAAGATATTACTCTAAATTGGAAAGACTTTCATGTGAATATAGAGACTCCATAGATGACTATGAGAGAACAGAGAGAAGATTAAGAGTTGAAGTGAGTGAGATGAGAAGCACACACGATGATCTTTTGGACAAAGCTGAACAATTGATAATGGCTAATAAAGACATCGATAGGCTTGAAAAGGAACTAGCTGAAGCCAAAGCTGAACTGGAGACAGAGACAAATCAGTAAAAAGTGGCAAGATTCTGTTGAAATTGCAGCCCACTTTAGGACCACTCCAGATGTTAAAGGTCTAGCCTTAGGTCTAGGTTTCTCTGAAGACTAGATAGCCAAGGCCCAGACTTACCCTATGCAGACCAAGTGTCTTGCTGGCTTTGTTCCTATTGGCAGTGTGCTTCTTGATTGTGGAAAGGAGATACAAATGGATGTTACTTGTCCACCCAAACCTGTAACACCCGAACTTAGAGATATGGGTACTGCTGCATCTCTAGACAGTGATGTAGCACTTGAATAGTTAGAACTAAAAGCTGAACCTTTAGTCAACCTGTCCTCTACATCCCAATGCAAGGGTAAGGGTGTAGTTTTGACGGAGACAAACTCAAGCAGACTTACTACTACATTTGAGACTGGCTCATCCAGCAAGGCTATTTCCTCCAAGCTTAAATTTGTCCCTGGTGGGAGAGTTAAGAACGGTCTAGGATATGTGGGAAAACCTAGGAAGCCTCTTAATACTCAAACCAAACCCTTGAGACAAAATGTCCAACCCATTCCTGTTAACTGCCCCATCTGTTGTGAAGTTGGACACCTTTCCTGTGCAGATTCTACCCTGAGTATCTTAAGAATGAGATTGCCACAGAAATCAGGGTTAGCCTTAAGCAATTACACATCACTAAAAATCTGCAACCTTATAACTCGAATAGGAAGAAGAAAGCAACCAGGCACACACAGGTTACGTCAACAAAGAACCTAACTACTAAACCTGTGAAGAATAATGTCAATCATATGCCTAGTAAAGCTGCCAAGAGTAACCATAAGGAAGGAGAATCTGAAAAGAGCCCAAAGAACAAAGTTGCTAACAAATTTAATGAGGAATCACATAAGTTAGCATGGAAAGTCAAATCATCTCCCACTTATTGGAAACCAAAATTGTTAAATGCAGCTTTCACTTACCCAAAGCCCAAGCACGTTTGGGCCCCCAAGACTTAGTTTCCAGTTGTGCAGGAGCAGGTACATGAAGCTGAAAGTAGCCACCGGAAACAAAAGATCAATTCTAGCCAGTGGAACCTTGACAGTGCCTGTTTTGTACACATGACAAATGATGCCTCTCTGTTGAGAGAAGTAAGGGAGGTTGCAGCTTCATCTATCACATTCAGGGATAACAAAAGGGGTAAGATTGTTGGTAAGGGTACTATCTCTAATGGTTCTGTTTCAATCCAAAATGTATCTATTGTTCAAGGTCTCAAACATAACCTGTTGAGCATAAGTTAATTGTGTGACAAGGGTTATGAAGTGTTGTTCACTAAACACACCTGCACAGTTATAGATCCTGTCTCTAATGAGGTAAAGCTAAATGGACATAGACAAGACAATGTCTATAAATTGGTTTTTGGAAATGCTCAATCTAATGAACCAATTTGCTTTCTGTCCAAAGCTTCTCCTGACATTAGTTGGCTATGGCACAAGAGATTTGTGTTGGAATACTGGAATGGGGTTAACGATTAACCGCAGCGGAAACAAGTTTTAAAAAATTTTATTCCAGCAAACAAACAGCAGGATCTAAACATGAATCAATTCGTTTAATTTTGCAAAGAGAGAAAAGAAGAAACCAACCTGAAGAACGGTAAAGCTAGAACCCTCTTCTTTTCCCTCCAAGAACGAACTCACGATCTGCCTTTGATCGTCCTCGCAGTCTCCTGGATTCAACCACCAAATAGCCTTCTCTGCTATTCACCTTCTCAAGGAGTACAGGGCTGTGGCACCCTTGGATCAAAGAACAGGAACACCACCTCTGCTAGGGTTGGCCGTCACCTGTCTCTCTCTCTCTCTTGGCTGTCAATGATTGCACACGCACACCATTTAACCTAGGAGGCTATGCATCTATTTATAGACCTAGGGTTACCCCTGTGCTATTACGCATACGCCCCTTTAGTTAAATAATAATAATACATATTATTTAAACTATTTAAATAATATTATTATTACGCAACAAACTAATTAAATAAATATATAATATTATTTATTTATCAAATAAATAAATAATATATTTATTCATTTAATCACATTAAATGGATAAAATATTTATTATTATTTATTTAATCTAATTAAATAAATAACCATGTGATATATATTTAACTCTTAAATATATATTAACACACGTTAATTAATTAGCTCTTAAGCACAACCAGGAGAATCAACTCACAACGATCCAGGACTCCATACAAGAATAAACGGTGCTAGCAAGAGGGACCAAATGGACCCACTTAATCAAAGCTCCAATAAATAATATTTAATTAATTAATCTCATTAATCAATTAAATCATTATTTATTAGTTTTAGTCCGAGCCACGATCAGGGACTAAAAGCGCACTCTAAGATCAAGCGAGATATGATTACAAGAATCCATAATAAATTATTTGTCCATCGATATAACTGATTTCCATGTGATATGATCCTCCACTATGATATTCATAATTAGAGACAGGTATCAATAGATTCCGTTCAACCTCTCTAATTATATCTTTATCCATGTGTTACCATTAATTCTCTAATGGGCGACCTATTCATGATCCAATCATGAATTAGGATTTATAATAAATTATATCTAATATAATTACAAGCGCTTGATTCACCCAAGAATCCCGAATTAAACAACATGGGAATATCATTACTCTTCGTATAACGAAGCAGTGGATTCCATGCACCTGACTTGACGCTCCCACTATTTATAATATTATATCTCCAAGATATCGAGGTATTTGAAGCACTAAGCCTCTCACTCATTAATAAGTCAAAAGACATAAATTATAGACATGAGTTAATCAAACGGTCTGGATTAAAATCAATTCATAAATCATCATCCTGCGATAGAATCTAAAATTCTTCATACAATGCAACGGATATTAGTTGAAGAACTTATTCTATCATGGTCCTGTTCAATATGTATAATTACATACCTGGCACTACTATTTGTAAACTCTTTACAATGATCCTAGATTAGATCACTCCCACTATGGAAATAGTCCGCACCACAATCTTATCAGAATAGAGCATCCCAAACTCCATTCACCGATTGTGAACCAATTTTTACTTAGTCTAATTAGTGGATCTATTGTATGTGTCTCACACATACCCAGGTAATAGACTTTGATAAGCAATGAGATGTTAAGATGCTTAGCCACACAAGAAAGCGAATAATGCAATCTAATAAATATTTAAACAAAAAATATTTCAATTAATCGAAATAGTCTTTACATTATTAGGATTACACATTGCTTTATATAGCACTATCCCAACAATCTCCCACTTGCATTAAAGCAACTGTGTCATATCCCGAATTCCCAACCTCTCAAGGTGTCCATCAAAAACTCTAGAAGGAAGAGTCTTTGTAAAAGGATCAGCTGGGTTGTCCTCCGATGCTATCTTGCATATCGACACGTCACCACGCTCCACAATGTCTCGATGAGGTGAAACTTCCGTTCAATGTGTTTTCCCCTTTGATAGCTTCTTGGTTCCTTACTATTTGCAACCGCACCACTATTGTCACAATAAATGGTCATGGGTTGCTCAAGGTTAGGGATAACCTCTAAATCCCTTAAGAAGTTACGGAGCCATACGACCTCTTTTGTGACTTCCGAAGCCGCCACATATTCGGCTTCCATAGTAGAGTCGAAACACAAGATTGTTTCACACTCCTCCAAACTATAGCTCCACCATTCAAAGTGAACACAGAGCGAGGTTGATTTCCTCGAATCTGGATCCGATTGAAAATCAGAATCGGTGTATCCCACAGGCGTCAAATCGACCCTGAATACACGAGCATGTAATTCCTAGTTCTCCGAAGATACTTAAGAATATGCTTAACGATTCCCAATGTTTCATTCCCGGATTCGATTGATATCTACTAACAATTCTCACCGCATAACAAATATCCGGTCTCGTACATAACATAGCATACATTAGACTACCAATCTTGAAGCATAGGGTATCTTTCGCATCTTATCGATCTCTGCTTGTGTCTTAGGAGACATTTCCTTAGACAACGTAATTCCATTTCTCATGGGTTGTTGACCCTTTTTGGAATTTTGCATACAATACTTCTCAAGTATTTTATCTATGTACGAGGCTTAGGATAATGCTAACATCTTGTTCTTCCTATCACGGTAAATACGGATTCCAAGAACATAGCTTGCTTCTCCCAAGCCTTTCATCTGGAATTGTTTAGTCAACCACTTGTTTGACCGATTCCAATGATACTATATCATTCCCAATGATAAGAATATCATCAACATAAAGAATAAGAAAGACCACATTTCCATCCTTTATCTTCTTTGTAGACGCATGGCTCGTCTATGCTCGCTTGAAATCAAATGATTTGACCACCTCGTCAAATCTAATGTTCCAAGACCTAGAGGCTTGTTTGAGTCCATAAATGGATCTCTGCAACTTGCATACTTTATGTTGTTGCCCTTTAGCAATGAATCCTTCAGGCCGTATCATATAGATACTCTCCTCCAAACGACCATTCAAGAATGCCGTTTTCACGTCCATTTGCCAAATCTCATAATCGAGATGTGCACTATAGACAGGAGGATGCGAATGGATTTGAGCATGGCAACCGAAGAGAAGGTTTCCTCATAATCGATACCTTCTTTTTGGGTGTAGCCCTTGGCTACTAGCCTAGCTTTAAAAGTCTCTACTTTTCCATCCGCGCCTCTTTTCCTTTTATAAATCCATTTGCATCCAATTGGTTTCACCCCTTTGGGCAAATCCACAAGTTCCCAAACTTGGTTTGAATACATTGAATTCATTTCAAGATCCATTGCTTGTTGCCATGCTTTGGAATCTACATCATTCAGTGCATCACTCAGGGTCAAGGGATCATCTTTATGATCATCGAGATAGCTAACAGAGCATCTCCAACTCCCATGTAACGGTCCGGTTGTCTAACAACCCTCCCACTACGACGCAAAGTAACCGGATGTTGTTCCAATGTTGTGGTCTCATTTCTTATGATTGGTTGATCAATAATGATCTCATCATGTTGATCCTGAGTTGGGCCACTGATCTCATCAACTGGTATCTCATCCAACTCTATTCGATGATCTGATTTGTGATTTTTAATATGGTCATCTTCAAGATATTTAGCATTTGTCGATACAAATACTTTATTATCTTTCCGACTATAAAATAAACCACCTTTCGTTTCTTTTGGATATCCTACAAAAATGCACAACTCGGTGCGTGCATCCAACTTATCCACCTTAGCCCTTTTGACATGAGCCCTACACCCCCAAATTCGGATATGCCTTAAACTTGGTTTACGACCTGTCCATAATTCGAATGGTGTCTTAGGTATGGATTTAGAAGGTACCCTGTTTATCAAATAAACAGACGTTTGTAGTGCATACCCCCAAAACGATTTGGGCAATGATGAACTACTTAACATTGATCTCATCATGTCAAGTATTGTCCTATTCCTCCTCTCTGCAACACCATTTTGTTGTGGTGTGCAGGTGCAGAGAGTTGAGACAATATCCCATTATCGGTTAGATATGACCTAAACTCATTATCCAGGTACTCTCCACCTCGATCCGATCGAAGCATCTTGATAGATTTACCTAATTGCTTTTCCGTCTCGGTCCGAAATTCTTTGAACTTTTCAAAAGTCTCGACTTACGGTGTATTAGGTAAACATATCCATATCTAGAGAAATCGTCAATAAAAGTGACGAAATACTCATAACCTCCTCTTGCTTGTACATTAAATGGTCCACAAACATCCGTATGTACTAGCTCTAGGAGATCATTAACACGATGTTCTTTCGAAGGAAAAGACCTCTTGGTCATTTTACCCTCCAAACATGATTCACATGTGGGTAAAGGAGTAACCTCTAAACCATTCGAAGTCCATCCTTTACTAACCTTTGAATCCTAGTTTGGTTAATATGTCCAAGTCTCACGTGCCATAGATATGTTTCATTTGTATCTAACTTAACTCGTTTTGGAATGGGTTCATCATCAATTATTTCAGTGTTCAACAATGTATGAATGCTAGGATTAATTTTGTAAAGATTGTTTTCCTTTATACCAGAACATATCAAAATATTATTCTTATAAACTGAAACATTTTCAGCAAAACGAATAGAATAACCATGTTCAACCAAAGAAGAAACTGAAATCAAATTCCTGTTCAACTCAGGTACATAAAAACAATCCTTTAACAAAATAAATTTATTTCTAAAATATAACTTTAGCACTCCCACTACCATTGCTGAAACTGAATCCCCAGTGCCAACTCTAAAAATGAATTCCCCTTCCTTAAGCTGCCTTTGGACCTGAAGTCCCTGCAAAGAAGTACAAACATTATTAGTGGCACCAGAATCTATAATCCAAAGATTATTTGATTTTTCCACTAAACCAGTTTCAAGGACAAGTACAATACCTTCCTTTGGCTTCACTGTTTGGAGGTACTCTTTACGGTTCCTCTTCCAAGTGCCCTTCTTTGCCGCAATGGAAACACTTTCCAGCTTTAGGAGTCTTCTTTTTCTTGTTCACCTTCCTCTTGGCTTTTAAAGATGCCTTTTTCTTGTCACTTAGCTTCTTCTTCTTCTTAAGAGAAGAACCAGCAACAACCATGTTCACCTCACCTTTCTTAGACTTAATCATTCCCTAGTATCAGGGAGAGGTTTAGATCCATTTTATTCAAGACATAATTAGTCTTAAAAGAAATGAAGCTATCAGGGAGAGTCTCTAGTATCATACCAACTTGAGTCTGTTGATCTATACTAGCTCCATGGATCTCAGCCTCATTAAAATGAGCCATGATCTCTAAGAGATGATCCCTAATAGGAGTTCCCACTTTCATGCGACTATTCATAATAGCTCTCATGGCCTCAAACCGCGCACGAATTGAGATCTCCCCAAACATACCGTAAAGAATCCATGATATCCTTGGCAGTTCGCATCCCTTGATGTTGTTGTTGTAACACATTGGACATGGATGCCAACATGTAACAACGAGTCATATCATTGGACGCAATCCACTTATCATAGGCATCCTTTGCGCCAAGCATTACCGGAGGTTTAGGTGGACAAGGCTCGATAAGACAAACTTGTGCTTTTCAGCAGCTTAACACAATATTCAGATTACGCTTCCAATCATTGAAATTTTCACCGGTCAATTTATTTTGGCTCAATAAAACGGCTAGTGGGTTAAAAGACATTTTTCGAAAATATAAAATATAAAATGTTTTAGAATGGCATACATCATAACTAAATTTAGTAAAATGCATATACATTAATGAATGCATGAATGCACAAGTATTAATAAAACCCTAAATCAATACTCTTACTACGAATAACAAAATATCCAGAATCAATAAACCTCCTTTGGGAGAATAAACTTTTTCTTTACTTTGTCGGGACCCTCCCAATTGATTTGGCTTTCCTAAATATCGCATATTCAACCAATTCAATTTTCGTTTATATTTGGTCCACATCCCTTGCAACAGCGCCTCTTTGGAAGATTAATGCAAGAGATCGTGTTGAGTGTATAACCATTATTTCGTGTCTTATTACCTAAACCTTTTGAATTGCCTAGCTTTGGCGAGGTGTCAATCACTGGTTTAAATAATAAGTAAACTATCCTTTTAGGAAAATAACTTGAGCCTAGTCCATAAAATCTCTTCGGAGATACATTAAGACATATACCTTAGTTATTTAATAATGGAGACCATGGGTCTTATTCCCAATAAAACCCTCTCACACTCAATATTTTACAAATTGGGTTTTAAATATATATATATATATATATATATATATATATATATATATATATTATTTAACTCTTAAATAAAATATGATGCATGAAAAATAATATGTAGACGGCACTCCTAATTATATATGTAATGTGTTCATGTGATGTGCAATTTATAAAACAAACATTAAATAAACTACGGCCGTAATACCAAGGGATCCATCCTATGAAGAAAAATAAAGCAAAAAACAAGACACTCTTGCAGGCTCTTTATCTTCATCTTTCTGGTTGATCTTCATTGTCTTCATCTTGCAAGCAGCCTGAATAATTTTAATAAATAACAATTATTCATTAAAATTATCTCTTACTTAAAATTAAAATAATTTAATTATGGATAACAATTATCCAATTATAAAATTATTTTTCATTTAAGACTAATATAGATAATTATAGAAAGATCCAATCTTCCAAAATTAACTATGTCAATATTTTTATTTCCAAAAATTATTCTATCAATATAGAATAAAATTTAATAGATAACAATTATCCATTAAAATTTTCTCTCACTTAAATATTTAAATAATTCAATTATGAATAACAGTTATCCAATTATAGAATTATTTTTTTATTTAAAATTGATATAATTAATTATAGAAAGATCTAATCTTTCAAAATTAATTATGTCAACTTTCTATAATTTCTAAATATTATTCCATCAATATAGAATAAACTTTTGAGTATTAAAAATCAAGAAAGTAAATCGGCTGCGAGAAAACCCGCCGCCGCATGGGACTCCTCCACCACCGGACTGCTTGTGAGAGACTAGGTGGAAGGTTGCGTCTACTTCGGCTCGGCGACTCGTCATCCACTTTTATTCCAGGCTCATGAATATTACATAAAATATTTCTATGCCCAATTATGGCTTACAAGATGCTAAAAAATAAAATAAAGAAACTAGCAGGGAAACACGGTGATAATAGACCGCCCCTCTAGCAAATTACATCTCATGTAAATACAACCAAAACTAAGATCCCAAGGCCGGCAAACCATCACAATTAATATATATTAAATCTTTCATCACATGAACAAAATATATAAATCCATACACCACCTGTAACATACATCTCATGTATAAACATATGAACCCTAGAGTGCCGCTACTTCTATTCATACATCTAGGGCCAAATTAAACAAATTGATTAACATGTTTAAAGCTCTGATACCAATTGTTGGAATACTGGAATGGGGTTAACGATTAACCGCAGCGGAAACAAATTTTAAAAAATTTTATTCCAGCAAACAAACAGCAGGATCTAAACATGAATCAATTCGTTTAATTTTGCAAAGAGAGAAAAGAAGAAACCAACCTGAAGAATGGTAAAGCTAGAACCCTCTTCTTTTCCCTCCAAGAACGAACTCACGATCTGCCTTTGATCGTCCTCGCAGTCTCCTGGATTCAACCACCAAATAGCCTTCTCTGCTATTCACCTTCTCAAGGAGTACAGGGTTGTGGCACCCTTGGATCAAAGAACAGGAACACCACCTCTGCTAGGGTTGGCCGTCACCTGTCTCTCTCTCTCTCTCTTGGCTGTCAATGATTGCACACGCACACCATTTAACCTAGGAGGCTATGCATCTATTTATAGACCTAGGGTTACCCCTGTGCTATTACGCATACGCCCCTTTAGTTAAATAATAATAATACATATTATTTAAACTATTTAAATAATATTATTATTACGCAACAAACTAATTAAATAAATATATAATATTATTTATTTATCAAATAAATAAATAATATATTTATTCATTTAATCACATTAAATGGATAAAATATTTATTATTATTTATTTAATCTAATTAAATAAATAACCATGTGATATATATTTAACTCTTAAATATATATTAACACACGTTAATTAATTAGCTCTTAAGCACAACCAGGAGAATCAACTCACAACGATCCAGGACTCCATACAAGAATAAACGGTGCTAGCAAGAGGGACCAAATGGACCCACTTAATCAAAGCTCCAATAAATAATATTTAATTAATTAATCTCATTAATCAATTAAATCATTATTTATTAGTTTTAGTCCGAGCCACGATCAGGGACTAAAAACGCACTCTAAGATCAAGCAAGATATAATTACAAGAATCCATAATAAATTATTTGTCCATCGATATAACCGATTTCCATGTGATATGATCCTCCACTATGATATTCATAATTAGAGACAGGTATCAATAGATTCCGTTCAACCTCTCTAATTATATCTTTATCCATGTGTTACCATTAATTCTCTAATGGGCGACCTATTCATGATCCAATCATGAATTAGGATTTATAATAAATTATATCTAATATAATTACAAGCGCTTGATTCACCCAAGAATCCCGAATTAAACAACATGGGAATATCATTACTCTTCGTATAACGAAGCGGTGGATTCCATGCACCTGACTTGACGCTCCCACTATTTATAATATTATATCTCCAAGATATCGAGGTATTTGAAGCACTAAGCCTCTCACTCATTAATAAGTCAAAAGACATAAATTATAGACATGAGTTAATCAAACGGTCTGGATTAAAATCAATTCATAAATCAGTCATCCTGCGATAGAATCTAAAATTCTTCATACAATGCAACGGATATTAGTTGAAGAACTTATTCTATCATGGTCCTGTTCAATATGTATAATTACATACTGGCACTACTATTTGTAAACTCTTTACAATGATCCTAGATTAGATCACTCCCACTATGGAAATAGTCCGCACCACAATCTTATCAGAATAGAGCATCCCAAACTCCATTCACCGATTGTGAACCAATTTTTACTTAGTCTAATTAGTGGATCTATTGTATGTGTCTCACACATACCCAGTAATAGACTTTGATAAGCAATGAGATGTTAAGATGCTTAGCCACACAAGAAAGCAGAATAATGCAATCTAATAAATATTTAAACAAAAAATATTTCAATTAATCAGAAATAGTCTTTACATTATTAGGATTACACATTGCTTTATATAGCACTATCCCAACAATTTGGTCATTTGAACTTTAAGACTATGTCTAAACTGTCATCTCTTGATTTGGTTGAGGGCTTACCTAAGCATGTTTATGAGAAAGAACACCCTTGTAGGGATCGTGAGCTGGGTAAGCAGGTGAAACACTCTTTTAAGAGTGTGGATAAAACCTCAATCACACAACCACTTAAACTTCTGCACATAGACCTATGTGGACCAATAAATGTGTCTTCGTTATCTGGTGCACAATACTTCCTTGCTATAGTAGATGACTATACTAGATATACATGGGTTATGTTTCTCAGGAACAAAACTGAAACATTTGAAAATCTTATTGAACTATTCAATTGGATAACTAATGTTAAGAGTCTCTCTATTAAATGTATTAAAAGCGATCATGGCAAGAAATTTGAATTTTCTTAAATGTTAGAGTTTTGTACTGAACATGGTATCCAGCATAATTTCTCAACACCTAGAATTCCACAACAAAATGGAGTCGCTGAAAGAAAAAATAGGACCTTAGTTGAAGCAGCTAGAACCATGTTGACAGGAGCTCAGTTCCCAAAATCCTTATAGGCTGAAGCAGTTGCCACTGCTTGTTATGTACAAAACAGAACTCTAATTAACAAACGAGCCATGAAAACACCCTATAAATTATGAAAGGGAAGCAGACCAAACATTGGTCACCTAAGAATCTTCGGGTGTACTTGCTATATTCTGAATAATGGCAAGGACTACTTGAATAAGTTTGATGCCAAGTCAGATGATAGGTATTTTGTTGGATATTCAATGACTAGCAAAGCTTATCGCGTGTTTAATAGAAGGACTAAAACTGTTGAAGAGTCGATTCATGTTTCATTTGATGAGACTAACCATGGTATGCAAAAAGGAGACTAAAATGTAAATGAAGTGCAGGATACCTTCATAGTAGAAGACCAAGACACAAATAATTTGACAACAACTGAACCAGTGGTAGATAGACCTAAACCTAAAGACCAAAGAACTAAACTGGTTGTTGCAGAATGAAATCAAAAATCAACAAAAGATCATGACCTTAACATTCAACCGGTTCAGTCGCTAGCATCTCCACCAGCCCAAGAGCCTGACATAGAGAAGTTGGGCATTTAACATAAAGAAAAAGAAGACCTTCCAAAGGCAAGGAAAAGGTTAAAGGATCAGCCACCTGAACTAATAATAGGAGATCCTGCTGCACGAGTCAAAACAAGGGCTGCCACACTTCATGAGAATCTATACATGTGTTTCTTATCACAAGTGGAGCCAAAAGCAATTAATGATACAATTCAGGATCACTATTGGATTGACGCTATGCAAGAAGAGCTCAATCAGTTCAAGAGACAAAAAGTATGAGAGTTGGTTAACAGGCCTAGATCACAATAAGTCATTGGCATGAAATGGATCTTTAGAAATAAACTTGATGCTGATGGGGTTGTAATCAGAAATAAGGCCAGACTAGTGGCAAAAGGGTACAGACAAGAAGAAGGAATTGACTATGATGAAACCTTTGCACAGTTGCTAGACTAGAGGCTATCCGCATGTTTTTAGCATATGCAGCATTCAAGGATTTCAAAGTTTATCAAATGGATGTCAAGAGTGCATTCTTTAACGGAGACCTCCAAGAAGAAGTCTATGTTGAACAACCCCCTGGATTTCTAGAGCCAAACCAAGAACACAAAGTGTACAAACTGAAGAAGGCTCTATATGGACTAAAACAAGCTCCCAGAGCTTGGTATGAAACATTGTCAGAATTTCTGATCAAAAACAAGTTCAGAGAAGGCAAAATTGACCCCACTCTATTTCTCAAGGAAGGAAAAGGATCACCCTTGATTGTTCAGATTTATGTTGATGACATTATATTCGGATCAAGGGATAAAAAGCAGTGTGAAGAATTCTCCCAGTTAATAAAAAGTGAATATGAAATGAGTATGATGGGAGAACTTTCATTCTTTATTGGGTTGGAGGTCAAGCAGTTGAAGGATGGGATCTTTATCAGTCAAACTAAATACATTAAGGAGATTCTGAAGAAATTCAAGATGACTGATGTGACAAACATGAAAACGCCCATTCCTACAAATGCCAAATTGGATAGGGATGAAGCAGGCAAAGAAGTGGATATCACTGAATACAGAAGCATGATTGGATCTTTGCTGTATCTCAGAGCAAGCAGACCTGATATAATGTTCGTAACAAGCATCTGTGCCAGATACCAAGCAAATCCCAAGGAGTCTCATATGTCTCATGTCAAAAGGATTATTCGGTATTGTTAGACCCTATTTTGTCCAGGTTAGACACATTTTATCAAATTCAATTTTCCTTCTATGTCGCTTCATTTTGTTGAAATTTTGCAGAACGATAGAGTCATGACCGTTGAGCCGCAAATGCATGATTTCAAGACATTATTCAAGAAAAGCCTCCAAATGCCAAAGAGTCAGTCCTGGGT
This sequence comes from Taxillus chinensis, assembly GCA_023512835.1. Lineage (NCBI taxonomy): Eukaryota > Viridiplantae > Streptophyta > Magnoliopsida > Santalales > Loranthaceae > Taxillus > Taxillus chinensis. Next base: position 37,768,328 of record CM042084.1, read on the forward strand.
GATAGAAAATCAAATTCGAGAATCAACGCCATCGACCGCGCTCAATTCCGAGGTCAAACGAATAAGATATGGTCAAAACAGCGTTCGGGCGGCCATCGAAGGTCAAAACGGTAATTGACGTTTCAAACGGTACTTTGAATCAGGTCACGAACCTCATTTTCCTATTCTACTCGTCGTTTTGAGAATTTTGGCATATATATTGTATATATTTGCTCCCGGGGCCTTTCTCATTAAAAATAAAATAAAATCATTTTTTCGGTAATAAATAATATCGGTACAGGCTTGCCATAAAAACGGGATCGTTTTCAAATAAAATTGACACGGGGTCGTTCGTCATGATGCCCCGAGTCCAAAAACATTTTTTTCAAGATGTTTCGAAGTCCGGGTCATCCTACCGATCCTAAAAACCAAATAACATCAGTTAAAAACCCAGAAAACAAAAAAAATCATTTTCTTTCTTATTTGGTTTTATTTTCTCGCCCGTCCCCAGGCCATATGTCAGCTCCTTATTGGTTGAAATTAAATAAAATAAAGCAAAAAAATATAAAAAATACAAAACAAAAGAAAAAAAACAAAACAAAAAAACAAAAAAAAAATTACAACCACAAAAAAACGTCTCCCTTATGTGTTCTTATCCCCTTCCCTTGTCTTCTTCCCTTCTCTCTCCCTCCTCATCACGTCTTCTTCCCCAATTCCACGCCACACCCGCCGTGATCCCGGAGGACTACCTCGCGCCAGCCAAACCACCTCGCCGGAGGACCACAGGGCGGACGACCAGCTCCGCATCGCCCATCCCTCCAGCTAGCTAAACCGAACCATGGTTGCCTCCTCTCTCTGTGACCAAACCAGGCCACTAACCCACGACCGAGTCCAGACTGCCGCTCCACCCTCCACCTCAAACCCTTACGCCTCGCCTATAAAACCCCAACCCTCAATCGATCTTCTTCTTCCTGGAGGTTCCCTTTTCTTCCCCAAAAATCCAAATTCGCTGCCCTTATCTCTCTCCTGGCTCCTCTCTAAAAAACCAGACCTCCAAAATCATCACCCACGATCCCCCATTGCCAAAGTTGTTCTCCTTCACTCCCTCTCAAAAGAAACCAGCGCCAGACCAATTAGCCGTTGTCCTCTCCCTTTTCCGAAAACCCAATCGACCAGAGGCCCTCACTTTTCCCCTCTTTCATCCCTAAACCCAGGGGATCCGTCGTTCCCTTGGCCGGCTCTCCGCCCGCCGGCCGTTGAGGAGCTGAAACCCACCCGTCCATCATCGGCTTAGACTGATCCCCCTAATTACGTGTCCGCCACTGCCGTTATTACACCCCTCGCCATTGGTCCCATAGTCCCCATGGGGAAGGCAAAGGATCCCCAAGCTCGTTCACAATAGATGGTTGGAAGCGACACCTAAGGTGCCCAGAAAGTGCAGAGGGCATCCGGTTCGCTGCTGCCATTGTTCGGTTCGAAGGCATCCAACTCGTGCGCGAGAAAACGGGCGTGGTGTAGAGAAGAAATATAACCTCGGTAATGTTTTATATGCTTTGGTTCTATGCTTTCCTTCTATGATTTTCTCTGTCTAGAATGGCTAAATCGTAGGCTGTATGCTTGTATGAATGCTGATGGGCTCTAATCATGCTGTCTGAGTCCTTGAATGTCGTGTGTCCATAAGGGGAGCTGGATACTCCTTATGTTTGTCTGGCCGGCAATAGATCTCCTTTTCTTGGTTTTTTTTTTTATTCTGCATGTTCGCATTCTCCATTTGATGCTGTTTGTGATTGTCTTGTTAGATGGTGACTGCACGTTTGTATAAACGCAACGTGTTTGTGATTGTCCATTTGTAAAAGATATATGAATGCTTCATTTGCGTGCGTGTGATCTGACTTGTGTTCATGTGGTTCCAAAATAGATGAAGGCTCCAGTCTGGTTTTCACGTATGTTGATGTGCTGGTCTAGCTAACGGGTGTCATGCTTTCTTATGTTTTTTTAGTTTGATAGAAAACGAAAACAAAACAAACAAAAAAAATAAAAGATGAAAATAAAAAAATGGAAAGGTTGCAGTCTAGTTGTTTTGTAACTTTCAAGAGTTGTCTGGCCTTGAGACTGGTTTTAGCCTTGGCTTTGCTTTCCATTCGGCTCATCAGTTCATTAGTTATTTTAGTTAATGTTTGGTCTCTGGTTTGGTGTTTGTGTCTGGGTTTTTGTTTGCTCTACTGTTTTTTTTCTTTTTTTCTTTTTCCTTTTTTCTTTGTTATTTTGGTGCCTTTGTATTAAGGAGTTCTATTTCTGACCATCATTTTCTTTTCTTTTTTTTCATCTCCTCTGGCTATGTTCGTTGGTGATTTGGTTGAACGAGCTGTCATGTTGAGGGGCTGACATCATTCTGGCTGTGATATTTGATTAGAGAATTGTCATGCCATTTACATGGATGACGTTATTTAGTGCTGATTTGCCATGTCTTATTCTCGTGCCCAATTATTGTGTTTGGGGCTCCCTTTTTTATGTATGTTATTATTTTATTTTGCTTTACTATTTGGCCTTAGGAACGTGTGTTAGCTGGTCTGTAGCGGTGTCAACATGGTAGTTGTAATTTGTAAATCGAAGACATAGTAAAAAAAAGAGAAAAAAAGAGAAAAAAAAAAAGAGAGGAAAGAAAAAAAAAGAGAGAAAAAAAGAGAGAAAAAAAAAGAGCTTGTTTTTTTTGTGGATGGCATACTATCACACACATCACTTGTATTTGTTTTCATTTACGTATGCATTTTCTTTAGTGTTTTTAATTGAACACATTTCCCAAAAAAAAACTCTTTTCTTAAATAAATTGTTTTATTAAAAATAAAAAAAAACAAAAAAACAAAAACAAAAACAAAAAGTCTTTCCAAAAAAAAAACCTTTTCTCAAAAAAAAAAAAAGAAAAAAGAAAAAAAGAAGAAGAAGGTTTTCTAAAATCACAACAAAAACAAAACAAAAAACAAAAAAGTTTTAATTTAGAGTTTTATTCTTGGGTTTTGGCATTGAGCCTTTCCTTCTAATTTTCCATTTCACCTTTCTTCATTAGTTTTTATGCTCAACATTTTTTTTTTGTACATATTTAGTTTTAAAAAGCGATTGCATTAAATTTAGGAATAAAAATTGTTTCCTTTAGGTTTTTTAGATAGTTTACCTTAGAATAAACCATAGGATTCCCTTTAGAGATTTAGGAATAAATTGAATTTAATTTTTAACTTGAACAAAGAATGTAGAAATAAAAATGGAAAAATCAAAATTGTTAGGATTTCCCTTAGAGGCTTAAGATAAATTGGATTTAATCTTAACGTTAACAAATGACTTAGGAAAATAAAAAGCGTAAACTTTAGGGATAAATGTAAATTTTACCTCACCTTTAAACCAGTCAAGTTTGGGTAAACAGTTAAAACAAATTAGAAACCTCCAAAATCCTAAGATAGGTACCGAAAGGGCGTTGTGGGGGTGCTAGTCCTTCCTCATGCGTAATCAACTCCCGAGCCCATCCCTAACGGTGTAGATTAATTTCCTTTTAGGTGACCAGCCGCATCCCAAAAATGGTTGGTGGCGACTCCGTATTTTTATCACCATTCGGATGAAGGTTGGGGGAAGCTGCACCCCAAAAGCGGTTTCCCTCCCGGACGGAATCCGGTGATGACAGGTATCTCAAGGGAACTGAAAATTTTGGGACTTTGGTACCCAAAGGAGTCTGAATTCAACCTGAGAGGCTTTTCAGATGCAGACTTTGCTGGTGGCAGGATTGATAGGAAGAGCACAAGTGGAACATGCCAATTGCTTGGCAACAGACTTGTATCCTGGTTCAGCAAGAAACAGAATTTAGTTTCAACTTCAACAGCTGAAGCGGAATATATTGCTGTAGGAAGTTGTTGTGCTGAGTTGCTTTGGATGGCCAGTCAACTTTCAGACCATGGATTTAACCTGAAGGCGATGCCATTATACTGTGATAACACAAGTGCCATTGCAATTTCCAATAATCCTGTCATGCATCCCAAAACCAAGCACATCGAGGTCAGACATCACTTCATACGTGACCATGTGCTAAAGAAGGACATTTCTCTTGAGTATATATCCACTGATGACCAGCTTGCCGACATATTCACTAAACCTCTGCACGAAACCAGGTTCAATGAACTTTTGACAAAACTTGGCATGCTAGACTTAACTTCATAATGCTTATTGTATGTCTTGTGTTTCATGTCAATTTCAATACCTGAGCATGAACATAAGTGTGACCCTATTAACGATTGTTTATCTCTCCATGAATATTAGTAATGCCTAAGTGTGATTCATACATTTCAATTGCGGGGCATTGAGAAATCACATGGATGAAACATGCCACCTCTGAACCTGGTATGAGTCTTTTGAACAACCTGTCATGAATCTTCAAGTCTAGAGTGAAGGGAGTGCAATTTCCATCATACTTTAATTATATGATATTCCCATTATCTGTTGTTTTCATTATGCGTGAATATCACTTGTGTAGCATTGCACTCATTAACTAGCAAAAACTGTAGTATCTCATGGTACTGTTGGCTTGCACGGAAAGGATCCTCAATGATTTAATGCTCTAAGGATGATTGAGACTGTAGAACTTGAGAATCATAAAAAGCCTATTACTCAAAAAGAGCCAATACCTTTCAATGGGAAAAGGCAAGGTGAAAAAGGCAAAAAGAGAATATTAAAATCAATTGCCTATCTTAGGGGGAGTCCACACTACTACCCTCAGATGTATCTCTTTCAAAGTAAAAATTGGAGTTCAAATTGTTGATCATCTGATATCCAAAAGAAAAATGTGTTGAGCTCTGCCCAAATAAAAAGGTTCATGAATTAGCACTGAAAATGCGTGATCTACAAAAAAAAGGGGGCAGCTCACACAGACAATATGAATGATCAAGCTCCAAACTCTTTACATGTATTGTGTTGAAAGTTAGACATTGATAGAGTGTGTTCTGATTTTCAATAGGACAATCTTGTCTCCCATTATCTATGTTGAACTGAAAATCATTGTTGGATCAGGGTTTGTGGTAAGATTTGGATGACCATGAGTATACCAAACAGTGTAATCCTAGTTCCTGAATCATACTCACATGCTGATCCGAGGGTCAGAGGGTGAGGCCTTCACTAAGTGAGTTTTGCTTATATGTGAGCTGACTGTCGAATTCATGACTGGGTTGGTGAAATGAACTGACTATGGTTTACTAGATGCTATGTTGACATTGTGATCAATGTCCTACATAAAGAATTGAATGATGAAGCACTTAGTCATTTCTAAGGTTAATGGAAAGAAAAATGGTCGTCAAATAGTAATCATACATGTAAACCAAGTATTTCGGTTGTGAGAATTCAAGCTCTGAACATGTACTCATAATTCCTAATTCCACTTACAGCACTGTTCATCATGCATGGTTTTATGTGAAATATCATGTGTTACTTTCATGTTGATGAGGGTTAAAAGAGTCTAGAGAAATCCACCTTTGTCGCTGAATCCGGTGTCGACCACAAAACCTACAACATCGAAAAACTGCTGCCTCGAAGACTGCTGCTTCGAAGCCTCGAAGCTCGGAGGGTTGTAGACTCAACCTAAACGTAGCTTCGTAGAGTTGTAGTTAAAAAGGGTCGAAGCGAAACAGATTCAGTTTCCTCACTAGCCAAGTATTGAAGACACGTTAGCACGTCACTGTACACTTAACATGCAAAATACATCAACATAAGGGGTGATGTGTACATATCGCTTGAATTTTCCAACTGGTGGATCCGGAAGAAAAAGAGACAAGTCAGAGAAAAAGGATGCGGACCTGAAGACGAACCGACAAATTGTGTGACTTCTATGGTACGCTTCTCACCTCATATATAAGTCATTGATAGAGACAGAGCCCAGAGGTATGTTCTTCGTGGTCACACTCGAACCCTAACCCTAAGTGCTCTCTCTCTCTCTCTTCAATTCTCGTTCTCTCTCTCTTTCTCTCTCCTCTGACTACCTTCGAACCTTACCATCTCTCTCTACGAGTGTCTCTTTCTCTCTCTATAACCTCTATGGCAGGACCCAGCTCATTGATGGCAGAAGGATTAGGAGACATCGTCTCGGGCTTTGTAGTCGACTGGGAAACCATAGGCGACGTGAAGGTCAGCTGGTTGGGCGAGTTCAGAAATCGTCTCGATGAATCAGGAATTGCATCCGTATGTACAGGGATGGATGAAATACTAGTGGAAGATATCTCAGAGTTTCACGAGACTTTGGCGATCTTTGGAGACGACCTGATGGGAACAGTGCAAGGAGTGGAGATTCGAATCTCCGAAATGCTCCGAAATGCACTTCCACTTCCTAAAGGTATCTTTGAACCTCTTCCCAGTCTTTCTAGAGAAGAGTGTAAGTCTTTTCTGGGGTATTCCAACCCTGGAAAGCAAGGTCGGGGAGCCCTGAAAATTGGGTTCTCCGGTCAGGCACTGGCGACTCTCATTGTCATCGGACAGTGCCTGATGTGTAAGAAAACTGCTCATGACTCTGCAAGTCATGAGCAGATGAAGATCATGTGTAGTGTACTACAAGAAAGAAGAATAGACTGGGGAACGCAACTACACCACATGATCAAGAGCAAGAAGGGACACTTTGGATTGGTTCTCACCAAAATCCTAAGGTTCCTTCACCCTGAGGTATTCAACCATCAACCCACAGTGAAATTGCCTACCAAGTTTATTTTCAAGAGCATCTACGAGGATGGCAGGCTGGAGATCAAGCCTATGAAACGACCTGGGTTGAGTATGAGAAGCCTCGCTGAGGACATTGCAAGTTCTATATGAGCCCCGGTTCCAAGACCAAGTCGAGCAGCTCCTGGTCTTCAGACTTCTCGAGCATCCTCTACATCTGCTACAATGGTCCATATAGCTGAATTGGTGGAGAACATTGTCCGAACCTGTCTCCCCACGGAACCTACATTAGAGGAAGCTCAGCCTATTGAAAGGCCCAGTGATACTGCAGAGGTAAGAGAGCCTACAGCTGAAGGGCAGTCACCAGTACAGGATACCCCAGAAGGTAGGGGTACAACACCTGTTTTATTAAGCTCTCTTGGGGAGTTTGAATTAGAAGACTTTTATATTGAGTATGCTAAGGCTCATATGACCCCCGCTGAATTGAGAAAGGCATGGATAGCCTTTGGGAAGTAGATGGTGGATAGAGAACATCTGATTAGCTGGCTTGTGGATCAGGGTCTTGTAAGAAGAGACCCTATAGAAGCCGTTTCGATGGTTGCCCCATCTCCTATCATGGGTGACACTCCTGACACATTAAATCCACGAGATGCCGAGATGGATAGAATTCCTGAGGAAGAGGAGGAGGCACCTACTGTTGAAGCAGCAAGTGACTCGAATGCAGAAGAAGTACAACATGCTTCTGAGCATGTAGAAGCACCTAAGATGACCACTCCACTTGAACCGGCGACTCATCAAGTGGTCACTCAGAGGAATGAGGACCTAACCTTCCACATCCCATCAGCCATTCCATTGGCTTCTACCTCTCAATCACGCACCTTGACTGCTGAGGAAGTGGACTGAATTGCTGACAAGGTTTTGGAAAAATTGACCACTTCTGGACTGTTAAATTTCACACCTACCATTCAAGCAGTCGAGGGACGATTCTCTGCAGTGGAGGAGGGAATGGAGAAGCTCAGAAATGAAGTTGAACTTTCTGACTTTGAGTTAGAAAGAGTCAAGACTGAACTGGAATCCCTCATCAGAGTAAGCACTGAAGGTTTTAAACGCCTCGAGAACCACAGTGAAAACATAAAGGAGGCGTACAAGAATCGGCATGAGGGATTTCTTAAAACTATGGGTCCTATCTTTGAAGCCTGCAGCCGATTGGATCGTGGAGAGATCACTCTCACCATGAAGCCACCTCAAAAGACCTCTAAGGACAAACCTGAGCCAGTTCCCATTGATGACCCTACACCCTCAACCAGTCCTGCTCCCAGTCCTCCAGCACCTCACCTTACTTCACCTCAACCCTCTCCTCCTCCACAACCGCAACTGGAAGCTACCTATACTCGTGGACGAAAGCATGCACACAGAGCCACTGTCATTACTGATTCTAATGATGATGATGATGTGCCCATTGGAACGCGCATGAAGAAGCATCTAGCTGCTCCAGGACAAACATCATCCTCTACTCAGCCTGGTCCCTCAACGACCCATCCAAGTACGGCTGAGTATACCATGCCTACTTCCCCTACTAAACCAGCCACTACTACCACTGGCACACCCATGGTACCACCGCGCACTGTGACTACAAGAGCCAGCTCAGCTGAACTTGCGGCTTTCAATAGTTATGTTGATGGAGATACCACCGCTCGGACTTGTGGCTACGAAGCATTCTTCACCGGACCTGACCGTGTCGATTACTACATGATGGTGAAGAAATGGATAATCTTGAGATGACACAGTTCATCTTTGCACAAAAGTCATATATGGAGAACTGACACATAACATTAGACAGGTCAAATCGTGGGTTGGAATGTCGTAATATTGCAAGGTCTCTTGACACATAACACTAACCTGACTCAAGATTCTTACAGCCATTGTGTAAGAGAGGTGTTTCAAAACCAAAATTTTCCCACCACACAACTGGGTCCATTTTTTCCTTACAATCTACAGCATCTTCCTCCCCAAAAGATCCTTTTAATTTGTAGTAAAAGCTAAGCTACTCCCTGAGAACTCGTTGGCCCACACCATCACACTCTTTCTCTCTAGTACAGCTTTCCAACCCCACATAACTATTTTGTCCTTGTTTTGACCTTTACCCAAATGTTTAAGGTTTAGTAAATAAGCAGCAACATGAAGAGGGTTATCCCACTTACTCTCTAACAAGACCTCAAACTAGCCTATTGTCATGTCATCGATTCCCTTGCTCCTCACAGCTTCAAGTTCTTGAACCCTCCTATCATGAGCATCACCCATGATAGATCTATCAATACCAAGAGTACCAAGTAGTCTTATAAAAGGTTCAAATAACTGCAAAAACATGTGAGCCCCAATCCAAAATTCATTCTTTAGAATGGCAGCTACAATAATAATTACATCCTCTCGGATAGAAAGCTTCCAACACTTCCACTCTTTACCCACTTGCCCTTCTAGGATGTGTATTTACGTTAAAAATCAGCTTCGAGGAAAAACTGGATCAAACGCTTGAAGGTTGGACACACGATGGAGCTCTGCTCGACGTTCCGCTCGAGGTTGCTTAAGCCTAAGTGTTGAGCAGAGGCTTAAATGGCGCACTGGATGGTTTCTAGAGACAACATGATGCTAATGTCGTGCAAAGGCTTGAGCAGAGAGGGACGAGCAGGCTCTTCTTCTTCTTCTTTCTAAAATGCAACTCGAGCACCTTACTCAGGGCTCCTGCTTGATACTCCCCTCTTGTGCTCAATGCTCCCGTGTCAAGCAAAACTTCAGAAATGCTACAAATGATACAAATGATGCAAAATCTCCAAAAACACTACAAACAACTATTAGAGCATAAAAATAAGAAATTAAAAGCAGATGAGGTGAAAACATGCATAAACATATCAAAACTCACACCAAAACAGCCATAAATTATGGGTCATTTTAACCCCTAACAAGCAACCTATTTATAGGTGTTTAAGGAAGAGATAATACTTGAAAATGGAGTCTCAAGAAATTTTGATTTAATTTTCGAAGACTCCTCAATTCTCATGCTTGAAAAAGGAGTCCCAAGACACTAATCGCATTTAATACACTTGAAAATGAATTTTTTCGGATTTATAGAGTCCTGATACTGTATTGGTCACAAAATGACTTATTTAATATACTTGGGAAAAGAAATTTCGAAGATCGATGCCTTTAAAGATTCTCCGGACAATGGTTGGGTGCGCGGATGGGTTCACCGAGACATTTTGGATTGGAATTCTAGCTTTATTCTGAATTATTGGAGTTATTTCAGATTTCTGGAGTTATTTTGAATCTCTTAATTTAAGTAAAAATGCTCAGATTTGACCACGATGCTTGGATTTGACCAAGAGTCCCAATTCCGGATTTTTGGATTTCATAATCTTAAATTCTACCTCATTTAAAAAAATTAGATTTGGGCTCCGTCACCAGCTGGCAACTCTGCTTGGGCTTTACCAGGCCTCATTTGTTGTTATTTCCTTTGTAATGAAGACAACTTTATATATATATTGGACCAAGGAGAAGAAACTTGTCAACGTGGGACAAACATACACATGAAGAACCAAAATCAGGGAGAATAGGGTAGATTTTGGAGCAAATTAAAAAATTCATAACTTTCTTTACAAAACTCCGATTTGAGTCAAATTGGTCTTACTTTGCTCAAAACACTTTTACCTATCTTCTAAAATTGGAATCACTTAGGAAGAATCAGTCATATGGTAGAACATTGGGAAAAATAGCACAGAGGTATATGACAAAGTAAACATTCTATCCGTTAAATTCAAAAAATCATAACTAATTTGATAAAGACCGGAATAACCTTAAATCAGTTGAAAATGATAAATAAAGATGTTAAATAACCAACACAATTGACGTTGTTTGATTCCACTAAGTATTGAAAAAATTATGGATAAAATATTGCACTACGCATCGGCTATCCCACTCAAACTTGATTACCAACTTCAAGTGGTGATAACTTCGGTTATAAAGCTTGAAATAACCTCTAATTGTTACCCTTCCGCTCATAATTCTATCATTTACATCTTCCAAGTGGAATCAATAATTTCACTCAATTTTGTTCGATTCTTTTCCCTTACTTTTTGACTCAAGTTTGGAAAAGTATTCTTTTCCAAAAACTACTTCTGCTATAATTTTTTCATTTCTTCTCAGAATTGAGTACGACCAAGTGCGTTATTCTTTTAATTTCATCCTCTATCATTCAATGCTAGCCTTAGGGCATTTTGAGGTTTTTCAAAGTAGTCTTTACTCTTGTGGTCTCTTCACCGAGTACGGTCACGATTTAACTAGTAAAAATGGGATCAAATGCTTTTTAATATGTATAATTACAGGCAATAAAACTTGTATTCAACATACCATATAAGACCCATCTATTTTAAAAAGTGAATTTTAAAATTAATTAGTTTAAAAAATAACATAACCTTAAAATGTAAAATTATTAATAAAATAAAATATATTATATGATATATTATAATAAATAACATTGATAATTTTGTAATAAAAAATAAAATGGTGGATTAATCTTTTCATTTATAATGTACGCCCCAATTATTATTATTACCATTGTCATGGTTTCAAAGGGTCTTACTCCTCCACCCACTACAAGAGTAGCCAATTAGTTGTTGCCAACCGTGCTTCAGTCCATCACCTAAGTTTTGATTAGGAATGTAAACGAACCGAGTCAAGCGAGTAGTAAGGTATTCGAACATATTCATTACTATTCATTAATGAACCGAACAAACACGAACATTAAAATATAATGTTCACAAACTATTTACGAATGTTACTCTGTTGTTCAAGAACGGTTCATAAACGTTTACAAACATGTGTTCACAAACTTATTCACGAACATTTCAAACACAGTTATAAAATCATAAAAATCGACAAAAAGAGTTCACATCGTAAACTTGTCCAAAAAAGTATACTTATTAATTGTTAGGCTGTGTTATCTTTATTTAATATGTTTAAACAATTACTATATCTAGTTAACGAAAATATTATAATAATAGTAATAAAAATAAAAAATTAATAATAATAATATAAAATTATATACTTATTAAATTATATTTAAAAAAATATATTTATATTTAATAAAATAATATTTATATATATTAATTTATTTATTAATTTTTCGTTCACAAATAATTTTCATGAATACGAATGATATTTACGAATTGCTCGTGAATACTTGTTTGTGAATATATTTACGAATATAACAATGATGTTCACGAAGGATACTATTCCTTAACGAACGAACATAAACGATTTTTTACCTAACGAAACGCAAACTTGTTCATGGATGTTTAATTCATTTATAGCCCTAGTTTCGACTAACTTTGAACGATGAATTATGATTCTGCTATGCTTCACCATAATTTTTTTATTTTAAAACGATGCTAAATTAGTAAGCATCTTTTAAAAATAAAAAATAAAACGATATCGTTTTCTCGCTATGCAGGAAAGAATCTTGCTTTTGAAGGACACGTATATTAGAGCATGTTTGGCACTGCGTTTTGAGTATCGGTTTTCTGCATTTAAATGCAAAAAATGGTGGGCCCTGAGCATGTCATCTATGTTTGGCGTCTGTTTTCTGCATTATGTTTCGAGAAATAAATACTGTATAAAGTGAACTCAGTTGCGTAAAATGAGAACACTTCAGCGTTGTTTTCGTTTGTTTTCAACTCTATTAAAAAAAACGCGGTGGCATTTTTGAAATTCTGGACACACTAATTGCAACGACCAGCTACCCATCTACCCCATTTATCGTCCTGTACTGCTCCAAGCCTCCATCGCCTCGCCCTGCCCTCCTGTCACTTCTTGCTCTTGCCTCCTCTCCATCATTTCTCATAATCACTTCAACGCCCTCATAAATCCTCAACCAAACCCTTTTAATCCCAAGATAAAAACCGATCGTAAATGGCCCATCAAACCAGCGAATGGAGGGAAGAAGCCGATCGTGAACGGAGAGAAGAAGTTGATCGTGAGCGGAGAGAAGAAGCCAATTGTGACACGGATCTAAGGTCTTGGTTTCAATTTCCAACTCCCACCGAAGGTTCCCAGTCTCACGCTCCCCTTTTAGACGAATCCCAGGTATGTATAAATATGAGATTTTTCCTATTTTTTGAAAAGATTTTCTGTTCTCCTTCTCCTTCTCCTTCGGCTGACGAAACACATGACTATGGGTATTTTTATTTACGAAACCAATCGTAAATATGTTTGTTTTTATTTCAATTGGCTCTCATTTTTTTTTTCCTTTTTTTCCTTTTTCGTTCTTTCTTTCTTTTTACCATGTCTGTTTGGTTGCAATGATTTCTATATTGTACAAATTATAGACGTTTGTGGAATGATGTTTGCAATTGTTACCTTGTAATGAGTTTTCGGTTTTTTTATAATGTTGATGTGGGCTCTGGTTTTATGTAATCCGTTTATTCTCTGTTTACTTGCTTAGTTGCAGCTGTCACCTTTGCTTACTTGCTTATATATTATAGCCTCTTTTCGTGAAACCAAATTGCTTTCGTTTTTGATTCTTCCCTTATAAACGTTTGTGGATTGGGTTGGTTTTGAGTTTGAAATATTGTATAAATTTTGATATTTGTGGATTTTATTAATGAACATGGGTATATTATTAGATGGCAACGGAATTCAATGATGCCGAAGACCAAAAATTATGGCCTCCACAAATAGAGAGGTTGTTTATAGATCTTATGGTGGATGAGTGCATTAAAGGTAATATGCCAGAGGGTATCTTTAAGAGGTCAACTTGGAACAACATGGTTAGTGAATTGAATGTCCGTGCAAATCGAAGCTTTAATCATAAACAACTGAAGACAAAATTCAATAGGCTCCGAACAAAGCACCGTATATTTTCTCAACTCCTACAACATACTGGGATGGGTTGGAATCCAGTGACCAACACTGTTACTGCAAGTGAAGAAGTTTGGCAGAATGTGTTGGCGGTAAGTTATTTGTAAGTGTTTAATAAAACATTTCTAATTAGTTAAATTCATAAACTATATATGCTTGCCCCTCTTACAATATTGATATGATTTGTTGGAAGGCAACCCCAAAAGCAAAGGAGTTTAAAAAGAAGGGGTGTGAACATTATGACAAGTTGGGTGTTCTTTTCAACAAGACTACTGCTACCGGGCTCTTAGCTTTTGCCTCTACCGAAGATCCAACGAATACAGAAGAGGAGCGTGAACTTGATGAGCAGTATCGATATGGTGGAATACATGTGAATGTGGATGCGGATAGTGAGAATGAGGCTGTTGAAATCACACCAAATATGGTTAAGTTGAAGTGTGCTATGCATGAAGCAAAACATAAGGACAAGAAAGCTAAGAAAGAGGATAAAATCAGTGATATGAGTCTTGCCATCCGTGAATTCACTGAAGTATCTAGGCAAAGGTTTGAGCATAGGCTTGCAAAGAGTAGTGCTAGTTATGTTGGAGAGTCAAAAACAAAGACTGACCGGTTTTCGTTGGACAAAGCTTTTGAAGCACTTGACAAGTATACAGATATGCCAAGAACGTCATACTTAAAAGTGATGAAGGCGCTCTACAAAAGAGAAAATAGGGTTGCTTTCTTGTCCATCTCGGATAATAGGAAGATTGAATGGATGGAATCAATTGTGGATGGGTCATTCCGTGATTATGACTAAGTACTTTTGTTTATGAACTTTATTTTCAAATATGTAATGTTTTATGATGACGATATCACTACCTAGAATTTTATTTTAAATATATGGGTGTGAAGACTATGTGAACACCTTTAATATAATGGAAGTGAATGTGTTATGCTATGTGTCAATGTAACATATTATGTGCCTTTTAATATGTTCTTTTGTGTTTTGCATTTGAAAAAATACATGTACATATTCTAACAGGCAGGCCAGCATTAACTTTTGATCCTTCTTGGTTTTTCGTGCATCCTGCATTCTGCCTTCCAGTATTTGTTCTTCAACTTCTTGTAATTCTACTTGGGCCTGAACTAAACAAGCAGGAGAACACTCAGAAATTACCATGTTATTTCACAAGGATAGCCAGTACAGTATCTAAGACGGGGATGGCAATTACATTGCCCTGTGCACATACCCTTTGTTGAGTACCATCCCGCTTGGTCTTTTTGCCAGTTTTCTAACTATGTACTTATTTTGGGTTGTGGCAGTCCATCGAACTTGGTCATTAATAAGAATTTGCAAAAGAGAGTCTACATTGATATTTTCAGTTTCAGGTTTTCTTCCTTTGAGGGTTGTTCTGTTGGGCTTGTCTGTCCTCTCTCGGCTAGAGCATTTTCCATTTGAAGTTGAAAACACCATTTCTCGCAGCTTTTCAAAGGGAAAGGGAGCTACCACGTTATTATTTGCATCAGTGAAACGGGCTGCAGCATTAGTTCCAGACGTGTGAGTAAATACACAATAACTCTTCTTTTCAAATATATATATCTATATACATATATATAATAAATGCCTTTATGTTTGGTTTTGTGAGTAGAATAAATGCTTTTATGTTTGACATATATAATTTGGTCCATCATTTATGCTTACAATTGTGGGCAGTACTGCCATGCCTGGATTTATAGTAGCAGCATGGAGTGTAAATGTTCTATCAGCCCGCTTATCAACATCAAACTAGTATAATTGGCCACTGGGCATTTTAGTTATATAAGGACTGCCAGCTAGCCAATAAGCCAAAATTAAAACACAAGTGTTCTTTGTCTATTTTTTGTTTGGCAGTGTATCTCACAATGTATTTCTATTTTCTTATTAACAATAATTGATGATTTGTGTTGGTAGATATCACATAAATACAGTTTAATTTATATCATCACATAGTTGGGATTATTGTTTGTCTATGCCATAGAGAGTGCAATTGTAGTTTACTGGAATAGAATTAGCATATAAAAAAAACTATTGGAGAATTGGTTGGCCGAGGACAAATTGGAATGTAGTGAGGAGCTTGGGGACCTTGTGAAGGTTGTGGGATACCTATGTAATTACTGTTTATACTCTGCGATGATGTTTTCATTTAACAGACTTACTGTTATTTTTGTTTTTGGTGATGAGGGCAGATGGATCAATGATGAGAATTAGTCTAGAAGAGGACGGTGAAGAGCCATAAATTATTATTTAGAAAGGCTGGCCCGGACATTTGGATGCTGTGACATGGGGTGAAGGGGATCCATGATGCTAAAATTGTAATTGCTAGAGGATGTATGTAAATGAATTTGTTACCAATATGTAATGGATGACATTCATAAGGAAAATATTTGTTCTATGTTACTGGAAATCGTTATGGAATTTATTGTATCCTTAAATCGTTTTGTTTCCTTAAAAACAAAACGAATTTATTGTAAATTTCCTCAAATCGTTGTGGAATTTATTGTACCCTTAAATTGTTTTGTTACTAATATGTAATGGATGCCATTCGATTTGTTTCCTCAAATCGTTGATTAAGGAATTTATTGTATCCTTAAAAAAAGAATTTTTTCTATCTTTTCCTTAAATGGTTGTGGGATAAATTTTTTATAATTTATTGTATAATTATGATTAAGATTTATGATATAATTATTATTTAGATTTATTGTATCCTTAGAGTAATTTTTTGTTTTAATTAACACCTAATTTTCCTAATTTATCCCCTCAAACCTTTCTCTCTCTCCCCCCCCACCCTAAAATAAATAAATAAATATGCGTCTGTTGAAATACAATTCACACATATCGTGCATAACAATTCTCCCATTGTTGATGTCAATTGGAATGCATAAGAGCACCACTATTGTAGATTCCGTGGTCCAATCTCATTCCTAGACTAGGAACCTTGTTATTGATCCCCAAATAAATAGCTTCATTACGCTGCACTCGAATAACCAGCTCATTTGTTGGTCGATCAAGATCCATCCCAAAATTCCTATTGTATAAATTACCCGTTACATGCCTGAACTGAACCCTTATCTTGGCACTAAATGATAAAAATATATTATAATGATTAATGAATGAACCAAAATGATTAAACACAAGAAAATTACATCGTTTGTATATCTGAGCATTCATTGTGGTGCTGCAAGGAGATGACACGACATAGGCTTCCTTTGATAGCACTTACTGCCATATGTATATACCCAATGTTTGATTCTATCAAGCAAGCCCATTTCATATCGTAAATTGAGAAACAAACCCTGCATGGAAGAAAGGAAACCGGGAATGATGCAGTAAACAAGTGTACTTTGCCCACCGAACAAATCAATATACATAATAAAATAGGATCACAGGATACAAAAAAATAGGATCATAGGATACAAAAAAAAAAGAATCACATGATACAATAAAAGATGTTCAACTTTGAAGCCAAAGGAAACACTATTTAATGCCTTCTGCTTTGATCAATTGACGTGCCCTTCATCCTAGCATGCATTCACAGCCTCTTTTCTCAACCCGTTAGTTGTAGGAAAGCAATCATGTTGGGACACTTTCAAATCATCTACCTCACCTGGACGATGATCGACTTCTCAATGTCAAAGGCAGCAGAATCCAAACGGGAGTTAATGGGAACTGCACAAGCAGAGTTATTGTGGGGTGGTTCCATGGCTGTTAGACGTTTGGCTATTATCCAAACAGATGACATCTTCTTGTCATCTTCTTTCATTCTGTCTGCATATTTGTTAATATCAAAGGCTGTAGAGCCTTTACCCCCAAAGGCAGCCTCAAGCTCATCCACATTGAAGACATCCTCCAACGTCTTATTTGTGTTTGGGTCATTGGAGCAAACAAACTTTACCTTGCTGCAAGTTTTGGGCTTGAGAAAGGGCTTTACCACCTGCAAAACATTTACATTTAGTGAATAATTACATTGTAAGCCACAAAATAACACAAACTTTTATGTAGTCCAAAACAAATTACCTCGTTAAGAGCTTGTATAAATTGCCTCTCATCAAAAGGCCAGCCGCTAGTGCCATTAAGAGGAAACAGAGCTAAAAATATTGACAAGGAACTTTAAAAAAAGCATGAGTATGATTCATTTATACAACCACATTGTGACAACACAAATTGGGTATATGTTGGTACATAATTATATAACATTGTGATTCATTCATTTATATAACACACATAGGAATGCACAGGGGTACAAAATTATACATATCCATAAAATAAAAATCTAAAACACTAATTAAGAACTAGAACTTCCTCTATACTGGATCCACATCATTTCAGTCATTTCCTCACGAAGTGTTCCCATGGCCGCAATTGCTTCCGGCCTCAAAGCATGTACAGCCCGAGCACAATGCTGACGTGCAAGGCCTTCAATATCCATTGGATCTTCCTTGTCTTCCCACAAAGAAAACATCTTATCTGAACGTGCAAATGTCCGTATAAAATTGTGAATAACACAACATGCTGTCACAATCATGCGCTGGCGAGTACTAGAGTACTTTGGGATATGTGTTAGAATTGGAAAACGTGCTTTCAAAACTCCAAATGATCTTTCAATAACCATCCGTAGTGATGAATGTCTGTAGTTGAATAATTCTGATTTGTTTTTGGGAAGACGGGCTCTACCTCTATACTCTTGAGCATGATACTTAACTGATTTATGTGGTGGTAAAAATGTACCTCCCATTGGGTATCCACTATCGACAAGATAATAACATCCTACAAGTTCAAATATGACATTCATCAAACAAATATTCATAAGTAAAATTAATGCAATGTTTGGACAAAAGCTTTTTATAGTGAAGTTTGTAATCACCTTCCGGAGGCCATGGGAACATATGTTTGTCACTAGTGATGGCTTTCTCAAAAACTCTTGAGTCATTTGCACTACCCTCCCATCCAGAATAGACAAAGGTAAATTTCATATCAAAATCACAAGCACACATGACATTTTGAGTAATCACATGCTTTCCCTCGACAAGAGTTTGCCCTTTCAAACTGGAGCACGAGCACCGACATGTGTGCCATCAATAGCTCCTACACATTTCTATTACATATGACTTTATCAACATTCTATACCTCATAAGTTCAAAATTGTTTAATAGTTTAACAAAAACCGTTTAAATGTAATAAGTAACAACATTAACATTGTATGTAGTTGTTTGTTTATATAAATGTAATACTTTAAAAAGTTATACCTTGAACCATGGATAGTATTTCTCATTTGTATGAAAGGACAAAGGTAGTCCATTGCATCTTGGATCTGGCTTTATCAAAATCATCCCTAATCGGTGGATTGCTCGTAGTACACGTCGAAAGCGGCGTTGAACAGTTTCAGTAGAATGCTGAAAGCGATCAGAAACCACTCTCATGCGAGTATTGTGACCTATAATGTACAAAAACATTGCCACCGATTCTTAACCGAAACAATGCCTTGGTCCTCTTTCATAAACCGAAGCCTTTTCAACTCATTGCATAGGTGTCGAAAGACATCAATATCCATACGAAACATTTCATAACAAACCCCCAGGATGTCCGTTTAGTAACTCTGTAATATAAGCATCTCCTGACAATTTACTTGTACGCATTGGCTTTTTATTGTAATACTTATTCACGTGTTCAATCGACTTTTTAATATAAGTTTCAATGACATTGTGCATTCCATCACTAACATCACTACTTGTTTCATAATCTTTATCACACATCCCATTTTCATCATCCTCAGGAGACGCATCGTCATACATTTCATCAATAAAACCATTGTCGGACTCATCACATGATTCTTCACCCACATCATCTTCTAATATTTCATTCTCACTCTCGGACCAATTTGTGTCGGCATCAAGATAACTAAAATCATTTTGATAATCTGACATTTGATAATGTTACTGTGAAAACAATTGGAAATAGTTAGTCAACTACATATACGTCTTCATAGCAATGTTGTATGAAATAAAAATTACAAACATATATCTCAATTGCATACACTTAGACCACAACAAACAAGAGTTTAGGGGGTGCGTAAAAGCCAACCACAATGATAGAAGCCCAAACAAAAATTAATTTAGTATACATGTGTACATTCAATATAATAGAGGAAACCCATTAATTCTATTTAAGAAAAGAATGATACTATATATATATATGTGTGTGTGTGTGTGTGTGTGTGTGTATGTATAAGTAAATTATGCATATAATTATTTCATGACTAATTTTATTCTTGATATTAATTTTTTTATTAATTTATTTTTCACATGAAAATTAAGGAAGATGCATGAATCATTACTTGTTACTATATTTTTTCCCTATAAAAATTGTAAGATAATTGTTGCAATTATTCATCCCAGATCCCAAAATGTGGGTTACGCCTACCCTATTACCTATGTAGATAAATATTATGGGTAGGCTTGACCAACTCAAGTATGAATTGATATGCTAAAATATTGATACTAATTCGATTTTGGGAAGAAAAATTATTGCTATTTGACTGCAACCAGAGAAGCACAAAGAAAAAAAAGTGAAATAAGAGAATAAAAGAGTAACTGAGTAGAGGCGTGAGCTGCAGAGTTTGAATCCGTGATTTACATGGGCACACGCAATGAGGAAAAAACCAGCAAAAGCAACAAAAATCGTTTGCTTATCAATTTTTTTTCACATTTGCAGGAAAAATCAGTAATAACCATGAAAAAACTAGCAAAAAAACAAATTCAATTTTTGTAGGGAGAAACTAGCAAGCATATATGAAAAATTAAATAATAGCAATAAACGGCTGCAATTAGAGGATTCAACGTGAAATGATGACTGAAATCGTGGAAATTATTGCTGAATTATGTGAAAGTTGTCGTCTACTTCCCACGTCGACGAATCAATTTCGGATGGGTTTAAGTATATACCTTATTATATGCGGTGGAGGTGGAAATAGAGGAACTAGTGAACCCAAAGGTAGTTCGAGGTGGGAGACTGACAAAGATTTGAAGAAGGATTTGAACGAGGTGAAGAAGGATCGTCGATCTCCCGACACCGGTGGAAAAACCTAGGTCCCGCCACCCCTCTCACGAACGTTTGCAGGAGAGAAAGGTAGGGGAAGGAGAACCTCTGTATGCTTCTCGATCGCCAATATTGAACTGAAACAGCGTGGCCGAGTATCGGTGGGCGACTAGGGAAGGGAGAGACTCTGCGCGCGAAGATGAAAAATATTGGGGGGAAACGGGTTTTAGTGAAAACACGACTTCGAGAATAGCTGCCAAACAAAAAAGGTCCAACTCAGTTTATATGAAAACTGTATTCGATGAAGATTTTGAAAATTACCGAGTATCACTTTTTGAAAATTAAAAACAAAAACGCAGTGCCAAACATAGCCTTACATTGCACAGGCTACAAGCAGCGGTTTTCTGCCGTTGTTGCCAACTCACCCGAGAAACACCACTTTCCGATTATGCATAGTATCAAACCCAATCATTAAAAGTACTAAATTAATGAAACATTTATTCATGCTTGTTTTTAGTCGAAACATAAGTTGTGAATTTTAAATTTCAGCCATAAAATTATAAAATTGCCTAAGGTGGACTTACAGGCAAGGGGGGTCCAAAATGGTGGCTGCCACGTATCATCAGCAGGCAGCAGCATATGGTCAACTTCATCTCAGTCTTCATTTTCGAATCAACTCCATCTATTTTAGTCTTTACGGACAAAAAATCTTTACAAGCCGTAATTGGCTACCCACAAATAATAATAATAATAATAATAATAATAAATAACTATTTCCAATACATTCAACTCAAAGATACGACCGAGGATACTTTGTATCCCCATCCGGATGGTGGATTCCCTCTTGATTCTGTGTCTCACACACACACACACACAAAGAAAGCACACACACACACAGAGAGAGAGAGAGAGAGAGAGAGAGAGAGAGAGATGAGAGTACCGGAAGGGCATGAAGGAGATGCTCCTACAGAGCAAAAAAACCTAGACGCTGGTGCTCTCTTCGTTCTCAAATCTGAAGGTACCTAATATCATCAATTGTGGCATGTGTACTATATATGCTGTCGACACCAGCCGTATATTTATGTTCATCTCATCATCTCTACAGTTTTTTTCCCACAATGAACGATACTGATATACGTGTGTGTATACACACACAAACACACACATATATAGGATCATGGGTGCACTGTGGTTATCACCTGACTACATCAATTGTAGCGCCTGCGTTGCTGAGTCTTCCATACGCTTTTGCTTCCCTCGGATGGGCTGCCGGAATTTCGTGTCTGGTCATCGGCTCCGCCGTCACTTTCTACTCCTACAACCTCATCTCGCAGGTTCTGGAGCACAACGCCCTCGCCGGCCGCCGCCATCTCCGCTTCCGCGATATGGCCAACGATATTTTAGGTACAAATACTTCGATCCAATCACCATCCCCGCTCTATGGTCTATACCAGTACCAATCCACGCGGATCACACCTACCGTTTGTCATTAATTATTAATATTTGTTTTAGTTTCAACCCAAATAAAATAAAATAAAGAAAGGTAGTTGACCAGTAGTTTGGGACCGTCGATGTCCCTCGCCTTTTTATTTTTGTTTTGTTTTTATGTTTTTTTATTTCCAAAAAATGGTATTCCAAATATATGTCCCCCGGTCATTTGTGATCGGACAACGTTTTCGGTAGTGTAAAATGGACTATCGTCTGGAAATCAGTTTGCGGTCTGTAAGCATCGGAACGAACAAAATCGGAAAAGTTTTAATCTATTTTAATTACAGATCTAAATTAATATATATGTGTGTATATATGTGTCAAATTTATGCGGATGTGACCTGTTTTTTTTATATAACTTTTAAAAATTATTATTTATTCTATTTAATATTTTAGTATTGAAATTCTAAAATTTATTAATTTTAAAATTAATATTTAAAAATATAAAATTTTAAACATAATTTTAAAATTAACATTTTAAATAATATTTAATAAAAATTAACTTATTATATTTATTTTAAATAAATGCATATCATGGGCATGCAAATTAATCGGAACTAATTAATTTTTTGTCCATTAAAATTATCCGTTTAGGCTCATTCCGTGACGATCAAACCGAACGGTTACTAGTTTTTTATATGGGAAAAAATGATACATATATAGCATCACTGTGTTCATTTATTTAATTTGTTAATATGGTATAAGTCTTCATGAGTCCTATCAAATTTTGTGCATTATTTGTATTGCAATTTCCAATGTCACATCAATTAATATTACACGTGGTAGGACTACATATAGTACTATTATTATTATTATATGCATGCACTTTTTTATTTTTATTTTTATTTCCTCAAAATTTGAACTTAATTTGTTTATATAAGTAGGATTTCTTCTCCTAGAAATAAATTCTTCTTATAAAAGAATCTCTACATAATTCTACCAATTTCAAAATAGGAAAAATATAATTTGCACCCCAAACCACCACTATGCATCTCAAGGGATAGCTTTAATTAATGCTTCTTATTATTGCCTTTATCTTATATAAATAATAATGTATTTAATTTGTATTGTATTAACACTTCATAGTATATAAATAATTCTACAATTTGATATGTAGATCTACGTTTGATTTGAACATTTATAGTCATAACCCTTAAAATAAATAAATTTATTTAACATTAAATGACAATAAAGTTAATTATTATTCTAAGAAAATTTTCAATATGTTGAGTTTATGTAATTTTGGTTAAATAATATATTTTATTTATTACCTTTTGAAAAAAACTATATAGTTTGAAAGTTGTAGGTCCCAAAGTGAGTCTAGAGGGGGGGTGAATAGACTTTTTTCGTGCGCAGAAGCTAGACTGTTAGTTGGTTTTGGATTATTCTAGCGATGACTATGATGGAAGTATTTATGGAGAAGATGACAGAAGTATTGTGAGGATAAAGTGAGTGATAATGAACTATTAGACAAAACTGAGATAAGAGTAAATGCTCTTTTCTCAACAGATCTCAGTTGTGAAAGAGATGGTTTATGATAGATCGAAGTGTGGAAAACAAACAACACTGAGATCAAGACTTAATGAAAGTGCTAGATCTTTGATGAACAAGAGATTCGTGAATACTCAAACAGATTGCTCTTGTTCTTGACTCACACGGCGCACAACACTTCTTCAATTTCTCACAAAGTCTCTCTCTAGTGTTGGAACACTCTTTTTTTGTTCTGCTAAGATTATTTTTCTCTAAGTCCGTCAGAACCATTATCTTGTGTTCTGTGTGTTTCCTTCTTTTGAGAGAGAGGCTCAACTCTTGATTTTGTCGTTAAGTGCGTGAGAGATATATTTTTAAGATTAAAGTGCTCGTGCGCCATGATGTCCATCCCGACAGACTGACTTTCCGCCACTGAAAATGCGGAATGTCAGGGGATGGGTTGATCTGCTTTGATTTGCAGATCAGATGCCCATACTGCGTATTTGGCATGCAGTCGATCTTGGCCGTTCATCCGTGGATGGTAGTTGGCAGCAATTAATGTGTCATTAATGCGCTCAACTTCTGGGAACGGCGCAGACTTGCTGTACAAACCCTAGCTGACAATATCGCTAAGTGGCTGTGTTTAGGGTTGTAAGTTTGCTTTGGAGGTAGATGCCTCGTAGGTTCGGTGACTCGAAGATTTCAGTTAGCACCTGTAGAAAGTTGCGAAGTTTTGCTTCAGGCTTTATGGTGTTTCTGCGAGTCTACGACTCACATCTTCCAGTCTTCGAGGCTAGAGGTCAGGTTGGATTAGCCTTTTGAGTCACTCTGTTAACTGAAGTCTACGACTCTGCAAGTCTGCGACTTTTTGAATAACGCTTAGAGTGACTTCTTCGAGTCCATCTAATCTACCTGTTATTGTAGCTACGAGTCTACAACCCTAGTTCTGCGGGTCTACGACTTTCGAGTCTCTCAGTTTACTATATTTGACTAAGTGGTCTGAAAATCTTCGACTCTACGAGTCTTCAACTTCGCTTTTCTACCTTAGTCTTTCACAGAGGCTCATAAACTGTGTTTCTGTATAGCTACGACCCTGTAGCTACAACTCTCCGCCATCGATCTTCGAGTCTGGAAGTGTGGCAATTTCTCTATAGTGACTGTGTCCCTTGAGTCTACGAGTTTACGATACTACGACCTTCGAGTTACAGTTTCATTTATTTGCCAGTCTTTATAGCATTGACTCTTCGACCTTCAACCTACGAATCTACGAGTCCAGTTTTCTTAACCGTGTTCGAAGGCTTTGACTCTACGACTTTCAATCTACAAGTCTACGAGTCTGGTTTTCTCTATACTGTTTGAAGGCTTCGACTCTGCGACTTTCGATCTATGAGTTTACGAATCCTGTTTTCTTAACAATGTTCGAAGGTTTTGACTTTACGACTCTACGAGTCTTCGAGTCTAGTGGCAATTTAAGTTCTGTTAATTGACTTAAGTATTTATGGGGACTCTACAATTTTGCGTGCTACGAGTCTACTAGTCATTTAGCTTTGGTTACTGTTCTTAAAAATTCTTTGACTCTACAAGTCTCTGAACTTATTGACGCTTATAGTAACACTCTCTTTTCCGTACTATGACTCTACGACCTTCGACCCTGGATCTACGAGTCACAATGTTCTGTCACTATTTCGCCTTGAGTCTCCAGACTCTACGAGTCTACGAGTCTCTTGCCAATACGTCCTATGACAGTTTCACTTCTACGAACTTCGACTCTTCGACCCTACGACCTTCGGTTCTTCGAGTCTCCGGACTTAGACTATATTTTGACAGCTTCATCAAATCCTATATTTCCAACAATCTCCCACTATTTAATGTAAGCTGACAACGGGTAAATACATGAAGTCTGAGACTACGAGCTTGATGGGCAATTTTAGATTAATCCGAAGATATCTTTGCATGTAAAGAATGGAGGAGTTCAAATTTCAAAAATATACACACTTCTCTCCCCCGTAGGCATGAAGGTTGCGTTAGCTAGCGTCTGTCAAAGATAACTCCCCTTACGAACTTGCTCCCCCTGAGAAACAATCCCCCTTTATGGGGTGAGGAACAAGCACCAAAACACAAACCACAAGGGAGCAATACAGAATACGACATAGAACAGCTGGTAGCAGAGCAAAGACATACATAAAAGATAACTGACAGAAAGTAAGTACACAGAACAATGAAGAGCAAGAAATACAGTGTACAAGGAATTAGCATACAAGACAGTTATGGGTTAAATTTAGAGTACAAGACACTCTGTGTAAATAGAAAAACAGCAGCTTGCTCGCGCAGGAGTTGAGCAAGAGTCAAGTGTAACGAGGCCGCTCGACTACTCACACGATCAAATTCAGGCACGAGAGCTAGGAACCCGTTGGTGGCCAGGATGCGGATGTAATGGCAAACATAGAAGCCGCAGCTATGAGCATCATCCTGAGCAGGAACGCCTTGCTTGACTCGCGTAATTTCCATCGGTTTGGAGAGATGATAACCACCACACCCATGCTAATATCCCTGCATGACATGGGTGAGAGTGCGATTGAATTCATGCAGTTGTTCACGCCGATGGATTTTAAGGTACTAGGTTTGGAGTCAAAGATGACGATCCTTTGGTTCTTGAAGTCAATGTCGAGAAGAAACCAGTGCAGGGATGTTGACAAGTAGGGAATTAGCACATGGTCTACCTCATCCCAGGGACGGAAGGAGTTCTCATATCTGTGACCTTGTATAATCTCGATCATTGCTGCATCATCGATCAGCTGAGCCTGCATGATCGGCAAACAGAGTTCTGCCTTGGTATCTCTGCGAATGTGGAGAGATAGCTTCTCGAGAAATAACTTTTGTGCGAAGATGAACTGAGTCATCTCGATATTATCCATTTCTTCACCGTCATGGAGTAGTCGACAAAGGTCAGGTCCGGTGAAGAAGGCTTCATAGCCGCAGGTCCTCGCAGTGGTATCCCCAGCAACATAGGTGTTGAATGCAGCCAGTTCAGCTGAGGTGCCTCCAGTAGTTACAATGCGAGGTGGGGCTAATGGTTGGTCGGTAGTGGTAGCGGTTGGTTTGGTGGGTGAAGCAGGCATGGTGTACTCAGCCATACTTGGATGTGAAGTTGAGGGGCCTGGCTGAGTGGAAGAAGATGGTTGGCAGGGAGCAGCCAGCTGCTTCTTCATGCGGGTTGCAATGGGAACATCATCATCATCATCAGAATCTGAGATGACCGTGGTTCTGTGGGTGCGCTTTCTCCCCCGCATGTAAGTGGCAGTAGGCTGAGGTTGTGAGTGACTCGGAGAAGGTGCAGCTGGCTGTGGAGTATCGTCTGGTTCAGGTGCAGGTCGGTCAGATGGCTGTGGGAGTGTGTTTTTGACAGTTAGAGATATTTCACCACTGGCAAGACGATGACATTCTGACAGAATAGCTCCCAGAGTTGTACTGAGTCCTTTGTATTGTCTCTGGTAAGCTCCTTTGATGTCTTCACAGTGTTCCTCCAGATGTCTAAACCCATCTGTGGTCACACTTGTGAGTGATGTCATTTTTTGCTGCACCTTGTCGAGGGTACGGTCTGATGATTCAACTTGAGTTCGTACCTCTTCGATGCTTGACTCCATGGTAGCCAGTCGTTCTTCAAAGGTCTGAGATACTGATGTCTTGAGGATGCCAGAGGAAATCAGTTTCTCAATGACCTTGCTAGCCAGAAGATCTACTTCTTCGGCCGTCAGAGAACGTGAGTGAGACGCAGCTGGTACTGGAATAGCCATTGGGATATTAGCTGCGAACTCCTCACTCACTTGAGTGGCCACCTGATGAACGATATGTGCAGATGGTGTGGCCATCTCAATCCTTTCCACAGTCTCACGAACTTGGGAGACAGATCCTCCATCGGAGTCACTGGCTGCAGCACCAGGAGTTTCTTCTTCTTCTGCTTCTTCTTCTACAACAATGCCTACCACCTTAACATCATGTGGAGTAGATGTGACAGGTGAGTCCACCATGATAGGAGATGGGGCAACTACTGATACGGCTTCCACTGGGTCTCTTCTTACACGACCTTGCTCGACTAACCAATGAATCAGATTGTCTCTATCTACCATCTGTTTACCAAAGGCGATCCATGCCTTTCGTAAATCAGCGGGGGTCATATGAGCCTTGGCATACTCCATATAAAAATCTTCTAGCTCAGACTCCCCAAGGGTGCTCAATAGTACAGGTGTAGTACCCCTATCCTCTGGGGTTTCCTGTGTTGGTGTCTGCCCTCCAAATGTAGGTTCTCTTACTTCTGCAGTATCCTTGGGCAGTTCTGCAGTAGGGGCCTCCTCAGGTGTAGAATCAGTGGGGAGATGAGTTCTGGCAATGTTCTCCACCACTTCAGTTATATGTATTGTTGCGGCGGATGCAGAGGAGCCCCTAGAAGTCTGTGAGACACGAACCGGTTGTCGTGGTATGCAAACTGGGGCTCGTACAGAGCTGGATGTGTCTCCTGCATGACTTCTTGCACCTGACTCAGGCCTCTTCATTGACTTGATCTCCAGCCGACCATCCTCATAAATACTTTTAAATATGTATTTGGTCGGTAGTGGCACTGAGGGCCTGTTGCAGAATACGTCAGGGTGCAGGAACCTAAGGACTTTGGTGAGAAGAAGTCCAAAGTGTCCCTTCTTGCTTTTTATCATGGAGTGTATCTGTGTTCCCCAGTCTACTCGTCTTCCCTATAGAACACTGCACATGATCTTCATCTGCTCATGACTTGCAGAGTCATGAGCCGTCTTCTTACACAGTAGGCACTGTCCGGTGACTATGAGAGTCGCTAGTGCCTGATCGGAAAACCCAATCTTCAGGGCTCCCCGACCTTGCTTTTCGGGATTAGAGTACCCAAGAAAAGACTTACACTCTTCTCTAGAAAGACTAGGAAAAGGATCAAAGTTACCTTTCAGGAGTGGAAGTGCATCTCGGATTGTTTCGGCAGAGATACGAATCTCCACTCCGTGTACAGTTCCCACCAGGTCGTCTCCAGCGAATGCCATGGTCTCGTACAATTTCGAGACATCTTCTATCAGTAAGTCTTGCATCCCCGAGCAGACAGATGCAATATCGGTTTCATCGAGGCGGCTTCTGAATTCGTCCAGCCAGCTGACTTTGGCGTCGCCTATGGCTTCCCAGTCGATGATGAATCCCGGGACGATGTTGCGTATGTCATCGGCCATCGATGACCTTGGTCCTGCCATTGAGCTTGTAGAGAGAGAAAGAGACACTCATATAGAGAGATTGTAAGGTTCGAAGTTGGTTAGGGGAGAGAGAAAGAGAGAAAAAGATAGAATCGAAGAGAGAGAGAGAGAGATTTCTAGGGTTAGGGTTTGAGTGTGAAAACGACGAACATACCTTCGAGCCCCGTCTCTGTCAGTAGCTTATATATGAGTTGAGAAGTGTATCGTAGAAGTCACTCACTCTGTCGGTTCGTCTTCGTGGTCTGCGTTCTTTTCTCTGACCCGCCTCTCTGTCATTCGGATCCACCCGTTGGAATATTCAAGCAATGATTCCACGTCACCCCTTAAGTAGGTGTAACTCCCATTTTAAGTGCACAGTGACGTGTTGACGTGTCTGCGATGTTTGAATAGTAAGTGATAGACTCTGTCTCGCTTCGATACTTTGGACTACGACTCTACGAAGCTGCATTAGGATGCTTTGAGGCTACGACCCTCGAGGCTTCGAAGCAGCAGTCTTCGATCCCGCAGTTCTTCGATGGAGTTTGCTTCGAGGTTGATTGCGAATTCAGCGAGCGGTGGATTTCTCTGGACCTTTTTCAACACTTAACAACACACATGAGATGCATATGACAATTCACATCATATGATTCATGATGAACAGTGTTGTGAGTAGAATTGAAATTACATATCCAGAACTTGATTTCTTTCATCCGTAATACCTGGTTTACATGTATGCCTACTGCATCACTACCATTCAACTCTCCATTTACCTTAGAAATGACTAAGTACTTCATCACACTACATCTTGTGCGAGAAAATGATCACTATGTTAACATAGCAACCAGTAAACCATGGTTTATCAATTGTAACAACCCAATCATGAATTTTGAGTCTCCTCACATATTTAGCAAAACTCACTCAGCGGAGGCCTCACCCTCTCACTCTCGGATCAGCATGTGAGTTTGATTCAGGAACTAGAATTACACTGTTTGGTAAGCTCATGGTCAACCGAATCTTACCACAACCCTGATCCAACAATGATTTTCAGTTCAGCATAGATGACTTGAGAGACAAGATGGCCCTATTGAGAATCAGACACACACTCTATCCTTGTCTAATTTACAACACAGTAATGGTAGAGTTTGGAGTTTGATCATTCAGATTGTCTGCGTGAGTTGTCTCTTTTTTTTTTGTAGAGCACTAATTTTCAGCGCTTATTCATGAGCCTTTTTTACAAGGACAGAGCTCAACGCAATATCTTTTTGAATCACATGATCATACAATTTTACCTCCAGCTATTACTCTAACAGAGACACAAATTGGGAGAATAGTGAGGACTCCCCCTCAGATAGGCATTCAATTTATTTTCTAGCTTTTGTCTTTTTCACCTTGCCTTTTTCTACTGAAAGGTAGTGGCTCTTCTTAAGTAATAAGTTTTTTATGATTCTTAAATACTACAGTTTCAGTCATCCTTTGAGCATTAAATCATTGAGGATCTTTTTCGTGCAAGCCAACAGTATCATGAGATATAATAGTTCCTGCTAGTTAATAAATGCAATACCACACAAGTGATATTCACTCAGAATAAAATAGCAAGTAGTGGGAATATCTTCTAATTTAAACATAAAGGGAATTGCACTCATTTCACTCAAGACTTAAGGATTCATGACAGGTTGCACAAAAGACTTGCACTAGGTTCAGAGGTGGCAAGTTTCATCCATGTGATTTCTCACTTTCCCGCAGTAGATATGCTTGAATCACACTTAGCCATTACTAATTTTCATGGAGATATAAACAGTTATTAATAGTGCCATACTTATGTTCATGCACAGGTAATTAGGTTGAAATGAAACATAAGACATGCTGTGAGACTTATGAATTTAAATCTAACATGCCAAGTTTTGTCAGAAGTTCATTGAACCTGGCTTCTTGCAGTGGTTTGGTGAATATGTTGGCAAGCTGGTCATCTGTGGATATGTACTCCAGGGAAATGTCTTTCTTTAGCACATGATCACGTATGAAGTGATGTCTGACCTCAATGTGCTTGGTTTTGGGATGCATGACAGGATTGTTGGAGATTGCAATGGCACTTGTATTGTCACAATACAGAGGCACGACTTTCAGGTTAAACCCATAGTCTGAAAGTTGACTGGCCATCCAAAGCAATTGAGCACAACAGCTTCCGGTAGCAATATATTCAGTTTCAGCTGTGGAAGTTGAAACTGAATTCTGTTTCTTGCTAAACCAGGATACAAGTCTGTTGCCTAAAAGTTGGCATGTTCCACTTGTGCTCTTTCGATCAATCCTGCATCCGGCAAAGTCTGCATCTGAATATCCTCTCAGTTTAAAATCAGACTCTTTTGGATACCATAGTCCCAAATTCTCTGTTCCCTTCAGATACCGCATAATCCTCTTGACATGTGACAAGTGGGATTCCTTGGGATTAGCTTGGTATCTGGCACAGATGCATGTTGCAAACATTATGTCAGGTCTGCTTTCTGTCAAGTACAGCAAGGATCCAATCATGCTTCTGTATTCTGAGATATCCACCTCCTTGTCTGCTTCATCCATATCCAGTTTGGCATTTGTAAGAATGAGAGTTTTCATGTGTGTCACATCAGTCATCTTAAACTTCTTCAGAATCTCCTTTGTGTATTTGGTTTGACTAATAAAGATCCCATCCTCCAATTGCTTGACCTCTAATCCAAGGAAGAATGAGAGTTCTCCCATCATACTCATTTCATATTCGCTTTTTATTTGATGGGAGAAGTTTTCACATTGCTTTTTGTCCCTTGATCCAAAAATGATGTCATCCACATAAATTTGGACTATCAAGGGTGATCCTTTTCCTTCCTTGAGAAACAGTGTGGGGTCAATTTTGCCTTTTTTGAACTTATTTTTGATCAAAAACTTTGATAATGTTTCATACCACGCTCTGGGAGCTTGTTTTAATCCATAGAGAGCCTTTTTCAGTTTGTATACCTTGTGCTCTTGGTTCGGCTCTAGAAATCCGGGCGGTTGTTCAACATAGACTTCTTCTTGGAGGTCTCCATTCAAGAAAGCACTCTTGACATCCATCTAATAAAATTTGAAGTCCTTGAATGCTGCATATGCTAAGAACATGCGAATGGCCTCCAGTCTAACAACTGATGCAAAGGTTTTATCATAGTCGATTCCTTCTTCTTGTCTGTATCCTTTTGCAATCACTCTGGCCTTGTTTCTGATGACAACACCATCAGCATCAAGTTTGTTTCTGAAGATCCATTTCACGCCAATGACTTGCTGTGATCTGGGCCTCTTGACCAACTCCCATACTTTCTGTCTTTTGAACTGATTTAATTCTTCTTGCATCGCATCAATCCAATGGTGATCCTGAACTGCATCATCAATTGATTTTGGCTCCACTTGTGATAGGAAACACATATACAGATTTTCATGAAGTGTGGCAGCCCTTGTTTTGACTCGTGCAGCAGGATCTCCAATTATCAGTTTAGAAGGGTGGTCCTTTAATCTTCTTCTTGTCTTTGGAAGGTCTTCTCTTTCTTCATGATGAATGCCCAATTGCTCAATGTCAGGTTCTTGAGCTGGCAGAAGTGGCAGAGTCTGAACAGGTTGAATGTTAGAGTCATGGTTTTCTGCTAATTTTTCACTTGGTTCCTCAGCAACCGGTTCAGCTCTATGTTTAATAGGTTCAGGTGCATCTTCCAATGTTTCTGTTGTAGTGGGATTATTTGTGTCTTGGTCTTCTACAATGACAATGCCCTGTACTTCATTTACATTTGGGTCTCCTTTCTGCATTCCATGGTTAGTCTCATCAAAAGAAACATGAATAGACTCTTCAACAACTTTGGTTCTTCTATTAAATACACGATAAGCCTTACTAGTCATGGAATATCCAACAAGATATCCATCATCTGATTTGGCATCAAACTTGTTCAAGTAATCCTTGCCGTTGTTCAGAATGTAGCAAGTACACCCGAAGATCCTTAGGTGACCAATGTTTGGTGTCACGGACCGAGGCTTATCCTAGCACAGTTAGGCTATTTTGGGGTATTTTCCCTTTGTAAAGTGTTGTACTTAGCTTATAGAGTAAGTTGTAGAGATTTTAGATTTCGATCATATATGATGTCTCCTGGTGACATAGCCAGAAACGTGTTAACATCTATATGTAGGGGAGTGATGTTGTAAAGCTTTCAAGCAATCAATACAATCGTTTGTTGCCTTCGTTTAAATCGTTCTTCCGCTAAGCGCTTCCCTACACAAATGCTTTACAGCGGATCGATGGGTTTCGATCCAAATGCAATGAGTTAGGATGACCTAGCGTTCCTTCGTACGGGTGGGAACTAGGTGCCGCACGGGTTAAGCTGCTATAAAGGCTGACCCCGTGACAAGCGGTATCAGAGCACGGTTGGTGCTAAAGTTCGGTGGAACAATCAAAAGCTTCGACACGGTGCAAAATGACAAACAGAGGATCTGTTGTCATTAGTGGTGGCGACCACGAAGGCCGCGACAAGGAGCACCACACTAAAAAACGGAGGAGAGATAAGTCCGTTTCGAGGGAAACATGTCCGCTGGAGAGTCGGCTAGCCAAATTGGAGTTGGCGTTAGCCGAACAGATGGAGGTGGTCGAGGAGCACATTGAAAGCATCGAAAAGCTGGACCCAGAGGGTGAGGAAAGCTTTGGGAGGATGCAAGGGCTTCTCAACTCCGTCATGGATGACATGAACTCTCGGTTCGACGGCCTGAAGGGTTCTCTCATGTCCCAAATCCTGGCGATGCAAGAGGAAATCAAAGAGATCAAGGCGGATTGGTCTCTATGCAAGATGGCGGTCACCCAAGGTGGCGTTGGCGGCCATTCCAGCTCCAAAATCGATGTGCCAAAGCCTAAGACCTATGCTGGGTCTAGGAATGCAAGGGAGTTAGACAACTTCCTTTGGACCATGGAGCCGTACTTCGATGCCTTGAACATCGCCGACGAGGCAAAGAAGGTGAAGACCGCTCCGCTATACTTAGTCGATTCGGCTATGGTGTGGTGGAGGCGACGATATGCCGACAAGGAGTGCGGCCTATGTATTATCGACAATTGGGCGGATTTCAAGCGGGAGATCAAGGCCCAGTTCTATCCCCAGAACGCGGAGGACGAGTCCCGGGCGAAACTTTGGTGCCTTACCCATAAAGGCACGGTGCGGGAGTACGTCCGCGAGTTTTCAGAGCTAATCTTGGAGATCCCGTACATGTCCACGAAGGATTCATTATTTTCTTTCATGGACAGATTGCAACAATGGGCAAAGCTGGAGCTGCAACGGAGGAATGTGCAGGACCTGGCGTCGGCCATGGCGGTGGCCGAATCACTTATCGAATACAAGAAGCCGGAGAAGGCCACCAGCTCATCGACTTCCAAGGCGAACAGGTTCCACAAGGAGAAGCGTGGGGGAGACAACCGAAGTGAAGGAAAAGGGAGACCCTTCCAACCATCTAAAGACTTTCGCCCAAAACATTTCGCGAATAGTTCCAAGGATGGGGAGAAGCCAAAGATCTCCTGTTTCCTTTGCGAAGGCCCTCATAAGGCGTTTCAGTGCCCGAAGCGCTCCAAGCTCTCGGCGATGATCAATGAAGACGAAGGAAGGGGTGCGAGGGATCCAAGACTTGGTTCCTTGCAACTCCTCAACGCAATCAAGGCGAAGGTGGAGGTGCCACCATCCGGACGACAGAAGGGGCGCATGTACGTGCTCGCTAAGGCCAACAACCTTGAAACTAAGGCCTTGGTGGACACAGGTGCGACCAATAACTTCATCAAGGTCGAAGAAGCTCATAGACTGGGGATAGTCTACAAGGAAGAGAGGGGCTGGCTGAAGGCGGTGAACTCCAATGCTAGTCCAATCCATGGCGTGGCTCGAGGTGTCGAGCTAGGTATTGGCGAGTGGAGAGGCAAGGTGAATCTCTCCGTGGTGTCAATGGACGACTATCCCATGGTGCTGGGGATGGAGTTCGTTGACCAGGTGCGGGCAATTCCAATTCCAAGCACCAACACGATGTGCATCATGGACGAGGGAAAGACGTGCATAGTGAAGGTAATGAGGGAGGAAGAGCTCAAGGCGAAGTCTCTTTCGGCGCTCCAACTGTCTAAAG
Source organism: Taxillus chinensis (assembly GCA_023512835.1). Classification (NCBI taxonomy): domain Eukaryota; kingdom Viridiplantae; phylum Streptophyta; class Magnoliopsida; order Santalales; family Loranthaceae; genus Taxillus; species Taxillus chinensis. The sequence goes on from CM042084.1 coordinate 37,803,266, forward strand.
GAGTTAGGCGACAGGAACCAACCTTCATTGCCATAGTGAAGGAAAAAGGCCCAAGTGTTGGGGAGGAGCCCCCAACCGAATTGAAGATGGTCCTTAAAGAGTTTGGGGACGTTATGCCACCCGAACTCCCCAAACAACTTCCACCGAAGCGGGAGGTGGACCACAAGATCGAGCTAGAGGCCGGTGCAAGGCCTACTGCTGCGGTGCCCTATCGGATGGCACCACAGGAGTTGGAGGAACTTCGGAAACAATTGAAGGACTTATTGGATGCCGGATTCATTCGGCCATCCAAAGCGCCATTTGGAGCACCGGTGTTGTTCCAAAAGAAGCACGATGGGTCGATGCGGCTCTGCATTGACTATAGGGCGCTGAACAAGATAACGGTGAAGAACAGCTACCCCATCCCACTTATATCCGACCTCTTTGATCAACTTGGTGCTGCGAGATGGTTCTCAAAGTTAGACTTGCGGTCGGGATATTGGCAAGTGCGGATAGCCGAAGGTGATGAGGCAAAGACGGCGTGTGTCACAAGATACGGCTCTTACGAGTTCTTGGTGATGCCCTTTGGCCTCACAAACGCCCCTGCCACATTCTGTACGTTGATAAACCGGATCTTCCAACCATACTTGGACAGATTCGTCGTAGTGTACCTTGATGACATTATCATCTATAGCAAAACGTTGGAGGAACACAAGGCACACCTACGGCGGGTTTTCCAAATCTTAAGGGAGAACCAACTCTTTGTGAAGAAGAAGAAATGTGACTTTGCAAAGAAGGAGGTGCCCTTCTTGGTTCACATCATTGGCGGCGGCAAACTAAAGATGGATAACAAAAAAGTGTTAGCCATCAAGGAATGGGAGACGCCCAAAAAAGTACCTGAGATACGTTCCTTCCTTGGCTTAGTTAATTACTATAGAAAATTCATCCGCGGCTATTCCCATATTGCCGCACCCTTGACGGAACTATTAAAGAAGAACAAGACTTGGGTGTGGGATGATGCTTGCCGAGAGGCATTCGAGAAGTTGAAGCAAGCCGTGACAAACAGACTAGTGATGGCACTGCCGGACCATACAAAGCCTTATGAAGTTCACACGGATGCTTCAGACTTTGCCATCGGTGGAGTTCTAATGCAGGAGGGGCATCCTGTAGCATATGAAAGCTGGAAACTTAATGGCACCGAACGGAGGTACACGGTGCATGAAAAGGAGATGACGGCAGTTATGCATTGCCTTCGGGTGTGTAGGCATTACTTGCTAGGGTCCAAGTTCGTGGTAAAGACGGACAACATTGCTACGAGTTATTTTCTAACTCAAAGGAACTTAACTCCGAAGCAAGCACGGTGGCAAGGACTCCTAGCGGAATTCGACTTTGTGCTCGAGTACAAACCGGGCACAAATAATGTGATGGCCGATGCACTAAGTCGAAAGGCGGAACTCACAGCCATTAGCCAACCACAATTCCCCCCTGGTGGACAAACTGAAGGAAGGAATGGAGCACGATCCATTAGCCAAGTCCTTGGTGGAATGCGTCAAAGCTGGGAAGACGCGGCGATTTTGGCTAAGGGACGACTTGCTCCATACTCGAGGGGAATGGGTGTACGTTCCCAAATGGGGAAGTTTGAGGAGAGACATCCTCAAAGAATGTCACGACTCGCGGTGGGCTGGCCATCCCGGAGTTGATCGTACCTTGGCGTTGGTGGAACGGAGCTACTACTGGCCTCAACTTTACAAGGATGTCCAAGTGTACGTGAGGACTTGTCTTGTGTGCCAACAAGACAAGATAGAGAATCGGCAATCGGCGGGATTGTTAGAACCTTTGCCTACCCCAGAAAGACCTTGGGAGAGCGTCTCCATGGACTTCATTGTTTGTTTCCCAAGATCCGAAGGATGCAACACGATCATTGTGGTGGTCGACCGATTCTCTAAGTATGGAGTTTTCATTCCAGGCTCCAAAGGACTGCACGGCAGACGACACGACCCGACTATTTTTCAAGTACGTGGTGAAGTACTGGGGCATTCCAAAGACTATTGTGAGCGATTGGGACTCACGATTTACTGGGCGGTTTTGGAACAAGCTGTTTCGAATAATGGGTTCGGACTTAAACTTTTCAACAAGTTTTCACCCACAAACAGACAGCCAAACGGAGCGTGTCAATGGCTTACTAGAACTATACTTGAGGCACTATGTGAGTGCCAATCAAAGAGATTGGGCCAAGTTGCTGGACATAGCCCAATTCTCATATAACTTATAGAAGAGCGAGTCCACGAACGAGAGCCCGTTCGAACTCGCAACTGGGCAGCAACCATTGATGCCCACTTCCATCACTCGGGGGTATACTGGAAAGAGCCTCGCGATGTTCAAGTTTGCAAAAGGATGGCATGAACAGACGGATCGGGCTAGGGCATACTTGCACAAAGTGGCGAAGAAGATGAAGAAGTGGGCGGATCAACAAAGGAGGCCCTTAGAATTTCAAGAAGAAGATATGGTGATGCTCAAACTCCTTCCGCGCCAAACCAAAGCACTTAGACAATTGCATAAGGGTTTGGTGCGCCAATATGAGGGGCCTTTCAAAGTACTTAAGAGAGTTGGAAAGGTCTCATACAAACTGGACCTCCCAACTAGCTTACAAAGGCATCCGGTGTTCCACGTTAGTTTGCTCAAGCCTTACCACGAAGACTTGGAAGATATGAGCGGACAACGGGCGGTGCGGACACCAACAACATCAACAGGCAAGACCTACGACAAAGAGATAGAGAAAATTCATTCTCGTAGAGTCGTGCCAAGAAGAGGCGTAGATCCAAGCCGGGTGGAGTACTACGTCCAATGGAAGAACAAGCCGGTTGAAGAGGCAAGCTGGGAGAAGGAAGAGGATCTGGGGCAATTCTCCAAGGAGATTGAAGAGTACCATGAAGGAGTCGAACGCTATATCAGGCAGTTTGACGAGCTCGAGGAAGCCGAAGACGCAACGAGGACGCTGCGAAATCGGGTGGGGGAGAATGTCACGGACCGAGGCTTATCCTAGCACACTTAGGCTATTTTGGGGTATTTCCCCCTTGTAGAATGTTGTACTTAGCTTATAGAGTAAGTTGTAGAGATTTTAGATTTCGATCATATATAATGTCTCCTGATGACATAGCCAGAAACGTGTTAACATCTATATGTAGGGGAGTAATGTTGTAAAGCTTTCAAGCAATCAATACAATCGTTTATTGCCTTCATTTAAATCGTTCTTCCGCTAAGCGCTTCCCTACACAAATGCTTTACAGCGGATCGATGGGTTCCGATCCAAATGCGACGAGTTAGGCTGACCTAGCGTTCCTTCATACGGGTGGGAACTAGGTGCCGCACGGGTTAAGCTGCTATAAAGGCTGATCCCGTGACATTGGTCTCCTTCCCTTCCATAACTCATAGGGTGTTTTCATGGCTCGTTTGTTAATTAGAGTTCTGTTTTGTATATAATAAGCAGTGGCAACAGCTTCAGCCCATAGGGATTTTGGGAACTGAGCTCCTGTCAACATAGTTCTAGCTGCTTCAACTAATGTACGATTCTTTCTTTCAGCCACTCCATTTTATTGTGGAGTTCTTGGTGCTGAGAAATTATGTTGGATACCATGTTCAGTACAAAACTCTAGCATATCAGAAAATTCAAATTTCTTGCCATGATTTCTACGAATGTACTTAATAGAGAGACTCTTAACATTTGTGACCCAATTGAAGAGTTCAACAAGATTCTCAAATGTTTCAGTTTTATTTTTGAGAAACATGACCCATGTGTATCTGGTATAGTCATCTACTACTACAAGAAAGTATCGTACACCAGATAAGGAAGACACATTTATTGGTCCACATAGGTCCATGTGCAGAAGTTCAAGTGGTTGTGTGATTGAGGTTTTATCTACACTCTTAAAAGAATGTTTAACCTGCTTACCTAGCTGACAATCCCTACAAGGGTGTTCTTTCTCATAAACATGCTTGGGTAAGCCCTCAACCAAATCAAGAGATGCCAGTTTAGACATAGTCTTAAAGTTTAAATGGCCAAATCTCTTATGCCACAACCAACTAATGTCAGGTGAAGCTTTGGACAGAAAACAAATTGGTTCATCAGATTGAGCATTACCAAAGACCAACTTGTAGACATTGCGTTGTCTATGCCCATTTAGTTTCACCTCTTTGGAGACAGGATCCATAACTGTGCAGGTGTGTTTAGTGAACAAAACTTCATAACCCTTGTCACACAATTGATTTATGCTCAACAGGTTATGTTTAAGACCTTAAACAACAGATACATTTTGAATGGACATAGAACCATTAGAGAGAGTACCCTTACTAACAATCTTACTCTTTTTATTGTCCCCGAAAGTGACAGATGAAGCTGCAACCTCCCTTACCTCACTCAAAAGAGAGGCATCATCTGTCATGTGCACAAAACAGGCACTATCAAGATACCACTGGCTGGAATTGATCTTTTGTTTCCGGTGGCTGCTTTCAGCTTCAAGTACCTGTTCCTGTACAATGAGCAACTAAGTCTTCGGGGCCCAATTAAGATTGAGCTTTGGGTAAGTGAAAGCTGCGATTGACAATTTGGGTTTCCAATAAGAAGGACCAGATTTAACTTTCCATGCTAATCTTGGTGATCCTTCATTAGATTTATTAGCAGGGTTAATCTTTAGATTTTCAGCACGTTTTCCTTCCTTATTGTTGTCTTTGACAGCTTTAGTAAGCACATGTTTGACAGTTTTCTTCACAGGCTTGGTCTTTAAGTCTTTTGAATGGGTAGCCTGTGTGTACCTGGTATGTTTCTTCCTATCAGAGTTGCTGTTGCACTGTAGATTTTTAGTGAAATTAAGCTGTTTAAGGTTTACCCTGATTTCTGTGGCAATCTCCTTCATAAGATACTCAGGGTAGAATCTGCACTAATAGGAGAGATGTCCAACTTCACAGCAGATGGGGCATGTGACAGGTTTAGGTTGAACACTCTGTCTCAAGGGTTTTGCTGGAGTGTTAAGAGGTTTCCTAGGTTTTCTCACATATCCTAGACCGTTCTTAACTCTTCCATCAGAGACAAACTTGGGCTGGAAGGCAGCAGCCTTGCTGGATGAACCAGTCTCAAATATAGTAGTGTGTCTACTTGGTTTTGTCTCTGAGATAACTACACTCTTACCCTTGCATTGGGATGTAGAGGACAGGTTGACTGAAGGTTCAGCTTTGAGTTCTTTCTTAGCAACTACTGCATCACTGTCCTGAGATGCAACAGTACCCAGGTCTTTGAGTTCGGGTGTTACTGGTTTGGGTGAACTAGCAACAGCCATTGATACCTCCTTTCCACAATCAACGAGCACACTGCCAGTAGGAACAAAGCCAGCAAGACACTTGGTCTGTACAGGGTAGGTCTGGGCCTTGGCTATTTGGTCTTCAGAGAAACCTAGACCTAAGGCTAGACCCCTAACATCTGGAGTAGTCCTAAAGTGGGCTGCAATCTCAGCAAAGTCTTGCCACTATTTACTTATTTGTCTTTGTTTTTCCAGTTTTGTTTTGGTTTCAGCTAATTCCTTTTCAAGCCTATCGATGTCTTTATTAGTCATTTTTAGTTGACCAGTTTTGTCCAAAAGATCGTTGTGTGTGATTCTCATCTCACTCACTTCAGCTCTTAATCTTCTCTTTGTTATTTCATAATCATCTATAGAGTCTCTATATTCACATGAAAGTCGTTCCAGTTTAGAATAGTATCTTTCTTTGTTAGCTTTCATAGGAAGAAATTGTTCCTTTATTTCTTTAAGAGCTCTATAGGTATCTTCATATTCAATGTAGAACTCTTCATAAGTTCTTACCTTGAGGGGAGGAGAATGGTCAGCCATGAAGCAGATTAGACCTTTCTCTTTCTTCTCATTGTCAGAAGATTCCTCTTCCTCCTCAGTGTCACTGTTAAATTTGTTGGGGACAAGAGCCTTCTTCCTCTTTCTGTTCAGCTGTCTCCTTTTTCTCCCTCTTCAGCTTATAACAGTCAGCAGCAAAGTGGCCGGGCTTGTTGCAGTGATAGCATTGCAACTTGTCCTTATCTTTTCCCTTAGAGAAAGATGAGGAAGACTGCCTTGCTTTCCTTCTGTAGTTCCCCCTTCTCTTCGCCGGTTTCTTGATCGGAAATGCCACTTCTTCATCTGAGGCACTATCGGAGCCAAGTTCATCAGCTTCATCTTCTTCCTCTTCTGAAGATGGTTCCCGTGGTTCAGCAGCAGCCTTAAAGGCAACAGACTTCTCCTTTTTCTTGGAAGGGTTCTCAAATGCCTCAAGCTCTTCTTTTTGCATTTCAAACGTCTTGAGGTTCCCATATAATGCTTCCAAGGCACAAGTCTTCCATTCCTTCAGTTGACGGATGGCTGATGTCTTTATCAGTAGTCTCAAGGGTAAAGATCTCAGAAATTTGTCATTTTGGTCCTTTTGAGATATCTCAACGTTGTAAGTCTTCATCCGTTGAATCAGACCTGTGAACCGTTTATAGATACTATCCAATGACTCCTTCGGTTCACATCTGAAGGCTTCATACTCTTGTTTGAGCATGGAGATCTTGTTGTTCTGTATTTGCTCATCTCCTTCGTAGATAAGACAGAGCTTGTCCCATACCTCTTTAGCAGTTTCAAGATCTTGCACATCAGTGAATATGTCATCATCGAGTGCAGAGAAAAGTATAGCTTTTGCCTTGAAGCCGAGCTTTACTTTCCTCTGCTCCACCTTAGACCAACTATCTAGGTCTTTCGTCATTATCCGACCTCTTTGCATACTCTTTGGTGTGAAAGGTCCGTTCTTTATTGTTTCCCAGAGATAGGTGCCGAGTATGTCTAGGTGTGCTCTCATTCTCGCTTTCCATTTGGAAAAGCACGCGGGTGTGCACATAGGTACTTGGGAGGATGAGCCAGGCAAAACATCATAGAAGTCTTCTTGTTCTTTCTTATTGCTGTTGGTACTCGGTTCTCCCTGCTCCTGGTCTCTAGTCGCTCCTTCCTTTGGAACACGACTGGCTTCAAGTTCCTCAACAGGAACTGGAGCTTGCTCGGGAGCTAGAACTGCACTGCTGGAATCCATGTCAGCCATTAGGGATCTCTACAGAGTTGTAGAACTGCTCTGATACCAATTGTAGGTCCCAAAGTGAGTCTAGAGGGAGGGTGAATAGACTTTCTTCGTGCGCGGAAGCTAGACTGTTAGCTGGTTTTGGATTACTCTAGCGATGACTATGATGGAAGTATTTATGGAGAAGATGACAGAAGTATTGTGAGGATAAAGTGAGTGATAATGAACTATTAGACAAAATTGAGATAAGAGTAAATGCTCTTTTCTCAACAGATCTCAGTTGTGAAAGAGATGGTTTATGATAGATCGAAGTGTGGAAAACAAACAACACTGAGATCAAGACTTAATGAAAGTGCTAGATCTTTGATGAACAAGAGATTCGTGAATACTCAAACAGATTGCTCTTGTTCTTGACTCACACGGCACACAGCACTTCTTCAATTTCTCACAGTCTCTCTCTCTAGTGTTGGAACACTCTTTTTTTTTTGTTCTGCTAAGATTATTTTTCTCTAAGTCCGTCAAAACCATTATCTTGTATTCTGTGTGTTTCCTTCTTTTGAGAGAGAGGTTAAACTCTTGATTTTGTCGTTAAGTGCGTGAGAGATATATTTTTAAGATTAAAGTGCTCGTGCGCCATGATGTCCATCCTGATAGACTGACTTTCCGCCACTGAAAATGCGGAATGTCAGGGGATGGGTTGATCTGCTTTGATTTGCAGATCAGATGCCCATACTGCGTATTTGGCACGCAGTCGATCTTGGCCATTCATCCGTAGATGGTAGTTGGCAGCAATTAATGTGTCATTAATGCGCTCAATTGCTCAGAACGGCGCAGACTTGCTGTACAAACCCTAGCTGACAATATCGCTAAGTGGCTATGTTTAGGGTTGTAAGTTTGCCTCGGAGGTAGATGCCTCGTAGGTTCGGCGACTCGAAGATTTCAGTTAGCACCTGTAGAAAGTTGCGAAGTTTTGCTTCAGACTTTATGGTGTTTCTGCGAGTCTACAACTCACATCTTCCAGTCTTCGAGGCTAGAGGTCAGGTTGGATTAGCCTTTTGAGTCACTCTGTTAACTGAAGTCTACGACTCTGTGAGTCTACGACTCTACGAGTCTTAGACTCGCAGTCCATCTAATCTACCTGTTATTGTAGCTACGAGTCTACGACCCTAGTTCTGCGGGTCTACGACCTTCGAGTCTCTCAGTTTACTATATTTGACTAAGTGGTCTGAAAATCTTCGACTCTACGAGTCTTCAACTTCGCTTTTCTACCTTAGTCTTTCACAGAGGCTCATAAACTGAGTTTCTGTATAGTTACGACCCTTTAGCTACAACTCTCCGTCATCGATCTCCTAGTCTGGAAGTGTGGCAATTTCTTTATAGTGACTGTGTCCCTTGAGTCTACGAGTCTACGACTCTATGACCCTCGAGTTACAGTTTCATTTGTTTGCCAGTCTTTATAGCATTGGCTCTTCGACCTTCAACCTATGAATCTACGAGTCCAGTTTTCTTAACCATGTTCGAAGGCTTTGACTCTACGACTTTCAATTTACGAGTCTACGAGTCCGGTTTTCTCTACACTGTTCGAAGGCTTTGACTCTGCGACTTTCGATCTATGAGTCTACGAGTCCTGTTTTCTTAACAGTGTTCGAAGGTATTGACTCTACGACTCTACGAGTCTTCGAGTCTAGTGGCAATTTAAGTTCTGTTAATTGACTTAAGTATTTATCGGGACTCTACAATTTTGCGTGCTACGAGTCTACGAGTCTACTAGTCATTTAGCTTTGGTTACTGTTCTTAAAAGTTCTTCGACTCTACGAGTCTCCAAACTTATTGACGCTTACAGTAACACTCATTTCCGTACTATGACTCTACGACCATCGACCCTAGATCTACGAGTCGCAATGTTCTGTCACTGTTTCGCCTTGAGTCTCCAGACTCTACGAGTCTACGAGTCTCTTGCCAATACGTCCTATGACAGTTTCACTTCTACGAACTTCGACTCTTCGACTCTACGACCTTCGGTTCTTCGAGTCTCCAGACTTAGACTATATTTTGGCAGTTTCATCAAATTCTATATTTCCAACAAAAGTATTATTATAAATTAATCGAATTCAATTGAGAAGTAATATATTCAAACATGTTCATCACTATTTATTCACGAACCGAATAAGAGCCTTAAAACTATAAAATTCACGAACTGTTTATGAATGTTACTATTATATTCACAAATTATTCATAAACATTTATGAATAAATATTTATGAACATGTTAACAAATATTCACAAATACAATTATAAAATTCTAAAAATCTGTAAGAAAATTTTAAATCATAAAATTTGTTTCAAAAAAACTATAATACTTCACCGTTAAACTAATATGTTGAAATTATTAGTATGTATATACTTTGTTGTAATATAATAATAATAATAATAATGTTTTATTTAATAAACATTTAAAATTATATGCTTTTTAAATTATATTCAATAAAAATAAATTTTATATATGGTAATTAATTTGTTAATTGCTAATTACGAATAATTTTCATAAACTGTTTATGAACGTTCACAAATATTATAATTATGTTTGCAAACAATACTATTTCCTAATGAATGGAAAAAAAATTATTGAGCCAAATGCGAATTTCTTGATGAACTTTTGCTTCATTTATAGTTCTATTTGGAACTCTTAACAATTTTTTTTTAGAAGAAATAAGTATTAAGTAAAAATCTAAAATTATTAGTATCCGCACAAATGAAATTTAATATGGAAAAGTCTATTCATAGGTACATTATGTAATATAGATAACTCGCACATGAACACTTCTTGTGGTTGGATTGATATTAAGTATATTTCGTTATCCTATTTTTTATTTTTATTTTTAAAATGTGATAGTTATTTTCGAGTAAAAAAATTAAAAATTAAAAACAACAAAAAGTTATTTTCATTCTTAAGGTCTCTTAAAGTGAAAATAACCTTATATTATTTTAGCTTTTAAAATTTTATATTCAAAAACAGCTATTATATTTTGAAAATAAAAGTAGAAAACGGAACAACCAAACATGCTCTATATCTTTTTAAAAAACTATCAATTCAACACAATAAATATACCTTACACGATTTACTAGTACAATACATCTGTATATAATGCTACTCATTTAATATTATTCATATGTTGAAACTATTAGTCAAATTTCATTATTTATTCTACATTGCAGTGAACTCAAGATAATAATAGCAACATGCATATGAAAGTGTTGTAAAAAAAACACATAAATTTGAATCTATCTCCTTAAAAGTTTTTTTTTTTCAATTTACAAACTACTTTCACTGGTTACAACAATCGTGTGTAATGTATGGGTATATCTAGGTTGATGGCATAGCCCTCATATAGGCCTATCAATTTACGAACTACTATCACTAGTTTTTTGAATTTTTTTTAAAACCTACTTATTCAAAATTTTTAAAATACAATATATGACTCCTTTACTCGGGGCTTGGGCCTTGATTTATGGCAAATCAAACTAACAGGGGATTTGGGTTAGGGCCGCGATGGGGACGCTATTTTGTTGGCCCAATTCAGTTCCTGGTCTGCTACGGTGCTGTTGTTGGCTCTACTCTCCTGGGAGGACAATGCATGAAGGTAATTTTATTCTACCCACATGTTCTGTGTGTGCGCGTTATTAACTTATTATGGCTAAATTGAGAGGTTGTGCAGTCGATATACTTGCTCTCAAACTCAAACCCAACGATGAAGCTGTTCGAATTTGTGATAATATTTGGAGGGCTGATGCTGGTTTTGGCTCAAATGCCATCGTTTCATTCACTGAGGCACATCAACCTCATCTCCCTGCTTTTCTGCATCACCTATAGTGCTTGTGCCACCGGTGGCTCCATCTCTATCGGTACATTTTATCTTCCCCTACACTTGGCACATCCTTGTCTCTTTTAAGTGGTACCATTCAAAACCACATATCATAGGCTGCGGCCTGCAAGCTGTAGTACGACTCCTCTTTGGTTTCCTTATTAGGGGAGTCATCCAAGGGACCAGAGAAGGATTACTCTCTGCAGGGTGGCACCGAGACTCAAACTTTTGGCATCTTTAATGCCATTGCGATAGTTGCCACGACATTTGGCAATGGCATCATCCCGGAAATTCAGGTTTCCATTTACATTCCCCCATTTCTTTCTCATATGTTAGTTCTGTAGGCTAGCATATATCAGTATATCCTGAAAACAGCGCAATCATCCGTTACAGGCAACTATAGCTCCACCGGTTAAGGGAAAGATGTTCAGAGGACTTTGCATCTGTTACACAGTGCTGATAATGACTTTCTTCACTGTGGCTATCTCGGGCTATTGGGCAGTAGGCAACAAAGCCTACCCCCTCATTCTCACCAACTTCTTGGGCAATGGGAAGCCTCTGCTCCCCAAATGGTTCATTTTGATGACCAACATCTTTGTTATCCTCCAACTCTCTGCTGTTGCCGTGGTGAGAACATCCTCTCCATTTACTTCTGCTTTATCTTTCACCACTTAACTGTTTCCTCCATAGTGGCCAATCACATTGCTTGGTGCAGGTTTATTTGCAACCAACAAACGAAGTGCTGGAGCGCACGTTTGCAGACCCGAAAAGCTCCGAATTCTCTTCCCGAAATATCATTCCAAGGCTAATATCTAGGTCTCTGTCGGTCATCCTGGCAACAGTCATCGCAGCTATGCTTCCATTTTTTGGAGACATCAATTCTTTGATAGGGGCTTTTGGGTTTTTGCCTCTAGACTTTGTGTTGCCTGCTGTTTTCTTCAACTTGACCTTTAAGCCGTCAAAAAGGGAACCCCTGTTCTGGCTTAACACAAGTATTGCCGTGTTTTTCTCTGTAGTAGGGGTCATATCAGCAGTTGCAGCTGTTAGACAAATAAGTACTGACGCCAAAACTTATAAATTGTTTGCTAATGTATGATCACATGCAGATTCAGCAAATGTATCCACATATACAATATAATGACAAAAGAAGGTGTCCAAAAACCTTTTATTATTATTATTATTATTATTAATAAGTGGTGGTGGGAGGAGAGGAGAGAGGAGAAAAAATGACACAAATTTATCCTTTGTTAAATTTTAACAATTATATGGGCTATATGTATATTATTATAGCAGAGTTATTATATTTTTTAATAAATTTAATTAAAAGTGAATTAATAAGATTTAAGATTTATTAGACTTAAATGGATCTAATAAAAATACGAGTACTGAGTACTAATGTGTAAAGACGGAATTATTATTTCTAATGAGTCTAATTAGAAATTAAAAATGATAAAAAGTTAATTTAATAAAATTAATTAAATTAACTTTTATATAATTCTACAGTCAATTTCATATCGCATGTTTGATCGTAGTCCCATCGCTAGAGAGGGAAAGGATGATTCTCCAAGGAATTCCGATTTGGAAGAGCTGATCGTAGAAGACTCAAATTCATTCATTAAAGATTATGGCCGATTCTTGATAATTTAACATGGAATTTTAGGTTTTGAATTATGTATTTAATCCTTCAATTGTATCAGAGCCACCTTATGTCAAATTATTGGGTTTCATTTTGATTGCTCGGTAAAATCATATTCCCAAATTGATATTAACCACTGTTTTTTTCAATCAGCTATTGGATTGCAATAAGTCTCGTTTCGTTTCGACGATAACGATTCATATATATTCAATTGGTATATTTTATCCATCAATCGAATATCTATATACATGTTACCATCAATCGGGGTTTTGTTTTGATCAAATCTGTGGTTAGTTTTGGGTCAAATCATGTAATCGCATATATGTCTCTTGGTTCAAGAATTAAGAAATTTTCAAATAACCTATTTTATTTTAACAAATTGAAATCAACACAATATATATATATATATATATATATATATAATTATAAATTTATAGTATTGATCAGAATCCGTAGTGGTTTTTATATATATAAATTTGTATGTAAGTTTATAGTATTAGTTTCTTGCTGGAAATAACTTGAGGGTTCGTATGACGCTAATGTTTAGAAATCTATTAATGCCACTACTGTGATTGAGTTAATGCATCCTTTCCTGCAGTTGTCAGAATAATAATAATATGTATTCTTAGAGCATTGTTTAACAGAATCAGATTTGGTGGTATTGCGTAGACATTATACTGGGAATCAGAAACTCATATCTTTCAATTGGTTTAATATTCTTGAGAAATTCGTTGATATATATATACTGGGCATATGTAAACCAATTCTTTTGAAATTCGTTTATATGAATCAGGACGGGAGAATTGATATACTGGGAGAATTTATATATATATATATATAAAAATTCTGGGAGAAATGATGATCAACAGTTTTTTTTAAAAAAACTGAACGTTGTTGCTAAAATTTATTAAATCCTATAGTATACTGATGGTATTATTAATATTGGTGTAAAATAATTATAAATTTAAATATTGATATGTTTAGGATATATATTTTAAGATAAATTAAATTTTGTAGCATGTCTTAAATTTAAGATAAATTTAATCCTCTCGTGTGGAAAATTAATTGACTTATTCCTAATATGATTACATTCATACATGTAGTAATAAACGCGTGATAATTATTCGGTTTACATATTAATAATTAATCAGCCCAAAGGAAGATTTATTATTTGATATGTATTTATTGTCAGTATTTGATTACTATGACAAGATACTGTTTGAATACTAGAATAGGGTTAACGATTAACCGCAGCGGAAATGGATTTTAATATTTTTATTCCAGTAAACAAATACCAAGATCTAAACATGAATAAATTAATTTAATTTAGCGAAGAGCGAAAAGAAAAAACTAATCTGAAGAACAGTAAAGCTAAAACGTTCTTCTTTTCCCTCTAAGAACGAACTCACGATTAGCCTTTGATCATCCTCGTAGCTGACCTATAAAAAATGGGTTTAATAGGCTTTGCAGCAAGTGCATTGGTCAAGTAATAAAATGGAGTATTAAGACTCTGGTTGTCGAACCCACAGGGAGGTAGCCTTGCTGTTAGGCAGCAAGCACCAAGTACCAAGCTTAAGCTTATGTCTGGCCAATTGATTACACTTGTAATCTAAGTAGATCTACAGAACTTGTAAATTCAGCAAAATCTAGGGAAATGATTGGGTTTAATCGACGCTTCAACGGAGGTTTTTAGCTAGTTTAAGTGATTCTAGGTTCATAATTTCACCACCCATAGCTTTGCAATATTCTGGTTTTAACACTTGCTTAAAAACATTTAATTAATTCCAAGTTTATAATGGTCATCACCCACTGCCTTAACACTTGGTCCATGAAAAGGGAAGTTTAAGTCTTTTAAACCATTTGGTCCATGAGAATTGACCCGTATAAATTGTGTCTATAGGTTTTGCAGCAAGTGCACTAATCAAGTAATAAGGGTTAAGATTACCTAATTATGCATAAACTAGGCATTTCCATTCAAGCAAGTGAATTAAACAAGAACTGAATTTTATTTTATTGAACAGCCATAACCAAACTGAATACAATTTATTGGGGGCTACATTGCTCCTCTAAACTAACAAAACTACTCCATAATCATGACAAAAGCAATAACAATTACAAGAAAGAACATGATTACAGTACCAGGACAATAAAGAAAGACCCCAAGATGAACCAGGACTCCAGCCTCCAAAGACTCCGGCGTCTGATGCCCAAAATCACTCCTTGCCAAGGACAATCCGATCTTTCAGCAATGGCTATAGCTCTTTTTCAGAACTCAGATCAGATTCTCCCACTCAAGATGCTTTACAATGCCTCCAAAACCCCCCTATTTATAGGATTTAGTGGGCCAAATTAGGGTTACAAAAGGTGTACCCTAATTATAAATGTGGTCGCAACCAAAATGACATCGTTTTGGTAAGTGACCCTTATTCTTCATTCAAACCTTAAAAACACCTTAAACAAAGCAGAATTGGATCAAGCTCCAGAAGAGAAAAATCATCAGCATAACAAAACAAAGGTGACTGTGCAAAAATAATCTTGCCTGTGACAAAGGTCATTTTCACGGGCACCTCTATTTGCTCTGAAACTTCACCCAACACTTTATCACATCAGATAGAAGCCTTCCATGCAAAGATATCCTTGCCTGTGAAAAAGGTCATTTTCACGGGCACCTCTATTTGCTCTGAAACTTCACCCAGCACTTTATCACATCAGATAGAAGCCTTCCATGCAAAGATATCCTTGCATGTGAAAAAGGTCATTTTCACGGGCACCTCCAAATGGTCTGAAATATTTATGAGAGATAGATGACATCATTTGGAGCAACTTTTGTTCTGCACGTGAGATCATCTGAAGCCTCCTACTAGGTCAAAAAAATCAAATCCCAATATCACGTGCAAAATATTTTGTTGTCCTTTTGCTCTGAAATTTTTATGGGAGGTAAAGGGCATCATTTGAAGCAACTTTACCTTATGCACATGATATTGTTAAGGCCATCTTCATAGTCAAATAAATCAAAACGTTTGTTGAGCACTGATAGTGTGAAGAGACCTCTTGCAGCCCTGTCGCTTGTAGCCTTGAAAATGCCTCCTTTTGAGCTCATAAGTTGCCACAAGCTCCCTCTTTAGGAGATAGAATAGTCTAGCTGATGACTAGAGAAGAAATCATCCTAAAACCTTCCCAAAATAGCTCAAAAACACATATACAACACGAGTAGTGTCTTTTTTGGGGTTAGAGCAAATATATATGAAATATGGTACTAAAAAGGCTATAAATATGCTCTTTGACACCCTAAATAGGCTATAAAATAACGGCATAAATGCACGTTATCAAGAATAAAAGTGTTCAAAGGAAAACAACCAATTCAACAAATACAAACTTGATCCATCATGTAATGTCAAATCTAGTTCATCAAATTCCACCCTAGACAAGGGCTCAGATAGTTTAACCATGCATACATCAGACTTTGCATTAAACATTAATGAACTAATTAAAAACTCAGAATTTCATATAACAACAAGCAAAAATTCTTTAATCCAAAACATTACAAGACCTTGGGGGCTACATTCCTCCCCTAGAAATTAGGTTTTACCCCATAATCATGTTTACAAACCCAGAAAATTCAAAATAAGGCATAACAAATGTACCAGGAGAGAGATAGAATAAAATAGAGAGATGAAAATAGAAGCTCCAGCCCTTCTCTTGTCCTGCCAAGAACACGCTACACCAACCTCCAATGCTGCTTCTCTTGAAGTCCTGAATCCGTTCTAGCCTCTATCTACGTTTCAGCCTCCCTCCTTTTATTCAAACCTTAAAAATACCTTAAACCAAGCAGAATTTGATCAAGCTTCAGAAGAGAAAAATCATCAGCAGAACATATCAAAGGTGACTGTGCAAAAACATTCTTGCCCGTGACAAATGTCATTGTCACGGGCACCTCCATTTGCTCTGAAACTTCACCCAAGACTTTATCACATCAGATAGAAGCCTTCCATGCAAAAACATCCTTGCCCGTGACAAAGGTCATTGTCACGGGCACCTCCAAATGGTCTCAAAATTTGCCTCCAGCTTTATGAAGTCATATAGATTCCTTCCATGCAAAAATAATCTTGCCCATGACAAAGGTCATTGTCACGGGCATCTCCAAAATAGCCGAAATTTCTTGGGAAGGTAGACAACATCATTTGGAACAACTTTTGTTCTGCACATGAAATCATTTGAAGCCTCCTTTTGGGTTAAATAAGTCAAAACATGCTTGTTTAGCACTAACAGTGTGAAGAGACCTCTTGCAGCCTTTTCGCTTGTAGCCTGGAATAGATACCTCCTTTTGAGCTCATAAGTTGCTATAAGCTCCCTCTTTAGTTGATAGGGTAGTCTAGTTGATGACTAGAGAAGAAATCATCCAAAAACCTGCCCAAAACAGCTCAAAAACACATATATAGCACAAACAGTGTCTTTCTAGGGGTTAGAGCAAATATATATGAAATATGATACTAAACAGGCTCTAAACATGCTCTTAAACACCCTAAATAGGCTATAAAATAACGGCATAAATACACGTTATCAGTAGCCTCTTGGATTCAATCATTAAGTAATTTCTCTACTATTCACCTTCTTAAGGAGCACAGGGCTGCACCCTTGGATCAAAGAACTTGAACGCAACCTCTGCTAGGGTTAGCCGTCACTTGTCTCTCTCTCTTGCCTGTCAATGATTGCATACGCACACGCTTTAACCTAGGAGGCTATGCATCTATTTATAGACCTAAGGCTACCCCTATGCTATTACGCATACGCCCTTTAGTTAAATAATAATAATACATATTATTTAAACTCTTTAAATAATATGATTATTAAGCAACAAAACTAATTAAATAAATATCCAATATTATTTATTTATCAAATAAATAAATAATATAATTATTCATTTAATCACATTAAATGGATAAAATATTTATTATTATTTATTTAATCTAATTAAATAAATAACCATGTAATATATATTTAACTCTTAAATATATATTAACACACGTTAATTAATTAGCTCTTAAACACAGCCAGAGAATTAACTCACAATGATCCAATATTTCATACAAGAATAAACGGTGCTAGCAAGAGGGACCAAATGGACCCACTTAAACGAAGCTCCAATAAATAATATTTAATTAATTAATCAATTAAATCATTATTTATTAGTTTTAGTCCGAGCCACGATTAGGGACTAAAACTGCACTCTAAGATTAAGCAAATATAATTACAAGAATCCATAAAATAGGATTTGTCCATCGATATAACTGATTGCCATGTGATATGATCCTCCATTATGATATTCATAATTAGAAACATGTATCAATAGATTCCGTTCAACCTCTCTAATTATATCTTTATTCATGTGTTACCATTAATTCTCCAATGGGCGACCTATTTATAATCCAATTATGAATTAGAATTTATAATAAATTATATCTAATATAATTACAAGCGTTTGATTCACCCAAAAATCCCGAATTGAACAATATGAGAATATCATTACTCTTCGTACAGCGAAGCAGTGGATTCCATGCACTTGACTTGACGCTCCCACTATCTATAATGTTATATCTTCAAGATATCGAAGTATTTGAAGTACTAAGCCTCTCACTCATTGATAAATCAAAAGACATAAATTATAGATATGAGTTAATCAAACGGTCTAGATTAAGATCAATCCATAAATCAGTCATCCAGCGATAGAATATAAAGTTCTTCATATAATGCAATGGATATTAGTTGAAGAACTTATTCTATCGTGGTCCTGTTCAATATATATGATTATATATTGGCACTACTATTTGTAAACTCTTTACAATGATCCTAGATTAGATCACTCCCACTATGGAAATAGTCTACACCACAATCTTATCAGAACAGAGCATCCCAAACTCCATTCATCGATTGTGAACCAATTTTGTACTTAGTCTAATTAGTAGATCTATTGTGTGTCCCACACATACCCAGTAATAGACTTTGATAAGTAATAGGATATTATGATGCTCAGCCACATAAGAAAGCAGAAGAATGCAATCTAATAAATACTTAAACAAAATATATTTCAATTAATCAGAAATAGTCTTAACATAATTAGGATTACATATTGCTTTATATAGCAATGTGTCACGGGGTCAGGTTTTCTGCGCCTCTCAACCCATTGTGGCACTTAACTTCTCTATCCATGGTCCGCTAAGTTTAGCCTTTGAGGGTTGAAGCTCACGTAGACTGGTTTAACCCTGCCATTGGGCTCATCAGGAGAACAACTCCAGTTCCTGACCAGTTTGTGTAAGGGTGGCCACATCCCTTCTTCAACGTCAAGTCCTCGATTAGCGGCGTGCTCTCGGCATTTAACCGGGCATGTCTAAACTCCGAAGGGGTTCCATCCGTTCTCCTCCACGAACTGCCTGGAACCTTCCGCTGTGAACCATCTACGCTTCAACTAACCCCTTTCCTTTAAGTAGCACAAATATATTCCTGAATCGTGCCACTGAAAATGCCCCGAATCCTCGGGTCGTGACATTCTCCTCCACCCAATCCTCGCAACGTCCGCGTTGCGTTTGTCGACATCGCTTCCTCGCAGGCGATGGCATCTTCGCTCGACACCCTCCCACTCGCCCAATGTCAACTGGTTGGACATCGCTTCCCCGCAAGCTGCAACACCTTTACCAAGATGCTCTCCCGCTCGCCCAATGTCAACTGGTTGGACATCGCTTCCCCACAAGCTGCAACACCTTTACCAAGATGCTCTCCCGCTCGCCCAATGTCCAATGGATAGGAGGCTTCCAAGATCGCTCCTACGCGCTCCTTCGTACAACCTTTTCCAACTCTATATCACACTCTAGGATACTCCAACTCTATGGACGCAAGGTGTGCAAGACACTACCAGTCGACTCAACTCTGTGAGCTCCCACCTTGGGGTCACACTACTCATGAGAGTGCTTGGCGAGTCTTCAGGATACAGGCCGTTTCAGCTCTGATACCACTTGTCACGGGGTCAGGTTTCCTGTACCTCTCAACCCATTACGGCACTTAGCTTCTCTATCCATGGTCCGCTAAGTTCAGCCTTTGAGGGTTAAAGCGCACGTAGACTGGTTTCGCGTTGCCACTGGGCTCATCAGGAGAACGGCTCCAGTTCTTGACCAATTTGTGTAAGGATGTCCAAATCCCTTCTTCAACTTTAAGTCCTTGACTAGCGGCGTGTTCCCCGCATTCAACCGGATCAGCACGTCTAAACTCCGAAGGGGTTCCATCCATTCTCCTCCACGAACTGCCTGGAACCTTCCGCTACACACTATCTATGCTTTAACCATCCTCTTTCCTTTAAGTAGCATGAATACATTCATGAATCATGCCACTGAGAAATGCCCCGAATCCTCGAGTCGTTACATTGGGCGATGACATCTTCCCCGCAGGAGATGGCATCCAACCAATTGACATTGGGCGAGTAGGAGGGCGTCGAGTGAAGATGTCATCGCCTGCGGGGAAGTGATGTCAACAAACGCAACGAGGACGTTGCGAGGATTAGGTGGAGGAGAATGTCACTACCCGAGGATTCGGGGCATTTCTCAGTGGCACGATTCAGGAATGTAGTCGTGCTACTTAAAGGAAAGGGGTTGGTTGAAGTGTAGATGGTGCAAGTGGAAGGTTCCAGGCAGTTCGTGGAGGAAAACGGATGGACCCCTTTGGAGTTCAGACGTGCCGACTCGTTGAATTCGGGGAGCATGCCACTAGTCGAGGACTTGACGTTGAAGAAGGGATTTGGCCATCTTTACACAAACTGGTCGGGAACTGGAGCCGTTCTTTTAATGAACACAGTGGCAGGGCGAAACTAGTCTACGTGTGCTTCAACCCTCAAAGGCTAAACTTAGCGGACCATGGATAGATAAGCTAAGTGCCGCAATGGGTTGAGAGGCGCAGGAAACTTGACCCCGTGATAAGTGGTATCAGAGCCCAACCGGCCCGTATCCTGAAGACTTGCCGAGCACTCTCGCGAGTAGCGTGATCCCAAGGTGGGAGCTCACATAGATGAGTCGACCGGTAGTGTCTTGCACGCCTTGAGTCCATAGCGTTGGAGTATCCAAGAGTGTGATATAGAGTTGGGAAAGGGAGTACGAAGGAGCGCGTCGGAGCGATCTTGGAAGCCTCCTATCCATTGGACATTGGGCGAGCGGGAGAGCATCTTGGTAAAGGTGTTGCAGCTTGCGGGGAAGCGATGTCCAACCAGTTGACATTGGGCGAGTGGGAGGGCGTCGAGTGAAGATGCCATCGCCTGCGGGGAAGCGATGTCGACAAACGCAACGAGGACGTTGTGAGGATTGGGTAGAGGAAAATGTCACAACCTGAGGATTTGGGGCGTTTCTTAGTAGCACGATTCAGGAATATATTCGTGCTACTTAAAAGAAAGGGGTTGGTTGAAACGTAGATGGTGCGCAGTGGAAGGTTCCAGGCAGTTCGTGGAGGAAAACAGATGGAACCCTTTGGAGTTCAGACGTGCTGACCCGGTTGAATGCAGGGAGCATGCCGATGGTCTAGGACTTGACATTGAAGAATGGATTTGGCCATCCTTACACAAACTGGTCGAAAACTAGAGCCGTTCTCCTAATGAGCCCAGTGGCAGGGCAAAACCAGTCTACATGCGCTTCAACCCTCAAAGGCTAAACTTAGCGAACCATGGATAGAGAAGCTAAGTGCCGCAATGGGTTGAGAGGCGCAGGAAACCTGACCCCGTAACACATGGTAAGAAGTATGATTAATCATTCTACTTTGCCAGAATCTCTCTGGGGAGAAGCATTAAAGACTGCTACATATATACTCATTAGAGCTCCAACAAAAGCTACTAAAAGGACTCCATATGAGCTTTGGACAGGCAAGAAGCCTAGTTTAAAACATTTTAACATTTGGGATGTCCAGCTGAGGCAAGGCCCCATAGGCCCAATGAAAAGAAACTGGATTCAAGAACTATGAGTTGTTATTTTGTTAGCTACTCTGAAAGGTCCAGGGGTTATAAGTTTTATGATCCCTCTACTAAGGCTATTTTCGAGACTGGGAATGCCAAGTTCTTTGACGATATCGAGTTTGCAGGAGGAGAAAGAGTAAAGGACTTTGTCTTTAATGAGGAAGACATAGATTTTCTTCCAATTGTTATTGGCAATGATCAGAATCAGATTCTTATACCTGACATTGTTCAAGAACCAACTCCGGACTTAGACAAAGTTGTTGTATCTCTTGATCAAATAGTTGTTCTAGAAGAACAAACTCTACAACCTCTAGAACCAATGCCATTAAGGAGATCCACTAGAGAAAGGAGAAGTGCAATTTCAGATAATTATGTTGTTTTTCTCTAGGAAGATGAAGATGGCATAGGCTTGGTGGAAGATGATCCTATCACTATCTGTCAAGCTATGGAAAGTTCAAACTCTCAACGATGGATTAATGCTATGTATGAAGAGATTAAATCTATGAAGGACAATGATGTATGGAATCTTACTCCTTTGCTTGAAGGCGTGAAACCTATTGGTTGTAAATAGATATTTAAAACCAAGAAGGATTCAAGAGGCAATGTAGAAAAATATAAGGCACATTTTGTCGCTAAGGGCTTCACACAGAAGGAAGGCATTAATTATAAAAGGACTTTCTCTCCGGTTTCTTCAAAAGACTCTTTTAGAACTATAACAACATTAGTGTCATATTTTGATCTTGAGTTACATCAGATGGATGTAAAGGCTGCGTTTCTAAATGGCAACATTGAAGAAACAATATATATGGTGTAACTAGAGACCTTTGTGTTAGGAGACCTAAAATAAGCGTTTTGCAAATTAAAGAAATCTATCTATGGGCTCAAGCAGGCGTCTCATCAATGGTATCATAAGTTTCACTAGGTTGTTATCTCTTTTGGTTTTGAGATGAACTTGATGAATGATTGTGTATACCATAAGTTCATTGTGTCACGGGGTTAGATTTCCTACGCCTTTCAACCCATTGCGGTACTTAGCTTTTCCTCCACGGTTCGCTAAGTTTAATCTTTGAGGGTTGAAGCGCACATAGATTGGTTTCGCCTTGCCATCGGGCTCATCAGGAGAATGACTCTAGTTTTCAACCAGTTTGTGTAAGGATGACCAAATCCCTTCTTCAATGTCAAGTCCTTGACTAGCGGCGTGCTCTCTGCACTCAAGCAGGTCGGCACGTCTGAACTCCGAAGGGGCTCCATCCAATCTCGACATGAATTGATTGGAGCCTTCTGCTATGCACCATCTACGCTTCAACCTACCACTTTCCTACAAGTAGCATGAATACAATTCTTGATCATGCCACCGAGAGATGTCCAGAATTCTCGGGGCATGACATTCTCCTCCACCCAATCCTCTCAACGCCCTCGTTGCGGTTGTTGACATCGCTTCCCTACGACTACAACATCTTCTCCTTGATGCCCCTCGCTCGCCCAATGTCAACTGGTTGGACATCGCTTCCTTGTAGACTGCAACACCTTTACCAACTTGCTCCCCGCTCGCCTAATGTCCAACGGATAGGAGGCTTCCAAGATTGCTCTGGCGCGCTCACCTTTCTGATTCCACTTGTGATGAGGTTAGATTTCTTGCACCTCTCAACCCATTGTAGCACTTCGCTTTTCCTTCATGGTCCGCTAAGTTTAGCCTTCGAGGGTTGAAGCGCACATAGATTGGTTTTGCCCTGCTATCGGGCATATCAGGAGAATGGCTCCAGTTCTCGACTAGTTTGTGTAAAGATGGCCTGTCACGCCCCGAATTTCCAACTCGAGGAAATCGGTTCGTGACTCCCCTTTACCCACCCGGTGGGCAAGGGGTTGGGATAAAATATTCCACTTGGGACACCACTTCATTCCCAATAAATATTCATAAACAAATCATATATCTTTTTCACATACAAACCACAGTAAACATCCATGAAGGCAAATCACAAATCTTTATTCAACTCAATAATCCTTTACATCATTTCCCCATTGGGGTTACAGTAGTTCCACAAAATAACAAAACACAAATAACATTTAAATAAAGCTACAAAGTAGGTCTGTCCTCCACCTTGGTGTTCCCACCTAATGCCTATAGGTTCCTGAAAAGTAAACAAAACACAATGGGAGGGGTGAGCAACCACAACTCAGTAGGGATCATGTCTCCCCAACCCATCCCACGCTCCTAACATCTACATGTTGACGTGCACGAGTGTAGTGTAGTGACAATAAGATATAGGCAGGTTATGTTCCACAGTTAAGTATCAACACATAAGTCACGAGTAGGTACAACCAATGCCACAGCCAAACAGGCTAACGTAACCACAGCCACACAGGCTAATATGTCCAGCCACGGGCTTCCATAGCCACCGTGTTTCAGAGTCAACCACGGGCTTCCATAGCCACCATGTTCCAGAGTCCACGGGCTTCCATAGCCACCGTGTTCCAGAGTCTACAGCCACATAGGCATATAAACAAACATATAACATACATAATCCACAGCCACACAAGCATATAATCAAACACATAGCATGCATAATCTCCAGCCACACAGGCAAAACATCAAACACTTAACATGCACAGCCTCACAGGCATAATATCGAACACATAACATGCTTAGCCTCACGGGCTTAATGCCAAACACATAACATGCATATATTCCCCAGAAACCCCAAACAAAAAATACGCCATTGAAGGCCAACATCCATATAGGAGATCACACCTATATGGATTTACATATAAATATAGATAAATCCAAAAGCCACAAGGCCAAAACCCTGGGATAGATTCAAGGAAGAACAGAACCCCTACCTTGAAAGCGTCCTCCTGCTCTTGCTTCCATGCTAGACGCCGTCCACCTACGCGAACCGCCACGGCAGCGATCAGTATATCCTCTCTCTCTCTCTCTCCAGCTGCAGCGGCTGACAGAAAGAAACCCTAAAACCTCAACACAAATGGGCTCCCCCTCCTTATATAGACATCACAACGTCAAAACGACGTAGTTTTGATTAAGTGAATCCCAACATCAAAACGACGTAGTTTTTATGGAACAGGCTACAACCTTCTCGCATCGCACAAGACAAAATACCACAATTCCAACATGCCCCTTTAGGAAAAGATGATTAGAATCAGAAAATCAAGGTGATGATGCAAAAACATGGCTGCACGCCATAATGCACGTCATATCCCCATATCACGTGTAGCTCCAAATGATGTGAAATTCTGCCCCAAGCTTCCTTAAATCATGTAGAAGGCAGGCATGCAATAAAAACCTTGCACGTGATAATGACCCATATCACGTGCACTCTATTTATGCCTCCATAGGCTGCCTTCTTTTGTCAAAAGTTCCCTATTTGGTAAATAAAATGATTTGGCTGAAGTACATGAGTAGAAGTTCCCCAAAAACTAGAAAATTACCACTCAAAAGGCAAAACTGTGACTAACTCCACACATCTCAAAACACGGGTCATTACATCCTCTCCCCCTTAAGACTTTTCGTCCTCGAAAAGAAACATGCAAGGAAAAACAAACACAAGCTACCCATTTGCCAAACGGCAAGCCACGACACCTAAATGGGTCATATATTGCACACAACATGTAACAGGACATACGTCCGCAAACTCACAAAGTACCACCACAATTCATAACCACATGCATCACAATGCATATAACACATATTCGCATCTCAAAACACCATCATACAAATACAAGTCTAAAGAACAATACAAAAGACAAATACACCAAATCATAAACAACTAATACAAGAAAGCACATCACTATCCCTTGACCAACAGCCACCTCCCACGCTTAAGATTGTTCGTCCTCGAAGAACTCTGGGTGTTGCTCACGTATCACGGACTCACGTTCCCATGTCTCCTCCTCAATGCCATGGGGCTGCCACAGCACGTGAACCAAAGGAATAGCACGACCACGTAAAAGCTTCTCCCGCCGATCTAGTATACGAATAGGGGCCTCAACAACGGACATGTCATCCACAATATCTAATGTCCCCCAATTGATCACATGAGTGGGGTCAGGATGATACTTCCTCAACTGGGACACATGGAACACATTATGCACCCGACTCAATCGCGGTGGCAACACTAACCGGTAGGCCATTGGCCCCACACGATCCAGAACCGCAAAAGGACCAATAAACCGCAGAGATAGCTTGGAACCTCTCCCAAATCGCTGATGTCCACGACGTGGAGAAACACGGAGAAACACATGATCTCCCACAGAAAACTCCAAAGGTCGCCGCCGCTAATCTGCATAAGATTTCTGTCGACTATGAGCTGACAATAAGCGTTGACGAATCAACTTGACCTTCTCCGTAGCCTCCTGAACCAACTGTGGTCCCAAAAGAGCTGCCACTCCTATGTCAGTCCAACACAAAGGTGATCGGCACGGTCTACCATACAACGCCTCAAAAGGAGCCATCCCAATGGATGCCTGATAACTGTTGTTGTAGGCAAACTCCACCAAAGGAAGGTGAGTTGCCCACGAACCCTCAAAATCTAACACACATGCCCTCAACATGTCCTCCAATGTCTGATTCGTCCTCTCAGTCTGACCGTCAGTCTTAGGGTGAAAGGCTGTGCTCAAGTTAAGCTGTGTCCCCATAGCCTCCTACAAGCCTGCCCAAAAACAGGAAGTGAACCTCGAATCTCTGTCGGACACGATCGACAATGGCACCCCATGCAATCTCACAATCTCGTTCACATACAGCTGGCTCAACGTCCCGATGGAATCCCGCTCTCGAATAGCAAGAAAATGGGCCAACTTGGTTAACCGATCCACAATCACCCATATCATGTCTTTCCTCCCAGTGGTGGGTGGAAGACCAGTCACGAAGTCCATCGCTATATGGTCCCACTTCCACTCCGCTATCGGCAATGGTTGCAACATACCTCTTGGCCGCTAGTGCTCATCCTTCACCTGTTGACACGTGAGGCACCTCGAAACAAAAGCAGCTACATCACGTTTCATCCCAGGCCACCAAAAATGTCCCCGAAGTGCATGGTACATCTTCGTACCCCCAGGATGCACATCAACTCTAGATTGATGAAACTCCCTCATCACCTCATCTCTGAGAGAAGAAGTCACTACTAGCCGCCCCTAAAAAGACAACTCATGCTCAAGACCCTCTGCCCAATCCTCAGATAGGTCACCAGCCTCAATACGGGCACGAAGAACCTCACACTCAATATCCCCCAATTGTCCCTCCCAGACTCAGCTGGTACAGCTCAGGCACAACAACAATAGGACTCAGAACTGTCCCACCATCATGAGCAATAGGTTGCAACTGCAACATCGCCAACTGCTCCATCAGCTTCCACTCTCTCACTGCCACCTCAGCTTTTCCTTTCCTGCTCAATGCGTCAGTTACAATATTGCCCTTGCCCAGGGTATAGGCAAGAGTAAAGTCAAAGGTCTGCAAATACTCCACCCATCTCCTCTGCCTCAAATTTAAGTCCTTCTGAGTAAAAATGTACTGAAGGTTCTTGTGATTTGAGAACACCACAAACTTTTCCCCCAAGAGATAATATTGCCAACTCTTCAAGGCAAAGATGACAGCCGCCAACTCAAGATCGTGAGTAGGGTAATTCTGCTCATGAGGTTTCAACTGCCTCGACCCATAAGCTACTACACTGTGCTCCTGCATAAGCACACACCCCAAACTAACCCTGGACGCATCACAATATACCTCGTATGGGACGTCCTCCCTAGGTAACCTCAACACCGGTGCAGTGGTCAAACGGGTTTTTAGAGCCTCAAACGCCTGCTGATGCTTGTCAGTCCACTCAAACTTCACTCCCTTTCGGGTTAACGCCGTCATGGGAGCTGCCAAACGAGAGAATCCCTCTACAAAATGACGGTAATACCCCGCCAAGCCAAGAAAGCTACGAACCTTGAAAATGTTGGTTGGCCTCTCCCACGATGATACAGCCTCAATCTTAGCTGGGTCCACTTGAACCCCCTCAACTGACACTACATGGCAAAGAAAATGAACCTCCTGCATCCAAAACTCACATTTGCTAAACTTAGCAAACAATTGCTGGTCCCTCAAGGTTTGTAACACTGTTGCCAAATGCTCCACATGCTCCCTCTCCGTCTTGGAATACATCAAAATATCATCAATGAACATAACTACAAAAGAATCCAAGTATGGAGCAAAACCTTGGTTCATAAGATGCATGAACACGGCTGGTGCATTAGTGAGCCCAAAAGGCATCACTACCCACTCATAATGCCCATACCATCACCGAAAAGCAATCTTAGGGATGTCCTCATGCCTAACCCTCAACTGGTGGTACCCTGATTGCAGATCTATCTTGGAAAACCACTGGGCCCCACTCAGCTGGTCAAACAAGTCATTTATCCGAGGCAATGGATACTTGTTCTTCACAGTTACCAAGTTCAGCTTCCTGTAGTCAATGCAAAGATGAAACGTACCATCTGCCTTCTTTGCAAAGAGCACCGGAGCACCCCAGGGTGAGGTACTCGGCCTGATATACCCCTGGTTCACCAACTCCTCTATCTGCCTCTGAAGCTCCCTCAACTCAACTGGTCCCATACGATAAGCCACTTGGGAGATTGGACCCATCCCCGGTACCAACTCAATAGTGAAGTCCACACTCCACTTAGGTGGTAGACTCCTCAACTCATCAGGAAAGACATCCTGAAATTGGTCAACAACTGCTGGCCACACCCTCTTTCCCACTTTCCCCTCCTCAGCAAAGGTTAGGGCTGCCAACCTATGGGTAATGGCACCCCACTGGTCCAACACTGGCCCAGCTCGACTCGCCTCACGATCCCACTCCCCCTACAGGGTGTAAGAAACCCCCGCAAGTGACATGAATGTTACTCATCACCGGTAATAATCTATCTTGGCCTGGAAAGCCATAAGCCAATCCATACCCAAAATCAGATCAAACGTCCTCAATGGCATCACATACAAATTAAAGCTAAGCTCCATATCTCCTATTGTTAACACAGTCACGGCATACACATCGCACCTCAATCATACCTCCCACCGGAGACTCTACAACTAGGGGTCTCTCTGCTTCAACACATACTAACCCCAAGCCATCAATTACAAGCTCAGCAACAAAAGAACGCGATGCACCCATATCGAAAAGAATAGAAGCAAGCGTACGAGAGATCAAAAGGGTACCTCTAACCACCGATGGTCCTGCCCCACCCTCCACCGGTGGAGGTGGTAACTCAGCCTCCTCCTGGTGTGTTGCATCCAGCGCAAACACCCTCCCTTGGCCCGTGCCACTGGTCGGCTCACTTATTGGACGATTCTCGCCCTAACTGCCTCCAGCATTAGTCTGTTGTCGCTCTGGTCTCCCCTAAGGTCGGGACTGGCTGGATCCTGCTTGACTAGCCTGCGACTGACGAGCTGGTCTCTCTGCTGGTGCACGAAAATTTGCATCACTCCTCAGGCTGGTTGTCAAGCCTCCTACTCCCCTGTTGCCATTCCTGCAAACTCAGCTCAAATAGCCCTCTCGTCCATAGCTATTGCATCGCTAGTTCTTTTTGGGACACTCCCTGAAGTAGCCTTGCTCCCCACAACAATGACAACCATTTGGAAGACCCCTTGCTGAACCGCCCTGCCTACTACCGCCAAAGGTGAACCTCCCTGGGTTCACTGAGGGTTGACCCCTGTTGCGGAAGGAACTGCTACCTCCCTCCTCAGTCTTGGGCCTCTTGGACCCTGAATCACGCTCAAACCCACCCTGCAATCGGCGATAGAGATGGGTCTGCCTACGATCAATCCAGCTCCCGCTCAGCTATACGAGCTGTCTCAACAACCTCGGCATAAGTCCTCAAATGCAGTATCGCTACCCTCTCCCTAAGGGCTAGCCTAAGACCTAAGGTGAACTTGTGGGCCTTCAGGTCCTCCTTTGCCACAGTCTCGGGAGCAAATCTACTCAAACTCCGGAACTCCCGCTCATACTCGGGCACTGTCCTCGATCCCTACCTCAAACTGCCGAATTCCTCCCTTTTTTTTTGCTACCTCAATGACTCAGGGAAGAACTCATCATGGAAGAGTTGCAGGAACTCGTCCCACAACATAAACTGCACTTCACGGCTTCCCGCAACACTTTGCCACCACTCCAATGCATTCCCCTCTAGTTGCCGAATGGCCAGCCTCACCTTATCCTCCTCCCGGGGTAGGAGAAAGGAAAACACATGCTCGATCTGCCTCAACCAATGCTCAACTATCACTGGATCCCCCTCTTCCTTGAACCTCGAAGGTTGTTCCTTTTAGAACCTTGTCACCACATCATCCTCTGCATGGTGCACCGGTACGCCACCCAACGAACTCTCACGCTCACGAGATAGCTCCCTTACTGGCGGTGGTGGTGGTGGCGGCACCACCTGCTGTGTTGCCATCTCACGGCGCACTTCCTCCCGAACTTCTTGCCGGATACCCTCCCTTAGCTCTCGGACTTCCAATCAGATGCTCTCTCGCAGCTGTGCCAACAACAGCACATGTCCTCCAGTGGGCTGCCCCGCACCAGGACCCTCATGGGAAGATGACTCATCAGCCACTGCCCCGGACGCACGTGTCACTCTCCTCGGTGGCATTCTTACTATACGAAATAAGGAACACAAACGTCAAAACAAATTCGACTCTATTGTGTGTCACTACCTCTACCCCACTTATCAATTCTACTATCATATGACATTACACACATACATTGCATCAATCCACATTGCACACAGTTCAATTAAACAAGGAGTTTTCATGCTCAAGGTATGCCAAGAAAATTCAGAGTTGCACATTTCACACTTAATCACGTTATTCATCCTTTTTTTTTTCACAGTTTAGCACACATAAACAACAAATGTAACTAGTGCCTTAATGCCAATGAATGCAAATCCTACCTCAGGTTTGGACTACCCCAAGTACACCTTAGAGGCTCAAAGAGGACCGTGTTGATCAGGCATGTCCCTCCAGGCTCCTCCAAAGGACTCAGAATAACTAGAGCCGCCCACTACCCTAGGCCAACTAGACTATGCTCTGATACCATACTATCACACCCTGAATTTCCAAATTGAGGAAATCGGTTCGTGACTCCCCTTTACCCACCCAGTGGGCAAGGGATTGGGATAAAATATTCCACTTGGGACACCATTTCATTCCCAATAGATATTCATAAACAAATCATATATCTTTTTCACATACAAACGACAGTAAACATCCATGAAGGCAAACCACAAATCTTTATTCAACTCAATAATCCGTTACATCATTTTCCCATTGGGGTTACAGTAGTTCCACAAAATAACAAAACACAAATAACATTTAAACAAAGCTATAAAGTAGGTCTGTCCTCCACCTTGGTGTTCCCACCTAACGCCTGTAGGTTCCTGAAAAGTAAACAAAACACAACGGGAGGGGTGAGCAACCACAACTCAGTAGGGATCATGTCTCCTCAACCCATCCCACTCTCCTAACATCTACATGGTGACGTGCACGAGTGCAGTGTAGTGACAATAAGATATAGGCAAGTTATGTTCCATAGTTAAGTACCAACACACAAGTCACAGAGTAGGTATAACCAGTGCCACAGCCACACAGGCTAACGTAACCACATCCACACAGGCTAATATATCCAGCCACGGGCTTCCACAGCCACCGGGCTCCATAACCAAACACAAGCTTCCACAGCCACTGTGTTTCGGAGTCAACCACGGGCTTCCACAGCCACCGTGTTCCAGAGTCCATGGCCACATAGGCATATAAACAAACACATAACATACATAATTCACAACCACACAGGCATATAATCAAACACATAGCATGCATAATCCCCAGCTACACAGGGAAAACATCAAACACTTAACATGCACAGCCTCACAGGCATAATATCGAACACATAACATGCTTAGCCTCACGGGCCTAATGCCAAACACATAACATGCATATATTCCCCAGAAACCTCAAACAAAATACGCCATTGAAGACCAACATCCATATAGGAGATCACACCTATATGGATTTACATATAAATATAGATAAATCCAAAAGCCACAAGGCCAAAACCCTAGGATAGATTCAAGGAAGAATAGAACCCCTACCTTGAAAGTGTCCTCCTGCTCTTGCTTCCATGCTAGACGCCGTCCACCTATGCGAACCACCACGGCAGTGATCAGTATATCTTCTCTCTCTCTCTCTCCAGCTGCGGCAGCTGACAGAAAGAAACCTTAAAATCTCAACACAAAGGGGCTCCCCCTCCTTATATAGACATCACAGCATCAAAAACAACGTAGTTTTGATTAAGTGAATCCCAACATCAAAACGACGTAGTTTTGATGGAACAGGCTACAACCTTCCCGCATCCACACAAGACAAAATACCCACAATTCCAACATGCCCCTTTAGGAAAAGATGATTAGAATCACAAAATCAAGGTGATGATGCAAAAGTATGGCTGCACACCATAATGCATGTCATATCCCCATATCACGTGTAGCTCCAAATGATGTGAAATTCTACCCCAAGCTTCCTTGAATCATGTAGAAGGCAGGCATGCAATAAAAACCTTGCACGTGATAATGACCCATATCACGTGCACTCTATTTATGCCTCTATAGGCTGCCTTCTTTTGTCAAAAGTTCCTTATTTGGTAAATAAAATGATTTGGCTGAAGTCCATGAGTAGAAGTTCCCCAAAAACTAGAAAATTGCCACTCAAAAGGCAAAACTGTGACTAACTCCACACATCTCAAAACACGGGTCATTACATGGCCAAATCCCTTCTTCAACGTCAAGTCCTTGACTAGCGGTGTGCTCTCCGTACTCAAGTGGGTTGGCACGTCTGAACTCCGAAGGGGCTCCATCCATTCTCCGATACGAATTGGCTAGAGCCTTCCACTATGCACCATCTATGCGTCAACCTACCCTCTCCTACAAGTAGCATGAATACAATTCTGGATCGTACCACCGAGAGACGTCCCGAATTCTCGGGGCGTGACAAGTGAGAGCAAGCATATTTTCCTGGTTTTATATGTTGATGACATGTTGCTAACTAGTATATTGCATGAAACCAAGAGATTTCTGACATAGAATTTCGAGATGAAAGATATTGGTAGTGCCTCTTTTGTATTAGGAATTCAAATACACCGGGATTGCTCTCAGGGTATTCTTGTATTATCACAAAAGAGTTATATTGAAAACGTACTTAAAAGATTTTCATGTAGGATTGTAAACCAGGTGATACTCCTATATCTAAGGGAGATAAGTTCACTTTATGTTAATGCCCAAAAATGACTTTGAGACTAAAGAGTCGCAGAAGATTCCTTATGCTTTTGCAGTAGGGAGTCTAATGTATGCACAGGTTTGTACACGCCTAAATATTACGTACATTGTTGGGATGTTAGGGAGATATTTTAGTAATCCAGCAATGGATCACTAGAAAGCAGCCAAACATGTTTTTCGCTATTTATAGAGAACCAAGGATTACATGCTCACATACAGGAAATTAGATCATTTGGAGATCATCAGTTATTTTGATTCTGATTTTACCGAACGCCAAGATAGTAGGAAATCCACATCAGACTGTATTTTCTTGCTTGCTGGTGGGGCAGTATCTTGGAAGAGTGACAACCAGTCACTAATAGCTTCTTCTACCACGGCAACGGAGTTTATAGAATGCTACGAGGCATCCAATTTGGGAATATGGCTAAAGAACTTTGTCATAGGACTGCGTATTGTGGATGGCATAGAAAGGCCACTGAGGTTATTTTATGATAATAAGTCAGCAGTCCTCTATTCCAATAACAACAGGAGCTCGACGAAGTCTAGGCATATAGACATCACGTTAAGTTCTTGATTGTAAAAGGAAGAGTTCAAAACAAATAAATATCTATAAAGCACATTGGTATAAATCTTATGATTGCGGATCCACTAACTAAAGGATTACCACCTAAATTGTTTATTGAGCACATTGCTCGTATGGGTGTTGTATCTCTTTAGGATATATAGATTTAGTGGGAGTTCGTACATTTGTGCTATTTGATTGTAAAACACATGTGTTGTAAAATTTTGGTGTTTTTGGTATTTTGGTTATTTCAGCAATAAAGTTTTTGGTATATGTTGTTTTGAACTCTTTTAAATGATCTCACTAAGATATAAGGTAGGACTAGTTGAAATTACATGGTTTGTTCATTTCGCATGTAATTTCCATGCTGCACATCCATATTGGATCCATTTCATTCAATTATATTGATATTTGTAACAATTGGTTGATTTAGCCATGTTAACTGTAGCAAAGGCTACTTTGATCCTTTTGTTGGTATAATTGATGGACCGGATTGTTTCGAGATGTATACGATTATGATAACAAATTTTCAGGAGTACTCATAAAGTTATATTAATGTACAAGTGTAAGGTGACACATATAGCCCAAGTGGGAGATTGTTGATTTTAACAATTATATAGGCTACATGTGTATCATTGTACATTGATAGCAAAGCTATCATATTTTATAATAAGTCCAATTAAAGTGAATTGATAAGATTTAAGGTTTAATGGACTTAAATGCATCTAATAAAAATATGGGTACTAATGTGCAGAGACCAAATTATTATTTCTATTAGCTGATGGGTCTAATTAGAAATAATAAAAAGTTAATTTAATAAAATTAATTAAATTAACTTTTATATAATCCCACGGTTAGTCCCCATATTGCACGTATCATTGTATCCTCTACGTCTCATCGCTAGAGAGAGAGAGAGAGAGAGAGAGAGAGAGAGAGAGAGTGATTCTCTAAGGAACTCAGGTGTGTCATTTTGGAAGAACTGATTGTGAAAGGCTCAAATTCATTCATTGAAGATTATGGCCGAATCAGGTTCGCCTTCTTCTGTTTAGATTCTTGATTATTGACATGAGGTTTTAGGTTTTGGATTATGGATTTAATCCTTTAGGATCACCCTCACCCCAAAAGTCATACGGCTACGTCCAGGATAAAAAACCGTACAAAATTTTATTTATTTACATTGGACCATTGAAAACATATTAAAAAATAGATATAAAGATCCCTATTAAAACCATACAAGTATTGCACCATGCAATACACAATACATCCATCAAAAGATTTTAACTTATAATCAGTTACATCCAATTATAGGATATTAAACAGCCACATATATTCACAAAATAATCAAAAGTTAGTAGTTATACATGGGTCCTTCCCAAACTACAAAAGAAAAACCAAGTTTATTTAATGCACACCTACTTGTGGCTCAGGGCATTGCCCTTGCGTCCCCTACCAGGGCAGCCCGGGGTCTTGTCCGTTCACATGGGGCCACACCCCCAATACTACCTTGTCTTTGGGTAGTACGAACCACTTCCCAACATTCTCCCATTTCGTAAATACTTCCTAGGCTTTGACAAACCCAAAAGAGTTGTACACCATTCAAACTTTTATGCCTTAACGCCTTGGTCAAAAAATTTGCTCCATTTACCTATGTTTCAACCTTGTCCAGCATTACCTTTAGCTCTATTTTTTTTCTCTAATGAAATGATATTGTATGTTGATATGCTTTATTCTTGCATGAAAACAAAGATTTTTTGGTCAAGAAGATGTCATCCTGGCTATCATACCCGGCTGAAAAAATGCTTCCGGATCAACACCTTCGAGTCTTCAATTCCACGCATCTTCGACGCAACATCCTTCAAGTCGTCGGCTCCACACATCTTCAGATCAACACCTTTGGCTTTAACCCATCATCTTCGGGTCTTCGACTTAATTGCTTCGGATCATGACTTCAATTGAATGCATCATGTGTAATATTCTAAATATTTATTTTAGTAATGGGGATTATATCTCAGTCAAATGTAAAAGCAATATTATGATAGCAAGCTATCATGGTACAAAGAATATATCAGATGTCTTTTTTGTCCCCGATATTGATCAAAATCGGTTGAGTGTGGGTCAACTGATTGAAAAAGGTTTTAAAGTCATTTTTGAAGATAATTTTTGCTTGATTAAAGATGCATCTAATCAAGATCTCTTCAAAGTTAAGATGAATGGAAAAAGTTTTCCCTCAATCCTTTAGAAGAGGATCAATTTGTTTGTGATGCTAGGGAAGACATCACACAAACTTGGCATAAGAGGGACACTATCACCATCAAGGGCTCTTACAACTTATATAGAAGGAGTTAGCCCTTGACGTTCCCAGGTTTGAATCGACAATTTCAAGTTGTGAGGCGTGCCAATTTGAAAACAAAAATAGAAAGCTATTCGCAGAATCAACCAGGAAACCCACTTACAAACTATAACTCATCCATACAGACGTTGCAAGACCTCAAAGAACTCCTTCACTAAAAGGTAGTCTGTACTATGTCATTTTTATTGATGATTTCACTTGAATGTGCTTGATTTTCTTTATGAAGTTTAAATCAGAAGTTACCTAACTATTTCAAAAGTTTAAAGCAAAAGTTGAAAATGAAAGTGGTTGCAAATTCATATCGTAAGATCTAATAATGGGAAGGAGTACACTTCAGTAGAGTTCAATGAGATTTGTGAAAACTTTGGCATAGGGCATCAACTTATAACCCCTTATATACCTCAACAAAATGGGGTTAGTGAAAGAAGAAATAGATATATTTTGGAGATGGCCAGATGCATGTTACATGAGAAGAATCTACCTAAGTATTTTGGGCAGAGGCATCAAATACTGTTGTCTTTAAAACAAACTTCCCACAAAGGCAGTCAAAGGAAAAACACCATGGCTTGTATGGGTACAAACCATCTCTGAAATTTTTCAAAATATGTGGATATTTGTGTTTTACTCATATTTCATGGGGAAAACGTGACAAACTGGATAAAAGAGCTTCACCTGGTATTTTTATAGGCTATAGTACTGTCAGCAAAGCCTATAAAATATACCAGCCACAAAGTGGAAACATTATTGTTAGCAAAGATATTCATTTTGAAGAAGATGAAGAATAGAAATAAAATGATACAGAAAAGAAGGGTCAGACCATAGCTGAATATCTTGATTTGAACATCATGGAAAAAGATGTCTGGCAAAATGAAACTGGGATAATACTCCTATGAGAGGAACAAGATTACTCTCAAAAGTTTATCAAAGATGCAATGTTGCCATATGCGAACCTGCTGATTTTGAAAAAGCAAATAAGGATCAGAAGTAGATAGCTGCAATGAAGGAAGAGATATCAATGATAGAGAAAAATGGAACTTTGATGCTTGTTGATAAACCCTAAGACAACAAAGTAATTGGAGTTAAGTGCATATTTAAAACCAAGCTTAATGTTGATGGTTCAATCAACAAACACAAAGCCAGGCTTATGGTTAAAGGGTATGCTCAAATTTTTGGTGTAGATTATTCTGATACTTTTGCACATATTGCTAGACTACACACCATTAGATTACTTCTTGCTATACCTGCACAAAAGAACTGGAAAGTGTTCCAACTAGATGTGAAATCAGCCTTTTTAAATGGTGATCTACATGAAGAAATATATATAAAGCATCCTCAAGGTTTTCAGAAGAAAGGGGAAGAAGATAAGGTTTATCTTCTCAAGAAGGCTCTTTATGGTCTGAAACAAGCTTCGAGAGCTTGGTATAGTAAAATTGATGAATATTTGTTGAATTTTGGATTTATGAAGAGCTTATGTAAGATAACCTTGTATGTTAAGCAAAATGATACTAATATACTTATTGTTTCTCTTTATGTTGATGATCTATTGGTCACAAGAAATGATGCCTGTCATATTCAAAATTTTAAACAAGAGATGATGATGATATTTGAAATAACAAATCTAGGGCTAATGTCCTTCTTTCTAAGCATTGAGATCGAACAAAGCCAAGATGAAGTCTTCATTTGCAAAAAAGATATACAAAGGAAATTCTAGAAAAATCTTAAATGAAAGATTGCAAGGAGGTAAGCACTCCTATAAATCAAAAGGAAAAGCCGTGTAAAGAAGATGACAATGATAAGATACACGAAGGGCATTTCAAAAGTTTAATTGGCTGTCTAATATACCTCACAACAATAAGACCTGACATTTTGAATGTTATTTTATCCTAATATATGCATTATGCAAGTGAGTTGCATCTCAAGGCTGCCAAAAGAGTGCTTAGATATTTTAAAGGAACAAGTAATCTTGGTGTTAAGTTTACAAGAACCAAGGAATTCAAGATGATTGGTTTTTCTGATAGTGACTGGGGAGGTTCTACGGATGATATGAGAAGCATTTCCGTGTACTGTTTCACCTTTGGTTCTAGTGTTTTCTCGTGGAACTTAAAGAAGTAAGATACTATAGATTAATCCACCGTCGAAGCAGAGTTTATTGCCGCAAATGCTACTGTTAATGAAGTTATTTGGTTGAGGAAAATCTTAATTGATCTCAATCTGGAGCAGATGGAAAGAACATAGATTTTCATTGATAATCAAGCTGTTATTGCCATCTCTCACAATCCCGTATTTCATGGGAAGACAAAACTAATTGATCTCAATCTAAGCATGAGGAAAGTACAAAGATTGTCGTTGAGAATCAAGTTGTTATTGCCATCTCTCACAATCCCATATTTCATGGGAAGACAAAACATTTTAACATTAAATTATTCTTCTTGAGAGAAGTACAAAAATGTGGAGATATTAACCTCATTTATTGCAAATCTGAAGATTAAGTTGCTAATATTTTTACTAAACCTTTATCTACTTGCAAGTTTAAATTTTTCAGATCATGACTTAGGGTTTGTAGCTCTAAAGCAAGGAGGAGTGTTGAAAATGCTTTCGAATTAGCACCTTCGAATCTTCAACTCCACGCATCTTCGACTTAATAATCTTCGAGTCTTCGGCTCCACACATCTTTAGATCAACACCTTCGGCTTCGACCCATCATCTTCAGGACTTCTACTTAATTACTTCGGATCGTGACTTCAATTGAAGGCATCATGTGCAATACTCCAAATATTTATTTTAATATTTCTTTTGATAAGTTTTACGTGCTCTACCTCTTCAGCTTCCAATTTCCATATATTTCTTTTGTAATCTGTATTTTTTTATTTTTTGCATTAATTAGGTATCATTTGAGCTTCTTTGTCATTTATAAATATAGTCTGTATTGTAATGAAGAATTAAGACTAAAATCATTTTTTATCTTTTTAATTATCATGCTTCCCTCATTATTATTGTTATTATTATTATTATTCCAACACACTCAATCTCCGCACCTCCTTGTGTAAACTCAAGTTTGGTACATCATCTACTTGTCCAAATCACTTCTTTAGCTACATGAGTAAGGGCCATGTATTCTACTTTAGTAAGTAGAGGATAAATCTATCATATTCTGTCTCTTACTCATCTAGCTAACAGCCCCCTCAAATAAGGAAACAAATTATCCACCAATCGATCTTCGACTATTAACATCACCTCCCCAGTCTACATTCACAAAACATTTTATATTTAATGGTTTGTGTGCACTTGATCTTTCCATGACAACATAACATAACTCAAAATGATATGTACAAAGGAGATAACAAAGTACCCACTTGGCTGTCATCCAAGGCTCTTTTTCCGGATTCGACATAAATTTATTTGATACTCCCACTATTTGTGCAATTTCGAGACGGGTGCATACCATGCCATACATCAAGCTTCCACTACATTGGCATATGGAATTTTTGCCCTCTTTGCAACTTTCTCTTCAATCTTGGGGCACTAGCTTATTAAAAGCTTAAAACTTGTGGATAAAGGGGTCTTAACTAGCTAGTTTATGATTTTCCATGATATTTTTTTAACACTATTAATATAATTCTTCTTACTTATTAACATAACTTCCCACTACTCTAACCGAGTTTTTGACGACTTTTTATGGGGTGGGGTTGGATTTGAATTCTGAATTTGGAAAATAAACATATAACCATATACAAGAATCAAATGGTAGAATTGGTTTGTTGTATATTTTCCATGGATGGGGCACAAAATATATAACCATATACAAGAATCAATCGGTATCAATTCTAAGGCAAATAAAACTTGATCCATTTATCATGGGATATAATATATTTTAATATAGGAGAGCCAATTAAAGAGAATAATTACATTTACTATAAATATATTTATAATGATCTATTCTACTCGAATGTAGGAAAACCAACTAAAGAGAACAATTACATTTATTACAAATATATTTCCAATACCCCTTAAGTTGGAGAGTGAATATCATGAAATTCCAACTTGTTTCGCAACAACACAAATTGACTTTCCCCAAGGCTTTTGTGAACACATTTATCAATTGGAAGTGTGTAGGTACATAGGAACAACTAATCATCCTAAACTATAATTTTTCTCGAATTATATGACAATCTATTTCAATGTGCGTTGTACATTCATGAAAAACAGTTTGCTATGATGTACAAAGTTGTTTGATTGTCACAAAATAGTGGTGTAGGAGCTATTTGTGGAACTTTTAAGTCTTCTAAGATATAGTGCAGCCAAGTCAACTCTAAACAAGTGTTTGCCATAGCTCGATATTCGGCCCCTACCGATGATCTAGAAACATTGGTTTGTTTCTTTGATTTCCATGAGATGAGAGAATCCCTTAGGAAAATACAATATCGTATAACTAATCTTTTTGTGGCACGACAACCTTTAAAATCTGAATCACAAAAGGCTTTTGATACAAGACTGTTGTTGGAAGATAATAATAACCCTTAGCTAAGAGTACCATTGACATACTTGAGTATTCGTACGGCCGCATCCCAATGAGGTTTTCGAGGTTCTTCCATGAATTGACTCAATGTTCAAACTGAATAGACTATATCTAGTCTTGTGATAGTGAGATGGATTAGTGTTCCAACCAATCTTCTTTACTTAGTTGGATCATTCTAGCAATGCTCCATTTATGGGAGCAAGTTTCAAATTCTGCTCCAATGGAAATTTTTCTCAGCGTGCACTTGTGACTTGTGAATCTTTCAAAATTTCTAATGCATATTTTCTTTGAGATATGAAGATACCTTTATTGGAATGATAAAATTTAATGCCCAAAAAATATTTCA
Source organism: Taxillus chinensis (assembly GCA_023512835.1). Taxonomy (NCBI): domain Eukaryota; kingdom Viridiplantae; phylum Streptophyta; class Magnoliopsida; order Santalales; family Loranthaceae; genus Taxillus; species Taxillus chinensis. The sequence goes on from CM042084.1 coordinate 37,843,884, forward strand.
AGTCTTTGAGATCTTTAATACGAAAATGCTTGCATAGAAATTCTTTGAGGCACTTCATTTCTTGAATATCATTTCCTTTTAAAAGAATATCATCAACATAGATGAGAAATACTATTAATCAACTACCTTGAGTCTTTGTAAAGTGAGAATAATCAACTTTTAACTATTGGTATCTAGTGTTCTAAATAATGTTTGAGAAGGTAAAGAACCAATTTCTTGAGGCTTGTTTAAGCCTATAAAGGGACTTGTTAAGTCAACATATAATATTCTCCCCTATCAACAAACACCAAGTGGGTGCTCCATATATATAATCTCATCCAAGTTTCCATGAAGAAAAACATTCTGGGCATTTAATTGGTGTGTAAACCAATTTTGAGTAATAACAACAGCCAAAAGGTAACAAAGCGTAGTAAGTTTGGTTATAAAAGAAAATGTTTCTCAGTAATCAATACCTTCAATTTGATTATATCCTTTAGAAATAAGAGGAGCTTTGTAACATTCAATGCTCGAATCAGACTTGTATTTGATTTTGTAAACCCATTTGCATCCGATTAGTTTATATCCATTGAGAAGAGGAATGAGAGTCCATGTGTTATTTTTCTACAATGATTTCAATTTTATATTCATGGTTTCCTTCCAATGTAGATCAAGGATAGCTTGAGCAAAACATTTAGGCACCCTTGAATCAAGAGTTATAACGTAGAGAGCAACTAAAAAGAAGAGACAATACTTTTAAATGTTGTGCGTGCGTGAGACCAAGATAAAAGATCATACCTCGATAATCCTTCTTTTAATCGTTGTTTTGAAAGATCCAACATAATCCAATTGCCAAACTCTTTGTTGAACTCCGACAATCAATAATAAGCATGAAGAATCCTCCACAAACTGTTCTTTCTCTCAAATAGTTTGACTTATAGTCTTTACTTCCGAGCATTAACTTAATGTTATACTGTAGGAATATTCTTCACTTGATATGAGTGGTCTTAAAATAGAGTTCATTATAACGTATAAGATCTTCATATGTTAGTTCATTATCACTCTAATATTCTTTGTCCACTACTCATTCATTACAAAAACATACTCATCCAGTTTCCCTATCCTTTACCTTTTAAGTCTGTCATCGAGTCAAGCTTCCGCAAAAATAGTCTATTCACTCCCCACCCCCACCCCACCCCCTAGACTTACTTCGGGACCTACACACAGGAGGAATAGGAGGTGTGTATTGATATGAAGTGACTGTAATAGGTTTATTTGGTTCAATTTGAGATAAAAATGGAATGTGTTCTCTTAGAGTTGGTAAGAAAAGTTGTTTAAGTGTGGCTGGTGTATATATGTTAGGGGGTTCATTAGACCTTATTTTAATATCAAATTATAAGAAATTATGTGAGAATTGAATATGTTTTAATCCCTATTTTGATATAAATTGATTGATTATTAAATTAACCCCCTAACAAAGTAATTGTAGAACTTTTGTGTTATTGGTGATGTTTTTGGATGAAAAATAGATCATACACAAGGTTTAAAGAAAAAAGAAGAAAACTGCATGAAGTGGTTGATTAAAAATGTAGAGAATGAACAAAAAGTTTTGATTGACCTAATTGAATTGACCACATCCTTGGGAGATTTTTGGCTGATTGACGAAATTGGAGATGGTCGACTGAAATTTCAGTTAGCCAATCTTGATCGACCATAACGCAATTACTATGCGAACCAAGTGCTACTCAATGGATTTTTTTCCTTGCCATATGTACGACTCTCATCCTTTCAAAAGAGAAAGGATAGAGTATTTTGAATGTCGATTGCAAGGATGATTGTACTCTTTTGTACTATGATAGTTTAAACCTCCAACGGAGGAGGATGGATGTTGATGTATATTTGTAATTTCAATTTCTATGATAAGTTGCGTAAATTCCCTATATTTATAACGTTCTCTTGAATTTTGTATGACTAAAATTAAGATTGGCCACCTTAATTCTTGTTAAAGGTTCATCAATCATGGATCAAAAGATGAAGTTGGTAAATGGATAATTAAAAGAATTAACTTGAGAATGATATAATTTGTAAGAACCAATATCATTCTCTTGTAACCTAGTTAAGATTTGTGTGATGTCAATCTACACTCAAACAACTTAGGCACTTAATGGGTTTCCTGTCCCCCAAGCTAAGGTTGACACACGGCTAAATCACTCGAAAGAGGCTAGTTCATGCATAAGTGTTAGGTTTTAGCTAAAAAGGTAAATTTAGGTCAACATTGATTAGAAGTTGGAATTAGTAAAGTACATCAATTGAAATCCAAATCCCTAATTCTCTCATAAAATTATTCAAAGTTAGTTTTGTTAATTACTTTTATAACATTACAATTTCAATTTTACAAATTCACTTTTGATGAAACCAATGAATTACAAAGGAACTTTTATTCTTAAAACACCTTCCCTTGGATTCGATATTTGGACTTAAAGTTCACTATATTACTTGTCACAATCCGTGCACTTGTGGAGTCCAAACAATATGTTATGGTTTCAATCTCATGGAACTCTGGTGAATCAACTTGTTGGTGTTCAAGACAAGAAATGTTTGTAGTTGGAGCTTATTCAAGAGTCTTATTGCCTATAATGTCAAAGGAAAGTGTTGGATCTAACCCAAAATTTTTAAGATGCTAATAAAACCATATATGAATTAGATTGAAAATTATTTTTGTGTTATATTCTAACGGATTGCAAAAAATGAACTTTATTGATAAACCTCAAATTACAATAAAGAGACTCGAAAAGACATGTGCAAACAAAAGCAAGAGTTTTCCAAAAAGCAACTAAGGACAGAATATAGAATCCTGATACGGAACGAGTGATAATTTTAATTTATATACACTTTTGTCATATATTTTCCCCATTATTTTGTGTGATTTTTTATCGATTTTGTATGATTGCGTGTTAGTTTGTATTGTTTTGTATTATATTTATACTTTGTGCATGTTTGTTTATGTTACATTGAATTTTGCAATTTACCAAAGAGAATTGGGGTGTAATTGGACAAAATGAGCGAAAACCAGAAGAAAGAAAGAGAAGAGTGCCTCGACTGTGAGGACCCGTGTCCTAGTTCAAAGAGTTAAAGGTTGGGAGGTGCCTTATGGTGCTAAAATTCTAGCTTTTATGTGTTTTCTAGTATTTTAGAGTGAGCAAAATAGGATCATGGTCATATCCGAATCATCATGGTCAAATCCGGATCATCATGGTCAAATCCGGAGCATGAGTAAGGATCCGAGCGATCCCTTAGCACGAAGCAAGCCTCGGTAGTCCAGAGTAATCCATAGCATTGCTAGCTCGGATTGATCCGTAGCATCAGTGATCCGGAGTAGCAAAGGTCGACACGAGACCGACGCATGTTCTGGGCCACGTCAACCTAGTGTAGCATGTTTTCTTTGTTATATACATACATACATATATATATATATATTCTGTATTTTCGGGAGGGAGAAAACCCTATTCGCCATCACACTTTTGAAGCGAGAGAGAGAGAGAGAGAGAGAGAGAGAGAGAGAGAGAGAGAGAGAGAGAGAGAGAGAGAGAGAGAGCGTGGTGTGGAAGGTGGATATCGAATCCTTGGGTCAAGAATGCAAAGTGCAAGCTTCCAATTCATTTTTCTAGTAGAGGTAGGTGGTTTTGTCCCGTTGAATCTATTTCGGAGGTTGTGGAAATTCGAAATGTTGAGATTTCGAACTCTATTTTGGTAAAACGGTTTGGGAAGCTATCGCATTGTGTTGAGTAACCTTGATATCAATAAGTATTGAGATTTGTTGATTTATATGTGTATATGAGCATGTTGTGTTGTAACATTTGAATAGAGGTGTTGTGGATATATATATATATATATATATATATATATATATATATATATATATATATCTATGTATTAAAGTGCATTGAGTATTGGGATATATGTGTGGGAATTATTATTCGGAGATTTTGATATATGATGAGATACTTGTGTGCATACTATTTTATTTGGGTATACGATATTGAGGTCCCATTGAGGGGATAGTCCTAGGTTAGACATGAGATGTTGAGGTTCCATTGAGGGAATAGTACTGGATTGGACATGAGGTATTAAGGTTCCATTGAGAGAACAGTCCATGGAATGGACAAGAGTTATTGAGGTCCCATTGAGGGGATAGTCTAAGAGTGGACATGAGTATTTAGGTTCCATTGAGGGAACCACCTTTGATTCCTTTGAGTGTGGTTTACTATTATTTTAACTACACTACACTGCACATATTTGCACTGAGCATATTGTGGAAGAGATGTTGCGTTGGTCCAGGGAGGCATAACCCCTACTGAGCTATGGTTTGCTCACCCACCTTTAATATCTCTCCTACAAGACCTAGTAGGCATTAGGAGATTTCACCGCTGTAGAAGTATATGTATTTAATTGTCATTTTAGTTGATACATTTTAATTGATGAGACTGAGACTCATGTATTTACTTGAGATTGGTGTATTTATTTGAGACACTGTGTTTTGGGGCAGCTGACCCTATTTATTACATGGAGTGGTTATTATATGGTTGTGCATGTCATGTGTGAGGTTGTAGCAGGTTTTGGGGCAGCACCCTTGAGGGAGCCCTATTAAGTGACCATTCACCAACCCCTTGTCCTCCTGGGTGCGAGGCATGGGACATCACTAACCAGTTCCTCAGTGTTGAAAATATGGGGCATGACAAATGGTATCAAAGCAGTTGAGACCTAGGGTAGTGGGAGGGTAAGTCATCCTTAAGGCCCTTAGGGGGGCATGAGTAGACTCGCCTGATCAACAAGACTCTTGTGTCTTTCTAGGGTGTACTAAGGAGCTGATGAGCTACGGAGTAGGATATGCATTGAGAGAGAGAGAGAGAGAGAGAGAGAGAGAGAGAGAGAGAGAGAGAGAGAGAGAGAGCATACTTGCATTATGTTAGGCACTAGCCTATGATGTGATTTGATGTTGTGTGCTTTAATATCCTTATGCATGTGTGATGATGTCTTTGAGATGCTGCATGAATATGCTTATGAGATTTTCTTGTGTTGTGAATGTGCATTGAGATGTATGCTGAGAATGAGTAATAGGTGATGAATATGAGATGTGTGGAGTTAAACACTTATGTGATTGAGTTGTGCTTATTTTCTTGCATAGAATCATGCCTCCTAGGAGAGTACCGCGTGAGAGTGGCATTGCTGGGGATGAGGTGTCCATCCAAATTGGACAAGCTAAGGGAGTTAACTCTATAACACAAGTATTGGGTCAGCTTCAAACCCTGAGCGATGTGATGCACGAGATGAGAGATAGCATTCATCGAGAGCTTCAAGAGGAGGTAAGAGCAGAAATGGCTGCACAACGGGGGACACCTCCTCCACTACCTCGGAGAGAGGATGTTCCATTTGATGAGGACATTCAGAGGAGGGCTTCGAAAGATTGGGCAGCTAGGTTCTGAAAGGAGAAACCAGTGAAGTTCAATGGAGGTGGAGACCCAGTTGCAGCTGAGTAGTGGTTACGGCACGTGGAGCATGTCTTCTCTTTTCTCCTTCCACCTAAGGAAGAGAAGGTTAGGCTAGCGATTCGACAGCTCGAGGGAGAGGCCCTAAAGTGGTGGCTGAGTTTGGCAGGTCACTGGGAGGTGGGGGACATGCTATAGGACAATTTCCTATAGGTGTTCTATAACGAGTTCTTTCCAGAGTTAGTTCGGTGGCACAAGAGGAGTGAGTTTGACACCCTGATGCAGAGAGGGCGATTAGTGGCTTAGTACGAGCGGGAGTTCTGGAATCTGAGCCGGTTTGCTCCAGAGTCAGTCTCAAGGGAGGACCTCAAGGCCCACAAATTCACAATGGGTATTCGGCTTGCCTTGAGGCAAATGATGGAGGTACTCAAGCTAAGGACAAATGCGGAAGTGGTGGACACCGTGAGGATTCTGGAAAGAGGTTTGGAGGAAGGAAAGCAGGATTAAGGAGGCCAAGAGTAGTCAGGTGGGCAGAAAAGGCCCAGGGTGGAGTCTAGGGGAACCAGCCATGTGCAAAGTAAGGGCCAATCAGCAGGGTCCTCAAGTAGACCCCGGTTTGCTGGGGGTCATTGGAGCAGCTTCCAGAGCTTCCCTAGTGGCTATAGCTATTGTGGTGAGGAGGGACACTGGAAAAGAGACTATCTTAAGAGCCAGACATGTCTTGTTTTAAATGTGGCACGGTAAGCCACATCAGTAGAGTGTATTTTAGCAAGGGAGAAGGTCAAGTATCTAGTGGGCCAACTCAGAATGGGGAGAACGAAGCTCAGGTCGGGACACCAACGAGGCCAACATGTCCAGGGCAGGCTAGCCAGGCAGGGTCCAACCGGGCCTAGCCTGTGGGGAGGCAGGAGGGGCAACTGCAGAGCAGCACAGTGAGGCAATCCAGTAGAAACCAAGGGAGCATGGGAGGTTAGACATTTGAGGCTAAAGGAGGTCAAGCCAGAGTGTTTACCATCACATCTACCATTCCAGAGGAGAAGTTACCAGCGCCGCCACCAGAGGAGGAGGGAGCAGGACCATCAATTGTTTGGGGTAAGATTCTTATCTCGAGCACTATGATATATGTTCTCTAAAGACTCGTATTTGGGTAGTATTGAGAGATAGCCATTTTATGGGAATGCAACTATCTGGACGGTAGCGTAGCCGTCAATATGAGCATTTTGACAGTACTTGGGCCCAATTTCAAGTTGGGGCCTTAAGTGGCCCAATTATTGACTTTCTCAAGGTTTATGGGTTAACTTTGCATTTGCACGGTCATTTGAGAGTGATAATATCTGACTAGTGTTGTGCTCGTCATTTCAAGCGTTTTGATAGTAATTTGACTCAATTTGGAGTTCATGACCTTTGAGGTCAATTATTATTTTGAGAGGTCAATTATTGGCAAGGTTAATTATTGGTCAATGATTGGCAGAAATATAAATAGAATAAAAAGAAAAAACTTTCACTTTATGTTATCACGTTGGTGCGTTTGAGAGAGAGAGAGAGAGAGAGAGAGAGAGAGAGCTTGGAAGCTTGGAGCCTTGGCGATTTGGGGCGATTTGGGTTCATGGAGCACAAAGAATCACTCCGGGTAGGTGTCCTTGAACCTCTTATCTCAATCCTGTCTTTGGATATGCACGAATTTGTTATGATTTATGAAATTGAGTATGAACCCTAGGTTTTGGGGAAAATCTCATTTTGGGTTAGATCTAATGGTTTAGCATAAGATCTGTAGTTAAGAACTGATTTATATTAGTTTGGATATGTATTTCTATTGTTACTGTGCAATTTAGAGGCGTTCAAGATGCATTTTGAGGTAGATATTATAGTCTATTGAGTAAAACGGGTGCTTGTGAGTGCTTGGGAGTCGCTGGGTTGATTCCAGACGAAGAACAGACAAAAATGATGAGGAACAGTACCCTAGGCGAACTTTAGGGTCGAAGATCTTAATCACCAGCTTCGCAGTCAACAGCTTCGCAATCAGCAGCTACAATCAACAGCTACGTAGTCAGTAGCTGCAGTCAGCAGCTTCGTAATCAGCAGCTTCACAGTTAGCAATTGCAGTTAGCGACTTCGCGATCAACGATTACGATCAAGAACTTCGTAGTCGGCGATTTGGAGTTGCAGGCATCGTTCCCTGACTTCACTCCACAGTAGTGTTACGCAATAGTGCTCTGCAGCAGTATTTCGCAGTAGTGCAACTGCACTAGACTGGACCACTGGACCATTTACTTAAGTTACAATATAAATAACAAAATACCCCCCTTTCGGATTCAAAGAAAAGTACTAGAAAATTAAATTCTCATTCCTTCAAAATTTGAAAATTAGATTTAGTACAAAATCTCGGAAAAATCCAATTTTTCGTAGTGGTGACTTTTTGGAAAGTGGGGTTAGACATCTCAGAAAAATTCCCAAAAATCAGATTATCTTAGTTATGATATGGAGACCCAATACTAGGCCTTTTTATTGCAAGAAAACAACTACTATGAGTATCTTCTTCATTGGTCAAGGCATGAGGATCGATTTGGGAAGACTGGCCTCAATTATAAAGGGAGTGTTATGAACCTTAATGTTATATTGGTGTTAGTATGTTGGTTTGAGGATTTGGGGCTTAAACTCCATGACTTGTTTGTGTTCTCACCGTGAGGCATAAGTGATACTATGTGGTTGACGTGACAGGCTAAGGCCTGGGTTGAGCCGTTGAGCACGTAGAGCTAGGGCTGAGTGCCCTGAGCTAAGATCCTATTGAGGATCATGTTGAGCCGTTGAGCTCGTGAGCTGTTGAGCTCATGGAGCTAGGGCTTAGTGCCCTGAGCTGGGATCCTATTGAGGACCGTAGACAAGCTGTCCTGTGTGGGCAGGCTGGTGTCACGGGGTCAGCCTTTATAGCAGCTTAACCCGTGCGGCACCTAGTTCCCACCCGTACGAAGGAACGCTAGGTCAGCCTAACTCGTCGCATTTGGATCGGAACCCATCGATCCGTTGTAAAGCAATTGTGTAGGGAAGCGCTTAGCGGAAGATCGATTTAAACGAAGGCAACAAACGATTGTATTGATTGCTTGAAAGCTTTACAACATCACTCCCCTACATATAGATGTTAACACTTTTCTGGCTATGTCGCCAGGAGACATCATATATGATCGAAATCTAAAATCTCTACAACTTACTCTATAAGCTAAGTACAACACTTTACAAAGGGGAAATACCCCGAAATGGCCTAAGTATGCTAGGATAAGCCTCGGTCCGTGACATTCTCCCCCACCCGATTTCGCAGCGTCCTCGTTGCGTCTTCGGTTTCCTCGAACTCGTCGAACTGCTGGATGTAGCGTTCGGTTTCTTCCCGGTACTCTTCAATCTCTTTGGAGAATTGCCCTAGATCCTCTTCCTTCTCCCGGCTTGCCTCTTAACCGGCCTGTTCTTCCATTGGACGTAGTACTCCACCCGGCTTGGATCTACGCCCTTTCTTGGCACGACTCTACGAGAGTGGATTTTCTCTATCTCTTTATCGTAGGTCTTGCCCGTTGATCTTGTTCGTGTCCACACCGCCCGTTGTCCGCTCGTATCTTCCAAGTCTTCGTGGTAAGGCTTGAGCAAACTAACGTGGAACACCGGATGCCTTTGTAAGCTAGTCGGGAGGTCCAGTTTGTATGAGACCTTCCCAACTCTCTTAAGTACTTTGAAAGGCCCCTCATATCGGCGCACCAAACCCTTATGCAATTGTCGAGTGCTTTGGTTTGGCGCGGAAGGAGTTTGAGCATCACCATGTCTCCTTCCTGAAATTCCAAGGGCCTCCTTTGTTGATCCGCCCACTTCTTCATCTTCTTCGCCGCCTTGTGCAAGTATGCCCTGGCCAGATCCGTCTGTTCATGCCATCCTTTTGCAAACTTGAACGCCGCGGGGCTCTTTCCAGTGTACCCCCGAGTGATAGAAGTAGGCGTCAATGGTTGCTGCCCAGTTGCGAGTTCGAACGGACTTTCGTTCGTGGACTCGCTCTTCTGCAAGTTATATGAGAATTGGGCTATGTCCAACAACTTGGCCCAATCTCTTTGGTTGGCACTCACGTAGTGCCTCGGATCTGACTCCAATAAGCCATTGACACGTTCAGTTTGGCCGTCTGTTTGTGGGTGAAAACTTGTTGAAAAGTTTAAGTCTGAACCCATTATCCGGAATAGCTCGGTCCAAAACCACCCAGTGAATCGTGAGTCCCGATCACTCACAATCGTCTTTGGAATGCCCCAGTACTTCACCACATACTTGAAGAATAGTCGGGCCGTGTCGTCTGCCGTGCAGTCCTTCGGAGCTGGAATGAAAACTCCGTACTTAGAGAATCGGTCGACCACCACAATGATCGTACCGCATCTTTCGGATCTTGGGAGACAAACAATGAAGTCCATCGAAACACTCTCCCAAGGTCTTTCCTGGAGTAGGCAAAGGTTCTAACGATCCTGCTGATTGCCGATTCTCTATCTTGTCTTGTTGGCACACAAGACAAGTCCTCACGTACACTTGAACGTCCTCGTAAAGTTGAGGCCAGTAGTAGCTCCGTTCGACCAACGCCAAGGTACGATCGACTCCGGGATGGCCAGCCCACCGCGAGTCGTGACATTCTTTGAGGATGTCTCTCCTCAAACTTCCCCACTTAGGAACGTACACCCGTTCCCCTCGAGTATGGAGCAAGTCATCCCTTAGCCAAAATCGCCGCGTCTTCCCAGCTTTGACGCATTCCACCAAGGACTTGGCTAATGGATCGTGCTCCATTCCTTCCTTCGGTTGTCCACCAGGGGGAATTGTGGTTGGCTAATGGGCTGCGAGTTCCGCCTTTCGACTTAGTGCATCGGCCACCACATTATTTGTGCCCGGTTTGTACTCTAGCACAAAGTCGAATTCCGCTAGGAGTCCTTGCCACCGTGCTTGCTTCGGAGTTAAGTTCCTTTGAGTTAGAAAATAACTCGTAGCAATGTTGTCCGTCTTCACCACAAACTTGGACCCTAGCAAATAATGCCTCCACACCCGAAGGCAATGCATAACTGCCGTCATCTCCTTTTCATGCACCGCATACCTCCGTTCGGTTCCATTGAGTTTCCGGCTTTCATATGCTACAGGATGCCCCTCCTGCATTAGAACTCCACCGATGGCAAAGTCTGAAGCATCCGTGTGAACTTCGTAAGGCTTTGTATGGTCTGGCAGTGCCATCACCGGTCCATTTGTCACGGCTTGCTTCAACTTCTCAAATGCCTCTCGGCAAGCATCATCCCACACCCAAGTCTTGTTCTTCTTTAATAGTTCCGTCAAGGGTGCGGCAATGTGGGAATAGCCGCGGATGAATCTTCTATAGTAGTTAACCAAGCCAAGGAATGAACGCATCTCAGGGACTTTCTTGGGCGTCTCCCATTCCTTGATGGCTAACACTTTCTTGTTGTCCATCTTTAGTTTGCCGCCGCCAATGATGTGACCCAAGAAGGGCACCTCCTTCTTCGCAAAGTCACATTTCTCCTTCTTCACAAAGAGTTGGTTCTCCCTTAGGATTTGGAAAACCCGCCGTAGGTGTGCCTTGTGTTCCTCCAACGTTTTGCTATAGACGACAATGTCATCAAGGTACACCACGACGAATCTATCCAAGTATGGTTTGAAGATCCGGTTCATCAACGTACAGAATGTGGCAGGGGCGTTTGTGAGGCCAAAGGGCATCACCAAGAACTCGTAAGAGCCATATCTTGTGACGCACGCCGTCTTTGCCTCATCACCTTTGGCTATCCGCACTTGCCAATATCCCGACCGCAAGTCTAGCTTTGAGAACCATCTCGCAGCGCCAAGTTGATCAAATAGGTCGGATATGAGTGGGATGGGGTAGCTGTTCCTCACCGTAATCTTGTTTAGCGCCCTATAGTCAATGCATAGCCGCATTGACCCATCGTGCTTCTTTTGGAACAACATCGGTGCTCCAAATGGCGCTTTGGATGGCCGAATGAAACCGGCATCCAACAAGTCCTTCAATTGTTTCCGAAGTTCCTCCAACTCCGGTGGTGCCATCCGATAGGGCACCGCAGCGATAGGGCCTTGCACCGGCCTCTAGTTCGATCTTGTGGTCCACCTCCCGCTTCGGCGGAAGTTGTTTGGGGAGTTCAGGTGGCATAACGTCCCCAAACTCTTCAAGGACCGTCTTCACTTCGGTTGGGGGCTCCTCCCCAACACTTGGGCCTTCTTCCTTCACTATGGCAATGAAGGTTGGCTCCTGTCGTCTAACTCCTTTAGACAGTTGGAGCGCCGAAAGAGACTTCGCCTTGAGCTCTTCCTCCCGCATTACCTTCACCATGCACGTTTTCCCCTCGTCCATGATGCACATTGTGTTGGTGCTAGGAATTGGAATTGCCCGCACCTGGTCAACGAACTCCATCCCCAACACCATGGGATAGTCGTCCATCGACACCACGGAGAGATTCACCTTGCCTCTCCACTCGCCAATACTTAGCTCGACGCCTCGAGCCACGCCATGGATTGGACCGGCGCCGGAGTTCACCGCCTTCGGCCCAGCCCTTCTCTTCCTTGTAGACTATCCCCGGTCTACGAGCTTCTTCGACCTTGATGAAGTTGTTGGTCGCACCCGTGTCCACCAAGGCCTTAGTTTCAAGGTTGTTGGCCTTAGCGAGCACGTACATGCGCCCCCTTCGTCGTCCGGATGGTGGCACCTCCACCTTCGCCTTGATTGCATTGAGGAGTTGCAAGGAACCAAGTCGTGGATCCCTCGCATTCCTCTCTTCGTCTTCGTTGATCATCGCGGAGAGCTTGGAGCGCTTCGGGCACTCGAACGCCTTGTGAGGGCCTTCACAAAGGAAACAGGAGATCCTTGGCTTCTCCCCGTCCTTGGAACCATTCGCAAAGTGTTTTGGGCGAAAGTCCTTAGACGGTTGGAAGGGTCTCCCTTTTCCTTCACTCCGGTTGTCTCCCCCCACGTTTCTCCTTGTGGGAACCTGTTCGCCTTGGAAGTCGATGAAGAACTGGTGGTTTTCTCCGGCTTCTTGTATTCGATGAGTGATTCGGCCACCGCCATGGCCGACGCCAGGTCCTGTACATTCCTCCGCTGCAACTCCAGCTTCGCCCATTGTTGCAATCCGTCCATGAAGGAAAATAATGAATCCTTCGCAGACATGTCCGGGATCTCCAAGATAAGCTCTGAAAACTCGCGGACGTACTCCCGCACCGTGCCTTTGTGGGTAAGGCGCCGAAGTTTCGCCCGGGACTCGTCCTCCGCGTTCTGGGGATAGAACTGGGCCTTGATCTCCCGCTTGAAATCCGCCCAATTGTCAATAATACATAGGCCGCACTCCTTGTCGGCATATCGTCGCCTCCACCACACCATAGCCGAATCGACTAAGTATAGTGGAGCGGTCTTCACCTTCTTTGCCTCGTCAACAATGTTCAAGGCATCGAAGTACTGCTCCATGGTCCAGAGGAAGTTGTCTAACTCCCTCGCATTCCTTGACCCAGCATAGGTCTTAGGCTTTGGCACGTCGATTTTAGAGCTGGAATGGCCGCCAACGCCACCTTGGGTGACCGCCATCTTACAGAGAGACCAATCCGCCTTGATCTCTTTGATTTCTTCTTGCATCGCCAGGATTTGGGACATGAGAGAACCCTTCAAGCCCTCAAATCGAGAGTTCATGTCGTCCATGACGGAGTTGAGAAGCCCTTGCATCCTCCCATAGCTTTCCTCACCCTCTCGAGTCTAGCTTTTCGATGCTTTCGGTGTGCTCCTCGACCACCTCCATCCGTTCGGCTAACGCCAACTCCAATTTGGCTAGTCGACTCTCCAGCGGACATGTTTCCCTTGAAACGGACTTGTCTCTCCTCCGTTCCTTAGCGTGGTGCTCCTTATCGCGGCCTTCGTGGTCGCCACCACTAATGACAACAGATCCTCCGTTTGTCATTCTTACACCGTCTCGAAGTTTTGATTGTTCCACCGAACTTTGGCACCAACCGTGCTCTGATACCACTTGTCACGGGGTCAGCCTTTATAGCAGCTTAACCCGTGCGGCACCTAGTTCCCACCCGTACGAAGGAACGCTAGGTCAGCCTAACTCGTCGCATTTGGATCGGAACCCATCGATCCGTTGTAAAGCAATTGTGTAGGGAAGCGCTTAGCGGAAGATCGATTTAAACGAAGGCAACAAACGATTGTATTGATTGCTTGAAAGCTTTACAACATCACTCCCCTACATATAGATGTTAACACTTTTCTGGCTATGTCGCCAGGAGACATCATATATGATCGAAATCTAAAATCTCTACAACTTACTCTATAAGCTAAGTACAACACTTTACAAAGGGGAAATACCCCGAAATGGCCTAAGTATGCTAGGATAAGCCTCGGTCCGTGACACTGGGTCCTGATTTTTGTTTGCAGGCTGAGTCCTGATGATTGTGTACACTACATGATGCATGAGTACACTGACCATGTAGTATAGACTTGTATGTTTGCATGATGTGGAGTTCTAGGGTCACCTACTGAGCTTGTCGCTCACCCCTACTTGTTATTTACCCTTTTTAGGTGTGACCCGAGACTAGTGGAGGACTTTCTTCCAAAAGGACGTGTCCACTACTCTAATGTATGATTCTATGGCTTATGTATTGTATCCCGGACATGGGTCCGTGAATAGTTGTATCATATATTGTGTGTTATATGATGTTTGTATGACTATTTGACATATTATATGCATGTTGATGTATGGGGAAGTACAGGATTACCTTTGATGTATGACTATACAAAGTTGTATATTTGAGACAGCACCCGCGGTGTAGTCTCTATTGGTGCTAGTCACCAACCCCTTGACCTCTCGGGTGCGGGTAAGGGGAAGTCATGTTCCTAGTTCCGGGTACCCTAGAATTCGGGGGTGTGACATATTCTTTTTGATACTGGTGCATCATGTTCTTTCATTACTGAGTTTTTAGTAGAGAGCCTTGGGACAGTGTGTTGAGACTGATAGATCTCTCCTTGTGGGATCACCCATGGATGTTACCACATGGTTAAAGAGAAAGTATTGCTGGTGTGAGTTGACCATTGGTAGTGTAGTGCTTGTGTTTAATCTATATGTGATATCCATGGATACCTTTGATGTTATTCTGGGGATGGACTGGTTAGCAGCCTTTCAGGCAAGGATTAATTGTTATAGGAGAAGGGTGGTGTTTGTTATGCCCTCGGGAGAGGTAGGTTCCTTGTTTGACTAGCTGAGTGGAGCACGGTGGTTCTCCAAAGTATATTTGAGTTCTGGCTATCATTAGTTGAGAGTGAGAAAGGAGGATATGCCAAAGACAACCTTCAGGTGTAGGCATGGGCTCTATAAGTAGTTGGTGATGCCATTTAGGCTCACTAACGCACCAATAGTGTTCATGCATTTGATGAATCAGGTTTTGAGGGAGCATCGTTTGTTTGCCAAGTTCTCAAAGTGTAGCTTTTGTATGTAGGAAATTCACTTTCTTGGCCATGTGGTGTTAGCAAAAGAGATTAGAGTGAATCCAGGTAAGGTGGAGGCAGTATCAGCTCGGAGGAGGCCAACCAATGTTTTTGAGATCTGGAGCTTTTTGGGGTTGGCGGGCTATTATCGGCATTTTGTGGAGGGATTTTCTCATCTAGTAGCCCTTATGACAGCTTTGATGAGGAAAGGAGCAAAGTTTGAGTGGACTAAGGCGTGTCAGTAGGCCTTCAAGAAATTAAAGACTTGTTTGACCACAACACCAGTTCTGAGTTTGCCGCAGGAGGGAGTTCCATATGAGGTGTATTATGATGCCTCTAGAGTGGGTTTGGGCTGTGTCTTGATGCAGGAGAGGCAGGTTATAGCCTATGGTTCGATGCAGTTGAAGCCTTATGAGCATAACTACTCGACCCATGACTTAGAGTTGGCAGCCGTTATCTTTGCATTGAAGAGTTGGTAGCACTACCTATTGGGAGAGAGGTTTGTGGTATATTCAAATCATAAGAGTCTTCAGTGTGTGTTTACTCAGAGGGATCTGAATATCTGGCAGAGGAGATGGTTGGAGTACCTTTAGCAGTATGACTTCACCTTGGCTTATACTCCTAGAAAGCGGAATCTAGTGGCTGATGCCTTGAGTAAGAAAGGTCAGGCTGAGGTTGCCTTGAGAGAGTGGAGGATGATGGAGCAAGTGGCTTCATTGTAGTTATCCGTTTGTGATGATAAGGTTGTTTTGAGTCCTATTGTGGTTGTGCTCGAGATGTATACTCGTGTCCAGGAGGGACAGTAGGGCGATAAGGAGTGTGGTAAGCTTTGTGCTAGGGTGGAGGCCAAAGAGCTCGCGGTGGAGTGGACATTGGGAGAGAAGCATGAGTTGAGGTTTTGAGAGAGGTTGTTTGTGATATCTTCCCTTCAGGAGGAAGTGATGAGGGCATTTCATGCTTCAAGGTTAGCAGTACATCCGGGTGGCACCAAGATATACCATTCCCTTCGACAGCTTTTTTGGTGGCCGGGGATAAAGAGGAGTGTGGCAGAGTTTGTCTCGCATTGCCTTACTTGTCAGCAAGTGAAAGCTAAGCACCAGCGACCAGTAAGGATGTTACACCCATTGCCTGTGGCGCAATGGAAGTGGGACATTATCACGATGGATTTTATGACTGGAGTTCCACCCACATCGGGGGGGGGAAAAATATGATTTGGGTCATTATAGACCATTTGACCAAATCGGCACATTTCTTGGCAATCAAAGAGAAAGGGAGCATAAGTAGGCTTAGTCAGCTTTATATTGATGAGATTGTGAGATTGCATGGTGTGCCTATGTCTATTGTATCAGATCGAGATGCTTATTTTACTTTCCGGTTTTGGAAGGGTTTGCAGGAGGCCTTGGGCACTAAGTTGAGCTTGAGTACAACCTTTCATCCCGAAATGGATGGACAATCAAAGAGGACTATCCAAACGTTGGAGGACATGCTTAGAGCTTGTGTGATGGATTTTGGGGGTTCATGGGCCACCCACCTTCTATTGGTGGAGTTTGCCTACAACAACAGTTATCAAGCCTCCATTGGGATGGCTCCGTATGAGGCGTTGTATGGTAGACCTTGCAGGTCACCCCTGTATTGGGCTGAGGCCGGTGAGACAGCCTTGTTAGGGCCATAGTTGGTGCAGGATGCCACAGCGAAAGTTCGAGTGATTCGGTAGCGTTTGTTAATAGATCAAAGCAGGCAGAAATCTTATCTATTGTTTGTTTTGCATAGCCTTGTGCATTCATGTGTGTTTTGTTTTCGATAGTTGTGCTGAGTATGTGAAATAAATAATGTCTTCTAACTGTGTATTTTATGCAAGTGTGGTTGGAATGTGTATTTGAAATGGTGTCTTGTGTTGTAGTAAATGTGTGTCCAGGAGTTCTCATGCATTACATTGTGGCATGTTGGTGTAGAGGAGTATAAGGTGTGATGTGTTGTGCACACTTGTGTTATTTCATGAGTTGCTATGTGGTATTTGTGTAAAGGAAAATATTATGTGCTTCTATGTTAGTCCCTATGGTTGAATCGTGGGAAACACGGGGTAGCCTTTTTGAGGGTGAAAAGTTTTTAAGGGGAGGAGGATGTGAGGACCTGTGTCCTAGTTCAGAGAGTTAGAGGTTGTGAGGTGCCTTATGGTGCTAAAATTCTGGCTTTTATGTGTTTTCTGGTACTTTGGAGTGAGCAAAGGAGGATCGTGGTCAAATCCGAATCATTGTAGTCAAATCCGGAGCATGAGTAAGGATCCAAGCGATCCCTTGGCACAGAGTAAGGATCCGAGTGATCCCTTAGCACGGAGTAAGGATCCGAGTGATCCCTTAGCACGGAGAAAGCCTCGGTAGTCCGGAGTAATCCATAGTGTTGCTAGCTTGGATTGATCCGCAACATCAGTGATCTGGAGTAGCGGAGTTCGACGTGTGTTCTGGGCCATGTCAACCTAGTGTAGCATGTCTTCTTTGTTATATATATATATATTCTATATTTTTGGGAAGGAGAAATCCCTAGCCGCCGTCACATTTTTGGAGGGGAGAGAGAGAGAGAGAGAGAGAGAGAGAGAGAGAGAGAGAGAGAGAGAACGTGGTGTGGAAGGTGGAAATTGAATCCTTAGGTAAAAAACGCGAAGTGCAAGCTTCCAATTCATTTTTCTAGCAGAGGTAGGTCGTTATGTCCCGTTGAATCTGTTTCAGAGGTTGTGAAAATTCTAAATGTTGAGATTTCAAACTCTATTCTGGTAAAATGGTTTGGGAAGCTATCGCATTGTGATGAGTGACCTTGATATCAGTAAGTGTTGAGATTTGTTAATTTATATGTGTATATGAGCATGTTGTGTTGTGACGTTTAAATAAAGGTGTTATGGATATATATATATATATACATATATATACATATGTATTAAAGTGCATTGAGTATTGGGATATATGTATGAGAATTATTATTCTGAAATTTTGATGTGTGATGAGATACTTGTGTGCATACTATTTTATTTGAGTATACAATATTGAGATCGCATTGAGGGGACAACCCTGGGTTAGACATGAGATGTTAAGGTTCCATTGAGGGAACAGTACTAGATTGGACATGAGGTATTGACGTTCCATTGAGGGAACAGTCCATGGAATGGACATGAGTTATTGAGGTCTCATTGAGGAGATAGTCCAAGAGTGGACACGAGTATTTAGGTTCCATTGAGGGAACCACCTTTGATTCCTTTGAGTGTGATTTACTATTATTTTAACTACACTACAATGCACATATTTGCACTGAGCATATTTGTGGAAGAGATGTTGGGTTGGTCCAAGGAGGCATAACCCCTACTGAGTTATGGTTTGCTCACCCACCTTTAATGTCTCTCCTTCAATATCTAGCAGGCGTTAGGAGGTTTCACAGCTGTGGAAGCATGTGTATTTGATTGTCATTTTAGTTGATACATTTTAATTGATGAGACTTAGACTTATGTATTTACTTGAGATTGGTGTATTTATTTGAGAGACTGTGTTTTGGGGTTGGTGACCCTATTTATTATGAGACACATTTTTATTACATGGAGTGGTTATTATATGGTTGTGCATGTCATGTGTGAGGTTGTAGCAGGTTTTGGGGCAGCACCCTTGAGGGAGCCCTATTAGGTGACCATTCACCAACCCCTTGTCCTCCTAGGTGCGAGGCATGGGGCATCGCTAACTGGTTCCTCGGTGTTGGGAAATTCGGGGCATGACATCGATGGCCGTAGCTGGTTAATTTCCTTCACGTATATGGAAATTCACGTATTTGAAGGGCAGATTTGTCCTTTGGCTTGGAGTTTCTGATTTCTGGTGTTTCTTGGCTCTATAAATATCCTTTTGGAGGCCTAAGGCAAGGTGTATGGATTTTGGGAAGTCATCTTCATCAATTCAAGAAAGTGAAAGTGCATTAAGTTAAGAATGGAGGCTTGGAGCTGATCTGTGACAGGGGTAGCCATAGTTCTTTGTGCTTTGTTTAATTTTTTCCTTTTTCTTGTAAGAATAATGATCTCATTAGTGAAATCTCTTGTCTTTATGAAGACAACTAGTTTGAGAAAGACTTAAGGATTCCTTCCCTGTACCTGTGGGTTCGACCCTGACTTGCCCTCACGATAGGTTAGGAATTATTTATTTTGATAACATTATTGCGATGGAAAAATATTTTATCAAATTGGTATCATTGTAGGGGACATTGGTTTATAAGGAACTTGAGAACTGATTCATAGCTAGTTGGACTAAGCATTGTTTTTCTTTTCGTTATTCCCTTTGTTTGATTAATTAATTATTAGTTATTTATTCTATTTTCTTTTCTCATTTATTTTCTTTCATTGTTTACTCATTTGGTTCGGTGCTACGCTCGGTTTTTCTTTTGATTTTGTTTGTGCAGGATTATTGGTTTATGACCCTTTTGAAAGATGAAGAACTACTTCCCCTCAATCCTGAGCTCGAGTGATCAATCAAACACCCAAGGAAAACGCACAAACAAGAAGAGGAAGAGAATTTTCCATTGGAGATTGTCCCCTCATCATCGTCAGATTCACCTAAGGCGATCATTATCCCTACCATAGCAGGGCAAGCAGTTAAGGATTATTCGCAGCCGACTGTAGTAAGATTGGCTACAGGCATCACTCACCTAGCGATTGTGGCGAACAACTTCGGGCTGAAGCCAGTGATCATCTCATTAGTGAGCCACTCCTAGTTTAGTGGCTCACCACTGGAGGACCCTTAGATGTATCTTCGTGACTTCTGCAACAAGTGTGCTACCTTCCAGTACCATAGGATGACTAAAGATGTGAAGTTGATGAGGCTCTTCACATTCCCTTTCACAAGAAAGGCAAAAGTTTGGCTCTATGCACTTCCACCTTTCATCACTACTTGGGACCATCTTTCCCAACCCTTGTTGGCAAAGTACCATCCACCAGGGGAGATTGCAGATGTTAGGAACCAACTCACCAATTTCATTCAGAAGAAAGATGAGCCATTGTTCGAAGCATTGAAAGGTTCAAGGAGTTGCTGATTTCATGTCCACATCATGGTCTCAAGTAGTGGTTATTGATCCAGTCCTTATCAAGGGCTAACATATTCAGCTCGGAGCATGATTTATGCAGTTGCCAATGAAGCTTTGGTAAAGAAGTCAGTTGAGGAAGCCTAGGAATTGATTGAGAGGATTTCTCTTAACTCACATCAATTGTCTAGTGTTCGAGCTTTGCCCAAGAAAGGGGCAGTAGAGCCACAAAAGCATGAGGATATAGCTCTTGATTTTCTAACAGTCAAATTGGAGTGTCTTACCAAGAAGGTGGACAAGCTAAGCTGCAACACTACTGAGCCGACCCCTATTTGTAGTATTTGCGGCAGTTAGGAGCACTTGGAAGATGCCTGCTATATCACCACTTCTTTAGAGGAGACATTGCAATATGTTGGCAACAACGCTAACCAACGGTAGTTCTAGAACACCTATAAAGACTCATATTTGAGTATGACTGAGAGATAACCATTCTAAGCGGATGAAAACATCTGGACAATATTGTGTTCATCGATGTGAGCATTTTGACTGTATTTGGGCCTGATTCTGAGTTGGGGCCCGAAAGGCTCATTAGTTGACTTTTTGTGGATTTATTAGTTGACCTTGCGTTTGAGCAGTTAGTTAAGTTAGAAAACATCTAGATAGTGATGTGCTCGTCATTTCGAGCGTTTTGATTGTATTTGAGCTCAATTTAGAGTTCGTAACCCCAAGGGGTCAAAGGTCAATTATTATTTTAGATGTTGATTAATTAATGATTAATTAACAAGAAAGGCAGTAAATATAAATAAGATGAAAAGAAAGAGAGTTTTCATATTACGCTATCGCGTTGGTGTGTTTGAGAGAGAGAGAGAGAGAGAGAGAAAGAGAGTTGAAAAGCTTGAAACCTTGGTGATTTGAGGCCTAGATCCTAAAAACTCCCTTTTCCCAAAAATTAAAAATATAAAAAAATAACTTCTTTTTGAATAATGTAAGCAAACACTCATAGATCAAGATTAGGTACTAATTGTGGGCGTTGTGAGGGTGCAAGAGTTTTTCTTCTTTCCCCACACGTAACTAACTCCCGAACCTAATTCTCTAGAACCGTAGACCTTTCTTTTTCTAGGTACCCAATCATACCTCTAATTTGTTTGGTGATGACTCTGTGTTTTTCTTTTCTTTCATGGTTTGTGAGTGCCTTGTGCAGGGATAACTCTAGGATCAACTGAATGAACCAGCATGGAGTCCTTCCACAAAAGCCAATATCGAGCCCGGTCAAAAACAGGTGATGATAGATAGGTTGGGTCCTAATGTTTGTTTGTAGAATGAGTCCCAATAATTTTGCTTACTACATTGTGCACGAGTACATTGAGCATGTAGTATAGACTTATCTGTGTTGCATTATAAAGTGATGTGGAGTTATGGGGTCACCTACTGAGCTTGTAGCTCACCCCTACTTTGTTGTTTACCCTTTTCAGGTTCGACCCAAGACTAATGGAGGACTTTCTTCCAGGAGAACGTGCCCACTACTCTAGTGTATGATATAGTACTGTATTCTGTATTGCTTTTGTGTGATATCCTGGACATGAGTCCATGGACAGTTGTATTTGTACCCTATTTGTGATGTGATGTATGTATGACTGTTTGACATATTGTATGCATGATGATAAAGGAGAAAGTATAGGATTACCCTTGATGTATGATTGTACAGATTTGCATGATTGAGACAACACCCGCATTGTAATCTCTATTGGTGCTTGTCACCAACCCCTTGACCCTTTGGGTGCAGGCAAGGGAAAGTCACTTTCCTAGTTCCGGGTTCCTTGGAATTCAGGGGCATGACAACACCTATAATCCAAACTGGAGGAACCATTCCAATTTGTCCTATGGAAGCCAAAATGTCCTTAACCCGTAACCTTACTTACAAAACCCTTAACCAAACTTTCACTAACCCAACCCACAGTCGTAGCAAAATTTTGAGTCCTTAGTGTCAAGCCCCCACTTCTAAGAACCCATAACTGGGAACATGACATCCTCTTGCTTGTACCCGAAGGGTCAAGGGGTTGGTGACAAGCACCGAAAGAGACAAAACCACGAGTGTTGTCTCAATCACAAATCGGTAAAATCATACACCATAGGTAATTATGTATAACACCACACTATTATAAAATCACATCATATAACATAGTATATCACAATATAAATACACTAACAACATACCGCACCCATATACCAGAGTACGAACAAGCAAAGTCCTACTAGAAGGAATGCCTCCACCAGCCTCAACAACACCTGAAAGGCAAATAAAAACAAACAACAACAACAATAATAGTAGGGGTGAACCATAAGCTTAGTAGGGGACCTATAACTCAACTCCCTACCATGCAATACATGCTTAATGCACAACCAAACAAACAACAAACATTAGGACTCAGCATAAAGCAAACCACCATCAGGGAACGGGTTCCTAACTCAAAGCATCCAACTCTCATAATAGCTCTCACAACATCACATCATTACAACGTCATACCAGCACATCATATCTGCATCAGGACTTAGCATGTCCCCCATAATCCCAAAGGATCACTAGTAAATCACATCATCGGGATAACCTATCCACAAAAAGACTCAGCATATCTACCACGATCCCAAATAGGATCCACAACACATCAGGACATAGTTTGTATTAATCTTGGAACACAACTTGTCTTCATTAGGATATAACTTGTCTGTGATCCCTAACAAAATCCCAATAACCAAACGCATCCTGTCTTCACTAGGACATAGCTTGTTCGTGATCCTTAGCAGGATCCCATCAGTACAACATCAGCTCATCAAGAGCTCATCAGGCTGTAGCCTCACCCAACATGGTACATCACAATCCTAAGGGCCCAAGCACTTATCACACCCACGTAAGAGTACATCTATACCGAGCTCAACTAAGCTCAAGCTCAACCACTGAATATGCTAATAGGCACAATCAACATATCACATGGACTTAATGACCCCATATATCACATACAAATATGCAAGAAAGCATAGCATATCACAACAGACCCAAAGGTCCCACAGGGTACACATATGTACATGCTAATAATAATAGCCAACATACCATATGGCTCTCACAATGCCAGCCACCCTCACTGCCCACCAACATCTTAGCCCTCATGGCCCAAACCATAGCATCAAACAAACCCTAACAAACCACGAAGGCTTCATCACACAGCCTCAATAGGCTCTCATAGTGCCAACTGGCATGCCATGGACTCTTTTAAGCCCAAACCTATCTTACACAATTCACAACGGAGAACATCATATTTCCCCCTCATCGAATTTCCCATTTGGAACGTCAACATCAACCTAACATATAGGTCTTAACCTCCTCCAAACACAAAGCTAAACACACCTATGATGGACTAACCAACACCGTAATATAGCTAAACACACCTATGATGGACTAAACAGCAAAAACGGACAAAAACAGCACAACTGCTCAACCTAGGCTTTAGCTTGTCTCACAACAACTTAACAACTATCTTACCCAAGAGGGTACAATATTAGCTCACCAAGAGCTCATCTCAGGCCCCATCTTGTTACACCCAACTCAAGCTTACACTCACTCAAGGGTACCTCAGTTCAGGGGGCCTTAACCACCTACCAACACAAGCTTAATTGCTAAATATACCAGTTCAACCATTGAAAACCAGCAAAACAGTCACCCTCCAAGCCTCTGAAGATTGCGAGGAGCTAAATCCAAAACCGCATTCAAATCACCTAGCATGCTATTGTTGGACCCCATTTTGACTAGGCCAGATCATGACCCAATTTAGTAAGGAAGCCCAAAATGGAAGATCACTTCTTAAACCTCAAAATTCCCCAAGGTCAGCACCAAAGGATAGAGTATGAAATTCGAAGACTAATGCACTTGACTGTGCTCAATTCCAACTTAAAATAAGAAAGTTATGGCCAAAATAGTTTTGGTCATAAAAAGTCCAACTTACGAAAGGACGGTGTAACGCCCCCAAATTTGGGACCTCCAAACCGGGTGCGTTAGCGGAAATTAAAAATACAAGTTTGATATAAATTTCAAACTTTTAACTATTTCATCAAACAACTATTAATTATTACAAATTCCAATCCAAGATCTTTAAGGTTTAGGGGTTTAGAGACTAAGTGTTCTTAACCCATTATTACATAACAAAGTACACAAGCAAACAAACTTAATAAATCTTTAAAATTTCACACAACTTTATTTCCAAGCACTTCTCGACTCCTTATCCTAGTTTCACCATTCCTTTAATTACCTGGGGTTGGAAAAGAAATCATAAAAAGGGTGAGCTCAAATAGCCCAGTAAGGGTAAACACAAGTGGGTAAGGAAAATCATGAAAATATTGAACATAGGAAATATCATATAACATTTGCACATCAAACATGATCAACATTTCACATGGGAATCATAACATATAAGATTTATATTTGGACATCGTATCATAACATTATGATCCAGGTTAACTACCCAGATACCATATCATAACATAACATATTATTAGCTGGATTGACACTCTCCAGTGATGTTCTTTACCCAATGCATTGGAGGTCTTTCTGGAACCACCCATCATAAACTTACTTTGTCCAAACATAAGAGGTTAACAACTTTAACATACATAACATGAGGCATATCATAGAATTCCAATAAAACATTCAAGATTAACTAGGATAACCACGAATATCAAAATGGTTATCTACCACAATCAATAGCATAGATTATCAAAAGAGAGATTAAAAAGAGACTAATGTTCTCAACAATAAAATAAAAATAGAAAAATAAGAAACATAAAATAAAACAAGATAAAGAGGAAGTGAAAAGTGATAATAAAGAAGAGAAAACCCCTTACAATAATAATAAAATACAGACTATAATGAAAAAGAAAAAGGGGATGAGAAAAACCCTTACAATCCGCTTGCCGTTCTCCGCGTTCTAAACCTTAAAAAATATCAAACCACTAAATTAGCATTAATGCTTGAAAAGTTCAATATCACACATATCTCCTTTTGTGTGTGTGTGTGTATATATATATATATATATATATATATATATATATATATATATATATATATATATATATCATCCTTTAACTTATATCTTTTAATAGGCATACCGTGCTTGTGGGGTTGAATATTAATTTGGGTTCCCACTTCTACTGCTGTTCCATCTCCTATTTCGATCCCATGCATCATAAGCCTTGAGTTGTGCAATAACTATGTTATATGCCTTGAGAGTTTTTGAATAAGATTTACTTTTTGTATTGGATGAACGGAAAAGACGTTCGATAAGCTTATTTTTTCTATGTGTCTTCCACCTTAACCATGAGGGGATATTAGACATGGGTCTAAAGGGAAGATCTAGAGGAGATAAGGATGGGGATAGCTGTGAGGTTGAAGCATTAACAATTGGGGTTGCGGAAGAAGAAGGACGATTGTCAGGGGAATTCATTATCGAAGTTGTTCCTTACGATCCTCCGCTATCTAGAACCTTAAAAATAAAAATAAAAGATAAATTAATATTCTCATCTTTTAACTTGAATTATAGAATGACAATGCTATGATAAAATACTATAATTTAAAATAATTACACATGTATATGAACTTCGAATTTTCAAAATCTTGAGTATTACCTTTCGTAGAACTTCGACGCTCGGTAAGTTCCAAAAAGAAAAGAGGGTTTAAGTAGAGTATTTGGGGTGTTAAGGGAGTGTTTTTAGAGGAAATTCCGTGATGTGGCTTGAGGGATTTGTGCATTAAGAGGGGAGACAAGACACTCCTTATATAGGCAAGGATGGTGGTAGGTGTATAGTGTGAAAGTAGTGTATGAATTTGACTTTGGCGTTAAATTAAATTATGTAAAATATATATAATACTTTCTTTTCCTCCTATTATCCTTTCTTAAAATGTGGGTATCTCCTCCTACCATTTTAAAAATGTTTTAAGACTTTTCAACCTAGAAGGTTCCTTTGACATCAAAAGTCCACATTGGTGTACTCCCTAATAATTCAATTATAACATTTTTAATTTTATAGTTTTTGACAAACGGATAATTGTATTTTACTAACTCAAATATCTACAAATGGGTATCAATTGTATAATTTTTACATATGTATAACAAAAGTTATTGAATTTTAAAGTCATACTAAAATGTTTACCCGTTCATACTGAACCTATGTGTAGTATTTTAACTTCTAGAATTGATTGGTTTCATATTAAATTCTGAAATTTCTACACGTTTTAGCTAAGTCATAAATGAACAAATGGGATTTGGTTTCATGTCAATTGGATCTGTATAATTCAAGTTATGGATTTTGGAATGGGACCTCCAGAATCTGCCTCATTCAAAATTCTAGGCCTTACCTATGTTTTATACTTTTGGTAAAGTTAAGGCTTGTAATACTTACTTACCCATAGTAATTTGGTTTAAGAAACTAAATGACATAATATATAGCATCTAAACCTTTTATGACGTATAAGAAATTATTTTATTTTTATAACGTATTTAATATTAACGCGGATAAATTAATATAATTGCATAATCAATAAACAATAAAGTAAGATAACATTATAGCATAAAATATTATAAACCTAAAAATAAACATTAATATCATATTCTATGGCCTTCGTAAAATTTCTTGAATTGTATTAGCGTATGTGCGTAAGACGTGTTGTGCTTCGGCAGTAGAGCTGTACAACCCTTTGGCAAACATTGTCGTGGTTGTCGCATGAATAACCTCAAACTTCTCCCTATGTCTCGTCACATTATATTGCAGACATTGGACACGAGCATTTAGCTCATCTATAGCAAAGCATAGCTTTGTAACTTCAAGTCGTATTGATCGCCGATCTTCATCTCGTACACTATTCTCGGATGGCGATACTCGAGAACTTGATGCCATAACTCTTATTATTCTTCTTCTTACTTCTATACTCTCTTATAAATAAAATCTCATACTCATACCTATTTATGGAAGTCCAAACGGATACTATTCATAATGGCTAGTTACTATTCTAACGGCTACTTATTAGTCACATGCTATTTGAATGACTATATTAGGTGCTTATTTTTATCGTGATAATATCTAAAATATCCTTTCTAACTATTGTTAACAATGACATTATTATTATTTTATTATTATTACTCTTTAAGGAAGAACTTAAATAGCTAAAAATTTTGCGGGTCTTACATGCTACCCTCCTTAAAGAAATTTCGTCCTCGAAATTATTTCGTACCTTCGTTATCACAAAAGCTCATGCTCTCAAGGAGAAGATTATAAATACTTTATATGGCCTATTCAATATTTCTCGAATTGTATCTGCATAAACCCTGAGGGTTAAGCGAGCTTCTGCAACAGAGCCACATTGTCCTTCTGCTAACATTGCCGATGTGGCTGCACGGATGAGATTAGTCTTTTCTCTCATCCTTGTTTGCTCTAATAGTAGCCAATGATTACGCCTGTCAGTTCATATACGGTAAAGAGTAGTCTTGTAATCTCAGCCCACACCCTTCGTCGATCTTCATCTCGCGTGGTGCTAGATTCGAGTATATACACATGAGTGTTGGATGATGCCATATCGTTGCACTGCTTTCTATAAAGATTATCTGCTCCTTCTGTTTACATTATATATATATATATATATATATATATATATATATATATATATCACTTGCTTAGAGTACGGCTACTTCAACAATGATAATGATATAGGTTCCCAAATGTCAAAATAGGCTTATTCTATCATCAATCAAAATCATATCAATCACTTCCTATAAATATAAAATATTAACTAAGATTTACGGTTTCACTTTCTAAAACGTGTCATAGACATTATCACCAATATTATTACTTTTCATTTCTTATGTTTATCGAACATTATCACTTTTAAAAACTCTAGGGTTCTACGATGACATAGGGTTAAAAGCATAATTTATTTAAAAGGAAATACGTGAAATAAAATACACCATACAAATTTCAAATTATGATAGTGCTAAGCGTTTTTTTTCTAGATGTTGTCTAGATTTGATGATCCAGCTTCAAATTCCCAAAGGTCCTTTGGAATAGCACCTTCATGTGTTGGCTTATACGCCTCTATTTTCCTTAGTAGATCCTTCGCGCTGCTGCTTATGATGATGATCCTCTTTTGTGATGGTTTAATGAAACCTTCTTCGATGGTAGTATCGATTTGGGCTATAAAGGGGTCAAAAAATCCACCTATATTAAGTAAGCCTATGGGTTTATCATGGATACCTAGTTGAGCCCACCTAACGATTTCCATGAATTCCTCCATAGCTCCAAGGTCTCCAGGAAGTATAATGAAGCAATCAGAGAGTCTAGCGACTTCTTCCTTTCGTTGATGGAGTTCAGAGATCACGTTTCCATGCTCTGAATGTGTAGATATATGTCCTCCCGCTGAGCGAACGACTTGAGACAAAAGCTCCAGAAGTCCAATAATTTCGCAATTGCAGATAACGTCTAACCCTTTAGAGACAAGTTCCTCATCGAGTTCTATGGTTGCGATCTTATAACACTCTATCTTCCCAATGGTTTTTCCTCCAAGAACACCAACTCGTTGGAACCTTGAGTTTCGTGGTAGTTTATAGTAGGAAGCCATTTTTCAACTAAAGAGAAATTGTTGTCTAGATCTAGAACTATGGAAATGGCGCATACTTCCATTTATAGTGTTATTTGTTGGGGTGGGTAAACTTAGCGTGTAAGAAAAAGCAAGCTAAAAGATAACTTGACCGTGTCTTAGAAGCATAGGTGCATTAACTTCTACATATAGCAAGAGCATGGGTGAGTGCCTTTGGCGTGTGGTATAAGGCATGCATGATATGGCGTTAACGTGTAGTAAATCTATACTTATGTAGCTTCAGCGTGCCACAATATTGAAGCTAGGATTCTTAACTTAAAGCATGGAACAAGATGATAGGTATTTACTTGGGCATTAAAGAAAGGAGTATATATCAAAAATAAAATAACCGTGGTATATAAAAATATAAGCGTTACTTAAACTTAAAATGGTAACATAAGTTAAATATAATGTAATGACCCGTGTGTAACCCGTGTGTAAGAAGTTAACCACAAACACCTTGGATGTTGGTGCACAAGTTTGAGGTAAGAGATGAGCCCAAGAGGGGACTTTTGGGAGGTGCATGTGACAAGTGATAACGTACATTTATGCCCTAGGAAGATGTTATGCGTATACAGGCAGTTTTAAGCTGTTTTGGCTGATCTTGGAGCTCACTTTTGATAGGGTAGATGGCCTCAAACAATTGGCGTGCAAGAACAAACGTTTCTTAGAATGAGGTCCTCTACCTACCACAGAAATTTCAGAGCATTTGGAGCTGCACGTGAATTCACCCATTTCACGTGCAAGCATATTTTTGCTTCTCAGACCTCTACAAGATGCAAGGAGGCTTGGGGTGAGGTTTGAGTGCATTTGGAGCTGCACGCCAATTGGGAAATTGGCGTTCAAATTGGCGTACAGGCATGTTTTTGCATGGTTACCTTGGTTTTGTCATTCTAATCATCTTTTCCCAAAGGACCATGTTGGAATTGTGAATATTTTGGTGTGTATGGATGTGGGAAGGTCATAGCTTGTTCCATCAAAACTACGTCGTTTTGATGCTGGGATTCACTTAATCAAAACTACATCGTTTTAATGTTGTGTTGTCTATATAAGGAGGAGAAGCCCCTCTGTTTTAGGTTTAGGGTTTGTTGCTCCACCAGCCGTCGCAAGAGAGAGAGAGAGAGAGAGAGAGAGGGAAGGAGAGCTTCTGGTGGCTGCCGGAGCGTCTTGCGTGGGTGGTCGGAGTCTTGCGTGGAAACGGGAGCAGGAGAACATACAAGGTAGGGGTTCTGTTCTTCCTAAATCCTCCTCTGTCCTAGGGTTCTGGGGCAGATTATGGATTAAACCTGTTTGTATATATATATATGTAATCCATATAGGTGTGATCTCCTATATGGATGTTGGCCTTCAATGGCATTTTGGTGTGATTCTGCTGTTGGGTGGTTGGTGCATGTCACATGTTTGATGAAATGCCTGTGTGAATATTGCTGTGTGTATGTGCCTAGTACATGTTTGATAAAATGCTTGTGTGGTTAGACTTGTGATTCGGTGTAAGTATGCATGCTGGGTGTTTGTTCTATTGCCTAAATGACTGGTTGGTGCACTTGTGAATGGGTGCACACCAAGTGTTTGGTTTTATGCTTGAGTGACCGTGGTGTATGTTGTGTGCATGACCTTGTCTTATCTGGCCTGAAGGGGCGGTTAAATCACTTTGCCTGAGAGGCGGTTAAACCAGTGGCCTGAAGAGGCGGTTAAACTACTTTGCCTGAGAGGCGGTTAAATCAGTGGCCTGAAGAGGCGGTTAAATTACTTATTTGAGATGTGGTTTGTTAGCCAGTGTGGCTAGGGCTGAGGTTACGCCCGTTATGTGAAATGCTTTATTTTCTTACTACTGCCACATCACTACACCTGTGCACATGCATGTAGCCGCTAGGAGCATGGGAAGGGTTGGGGAGACTTGATCCCTACTGAGCTGTGGTTGCTCACCCCTCCTCTTGTGTTTGCTTGTTTTCTAGGGACTTACGGGCGTTAGGTGGATACACCAAGGTGGAAGACCATCTTCATTTTATTGCTCTTCTTGTGATGTAATTTTATGACTTATGTAACCCCATGGGGGGAATGTATAACGAATTGTAGTACGGAACATGGTTGGTTTGTGAACCTTTGAGGTTTGGAATTAAATAAAGATGTGGCTTGTTTGTTTTATTATAATTGTTAGTCTTGCTTGTGTGGCATCTAGTAATCCAACCACGTTGCCCTCCGTGTGGGTGAATGGGGAGTCACGTACCGGTTTCCCCGAGTCGGAAATGCGGGGCGTGACCCATAACATGTGATAATAGTGAGATTTCATAATTTAAATTAAGGGGTCATCATTTATT
This sequence comes from Taxillus chinensis, assembly GCA_023512835.1. Taxonomy (NCBI): domain Eukaryota; kingdom Viridiplantae; phylum Streptophyta; class Magnoliopsida; order Santalales; family Loranthaceae; genus Taxillus; species Taxillus chinensis. The sequence goes on from CM042084.1 coordinate 37,874,862, forward strand.
TGCTTGTCTGACTGAGCATTATAGTCCTTACGTTAAATCGGATTACTTACCTGGATATTGCATGGGAGGTGGCCTAGTGGTGTCACCTTGTGTGAATATTTTGAACGTCTTGGTTTGGTTCCTATGCGCTCCCACTATAGTAGTGGTTGATGATTTTCCACTTACGAGGCCTGCTTGTTATCTAAGCTGGTCCGAGCCTAATTACATATACCGAATTTAACATGCCTATATATAAATATGTATAAACCTCCCACTACACATTAGTTATAGGTTTGTTTTTCCTCTTTTTTTTTCAACCATACGTTCATGCTTTTATTCCTCACCACACGTTCTCCATTATAGCCCTGCCCCGATTCCAAATTCAAGCCTCGTCGTCCCGCACCATTTCGGGCTACTCTAGCTTCGCCGGACTTCAGTGAGCATCACCGGCTTTGAATCCTTCTCATTGTCATCGAAGACCTTACTGGTGAGGTGCTTCCTAACCTTGACAACTTGATCTTCTCGCCTGCTAACACTCTAACGAACTAGTTGCCGATTGTTTATCATTTCTCCGGTGAACTTGCAGCTCCTACGACAAGCTTCGAATCCGACAAAACATCCACTCCTTCCCTTCTCTACTAAATGTTTCCTCTCGTCAAGATTTTGTTCACTGTTCTTGTTATTGTTGTAACGTTGTTATTTTTCATGGACGAAGTGTTTAGTCCAATTTTCATACCGTTCCTGATGACAATCTATCTGTTCTATATTATCGCAATGTTAGTGTAATTTTCTTTATGTAATATTTCCTTATGAAATAAAATAATTTGTGTGTTTGTGTGCGATATACACTACTATTATTTTATAGCATGCCAAGTGACGTACCTTTCACAAGAGTGTACTGCCTTAAATTTACTGTGTCTGCTTCACAAAATGCACGTTAGTCCATCAATAAATAAAATTTTCTAACGATAATCACATGCGTTCACTTAAAGTTTTATTACTTTTAATTTCTTGCAGCGTGCTATACGTTCTTCGAAATTATCATTCTAAGACCCTCCACTTATGTATCGTACTTCATATTTCTAAGACTCAGTCTCTAATCTATACTAAACCATCGCTCTGATACCAACTGTAATACCCCCAAATTTAGGACCTCCAAATCGGGTGCGTTAGCGGAAATTAAAAATACAAGTTTGATATAAATTTCAAACTTTTAACTATTTCATCAAACAACTATTAATTATTACAAATTCCAATCTAAGATCTTTAAGGTTTAGGGGTTTAGAGACTAAGTATTCTTAACCCATTATTACATAACAAAGTACACAAGCAAACAAACTTAATAAATCTTTAAAATTTCACACAACTTTATTTCCAAGCACTTCTCGACTCCTTATCCTAATTTCACCACTTTAGAAAAAAAATCATAAAAATGGTAAGCTCAAATAGCCCAGTAAGGGTAAACACAAGTGGGTAAGAAAAATCATGAAAATATTGAACATAGGAAATATCATATAACATTTGCACATCAAACATGATCAACATTTCACATGGGAATCATAACATATAAGATTTATGTTTAGACATCGTATCATAACATTATGATCCAGGTTAACTACCCAGATACCATATCATAACATAACATATTATCAGCTGGATTGACACTCTCCAGTGATGTTCTTTACCCAATGCATTGGAGGTCTTTCTGGAACCACCCATCATAAACTTACTTTGTCCAAACATAAGAGGTTAACAACTTTAACGTACATAACATGAGGCATATCATAGAATTCCAATAAAACATTCAAGATTAACTAAGATAACCACGAATATCAAAATGGTTATCTACCACAATCAATAACATAGATTATCAAAAGAGAGACAAAAAAGAGACTAATGTTCTCAACAACAAAATAAAAATAGAAAAATAAGAAACATAAAATAAAAACAAGATAAAGAGGAAGTGAAAAGTGATAATAAAGAAGAGAAAACCCCTTACAATAATAATAAAATACAGACTATAATGAAAAAGAAAAAGAGAATGAGAAAAACTCTTATAATTTGCTTGTCGTTCTCCGCAGGTCGGGTCGGGACGGGGCGGGGCGATTTTGCCATCCCCTACCGGCTAGTTTTCTTTATTTTGTTTTAGCATCCTGTAAGCCAAATTGGCAATTTGTTGTAATTCTTTATAATTATCCCTCGCTGTCGGAGGTCTGAGACGAAGAATAGAAGAAGCCTGTTTTTTGTTAAGGTCGCTCGGGGTCGTATCTCCTTCGAATTGTTTTTTTTTTCCCTAACATCTTACATGGCGGGATGGACTTCGAGCAAAATGAAAAGAAAGGATTGCATGGCCCAGCTTTTAATGCACCAAGGAGTTACGTGGAGAGGAGTCTTCACACACAAGGAAAAAAAAGGTGGCCCACATGATTTTAATGATACAGGAAAAATAGGCAATAATCGGCTGAAGATTGGCATTAATTATCCCATCCAATTCGAAAATTCCGAATCTGATGCTATACCAGAGGAGTCCAATGCGGCAGTGGGTCTTCTCACAATGGTCGGGATAACAGAATAATTTTGGCCGATTTACTTTCCTATTTTTTTAATATTCTAAATTTTATTATCGAATAATTTTTAAAAATTAAAGAAAGTTAACACAATTAATTTTGAAAGATTAGATCTTTCTATAATTAGTTGTATCAATCTTAAATAAAAATAATTCTATAATTGGATAACCGTTATCCATAATTGAATTATTTAAATATTTAAGTGAGAGATAGTTTTAATAGATAATTGTTATCTATTGAATTTTATTCTATATTGATAGAATAATTTTTTGGAAATAAAAATATTGACATAGTTAATTTTGGAAGATTGAATCTTTCTATAATTATATATATCAGTCTTAAATGAAAAATAATTTTAAAATTAAATAATTGTTATCCATAATTAAATTATTTTAATTTTAAGTGGAAGGTAATTTTAATGGATAATTGTTATCTATTAAAATTATTCAGGTTGCATGCAAGATGAAGACAATGAAGATTGACCAAAAAGATGAAGATGAAGAGCCTACAAGAGTGTCTTGTTTTTGCTTTATTTTTCTTCGTAGGATAGATCCCTTGGTACTACGGCCGTAGTTTATTTAATGTTTGTTTTATAAATTGTGTATCACATGATCACATGACATATATAATTAGGAGTGTCGTCTACATATTATATTTCATGCATCATATTTTATTTAAGAGTTAAATACAAATATTAAAACTCAAATTTTAAAATATTGAGTGTGAGAGGGTTTTATTGGGAATAAGACCCGTGATCTCAATTATTAAATAACTAAGGTATATGTCTTAATGTATCTCCAAAGAGATTTTATGGACTAGGCTAAAGTTATTTTCCTGAAAGGATAGTTTACTTGTTATTTAAACCAGCTGATTGACACCTCGCTAAAGCTAGGCAATTCAAAAGGTTTAGGTAATAAGACACGAAATAATGGTTAAACACTCAACACGATCTCTTGCATTAATCTTCCAAAGAGGCGCTGTTGCAAGGGATGTGGGCCAAATATAAACGAAAATTGAATTGGTTGAATATGTGATATTTAGGAAAGCCAAATCAATTGGGAGGGTCCCAACAAAGTAAGGAAAAAGTTTATTCTCCCAAAGGAGGTTTATTGATTCTAGATATTTTGTTATTCGTAGTAAGAGTATTGATTTAGGGTTTATTAATACTTGTGCATTCATGCATTCATTAATGTATATGCATTTTACTAAATTTAGTTATGATGTATGCCGTTCTAAAATATTTTTGTATTTCATATTTTTCAGAAAAATGTCTTTTAACCCGCCTATCGTTTTATTGAGCCAAAATAAATTGACCGATGAAAATTTCAATGATTGGAAGCGTAATCTAAATATTGTGTTAACTGCTGAAAAGTACAAGTTTGTGCTATCAGAGCCTTGTCCACCTGAACCTCCGGCTAATGCTTCGAAAACTGGAAAGGATGCCTATGATAAGTGGATTGCGTCCGATGATATAACGCGTTGTTACATGTTGGAATCCATGCCCAATGTGTTGCAACAACAACATCAAGGGATGCGAACTGCCAAGGATATCATGGATTCTTTACAGGCTATGTTTGGGGAGATCTCAATTCGTGCGTGGTTTGAGGTCGTGAGAGCTATTATGAATAGTCGCATGAAAGTGGGAACTCCTATTAGGGATCATCTCTTAGAGATCATGGCTTATTTTAATGAGGCCGAGATCCATGGAGCTAGTATATATCAATAAAGTCAGGTTGGTATGATACTAGAGACTCTCCCTGATAGCTTCATTTCTTTTAAGACAAATTATGTCTTGAATAAAATGGATCTAAACCTCACTGCTCTTATGACTGAATTGCAAACCTATGAGGGAATGATTAAGTCTAAGAAAGGTGAGGTGAACATCATTGTTTCTGGTTTTTCTCTTAAGAAGAAGAAGAAGAAGAAGCTAAGTGACAAGAAGAAGGCATCTTTAAAAGCCAAAAAGAAGGTGAACAAGAAAGAGAAGACTCCTAAAGCTGGAAAGTGTTTCCATTGTGGCAAAGAAGGGCACTGGAAGAGGAACTGTAAAGAGTACCTCCAAACAGTGAAGCCAAAGGAAAGTATTGTACTTATCCTTGAAACTGGTTTAGTGGAAAAATCAAATAATCTTTGGATTATAGATTCTAGTGCCACTAACAATGTTTGTACTTCTTCGCAGGTGTTGGACCCTAATTTGTCCGGGTTGGACATATTTTATTAAATTCAATTTTCTTCGATGCCGCCTCGATCTATTGAAATTTTGCAGAACGACGGAGTCATGACCATTGAGCCACAAATGCTTGATTTCAAGAAATTATTTGAATGGCCTCCAAATGCCAAAGAATCAGTCCTGGGCAATAGAAAATTCAATTCAAGGATCAACGCAATCGACCGCGCTTAATTCTGAGGTCAAACAAAGAAGTTATAGGCAAAACAGCATTCGGACCGCTAACGGCGGTCAAATAATAATTGACCTTCAAAATAGCAATCCGGATCAGCTCACAAACCTCATTTTCCTATTCTACTCGTCGTTCTGAGAATTTTGATATATATATTGCATATTTTAGCTCCCGAAACATTTTAAAAAAATAAAAAAGTATATGTTTTACAGTGATAAAACAATTTCGGCATGCGTAGCACAGGCTTGGCGCAAAAATAAAATCATTTTTAAATAAAAATTACATGAGGACGCTCGTCATGACTCCCCGAGTCCAAAAATATTTTTTTTGAGATTTATCAAAATTCAGATCGACTTACTGATCCCAAAACTTAAAAACATCAGTTAAAAAATATCCCATTGAAAAAATCAGAAACCCTAGCCGCCATCTCTTTCTTTTTCCCGCCTACCCCTGTCCACGTGTCATCTCCTCATTAGCCCAAGGATAAAATAAATTAAAAAGAAAATAAGAAAATGAGAAAGCAAAAGCAAAAAGAAAAATAAAAAACAAAAAAACAAAAAAACAGCATATTCTCCAGCCTTATCCCATCGCGTCGTCTTCCTCTCTCTCTCTCCATCACGTCGTCTTCCTCACCTCCACGCCAGACACCTATGCTAGCCATCATACACCTACCTCCTTTTCTCCCTCTTCCCCAGCCAACCTCCTCCACGCCAGCCACGCCTCGCCCCCATACCTCCTTTTCTCTCTCTCTCGGCCGAACCAAACCCAAGCCAAATCGGGTCCTCATACATCATACCCTGCCATAGCTGCTGCCCTCAAGAATCCTTGAACCCTAGATCTTCCCTATAAAACTCCTCTCCTCTCTCAATTTGTGGTGGGCTCTCTCTCCCTTCAAAATTCGAAAGAAAAACACAAAACACCCAATCTTCATCCTTCTTCTGTCTCCTCCCACCAAGAGCCCCGCTCCCCTGGCCGGAAATCATCCCGCCAGCCGGTGTGGAGTGTCCTTGGTCCGCTCCCACGAAGCACCACCTCTGCAATCAACAATCCGAAAAATACACCCAAAGCCTTCCTCTTTCTTCTCTTCCACCGATTCCGCGAAAAACTCCCTTCCCCTAGTGCCGAACCTAGGGAGTCCCTGCTGACGATCCCAATCGCAGCATGCACCAACCCCCATAACACAGCCACACCATCCGGCCCCGATCGCTCCAACAACAACACGATCTAACTTTCCTGACAGCAATATTAACGGATCTGACGCTCCGAGCTCACGCCACTATCATCATCGCTGCCACCGCCGGCCACCGCTGCTGTCGCCGCCGGCCGCTACCTCTCATCACCCCCACCCTTTTGCTCTGCTCGTGGCTACAACGCTGACGACCCCAATCACAGCACGCACCAACCCCACAACGTAGCCACACCAGCTCAGCAACATAACAGATCTGCCGCACCAAGCTCACACTGCCATGACACTGCTGCATCATGCCTCTCCACCGCCCACTGACCGTCCAAGGAAGAAGCCAGGGGAAGGTGCTCTGGTTCGTGCACTTGGTTAATTTTTTTTTTAATTCATTTAGACGTATGAGATGCCTATTGACTGCTTGCGTTTTTGTTTGATTTATGGATGACTGGTTCTTTCCTATGCCTGTTGTTTGGTGAAATGGCTCACGTTGGTGTTGGCTGTTTGATTTATGTTGGTGTTGGTTGTTTGATAATTAGATAATTGATTGACTGTTTGATTTACGTTGTTTTATTTGGCCATGTTTTCAATTGGCGTTTGTGTTAGTTTGTCAGTCTACGTTGGTATTGGAGTTTTGGGTATATGTTTTTTTGTATGATTTGTCATTAGTTTGTGTTATTTTGTTATATGTTGGTTTGTCTGTTGCTATATATATATTGGTCATGTCTTTGCCTCCTATTTCCTATAAGTCATGCTGTAAAAAAATTCAGACCCTGATGTTATGGTGCCTATAACGTTTTTTGGCATGATTTCACTCCTGCGTAGTGTTTAGTTTGCAAGTGTATATCTGCATTGGCTGTATTTTCTCAGCATTGGGTGGTAGAAAAATAAAATAAAATACAACAACAACAACAATAAAAACCAAACAAACAAAGAACGCCCGATGTCTATTGCGCCTTGGTTGTGCTGTTTTGACATGCAATTTTTTTTTTTGTTTTCTTTCTTTCCCGTGTAGTGTTTCTTTGTTTTGCATAGTGTTTGTTAATTGTTATGCTTTGCTAGTGTTTCATGCATGCAAACCATTCTAAATAGAATAAAATCAGTACAGTAAAATCAGAATTTCAGTGCAGAAGAAAAAAGAAAGAAAACCAATGCAGAAAAATCAGAAAATTAATGCAGAGAAAAAACAAAAACAATAGTGTAGAAAAACCAGAAAATTAATGCAGACAAAAAACAGAAAACTAGTGCAGAAAATTTAGAATATTAGTGCAGAAAAAAAACAGAATAAAATTAATGCAAAAAAACGAGAAAACTAGTACAAAAAAAACAAAAAAACAGTGCAGAAAAATAAAAAAAGAAGGTGCAGAAAAATAAAAATAAAAATGCAGAAAGTGCAGAAAAATAAAAAAGTGAAAAATAAAAAGAGAAAGTGTAGACAAATGAGAAAGTGCCATAAAAAGAGAAAATGTAGAAAGTAGAGAAAGTGCAGAAAAGTAAAAAGGGAAAGTGCAGAACAACCATAAAATCAAAACAAGTGCTGAAACCAGTGTAAAACAAAATCATAAAATCAGTGCAAAAAACAAATCAGTTTAGAAAACCAGTAAAAAAACAAACAAACAAACAAAAACCTTCCCCCAACGCTTATTATTAGCGTTTATTTTGCATCCAGTGCATATATAAAAACTAGTTTTTCTTTGCTTATCAATGTCTTACTAGTACAATGTTTGTCTTTTTTGTTGCGTGCTTATTAAGACTGTATTATCATTGTTTGCCATGTGTTATATATGCTTTATTTATTTATTATTTGCGTTACGTAGTCTTTTGTTTCTTCCAATTATTCGTTTTGTTTCTATTGGCCATAGGAAAACTGTTAGTATTGGTCATTATAACTCATGTAATTTTGGGACTCTTACCCAATACTGTTGTAATTTGTAAATTAAACATTAATAAAAAAAAGCAAAAAGAAGAGAGAGAACGAGAAAAAAAAAGAGTGAGTTTTTTTTTTGTCACAATCACACACAACACTAGTGTTTGTCTTATTTATTTTTAACCTTTTTTATGATTATTATTTTTCTTCTTTTCAAAAAAAAAAACTTTTTAATTAAATACATTTAAAAAAAACCGTTTCCTAAAAATGTTTGCAAAAAAAAAAAACAAATGTTTTCTTAAAAAAAAAAACAAAACAAAATAAAACAAAATGTTTCCAAACAAGTCAAAAAAAAGGGAAAGGTTGTTTTCTAAACAAGCAAACAAAAAATGTTTTTCACTTGTCATTTGGTTTTCTTTAGTGTTTCTTAACTTTTCTTCTTTTTGTCCCTTTGAAATATAAAAAAAACAAAAAACAAAAAACAAAACAAAAAAGACAAAAACAAAAACAACAAAAACAAAACAAAACAAAATGTTTCCAAACAAGTAAAAAAAGGGAAAGGTTGTTTTCTAAACAAGCAAACAAAAAAAATGTTTTTCACTTGTTATTTGGTTTTCTTTAGTGTTTCTTAACTGTCCTTCTTTTTGTCCCTTTGAAATATTTAAAAAAAAAAACAACAACAACAAAAACAAAATAAAACAAAACAAAACAAAATGTTTCCAAACAAGTCAAAAAAAAGGAAGGGAAAGGTTGTTTTCTAAATAAGCAAACAAAAAATGTTTTTCACTTGTCATTTGGTTTTCTTTAGTGTTTTTTGGCTTTTCTTCCTTTTGTCCCTTTGAAATATAAACAAAAAAACAAAACAAAAATTAGCATTTAACCTGGAAATAAAACTTTGAGATAACTTAGGTATAATTTAAAAAAACAAAACAAAAACAAACAAAACAAAAACAAAACAAAAACAAACAAAAAAAACAAAGAAACAAAAAACAAAAAAAAAACAAAAACCTTTTCAAACACTTGTTTTTTTTTAACACTTGGATTTTTATTATATATATATATATATATATATATTCCTTTTCATAAACTCCTATTAATTTTTATCCTCAGAATTAACATATGACTTACAACTTGTAGACTTTTTATTAGAGTCTCCCTTTAAGACCTAGGGTAAATTAAATTTAATTGGAACTTCAACAAACAATTTAGAAAAATAAAAAGAGTAGAACTTATCACTTTTAGACTATTTAAAAGATAGTGGGTAAAATAAGTTAGAAACCTTCGACTCTTAATATAGGTACCGAAAGGGCATTGTGGGGGTGCTAATCTTTCCCCATGCGTAACAAACTCCCGAGCCCATCCCTAAGCGGCATAAATAATTTCCTTTTAGGTGACCAACCGCACCCCAAAAACGGTTGGTGGCGACTTTGTTTATTTCATCACCCTTCGGATGAAGGACAGGGGGGAACCGCACCCCAAAAGCGGTTTCCCTCCCGGACGGAATCCGGTGATGACAGCAGGGACTTAAGGTCCAAAGGCAGCTTAGGGAAGGGGAATTCGCTTTTAGAGTTGGCATTGGGGATTCAGTTTCATTAATGGTAGTGGGAGTGCTAAAGTTATATTTTAGAAATAAATTTATTTTGTTAAAGGATTATTTTTATGTACCTGAGTTGAACAGGAATTTGATTTCAGTTTCTTCTTTGGTTGAACATAGTTATTCTGTTAGTTTTGCTGAAAATGTTTCAGCTTATAAGAATAATACTTTGATATGTTCTGGCATTAAAGAAAACAATCTTTACAAAATTAATCCTAACATTCATACATTGTTGAACACTGAAATAATTGATGATGAACCCATTCCAAAATGAGTTAAGTTAGATACAAATGAAACATATCTATAGCACGTGAGAGTTGGACATATTAACCAAACTAGGATTCAAAGGTTAGTAAAGGATGGATTTCTGAATGGTTTAGAGGTTACTCCTTTATCCACATGTGAATCATGTTTGGAGGGTAAAATGACCAAGAGGTCTTTTCCTTTCGAAAGGACATCGTGTTAATGATCTCCTAGAGCTAGTATATACAGATGTTTCTGGACCATTTAATGTACAAGCAAGAGGAGGTTATGAGTATTTTGTCACTTTTATTGACGATTTCTTTAGATATGGATATGTTTACCTAATACACCGTAAGTCAGAGACTTTTGAAAAGTTCAAAGAATTTCAGATTGGGATGGAAAAGCAATTAGGTAAATCTATCAAGATGCTTCGATCAGATCGAGATGGAGAGTACCTGGATTGTTATCACTCGTTTTCGTCCGGGCCGAACTCAAATGATAAAATATACAGAGTCGCCACCAACTGTTTTTGGGGTACAGTTGGATACCCTCTACCTTGAGTAGTTAAGATGTGGTATGTATTACCAGAGATGGGTTCGGGAGTTGGTTACGTGTTGGGAAGGTTTTAGCACCCCTACAATGCCCTTTCGGTACCTGTCTTAGGAGGAGGAGGTTTCTATTTGTTTTTATTTTTTTGCTTTTTTTGCTTTTATTTTTTATTTTTTATTATTTTTAAATCACATTTAATCTGAATCTAATTCTCAAAATTTTATTTTAATCCGTCACATGCTAATTAATTAATAGGCTTAATTACTACTCACAAACTAATTATTAAATTTAAAAGTTAAAGGTTAAATTTAATTATCATAATCTAAGTACAAATTATTTAAATTAGTCTAATTATTTACTAAATTTTAAATATGAAAATTAATTACAAAAGTTAATTACTAATTTATCTAATTACTAATGTTATTTAATTCATTACGCGCTAATTAATTAATTACCAGGCTTACTTACTATTGACATGCCTAAATTTGAAAAGTTAATTACAAACTTATTAAAAATTAACTAACTAATTATGCTAATTTAATTATACTAAATTATACTAATTAAAAACTAACTAATTAATTAACTAAATATGCTAAAATTAACTAATTAAAATTATGCTAATTATGCTAAATTTTAAAAAAACTAACTAACTAATTATGCTAATTTAATTATAAACTAACTACTAATTTACTACACAAAATAATAATAAAAATTAAAGAAGGAAAGGAATAAAAACCTGGAATATCGTGGACCGAGGGCACCCTTCTCCCGAATGCCTCCTTTTTCTGCAAAAGAATGGAAAAGAAAATTAATTTGACTATAACCACAGTTCTTTTTTAGAACCGCAGTTAAGTTTACACTTTACTCTTTTTTTTTTTGAGTTTTGTGTAATTGATGGTTTTGGTGTGTTTGTAGAAAGGGAGAGGAACCCTTTATATAGGAGTCATAAAGAAGGAAATTTTGTAAAACCTCCAATGTGGGACTTCCATTTTTTTGATTTTTATGATTATTATTATTAAGAAGTCAAATAAGGGGTGCGGGGGTACTGTTCATGCAACAGTAACCCCCGGGTACTATTCATGCAACTGTAACCCTGGGTACTATTCACGAATAGTGACATGAACAGTGCCCTGAGTACTATTCATGATTTTTTTTTGAGCCTTATGTCAACTGCGACTGATCGTTAGGACGGTTTTATTTATTTATTTATTTAACATATATATGTATATATACACACACACGTATAACATAAACATGCAAAGTGCAATTTATTTAAGACTCCGTAGTGGAGATATTACATGGTTTAGCCTAAAATATATTCTGTGGCCATTGCCATTACATATAAGAGGATGATGAAAGTAAGTAGGGGTATGAAAGCGCCGCCCATCATAGGATACACAATAGTGCACGCCAAACACAACACCGTCAACACGTACTTCGCCCGATCGACCATTTTCACAGATAAGGAGACAAAAACGTGGAGAATTGAAGAAGAGAGTTTGAAGAGTGGTAGAATGGAAGTTGTGTGAGTGAAGGAGGGGAATGAGGGTGTATTTATAGGATAGAAAAGTGGCCGTTGGTGGAGAATATAGCCGTTGGAAATAGTGTCGTGATCGTTGGAACAGTGTCGTGACCGTTGGAACGTGCTGTAACCGTTGGGGTTTTTATTTTGGTGCAAAAAATGCTGTTTAAAAAATACAAAATGTAGACGCATATCCGGCCCTAAAAAAGTTTTTTTTTGCTGGTTTTATACTTTTTTGTTGTTTTTGTTGTTTTATTTTTATTTTTATTTTTATTTTGTGAATAATTAACGTCGCACCCTTTAAATTAACAGTCACGCCTCTTTATTTTTCTATACAAAGTCAATGACAGATATGGAATAATATAAAGCTGAAAATGAATATGTATGTCCAACTCGGACAAAATGGGGTCCAACATGAATAATGAGTTCTGGTCATATCTAACTGATAATGGGATATTGTCTCAACTTTTTGCACCTGGCACACCACAACAAAATGGTGTTACAGAGAGAAGGAATAGGACAATGCTTGACATGATGAGATCAATGTTAAGTAGTTCATCATTGCTCAAATCGTTTTGGGGGTATGCACTACAAACATCTGTTTATTTGATAAATAGGGTTCCTTCTAAATTCGTACCTAAGACACCATTTGAATTATGGACAGACCGTAAACCAAGTTTAAGGCATATCCGAATTTGTGGGTGTAGGGCCCATGTCAAAAGGGCTAAGGTGGATAAGTTGGATGCACTCACTGAGTTGTACATTTTTGTAGGATATACAAAAGAAACGAAAGGTGGTTTATTTTATAGTCAGAAAGATAATGAAGTGTTTGTATCGACAAATGCTAAATATCTTGAAGATGACCATATTAAAAATCACAAATCAGATCATCGAATAGAGTTGGATGAGATACCAGCTGATGAGATCAGTGGCCCAACTCAGGATCAACATGATGAGATCATTATTGATCAACCAATCATAAAAAATGAGACCACAGCATTTGAACGACATCCAGTTACTTTGTGTCGTAGTGGGAGGGTTGTTAGACAACCGGACCATTACATGGGAGTTAGAGATGCTCTGGTAGCTATCTTTGATGATCATAAAGATGATCCCTTGACCCTGAGTGATGCATTGAATGATGTAGATTCCAAAGCATGGCAACAAGCAATTGATACTGAAATGAATTCAATGTATTCAAACCAAGTTTGGGAACTTGTGGATTTGCCTGAAGGGGTGAAACCAATTGGATGCAAATGGATTTATAAAAGGAAAAGAGGCACGAATGGAAAAGTAGAGACTTTTAAAGCTAGGCTGGTAGCCAAGGGCTACACCCAGAAAGAAGGTATCGATTATGAGGAAACCTTCTCTTCGGTTGCTATGCTTAAATCCATTTGCATCCTCCTGTCTATAGCTGCACATCTCGATTATGAGATTTGGCAAATGGTCGTGAAAACAAGATTCTTGAATGGTCGTTTAGAGGAGAGTATCTTTATGATACAGCCTAAAGGATTCATTGCTAAAGGGCAACAACATAAAGTATGCAAGTTGTAGAGATCCATTTATGGACTCAAGCAAGCCTCTAGGTCTTGGAACATTAGATTTGACAAGGTGGTCAAATCATTTGATTTCAAGCAGAGCATAGACGAGTCATGCATCTATAGCAAGATAAAGGATGGAAAAGTGATCTTCCTTATTCTTTATATTGATGATATTCATATCATTGGGAATGATATAGTATCATTGGAATCGGTCAAACAGTGGTTGACTAAATAATTCCAGATGAAAGATTTGGGAGAAGCAAGCTATGTTCTTGGAATCCATATTTACCATGAGAGGAAGAACAAGATGCTTGCATTATCTTAAGTCTCGTACATAGATAAAATACTTGAGAAGTATTGTATGTAAAATTCCAAAAAGGGTCAACGACCCTGAGAAATGGAATTAAATTGTCTAAAGAAATGTCTCCTAAGACACAAGCAGATATTGATAGCATGTGAAAGATACCCTATGCTTTGGTAGTTGGTAGTCTAATGTATGCTATGTTATGTACGAGATCGTATATTTGTTATACGACGGGAATTGTTAGTAAATATTAATAAAACCCAAAATTGGAGGACAACCCAGTTGATCCTTTTACAAAGACTCTTCCTTCTAGAGTTTTTGATGGACACCTTGAGAGGTTGGGAATTCGGGATATGACACGGTTGCTTTAATGCAAGTGGGAGATTGTTGGGATAGTGCTATATAAAGTAATGTGTAATCCTAATTATGTTAAGACTATTTCTGATTAATTGAAATATATTTTGTTTAAGTATTTATTAGATTGCGTTATTCTGCTTTCTTATGTGGCTGAGCATCGTAACATCCCATTACTTATCAAAGTCTATTATTGGGTATGTGTGGGACACATACAATAGATCCACTAATTAGACTAAGTATAAAATTGGTTCACAATCAGTGAATAGAGTTTGGGATGCTCTATTCTAATAAGATTGTGGTGCGGACTATTTCCATTGTGAGAGTGATCTAATCTAGGATCATTGTAAAGAGTTTACAAATAGTAGTGTCAGTATGTAATTATACATATTGAACAGGACCATGATAGAATAAGTTCTTCAACTAATATCCGTTGCATTATATGAAGAACTTTATGTTCTATCGCTGGATGACTGATTTATGGATTGATCTTAATCCAGACCATTTGATTAACTCATATCTATAATTTATGTCTTTTGACTTATCAATGAGTGAGAGGCTCAGTGCTTCAAATACCTCGATATTTTGGAGATATAATATTATAGATAGTGGGAGTGTCAAGTCAGGTGCGTGGAATCCACTGCTTTGTTATACAAAGAGTAATGATATTCCCATGTTGTTTAATTCGGGATTTTTGGGTGAATCAAGCGCTTATAATTATATTGGATATAATTGATTATAAATCCTAATTCATGATTGGATCATGAATAGGTCACCCATTAGAGAATTAATGGTAACACATGCATAAAGATATAATTAGAGAGGTTGAACGGAATCTATTGATACCTATCTCTAATTATGAATATCATAGTGGAGGATCATATCACATGGCAATCAGTTATATTGATGGACAAATCCTATCTTTTGGATTCTTGTAATTATATATGCTTAATCTTAGAGTGCAGTTCTAGTCCCTGATCGTGGCTCGGACTAAAACTAATAAACAATGATTTAATGGATTAATGAGATTAATTAATTAAATATTATTTATTAGAGCTTCGATTAAGTAGGTCCATTTGGTCCCTCTTGCTAGCACCGTTTATTCTTGTATGGAGTACTGGATCGTTGTGAGTTAATTATCTGGTTGTGTTTAAGAGCTAATTAATTAACGTATATTAATATATATTTAAGAGTTAAATATATATCACATGGTTATTTATTTAATTAGATTAAATAAATAATAATAAATATTTTATCCATTTAATGTGATTAAATGAATAAATATATTATTTATTTATTTGATAAATAAATAATATTAGATATTTATTTAATTAGTTTTTTCCGTAATAATTATATTATTTAAAGAGTTTAAATAATATGTATTATTATTATTTAACTAAAAGGGCGTATGCGTAATAGTACAGGGGTAATCCTAGGTCTATAAATAGATGTATAGCCTCCTAGGTTAAAAGTGTGTGCGTGTGCAATCGTTGACAGCCAAGAGAGAGAGGCAGGTGACGGCCAACCCTAGCAAAGGTGGTGTTCCTGTTCTTTGATCCAAGGGTGCCACAGCCCTATACTCCTTATGAAGGTGAATAGCAGAGAAGGCTATTTGGCGATTGAATCCAGGAGGCTACAAGGACGATCAAAGGCTGATCGTGAGTTCGTTCTTGGAGGGAAAAGAAAAGGGTTCTTGCATTACCGATCTTCAGGTTGGTTTCTGATATTCCCAGGTTCCAAGCACAGTTATCTTTAAGTAAGGGTTTGTATACAGAGAGGGGGGTGAGTCTGTATACTATAAAACTTTCCTTTAGTTTTATGAGTAGGATACTTAGGAGAGTTCTTTCACTGATGTAGTCTTCGTTTGGGTGATGTATTAGTGTCTTATGCAAAATCAATCACAAGCAAGCATGTATGGGAAAGAAAGATAGAGACGCACAATATATGTGGTTCGATCAATGTGATCTACTCCACGGTGGTGAGGGTGTACCTACACCAAGTCCAATCTACTGTATATCTTGTAGAACAGTAGGGTCTAGCCCTTTTTACAAATAAGATCAACTCTCTCATCTTTTCAATGCAAATACAAAAATAGTATTGCTCTAGACTTTACTCACTGTAAAAATCTGTCTGCGCAATCTGCTCCTGCGTTGTTGACCGTTTGCTATGCTCGACCTTCAATCACTCCTTTGTCGGACTCACAATCTGTTCTCCAAATGTATGAGGAAGAAAGATAGATTAACTCACTGTTATCTTCCTTTCAATCTCCCTCTCTCTCTCTCTCTCTCTCTCTCTCTCTCTCGCTCTCTCTCTCTCTCTCTCGCTCTCTCTCTCTCCGTTTGTATGAACTACTCTACGTTGCCTCTTGTATCTCTGCAGATACGTTTCTTCACTGCACAAAGAATATTATTCGGCTCTTCTTTACGTCAAGCACATTCCTTGCTTTTTATAGGCCGGCCGAAGTCCGAAACCCTCCAGCTAAGGTTAAGCATGTTTCAGCCTGTGATCTTCACCGTAGAAACAAGTTAAGCCCCTCTCGGATGACGTCCACGTGTTTTGCAGTACTCAGTGTACTTAAAACCACTACTTGGGTAACGACTTACTGAAACGATGAGTGTCCGCGCGTTTCACTCCTTCGTAGCGCACTCCGTTCCTTTCACAAGCCATAACCTCGAAGATATTGCCTCGTAGCCTTTCTACGAGTCTACAAGTCTTCCTCTTCGATTCTCTACGAGTCTGAGTCTTCGAACCAAGGGCATTCATCTTCCAGTACTTCTGCTTTCGGCGGCTTCGAAGCTAGGACAGAATCAGTGCTACGAGCTTTTAAGCTCTACGAGTCTTCGAGTCGGACAACTGTATTCTGCCTTGGCTAGTAGATACTTCCAGGTTTGTGCAATAGGTCCTACAACCTTGCGAGCTTCAGTCTACGACCCTACGAGCTATGACTCAATGAGTCTTGGCTTCGAGTCTGCAAGACGCGGCTCTGCCTCTTTCTGCACCTTGAGTTTACGACCCTATGTCCCTTCGAGGCTTCGACCTTGTACCTCTACAAGGCTTTGACCCTATGGTCCTTTGAGGGTGCTACGAGCCTCATGGTCTGTTAGTCTACGTCCTGTGAGTCTACGACCTTCGAGTCTTTTGATCTACGACCTTCGAGTCTTCTGATCTACGACCCGCGGGTCTACGACCTTCGAGTTAAGACGTACAAAGGTAGACTCCCTCTACGAGCTCACTCTAAGAGATCACTCTACTGTAGGACCCTATTTTGTCCGGGTTGGACATACTAACCCCATTTGATATACCTTTCTGCCCATGCCATATACCTTATTGAACAGGTCCACAATGATCCCATACTTCCAAGGAATGGTCTACCCCAATCTGCACGAGATGGATACAATTGACACGGATGGGGGAGTTCAAAATTAATGACTTTTGCTACAAGTCCTTGAAGCGCCCCAAGACCAACACCAGGTGATGGAGGATGAAAATTGGAGACCAACGCACTTGACCGAGCTCAAATCGGACTTAAAATGAAGAAGTTATGGCCAAAACAACTTTCGTTGGAAAAAGTCAAACTTGCCAAAAGACGGTCAATGCCCCTGGTCAAACTGCCCGCAAAAGTGATCATGCGAAACTCTTCAAAATGCCTATGTAGGCGAATATGGATCTCCCCAAACAATTCCTGGAAGGTTATCCATTTTTGCATTTTTGGTGGGGGTAAAAAGGTAATTAAAAGTTTAAAAAAAAAGGGGTTGACCATTGACCGTTGACCTGCCGACACTTCGACCCATTGACCCCGAAGCTCGAAGCCTCGAAGCCCCGAAGCTCGAAGCCCCGAAGCCTCGAAGCCTCGAAGCCTTGTTGACCTGCTGATTTCTGACCTTCGACCCTTCGACCCTCGAAGCCTCGCTGCCGACACTTCGACCCGCGACTTACGATGCCGACTTGCGACGCCGACCCGCGGCACCCGTACGCCTTCCACCTTCGGCCCTTCGACCCTGCCGACACTTCGACCTGCTGACACTTCGAACCTCCGACCCTTTTTTGCCTTCGCTGATTTTTCTCGCTGGCTTCTTTTTCTCACTGTTTATTCACGGGGCTTGTTTTATGCGCTGGCCACCTAACAAAGAATCATTTCTCACCAACCTGTCAATCACATGTGCTGCTAAAATACAAATTCAAAAAGGCAATCACGAGCTCCCCTGTTTCCTGCACAAGTTGTCCACCAGACAAAATACAAAAATCTGCAATTAAAAACGCTGCCTTCATAATAGAGCATTAAATGCAGGAATTAATGATAATCCAGCCAAAAAATTTTCTGCAGCCCTTAAGATGCAGTCATCTATTCCCTGCGCAAAAAAAAAAGGGTTTTCATTGAAGAGAGCCATCAAAAAAGAGAGGAAGAGGGAACCCTCCATCATTCCAGTGCAGAAAAAGAGAAAAAAAAAAAAGAGAGAGCCATCATCGTAAAAAAAAAAAAACACAGAGAGAGGAAGAGGGAACCCTCCATTATTCCAGTGCAGAAAAACAGCAAAAGAAAGAAAAAAAAAGAGAGAGATCATTGAGAAAAAAGAATAGAGAGATCATTGAAGAAGAAAGAAAGGAGAGAAACGCCCCAGCCTCATCTTCTCAGATTAAACGCCCAATTTTCTACAATCAACATCATCCCTTTCATCCTTTTTCCCTCCTCTCACGCTAGCTCTTTTTTTTTAGCAAGGAAAAACACAAAAAAAAAAAATAGCCCCAACTTCAGCACTTTTTTCTGCATGTTCAGCAAGCAAAAAACATAACAGACACCAATCCCTTTCCAATCCCCTATTTCTCACGCCTACCCTCCTTATTTCCAGTCATCAAAAAACTCAAACCCAGAAAATACATCACTCCACTTTTCAAATACCAAGAAATCCCCCTCGCAAACCTCCCTGTCAGATTTTGTTGGTTCTAAGCAAGTGATTATCAGCGCCGATAGGAGTTCAAACAGAAGATTGGTGTTGCAAGCTTCAAAGTCGGTTCAGCCCTTATCTTTTCAATACTTTTTCAGTTTATTTGTATCTATATTTGGTGTAATTGTTTTTTTTTTAGCATTTTTCTAATTTTCGTTTTTTAGCTTATCTATATTTGATGTAATTGCTTTTCAACCTTTTTCATTATATTTTCCTGTATTTCTTCCTATGTGTATGTTGTAATATGTGAAGTATAGTAAAAAGAAAGGGAAAACAAAAAAATGGAGAGAGCAGAGGGAGAACATGAAAAAAAAGAAGAGAAAAAAGAGTGATTTTCTTTTTCTTTTGGGGATGCCATAATCACACACTCCACGTTTTTATTTTCATTCATATGTTCCTAAATTGGCTTTAAGATTTTGGGTTCACAAAACAAAAAAAAGGGGGGGGGGGGGAGAGAAAGAAAGGTTTCCAAAAACAAAAAAAACGTCTTCATGTTTAAAAAAAAAAAAGAGGAAGAAAATCAAAGTTAGTACTTCAATCTCTAAAACAAAAAAAACAACAAACGACAAAACAAACAAAAAAACAAACAAAATGTTTTTTTACAAAACATAGAAAACAAAAAATGTATGTTTTCTAACCCGAACAAAAAAAAAAAAAACAAAATAAAACAAAACAAAAACAAAGGGGGGGAAATAAAAACCATTTTTAGGACTTCAATTTCAGAAAGTAAAACCAAAAAAAGCCAAAACCAATCCCTAAGATCTCATTCCCCACTTCACACAAAAACCCAAATTTTTAGGATTCCCTTTAGAAATTTTGGGTAAAACAATTTTAACCATAAACTTTGACAAATAACTTAGCCAAATATAAATCATAGACTTCTTAGGAAATTTAGTCTAGTCACAGCAGTATAAATACAAACCTCCTCCTCCTAAATTAGATACCGAAAGGGCGCTGTAGGGGTGCTAATCCTTCCCTACACGTAACCAACTCCCGAACCCATCTCTGATAACGCTGACCATACACTTAAAACTACTCAAAGTAGAGGGTATCCAACTGTACCCTAAAAACGGTTGGTGGCGACTCTAAAATTTCTCACCATTGGTTTAGTTTGAGCTCACCCCAAAAGGGCCCGGACGAAAACCAGTGATGACAGATCACTCTACGAAGTTGTCCAATCAAGTACGGCGGATCTTCGACCCAGACCTTCGAGCCTGTGCATTCCATTTTCTGCAACATGTTGACAACAATAACAACGTAACCTTGCGGGAACAATAGTTTCTTCTTTTCGCTTTTCGCTAAATTAAATCAACTGATTCATGTTTAGATCTTGGTATTTGTTTATTGGAATTAAAATTTTAAAATCCGTTTCTGCTGCGGTTAATCGTTAACTTTATTCCAATATTCCAACAAGCTATACCAAGCAAATACCCATATCACGTACCCCCAAAAGGCGTAAGGATTTATTTTATACCCCAAAACATGGGTTATAAAGCTTCTAGACCACTGGCAACTGCACCAAAACTACACTGCCCAATTGCTCGAGTCTCATGCTCGACACTCGACGCTCGATGCTCAATGCTTGATGCTCCTGCTCGACGCTCAATGTTACTAGCCTCAGGAAACACACAAACCCTTTACTCGAGACACATTTCTTGAAGCACCCTGCTCGAGGCTCAACTCGAGCTTGCTCGACACTACATTCTTCTCGAAGCTCTCTGCTCGACACTCGATTCGAGACTAGCTCGACACTTGACTCGAGACTAGCTTAACACTCGAGCCTTGAGCTGACATCAAGCAACTTGCCTGAAGCGACCCTTCAATTTCGTTCGATGAAATCCAGTCCAAAGACCCCAAAAATGCAGTTTTAAGCCTTAATCCACACCAAAAATGGATTTCTAACACATCCTGGCCATATTAGGCTATCACAACAACCTAAATTCAAGGCTAACAAGCAAAATCGACTTTTCCCCAATTTTAGGGTTCATTACCAACTATGATTTCTACCCAAATTATGCACGTTAATCCCACTAGGATTCATGTAGAGAGATAGAATCACATACTAAAAGGTACTATCACAAATCAGATAGCTACAAATCACTAAACCATGGCTCCAAGCTCTAAGCTCCTCAAGCTCCAAGCTCTCCTCCACGCATAGCCCGAACAAACGCAACTACATTCTCTCTCTTTCCTCCAGCTATTTGTATTTCTAGATATTAATTCCTTAATTAATAAACATCCAAAAATCATAAATTACCTCCCAGGGTCACAAACTCCAAATTGAGCTCGACCATAGTCGAAACGCTCGAAATGATAAGCACATCACTATTCAGATGTTTTTCTACCTAACTGACCACTCAAACGTAAAGTCAACCAATAAAACTATAAAAAGTCAACTAATGAGCCTTTCGAGGCTTCAACCCAGAATTGGGCCTAAATACTAACAAAATGCTCACATCAGCGAACACAATATCGTCCAGGTGTTTCTAACTGCCTAGAATGGCTATCTCTTGGCACTACCCAGATACAGGTCTTTACACTTAGCCCCTTATCCATTGTTCAAACTCAAAATCCTAGTATCAACTTTTGTAAGTACACTAGTGGCCCAAAATCAACATGTGGTTGAATCCTTCAAACTGGTGACTTCTATACTAGAACAATTGGCTACTCACAATAAGTTCCTAGAGGGGCAAATAGCCTAGTTAGCATAGGAAATAAACAAGCTGACAACTGATTCTTTAACTTTTATGCTAAGACAACCCCTTAATCCAAGGGAGCACTATAATGTTATCACTTTGCGGAATAATAAATAGTTGGAGGTCCAAACTAAGGAGAACACCAAAGATGGAGCCAATTCAAAAAAGTAGGATGAGCCAACATCACCAAAGACGACTAATGATAAGAACTTGAGATTAGTAGAGTGTGGGGATAGTTATAAATTAGCTAAGAACTTGAGATTAGTAGCTATATATAATATTAATTAATTTAATTAATATATTTATTTACTTTTTACTTTACTTCTTTTAAAAAATATTTTTAAATAAATTGAAATTATAAAATAAAAATGTATAATAAATTACATAAAAGGTGCAGTTTGGGATATATATATATATATGTGTGTGTGTGTGTGTGTGTGTGTGGATATTTATTTATTTATTTATTTTGTGGGGGGTTAGAGTATTAGTTGTCTAAAAATTAAATAATAATATTTTCAACAAACGTAAAAAGAGGGAGATAACATAAAGGTAGTGAGAATATGAGGAATCAACTATCTTTTTGAAAATATGATTGTTTTTAAAAACTGTAGGTCCATATGAATTTTCACCACTCATAACTAGTTTTAAATTCCTTGGATCCATTGTTTTAAAAACAATTATATTTTCGAAAATAATAGCATCATACCAAATAACCTTAATAACACTCCTGATTATCTAAAACCTCATTCACACATGCAACAATGATGTTTGACAACTACACCACCCTCTACTAGAGGTGATCCTGGTCCATATGAACTTAGTATTGCCTCCTGCTCCCACTTAGGTAGAGAGTCAAGTTATAAAATCGTACTCCACCCCATGTGTAAGCGGGGCAAGATATCTCGTTTCTACTGGGGCTGGCGAATGAGGCTTCTGTTGGATCAAACCCAGAATTTGGATAATGCTGATAAAGCTTTATGTAATTTGATCTGAGATCTTTTGTGTTTATTTGATCATTGCAGAAGATATGTTACTAATCCAGAGATGCACTCATGAGAGCAAAGCTAAGGACAGGATACATAATCCTGATCCGGACAAGAGTGAGTGTCGTCAAACACTTGGTAAATAACCAAGTCACAAATACATACGGAATAAGGAACATTTGTACGGACTAAGAACTTAAAGGATAAGTGCGGAGTAAGGAAACCAGATGCGGAGTAAGGAATCCGGATATCTTACTCGCCCGGAGTAAGGAATTTACATACGGAGTAAGGAACTTACATACGGAGTAAGGAACTTACATACGGAGTAAGAAAGCGCTGACACGGAATAAGTCATCAGACTTTTCAAGACTCGCCCGGTGTAAGGAACTTACATACGGAGTAAGGAACTTACATACGGAGTAAGGAACTTACATGCGGAGTAAGGAAGCCACGACACCGGACTAAGGATTCCAAAGACTAAATAGATACGGAGTAAGCAACCATTAACACGGAGTAAGGTTCCGAGCTTCATTAGCTACGGAGTAAGGAAAATTACACCGGATCAAGAAGATACTCGCTTCAACTCAACCGCATTTAAAGTTATCGGCTCGTGGCGTCCCGATGTAAGACGAATTTATTGAGAACCTGAAGAATCTTACACGTGGATCATCCGGATATGTGGACACAACCTTAATTGTAATTGGGAACTCACAAACGCACTTATACTCTTCGAACCCAAGATCTTGAGCTCCACAAACCGCAGCAGTCAAGGCAGAGAGATTACCGAGGGATAGTTAGTGCTGAACGCATTCCGAAACTACAAGTTCCAAGGTTGTCTCTTAGAAATGTTTTGTATAAATATTCATACTTGTACATTAAAATAAAAAGCGTATGTGCGTTAGTAAAGAAAAGACTAATTCTGTGTATGCACAAGCGTTTTCATCTTTGGAGATAGAAGATGGCTAGTGTGTGAGTTCATTTGTAAACAGAGTGTAAGAGAGTCTTGCTTCTATTTTGTTGTATTTATCTTGTGATAATAAAACAAAATACTTCCACTATCCTGGTTATCTTCCATGATGATTCTATCACTTAACTAGATAAGTGTTTGTGTCTTGAGAGAAAGAAAAGAGTTTTAATAAGAGCCTATTCACCCCCCCCCCCTTTAGGCTCCAAGGGACCATCAAGTGGTATCAGAGCAAGTTCTATTTTGTTCTAAGTAGAGATCCCACTCTTTCAATCTCAGAAATGACCGAAGAAAGCAGTATGCTATTCAACACTCGCCTTAACTCCGAATGTGCACAGGAGCCCATCCCGAATCGAAGCAGCAGTGAAAATGTCGACCCACCTCAACCTGCTGCTGCCGCCGCTTCTCAACCACGGAGTTCTGGCTTTACTTTAACGAAACCGCCCAAATTCACACCTGAGCTTTTCTCCCAGGTGGAAAGCTCGCATGAAGATGTTTATGGTTTGCCATGATCATCTTATGTGGCCATGTCTTCATCAGGAGATTCCAATTCCGATGACTATCGGAGAACATGGAGTTAGGAGGCCAAAGACAGATCTTGAACTTACCAACGATGAAAGAGCCTGGCGGTGCGCTAGTGAAACGGCTCGGCTTATGTTACATCGTCCTTGGATTCCGAGGCTTTCACGGACGTCCAGGGCCGCACGACAAGCAAAAGCTGTTTGGGACAAACCGACAATCCTCTATGAGGGGAGTTTGTCCCAAATGCAGAATGTGATCTCGCACTCTCGAGACGGAACTTTGAGAGTTTTAATCATAAACCGGGCGAATCACTCGAAAGCATCTATCGGAGATTCGGCAAGCTCATTCTTGAGTCAAGACCGTCAATGAGCACTATTCTCAATCCCGGATCAATGACAAGTTCTTTCGCTCCTTGCCGGATCGCTACTACTCCAAACAACTCCAGATGCAATCGGAGAAAACCGGCAGTATGTTCCCCTTGAAGAACGTATGGAGAGCTGCGGACTCACGAAGTCAGGTTTAAGTACTCTGACAGGGATGAGAAAATAGCTCGAAAAGAAAAGGGGGTAGCTCTCAAAGCTATAGAATGTCTAAACATACTGAGGAATGATGATACGGACGTGTCCGAGAATTCGATTCGACGAGGAGGAGGAGATAGCCCTTCTTGTCAAATCCTTTGAGCGATTCCTACGGAAAAGCGAAAAGGGTTCGAAGACGCTCATCATCATCGTTCCAAAGGAAGGAGCGACCGGAGTCCAGTTCCCAGGAATGCTTAACTGTGGGAAAATCGGTCACCTGGGCCAAAGAATGCAGGTCCAAATCAAAAGTGGCCGAGAAAAGTGACAAGGTAACTCCTCGCCGCTCCACCTCGGACAACAAGCAAGAGCAAGAGGAAGGCGCTCGTGACAAAATACATGAGTGGCTCGGAAGAAGAGGAGGAATTCCCGGATGATGAGCCGACCACTAAGCCGAACGTCCGCCTCATGGCAAATCGAGGTACCTTCTATCTTCGAGCTCTTGAGTAAATTAGAATCTCTTACTACCGCATGTGATCATGAAAAGAATGAGAGACTAATAATTACTCAAATGTACAAAGATATGGAAAGTCGAATAAACGTCTTGAATTTACTATTAATAGACTCGAAAAGGACATCACCGAGTTCGAGAGGAAAAGAAGCTTGGTATCACGATCTAAGAGCTGAAAATCATTTGTTAAATACCAATCTCTCAGGCCTAAAAGTTATAGTAAAAAGACTCGAAAATGAACTGGAACAGGAAAAGGAAATAAATCGTAAGTGGCTAAAATCCGGGGAAATAGCCTCTACCTTTAGGACTGATCCTGACGACATCCGAGTCAAACCTGGCCTAGGTTCCGAACCATCAACTTCCATAGCTCAAGCTACCGAGTGTCCTCCGGATTTCACTCCTAAACTAACCAATTTATATCCTGTTAGTACATCTAAACCGTTGGATGGTTTCATTTCAGGTGGCACCATAGTTTATGACTGTGGAGTCGAGGCTGTTACTGCACTTCCCGAACCAGTAGCACCCGTAACTAAAGATGAAGGGAAGGCTGCTGCAGTTAAAGCCAAAACTATAGCACCCAAAAAGAAAGACAAGGCTAAGGCTGACGCATTTAGGGCCAAGAGCGTGTCACCCAAACGCAATGGATTAGGCCACAGGGAACAGAGTAGAAAGTCTGTAAAATCTAAGAAACCTGTATCCCCTGTTTGTACTTCACATTATAGTGTCTGTTCCATCTGTAGGGAAATGGGTCATTATCACTATGAATGTTGGAGTCTATCTGATAGCTGGCTTTGTAATCAATTTCAATCCAATAAAGATCAGTTTTATGAAAGGGGTTCTTCGAGCAAAACAAAATCTAAATCTAAAAGGAGTGTCTCTCCCAAGAAAACCCAAATAAAAGAAGCAGTTGATACTAACAAGTTAATGTCAACTTGGAAAGCTAAGAGTCCTAGCAAAATCAAATCCATAAATGTTGACAATACTACTGCTCTCTCTAACCGCCCGAAACAAGTTTGGGCACCAAAAGTGTAAACTGTTGTCTTTCAGGAGCATATCTGGAATGCATTGCCGGATCACTTGAAGTTAAAGATCAATAAAAGCAAGTGGATCCTTGATAGTGGATGCTCCGGACATATGACGGGTGATCAGACTCTACTTGTAGAAGTTAATGAT
This sequence comes from Taxillus chinensis, assembly GCA_023512835.1. NCBI lineage: Eukaryota > Viridiplantae > Streptophyta > Magnoliopsida > Santalales > Loranthaceae > Taxillus > Taxillus chinensis. Next base: position 37,901,268 of record CM042084.1, read on the forward strand.
AAACAAGGTCCATCCGTTTCATATGGTGACAACAGCAAAGGTAAGACTGTCGGGTATGGCACTTTAACTAACGGCTGTGTATTAATCACTAAAGTTGCACTAGTCGAAGGTTTAAAGCATAATTTGCTAAGTGTCAGTAATTTATGTGACAAAGGATTTACTGTTTCCTTTTTGTCCAACACCTATACAATAAGAGAAAACTTATCCGGAGATGTTAAGTTATCCGGATCAAGAGATGGGGACATATACTCAGTGGTCTTAAGAAATAATTCTTCTGACCCTGTATGCTTCCTCATGAAAGCATCAGATGAAGATAGTTGGGTATGGCACAAGCGATGCGCACATTTAAACTTTAAGACTTTGTCTAAATTAGCGTCACTTGATCTTGTCACTGGTCTACCCAAACTCAAGTTCTCCAGAGACTCTCTCTGTCGAGAATGCCAACTTGGCAAACAGACCAAACACAGCTTTAAGAGCAAATCGGTTAACTCAATAATCGCTCCTCTACAACTTCTTCATATGGACCTCTTGTGGTCCTATATCGGTTCCATCACTAGTCAGGTGCGAGATATACCCTTATGGTTATCGATGATTTCACCAGATACACATGGGTGATGTTCCTGAAATCAAAGGATCAAACTTTTGAGCATCTAGTAGATCTCTTCAACTGGATAAGCAACTCACAAGGACCGAGCATTAAATGCATCAGGAGTGATCATGGTACGGAATTTGATTTTTCGAAATGAGATCATATTGTTCTGAACAGGGCATACAAGATGACTTCTCTGCTCCCAGAACCCCACAACAAAATGGGGTAGCCGAGCGCAAGAATCGTACTTTAGTTGAAGCTGGTATATCCATGTTAGCAGGGGCAACGCTTTCTCTCGGCCATGGGTCAAGTTGTGTCCACCGCCTTCTATGTTCGGAACGAACTCTAATAAATAAATCTACCATGAAAACACCCTATGAGATGTGGAGAGGACGAAAACCTTCAATTTCACATTTCGAGCTTTTGGGTGTACTTGCTATATCTTGATAAATGGCAAAGAGACCCAGGAATAAATTTGAACCAAAATCGATGATGGGATTTTTGTCGGGTACTCACTACATAGGAAGGCTTATCGGGTCTTCAATAGAAAACTCTTTAAAGTTGAAGAATCTATCCATGTGACTTTTGATGAAGCTAATCTTGATTGGTCAAAAGTCGGTTCTTCAAATTCTAATATGCAGGTCATGGACAGCAACGTCGATTATTTGAAGTTTATGCATGTTCCTGTTACACATCCTGACCAACCACGTGGCATCAGCGAAACACAACGAAATTTTATGGATAATGCTACGGATGACTCTGACTCCGGACTACCATTTAGCTCCGGATATACTCCTACGGATACCCAAAATTCCGGAGCACCTTCAAGTCCGTCCGGACTAGTTAACACTGGAAGAAACAGTGTTGAAGAACCATCTAGTTCAACCGTACCTCTCAATACGGAAACATCTAGTCTGGACGAAGCTCAACCAGCCGATACAACTGAACCACCCAACTGGAAGAGCTTCAAATTGTTCAAGATCATCCAACACATGCACAGAATTATAGATGGACTCGAAACCATCCCTCAGATCAAGTGATTGGTGATCCTATTGTTGGTGTAAGAACAAGAGCAGCCACCTCCAACATGAGTCTTTACTCGTGTTTTCTATCTCAAATAGAACCAAAGGTGGTAGATGAAGCTCTTCAAGATTCGAATTGGATAGAAGCCATACACGAAGAGCTGAATCAATTTAAGAGAAATAATGTGTGGACCTTAGTACCAAGGCCTAAGTTTCAGCAAGTTATTGGCGTTAAATGGTTGTTCCGGAACAAGCTTGATACGGACGGAATAGTGATCCGGAACAAAGCCAGACTGGTAGCCAAAGGATATCGTCAAGAAGAAGGAATAGATTATGATGAAACCTTTGCTCCGGTAGCAAGACTTGAGGCAATCCGAATGTTTCTGGCGTATGCTTCATATGAAAACTTCATAGTTTATCAAATGGACGTGAAGAGCGCATTCCTGAATGGAGACCTTCAAGAGGAGGTATATGTTGAACAACCTCCCAGCTTCATTGAACCTAAGGCAGGACATCTTGTCTACAAACTTCAGAAAGCTCTATATGGTTTGAAGCAAGCTCCAAGAGCGTGGTACGACACACTTGTCGAATTCCTACTTGCTCATAACTTCCAAAAAGGGAAGATAGACACCACCCTATTTCTACGAAAAGAGAAAGGACACACTCTGATCGTACAAATATACGTGGATGATATCATTTTCGGATCAACGAATCCGAAGCTTTGTGAAGAGTTTGCTAAGTTGATGATAGGCAAGTTTGAAATGAGCATGATGGGAGAACTGTCTTACTTCCTTGGAATAAAAGTTAAACAATTAAAGGAAAGAATCTTCATTAATCAGGCTAAGTACACTCGCGATCTTATTAAGAAGTTTGGTATAGAAGGTTCATCTCCCGTCAAAACTCCCATGCCTGTCAGTGCCAAGTTAGATCCGGATGTGGACGGCATATCAATAAATGTGACCGACTACGAGAGGATGATCGGATCCCTGCCGTATCTTACAAGAAGTCGCCCAGACATTATGTTTGCAACTTGCATCGTGCACGATACCAGGCGAATCCCAAGGAGTCACATATGCTTCATGTAAAACGAGATATTAAGGTATCTCAAGGGAACGATGAATTTGGGACTCTGGTACCCAAAGGAGTCCAACTTCACCTTATCCAGGATACTCGATGCCGACTTACTGGATGTCGCATCGACAGGAAAAGCACAAGCGGTACGTGTCGGTTTCTAGGAAATAGATTGATCTCATGGTTCGAAGAAAGCGAAATTCCGTATCAACCTCTACCGCCGAGGCGGAATATATAGCCGCTTGGAAGTTGCTTTGCGCACGCCTACTTTGGATGCAAAGTCAACTTACTCGACTACGGTTTCAACATGTCATCTATTCCACTTTACTTGTGACAACACTAGTGCAATTGCCATCAGCAACAATCTTGTCATGCATCCTAAGACGAAGCACATTGAGGTCAGGTATCACTTCATACGCGCTCATGTTCTCAAAAAGCATATTTCACTGGAACATGTTGCTATCGAAGATCAATTAGCAGACATACTTACAAAGCCCCTACCTGATGCGAGGTTCTCTGAACTACTCTTCCGATTAGGTATGCTTGACTTCTCTGCATAGCTTCACATTTGCATTACCCAATAGTATATTTACTCTCGGAACATGCATTGTACGTTCATCGAAAGTAGTAGAGACTTCCCGATCGTATTCTTGATCATACTTATTGATTAACGGCTTCATGCTTCGACATTAATCTCAACCTCATATTGGGAGGATGCTTGCGTTTCCGATCAAGTCGTTTAAGCTAACATAATTCTTGTTTATATGATTTACCTCTTTCGGGTTCATGATCTTAACTTCCATTAATCACCACGTGACAAAAGCATGTTCATTTAGATTACTCTATTAACATGCATAGTTGAAGAAGTGAAATGGGTTAGCTTGGAATGCTTGGTGGATGAATACTCAATCGCGTGATCTGATCAACCAAGTATAGTTTTCTAATAAGATGAGCAGTGTTGAACTTCTACAAATCGGAACGGTCAACCGAGAGGATTGCACAATCTCTGGGGAGACAATGCTTTATATATTATTCGAGAATACCCCCGTATATGTCTCATGACCTCTTTCCCGATCGTCTATCCGAGGGGGAGCTTTTCATTGAGAGGATTAAATGATCTACGGGGGAGCAGCAATGAACCCCTAATATGTCTCGGATTCTCCTTCCTCTAAACTTTTACTTCCGGATCTGCTGGACATGCTTGTTTTGAATCGGAAAAGTGGCATGTTTGGATGTATTTTCCTTCTTCAACCATGCATTTTAATTGGCTAATCATCTGCCTTCTTTTGACATGTGTTCGCTCTATCATTTTTCACTCATGAATCCTAATGTGGCCAAATCATATGCTCTCTAATTAATCTTAGCTACGTTGTTCGGCAAGACGGTTTAGTTATGTTGACCTATATGAACCTGTGTATTCTTGTTTGACATATGCCCTGATTCAGGTAATATTGATCATTTTCACGTATGCATACGTCTACTACATTCTTAGCCATGCATGAGTTCTGTTTCTCATTAGTTCGGATTATGTTGTTTTTCACTGATTATCTTCTCTAATCCGTACTAATCCTTGCCTGTTAAGCTTTTGTATTTTCAGTTTATCCTTATTTAGCTACAAGTTCAGATTTTCTTTGCAACCGTATCGATAAATCCAGTCCATAGTCTCGGATTTGAAGTGTTGTGGTACTTCTCTTCTCTTCGACTTTTTGATCGCAAAGGAATCTACTCTACTCTCTCACCGAACTCGTTTACTACGGCCAAGGTCTATTATTCATCTGGATACTCTTCCACGAATATTATTTACTCCTGGATGATTGTCGGCTCTTTCCTCCAGGACTCGACCTTGTTCAATTGTGACAACCCATGTATACTCATATGTTGCATGCTTTTGAGGAGGAATAATGATGATTTATTAAATACATATCTCGGGTTGCACACACACTTCTCTGGATGGCAACCAGTTGTTATCTTTACTTGGTCATGCGGTCTCCACGACATCGTTTCATTCGGAGGCGCATCGATATCCAGACTAATGACATCAGCATGTCGCGCGGGTCCCTATCTCACTCGCACATTCCTAAGCCCGCTGACATTTGCGGAATCGGTCTTATATGTTCTGATCATTCCTGTGAAGCACGAGTATTGCTCATTTCAAATCCCTAAACCTCTCGTTGCTCCTTCCACTGTCAAGACCTCACCTTTCATCTTGTCCTTCCAATCTAATCTGCAATGGCACCCAGAATCTCTCTTTCCGGCGTTAATCCTGGTCATCTGGTTGATTGGAATGCTGTTTCTAATCCTCTGGATTGGTTTTTCCAGCTTCGCCCTCTCCTTGAAGCCTCGCATATACTCATCCTGATCTCCAATCCCGTCGATCTTCTTATCTACGACGTTCTTGAGTATTACCAACGGATTCGCTGCACCACCGATTCCATAACCTCTTATGTCCACGGTGAATCCATCATCATCACTCCGGCTGTTCTCCGCGCTGCTCTCCACCTACCTCTTGGTGAACCACAGCGCCCGGATGCCGATCCAATGGCGGCTTCTATGGGTTGCACGAACAAGGGGAAGGAATACAAGGTGAAATCCTTCCAGGGTCGCTATCGATGTATGGCGACCATTCTAAGTCGATGCCTACTGGCTCGCACATCCGCCCTGGACTCAGTTCCGTACGACCTTCTCCTAGCCATGTACGGCGTTTTTGAAGGTCTTCCGATGGATTGGGGGATGTTCTTATTTCGTTTGCTGCAGAATGGTCCCAAAAACCATTCCTTCGGGCGCATCCTCAGCATTGTCTTCCGACATCTACGTCCGAACCATTTCACCCGATTTGATCTTTGTCTCGTTTCCCTCGGCTTATTACCTCCGTTACCTTACGCCGGACGGGAACATGACCGCTCGCCGACCCACCGTAGCTCTTCGCATTCTCCCCGCCTCGGAACAACAAGGCGGCTACGTTGGTGACCCCTCCGACGGCCAAGCCCACGAGGTCGATTCGCACCCCGATCCTCCCGGATTCGGTCGTTTGCTGCGCCCTCCCACTCACGGGCCTCCCCGCCCAAGCGTCCGTGCCGAACCGTCCGAGGTTGCAGGGGCCCTCTCGGCGCAGTGCGTCTAAAGCCGTTTCCTCGGCCCCCTCTGCTGCCGATGTCCCCACTCCCTCCACATCCGCTATTGCCGCCGCGGTCGATACCACTGTCGTGCGCCGCCACCACCGATGTCCCGGCCACTTCTCCAGGAAGCCCCTTTGCCTCCCATACCTCAACCCCGAGCTTACCTTGACCATCTCTCCGCCGACACCTTAACGGACCTTTGGCTCCGTTTCGGCCTAGCCCACACCTCCTCCATTCCCGACACCGATCTCCGGGTGTTTTACACACGCAATACCCAATCCCCGGAGACCATGATCATCTGGAACTTGGACCACGGCTTTCTTATGCTGGCTGCCATTCCCGATGTGCCATTCCCTACACCCTCCGGCCCAGTCCCTGCTGCACGAAGTCCTTCCTCTGCTAAGGCTGGACCCTCTTCTCCTGCTGCCGCGATTCCTGTGGTTGACTTATCTGGTCAAAGCGGGTCCCTTGCTCCGGATGCCTCCAATGCTCCGAATGCCTCCGATGCTCCGGATGCCTCTGATGCTCCGGATGCTCCTGCTGCTGCTGATACTCCTGCGGACTCCTCTGCCCAACGCACGCTTGCTCCTGTTCATGCGGGGGAGTCCTCCAAAGCTCCGGAGTTGGTCCTTGGGCATGCCTCTTTTGGCACGGTCCACTCCGACGCTGTGCTTTCCGCCCAGCTGGACCGCCACGCCCAAGCTCAAAGCGCCCAAATTTCCGCCATCGCTGCCAAAGTTGATGCCCTCGGCGCCCAACTCCTCTCCGCTCTCACTGACTCCTCCACTTCCATGGAGCAGAAAATGGATCTTGTCGCCACATCCGTCCATTCATTGTCTACCTCCTTCGCGGATCTGGCGCACACGATGGCTCGTCCTCCTGTTGCTTCCCGGCGATCTGCCAAATTGAGGGAGAGAGTGTCATCTGATCCGTCTACTCCTTCTGCCCCACAACCATCTACTCGGACTGAGAAGCGGCCTGCCACTTCAGTGCTTCAGGGAGTTCAAATTCCCAAATGAAGCCGCTTCTCTCAACCAAGCTCCTCTACTACAGCTCCAGCTCCTCCTCCATCCTTCTCATCCATGCTGATACCTTCCTCCCATCATATGCGGAGTTTGACCCTTCGATGCGGATGGAAGCTTGCGCAAGGCAATGAAATCCTATCGTTGCGTCTTCCGCCAAGAGAAGATGTCTTTCCGAAATGTACCCTTTCTCCCCGGCCGACATTCGGACTCTTTGTTCGGAGAAAGGACTCTTTACTACGAAGACATTGACAACTTCTCGAGAGTCGCTAAAATGGAGATGAGGCCGTTTCCATCTCTCTACAAAGATGGGCACTTGTTTGACGTTCTGCCGTGTTGGAATGAGGGCTATCTTCCCGGTGTGGAGCTAATTCAGTCCTTCATCGATGGAACTGCTGAGGATAGCAAGCCATGGAAAACTCTCTCAACCATCCTCATTCCGTACCGGATCATGTCGCCACACTTCATGATGGTTGTCTTTATGATTCAGTCCAAGCAAATGATTCTCATTGATTCTCATCAGATTGTGGAGCACTTCGTTAGGAAGAATCAATGGGAACCTCTGTGTCTCAGAAGCCGATCAAGGTGTGAAGAAAGCCGGATTATATGAAGAGTTGGGCATCACACCCCTGCGTCCGATCGAGAAACTCAAGGCGACATTCCAGGGCAAGAAGCAAGTGCCACAACAACCGGATGGAGATAGGCTGCGGAGCCTTTGTCGTCACTTCATCAAGTCATTCCTAATCGTGGACAAATATTGGAGCCAACACACCACCTTTACGATGAAGCGGACAATAGAGCTAAGAGAGAAGGCAAGCAACTATGATCTTCAAGTATAGTAAGCCTTATGTACCCTAGTGAAAAACTTGTATTAAGGCTGAATTGTATTTAGTTGCTGATTAATGAAATTGGTTGTGTTGCGTATTCGTATGTTATTCTTTTGCATTGCTTACCGGATCGGATTACAAAGGGTTTGGGCATATCCATAATTGGGGGAGATTGTTGGATCAAACCCAGAATTTGGATAATCTTGATAAAGCTTTATGTAATTTGATCTGAGATCTTTTGTGTTTATTTGATCATTGCAGAAGATATATTACTAATCCAGAGATGCACTCGTGAGAGCAAAGCTAAGGACAGGATATATAATCCTGATCCGAACTAGAGTGAGTGTCGTCAAACACTTGGTAAATAACCAAGTCACAAATACATATGGAATAAGGAACATTCGTACGGACTAAGAACTTAAAGGATAAGTGCGGAGTAAGGAAACCAGATGCGGAGTAAGGAATCCGGATATCTTACTCGCCCGGAGTAAGGAATTTACATACGGAGTAAGGAACTTACATACGGAGTAAGGAACTTACATGCGGAGTAAGAAAGCGCTGACACGGAATAAGTCATCAGACTTTTCAAGACTCGCCCGGTGTAAGGAACTTACATACGAAGTAAGGAACTTACATACGGAGTAAGGAACTTACATACGGAGTAAGGAACTTACATACGGAGTAAGGAACTTACATACGGAGTAAGGAACTTACATACGGAGTAAGGAACTTACATGCGGAGTAAGGAAGTCACGACACGGACTAAGGATTCCAGGACTAAATAGATACGGAGTAAGCAACCACTAACACGGAGTAAGGTTCCGAGCTTCATTAGCTACGAAGTAAGGAAAATTACATCGGATCAAGAAGATACTGCTTCAACTCAACCGCATTTAAAGTTATCAGCTCGTGGCGTCCCGATGTAAGACGAATTTATTGAGAACCTGAAGAATCTTACACGTGGATCATCCGGATATGTGGACACAACCTTAATTGTAATTGGGAACTCACAAACGCACTTATACTCTTCGAACCCAAGATCTTGAGCTCCACAAACCGCAGCAGTCAAGGCGAGAGATTACCGAGGGATAGTTAGTGCTTGAACGCATTCCGAACTACAAGTTCCAAGGTTGTCTCTTAGAAATGTTTTGTATAAATATTCATACTTGTACATTAAAATAAAAAGCGTATGTGCGTTAGTAAAGAAAAGACTAATTCTGTGTATGCACAAGCGTTTTCATCTTTGGAGATAGAAGTTGGCTAGTGTGTGAGTTCATTTGTAAACAGAGTGTAAGAGAGTCTTGCTTCTATTTTGTTGTATTTATCTTGTGATAATAAAACAAAATACTTCCACTATCTGGTAATCTTCCGCAGTGATTCTATCACTTAACTAGATAAGTGTTTGTGTCTTGAGAGAAAGAAAAGAGTTTTAATAAGAGCCTATTCCCCCCCCCCCTTTAGGCTCCAAGGGACCATCAGCTTCATCCACTCATATCCTATTATTGCTCTTTATTGAATATGTACATATGGATAATTTTGGCTTAAATGAAATTTATAGACTATTTTGATCCAAAAATTATCAAAAATGATTTAATTTCACAATAATAAATAATATTCAAAAATGTCAAAATTTATAAACAATAATTACAAAATAATTATATAATAATTTTGAATATTAATATATAAACGATTATATGCGGTATGAGGGCAGGGCGAGGTATCTCGCTACCTATTATCACTCTCTGTTCCCGTCTGGGCGGGATAATCCACCCCGCATAGTGGAAACGGAACAAAAAATAGATGGATAGTTGGTGCGAGTATCCGTTACCCAACCCAACCCTCTAAAACTATAAAATCTCTAGATATGTGTTGGTAATTATCTTCATCATCACACACGAGCCCTCATTGTCACTAATTCGCTCTTTGATTTCAAATTTCGCATGATGTCTCTAATTTCAATCATGACAACTCCAAGTTTGTGGGTATTGTTTTTAATTTTTCACAATCTCATGCCAATTTGTTGTTATTAGGTCCAATATTTTTGTTTTCTCACAATATTGTTATTATCATTGTTGTTATGGTGTAGATTTGAGTCTTCATTTTCACCATCCCAAAAATAAATATTTTATTTCTTTAGATACCTTAGTAATATTTTTTTCTTTTATTTTTATTTAAGATTTATCTCCCTAATAGTACTTTTCATTATTTAATACAAATTTCTTAATAATATTATATTATATTTAAATACATTTTTAAGATATAAAAATAATTATTTGACATTTTATTTAAGATTTTATTCATCTTATAATATTTTATTTTATTATATATATATTAATAAGATTTGTAGTTATTAAATACAATTTTATATTTATATTTAATAAATATTTTATTAAATACAAGGTCATGGCTTTATTAAATGCATTTTTAATATGATACAACTTATTTTTTTTTAAATGTGATAAATGTATGGTGGATATTTTTTAAGCATTACGATATTATAATTAATGATTTTTTAAATAATATAATATTACAATCATCCAAAAATAGATTAAGATTAATTACGCATATAATTTTTAATAATAAAATTTTGGGGTGTGGGATGGTTGTAAATGAGTTGATATTAATAGTAAAATTTTTATATGAATTTGTTTTATTTATAAGTAAGTTGTACACATAATCCACATTGGCCTCTTATTTTTTAGTGTGTTAATATATTTTTAGGATTGAAAAAAGTATCGTATGCGTCTAATACCACTCTCTCTTGACATATATTTTTGAAAATTCTTTTAAAAGAACAACAAAGAGAAAAAATCAAACGATTTTGAAAACTATAGGACATATGTTTTAGTTTTTTGGAAATTGAACCAAAAAAGTATTATCGTCAAATTTGGAGACATACCAAGAGATAGAGAACCCTTAACCCTCCTCCTTCCCCCCCATCTATGGAAAAAAATCGAATGTAGAAGTGTTCGATTTAGACTTAAGACAAATGTGTCCAAAGGAGTCATTGTCATGGTGAAATTCCCGGACATGCACGAGAGGGGGGGTGTGTGAATCGGTGTATCAATGTAATTTTAATCCTTTTTCTTTTCTCCGTGAGATAATCACTTAGACAATTTCAATTTCGTGTACGTAAGCCAAATGAAAGAAACAGCAACAATAAAGCACACGACAATTACATGGTTCACCCTACAATGTGTAGAGCTACGTCCACGGTGTGACCAGCAATTTGCTGATCACAGAATCTCCACTAGCAATTCTGAATAGCACACTGCTATTCAAGGTTCACCACCTTACAAGTTTTAGGGCCTCTGCCCTTGACAGGTGGGCCCATAACCCATCTCCCCCAGGCACATTTTGGAGATTCTGTGATCAGCAAATCTTTATTGTTGTAGTTGAAAACAGATTGTTCAGCAAGTTCTATATCATTATGGGCCTCTGCCCTTGACATGAAGATAAGTTGTCCCAATGTCTACAACTCCTCTATGAAGACTTGATCAGCAAGTTTTAGGGTCTCTGCCCTTGACATGAAGATAAATTGTCCCAATGTCTGCAACTCCTCTATGAAGACTTGATTAGCAAGTTTTAGTGCCTCTGCCCTTGACATGAAGATAAGTTGTCCCAATGTCTACAACTCCTCTACGAAGACTTGATCAGCAAGTTTTAGGGCCTCTGCCCTTGACATGAAGATAAGTTGTCCCAATGTCTGCAACTCCTCTATGAAGACTTGATCAACAAGTTTTAGGGCCTCTGCCCTTGACATGAAGATAAGTTGTCCCAATGTCTACAACTCCTCTACATAGTAAGAACTATGTATAAGAACACCACAGCAGAATGGAGTATGGGATTCTCCATCAAAAATCTAGCATAAGAACACCACAATGAGAATAGAGTGGTAGAAGAAGAAAGAACAGAGCGATTTGGAAATGGCAAGAACTATGATAATAGACAATGATGTTCCACAAAGATTTTGGAAGGAGGCCACACAGGTTGTAGTGTATATGCAAAACAGAACCTTGTTAAGGGCTAATTCTACCAAGACTCCATATGAGTTATGGTATGGGCATAAATCAACAGTGAAACATTTCAGAGCATTTGGAAGTCCATGCTATGTCAAGAGGAAGGATCCTATCGGCAAGTTTGATAAGAAAGCCGATAAAGGGATATTTTTGGGTTACTCTTATACCAGAAAAGCATACAAGGTTTATAATTACAAGTTCGAGCTGGTTGAGAGTTGTGATGTGAAGGATGTGGAGATACAGAACTCAAAAGAGACCACAACAATAATGATATTGAAGCACAAGATGTGCCTGTAACTCCTCTATGAAGACTTGACTATAGATTATCGAGCCAATATAGGCCAGGAAACTTGCTGATAATAGATTATAGAGCCCAATATAGTCATGCACTAAGTTGGAGTGCATGACCATTCTACCAGGACAGATCCCAAAGGAGCAACATGAACAAGCCCAGAGAAAAGTACACAATGCAGTTGATGTTAAGGTCATGAGGAGGACTCAGGAGGTGACAAATGTTACAAAACCTTTATCTACTAAGTTGGAGTACATACCAAAGGAGAACGTTAATGTAGCTGAGATAGCACATGCTGTGTGCTTTATTGTTGCCGTACACATATAATTGTGAAGCAATCTAGAGATTTTCAGCTCCAAATGGTACCAAATTTTACCCATGGATAGAAGACTTCAAGATCTACAAGTTTGCTTTTGACCTCAAGTTGTTTTGAGCTCTGTACAAAAAGTTATGGTCCATAGACATATGAACGGCTGACAGTTTCTCCAGCCGTGCACATATAATCATAGGACCGTGCAGACTTTTTGAGCTCTGATTTGCACGAAATTTTACCCATGGATAGATAACTTCAAGGTCTACAAGTTTGCTTTTGACTTCGAGTTGTTTTGAGCTTTGTACAGAAAGTTATGGGCCATTTACATCTGCATGGTAGACAGTATACCCAACCGTGCAGCTATTCTGAGCTCCAAATGGCATCAAATTTTACCAGTAGATAGAGGGCTTCAATATCTACAACCTTGCTTTTGACCACAAATGTATCCGAACACTGTAGAAGAAGTTATGGACAATCTACTCACATGAGAAGTGCAAATATAATCATGGGGACGTGCAGACTTTTTTAGCTCCAAAATTCACCATATTTTACCAGTAGATAGAGGACTTCAATATCTACAACTTTACTTTTGATACCACTAGAAAGAACTAGGGGTTCTCACAGGAACCTGGAGGGTATCCGAGGTGGATGCTACTCCCTCAATGAGAGGGATACACACCGAGACTAGCTCGATGTTGCTCAAACAATTCACGTGGCAGAGGCTTAGTAAATATGTCAGCTATTTGTTGCTTGCTGACTACAAAGTCCAATTGAACAATCTTCCTCTCCCCTTTTTCTCTCAGAAAATGATACCTAATGTTGATGTGCTTACACCTGGAATGATGAACACTATTCTTACTCAGATTTATGGCACTTTGATTATCACATTTTATCACAGTTGTGCCTGCAACTCCTCTAGTCAAGTCTCTGAGCTCTTTCTTCATCCAGATCACCTGAGTGCATGCTGAAGCCGCTGCTATATATTCTGCCTCTGTAGTATTCAAGGACACACTCTCCTGTTTCTTACTGAGCCAGGAAACACATCTGTTGCCCAAAAAGAATGCTCCACCTGATGTGGACTTTCTATCATCTCTGCAACCTGCCCAATCAGCATCACTGTAAGCAACCAACGTTAAATCTGTATTTTCTGAATACCAAAGCCCATAATCACTGGTCCCCTTCACATATCTCAGAATTCTCTTCATAGCAGTCATGTGTGACTCTTTTGGATTAGCTTGATATCGTGCCACAAGACAAACTGCCTGCATGATGTCTGGTCGTGTGGCTGTCAAATATAATAAACTACCAATCATGCTCCTATAGAGCTTCTGTTCCACACTTGGACCCTCTTCATCCTTAGAAATCTGATAGCCTACCTCCACAGGGGTGGAAATGGGCTTACAATCAGCCATTCCAAATTTCATCAGCATGTCTCGAATGTACTTTGCCTATGATAAGAATATGTCATTCTTTCTCTGTTCAACTTGTAGACCCAAAAAGTATGATAGCTCTCCTATCATAGACATCTCAAATTCTACTTGCATTAATTCTGAAAACTTTTTGCACATGTCTTCACTGTCACCGGCAAAGATTATATCATCAACATATACAACCATTGCAAGCTGACCTCTATCACTCTTCCTGATATACAAGTTGTTGTCCACTGTTCCTTTCTTGAACTGAAGTCTTCCAAGATACTTATCCAGCCTTGAATACCAAGCTCGTGGTGCCTATTTCAAGCCATACAAAGCTTTCTTTAACCTACATACCTTGGTTTCATCATCTCCAAGTATGAAACCATCCGGTCGTTCCATATAGACTTCTTCTTCCAAATCTCTATTCAAGAAGGCCGACTTCACATCCATTTGAAAAATCTTATATTTTAGATGTGCAAAGAATCGCCAAAAACATCCGAACACTTTCCAACCTTGCAACAGGGGCAAAAGTTTCATCAAAGTCAACTCCTTCCACCTATGAATAGCCTTTACAAACTAGTCGTGCTTTGTTTCGAATGATTTTGCCATCCTCATTCATCTTGTTTCTGTAGACCCATTTGCAGCCAATCACATTCTTGTTCTTAGGTCTATCCACTAGCTCCCATGTGTTGTTTTTCTCAATTTGGTCGAGCTCCTCATCCATAGCCTTGATCCAAAAAGGATTATCTTGAGCCTCTCCAACTGATGTAGGCTCAACTTGTGAAATTAAAGTTGTAGCTTGAATTTGTCTTCTTGTTCTCACTGGTGCATTGGCATCACCAATGATTTGTGCTCTTCCAGCTTAACCACTTGAGAGTTCGCTGAACTCTTCTTCCTTCTAGTTGATTGTGATTCGTATCATCGACTTTTGACTCGAATCATCATCCTTTGTCGAGCTTGCCACTTCCTTATCTTCATTTGTAGTGGTCACGGTAGACTCTACTTCTCCTAGTGGATCATCAACCATTATTGTTGTGGTCTCTTCTAAGTTCTGTATCTCCACAACCTTCACATCACAACTCTCAACCAGCTTCTGTAACCTATAGTTATAAACCTTGTATGCTTTACTGGTGTAAGAGTAACCCAAAAATATCCCTTTATCGGCTTTCTTATCAAACTTGCCGATAGGATCCTTCCTCTTGACATAACATGGGCTTCCAAACACTCTGAAGTGTTTCACTGTTGCTTTATGCTCATTCCATAATTTATATGGAGTCTTGGTAGAATTAGACCTTAACAAGGTTCTGTTTTGCATATACACTGCAACCTGTGTGGCCCCCTTCCAAAATCTTTGTGGAACATCATTGTCTATCATCATTGTTCTTGCCATTTCCACAACTGCTCTGTTCTTCCTTTCTACCACTCCATTCTGTTGTGGTGTTCTAATGCTAGATTTTTGATGGAGAATCCCATGCTTTGCCAGATAAGCCTCAAACTCCCCAGAAGTGAATTCACTACCATGATCTGACCTCAAAGTTTTGATTTTAACCCCAAGCTGATTTTCTACTCTCTTCTTGTAATCCTTGAAGCATCTGAATGCATCACTCTTGTGCTTGAGATGAATAATAGTGGTCAGTCTACTGAAAGCATCAATTAACAACATGAAGTACCTCTCACCATTGGTACCTTTGGTTCTCATAGGTCCACATAAATCTGTGTGTATTAAACTCAGCAAACTTGAGCTATTATGCTCCTTTGGTTTATGCATTATACTCATTTGCTTCCCTTATTGACAAACACCACACACTGTCTTTGTCCCTCTGTAAATCAGGCAAATCTACCACAGCTTGATTAATAACTAAGGCTCTCATATTTTTCTGATTTAGATGCCCTAATCTCCTGTGTCATAGCTCATTCTCATCTGCTTTGCTAAAACAGCAAGTTTCTTCACTTGTACCTTGGATATGGTATCGATTTCCATCTGTTCTCTTGCCTCTAGCAATTACATCTGATGATCCCTTCTTTTTAATCAGACAACTTTTGTTAGTAAAGACAATATCATGTCCGTCATCACATAGCTGACTGACACTCAACAGACTGTGTCTTAATCCTTCAACCATATATACATTTTCTAACTGCAGCTGATTGCCTCTAATTTTTGCTTTTCCTTTTCCTCTGATTTGCAGTAACCCATTGTCACCAAAATTGACTGTGCCACTGCTCTTCTCTGTAAATAGATTCAAAAGCTTCTTGTTTCCAGTCATGTGTGATGTACAACCACTGTCTAATATCCACGTTATATCATTGCTATCTGCCTTTAGTGCTATCTCAGCTACATTAGCCTTCTCCTTTGGTCTGTACTCCAACTTAGTAGATAAAGGTTTTGTAACATTTGTCACCTGCTGAGTCCTCCTCATGACCTTAACATCAACTGCATTGTGTACTTTTCTCTATGCTTGTTGATGTTGCTCCTTTGGGATCTGTCCTGGTAGAATAGTCACGCATCTTCTAGCCATGTGACCCTTCTTACCACACCTATAGCAGTAGATGTAAGCCAAACTGAACCTATGACCTCTGCTCTGCTGGGTTCTGTTACATTGCACAGATTTGTGTCCTTGCAATCCACAACTAAAATAGTACCCTTCAAATCTTCTGATCTTTAGAACTCTCTGTTCTGGAGCTTGCCTCATATTAACAATGGTAGTCTTCTTCTGATTCACTGTTGCCTTCGGCTTTTCAACTTGTTTTGACACTTCCTTGGTGATTTCAATGTACTTGTCCTTGATTTTGGCTTCTTGGGCTTCTTGTGAAACCTCCTTGATAGTTACACCCTTTTTAGCTGTCCTACTGTTTTTCACTGATATAGAACTTGCTAAATAATCTGTTTTCATTTTCTGAAGTTTCTTTCTAAGATCATAGACCTCAGCTTCTAAAACTTCAGACTGTAACCTTCCTGTTTCAAGTTCCTTGGTGAGATCATCAACTATCTTTACATATTCTTCAACCTTCACCTTAGATTCCAACAGTAGCCTACTGGAATCATCATAAAGAACTTCAACAGCTTTCTTCTCTTTCTTCAGAGATTTAATTGTGGCCCTCTGTTCAATAATCTTCTTTAGAGCTCGATTCTAGTTCTTCACCAAAGTCATATTCTAGTTCTTCCTCTTCACAGTCTTCCTCTTGTGAAGGTTTATCTTCTTCCCGACTTTGTTGCTGCATGGACACCGTGAAAACATGTTCTTCAACAGCATTTGATGCTTCCTCCTCAGCTGAACTTGAATCATCCAAGACAGCACTAAGATAGTTTCTTAGTTTGCTCAGCTTCTGTTCTGCTGTCTGCTTGCTCTTCTTCTGGAAATGTGGCTTCTTCTTCCTGAATTGATTATCATCAACATTTCTCTCCTTAGTATCCATCTTCTCACTTGGACACTCTTGAGCAAAATGTCCTCAGCCTCCACAATTGAAGTATGTGACGGTAGACTTATCCTTCCCTTTTGTCACGGACCGAGGCTTATCCTAGCACACTTAGGCTATTTTGGGGTATTTCCCCCTTGTAAAGTGTTGTACTTAGCTTATAGAGTAAGTTGTAGAGATTTTAGATTTCGATCATATATGATGTCTCCTGGTGACATAGCCAGAAACGTGTTAACATTTATATGTAGGGGAGTGATGTTGTAAAGCTTTCAAGCAATCAATACAATCGTTTGTTGCCTTCGTTTAAATCGATCTTCCACTAAGCGCTTCCCTACACAATTGCTTTACAACGGATCGATGGGTTCCGATCCAAATGCGAAGAGTTAGGCTGACCTAGCGTTCCTTCGTACGGGTGGGAACTAGGTGCCGCACGGGTTAAGCTGCTATAAAGGCTGACCCCGTGACAAGTGGTATCAGAGCACGGTTGGTGCTAAAGTTTGATGGAACAATCAAAAGCTTCGAGACGGTGCAAAATGACAAATGGAGGATCTGTTGTCATTAGTGGTGGCGACCACGAAGGCCGTGACAAGGAGCACCACGCTAAGGAACGGAGGAGAGATAAGTCCGTTTCGAGGGAAACATGTCCGCTGGAGAGTCGACTAGCCAAATTGGAGTTGGCGTTAGCCGAACATATGGAGGTGGTCGAGGAGCACACTGAAAGCATCGAAAAGCTGGACTCAGAGGGTGAGGAAAGCTTTGGGAGGATACAAGGGCTTCTCAACTCCGTCATGGATGACATGAACTCTCGGTTTGACGGCCTGAAGGGTTCTCTCATGTCCCAAATCCTGGCGATGCAAGAGGAAATTAAAGAGATCAAGGCGGATTGGTCTCTCTGCAAGATGGCGGTCACCCAAGGTGGCGTTAGCGGCCATTCCAGCTCCAAAATCGATGTGCCAAAGCCTAAGACCTATGCTGGGTCTAGGAATGCAAGGGAGTTAGACAACTTCCTCTGGACCATGGAGCAGTACTTCGATGCCTTGAACATCGTCGACGAGGCAAAGAAGGTGAAGACCGCTCCGCTATACTTAGTCGATTCGGCTATGGTGTGGTGGAGGCGACAATATGCCGACAAGGAGTGCGACTTATGCATCATCGACAATTGGGCAGATTTCAAGCGGGAGATCAAGGCCCAATTTTATCCCCAGAACGCGGAGGACAAGTCCCGGGCGAAACTTCAACGCCTTACCCACAAAGGCACAGTGTGGGAGTACGTCCGCAAGTTTTCAGAGCTCATCTTGGAGATCCCGGACATGTCCGCGAATGATTCATTATTTTCCTTCATGGACGGATTGCAACAATGGGCGAAGCTGGAGCTGCAGCGGAGGAATGTACAGGACCTGGCGTCGGCCATGGTGGTGGCCGAATCACTCATCGAATACAAGAAGCCGGAGAAGGCCACCAACTTTTCATCGACTTCCAAGGCGAACAGGTTCCACAAGGAGAAGCGTGGGAGCGACAACCGAAGTGAAGGAAAAAGGAGACCCTTCCAACCATCTAAGGACTTTCGCCTAAAACATTTCACGAATAGTTCCAAGGACGGGGAGAAGCCAAAGATCTCCTATTTCCTTTGCGAAGGCCCTCATAAGGCGTTTGAGTGCCCGAAGCGCTCCAAGCTCTCGGCGATGATCAATGAAGACGAAGGAAGGGATGCGAGGGATCCAAGACTTGGTTCCTTGCAACTCCTCAATGCAATCAAGGCGAAGGTGGAGGTGCCACCATCCGGAAGACAGAAGGGGCGCATGTACGTGCTCGTTAAGGCCAACAACCTTGAAACTAAGGCCTTGGTGGACACGGGTGCGACCAACAACTTCATCAAGGTTGAAGAAGCTCGTAGACTGGGGATAGTCTACAAGGAAGAGAAGGGGCTGGTCAAGGCGGTGAACTCCATTGCCAGTCCAATCCATGGCGTGGCTCGAGGTGTCGAGCTAAGTATCGGTGAGTGGAGAGGCAAGGTGAATCTCTTCGTAGTGTCGATGGACGACTATCCCATGGTGTTGGGGATGGAGTTCATTGACCAGGTGCGGGCAATTCCAATTCCTAGCACCAACACAATGTGCATCATGGACGAGGGGAAGACGTGCATGGTGAAAGTAATGAGGGAGGAGGAACTCAAGGTGAGGTCTCTTTCGGCGCTCCAACTGTCTAAAAGAGTTAGGCGACAGGAGCCAACCTTTATTGCTATGGTGAAGGAAGAATGCCCAAGTGTTGGGGAGGAGCCCCCAACTGAAGTGAAGACGGTCCTTGAAGAGTTTGGGGACGTTATGCCACCCGAACTCCCCAAATAACTTCCGTCGAAGCAAGAGGTGGACCACAGGATCGAGTTAGAGGCCGGTGCAAGGCCTACTGCTGCGGTGCCTTATTGGATGGCACCACTGGAGTTAGAGGAACTCCGGAGACAATTAAAGGACTTGTTGGATGCCGGGTTCATTCGGCCATCCAAAACGCCATTTGGAGCACCGGTGTTGTTCCAAACGAAGCACGATGGGTCGATGCGGCTATGCATTGACTATAGGGCGCTCAACAAGATCACTGTGAAGAACAGCTACCCCATCCCACTCATATCTGACCTATTTGATCAACTTGGTGTTGCGAGATGGTTCTCAAAGCTAGATTTACGGTCAGGATATTGGCAAGTGCGGATAGCCGAAGGTGATGAGGCAAAGACGGCGTGCGTCACAAGATATGGCTCGTACGAGTTCTTGGTGATGCCCTTTGGCCTCACAAACGCCCCTGCCACATTTTATACGTTGATGAACCGGATCTTCCAACCATACTTGGACAGATTCATCGTAGTGTACCTTGATGACATTGTTGTCTACAGCAAAACCTTGGAAGAACACATGGCATACCTACGGCGAGTTTTCCAAATCTTAAGGGAGAACCAACTATTCGTGAAGAAGGAAAAATGTGACTTTGCGAAGAAGGAGGTGCCCTTCTTAGGTCACATCATTGGCGGTGGCAAACTAAAGATGGATAACAAGAAAATGTTAGCCATCAAGGAATGGGAGACGCCCAAGAAAGTCCCAGAAATGCGTTCCTTCCTTGGCTTGGTTAACTACTATAGAAGATTCATCCGCGGTTATTCTCACATTGCCGCACCCTTGACGGAACTACTACAGAAGAACAAGACTTGGGTGTGGGATAATGCTTGCCGAGAGGCATTCGAGAAGTTGAAGCAAATTATGACAAATGGACCAGTGATGACACTGCTGGACCATACAAAGCCTTACGAAGTTCACACAGATACTTTAGACTTTGCCATCGGTGGAGTTTTAATGCAGGAGGGGCATCCTATAGCATATGAAAGCCGAAAACTCAATGGCACCGAACAGAGATACGCGGTGCATGAAAAGGAGATGACGGCAGTTATGCATTGCCTTCGGGTGTGGAGGCATTACTTGCTAGGGTCCAAGTTCGTGGTGAAGATGGACAATATTGCTACGAGTTATTTCCTAACCCAAAGGAACTTAACTCCGAAGCAAGCACGGTGGCAAAGACTCCTAGTGGAATTTGACTTTGTGCTCGAGTACAAACCGGGCACAAATAATGTGGTGGCCGATGCACTAAGTCGAAAGGCGGAACTCGCAGCCATTAGCCAACCACAATTCCCCTTGGTGGACAAAGTAAAGGAAGGAATGGAGCACGATCCATTAGCCAAGTCCCTGGTGGAATGCGTCAAAGCTGGGAAGACGTGGCGATTTTGGCTAAGGGACGACTTGCTCCATACTCGAGGGGAACGGGTGTACGTTCCCAAATGGGGAAGTTTGAGGAGAGACATCCTCAAAGAATGTCATGACTCGCGGTGGGCTGGCCATCCCGGAGTCGATCGTACCTTGGCGTTGGTGGAACAGAGCTACTACCGGCCTCAACTTTACGAGGACGTCCAAGTGTATGTGCGGACTTGTCTTGTGTGCCAACAAGACAAGATAGAGAATCGGCAATCGGCGGGACTGTTAGAACCATTTCCCACTCCGGAAAGACCTTGGGAAAGTGTTTCGATGGACTTCATTGTTTGTCTCCCAAGATCCGAAGGATGCGGTACGATCATTGTGGTGGTCGACCGATTCTCTAAGTATGGAGTTTTCATTCCAGCTCCGAAGGACTGCACGGCAGACGACACGGCTCGGCTATTCTTTAAGTACGTGGTGAAGTACTAGGGCATTCCAAAGACAATCGTGAGTGATTGGGACTCATGGTTTACTGGGCAGTTTTGGACCGAGCTGTTCTGGATAATGGGTTCGGACTTAAACTTTTCAACAAGTTTTCACCCACAAACAGACGGCCAAACGGAGCGTGTCAATGCCTTACTGGAGCTATACCTGAGGCACTATGTGAGTTCCAATCAAAGAGATTGGGCCAAGTTGCTGGACATAGCCCAATTCTCATATAACTTACAGAAGAGCGAGTCCACGAACGAGAGCCCGTTCGAACTCGCAACTGGGCAACAACCATTGACGCCTACTTTCATCCCTTGGGGGTATACTGGAAAGAGCCCCGCGGCGTTCAAGTTTGCAAATGGATGGCATGAACAGACGGATCTGGCCTGGGCATACTTGCGCAAAGCGGCGAAGAAGATGAAGAAGTGGGCGGATCAACAAAGGAGGCCCTTAGAATTTCAAGAAGGAGACATGGTGATGCTCAAACTCCTTCCGCGCCAAACCAAATCACTTAGACAATTGCATAAGAGTTTGGTGTGCCAATATGAGGGGCCTTTCAAAGTACTTAAGAGAGTTGGAAAGGTCTCATACTAACTGGACCTCCCGACTAGCTTACAAAGGCATCAGGTGTTCCACGTTAGTTTGCTCAAGCCTTACCATGAAGACTTGGAAGATACGAGCGGACAACGAGCGATGCGGACACCAACAGCATCAACAGGCAAGACCTACGACAAAGAGATAGAGAAAATCCATTCTCGTAGAGTTGTGCCAAAAAGAGGCGTAGATCCAAGCCGGGTGGAGTACTACGTCCAATGGAAGAACAAGCCGTTTGAAGAGGCAAGCTGGGAGAAGGAAGAGGATCTGGGGCAATTCTCCAAGGAGATTGAAGAGTACCGTGAAGGAGTCGAACGCTACATCAGGCAGTTTGACGAGCTCGAGGAAGACGAAGACGCAACGAGGACGCTGCGAAATCGGGTGGGGGAGAATGTCACGGACCGAGGCTTATCCTAGCACACTTAGGCTATTTTGGGGTATTTCCCCTTTGTAAAGTGTTGTACTTAGCTTATAGAGTAAGTTGTAGAGATTTTAGATTTCAATCATATATGATGTCTCCTGGTGACATAGTCAGAAACGTGTTAACATCTATATGTAGGGGAGTGATGTTGTAAAGCTTTCAAGCAATCAATACAATCGTTTGTTGCCTTCGTTTAAATCGATCTTCCGCTAAGCGCTTCCCTACACAATTGCTTTACAATGGATCGATGAGTTCCGATCCAAATGCGACGAGTTAGGCTGACCTAGCGTTCCTTCGTACGGGTGGGAACTAGGTGCCGCACGGTTAAGCTGCTATAAAGGCTGACCCCGTGACACTTTGCTTTTCAGACTTGTCTTCTTTCTGAATTTTCTAGATAACAAAGCCTGTAACAACTCATCTTCTCTATCAGTATCATCTGGTAGATGCCTCTTCTTGGATAAGTTTAGCTTTTCCCTTTTTGGCATGAAAAGCTATCTCTGCTGGCTCCTCTTTCTTCTTCTTAGAAGATTCACTATAGCCTGCTACCCTCATCTCATATGCAACTAAAGTGCTTCTCAATCTATCTAATGTCATGGTCTCATATTGTCCACTTTCTTCTATAGCTGACACCTTGGGATTATATAGAGCCGGCAATGATCTCAATATTTTCCTTACAATTTCAGAGTAACTAATCTCATAACCATGCCCTCTGCACAGGTTGATTATGTCATGCACTCTGTTAAAGAAGTCTTCCAGTTTATCATTTTCAGTCATCCTCAAAGCTTCATATTGAGCTTTGTATACCTGTAACTTAGCCTCTCTAACCTTAGTGTCACCTTCATGAACACTCTTCAGTTTGTTCCACATATCAAAAGGTGTGTCACACTGTAACACCCTTGAATATTCATTTTCAAACAAGGCAGTCACAATAAAGTGTTGTGCCTTAGCATTAGCCTCATAACTTCTTCGATTAGCATCATTCCAGATTTCATGGCTCTTCTGACATGTATACTTGGTAATTATTGCTTGAGAAACAAAAATACCTTGAGCAGCAAGATATTTTAACATCCTACCTTTCCATTTCTGATAGTTTGTACTATCAAAACTTGGTACAACTGTTCTCATACTCATACTAGCAAAATCCATTATACAGGAATAAAAACAAACACCCATTGTGCAGATCTAAACCAGGTTGTTAAGCCTAACAAGTTTAACCTTGTTACGATACCAATTGAAATTCCAGACACGCACCAGGGGGGGGGGGTGAATCAGTGTATCAATGTAATTTTAATCCTTTTTCTTTTCTCCGTGAGATAATCACTTAGACAGTTTCAATTCCGTGTACGTAAGCCAAATGAAAGAAACAGCAACAATAAAGCACACAGCAATTACGTGGTTCACCCTACAATGTGTAGAGCTACGTCCACGGTGTGACCAGCAATTTGCTGATCACAAAATCTCCACTAGCAATTCTGAATAGTACACTGCTATTCAAGGTTCACCACCTTATAAGTTTTAGGGCCTCTGCCCTTGGGTTCACTACCCAATTACAACAACAATGATAATCACCAATAACCTCACTGGTTATGGTTTTACAATGATAATAACAAGAATCAATACAAAGAGAACAATACCAACCCAATGATATTCTAAGATTCCTTGTTCTCTGATCAGAGTTCTCCAACAAACTGATTCATGATCTTCTCTTTGATATCCCAGTCAACAAGCTCATCTCAACATAATCTCTGTAAAAATGCTAAGAGCTACACCTTTCTCTACTCTAATCTTCTTTTCCTTTCCAGTTCTCTCTTTTCCCTCACACATCACACAGCCGCCACAATCCTGGTTTCTTAATCCAAAAACCCTACATCTTTCTTCATTAAAATTTTGGCCCTTGGATTACCCAGCCACTGGATTAACCGTTGGATCAGCCAGCTCAATTAAAAAGATGACCTAGTTGGAGCAGCCAAGCCTCAGCCATTGGATCAAGCTCTTTAGAAAACAAACAGATCTCAGCCATTCATCTGGTGAACTTCCTCTATAGTGCTCAAATTCACTTGAGGTCAAAAGTAAAGTTGTAGATATTGAAGTCCTCTATCTACTGGTAAAATATGGTGAATTTTGGAGCTAAAAAAGTCTGCACGTTCCCATGATTATATTTGCACTTCTCATATGAGTAAATTGTCCATAACTTCTTCTACAGTGCTCAGATACACTTGTGGTCAAAAGAAAAGTTGTAGATATTGAAGCCCTCTATCTACTGGTAAAATTTGATACCATTTGGAGCTTAGAATAGCTACATGGCTGGGTATACTGTCTACCGTGCAGATGTAAATGGCCCATAACTTTCTGTACAGAGCTCAAAACGACTCGAAGTCAAAAGCAAACTTGTAGACCTTAAAGTTATCTATCCATGGGTAAAATTTCGTGCAAATCAGAGCTCAAAAAATCTGCATGGTCCTATGATTATATGTGCACGGCTGGAGAAACTGTCAGCCGTTCACATGTCTATGGACCATAACTTCTTGTACAGAGCTCAAAACGACTTGAGGTCAAAAGCAAACTTGTAGATCTTGAAGTCTTCTATCCATGGGTAAAATTTGGTACCATTTGGAGCTCAAAACCTCTAGATTGCTTCACAATTATATGTGCATGGCTGGATGAATTGTCAGTCGTGCAGATAAAATTTGCTTCTCTGAACCTTCTCTTTCTTATGGTGCAATTTGGTCTTGAATGGATATCTACCTCTGTCTTCATTGAAGGTTGACAACAAGGATTGTGGCTGACACCACTATGGTTGACAACAATGACAATACAATCAGCTATGCCAATTCTCAACAACTCACATTGGGAATAACACATGGGACACAATGTGTTTCCATCAACAAACAATCTCTTAATAGCAGTTCTTTCAAATGTTTGGCCTGAGGAAGTCTCCATTGGATCCACTATAACTTCCATGGTGATGGGGCAAATAAAGGACTTAAGTGGATCCAATGATTGATCACCTAAGGTTATATCAAATTCAACGACAGTAAAATGTTTCAGTGTGAATTACTTGTGCAATTTACTTCTATGTAATATTTTATTATTTATATTAATTTATTTACGGTTTTATTTTTCTTATTCAAAAATATATATTTTAAAATAAATTGAAATTTTAAAATAAATTTTATAAAAAATATAAAATGTATAATAACTTCCAGAGAACGAGGGGTAGTTTGGGAAATATATATTTTTTGGTGGGGATTGGAGTAGTGTTTGTCTAAAAATTAAATAACAGAAATTAAAGTGAAAAACGCAGAAAGAGGGAGATAACAGAAAGGCGGCGAGAAGAGGAGGAAGCGCTTCGTCTAAAACACCATTCACGCACGGGACGATGATGTCCGGCAACTACACAACCCTCGACAACAATAAAATCTCCGGATCTGTGCCTGTAATCTTCAACGTCACAAACATACGCTCATTCCCTGCTCTTCTATCTCGATCATCGTCACTAACTCGCTCCTTGATTTCAAACTTCGCAGGCCGTCTCAGATCTCGGTCATGTCGCCTCCAAGTTCGCAGGTATTGTTCTTCATTTCCTACGATATCACGTTGATTTCTTGTTATTAGGTCCGATGTTTTTGTTTCTCACAATGTTCATGTTGCTGTTGTCATTGTTGTTATTGTGTAGATTCGAGTCTTCAGACATTTCCGCCGTCTCAGGGGCAAGGGAAAATTTCAGGCGGTTCGCGTCCACCGCCCGATGCTGATGGTAAAGGGTTATATCAACTTACTTTGAATGGCGTTTATTTATGTATTTATTTATTTTTATTGGTGTTTGCGCTTGGTGTTGTTTATTATTAGATCAAAATTTAAATAGTTTTTGAATTCATTATGATTTCTTGAATTTTGAGAGGTTATGCCAAATTTTATAAGATTCAGTTCGTACCTTTTTTGGAAGGAGAAGTTGTATTGTGTTAATTGCAATGGTTCAGGATTGATTGCATTCAACTGAAATGAAAAAAGTCAGATTCTTTTGTCCATGCATAACTCACTGTCATTTGTAATTCGAAACTATCCAATGTTTAGTGTAATAAGTTAATTTCAATTTTTATATGGTTGAAACTTTCAGTGCATAACACGGTGTGAACCTAAATATATAATGATACGTTTATATATACATATATGTATATATATGTATTATTGTGGTGGATGACAATAGAATGTATGCAAATACTGGGATTTTTTTTGTTCTTGTTATATTTAGTGTAGGAAGGCACCAGTGAGGCATCAATGATGCGGTAAACACTGGCCTTATGTTTTGCTCTGGTTGTTTGAAATCTATGGAGGCGCTGCAGGTTGATGGGTTGGGTGGAAATGGTATATTAGGTTTTTGGTTGGCTGGTAGTGGTATGTGGTTAAGTTACCTTTCCCATTGTTGCGGTGACTGTCCAAGGTTGTAGTCTCAAAAATAAAAAAGTACAAAATTGCCAAATATGTCTCATTTCAATAGTTGCTGAGTGCTAAAAGAACATCCATATTTGTTAAAGCATCACCTAGGTGACTAGGCACCCTTACTCGGGCAAGCTGCTCTGGTGCCTTGTCAAACTGCAATAAAGCCTGCACCTAGGAGGCTAGGACGCTTATTTTGGTCCAGTCACATGCCTGGCCTAAATTTGATCATGGGGCACTCGTTGAGCAAGCTGCTCATTGTTTTGGTTTTTTTTAAGGCTCCTTTTTTCCAGAAAACCTTCTATACTGCAGCCCTTTGCTCTCTTTATTCCAACGTGGCTGGTGCTTCCAGTTTATTCCAGTAGGAGCAGTTGAGCTTGCCATAAAATGTGCAGCTCCTATAACCAAGGAAGATTCATCAGACTGGAATATTCTGCTTTGGCTTTCGTAGATTGTTCGTCCATGATTTTTCTGTTTCTGACTGCATACTTCAATTTATTGTACTGATTGTCTTGATTCATCAGGGTGTTGTGAAAGTTAAAATTTTTTATTTGCTTATATCAGAAAGGGCATGAACTCAGAGGGAACAGACTCATGCTAATACCACCCTTCTGGTCGTTATGTTTGTCTCTATATTATTCAGAACCTAGAAGTTTGTGTTAAAAATTAGTCACTTTGAAGAGTTTCAGCCTTCATGTCCCACTGATGCTGCAAGCTTGATGGAGAGAATAAAATTAAGGCTTATGATTTCCTCACTAGGCTCAATATGGAGATTTATGATGTTTGTGCACAGTCTTTGTTGTGACTTGTTCCCTACCTTGGAACAATCATACTCCTTGGTTTAATTGGAGGAAAATCACCTCTATGTGTCAAAATGGGCATTGGAAGTGGTTTTGTAGTCCTGACCTCCTTACTGTGTTGAAATTAAAAACTCTCAAAGTGATTGTACCAGGGTACTTATTTGTGCATATTGTGGCAAAGAGAGCCATACCAACGATACTTGCTTGAAACTTCATGGGCACCCCAAAGCTGGTTTCAATGATACATGCTTGGTTGATGAGGAATGAGAACACCTTAAACAAGTAAATGAGGGTTTATATTTTTGCAATCTAAATATTATTAGTTTTTGTTCTTTGTTGATGCCAAAATAGATGTGTTTTGTGTTATTTTTGCTTGAACATGTGTTTTTCAA
This sequence comes from Taxillus chinensis, assembly GCA_023512835.1. NCBI lineage: Eukaryota > Viridiplantae > Streptophyta > Magnoliopsida > Santalales > Loranthaceae > Taxillus > Taxillus chinensis. Next base: position 37,929,229 of record CM042084.1, read on the forward strand.
ATCATATAATTTCTAGTTTTTGTGCTAGTATTTATTAATTTAAACTTTATTTAAATAATACAAAAGCCAGCTAGAACTGTGTGAAAGGATTACATGCCAGTTAATCCATCTAAGTACCAGAGTGTATGCTGATAGACCAGGTTTTCCTAGCGCATTTTCTAACCTTGGTTTTGATTTTTCATGTCTCCCCCAACATCATTCTTCTTCCACTTGTGTAGTTGCTGTTTCACTTTCTTCCATTCTTGAAGAGTGTTCCATTACATATTCTACTTTTCCCTGAAATCTGTCATCTATTAATTGTCTAACCTGAGATATTAATGACAAAGTAACTCTTATGTATCTCATTAAATTCTTCGGAAAGAGAAAATGATTGGATGTGATAGTCCGCATGGTTGCCTTTATAACTAAACAAATCACTGTCTGTGACATGCAGCTGGTTGGAACCTTCAATTGCTCAATTCTATGGCCTTTATTATTATTATTATGGTGATGTTTGTTTTACTATAAACAAACATGTCTTAGAACATCTTTAATAGTATTAGGTAAAATTTTTTAGATAAATTTATATTTAGCTTGAAAGATATATTTTTAGTTAGGATCACATTTAATAGTCTTAGCTAGTTTTAATTGCTTAAATCAATTTTTTCTAATTTATTCTTAAAATACTTTTTCTTATCTTTAGTATTGTGTGTGTAGCATGAAAGGCAAATTAAGGTCTTGGAATGAGAGAATGATGTGACAACATTAGATAAAGCTATAGTTTTAGTCAAATTTAGCTTAAATTTTTATTTAAGCTAAATATAGTTTATGTTATAGCTGCACCACTGAAGAAGAATTTTATAAAATTTAAGTTAAGTTTGGTTTTGATTTTAGCTTTTGCTTTAGCTAAGACTATCGGAGACACTCTTATGCTAATCATATTACTAATGAAATGATTCTCCTTTTGCCCTTTCATTTCTTGTGTTCTTTCATCTCTGGATATGGATGGTTTTTTATATTTATGCTCAGACTAATTATGTATATTTATATCTGCTATTATAGTCGGCCTTCTTGAATATATTTGCTACATTTTAGACCCATTTTAATTCCAGCAACAAGATTTTGTGTAGAAATAATGTCATTAGCCTCTGATTGGTCCCTTCATAAAGTATATTAGGGCCCATGGAATTGGTCATCATCAAGGGGTTTATCACCTCAAGTTGGCCCATCGCCCCATGCATGACACATCTTTTAATGATTATCTATATTTATTGAAGGAGTCATCAACCTATACTGTTAATTGGATATTACTCCCCTTTAGGCTACCTCCAACCCATTATTTTATTTTAGTGTAATTTTTACACTAAAATAAAGTATTTTTCACCCATTATCTCCAACCCATTTGCACTAAATCTTACTTTATATTTTCTTTTAAAAATAAAATATTCTCCTTTATTACTTAATTTTCACTATCATCTCCACATCCTCACAATCTGCAATCTCCACAAGGTGTGATAACTCGCTGATCCCCTCCCCAGAGCTATTAAATCTTACACTAGCAATTTTCAGCAATCTGCAATATCCACAAGGCGTGGCAACGCTCACCGATCCCCTCCCCAGAGCTACTAAATCTTACATTAGCAATTTTCACCATCATCTTCACAAGGAGATACTAATTCCCCTCCCCCGGAGCGAACTGTGAGGCTAACGTCACACAAGGCTGGGCTGTTGAATTGGTTCCTGAGGCTCTGACTAGTTAGGTTATCTGAAATCCTTCGCAAAATAAGGGCTTGTCGGTTTTGGGCTGATATTGGAGGCTTTGCGACAAAGATGGTGATGGAGTTTCCATAGATTTGGGCTCTTGTGTGTCAATTTGGATCTCTTTCCATCATTTCGTACAATGGCGGGTTGGATCATGCTTTCTCAGTTATAGACACAGGCAAAGGTGGAGACGACATTGGGTTCAGGAGGCCGGAGGTGAGGGCGGAGTTGAATTTAGTGAAGCCGTTGACGGATGTAGCAGTGGGGGTGGAGGGTTGGTGGTGGCGAGCAGGAGGCGAGAAGCCCATTGAGAGAAGGATACGCAGCAATATTGTTGCGTCATATTTGATGCAGCTTTGTGCATTGCACCATAATTGACACACCATTTAGCACGTCGTTGGAGATGTATTTTGCAATTTTAGCGTTAAATCTAGCGTTTTAGCGTGCCGATTGGAGATGGTCTTAATGTTGTTGTTGGGCCCCTTAGTTTGTCTGTTGGTTCTTTGTTAGAAATCTGGGTAAAATCCATCTGTTTTTTTCTTGGATACTTGAAAGGGCTATAAGTGTAGCCATCTGTCCACTTGAATGGTGTTTTTAAATATGGATGTATCTTCCTTGAGTCTGCGGCTTATTAAAGATTGGCAACCCTTCATTTTGGTTATTGTTTCACTTCTGCTTCCCATTTTGGGGGCTGATGATGTGCTATTAAAATATCTTGGGCTGTGACTAAATTTGCAGGAAGAGTGCAGGTTGGGACTAATCACTTGCTATAGTAAGATTCAGAATTTGATTGCTAATTGGCTTTAGATTTGTCAGTGACCTTGGAAGTTGAGGTTGATCCCTCTTTTATCTATCAAAAAAGAAGTTGAGGTTGATCCCATAGACATTGATCTGTTGTGGGATTCTCAAGGTGAAAAGTTCCTTCACTATCATCAAATCTCAGCTCAGGGGACTGACATTTGCTAATGATGTCACCTTTGAACCACAATTGGTCCTTCCATCACATTCTCTTGATACCACTGCACACCCAAATTTAGTGAGTCAGTGACACTTTTCCTTTTTTTGTTAAAATATGAACCTGATTTGTATTTTCATACCTTGTCATTTGGGAATACGAGCGTTTATTATTTCTTCTTGTGTTTCTGCGGTTTCTTTACTTCCTTGATTCCCTCAATATTTGCAAATTGAGGATGAAATAGATAAGTTTTGGATGATAAATTGGTGATCTTTCTATTTCTGGATTTTTCCTTTGTCCAATAGAAGATTGTTTTCAGTCTGACACATCTTAGCTCATCAAGGGTGAGCTTCGCGTTTTAGATTTTGAGTTTTTTGAATTTGTGCTTTTGTTTTTTGTATCCTTGGTGAGCTTTCTTGTTGATGGTGAACCATTACAAGGTCGTAGGAACAAGCAATTTAGTGTGGATTTTTAGGAACAAGTATCTATGGTGTAAATTTTAGTAGGCTGTAATCCATTTAATTATTATCTCTTTATTTTCTGTTGTCCTGTGTTAGTAATTATACTTGTACAAATTCTTCTTGTACTGCAAAAGTCTCGAGTAGGGTGTAATCCATTTGATTAATAACTATCTGGGTCAGTAATTATACTCGTACAAAGTCTTCGTGCATGCCTTATTATTATTTTAAAAAACCCAGAGATCTTTATTGCTATTTGTTGCTGCCAGATACAAATATTGCTACTTTTCTCCAGACGAATAATTTTATTTCTTATGATTTTGCCCAAGTGACGGAGCTTGAATTGAAATTGAACTCCTATGATCTCACAACTGATTGAGCCTTTCAAATGGTATATTCTTTTGGGTTTTGATGCAGATACCTTTTCAAAGCCTGCGTCTGGTTCATCGGAGGACCCTGAGTCGAGTGGTTGGTTCAGGGCATTTGCAGTGTCAGCGTACAAGCCATACTTTGATGTTGATACTTCAGATGTACTAGAAAGGATAAAAGATTCACTCTTCCCGTTTAGAGGAACCTTTTCTGAAAAGACAGCTAATAACCCAGATTTGTAAGTTGCCTTTAATCAATTGCATTTATGGATAATGTTCTATAATTTTGTTGTCAATCTAATTCTTCCCAAGGAAATAAGGCCTGTTTTTTCAATTTTTTAACTATCATATGAGTCTTAAACTTTTTTTCTGTTTCTTCTTACAAGTATAGTAATAGTAGCAGTTTGAAAAAAAATAAAGCTGTAGTTGAATATTTTGCAATTTTCATTTCCAATGGTAATTGCCATTTATTCTTTATTTTTTTCTTTTTTTATGGTTAGGTACGGACCATTCTGGATATGTACTACCTTGATCTTTGTGGCAGCTTCAATAGGAACTTTTGTTACATATGTGGCACACATGCTTGAGAAAAAAGAATGGGACTACGATATTAATCTTGTAACCTGGTCAGCAGGTTTATTTTATGGATATGTCACCATTGTTCCTCTAGGCTTGTATGCGATACTCAAGTACTTTTCAGTGCCATCTGGCCTTGTCCAATTGTTTTGCCTTTATGGCTATTCCCTCTTCGTCTTCATCCCTGCCTTGGTAAGTCCTGGACAACTTTTTGCTAATATCATTCATTCATTGTAAGCTTTTCTGAATGGTGCCTACTGCAAAAATAGATCGATTATAGTGCATAATTTCTGTCAAAATTATTGTTGCTATCACTTAAGACCCCTTATGGTGCGCATTCCATCTATAAAATTGGGTTTCATTATGGTTGGACCATTTTTTTTTTTTTACATATTTTTTTTTTCAAGTTAGCTGGGGATCTAATAAAGCAAGCACATACACAGGCATCAGGACAGTTTTTGTAAAGTATTTATATAGGCCTTTTTAAGTGTATATTTGTATTGCACTTATCAAAAAAAAAAATGTGTGTATTTGTATTGCAGTGTCTATCCATTGTGCCCATTGAAGTGTTTAGATGGGTTATTGCTGGCGTTGCTGGGTTCATGTCAGCCACCTTTGTAGCACTTAATCTCCGGGCGCACATCAAGTCCGCGGGCGAACGATGGTTCTTGATAGTGGCTGGAATCTTTCTCCTGCAGGTGGCTCTGGCATTAGCATTAAAGTTTTATCTGTTTACTGTGACTGTGTAACCAAAATATATTTTCCGCCTCAAGGTGTAGATTGCTTGATTTTTTTTTCTTTTTGTCAAATGGGTTCTTATTATGGGTTATACCTACTCTCTTTTTTTTTTTTCACTATTACCCATATAAAGACCAAATCGATCCTTCATAATTGATGCTGTCTCGTTTTCTTTGTCGTGATGTAATTTCGTCATTTATTTGAAAAAACTTTTGGTCAAAATTGGATGTTAATAAAATGAAGTTTCAAAATATTGTGCATGTACATTTGATTTTTGGAAGACATTGCGAAGATGAAATTAGAATCTTGGGTCAATACAACTTTCTCTACAAACATGATCAAGGATGACGAAGAACAAATATAATACAAGAAAACGTCGTTTGGATTGAAGAAGTTTAATAAAGTGGCTTGAAAGAATTTCAATAAAATTGGACTCTTTAAACAATTTTAATTATGACTCTTTTCTAAACGAGTCGACCTTAAATAAAACTTATACACATATATATGATTTTATATACACATATATGATTTTATGAATATTTTAAATGAGTTTTTACCAAAACGACTGCCCCTGCAGCAATTAAATTTAAGCCCATGAATTTTACATGGGGAAACAATTTAGTCCATAAAATTTAGATGGACCAATTTAATCCATAACTTATAAAATAGTTTTCTTTAAAAAACCATTCAGTTTGAAGTTAAATTGAGATTTAAAAACACACATATTTAGATGTTATAAAGTTTAAATATATATTTTTAAGTTACCAAAACATTACTCTTTTATTTTTTTATTTAATATTTTTATCTCCCTATCAATACTTTATCTTATTAAATACAAATTTTCTATTTACGATAAACTTTGTAATTATTAAATATAATTACATATCTTATTAAATGCGGCTTTTAACTTATATAATAAAACTTTAATTTCTAAATTGTAATAAATGTATAGTGAGCACTTTTAAAGATTATGATATTATAATTAACATTTTTTTAAAAATTAAAATAATAATACAACTACTGAAAAATAGATTATGTTTAATGGAATAAATAATTTTTAAAATGGGGAAGGTTGTGTTATAAATGAATTGGGCTTAATAGTAAGATATTCATATTGTTAGCCCTAGAAGCTCAAATGCAAAATGCTAACTATTATAAGAAAAGAACTCTCTCTTTCTCTCTCTAGAAAAGCAAAACCAAGTTTTTAGATCTTTGAAAAGATTGATGTGAAAGCTTATAAAGTACAAGTACAATTTTCTAAGAGGAATAAGGTTTTTTTTTCTTTCTAGAATTTAGGATGTCTCTATCACATGTGAAAGCTCACCAAAAAGGTCTAGGATCAAGCAATAGAGGTATAAAATGAACCGGTATGGTGCGGTATATTATAGAGCAGGCCTAAACGGGCTAACACAATTTTTACGGACAAAAAATGAAGCAGTTGGTCCATTTTTTTAATTCTAGTATTTTAAGAGTAGTAAATTTAAAAGTATATAGTGAATTATTTTGTGAATACAAAGTCAAAATAAGGTCTTAATAATACACAAATACTTCATAATTTCTATGATGTATTTATTTCGCATAATCACTTCTCACCTCTTTCTTTATTATATTATATTTATTTATTTAATTGGGTATGATAATTTATTGTATATTGAAAGCTCATCAACGACTACATTTATATTCGATTATAAGAACTGAATTATTAAGGGTTTGAATTTATTTATAATATCTTAAAATTAAAATAACTTCACGATATTATGTGTTTTCTTTTTTAACGATTAAATCTAGATGGAATTTTGTGGTTTAATAACTTATATACTAAGTGGTGAGTATGTCAAGATTTTCCTATATAAAATAACTTTAATATATGCAATCAAATAACTTCACTCAATTAAAATTTCACAATATAATGTATGCATTAGAATTTTAGGGCTTAAGAGTAAAGTGATGTTTAAAAAAAACAAACTAACCCATAGACTGGTCCATAGTTTGCAGAGGCTTAGCTCACACAAACCATGACTTGCTAGATTTGTCCATTTAGGCTCGCATTTTAAATGGACCAAAATTATACTAGTTTGGTCTACCCCGATCCGTAAGCTTGGCATGCAGACTTTAGTCCATATTTACCCCTTTGTTAGGCACAATTGGAATTGCAGAGGACCAAGTGTGTCAACAAATCTCCTCAACCTGTTGGTACAAAAAACAAATCTTCATTAGAGGAGAAGTATCCATAAGGAAATCACAAACTTTAATTATGAAAAAAGATTTGTCAATTTCAAAACAAAAAGTCAGGGATGTTTTATCCAAAACACAATTGAGCATATTCTCTCTATAGTAATGTAAACTGTTAAATTTTTGTTCTAAATTTGGAAAAAGGCTGCTATCACGCCCTGGATTTTCGACCCGTAGAAACTGGTTAATGAATTCTCATGCCCGCACCTGAAGGAATAAGGGATTGGAGAGAACACCGAGAAAGGGGCCTTACCACAGGTGCCGTCCCTAAACTATTTAACACATACAGAAATCTTATTTCAAAGCACAATACAAACACATATACATACATGTTCTTTTCCCCACGGGGTTATATTATAGTTTTTATAATCCAACAAAACAAATAAACACACCCAAGGTTTTCACCTCTGGCAAACTTCCTAGCTCCTGTAAGCACCTATAAATAAAAAAACAAACATAATAGGAGGGGTGAGCAACCATAGCTCAGTAGTGATCATGTCTCCCCGACCCATTCCAACTCATAAACTAATGTAGACATGTGCTTGTGTAATGTTACAGATACATTACCAACTCAATCATATATACACATTAAAATACAAAGAAAGCCTCCCAGGTAATCCCAAACATTGCCTCCAGGCTCAATATTTCCTCTCAGACACTATTTCCGTTTACTTCAGGCCCCGCCTTACCTCTCAGGTACTAACAGTAGCCTCCCAGGCTTCTCAAGATAGCCTTGCAAGCCCATAACACTCCCTCCGATTTTTAATCCGGAACAACACAAACTCGGAACATCCCAAATCCGAAACATCTCACGAATCCAGAACATCTCACGAATCCGGAACATCCTGGCCAAATCCGGAACATCAATGATCCGAATAAGGGATCCGAGCCTCTACTAACATGGAATAAGATCTCTACGCCTCCACTAGCACAGAATAAGGCATCCACGTCTTTACTAGCATGGAATAAGGCATCCGAAACTTCCAATCATCTGGACTAAACTCCATGATATGGAGTAAGGCATCCGAGCAATCCTTAGTACGAAATAAGGAACCGAACAATCACTAACACGGAATAAGCTCCCACTGATCCGGATTGACTTCTAGTCCGGATCAGTCATTAAGCGCAGACTCCTCGAGTCCTCGACCACACATATCCGCTAAGGTTACTGTTCATGTATCTGGACTTCTCGAGTCCCCGACTGCACAGTTCCACCAAGGTTACTGTTCTTTATCATTTTTAGCCTATTTCTTGTCTGAATTCAACCCAGTAACCCCCAAAACCCTTCATAACCTCATAAAATTCATACCACATACTACATATTAAGTTTTCATCACATATTATGCACCAAAATCACCAAATTTAACTCAAAAGTGGAGTTTCCCCAAAACTTAGGGTTCCCATCCAAATTCCATGAATTTGGGGTTAATTCCCATATCTAGAAAGCATAATCAAGTATACTCAATGATGAAAAGAATGAATTCCTGCCTCGACTTTGGTCGATTTGAGTTCCGGATCGTAAATTTCGCTTCCCCCCTTTTTTTCTCTCTCCTCTCCTATCTTTCTCTCTCTAGAAAGGCAAGCACGTACTGAAATTAGGGATTCAGGTTCTTTACTGCCCTTTTTATACTTTCTCACATTAAATTTATTAAAAGAATATAATTACCCATACAAGGCCCCAACTCCAAATGAAATCCAATTATTGTCAAAACGCTCTATTTGACGAGTACATCACTGTACTGATATCTATTTTTCCAAATAATACCTTGAATACAAAGTCACCCGACCACACCACAAAAATCCCAAAATTACCCTTTAGGGGCTTCGACTCCAAATCAGGCCCACTCACAATCAAACCTCTCTATTCGATGCCTACATTGCCGTACTGATATTCACATCCCTCTATGTGCACTCCATCACATGGTTAACTCGTAGAACCCCAAACACGGGTCATTACACTGGCAATTTCCAGATAAGCTTATATATATATATATATATGTAAGGGTCTCATTTGTAGGAAAAAACATATAGGAAAGAGACCTTTATCATTTGACAATTTTAGTAATAGATCTATACTGAAACTAGATATTAGGATTCATTGCATCTTTAAGATGAACACCAAATATGAACATTCCATCACAGTTAGGCTTTATAGCATCTTTAGAATTTAGGGTCCACTCCTAATATGCATTTTTCCCCATTCACACCTTGTTGGGAATAAAAAAATAAGAAATAAAATTGGACACAATGAAATTTTATATGATTTGGAAAATTTATTACATCCACGAAGCTATTATAGTATTTTTCACTATGAGAGAAAATGTATCGAGTTTACTAACTCTCAATCTCAATACCTAATTACACTCCAAAAATTTAATAATAAATTATGCTTATAATAAACTCTCTCTCTCTCAATTTTTCTCCTCACTCACACAGTTTATAACTCCTCTCTCCCAAATTGGGACTCTTCTTGAGATGGGATGATCAATATGTGCTTTTGGCTATGCCCTTTTATAGGCCTCCTACACTGTTAGCCAACCATTTTATTTGAAGCCACTGTCCATGCATTCCATCCACTTTCTAACTGTTGGCTACAACCCAATGCCACTATCCATGTTTTAAAAAAAATATATGCACCAAGTTTCTGACCAACTAGAAGCTAGTTGCATTTTTTCAAAATCCTTGTTGGTCCCTTAGAGCCTAGAGGGGGGTGAATAGGCTCTTATCGAAACTCTTTTCTAACTCTTTGGCACAACACTTATCTGGTTAAGAGATAGAATCAATACGGAAGATAACCAGATAGTGGAAGTATTTTATTTTATTATCAGTATGATAAGTACAACAAAATGGAAGCAGACTAAAGCTTAAAAGCTTTTAGACCTACTTAACAACTCTTTAGCACTCTGTTTACAAGTACGCACATGCTAGCCTCTATGATCTCAATGAGCTTTGGTACATACACAAAACTATTACACGTTCACTAATGCACTTTTTACTAAAGTGTACAAGTGTTGCTATTTATAGCGACATCCACAAGAGACAACCTTGGAACTTGTTGTTCCGGACATTGTGCACATTTACTATCTCTCAGAAATCTCTCTGCCTCAATTACTGCGGATGTGGTCTTCAACATCTTGGGTTTGCAACGCATAAGAGTCTTTGTAAGTTCCCAAGTGTAGTTAAAGTTGTGTCCACATATCCGGATGATCCACGTGTAAGATGTTTTAGGTTTTTAACAAGTTTGTCTTACATCGGAAAGCAGCGCGATGGTGACTTTGAATGCGAAGAGATAAGTTGAAGTAGCATCTTCTTGAATCCGGTGTAAGGTTCCTTACTCCGTGCTAAACTAACCTCGGATACTTACTCCGTAATACTGATTGCTTACTCCGTATCAATTTGGTACTAGAATCCTTATTCTGTGTAAGCGCTTCCTTACTCCGTATGAAAGAGAAGGTCGGAGTGCTTACTCCACATCAGCGCTTCCTTACTCCACATCTAGTTTCCTTACTCCGCATGAGTTAAAGGAACGGATGACTTACTCCATATCAGCACATCCTTACTCCGCATGAGTGAGTGGTTCGGATTGCTTACTTTGCATCTAGTTTTCTTACTCCGTGCGAATAAAGACTCAAGTCCTTATTCCGTAGAAGTGCTTCCTTACTCCGCATGTATGCAAGACTCGGATTCCTTACTCCGTGTCTTCTTTACTTTAGTCCGGTTGAGTGGAAGACTTAACTTTTCAACTCCGTGACGACTCTCTTATTCCGTGCGACTTTGTAGACTAAGATTCTTACTCCGCATCTATTTGACTTAGTCCATTTGAAGTATTAGGTGCAAATTTCTTAATCCGTAGCTTTTAGGTTCTTAGTTCGCACGAATGATCCTTATTCTGTATGAAGTAAAGACTTGGTTATATACCAAGTGTTTGACGACACTCATTCTCACCTGGATCAGGATTATGTATCCTATCCTTAGCTTTGCTTTCACGAGTGTAGATCCGGATGAAGATCATATCTTCTGCAATGACTTAAGACAAAACAACAAAGGTCTCAAATTAAATTACATAGGGCTTTATCAGCATTATCCAAATTCTGGGCTTGATCCAACAATCTCTCATTTGAAGACTAATTCCAATCTGTCTTCACACCTATAGTAACTCTTTCTGTCTTGACTATTCTTGAAGACCAATTATAGTTGTTAATGAATTTAGGTCGATCCCACAAGGACAAGGGTTAGGAATCCCTACAATTTTCACATGCTAATTGTCTACGCAATCGATTTTAATTTAATGAATTATTAAACAACACAACGTAAATTGATTAAATTAAAATTCAAACAATATCTTAAATATATTATATTAAAGAGAAATCGATAAAACAAAGGCCTAGGGTTCATGGTTTCACCGGCCCCCAATTTCCTATTTTTGCATTAAAAATAATTAAATTAATTTTCTCTTTATCTTCAGGATGATTTATCTTTTTGTAGTCATTAACTATTTTCATAAAAATAACGATGTGTTTAAATCTAGCAATGCACTTACTTTCGTGATTCATTATGATAAAATCATACCCATTAAAATCTTATGATAATAAAATAATTTTCCATTAGGATGATTGTCTATTTTCGTGCCACACAAAACCTAATTCTCTTTCTAGAGTTATAGAAATTAGTCTTTATCTTTCGATCCTTTAATTGATTACTTAAGAAATGCAATTTGTTGTTTAAATGAATTACAACAACATTATTATGCCATAATTAGATAAAAACATAAAGAGAATAATATCCAATTAAATTATAATGCAAAGAATATTCAATTTGGATTGGACTACTCCCAATCCCTAGACAAAAGGATTAGCTATACATGGCTGAAAATTCCAATATATATTAAAAGGGAAATGTCTTACAAATTAAGGAACAATGAAGATCAAAAGTGATCGTCACATGCAAATTCGCCAATGCTCTTTCTCCAATATTCAAGAAATGATCCATTTATCAATTTTCTCTTTTTATTCCACCTTCTATCTCTCCTATATCTTTTATGATTGTATTTTTCTATCTTTTATTTTTTATGTTTTTCCATGGAATATGTTGCTCTTTTTAATGCCAAAGGAATTTCCTAGAAATTATAAAATTATAAAAATAAATGAGAAACCGTCCAAAGGCCATAACCATAAAAATCTGTGGCCATGGCAACAGTACCCTAGGTATTTGTGAAGGTCAATGGCCATTTATTTATATGGTCATGGCGAGATGTTCAATGGAACTAGCAAATTACACCTGTTGTGGACACGATTTGTGCGGCCATGGCTTGTAGAAAGTGCTTTTTAGCTGTGTAATACTATTTGATACCAGTTTTACTCTTTTTTATTTCTGTTTGGTCCAAAAATGGTGATAACCTAAAAAAAATACACAACACACCAAACACACAAGAAGGAAGCAAAACAATAAAATAACAACATATTTTTATACAAATTATATCTAAATATATCAAAATATGCTATCAAAAGAATGAGAAAATTGGGAATATATATATATATATATATATATAATGTTTTCATCACACGCACTGTTTAGTTAACCACTATTCACTTGACCATCTTGGTCGATCAAACCCGAAAAACCTACTGGAAGTCGTCATGGTTGACAAAAACAAGGGTCTTTCACTCGACCACTCCTTCACTTGACCACACTAGTCAATTAAACCTTAAAAACTCATTAGAAATGCACCTGCTCAATCAAACTCTGATCGACCAAACCACGACTCCTTCAATTGACCACTCTAGTAGATCAAAACATCAAAACACTCTGGAAATCCCCCTGATTGATCAAATCCTAGTCGACCAAGCTAACTGTTGGTCCCTTGGAGCCTAGAGGAGGGTGAATAGGCTCTTATCGAAAACTCTTTTCTCACTCTTTGGCAGTACACTTATCTGTTTAAGATAAAGAATCAATGCGGAAGATAACCAGATAGTGGAAGTATTTTGTTTTATTATCAAAGGATAAGTACAACAAAATAGAAGCAGATTAAAGCTTATAAAGCCTTTAGATCTACTGTAAGACTCTCTTACACTCTGTTTACAAAATGACTCACACTCTAACCTTTGTTGTCTCAATGAGCTCTAATACACACTTATTTTGAACTCACAAACAATCAACGAACTTCTCCTCTTTTTCTAATGTACAAGGTTTACATTATATATAACACATCTTTGAGAGACAGTCTTGGAACTTGTTGTTCCGGACTATGTGCACATTGACTGTTCCTCGGAATTCTCTCTGCCTTGAATGGTGCAGATGTGGAGCTCAAGGTCTTGGGTTTGCAAAGCATAAGTGCATTTGTAAGTTCCCAAGTTTAGTCAAATTTGTGTCCATATATCTGGATTATCCACGTGTAAGATACTTTAGGTTTTCAACGAGTTTGTCTTACTCAGCATGTATAGAAGACTAAGATTTCTTACTCCGTGTCTTCCTTTCCTTAGTCTGCTTCAGTGGAAGACTTAGCCTTTTATTCCGCAATAACTATGTCTTACTCCGTGCGACTTGTAGACTAGGATTCTTACTCCGCTTCTATTTGACTTGGTCCATTTAAGGTGTTAGGCACAGTTTCCTTAGTCCATAGCTCTTAGTGATTAGTCCGCACGAAGGATCCTGATTCCGTAAGAAGTAAAGATTTGGTTATATACGAAGTATTTAATGACACTCATTCTTGTCCGGATCAGGATTATTTATCTTGTCCTTTGCTTTGCTCTTACGAGTGTAGGTCCGAATTAAGATCATATCTTCTGCAATAACTCAAGATGAAAATCAACAAACGTCTCAGATCAAATTACATAGGGTTTTATTAGCATCATCCAAATTCTGGGCTTCATCCAACAATCTCCCCCAATTATGGATATACCAAAACCCTTTGTAATCTGATCTGGTAAACACAGCATAAAGATAGTATATGAAAAAGAAACAACTTCCATTTTCATTAAGCAGCAACATAGTACAATACAACCTTTATATAAATTTTCACTAAGGTACATAAGGCTTACTATACTTGAAGATCATCGTTGTTTCTTTCTCCCTTAGCTCCATTGTCTGCTCCTTCGTATAGGCTTGGATAGTTTTCAGCTTTTATCCACCTTTACAATAGATTTGATGAAGAAACAGACAAATGCTCCACAGCTATCTCCATCGGGTTGTTGCAGCACTTGCTTTTTGCTTCGGATCGTCGCCTTCAGCTTTTTAGTTGGACCCAATGGAGTTAGGCCCCTTTCTTCATAAAGTCTAGATTACTTTACGACTTCCATCAGTCGAAGACGCAGTGGTTCCCATTGATTTCTTCGAACATTGTTTTCCACAATCTGATGAGAATCAATTAAGATCAACTGCTTGGATGGAATCATAAAACAACCAGCATGAAGTGCGGTGTCATGACCTGGTACGGAATGAGGATAGATGAGAGAGATTTCCAGGGTATGCTATCCTCAGCAGTTCCGTCGATGAAGGTCTGAATGTGGGCTACATCTGGAAGATAGCCCTCATTCCAACATGGCAGGACATCAAACATTTGTCCGTCTTTGTACAGAGACGGAAACAGCCTCATCTCCATCTTAACTGCCCGAGAGAAGTTGTCTATGTCTTCTGTGGTAAGCAAACCCATCTCAGAACGAATAGTCCGAATGTCTTGAGGAGAGAAGGGGCACAAATCTGATAACATCTTCGCTTGGCATTTGACGCGACATACTTGGTCATTGCATCAAAAACAAGTCCATCTGCATTAAGAGGATCATGATCCGCATATGATGGGAGGAAGGTGTCAGCCGCGGATAGAGTGGTCGAGGGAGTAGCTGCACTTGAGGAACTGAGCTGAGAAAAGCGACTGCGTTTGGAAATTGTAACTCTCGGAAGTGGATGCAGTGAAGACGCAGGCTGTTTCTCAGCATGAGCTAAGGAAGGTGCAGAAGGATTAGATGACACTCTCTCCCCCGTTTTGGCAGATCGCCGTAGTGCGGTAGAAGGACGAGCCATGGTGTGCGCCAAGTCCGTGAGAGATGTAGACAGAGAATGAACGGACGAGGCGATGAGATCCATCTTCTGCTCGATGGAAGTCGAGGAGTTGGTCAGGGCGGAGAGGAGTTGGGCGCCTTAAGCATTAACCTTGGCGGTGATGGCAGAAATTTGGGCGCTTTGGGCTTAGGCATGGCGGTCAAGCTGAGCGGAGAGCACAACATCGGAGTGGATCGTGCCAAACGAGGCACGTCCAAGTGCCAACTCCGGGGCTTTAGAGGACTCCCCCGCGGGAATAGTTGTAGGTGTTCGCTGGGCAGAGGAGTCAGCAGGAGTAGAGGGGGCGTAAGCAGCAGCCGCGGAGGGGGCATTCGGAGCATCAGAGGCATCAGGAGCAGCAGATCCACTTTAACCAGAGAGGTCAACGACAGGGATGTGTGCAGTAGGAGAAGCAGGCCGGGCCGCAACAGGAGAAGGAACTCGTGCGTCGGGCCGGAGGTAACAACGAAGGGAACGTCCGGAATGTGGGATGGCATAAGGAAGCCGTGGTCTAGGTTCCAGACGATCATAGCCTCCGGGGAGTGAGTGTGTTTGGCATAAAACACCTTGATGTCGTTGTCAGGGATGGAGGCAGTGCAGGTGAGGCTAAAACGGAACCATAGGTTCGTTAAGGTGTCGGTGGAGAGATGAGCAAGGTAGTCACGAGGTTGAGGTAGGGTAGGTAAAGGGGCTTTCAGAGGAGAAGGAGGGACATCTGCCATGGCCGTAGCAACGACAGCATCAACAGCAGAAGCAACAGCGGGTGAGTCGCGTGCGGGGACATCAGTGGGAGAAGATGCTGGTGAGTCAGCCGAATGAGGACTTGGCTGAGAGGGCCCCGCAACCTCGGTGGGTCAGCATGGACGCTGTGCTGGGAGGCTCGAGAGATGGATGGTGCAATGACGGACCGAATCCGAGAGGACCGGTGTGTAGAGCTGACTTTGGGTGCATGGTTGTCGGCTGGGTCACCAACCGAACTGCCCTGTCGTTCTGAGGCGGGAAGGAGGTGGAGAGCAACAGAAGGCCGGCGAGCCGTCATGGTCCCATCAGGCGTAAGGTGGCGGAGATAGTAGGTCTGGGGGAAAGGGATAGTGCCATTTCCGTTGAAATGGGACGGATGCAGATACCGGAAGATGATGTTGAGAATCCTCCTGAAAGATAGGTTCTTGGGGCCGTTCTTCAGTAAGCAGAACAAGAATGTCCCCCAGTCCATCGGGAGACCCTCAAAAACTCCGTACATGGCCAGGAGAAGGTCATACGGAACGGAGTCCAGAGCGGAGTGCGAGCCAGTAGACATCGACTCAGAATGGTTGCCATATAGCGGTAACGACCTTGGAAGGACTTCACCTTGTATTAATTCCCTTTGTAAGTACAGGCCATGGAAGTTGCCATAGATTCTGGGTCCGGGTGCTGAGGTTCACCAGGAGGTAGGTTGAGAGCAGCACGAAGGATGGCGAGGGTGATTACGATGGATTCACCCCGAACATGGGAAAGGATGGAATCGGTGGTGCAGCGGATGCACTGGTAATACTCAGTAATGTCGTCGATGAGAAGAGCGACAAGATTAACGAGGTTCAGAATGTGGGAGGTTTCCAGAAGGAGGCGTGGGTCCAGAAACCAAGCCGTAGGATCAGAAATTGCAGGCCAATCGACCAGGTGGCCGGGATTAACGCTAGAAAGGGAGAGCTTGGGTGCCATTTCGAGTACGAGGGAGGAGGAAGGTAAGTCTTAGAGATTGGAAGAGCAACGAGGGTTTCGGGATTTGGAAATGTAAACTCGTGCTGCGTGTGAAAATCCAGTATATATAAGTGTCACACCCTGGATTTCCAACCCGAGGAGACCGGAACGTGACCCTCCCTTTACCCAAGTGGTGGATAAGGGGGTACGATACAACTTTCCCACACAAGACAACATACACCGTCACAGGATATATTCAGAAAGACAAAATCATATATTTAGTAAATTCAAACCACATGCCTTTATTATGTTTTACACTTCATTACAATATCTCCCCGCTGGGGTTACAAGGTCTCAACGGAATTACATAACACAAATAACATAAAACAAAGCCACAAAACAGAACTCTCCCACCTTGGTGTTCCCACCTAACGCCTGTAGGTTCCTGTAGGTTCCTAACCCATCCCATGCTCCTACCATCTATATGAAGAAGTGCTCAAGTACGGTGTCGTGGCAATTACATTCTAAACAGGTCATAATCAATACTATACACAACAAGCCACAAACAGGTACAACCTTTGGCACAAAAACTCCTCAGTCAGTCCCACTGACAGTAACTCAGCCTCTTAGGCTCCCCAGATATACAAGCATTGCCTCAGCCTCTCAGGCTTCTTAGGCACCACAGACATTGCCTCAGCCTCTCAGGCTTCTTAGGCTCCACAGTCAGTCTCACTGACATAACACCAAACACTTAACATACATCTCAGCTATTCAGGCATAACAACAAACACTTAACATACATATCCACACTGGCATAACATCAAACACTTAGCATGCATATCCTCACAGGTATAACATCAAACACTTTTCAGGCATACCCACACTGGTATAACATCAAACACTTAGCATGCATAGCCTCACGGGCATAAAATCAAACACATAATACGCATGGCCACACAGGCCTAATCTCAAACACATACACGCCACTGAAGGCCAACATCCATATAAGAGATCACACCTATATGGATTTACATATAATATATATATCCAGATTACAAATCGCCTACCACAAGGCCATAACCCTGGGATAGGTACAAGGAAGAATAAAACCCCTACCTTAAAGAAGATCCTCTTAGCTCCCGCGCTAGACGCCGTCCTCCCCACGCAAGACGCTCCGGCAGCAACCAGCAGCTCTCCTTCCTTCCCTCTCTCTAGCTCTCTCTCTCTCTCTCTCTCTCTCTCTCTCTCTCTCTCTGCGACGGCTGCAGTGGCTAGCCAAAAGAAGAACCCTAAACCTAAGAGTCCTTCACCTTTTATATAGGCACACCAACATCAAAACGACGTAGTTTTGATTAAGTGAATCCCAACATCAAAACGACATAGTTTTGATGGAACAGGTTACGACCTTCCCGCATCCACACATGACAAACTATCCATAATTCCAACATGGTCCTTTGGGAAAAGATGATTATAATAATAAAACCAAGGTGACGGTACAAAAACATGGCTGCACGCCATAATGCACGTCATATCCCCATATGACGTGCAGCTCCAAAAGCTGTGAAATTCTACCCTAAGCTTCCTTGCATCATGTAGAAGGCTGGTATGCAGTAATATGCTTGCACGCCAATTAGTCTAATTGGCGTTCAAGGCTTTTGGCTCTAAAACTTCTGTGGAAGGTAGAAGACATCATTCTAAGAAACTTTAGTTCTGCACGCCAATTGGTTTGAGGCCATCTACTTGGTCAAAATTAATCTCCAAAACCTGACAAAATAGCCTAAAAGCGCATGTATATGCAAATAGCATCTTCCTAGGGCATAAATGCACATTATCAATTGTCACGTGCACCTCCCAAAAGTCCCCTCTTGGGCTCATCTCTTACCTCAAACTTGTGCATCAACATTCAAGGTGTTTTAGCTAAAGTGTGTGGGAAGAAAACTCCCTAGAACCCAACAATTTCCACTTACAAGGCATCTGTGATTAACTTCTTACGTACCGCAAAACGCGGGTCATTACATCCTCTCCCCCTTAAGACTTTTCATCCTCGAAAAGAAACATGCAAGGAGTAACAAATACAAGCTAGCCATTTGCCAACCGGCAAGCCACAACACCCAAATGGGTCACACGCCGCACACAGCACATAACAAAGCACCACCACAATCCATAACCACATGCATTACAATGCATATACCGCATATCCGCATATCACAGATACAAGTCTCAAAACATATCTCAATACATACATGTCTAAAGGACAAAACAAATACAAATACAAATATAATACAACATACAAAGCACATCACTAGCCCTTGGCCAACAGCCACTTCACACCCTTAGGATTGTTCGTCCTCGAACAACTCTGGGTGTTGCTCACGCATCAAAGACTCCCGCTCCCAAGTCTCCTCCTCAATGCCACGGTGCTGCCATAGTACGCGAACCAACAGACATGTCATCCTCAATGTCCAAAGACCCCCAATCGATCACATGAGTGGGGTCAGGATGATACTTCCTCAACTGGGACACATGGAACACATTGTGCACCTGACTAAATCGCGGTGGCAATGCTAACCGGTAAGCTACAGGCCCCACACGAGCTATAACCTCAAATGGACTAATGAACCGGGGAGAGAGTTTGGAACCTCTCCCAAAGCGCCGATGTCCACGTCGTGGAGAGACACGGAGAAACACATGATCACCCACAGAAAACTCCAAAGGTCGCCGCCACTGATCTGCATAAGATTTCTATCGACTCTGGGCTGATAGCAAGCGCTGGCGAATCAACGTAACTTTCTCAATAGCCTCTTGAACCAAATGTGGTCCCAAGAGAGCCGCCTCTCCTACCTCAGTCCAACACAAAGGGGATTGGCACGGCCTCCTATACAATACTTCAAAAGGGTCCATCCCAATGGATGCCTGATAACTGTTATTGTAGGCAAACTCCACCAAAGGAAGGTGAGTTGCCCACGAACCCCCAAAATCTAACACACAGGCCTGTAACATGTCCTCCAAAGTCTGATTCGTCCTCTCTGTCTGGCCGTCAGTCTCAGGGTGAAAGGTTGTACTCAAGTTAAGCTTGGTCCCCATAGCCTCCTGCAAACCTGCTCAAAAACGGGAAGTGAACCTCGAATCCTGGTCAGAGACAATCGACGATGGTACTCCATGCAGTCCCACAATCTCGTTTATGTATAGCTGACTCAAGGTCTCAATAGAGTCCCGCTCGCGGACAGCAAGAAAATGGGCTGACTTTGTGAGCCGATCCATAATAACCCAAATCATATCTTTCCTCCCTGTGGTGGGTGGAAGACCAGTCACAAAATCCATCGCTATGTGGTCCCACTTCCACTCCGCTATGGGCAACGGCTGTAACATGCCCGCCGGCCGCTGATGCTCAGCCTTCACCTGCTGACATGTGAGGCACCGCGAAACAAAGGTAGCCACATCGCGTTTCATCCCAGGCCACCAAAAATGTCCCTGAAGTGCATGGTACATCTTTGTACCCCCTGGATGCACAGCAACTCTAGACTGATGAAACTCCCTCATCACCTCATCCCGGAGAGAAGAAGCCACTACTAGCCGCCCCTGAAAAGATAACTCATGCTCAGGACTCTCTGTCCAGCCTTCAGATAGCTCACCAGCCTCAAGATGGGCACGGAGGACCTCACACTCAATGTCACCCAACTGTGCCTCCCGGACGCGCTGGTACAGCTTAGGCACAACAACCAAAGGACTCAGGACTGTCCCACCATCACGAACAATAGGCTGCAGCTGCAACATCGCCAACTGCTCCATCAGCTTCCACTCTCTCACGACCACCTCAGCTTTCCCTTTTCTGCTCAACACGTCAGCCACAACATTACCCTTGCCCGGGGTATAGGCAAGAGTAAAGTCAAAGGTCTGCAAATACTCCACCCATCTCCTCTGCCTCAAATTCAAGTCCTTCTGAGTAAAGATGTACTGAAGGCTCTTGTGATCAAAAAACACTACAAACTTCTCCCCCAAAAGGTAATGTTGCCAACTCTTCAAGGCAAAGATGACAGCCGCCAACTCAAGATCATGAGTAGGGTAATTCTGCTCATGAGGCTTCAGCTGCCTCGACCCGTAAGCTACCACACTATGCTCCTGCATAAGTACACACCCCAAACCAACCCTGGACGCATCACAATATACCTCATATGGGATATCCTCCTGAGGTAACCTCAACACTGGTGCAATGGTCAAATGGCTTTTGAGAGCCTCAAATGCCAGCTGACACTACATGGCCAAGAAAATGGACCTCCTGCATCCAAAACTCGCATTTGCTAAACTTAGCAAACAACCACTGATCCCTCAAGGTTCGCAACACTGTTGTCAGGTGTTCCACATGCTCCCTTTCGATCTTGGAATATACCAAGATATCGTCAATAAACACCACTACGAACGAATCCAAGTATGGAGCAAAAACCTGGCTCATCAAATGCATAAACACTGCGGGTGCATTAGTGAGCCCAAAAGGCATCACTACCCACTCATAGTGCCCATACCTACACCGAAAAGCAGTCTTAGGGATGTCTTCCTCCTTAACCCTTAGCTGGTGATACCCCGATCGCAGATCTATCTTAGAAAACCACTGGGCTCCACTCAACTGGTCAAACAGGTCATCTATCCGGGGCAACGGATACTTGTTCTTCACAGTCACCGAATTCAGCTTCCTGTAGTCAATGCAGAGGCGAAGCGTGCCATCTGCCTTCTTTGTAAAGAGCACCGGAGCACCCCAAGGTGAGGTACTCGGTCTGATATACCCCTGGTCCACCAACTCCTCTATCTGCCGCTGAAGCTCCCTCAACTCGGCTGGCCCCATCCAATAAGCCACTTGGGAAATCGGACCTGTCCCCGGTACCAACTCAATGGTGAACTCTACACTCCTCTTAGGAGGTAAACTCCTCAATTGGTCAGGAAAGACATCCTGAAATTGGTCAACAACTGCTGGCCACACTCTCTTTTCCACTTTCCCCTCCTCAGCAAAGGTCAGGGCTGCCAACCTGTGGGTAATGGCACCCCACTGGTCCAACACTGGCCCAGCCCAACTCGCCTCACAGTCCCACTCCCCCTGTAGGGTGCAAGAGGTCCCTGCAGGTGTCACAAAGGATACACGCCGCCGATAACAGTCTATCTTGGCCTGGAAAGCCATAAGCCAATCCATACCTAAGATCAGATCAAATGTACGCAAGGGCATCACGTACAAATCGAAACTAAGCTCCATATCCCCTATAGTTAACACACATCCATGACATACATGCCGTACCTCAATCACACCTCCCACCGGAGACTCCATTGCTAGGGGTCTCACTGCCCCAACACATGCTAACCCTAATCCCTCAATTACAAGCTCAGCAACAAAAGAACACGATGCACTGTATTGAAAAGAACAGAAGCAAGCGTACGAGAGATCAGAAGGGTACCTCTAACCACCGAAGGTCCTGCTCCACCCTCAGCCGGTGGAGGTGGTAACTCAGTCTCCTCCTGGTATAACGTATCCAGCACAAACACCCTCCCTTGGCCCGTGCCACTAGTCGGCTCACTCACTGGATGCTTCCCGCCATGGCTGCCTCCAGCTTCAATCTGCTGACGCTCTTGCCTCCCCTGAGGTCGGGTCTGGCTAGATCCTGCCTGGCTAGCCTGCCACTGACGGGATGGCCTCTCCGCTGGAGCGCAGAAACTAGCATCACTCCTCATGCTGGATGCCAAGCCTCCTGCTCCCCTGTTGCCACTCCTGCAAACCCGGCTCAAGTGGCCCTCTCGCCCACAGCTATTGCACTGCCAGTCCTTCTTGGGACATTCCCTCTTGAAATGTCCTTGCCCCCCACAACAAAGACAACCACTGGGGAGACCTCTTGCTGAACCTCCCTGCCTACTACCGCCAAAGGTGAACCTCCCTGGGTTCACAGATGGTAGACCCTGGTTGCGGAAAGAACTACTATCTCTCTCCTCAGTCTTGGGCCTCTTGGACCCAGAATCGCGTTCAGACCCACCTTGCAACTGCCGACCCTGGTGGACCTGCCTCCCATCATCCAGTTCCCTCTCAGCTATGCGTGCTGTCTCAACAACCTCAGCATAAGTCCTCAAACGCAGAATTGCCACCCTCTGCCTAAGAGCTGGCCTGAGACCCAAGGTGAACTTGTAGGCCTTCAGGTCCTTCGCCACAGTCTTAGGGGCAAACCTACTCAGGTTCCAGAACTCCCGCTCATACTCGGGCACCGTCTTTGATCCTTGCTTCAGGCTGCCAAATTCTTCTCTCTTCTGTCATCTCAAGGACTCAGGGAAAAACTCATCGTGGAAGAGTTGCAAGAACTCCTCCCACAGCATAAACTGCACTGCACGGCTCCCCGCGACACTCTGCCACCACTCCAGAGCATTCCCCTCTAGCTGCCGAATGGCCAGCCCCACCTTATCCTCCTCCCGGGGTAGGAGGAAGGAAAACACATGCTCAATTTGCCTCAACCAGTGCTCAGCCACCACGGGTTCCTCTTCTCCCTTGAACCTCGGAGGTTGTTCCTTTCGGAACCTCGTCACCACATCATCCTCCGCACGAATTGGTACGCCACCTAGCGAACTCTCACGCTCACGAGGTAACTCCCCGGCTGGTGGTGATGGTGGTACCACCTGCTGTGCTGCCATCTCACGGCGTACTTCCTCCCGAACCTCTTGCTGGATTACCTCCTTCAGCTCTCGGACTTCTAGTCGGATGCTCTCTCGCACCTATGCCAACAACAGCGCATGTCCTCCAGCGGACTACCCCGCACCTGGACCCTCGTGGGCAGATGACTCATTAGCCATTGCCCCGGACGCACGTGTCACTCTCCTTGGTGGCATTCTTACTACATGAAGTAAGTAAGACAATCGTCAATATATCGCGTGCTACGCCCTCTAACCTTTTTCATGTATTCTATCACATGACATCACACACATACATTGCATCAATCCACATTGCACACAGCACAATCCACATTGTAGTCATGCCCAAGGTATTCCAAGAATACTCAGAGTTGCACAATTCACACATAATCACGTTATTCACATTTTCACATATAACAACAAATGCAACTAGGGCCCTAATGCCAATGCATGCAAATCCTACCTCAGGTCTGGACTACCCCAAGTACACCTTAGAGGCCCAAAGAGGACCGTGTTAATCAGGCACTGTAAAGACTCGTATTTGGATAGTGTGAGAGATAGTCATTCTATGGGAATGCAACTATCTGGACGGTAGTGTAGTCATCGATGTGAGCATTTTGACTGTACTTGGGCCCGATTTCGAGTCGGGGCCCCATTTGACCCGATTGTTGACTTTTCAGGGTTTATTGGTTGACTTTGCGTTCGGGTCAATTATTGCTGGGAGGCCAATTATTGGCAACAGTATATATATAATTAAGAACTACCTTATCTCTTTAATTGCCAATTATTGGTGCGTGCGTGTTTGAGCAAGAGAGAGAGAGAGAGAGAAGGTGAAGAGCGTGAAGAGCTTTCTTGGCGATTGGAGCTCGTGGATCGCAATAAACCTTTCCAGGTAGGTGTCCTTAACTATCTTATCTCAATCCTATGTTTGAATATGTGATCTGTGGTTGTATGAGTGTGTATTTTATGAAGGTTGAGAAGTCAACCATGGAGGTCTAGATTTAGATCTAGATGAATATATGATTTGTGTGTATTTCTGCTGTTATCATGCGAATTAGAGGCATTTAAGACGCGTTTTGAGGTAAATATTGCAGTTTATTGCGTAAAACATGTGTTTATGAGCGTCTGGGGGTCACTGGGTTGCTTCCAGACGAAGAACAGGCCAAAAACGATGATGAACAGTGTTTATACTTAAGTTACAATGTAAATAACGAAATGCCCCCCATTTGGATTCAAAGAAAAATACTAGAAAAATTAATTCCCACTCTTTCAAAATGTGAAAATTGGAATTTAGTGTAAAATCTCGGAAAAACCCAAAAGTTCGTAGTGGTGAATTTTTGGAAAGTGGGGTTAGACATCTCAGAAAAATCCCCAAAAATCAGATTATCTTATTTATGATATGGGAACCCAATGCCGGGACTTTTGATTTCAAGAAAATAGCTGCTATGGGTACTTCCTTCATAAATCAAGGATTGAGGATTTATTTGTGAAGACTAGCTACGGTTCCAAAGGAAATGTTGAGAATGACATGTCATACTAATGTTAGTATGTTGGTGTGAGGTATTGGGGCATGGACTCCGTGACTTGTTTGGGTTCTCACCGTGATGCACCGATGGTGCGATGTGGTTGACGGGGCAGGCATACGCGCCGATGGCAAGCCTGTGTGGCGACTGTGGCCGGGCATATTGCGCTATGCCGTGGCAGGCATATGCGCCGATGGCAGGCCGGTGTGGTGACTGTGTCCGGGCATATAGTGCTGTGTTAGGGCTGAGTGCCCTGAGCTGGGATCCTATTGAGGATCGTGGACAAGCCGTCTGTGTGGGCAGGCTAGGTCCTGATGTTTGTTTGCAGGCTGAGTCCTGATGATTGTGCACACTACACAGTGCACGAGTACACAGAGCATGTAGTATAGACTTGTATGTCTGAATGATGTGGAGTGTTGGGGTCACCTACTGAGCATGTCTGAATGATGTAATGACCCGCGTTTTGCAGTATGTAAGAAGTTAATCACAGATGCCTTGTGAGTGGAAATTGTTGGGTTCTAGGGAGTTTTCTTCCCACACACTTTAGCTAAAACAACTTGAATATTGATGCACAAGTTTGAGGTAAGAGATGAGCCCAAGAGGGGACTTTTGGGAGGTGCACGTGACAATTGATAACGTGCATTTATGCCCTAGGAAGATGATATTTGCATATACATGCACTTTTAGGCTGTTTTGTCAGGTTTTAGAGATTAATTATGACCAAGTAGATGGCCTCAAATCAATTGGCGTGCAGAACTAAAGTTTCTCAGAATGATGTCCTCTACCTTCCACAAAAGTTTCAGAGCTAAAGGCCTTGAATGCCAATTGGACCAATTGGCGTGCAAGCATATTACTGCATACCAGCCTTTTATATGATGCAAAGAAGCTTGGGGTAGAATTTCACAGCTTTTGGAGCTGCACGTCATATGGGAATATGACGTGCATTATGGCGTGCAGCCATGTTTTTGTACTGTCACCTTGGTTTTGTTATTCTAATAATCTTTTCCCAAAGGACCATGTTGGAATTATGGATATTTTGTCGTGTGTGGATGCGGGAAGGTCATAACCTATTCCATCAAAACTATGTCGTTTTGATGCTAAGATTCACTTAATCAAAACTACGTCGTTTTGATCTTGGTGTGCCTATATAAGAGGTGAAGGACTCTTAGGTTTAGGGTTCTTCTTTTGGTTAGCCACTGCAGCCGTCGCAGAGAGAGAGAGAGAGGGAGAGAGAGATAGAGAGAGGGAAAGAAGGAGAGCTGCTGGTTGCTGCCGGAGCGTCTTGCGTGGGGAGGACGGTGTCTAGCGCGGGAGCTAGGAGGATCTTCTTTAAGGTAGGAGTTTTGTTCTTCCTTGTACCTATCCCAGGGTTATGGGCTTGTGGTAGGCGATTTGTAATCTGGATATATATTATATGTAAATCCATATAGGTGTGATCTCCTATATGGATGTTGGCCTTCAGTGGCATGTATGTGTTTGAGATTAGGCCTGTGTGGCCATGCGTATTATGTGTTTGATTTTATGCCTATGAGGCTATACATGCTAAGTGTTTGATGTTATACCAGTGTGGGTATACCTGAAAAGTGTTTGATGTTATACCTGTGAGGATATGCATGCTAAGTGTTTGATGTTATGCCAGTGTGGATATGCATGTTAAGTGTTTGTTGTTATGCCTGAATAGCTAAGATGTATGTTAAGTATTTGGTGTTATGTCAGTGAGACTGACTGTGGAGCCTAAGAAGCCTGAGAGGCTGAGGCAATATCTGTGGAGCCTAAGAAGCCTGAGAGGCTGAGGCAATGCTTGTGTACCTGGGGAGCCTGAGAGGCTGAGTTAATGTCAGCGAGACTAACTATGGAGCCTGAAAGGCTGAGTTACTGTCAGTGGGACTGACTGAGGAGTTTTTATCGCAAAGGTTGTACCTGTTTGTGGCTTGTCGTGTATAGTATTGATTATGACCTGTTTAGAATGTAATTGCCACGACACCGCACTTGAGCACTTCTTCATATAGATGGTAGGAGCATGGGATGGGTTGGGAACCTATAGGAACCTACAGGCGTTAGGTGGGAACACCAAGGTGGGAGAGTTCTGTTTTGTGGCTTTGTTTTATGTTATTTGTGTTATGTAATTCCGTTGAGACCTTGTAACCCCAGCGGGGAGATATTGTAATGAAGTGTAAAACATAATAAAGGCATGTGGTTTGAATTTACTAAATATATGATTTTGTCTTTCTGAATATATCCTGTGACGGTGTATGTTGTCTTGTGTGGGAAAGTTATATCCTACCCCCTTATCCACCACTTAGGTAAAGGGAGGGTCACGTTTCGGTCTCCTCGGGTTGGAAATCCGGGGCGTGACAATATGGTATCAGAGCCAGGGCCCGGGTCGGTGTGCCAGCGAGGACGCTGGGCTCTCCGAGGGGGGGTGGATGTAATGTCCCACACCGGCTGGGGAAGAGAACGAAGCAGGCTACTTAGGTGGCTATGGAAACTTCTCCTAGCACGAGGCCTTTTGGGGGCCGAGGGCCTGCCAAAAACAAAACCGTGCGGGCGAGGCCCAAAACGGACAATATCGGGCTACGGGTGGACTGGGCTGTTACAATAAGACCGAGTCCGTGGTTGCCAGTGGATATTGGGATTAAACGAGATGAGTAGTGATCCGCCTAACAAGCTAATGTCATTTATCTTGATACTTGAGCGCCTCCGAATTTAAAGATGACATAGAGGATGCAGAATCAAGTATTCATGACAGCTATATGCCTTCTTCCGGAAATTGCTTGTCTCGAGACTTGCATTTTAAATAGACCATCATTATTCCTCCTCAAAAACATGCGATGAGACTTGAGTATTTCAAGAGTCCGGAGGAAATGAACTGATGATCATCTAGAAGAAAAATAATCCGTAGAAGTATATCCGGATGAGCAACAGAGTGTGATAAGAGAGAAAATCATTCCTTTGCTGGCTTGAAGTCAAAGAAGAAGGAAGTACCATAACACTTCATATCCGTGACTTCAGACAAGAAATGTTGGTGAGAATACAAAGTGAAACGGAACTGTAGCTGCACAAACATAAACTAAAAGGAACACAAAGCTTTTACAGGTTGGGATTAGTACGGATGTAAACAGATATGAAGAGTTAGCATAATCCGAACGAATGAAAAAGGGCAGAAATTATGCATTGAAAATGAATGCTAGACACATACAAATGAATGACTGAACCAACGTTACTAAAAAAATAAGCATATGTCAGATTAAAAACACATAAATTCACATTGGTCAACATAGTGAAACTGTCATGCTAAACATTGTAGCCAAGATAAATGAACTATATATGGGTTACTTTGATTAAGTTTCATGAGTGACAATGGAAGAAAGTACACAAGCCAGCTGCTATTAATTGATTATCCGATTAAGATGCACAGTTAAAGAAATAAAAACATCCAAACATGCCACAAAGCTGATTCAACAATGCATGTCCAGTCAGATCCGGAAGTGAGAAGTGAGAGGGAGGAGCATCCGAGACATATTAGGGGGTTGTTACTGAAATTATAGATAAGACTTTTGCTCCCCTGTAGATCGTGCAATCCTCTCAGTGATGAACTCTCCCTCAGATAGACAGCCAGGAAAGAGGTCAGGAGACATATAAGGGGGTATTACTTGTGTAATTAATAAGCATTTTCTCCCCTCTTAGATCTTGCAATCCTCTCGATAGACATTTCCAGCTAAAAAAAATTTAGATTTTGAGAATTATGCTGTCTATCCTTTCGAAACTTCTCTTCAGAAACTGATCAGACTGCCACTGTGATTTCATCCATCAGCATTCTGAGCTAACCCATTTCATTTCTTTAACTAGACATGTTAATAGTGTAATCAATATGAAATAGCATTGGACATGAGGTGATACATGAAAATATGAATCATGAAATCCAAAGGAGAGTATTCTCATATAGTGTTAATTATGTCAGTTGAACAACTTTAGTCGGGAAACATAAGCATCCTCCCAAATGGAGATATGAGAACATTATCAAAAACATGATGCAAATCAGTAGTACACGTGATCAGCATGAAATACAATAAGTGTCTTATGCCCACTTTCAACCACAATGCATGTTCTGAAAGAGATGCCGTTGGATACATAAATAAGAACCTATGCAATAAGATCAAGCATACCTAGTTTTAAGAGAAGGTCAGAAAATCTTGCATCAGGTAGGGGCTTGGTAAGTATGTCTGCGAGTTGATCATCCGTAGTAACATGTTCAAGTGATATGTGCTTTTTGAGAACATGATCTCAGATAAAATGATACATGACTTCAATGTGCTTTGTTTTCGGGTGCATGACAGGGTTGTTGCTGATAGCAATTGCACTCGTTTTATCGCAGTATAGTGGAACAGATGTCATGTTGAAGCCATAGTCAGTAAGCTGACTTTGCATCCAGAGTAGTTGTGCGCAGCAACTCCCAGCAGCTATATATTCCGCCTCAGCAGTAGAGGTTGACACGTACCGCTAGTGCTTTTTCTGTCGATGCGATACCCGGCAAAATCAGCATCTGAATATCTGGATAAAGAGAAGTTGGACTCCTTCGGATACCAGAGTCCCAAATTCACTGTCCCTTTGAGATACCGCAATATTCGTTTTACATGAAGCATGTGTGACACTTTAGGATCTGCCTGATATCTTGCGCAAATGCAAGTTGCAAACATTATGTCCAGGCGACTTGCTGTAAGGTACAACAATGATCCAATCATACCTCTGTATTCAGTCACGTTTACTGATTTACCGTCAGCATCAGGATCTAACTTTGCACTGACTGGCATGTGAGTCTTCATGGAAGATTAGGTGTCCATACCGAACTTCTTGATTAAATCCCGTGTGTACTTGGCTTGGTTGATGAAGATTCCATCCTTCAATTGTTTAACCTCTATTCCAAGGAAGTACGTTAATTCTCCCATCATACTCATTTCAAATTTACCAGTCATCAACTTCGCAAACTCTTCACAAAGCTTTGGATTTGATGATCCGAAAATGATGTCATCCACGTAGATTTGTACAATTAGAGAATGATCTTTCTCTTTCCATAGAAATAGCGTGGTGTCTATCTTCCCTTTTCTGAAATTATGTTCGAGCAAGAATTCTGATAGTGTATCATACCAGGCTCTTGGAGCTTGCTTCAATCCATACAAGGCTTTTCGAAGTTTATATACCATATGTTCAGCCTTGTGTTCAATGAAGCCCGGAGGTTGTTCGACATAAACCTCCTCTTGAAGATCTCCATTAAGAAATGCGCTCTTGATGTCTATTTGATAAACCTTGAAGTTTTCATATGATGCATACGCCTGGAACATTCGGATCGCCTCAAGTCTAACTACTGGAGCAAAGGTCTCATCATAGTCAATTCCTTCTTCTTGACGGTATCCTTTGGCTACCAGTCTAGCTTTGTTCCGGATTACTATTCCATCAGTATCTAATTTGTTCCGGAACACCCATTTAACTTCATTGACTTGTTGCGACCTCGGCCTTGGTACTAGAGTCCACACTTCATTCCTCTTGAATTGATTAAGCTCTTCTTGCATACCGTCTATCCAGTTTGAGTCCTGAAGGGCTTCATCCACCACCTTTGGCTCTATCTGTGATAGAAAACATGAGTAGAGGCACATATTGGAACTGGCTGTCCTCGTTCTTACTCCAACAGTGGGATCACCAATCACTTGATCTAACGGGTGGTAGTCCACCTATAGTTCTGTGCAAGTGGTGGTGAATAGTTAATGATTTGAAGCTCTGCCAGATCGGGTGGATCTTGTACATCGGCTGGTTGAGCTTCTTCCGAGCCAATTGTATCCGTAGGATGAACAGTTCCGGAAGAACTTGGAGGTTCTTCGGCCCTATGACTTTCAGTATTAACTGGTCCGAACGGACTTGAAGGTTCTCCAGTGTAATGAATATCCATAACTTTGTCCGGAGTTATGTGGAAGTCCTGAGTCCGATTCTTCTGAAGCATCATCAATAGCATTTCTTGTCGCTTCACCGGTATTAGGTGATTCACCAGGAGTTGCAGTAGGGACATGTCTGAACAAGGAATAATCAATCGTACTGTCCATATGATAAGAGTTTTGTTCTGAATATAGCATGCAGTGGACATAGCTTCAGCCCATAGACTGAGAGGAAGCTTTGCCCCTGCTAACATTGATCTACCAGCTTCGACTAATGTGCGATTCTTACACGCAGCAACTCCATTTTGCTGTGGAGTCTTGGGTGTAGAAAATTCATGCTAAATGCCCTATTCAGAACAATAGGATCTCATTTCTAAAAAATCGAATTCAGTACCATGATCACTCCTGATGCACTTGATGCTCAGTCCTTGTGAATTGTTTATCCAGTTGAAGAGATCTACTAGATGTTCAAAGGTTTGATCCTTTGATTTCAGGAACATCACCCATGTATACCTGGTGAAGTCATCGATTACCACGAGGGTATATCTCGCACCGGCCAGAAAAGCAATAGAAATGGGACCACAAAGATCCATGTGAAGAAGTTACAGTGGAGCAGTTATTGAATTAATTGATTTGCTCTTAAAGCTGTGCTTGGTCTGCTTGCCGAGTTGGCATTCTCTACAGAGAGAGTCTTTGGAGAATTTATGTTTGGACAAACCATTTACTAAGTTAAGCGACGCTAATTTAGACAAGGTCTTAAAATTTAAATGTGCGCAACGGTTGTGCCATAGCCAACTTTCTTCATCTGATGCTTTAATGAGGAAGGATATAGGGTCAGAAGAATTATTTCTTAAGACCACTGAGTATATATCCTCGTGGTTTCCACTAGATGTTCAAAGGTTTCATCCATAGGAGAAACAACAACAGTGTCAACAGTTCTGGAATTTACTTTGTTAGGAACTTTAGCTTTCCAAGTTGACTTAACTTTGTCAGTGTCAGTTGCTTCTTCCATTTGGGTTTTCTTGAGAGAGACACTCCTTTGAGATTTAGATTTTAATTTGCTCGAAGAACCCTTTTTGATGAACTGATCTTTACTAATACGAACTTGATTACAAAGCCAGTTATCAGATAAGCTCCAACATTCATAGTGATAGTGACCTATTTCTCTACAAATGGAATAGACACTATGATGCGGAGCACAAACAGGGGATACAGGATTCTTAGGTTTTACAGGCTTTCTACTTTGTTCCCTATGGCCTAATCCTTTGCGATTAGGTGACGCTCTCTTGGCCCTAGATGCGCTAGCCTTAGCCTTTCCATTCTTTTTGGGTGCTACAGTTTCGACTTTAACTGCAGCAACCTTCCCTTCATCGTTAGATATGGGTGCTACTACTTCGGGAATTGCAGTAACAACCTCACTTCCACAATCATAGACTATGGTGCCACCTGAAATGAAACCATCCAACGGTTTAGATGTACTAAAAGGATATAGGTTGGTTAGTTTCGGAACGAAATCCGGAGGACACTTAGTAGCTTGTGTGGAGGTAGATGGTTCGGAGCCAAGGCCAAGTTTAACTCAGATGTCATCCAGATCAGTCCTAAAGGTAGAAGCTATTTCTCCGGATTTTAGCCACTTATAATTTATTTTCTTTTCCTTTTCAAGTTCATTCTCGAGTCTTTTCAAAATAACTTTTAGGCCAGTTAGGTTGGTATTTAGCAAATGATTTTCTGCTCTTAAGTCATGATATCACGCCTTTTTACTTCGGAAGTCAGCTATGTCTTTTTCAAGTCTAGCAACAGTAAATTCAAGACGTTTATTCTGACTTTTCATATCTTTGTACATTTGAGTAATTATTAGTCTCCCATTCTTTTCATGATCACATTCAGTAGTAAGAGATTCTAATTTACTCATGATCTCAGAGATAGAAGGTACCTCAGTATTTGCCATGAGGCAGATGTTTGGCTTTGGGGTTGGCTCATCATCAGAGGATTCCTCCTCTTCTTTCGAGCCACTGACGTACTTTGTGACAAACACCTTCCTCTTGTTCTTACTATTGTCTGAGGTGGAGCGTCGAGGAGTAACCTTGTCACTCTTCTCGGACGTCTTAGATTTGGATTTACAATCCTTGGCCCAGTGACCGGGTTTCTCACTGTTGTAGCATTCTTGGGAACTTGCCTCTGATCGCTTCTTCCTTCTAGATGATGATGAAGAACCTCTACTGAATCCTTTTCTGCTTTTCCGTAGGAATCGCTTGAAGGATTTGACCAGAAGAGCTATTTCTTGTTCATCGTCTGAGTCAAAGTTCCCTGACTCTTCCGTATCATCATCATGTTGTATGTTGAAGCATTTCGTAGCTATTTTCTCATCCCGGTCAGAGTATTTGAACCTGACCTTATGAGTCCGTAGCTCTCCATATAGTTCTTCGAGGGGAACATACTGCCAGTTCTTGTCAGCTTGCATCTGGAGTTGCTTGGAGTAGTAGCGATCCGGCAATGAGCGAAAAAACTTGTCATTGATTTGGGATTGAGAGTAGTGCTCATTGACAGTTTTTAGCTCAAGTATAAGCTTACCGAATCTCTGATAGATGCTTTCGAGGGATTCGCCAGGTTTGTGATTAAAGCTCTCAAAGTTCTGCCTGAGAGCACAGATGATGTTCTGCATTTGGGACTGACTTCCCTCATAGAGGATTGTCAGCTTATCCTATACAGCTTTCGCTATTGTGCAGCCCTGGATGTCCGTGAAAGCTTTATAGTCCAAAGACGGTGTGACATATGCCAGAGCCTTTTCACTAGCACACTGCCAGGCTCTTTCATCATGGGTAAGTTCAGCATCAGTCTTTGGCCTTCTAACTCCATGTTCTCTGATAGTCATCGGAATCGATATCTCCTAATAAAGACATGGCCATATGAGATGATCATGGCATACCATGAACATTTTCATGCGAGCTTTCCACTGGGAGAAAAGCTCTGGTGTGAATTTTGGCAGTTTGGTCAGAGTGAAACCAGAACTCCATGGTTGTGGTGCAGCGGCAGCAGCAGGTTGAGGTGGTTCAACATTTTCACAGCTGCTTCGATTGGGGAGGGGCTCTTGTGCACCTCCGGAGTTCAGGCAAGTGTTGAATAGCATACTGCTTTCTTCAGCCATTGTTGAGAGAGAAAGAGTGGGATCTGTACTTTGAGCAAATAGAACTTGCTCCGATACCACTTGTTGGTCCCTTAGAGCCTAGAGGAGGGTGAATAGGCTCTTATCGAAAACTCTTTTCTCACTCTTTGGCACTACACTTATCTATTTAAGAGATAGAATCAATGCGGAAGATAACCAGATAGTGGAAATATTTTGTTTTATTATCAAAGGATAAGTATAACAAAATAGAAGCAGATTAAAGCTTATAAAGCCTTTAGATCTACTGTAAGACTCTCTTACACTCTGTTTACAAAATGACTCACACTCTAGCCTCTGTTGTCTCAATGAGCTCTAGTACACACTTATTTTGAACTCACAAACAATCAACGAACTTCTCCTCTTTTTCTAATGTACAAGGTTTACATTATATATAACACATCTTTGAGAGACAAGTCTTGGAACTTGTTGTTCCGGACTATGTGCACATTGACTGTTCCTCGGAATTCTCTCTGCCTTGAATGCTGCGGATATGGAGCTCAAGGTCTTGGGTTTGCAAAGCATAAGTGCGTTTGTGAGTTCCCAAGTTCAGTCAAATTTGTGTCCATAAATTTGTGTCCATATATCCGGATGATCCACGTGTAAGATACTTTAGGTTTTCAACGAGTTTGTCTTACATTGGGAAGTAGCGAGCTGGTGACTTTAAATGCGAAGAGATAAGTTGAAGCAGTGTCTTCTTAATCTGGTGTAAGGTTCCTTATTCCATGTTAATTAAGCTCGGATCCTTAATCTGTGTCACTGATTGCTTACTCCGTATTAATTCAGTACTGGAATCTTTATTCCGTGTCAGCGCTTCCTTACTCCGTACGAATGAGAAGGTCGGAGTGCTTACTCCGTGTCAGCGCTTTCTTACTCCGTGAGAGTTTCATACTCCGCATGAGTTAAAAGATCAAATGGCTTACTTCATATGAGTAACAGGTTCGGATTTCTTACTCCGCATCTAGTTTCTTTACTCCGTGCGAATAAAGACTCGGGTCCTTATTCCGCACAAGTCATTCTTTACTCAGCATGTATAGAATACTCGGATTTCTTACTCTGTGTATTCCTTTCCTTAGTCCGCTTGAGTAGAAGACTTAGCCTTTTACTCCGTGATAACTATGTCTTACTCCGTGCAACTTGTAGACTAGGATTCTTACTCCGCATCTATTTGACTTGGTCCATTTAAGGTGTTAGGCGCAGTTTCCTTAGTCCGTAGCTCTTAGTGATTAGTCCGCCCGAAGGATCCTTATTCCATAAGAAGTAAAAACTTGGTTATATACCAAGTATTTGACGATACTCACTCTTGTCCGGACTAGGATTATGTATCCTGTCCTTTGCTTTGCTCTTATGAGTGTAGGTCTGGATTAAGATCATATCTTCTGCAATAACTCAAGATGAAAATCAACGAACGCCTCAGATCAAATTACATAGGTTTTTATTAGTATCATCCAAATTCTAGGCTTGACCATATTTCAGTCTTGGTACATAGACTTGGTACATAGGCTTGACCACTAACTCTTTTCAGTCGACCATATTTCAGTCAACCAACTCCACTGCATCCTTGCTCAGTCGACTGTAACTCCTTATTTGTGGCAATTTTTGTGAAAAACATCCAAGAATTCAGTATCTTTTGCCCTCAAATCATCAAAACTCATACACAAACTCTTTGTAACATGTTTTAGCCATAATCTATCAACCCTAACACACTTAGAAACCAAAATCCATTGTCCAACATTCATGTGTCATTCCACCCATATGAATCAAAATGATAGAATTTGGGGTAAAATCCTAGGTTAATCTTGCCCTAGCAGTATAAAATAAGCTAGTATAGATGAGAAGATTGAATTCATATATCAAATTTGGTCGGATTTGATTCGAAGATGCTAATTCCTTTTTCTTCCCTTTGCTTTCTCTCTCTACACAACTTTCTCTCTCCTCAAGAACACCATGTAGTAGCATATTAGGTTCCTCCCTTTTTCCTCCTCTTTATATATTTTCTGCATTTAAGTGACTACAATATCAAAAATATCATCTAGGGCCTTGACTCTGAATCAAACCCAATTACTGTCTAAAGTTTTCATTTAATGATTACATTATCACTTAGATATTTTCATCCTAAAATTATAACTCATACACAAGGTCACTTGACTATACCATAAAAATTTTAAAATTAGTCTTTCGGGGTTCCAACTCAAAATCGGGTCCACTTATAGTCAAAATTCTCTACCCAACATATATGTCATCGTACTGATATTCTTATTGTCAAACACTCATTTCATCAGATGGCTAACTCTCAAAGTCCCAAACACAAGTTATTACACGAGGTTGAGACCTTACATATGGTTTCCTTTCTTTGTTGTTATTGTTTGGTTATTTGTTGTAATGAGACAAAGATAAACATGTTGTAACCCTGAGAGAAAAAAAAGATTGTTTATACATTTTTTGAAATGAAATTTCTATGTTTGACATTAAGTTACATGTATGGATGCATGAACGGTCTGTATGTTGAGTAGGTGAGGACAATACTTGCGTGAAGGTCCCCTTTTAGGTGTCATCACCACCCTTGTCCCATCGGGTGTAAGTATGAGAGTCACTAACTAGTTTCTTCGAATTGAAAATTCGGAGCATGATAATACTTGAACACGAGTAGCATCATCAAAGAGAATTCCCACATATTGAAACAAATTAATAAGCTCCATATGAGAAATAAATTTTGTTTGACTCTTAAATTTTTTAAGATAAACAAGGGTCAAAAGGGCTAGAACATAAACGATGACAAAAGAAAAGAAACGTGATTGCGAGAATTTTTTTATTACCATAGTAGGCCTTTCATCCCATCACTCTACACAATTCATAGTGGCAAACAAAAAGAAATGTGATTGCAACAATTTTTTGATTACCATATGCTTATTCATTATGAGAAACATCTTATAGTGTCAAGTATGCATTAAGAAATACATAATACGTACTTTAAATCCATAATATACATTAAAAATAAGGAGAAAAAATGAG
Source organism: Taxillus chinensis (assembly GCA_023512835.1). Classification (NCBI taxonomy): domain Eukaryota; kingdom Viridiplantae; phylum Streptophyta; class Magnoliopsida; order Santalales; family Loranthaceae; genus Taxillus; species Taxillus chinensis. Next base: position 37,966,277 of record CM042084.1, read on the forward strand.
AAAAAAAAACTACAATGCTATTGGAATTGGAGGGAGCCCTGGATCTTTATAGAAAGACAATATAGTTGGAATTGAAGACGCTACTACATAAAACCTGTACTGATAAATTAAAAAAATAGTTAATTAATTAAAAACTAAAAAATAAATTAGAAAAAATAAGTTTAAAGAAGTACAAGAGACAATAAAGAAGAATTATGCATTGCCATTTTAAACCAACTTCTAAACTACCCTAAGGATGTAATGCGACAGTAGTTAACAGATAAACCACACAAGAAGAAAGGGAGGACAGATTTACATAGGGAAAAAAAAGCATAAATTTACCATCTAAGTCAGCCAGTTCTATTATCCCTCACCTGCATTAACCCATATATCTAGTAAATCATCCTCTCATATTTTATTTCTCCCAAAACCCATACATATTTTAGTTGTGGTTTAGCAAAACAATTCGATCGATGCGATATCCATCAATATGCGGTTAGAAGTTCAAAATCTTAAAGCATGGATTAGTATAAATTTTGGAGCTGCCCTAATTATTATCTCTGAAAGTAACAGAAAAATAATACACAATAATTTCAGGGAAAGTAAGACGGTTTCAAATAATACAATTTTTTTACCTCACCCCAATGTCCCTCATGCAACTTGATTAGTCTTATTAATAATCATCCATCCAAATGGTTCTAAATAAGTTTTACACCTAATAGAGGTTGGTCATATCATTAGTAATTAATATGAAAAAATATATATAAATGAAAACACTAATACTGTCCATCACCAATATAATGATGCATTAATTGAGTGTATCCTATGTTTACAAAACAAAAAACAAAAACAACAAAAGAAAACTCTACCTCTAAAAATCTTCCCAGACCTACCCCAGAAATAGGATAGCATTTAGACATCCACATAACTATAAATCTACAACTATGCACTAATTGTCCCCAAAAGATATGTAATTGCCACAAATTCAATTCCTAATTATTTGGGATGTAAATTGTGCGATCATCTATTCATCTTAGGCGTAATTCTTTGGGACCTATGCAATTTACACATCTAAGATTTGATAGGGCCTGAAACAATTTTACAACAGAATTGATATACTTGCCGGACTCCTCCTGTTTATCCTACAACTATGCATTAAATGTGGCATAGTTATACTGCGCAAGCACCAATGGGATCCCAAAAATAGCCCAATTGTCTAGGTCTTCCTTACCTTGTATCTCTTATAATTTCAAGTTTTCATTTTCATTCATGTTTTCTCCCACCATTTAAATTCGAGAGAAAGGAAATAAAATAAACAACGAGTATAACACGGATCAGGATTCAGGAACAAACACTGTGCCTGAGGTCCATATTTCTTTTTTATTCCCCTTTCTGATCCATATCAATTTAATTTAATATAAAAAAGTATAGTGATAGTAGCAGCATGGCCTTCAATATTTGATATGTTTACTAGGAGGATAAATAGCACAAGTTATTCATTAACCTTTGATATTGAAGCTGAATCTTCACAACAAAACCCGGACAAAGTGAGAGGAAAGGAAAAGTCCAAATGGCAATTGCTACGGAAGATGTATCCTTAACATAAATACTTGTATATGATAAAATGGATTATTTGACTTCAAGATAAAGCAAACACAAAAAAGAATGGCAGACTAAAAGCAATACTCTTTCGGTTTCCTCATTTCAGCAATTTCAAACAATAGCTCAATGATACCGTGTTAGACCTAAATCTGCCCGTTTTGTTTTTTATTTTAAAAAAGAAATGAAGAGTCATTTTCTTTAGTTAAATAATATTATATTTTTATATTTTTATTTTATTTTTAAAATTAAATTAAGATAGCCAATAAAAGAGATCCAATTTTTAAAGTAATAAAATTAATATTTTATTAGGATAATTAAAATTTTGTTGAATCCAAGTTGTGAGATAAAGTTTGTAAAAATAATTAAATATAAGGAATAAAAATAAAAAAATTCCCAATAAATCAACTTGAGAATTTAGAATTCGGTTTTAATAACCTTAAACTTAAAATTATGCAAAATTTCAAAACTTAATGGGAAAAAAAGTGCCACCTAAAATTGAAAATTGAATTCAATCAAACATAAAAATTATATTATAATTAAAGACAAAATCTATTCAATATTCAACAAAATCAACATTCAACATTAAATGTAAAGAAATGTAACCTTTATCTTTGCTATATGGTCTAGGGGTTCTATCCGCTATAGCGGGGGCGCGGTCTACCTATTACCGTACCACGCTCCCACCTAGGCAGGTAAAAATTTTTTTAAAACCGTACCCCGCCCCATGTGTAGGCGGGACGAGGTACCCTGTCCTATGGCGGGGTTAGCGGGGGGAGGCTTCACTCGCCCGCTCCTCACTACCGGCTTTTATTGATCTTTCTCTTAAGACAATCCTGCCTTTTAGAGGCTCCATGAAATAGTTGATACGGGTAATTCGGGTACTATCGGGAGCAGAATCAACTTATTACTATTTTCTGCCATCGCTTAGGTGGTAGATTAAATTTTAAGATTGTATCTTGTTCCATATGTAGGCGAGACAAGTTATATCGTTCTTTAATGTGTCTGCAAATAAGGTTTCATTTGCTCACATATTGTTATCGTTTTTTTTTAGATCTGTTCATATCAATAATTTTGGCTTAAATTAAATTTCGATATCATTTTTAACCTAAAAATTATCAAAAATAATTTAATTTTACAATAATAAATATCATTCAAAGCTATCAAAAATCATAAATAATAGTTAAATAATAATATTTAAAATATTATAAAATTATAAATAAACATTATTAAAATTAAGCGGGGCGGAGACGGGGTGGGTTACCCCGCTACCTATTACCGCTCCTCATTCCCGCCTGGGGCGAGGTATCAAGTTTAAAAACCGTACCCCGCTCTTGCCTGGGCGGGGTAACCTGCCTCGCATAGCGGGGGCGGAGCGGATAGCTGGCGGGGTAGTGGGGGCGGGTATCCGTTGCCCACCCCTAATATGGTCAGTTATATCCAACCCCCGACCTAATGATTTTTTTTTAAATAAAATTTAAAGTAATTTTTCATTCCTAACTTTTCTTTTTTGGGTCTGAATGTATGTTGTCATACATTAGAAGATAAAAAATAAATACACACGATGATATAAGAATTAATGTTAAAAATGAAATGTTGTTATGGAGAATATTTTTATCTTTCGAATATAAAAAGTGGATGAAAATATAAATGAATTAGATATAGGAGCTTTGTATTTAAAAGTGAGTTTACTCGTGCTTTTTAAAATGCAAGTATAGACTTCACTTAGATATGTGTTGTATCCCATTTTGATCGGGTCAGATCGTAATTAAACTCAGCAGAGAAGCCCAAAATTGAGAGTCACTTCTAAAAGACCTCAAAATTTTCCAAGAACAACACCAAATGATAAAGGATGAAATTTGGATATCAGTACAATTGACCGTACTCAATTCCGACTTAAAACGTAGAAGTTATGACCAAAACAGTTTTGGTCATAAAAGGTCCAGCTTGAGAAAAGACGGTCAATGCCTCAGGTCAAACTGCCCAAAAATACAACTAGGTGAAATTCTCCAAAACATCAAATTAGGCGAATCCGAGTCTTCCCAAATCATCTCCCCAAGATGTCATATTTTGACATTTTAGGTGAGGGCAAAAGGACAATTATTAAAAGTTTTAAAAAAAACTTCGAGTCTTCAGATTTTCAATCCTCATCTTCAAGTCTTCGAGTCAACTTCAGATCTTCAAGCCTTTGAGTCTTTGAATATTCGAGTCAGCTTCAAGTCTTTGAATCTTCGACCCTTAATTATCTTCGAGTCTTCAAGTCAACCCTTCGACCTTCGACCTTGATCTTTGAGGCAACCCACTAAACTTTGAACCTCCGACCAAAAACTTCAAAATGATGCCATTTTCTTCTTTTTAATTGCACAGTGCATCAAACACTATTGTCCTTGGAAATAACTTTCAAAACACGTATTTTTAATACTGACTTCTCAAAAATACATTTTTAGCGCTTGGGGACTCATTTTTTCTCATAAATGCACGTGTCAGTGCTTGGAACTCGTTCTTTGACGCATGTGAACTCCAAAAATCACATGTATTTACTCCTCTAAATTCCAAGGTAGTAGTTTGTCCCCTCCTGAATCTCTATAAAAGGGCTTGTGCACCCTACACAATGAAAAAGTTTCAGTTTGTGGAAGTTCTGCGAACATTTGAGAGCATAATATAATATTCCAAAAGAGAAAAGTTCTAGTAAAAAAAAGGAGATAGCGTTCTGAGTTGAGTTTGGGGCTATTTTTGTTGTTCTTGACTGGAAACTACACGTCTTTCACGACCCTTTACTGGATTCTATCCCATCACCCTTCAAGCATTCTACAGAAAAAGCAAAGCACCAGTAAGAGCATTAGCCTCAATATTTCTAGGTTTTTCTTTTTATTCCTTTCTTTCATTTTGTTACAACACACTAAAAATCGGTATATATTCTTGTTTTTCTAGATAAAACATTAAGATATTTTTCAAATCGTTTTAAAAAAAAAAAAAAACAAGGGCTCCTGTGGCCGTGGGATTGAGCTCTATGCTCAAATCCTCACCACCCGGCCAACATCGACTATGGTAATGAATTCAAGCTCCATGTTGTGCCCTTCATGCTACCAGCTTTCTTTCTGTTTTCCTAGATAAAACAAAAGGATAACATTTAAACCTTTTCTAGACAAGAGAAAGGCCCCCAATGGCCATGGGATTAAGCGTCATGTTTACATCCTTGCCAATCAAGCCTATATCAATTGTGGCAACGGTCTTTTTCGTTTTATTAAAATTCTCCTCTACATCCTTGCCACAAAGGATCAACTCCCACATCTGATTTTTCTAAGTAAAGCCACCCCCTATTCCAAAAAAAAATAAAAAAGAAAAGAAAAGATAAATTAAAACAAGCAAGCACCTATAGACAAAGACTAGGTATCAATTTTGGGCATTATGGGGGTGTGAGATGTCACGGGGTCAGATTTCCTGCGCCTCTCAACCCATTGCGGCACTTAGCTTCTCTATACACGGTCCGCTAAGTTTAGCCTTTGAGGGCTGAAGCGCACGTAGACTAGTTTCGCCCTGCCATCGGGCTTATCAGGAGAACGACTCCAATTTTCGACCAGTTTGTGTAAGAATGGCCAAATTCCTTCTTCAACTTCAAGCCCTTGACTAGCGGCGTGCTCCCCGCATTCAACCAGGTCAGTACATCTGAATTCCGAAGGGGCTCCATCCATTCTCCTACACGAACTGCCTAGAGCCTTCCACTGCGCATCGTTTACGCTTCAACCTGCTCCTCTCCTATAAGAAGCACGAATACATTTCTGGATCGTGCCACTGAGAAACGTCCTGAATCCTCGGGGTGTGACATTCTCCTCCACCCAATCCTTGTAACGTCCTCATTACGGTTGTTGACATCGCTTCCCCACAGGCTATGGCATCTTCACCTCGACACCCTCCCGCTCGCCCAATGTCAACTGGTTGGATATCGCTTCCCTGCAGGCTGCAACACCTTTACCAAGATGCTCCCCGCTCGCCCAATGTCCAAGGGATAGGAGGCTTCCAAGATCGCTCTGACGCGCTCCTTCGTACTCCCTTGTCCAACTCTATATCACACTCTAGGATACTCCACCTCTATGGACGCGAAGCGTGCAAGACACTACCGGTTGACTCACCTCTGTGAGCTCCCACCTTGGGATCATGCTACTCGCGAGAGTGCTCGGCGAGTCTTCAGGATATGGGCTGGTTCAGCTCTGATACCACTTGTCACGGGGTTAGATTTTCTGCGCCTCTCAACCCATTGCGGCACTTAGCTTCTTTATACACGGTCCGCTAAGTTTAGCCTTTGAGGATTGAAGCGCACGTAGACTGGTTTCGACCTGCCATCGGGCTCATCAGGAGAACGGCTCCAGTTCTCGGCCAGTTTGTGTATGGATGGCCAAATCCCTTCTTCAACTTCAAGTCCTTGACTAGCAGCGTGCTCCCTGCATTCAATCGGGTCGGCACGTTTGAACTCCAAAGGGGCTCCATCCATTCTCATCCATGAACTGCCAGAATCCTTTCACTGCACACTGTCTACGCTTCAACCTGCCCCTCTCCAACAATAAGCACAAATACATTTCTGGAAACGTATATCCGTTCACACGTAACCGACTCCCGAACATATTCTTTAGAACCATAGATCCTTCTAGGTGGCCAAACACATCTTCATTTTTGTTTGGTGGCGACTCATTCTTTTTCTTTTTCTCGTTTTGGTTCTGTGTGAACTGTCACACCCCCGAATTCTAGGGAACCAGGAACATGACTTTCCCTTGCCCACACCCGAAAGGTCAAGGAGTTCATGACTAGCACCAAAAGAGACAACACAGCAGGTGTTGTCTAAATAATGTAACCTGTACAGTCACACAGCAAGGGTAATCCTGTACTTTCCCATACATCAACATGCATACAATGTGTCAAACAGTCATACAGACATCTCACATCACAACAAGTATGCCAAACAACTATCCACGGACCCATGTCCGGGATATCATACAAAATAATACAAAATATAGTACTGTATCATATATCAGAGTAGTAGGCACATCCTCCTGTGGAAAAGTCCTCCCCTAGTCTCGGGTCACACCTAAAAAGGGTGAATAACAAAGTAAGCGTGAGCTACAAGCTCAATAGGTGACCCTATAACACCACATCATGCAAACACATAAGTCTACACTATATGCTCAGTGTACTTATGCACCGTGTAGTGTGCAAAATCATCAGGACTCAACCTATAAACAAACATCAGGACTTAGCCTGCCCACACAAGACATCTTGTCCACAATCCTCAATAGGATCCCAGCTCAGGGCACTCAGCCCTAGCTCCACGAGCTCAACGGCTCAACACAATCCTCAACAAGATCCCAGCTCAGGGCATGGTGCAATATGCCCGGCCACAGTGCCACACAGGCTTGCCATCAGCGCATATGCCTACCTCGTCAACCTCATAACACGATTTGTGCTTCCCGGTGAGAACACAAACAAGTCATGGAACCCGAGTCCCAAATCCGCAACCATCATACAACACCCATATGGCATCACGGTTCACAACCATCCTTTGATTTTTATATTGGCCCCGAAGGGTCTCTAAACAAACCAGCCTCGAAGACTTGAAGCCTATCCTCGAAGACTCGAAACCCAGCCTCGAAGACTCGTAGAATGCTGCCTTGAAGCTCACTAGAACACGGCCTCGAAGCTCATAGAATGTTGCCTCGAAGCTCGTAGAACGCTACCTCGAAGCTCACTGGACGCTGCCTCGAAGCTCCCTAGAACATGGCCTCGAAGCTCGTAACCCTGCCTTGAAGACTTGAAGCTCTCCTTCGACCTTCAACTACGGGTCTACAAATCTTCAACTCTTCCCTCCTCTAGCCTTCGACCCTCCTCCAGCCTTCGACCCTTCGGCTACGGGTCTCCGCCCTTCGACCCTGTGCCTACGGATCTACGACCTTTAACCCCTCGGCTACGGGTCTCCGCCCTTCGACCCTGCGCCTATAGATCTACGCCCTTTGACCCTGCGGCCTTCGACCCTCAACTATGGGTCTACGACCTTCGACCCTATGACCCTATAACTACCAATCTTCGACCCAAATCTTTAGATTTTCGCCCTTTCAACTCAATAGTCCACCCAGGGTACTGTTCATCATCGTTTTCACCTGTTCTTAGTCTGAAATCAACCCAATGACCCCCAGATGCTCCCAAACACCCGTTTTACGCAACAGACTACCATATCCACCTCGAAATGCATCCTAAACGCCTCTAAATGGCATAGTAACAACGAACATACCCACAAATACATGTGAATCATAACTATCTAGATCTAAATCTAGATTTCTAGGGTTGACTTCTCAACCCTCATGAAATACACTGGTATCAAACTCTAGATTTTAGAAACAGATGCCCACTGATACAAATCAGACCACAAATGTACAGATCTTACGCTAAATCATCAGATCTAGCCCAAAAGTATATTTCCCCCAAAACTTAGGGTTCATGCTCATGCTCGATTTCATAATCATAAATCAAGACAAACTCATGCATCCAAAGACAGGATCAAATAAAAAGGTCAAGGACACCTACTTGTCAAGATCCACGGCTAAATCAGCCCCAAACTCCAAGTTTCAAGCTCCAAGCTTCAAACGCTCTCTATGTTCACCAAAGTCAAGCACCACAAAAGATCACACGATGGGAGATATCTCTCTCTCTCCCTATTTATATTTCTGCCAAACATTGACCAATAATTGACCCAGTCAATAATTGACCGCCCAACACAATAATTAACCTCCAAGGTCCCGAACTCTAAATTGAGTCAAATTACTGTCAAAACGCTTGAAATGATGAGCACAACAGTAGTCCAATATCATCACACTCAAATGCCCGCTCAAACGCAAAGTCAACCAATAAACCCCAACAAGTCAACAATCGGGCCACTCGGGGGGCCCAACTCGGAATCAGTCCCAAGTACTATCAATATACTCACATCGACGGCTACACTACCATCCAAATAGCTGCATTCCCATAGGATGACTATCTCTCAAGACTACCCAAACACGAGTCTTTACATCCTCCCCACCTTAGGACTTTTCGTCCTCGAAAATAAAACACATGCCCAAAGGCCATCGCAAAATCCAAGCTCATGCCCCAAAGACAGCGCAAAATTCAAGCTAATCACCGCACCACCACAAAACACAAAACATGATTATCAACATGATCACTAACCACATGTGCAAGGCAATGCACAACAAGCCAAACAGAACCTGCATTGGGCACAAGATCCAACAAACAACAAGCTACACAATTTTGTAAGCATAACCACAAACAACTGCAAAACAAATGCAGAAACGCATAGCTCAGGGAAGGTCCTCACATCCTCCCCACCTCAGGACTGATCATCCTCGAACAGCTCAGGATGAAGAACCCGCATCTGGCTCTCTTTCTCCCAAGCTTGCTCTTCCATGCCTCGGTGTCGCCATAACACCCGAACCATTGGGATTGTCTTGCCCCGTAAGACCTGCTCTCGCCTGTCCAAAATCTGTGCTGGCATCTCAACAATGGCACCATCATCAACCAAGTCTATATCGCGATAGTCTAACACATGAGAAGGATCTGGATGATACTGTCTCAACTGAGACACATGGAACACATCATGTACTTGCGCCAATTCCGGTGGCAAAGCTAACTAATAAGCCACTGCGCCCACGGTGGCAACAATCTCAAATGGCCCCATAAAATGAGGAGAGAGTTTGGATCCATATCCAAACCTCTGATGTCCACGACGCGGCAAAACCCGCAAAAATACACCATCACCCACCTCAAACTGCAAAGGTCGACGCCTCTAGTCCGTGTAGGACTTCTGCCTACTCTGCGCTGTTAACATACATTGTCGAATCAGCTGCACTATCTCTATGGTCTCTCGAACCATATCGGGACCGAGAACCACTATCTCTCCCGTCTGTGCCCAACACAAAGGTGATCTACAAGGCACGCAACATATCCTTAAGCGTCTAAATCGTCCGCTCCAACTGACCATCCATCTGCGGATGAAAAGTTATACTCAGGTTCACCCTCGTACCCAAAGCTCGCTGCAACTGTCTCCAAAACTGAGATGTGAACCTAGCATTCCGATCAGATACAATAGACAATGAGACTCCATTCAACCGTACAATCACATCAAGATACCTTTATCCCAAAGTTCTCACTGGGTCTGTCTCTCGAATCGGAATAAAATGCGCCGATTTGGTCAATCGGTCCACAATAACCCATATAGTGTCGTGTCCCCTGGAACGAGGAAGTCCAGTGACGAAATCCATGGTTACGTGGTCCCATTTCCACTCTGGCACTGGCAATGATTGCAGCTCACCAGCTGATCTCAGGTGCTCTACTTTGACCTGCTGATAGGTCAAACACCTCCTCACATAATCAGCAACGGCCTTTTTCAGGCCTAGCCACCAATACTGCCTCCTCACGACATGGTACATCTTGGTCCCACCAGAATGTACAGCTAACCGTGACTGATGAAATTCTTGAAGAACCTCCTCCTAAAGAGAAATGAGAACTATCAGTCTACCTCTATATCTCAATACATGCTCTGCATCCTCAGTCCAATCAGAAGATGCCTTCCTAGTCTGAATCCTGTCCCTGAGGACCTCACAATCAACGTCCCCAGCTGATCCTCTATGATCCTATGCTGCAACTCAGGGACTACGACAACAACACTGAGGGTCCCTCGCCCCTCACTAGTCACCATTTGTAACCTCATGTCTACTAACTGACCCATCATCTCCTATTCCTTAATGGCACAATGGGCCACCACGGCCTTGCTCTTCTTACTCAAAGCATCTGCCACCACATTACCCTTCCTAGGAGTATACATCATGTCAAACTGAAACTGTTACAAGTACTCCACCCACCACCTCTGCCTAAGGTTCAGGTCTTGCTGAGAAAAGATACAGTGCAAGCTCTTATGGTCGGTATACACCACAAATTTCTCCCCAAGAAGATAATGTTGCCAACTCTTTAAAGCAAAGATCACTACAGCCAACTCCAAACATGCGTGGGATAGTTCTGCTCATATGGCCTCAACTGCCTAGATCCATAAGCAATCACCTGCCGAGCCTGCATCAACACACAACCAAGTCCCACCCTGGAAGCATCACAATACACCTCGAAAGGCACACCCTCCTGTGGGAGAATCAAGATAAGTGTTGAGGTCAATCATGCCTTCAGCTCCATGAAAGCATTCTCACACGCATCAGACCAAACAAAAGGAACTCCCTTCCTGGTTAGGTTCGTCATAGGAGTTGCCAACTTGGAAAAATCCTCCACGAACCTCCGATAATAGCCTGCCAAACCAAGGAAGCTACGAATCTCAAACACATTCGTGGGCCTCTTCCATGACATAACTGTCTCGATCTTCTCAGGATCCACTGTGATACCCTCTGAAGATACCACATGCCCCAAGAAGTGTACCTGTTGTAAACAGAAGTCACATTTCATGAACTTCGCATACAACTGATGCTCTCGCAAGGTCTGCAACATAACCTACAAATGCTCCTCATGCTCCCTCTTGGTCGCTGAATAGGCCAAGATATCATCGATGAACACTACAACGAACATATCTAAATATGGAGCAAACACCTAGTTCATCAAGCCTATAAACACTGCTGGAGCATTCATGAGCCTAAACGGCATCACGAACCACTCAAAATGCCTGTAGTGACATCTGAAAGCTGTCATAGGGATATCTGCCTCCCTAACCATTAACCAATGGTATCCAGAGCTCAAGTCTATCTTGGAAAACCATCTCGCACCACGAAACTGATCAAACAAATCGTCTATCCTCGGCAATAGATACCTGTTCTTCACAGTCACCTGGTTTAGCTTTCGATAGTTGATACACAGCCGAAGTGAACTATCAGCCTTTTGGCGAACAACACTGGAGTGCCCCACGGTGAGCTACTCTGCCTAATAAAGCCTCGTGCCAATAGATCATCTATCTGTCTCTTGAGCTCTCTAAGCTCTATCGGTGCCATCCTGTAGGCCGCTAACCTGATCGGTGTTATCCCTAGCAACACCTCGATCGAAAACTCTACCTCCCTCACGGGTGGCAAACTGACCAAGTCCTCGGGAAACACATCAGGGAACTGATCTACAATGGGTGGCAAAACATCCTTCCCCTCTCTCCTCCGGTCAACCAACGTCAAGCTGGCTAACTGGTGGGTTACATCACCCCACCCATGCCTCAAAGGGCCTAACCTGCATGCCTCCTCAGTCCACTTACCCACAAGGCACCCTAAGTGCCCTTTAGCATGAGGAACGTTATACGCCGTCGAAAACAATCAATCTTGGCCTCCACGGAGACCAACCAATCCATACCCAAGATAACATCAAAATCATCTAACTCCATGATATACAAATCACAGAACAAGTTAACACCCCCAAGTGTCACCCTACGAGCACAACAGATACTCTCAAGTATCACGAGTCCACCCAAAGGTGAAGCAACTATTAACGACTGACCAATTGTCTCCTGATTTAACTCCAAACCAACCACCGAAGCATGGGAAATAAAAGAATGGGTAGCACCAGTATCAATCAAAAATGAACAGATAGTATGAGAAATGATAATGGTACCTCGCACCACTGAAGGTCCCAGTCCTGCCTCGTCCATTGGTAGAATCTCTGCCTCTCTACTGGTAAGGGCAAAAGTCCTCCCTCGTGGCACACTGCCACTAGCCTGGCCCATTGGGCCCTTGCCCCGTTGGTCAACCTAACCCTGCACCTCTTGTTGAGGCTGCTACATTGTAGGTCACGTCTGCGTACTCTGCATCAACAGTCCCGACCTCTGAGACGGAGCCCCACTCCTCTGTCCCTGCTCTCTCGGACAAGGGGAAGCATGTCATCTTTTTCCTCGGGCAGTCTCTCGATACATGCCCGGTCAAACCACAACTCCAACATGCACCTAGCCTCCTGCTGGCTGAACTCTCCCAGCGTCCCACCGCCTGGCTGGAAACCCACTGCACTTGCCTCCTCTCAGGATGAACTGCACTGCTCTCCCCACTCTGCCTCTTCCTGCTCGGACCTGCCGAACCACCTGGTCTCTGGGCTTTCGCTTAATCCTAGCCTCACTCAAGGATAATCGCCTTGTCGACCGCCTCCCTATAGTTAGTCAACTGCATCAGCTCCAGCTTGTTCTTTAAAGAGGGCTTGAAGCCCTTGATGAAGTCCTGCATCTTTCGGCCTTCCTTTGCCCAAGCCTCCGGAGAAAACCACCCCAAATCTGTGAAGGCCTGCACATACTCCCCCATAGTCATGCTACCCTGCACAAGCTCATAATACTCTCTACGTCGAGCATACTGCAACGAGCTGGGAAAATACTCCCCAAAGAAACACTCAACAAACTCTCTCTAGCTCATTTGACTTCCATGGACAGCTCTAGTGGCTTCCCACCACCTGCGTGGCATACCCAATAAATAATACGTTGCCACGCACACTCTCTCCTTAAAGATGTCCTTTGTCGTCCTAATTCATTCCTCGGCTGCCTCTGGCCGCGAACCATCCTCAAAAGTCCGGGGTGTATGTTTCAAAAACTGTGCAGCCCAGTTCACTCCTCGTCGTACTAGCTCTACCACAACCTCCTGCTGGTGCACATCCTGCACCACCATCGCCTCCTGCTGCTAAGGCTGTGGCGGCTGCTGAGGCTGCTGCTGCCTCTTCAGCTTATCCACCTCTCTAGCCAAATCCCTCATCGAGCCCTGCATACCCTGCATGGCCTCCTGCAACTGAACCAACACCTGAGCCAAATCAGGTCCCACAACGGGAACTGACGACCTTTATTGTGGGCTCTACTGCCCCTGGTGCCCCGACTCTATCGTGGGCTCCTCTGCCGGGCCCTGACCTCGAACAACTCTCCTCGGTGGTGCCATCATACTAGCCATAACGGCAAACAACAAATGATCAACACTAGCACAAACAGCCATCAAAGGCACAACCGACTCGTAGGTTCTCACCACACGACCTGTAGGTCTACAACCATACATATAGCATTGTGTCCCCCTCAGGGTACATCACACGACCCGTAGGTCCACAACCATGCATATAGCATCATGTCACCCCTCAAGGTACACCACACTTAAGTCCTGGCTCTCACAGCCACCTGCCATTCTGGCACCAAATGCAATCACATCACACACAAGGACAAACTAGTGCCCTAGATGCACACAAGTAGACCACTAAAAATGCACCCCATCCCCATATATGCCCCTACGATAATCTAACTAACACCAAAATAACCTCGAATACATGTAAGGACTGTGTTGATCAGGCGCCCTCCCTATAATTTTCCAAGTCACATGGGATCAATTAACCACCCCTCACTAACCTAGGTCCACTAGACCATGCTCTGATACCAACTTGTCACGCCCCCGAATTCCAGGGAACCTAGAACCAAGAACATGACTTTCCCTTGCCCACACCCGAAAGGTCAAGGGGTTGGTGACTAACACCAAAAGAGACTACACAGCGGGTGCTGTCTAAATAATGCAACTTATATAGTCACACAGCAAGGGTAATCCTGTACTTTCTCATACATCAACATGTATAAAATGTGTCAAACAGTCATACAAACATCTCACATCACAAACAGTATGCCATACAACTGTCCACGGACCCATGTCCGGGATATCATACAAAATAATATAGAATACAGTACTGTATCATACATCAGAGTAGTGGGCATGTCCTCTTGTGGAAAAGTCCTTCCCTAGTCTTGGGTCACACCTGAAAAGGGTAAAAAATAAAGTAGGTGTGAGCTACAAGCTCAGTAGGTGACCCTATAACACCACATCATGCAAACATATAAGTCTACATTATATGCTCGGTGTACTTATGCACCGTGTAGTGTGCAAAATCATCAGGACTCAACCTATAAACAAACATCAGGACTTAGCCTGCCCACACATGACAGCTTGTCCACAATCCTCAACAGGATCTCAGCTCAGGGCACTCAGCCCTAGCTCCACGAGCTCAACGGCTCAACATGATCCTCAACAGGATCCCAGCTCAGGGTACAATGCAATATGCTCGGCTACAGTGCCACACAGGCCTGCCATCGGTGCATATGCTTGCCCCGTCAACCTCATAACACCATCTGTGCTTTCTGGTGAGAACACAAACAAGTCATGGAACCCAAGTCCGAAATCCGCAGCCATCATACCACACCCATATGGCATCATAGTTCACAACCATCCTTTGATTTTTATACCAGCCCCGAAGGCTCTCTAAATAAACCAGCCTCGAAGGATCGAAGCCCATCCTCAAAGACTCGAAGCACAGCCTCAAAGACTCATAGAACGCTGCCTCGAAGCTCGTAGAATGCTGCCTTGAAGCTCACTGGACGCGGCCTCGAAGCTCACTAGACGCTGCCTCGAAGCTCGTAGAACGCTGCCTCGAAGCTCACTGGATGCTGCCTCGAAGCTCGCTGGAACATGGCCTCGAAGCTCGTAACCCTGCCTTGAAGACTCGAACCTCTCCTTCGACCTTCGACTACAGGTCTACAAATCTTCAACCCTTCCGGTCTTCGACCTTCGACCCTCCTCCAGCCTTCGACCCTTCGGCTACGGGTCTCCACCCTTTGAACCCTGCGCCTACGGATCTACGACCTTCGACCCTTCGGCTACGGGTCTCCGCCCTTCGACCCTACGCCTACAGATCTACGACCTTTGACCCTGCAGCCTTCGACCCTCAACTACGGGTCTACGACCTTCAACCCTATGATCCTATGACTACGGATCTTCGACCCTTCGACCCTTCGACCCAAATCTTTAGGTTTTCGCCCTTTCGACTTAATAGTCCGCCCAGGGTACTGTTCATCGTCGTTTTCACCTATTCTTCGTCTGGAATCAACCCAGCAAGCCCCAGATGCTCCCAAACACCCGTTTTACGCAACAGACTACCATATCCACCTCGAAATGCATCCTAAATGCCTCTGAATGACATAGTAACAACGAACATACCCACAAATACATGTGAATCATAACTATCTAGATTTAAATCTAGATTTCTAGGGTTGACTTCTCAACCCTCATGAAATACACAGGTATCAAACTCCAGTTTTCATAAACACATACCCACTGATACAAATCAGACCACAAATCTATAGATCGTATGCTAAATCATCAGATCTAGCCCAAAAGTATATTTCCCCCAAAACTTAAGGTTCATGCTCATGCTCGATTTCATAATCATAAATCAAGACAAACTCATGCATCTAAAGACAAGATCAAGATAAGAAGGTCAAAGACACCTACTTGTCACTATCCACGGCTAAATCAGCCCCAAACTCCAAGTTTCAAGCTCCAAGCTTCAAACGCTCTCTATGTTCACCAAAGTCGAGCACCACAAAAGATCACACACTGGGAGATCTCTCTCTCTCTCTCTCTCTCTCTCTCTCTCTCTCTCTCTCTCTCTCTCTCTCTCTCCCTATTTATATTTCTGCCAAACATTGACCAATAATTGACCCAGTCAATAATTGACTGCCAAACACAATAATTGACCTCCAAGGTCCCGAATTCCAAATTGAGTCAAATTACTGTCAAAACGCTCGAAATGATGAGCACAATACTAGTCCAATATCATCACTCTCAAATGCCCGCTCAAACACAAAGTCAACCAATAAACCCCGACAAGTCAACAAATAAACCCCGACAAGTCAACAATCGGACCACTCGGGAGCCCCGACTCAGAATCAGGCCCAAGCACTATCAATATGCTCACATCGACAGCTACATTACCGTCCAGATAGTTGCATTCCCATAGAATGACTATCTCTCAAGACTACCCCAAACACGAGTCTTTACACGAGCTGTGTTAATGACAACTCAATGACCAAATTTTCATCCAAAAGAGTATCTCGTGCGAGTCACGAGCTCGGACGATACCGAGTGATGACAATATATTTAACATACATTGAGAATGGACTAGTTTGGTAATGATGTGCTTTTAAGAGAAGTTATTTTTAGCTATGTTAGAAAAAAAACTATTGTGAAAATAAACAGGTGAATATTTGATAAAATATGATTTTAAAAGTGTTGTAGAATTTAAAAGTAGGTAATAGATATTTTATAAATTAAAAATAAGATTGTTGTGCTTGGCGCCCAACACTGTCCCCCCTTCCCCGTCGCCTAAGCCCCCTTCCCCACTACTTGGAGCTTGTCGCACACCCCCAACACCCCCCCGCATGAGATCGATCGAGAACTATAACAACTGTAAATGATGAAGAATAAAGGCTTATTATTGACATTTTAATTTTTAAAAAAACTACTTCCTAAAAAAGTAGCTTCTAAAAGTTTCCCCTGAATTGCTTCTGCTTATAAATAAGCAGAAACAAACTTCCAACAGCAATGTCAAATTGGCGCAACTATCCTTTTCATTAACATTTATTGCTTTCAAATTCTCTTTTAAACTTGTTTTCATATATATATATTCTCAACATCTTCTTTTAACTATTATGGTATGGGATTGGGAATTTAATAATTTCAATTTTAGCATGTCCACTTTTATAATTCAGAATTATTATTCAAATTGAATGGAAGCATTTATTGAATTTTAAATATGTTAAAATTTGATCAAATTACACGGTATGCTTTAAAAGTTCATCATTTTTTTGATAGTTCCCGTTGCAATGAATACCCTCAGACCTGCTGGTCAGAAACCTATGGCCTAAAATTTTGGTTTCGTCAAAGCCAATTTATGAAATGTAATAAATCACCTCACATCTAATCGAAAGTTAAAATTGACCTCTAATGTCAAATTTTGAAGAGTCCCTGCGTCATCAATGCCCACGATTCCTAAATAAATTCTCGTAACGCTTCTCCTTTCGTCTCCTGCGTCTCCCTCTTTGGCTCTTTGCGCTCTCTCTCTCTCTCTCTCCGTCTCCAACAGCAAACCACCCAACAACAAAAGCGGCATTACCCGCGGAGATGATGGGTCCCCCAAATCATGGAAGCGAGTCCCCCCCAGCCCCCAACCTCAACCGGGTGCTGCTGATTACGTCGGTGGTGTTCCATTGGTGATGGGGATGAGGGGGGAGTGGATTAGGGAGAAGCTGGAGAGGGAGCTGAAGCCAACTGAGTTGGTGGTGGATGATATTTCGTATTAGCAAGTCGGGCATGCCGGGGTGAGCGGAAGACAAGGAGAGACGCATTTCAATGTCAGGGTGGTTTCCGGGGTGTTTGAAGGGAAGAGCTGGTCAAGAGGCATAGGCTTGTGTATGATTTGTTGCAGGAAGAGCTGCAGAATGGTTTCACTAGCGTGCACTGATAATGCCAAAAATTTAAAAAATATATATATTTGAAACACACCCAAATGCAATGACGCTTTGAAATTTTGATCTGGGTCCATTGTTTTTAGGCTTCAAGATAATAATCATTAAGGGGTCGTGAAGGAGTAGGCTTCATTGATCATATCGAAACCGTAACGACTCACACAATATCAATGGATTTTATTTGTTAGGGGGTTATTGTTTAAGGCTTCCTAAATGGCTATCAAGTGGTGCCCAGATTCTTGGTTGTGGAGAAGCATATGCACGGACAAGCATAATTGTTTTTTTTATTAAAGTAATAATAATATATTATTATCTTGATGAATGCAATATATAATTCAAATGAAGTAATGAATAAGTTAAATTTAAATTTACTAAACAAAAAGTACCTATTTTTATCCAATTTTAAATAATAATTCGATGAAACTAATACAAATGCTCTTAATCCAATAAAATAGAGTTGAAAATAAATAGAAAATTTATATTTAATTTAATATATAATTTTTTTTAAAACATATAGCCTAATAAAAAATTTTATTTTATTTTATTTTTTGAAAATTCATTGGGAAGGTGCTGTGTTTTTTTTTTTTTTGTTAAAATTATTTTCAAAAACCATCGCCTAAAAACAAAATACTAAAAACACATGTAACCAATTTTATTCAAACTTAACCAAATTTAATCGAATTTAACTCACAAATACTTAAATTTTAAAATTTATAATTAAAATAGAAATTTTAAATATAATTTTTATTAATATTATTTTATATAAATAAATTTATTAAAATATTTAGTTATTCCAATGGCGTAATAAGTATCATTACTTTTATTTTTAAAAAATATTAAAAACAAGGAGTGCACGGTTCTCATTAAAGATATCTAAGCACAGTACGCGCCAGCGGCCGAATTAGCACCTTCATAGCTTTTTCTTGGGTAGAGCCGTAGAGGCGTAGCAGCACTCTTTCATTACTTAGCAAGTTGAAAACAAATTAACAATTAGGACCCGTATCCATGTTACCGGAGCTGCTGCCGTTTTAGAGTGTTGGGTCTACTACGTGAATGGCGAGAGATAGAATTTGACACTTGGAATCAGGAGCATTTATTCTTGCCAGCCAAACACAACATAAATGGTCCTCACAGGGTGAATTCAACATTACAACATAGAGGCATGCTTCCTTATGTGGAGACTAGAAACAGAAGCCTAACGCATCAGGTACTTTGACAATGACAGCTCTAACACTTGTCTCTACAGCCCCTTCGGGACACCATGCCAAAGCATTTCTTAAAATTAACAGAGCCGCACAACAGAACTGCTCATATAGTTCCCCGAGAAAGTGATACTTGTTCAAATGTTGCTATCATAAATTATGTCCAAAGCAAAAAAAGAAAGGGTAAGAAAAATAAATTAAGTCGTCATGCCAGAATAATTTGAAGCTAAACTAACACCAGAAAGAAGTAAAGAGATTCAATACCCCTAAAAAACATTTTTTTTTAAAATAAAGCATTGCAAGCCAAACACAACACAAATGGTCCTCACAGGTCGAATTCAACATTGCAACATAAAGGCATGCTTCCTTATAAAGCAGTCCCCATATTGTATCCCTTCTGTTTTTAGTCTTCACAGAACCTACACAATAGGAACCGATGAAGGAGATGAGTTACAACACAGTTTATATATGCATGAACAGAAAGTGAAAACAGAACAGGATAAGAAATTCAAACAAATAAGCATCAGCTTGGCAATGCCTAAGGCCAATTCCAAAACACAGTACACATAAATTTCCAATATTCACCCAAATATTAGGCTTCTTCATCACATCCTAGAAAAGGCTGCCCAACCATCACCCACATATACTAATACTCCTCAAACATCACTAGTTATTCAAAGAATGATGCCAGTAGCTTGATCATAGAAAGTAAAGTTTTAGGGACATAATCTGTTTCTTAATGTTCTGGTTTCATAGTTCAGGAGTCAAGTTAAATCCATTCTGAAGCCCCCATAAATACGACCAGTATAAAAAATGGTAAGATGTTTACATGTTTAGAATGATAGGCAGGGCACATTAACAAAACATTATGTTAAACTAAATCAGTGCTTTGGGTAGCATAGTCCATGTTAAACTATATTTTTTTTCCTGTGATTAAAGAAAAATGAGGCAATGATACAAGATGCTGTAGCATGTAATATATATTTTCAACAAATGAGTTCAGCTTGGTTAAAAGAGGTATCTTCTGCACATGCTTGAAGCTGTATTCAATCCCATTTTACTGTTTCAGAGCTGGGGAGGATTCCAAATGATGCTATATTTGAAAGACGATTAGCCGTTGTCTCAAAAATCCAATCTCAAAATCTTGGAAAATAACTAGATATTGAACAAAATTTTGAAACTCTGAAACCCAGGGAACATTTGAAAATTAGATTTAAAGGAATTTTAGAAATGCAATTAATTTTCCAAAATTGTATTCATATAATAATTACTACGGTCATTTGCTTATTTGTCAAATGTTCTCACAGATAAATGCCGCCATTGCATGAATCAATCCACTGTCTACAGTATACTGTTATATTTATGGAAGACAAATAAAAAAACACTATAGCACTACCAAGAAACCAGTAATAGGAGATAAATCCAGATTCATGTGTCCTAAAACTCATTGCACAGAAATATATAACCACATGGGTACAATTATGCCATGATTTGAAAAGTGCTCATTCTGGGGTGCTGTATTAAACATTGATCACTCAGTAAATTGATAGGAAAGGCCAATATGTACCTCACTGTTGATAATCTGAGGAAGAACTCATCCAAATAGAATGGGTTAAATACAATTGGTCACCTACCCTCAGACTTCACAAGCTGAGAGAAAACCCTACTCATTGAAACCCCAGAAAGATCAGATGCATTAGAGTCGTCTAACTGTCGAGCAGTAACAGCAGTGGTATCTATTTGGCTGAAATTATTCACTTGAGGAGAGAGCTCGCCAATCAGATTGGTACTATTTTCCTCAGAATCACCTTGAAGAACTGTCTCTTGTAGTTGTAGCGCATACTCCAGGTTCCACAAGACATCTCCCATGGCAGGTCTATCAACACCAAATTCAGCCAAGCATTTCTCAGCAGTTTCACCAAACTTTCTAAGAGAATCTGGTTTTACTTTTCCTGCAAGATTAGAATCTACAATGTGATCCAACTGTCCCCTCTTCTGCCATTTCATTGCCCACTCAGCTAAGTTCACCATTTCCCTCGGAAGGGAAGGATCTATAACAGGTCTTGCGCAGAGAACTTCAAATAACACTACCCCAAACGAATACACATCGGATTTATCTGTCAATTGTTGCCTCCTGAAGTACTCAGGATCAAGGTACCCAAAACTTCCTTTCACTGCAGTACTGACATGTGTTTGATCAATCTCAGGTCCCGTCTTTGAGAGACCAAAATCAGCAACCTTGGCCATGAGATTCTCATCAAGCAAGATATTTGCAGACTTCACATCACGATGAATCACTGCTTTTGCATAGCCAGTGTGAAGATAGTGAAGACCTCTAGCTGCTCCAACGCATACCTCAAGCCTCTCCTTCCAACTTAAGCTTGGAAGGCCTGATCCATAAAGATGACTCTTGAGGGTCCCATTCTCCATATACTCATAAATCAAAATCATCTCATTCTTCTCATCACAGTAACCAATTAGTGAAACCAGATGTCGGTGACGGAATTGGGAGAGCATTTCAATTTCTGTTCGAAATTCCGCAAGACCCTGCTGGGACCGAGGATTTCCCCTCTTCACCGCCACTTTGGTACCATCAGCCATTGTTCCTTTGTACACTTTCCCAAAGCCGCCAATGCCAATTACCCAATTCTCATCGAACCCATTTGTTGCCTCTTGAACGGCTGCAAAAGGAAACCGATACCCAAGGTCTGAACCAGCACTAACAGTTGTTCCATAAGAGTACTTGCTCCCCATAGTATGAGACTTTGTTCCATTCATGGACAAAGGAATCCAGGTCTTTGAGTGGCCCTGAGCTGCCATTATCCTCCTCCTCTTGCACATCCAAAACATGAGCACAGCAAATAGCAATGCCCCTATAACTCCAGCACACACCCCCACTATCACAGCCACATTACTTGAACTTGAGGAAGATGTCCCAGCAGCTGCACTACCTGAAACACTAAGACTGCCAGCAGAATTGTTCATTTTCATGATCTCAAGCCCATTTAAAATGGCATTGGGGTAAGCACTTGATATGGTGGAAGGCCCAACACTTATTCTAAGTGTACTTGAAGTAACCGAAGGGGTAACAACATCCAAATAATAAGGAGCAGCTAAATTTCCATTCATTAAGGTGGTCAGATCAAGGTTGGCAGCAACTGACAACGAGCCAAGATATACATTGAAATAAAGCTCATTGGGGGCACTACTCACAATATCACAAAAATGATACCGAACCAGGTATTGGAATCCCAAAACCACCTCAAACTTCCATGTCACATTAAAATTGCTACTTGGGTTATCATCAGAGTTCATCTCAGTGAGGGTGCCATAAACAGAAGCTGGAGCAATGTCCCGGGTTGCGCCACCATCTTGGTACTGAACAGCTGCAATATTTGATGCACTCTTAGCCAGGTTTTGTTGGGCTAAGAAGCTCTTGTCTGGAACCCATGTCCGCCAAAGCGTGTCATTCTGAGAAGACACTGTCGGTCCACCCATATTCACCCTCCAAACAGTCTCAAATGCATTGGTCAGGAGGCCTTGGAACTTCTGGGACGATGCCAAGGACAGGGCTTCATCAGAGATCAATTCATCAGGAACTGAAACAACCTCCAAGCCATTCAAGAAGGCAAACGAGTTGGAAGAAGGCGTGATGGTGATCACAAGCGAACCGGAGGTGACATTCAAGGAGTACTCCTTAGTAGCAGTGCCGTTATTGATAATAAAATTGCTAAGGAGAAGATTGTTTTGGGTGGAGACGGAGAAATTTGCCGTGGACATGTCGTACTTGTCATAGTCGAATGGAGAGAAGTAGAGACGGACCCAGTGTCTACCCTGTTGTTTAATAGAGAGAGTGTATTTGGAGG
The DNA here is from genome assembly GCA_023512835.1 of Taxillus chinensis. Classification (NCBI taxonomy): domain Eukaryota; kingdom Viridiplantae; phylum Streptophyta; class Magnoliopsida; order Santalales; family Loranthaceae; genus Taxillus; species Taxillus chinensis. Next base: position 37,989,235 of record CM042084.1, read on the forward strand.
TTACAGTGAAGATTCTGGCAGTGGAGTGAATGGGCAAAGTGGAGTTGGATGTGGTTGAATTGGAACTAGAATGGGCAAGAACGTTTTGATCTGTAGAGAGCAAACCAGAATAGGATTTATCAGCCATGAAAACGCGGTTGCCCACAGAAGCGTTTGTGGACGATCCACAGTTTATCAGGTAGTTGTCTGCGGGTGTGAATCCATCAGAGAAGCGTGACAGCGACAAAATCAATGAAACCCAAATGAGAAATCCAAGTTTTACTCTAAATCTCGTCATCGCAGACAATCTGGGTTTGGATCAAACCGTAGATTTTTGTGAGGAAAACCAAGTATTTCAACACAAACAGGTATAAAATCGAAGGCAGCACACGATCCCAATCCCCTAATATTGGAATCGATTCTTCAATCCCTCATCCAAGAAGGTTTCGATCTCAGAGATGAGAACCCAACAAACGGCTTTTTTTTTTAAATTACGATCAAGGATATTCAAAAGCAAAGACTGGATAAAGCTGTAATGATACTGACAGATCAAGAACATACATCAAAAACAAAAACAAAAGAAACCCACCAAAATTAAAGAAGATTTAGATAGATAGATGGACCAAGAATCCGGAATATCAGCTAATGGAGAGTGGAGGTCGCCGGGTTGGGGATATCAATCAGAGCTAAAGGGGTGGGTTTGAGCTATGAGAATCGAAGGAACAGGACCTCCACGTCTAACGCTGGTTTGAAACCTGAAGCTTTCGAGGGCAACAAGGACAGAACACGCCTTTACTAGGCGCGACAATGAAAGACTGTCTCGGCTGGGACTGGGAGCGGCATTTTTTTGTAAATTCAGAGAGAAAAAACAAAAACAAAAAAAGAAATTAAACGCCGATGAAGTTACATCTTTACCCTTCACATTTCTACCAATTTCGCGTTATTTGTTCTTGAACGTTTTGTTGACCATTAATAGATAATTGAGTAGGGGTGTAAAATGGGTCGGGCGGCTTGTAATAAAGCGGATTTAAATGGACTAGTCCGTTTTGGCCTGCGTTCTAAATGAACTGGTTAAAGCTTGGCTCGGCCCAGTCTGCAGCAATCCGAGGGGGCCCGCGGTTTGGTTGTATTTTTTGATTTATATTTTATTTTTTGATTTTTATTTCTTTAAAATTAAAAAGTAATTAATATAATTTTATCAAACTAATATTATTTTAATTTTATTTTATAATTATTCATATATGAAATTTAATTACTCAATTAAAATTATATAATATAATATAATATATTAAATTTTAAGGTATTTATAGATAAAAAATAAAAATAAAAAATAAAAAAACCCGCGGGCTAGCCCGCACGGGCCGGGCCTAAACGGGGCGGGCTTAAACTGGCCAACCCGTTTAGGCCCTCATTTTAAACGGATCGAGCTTTGCTCGGCCCGGCTCGGCCCAAGCCCGCAAGCTCGCGGGCTTGGCCCATTTTACACCCCTAGTAGGGAGTGACCCGATTTGGTCCCAAAAATGTAAAATGAATATCTATCAGGGCAGGTTACCGTGCCTCGAGCTTATCTCACCCCGCCCTAATACGATCATAGATTATTGATCCAACGCGATCCCATTTAATAATTATTATTCCAATTAAATGAAATATGTAACATACATTTATGAAAAATCAACAAACCAATCATCAAAATATTAATACTAACTATCCAAAAATTCAAATGAAACAATAATTCATACAAACCATTAATAAAAATCAAATATAAAATAATAAAATAAAATAAAACTTTAAACATCCAAGTACCATACCACTAAAACCAACAAATTACAAAAAGCATATTCATTTGTTCAATTGATTCAACTTTTATTTACATAATAATCATTTAAGATACTTTGAATGTCCATATCTTCTTGTTTTGTAGCTAATATGTCTACAAAACAAAAACAATTCAAACAAATAGTTAGAAAAAATTACAAATATAACATATTGGTAAATTATAATAATTTAAAAAACCTACAACCCATTTACAATAATGAAAAAAAACTTGCAATTAATTTACAAGAAATGTCATTATTCCTCTTTTTCTTCTTCACATAGATTTTGTTGTGACATAACAAAAAAGGTAAATTCAATAGGTTAATCAAATTCAAAAAGAATGATAACCCAATTTGCAATATGAGAATCAATCATGCATAATTAGAATTTAAAAGTAACAATTCAAAGCAATCTGAAAATCCAAGTGACTTTTAAGCTCCTAACTGGAATCAAAAACTACATATGGCCTTTATGCTTATAAATAAAAATTAATTGTAAAAATCCCAGCAAGAGGGGCAACACTGCAGTAATTAAACCCAACTAAAATTCTATCCTAATATACAACATTCATAAACTATGAAACCCTCACCCACTAGTTCTCTAATTGTAAATAAGAAATACATATTAAAAGTGCACATAATTTGAAAATCCTTACATGTACATCCAATCTTTTTAAGTCATATCGCTTTCTTCCATGTTATTGACCCAACCTTCGTCGTCTTCATCATAATCATTCAAGATGTTTTGAATATCTATATCTTCTTGTTTTATAAATGATGTACCTACAAAAAAAAATAATTCAAACAAATAGTCAAGAAAAATTATAAATACAACATTAATCATTTAACAAAAAATACCAGTTTCATAATTTAATTACCTTTAATTTCTGCCCATAACCGATTTTGAGCACACATTAATGCTTCCACAATTTTTGCATGAAGTCTACTCCGATGTGGACTTAACAACCTTCCTCTTGTACTAAATGTCGACTCCAAAGCAACTATTGAAATTGGAATAGCTAGGATATCCCTTGCAATTCGTTCCAAAGTAGGATACTTAGGCCCATTAGCTTTCCACCAATTCGAAATATCAAAATCTAAAGTTCATGGCATAAGATCATCCTCAAGGTAATGGTCCAACTCCAATTTTGTATTCTCACCTTTCTTTTTCTAACTAACAAAATTATCAAAATTAATAAGGGAGTCATCAATTGCCATCACATCCTCACTTGTAGAGTTGCCACAACTTGCTTCCTTACCAAATCGCCCAGAATTATAGTCATGAAGCATTTCATAGAAAATATCTTTAATCCTTTGAATTTCATCTCTAGCTTTGTTGTTCCCATGGTACTTTGGTTGTCATTGTTATCAACAGAATGCAGAAATGGGAGGACGCAGAGTCGAAGATCCGTACTGGGTTGGATAACTTCATAGAATGATCTCTTAGAGTGAGCTCATAGAGGGAGTCTAACCATGTACTTACAGAGTCGAAGCTCAGGATCGAAGACTCAGAGAGTTGAAGATCCACAAGGTCGAAGATCAGATGACTCGAAGATATGCATAGTCGAAAATCATCAAACTATTAGGCTCGAAGCATCCTTGAAGGAACACAGGGTCGAAGATTCGAAGACCCAAGGTATAATCAGGTGAAGAACAGCATCTCCGAGACTCGAAGACTTGTAGGCTTGAAGACCCATTGGGTATAAAGGGGCAACGTTGTAGAGTTGAAACCCATAGGGTCAAAGCTCACAGGGTTGAAGATTGGAAGACTCGTTGATGAGAACAGAGGCCCGTAGATGTGAACAGAAGATTAGCCAAGGTAGAATGTATTTGTCACTAACTCGGAGACTCGTAAAGCGAGACGTTAGTTGATCACTGGTCATAGGGTGTACCTAATCCATAGTGGTAAGGGTGTACCTACTCCACGGTGGTGAGGGTGTACATACTCTATGGTGGTGAGGGTGTACCTAGCCCTTATTAAGTTGATATTGCATAAGACATTGAAATACCACCTAAAGAAGAACCAAATCTATAGAATACCTCTGAGTATTATACTACTCTTAAAACTGAAAGAAATAGTTTTAAGTATACATATTCACCCCCCTCTTTGTATACGCACACATTGTCATGCCCCGGATTTCCCAACACCAAAAAACCAGTTAGTGATGCCCCATGCCTCGCACCCAGGAGGACAAGGGGTTGGTGAATGGTCACCTAATAGGGCTCCCTCTAGGGTGTTGCCCCAAACCTACTATAACCTCACACATGCCATACACAAACCACAAAAAAAAAAAAAACTAATCCATAACATATAACTATATTACATATTAAAGTGGGTCACCAGCCCAAAAACACAGTATCTCAAATAGATACATCAATGTCAAGTAAATACATGAGTTCAAGCCTCAATAATTACAATTTCTCAAATAAAACAGTAAATCCACACACATATGCTTCCACTGCGGTGTAGTCCTCCTAACGCCTACTAGGTCCTGCAGAGAAAAACATCAAAGGTGGGTGAGCAAACCATAGCTCAGTAGGGGTTATGCCTCTCTGGACCAACCCAACATCTCCTCTATAAAATGCTCAGTGCAGATATGTGCAGTGTAGTGAAAAAGAAATAATAATAGATAATACACAAGGATTCACAGGTGGTTCCCTCAATGGAACCTAAACATCTCATGTCCACCCCAGGACTGTCCTCTCACTGGTACCTCAATATCTCATGTCCATCCCATGGACTGTCCCCTCATTGGGACCTCAATATCTCCTGCCCATCCCATGGACTGTCCCCTCATTGGGACCTCAATATCTCTTGTCCATCTCATGGACTGTCCCCTCATTGAAACCTCGATATCTCATAACCAAGCACAAAAGAAAAACATACAAATATCTCGTGGAACATCTCTATTAAGAAACAACAATTCTCATGCATGCACCCAAGTTCACAACACACCTCAATATAGCTCCACAACATCTTTATTTCATATTTCTCAACACAGAACATATATTCATACATACATATATACACATGCATATCTCAAATCACACATCACAATACAATCTCTCAACAACCGTCATATTGAACAGTTACAACCATTGAAATGGATTCCAAGAGATAGAACCACCTACCTTAAATCCAAATGCGTTAGGGTTTTGACTGGAAGGATCTTCCTTACTCCTTGCTCCACTCTAATAAGTGCCTCCTTCTTCCAAGAACGCAGCGGCAACAAATGCACCAACAATGGTCTCTCTCTCTCTCTCTCTCTCTCTCTCTGCGGCGGTGTCAGCAAAACCCAACCCTAAAATCGCCGAATATTAAAAAAGCGTTGTCACAGAGGCGACGTCGACCAAAAACAAGTGGGATCGACCACATCGATCGCCCTTTTGTCGCGTCGACCAAACCCCACATCATCCAAACTTCACATCACACAAGGTCGATCTACATCTGGGTCGACCCCAAGTCGACCATTTCTCGTGTCGACCAACACACATGGAAATGCTCTCGGGAAATTGCTTTTGGTCGACTCGACCATGTCGACCACGGGTCGACCCACGTCGAAAATCATCTCACATCGACCAAACACTTTGGAAACTCCTTTTGTTCAGCATCGACTACTCACCACGCCAGGTCGACCACGTCGACCACTATCCCAGACCGACCAGCCTACGCCCGAAAACTCAACTTAGTTTTCTCCAAAATACTCTGGCTTATGGGTCGACCACATCGACCACTATCCCACACCGACCAGCGAGACCCCTGCCAAGGCACTACGCCCTCGGACTCCCGCTAACCGTCTGGTCAAGAGTCCTTGCCCAAACGCACGAATGACTAACTCCTCCAATTCCCAAACATGGTTCGTTACAACAAAGCACCTCACAACCACAATTTCTCAAAACTAGGACATGGGTCCTCACATCATTCCCCCCTTAAAAAGCTTTTCGCCCTCGAAAAGGCTATCCCGGGTCTCCCAGAAATCAACCACAAGAACTAACACAAAACACATAACATTACATCACAACTCATGGAAGAACACTGAATATGCACAACACATATACTAGGCCAATGAACCACATCTCATACTCCTCTACACCAATATGCCACAATACCAACACATGAGAACTCCTCTATACACATTTACCACAACACAAGGCACCACCTCAAGCACACGCAAAAACACTTGCATAACATATGCATTTAGAAGACATTTATTCCACATACTTAGCACAACTATGCAAAACACATAACACATTAAAGGGAACGAACACAAACAAATAACACACATGAAAACAAAACAACCAATGCACATGAAAGATCAAACATACCAGCCTCCTCCTCTCCTTTAAGACTGTTCGCCCTCAAACAACTTTGGAAACTGATCGCGCATCATAGACTCTCGTTTCCAAGTTTCCTCCTCAACGCCTCGATGTGCCCACAAGACACGAACTAAGGGAATAGTCTTCCCACAAAAGATCTTCTCCCACTTATCCAAAATCCGAATAGGAGTCTCTACCATAGTAATATCATCCACGATATCCAAATCTCCCCAAGCTATCACATGTGTTGGGTCAGGATGATATTTCTTCAACTGGGACACATGAAACACGTCATGCACTCGACTCAAACGTGGAGGGAGTGCTAATCGATATGCCACAGGACCAACTCGCTCTAAGATCTCAAAAGGTCCAATGTACCGTGGAGATAGGTTGGAACCTTTTCCAAACCGGCGATGCCCTCTCCTCGGGGAAACGCGAAGAAACACATGATCCCTCACAACAAACTCAAACGGTCTCCTCCTCCTGTCAGCATAAGATTTTTGCCTGCTTTGAGCTGTTAACAAACGCTGCCAAATCACTTTCACTTTCTCTGTGGCATCCTGCACTAACTGCGGCCCCAACAAAGCTGTCTCACCAGCCTCAGCCCAACACAGAGGTAACCTACAAGGTCTACCATACAACGCCTCATACGGAGTCATCCCAATGAAGGCTTGATAACTGTTATTGTAAGCAAACTCCAACAATGGAAGGTGGGTGGCCCACAAACCCCCAAAATTCATCATACAAGCTCTAAACATGTCCTCCAAAGTCTGGATAGTCCTCTCTAATTGCCCATCAGTCTCTGGATGAAAGGTTGTACTCAAACTCAACGCAGTGCCCAAAGCCTCCTACAAACCCTTCCAAAATCGTGAAGTAAAACGAGCATCTCGATCTGATACAATAGACACAGGCACACCATGCAACCGCACGATCTCATCAATATAAAGATGACTAAGGCTACTCATGTTCCCTTTCTCCTTGGTTGCCAAGAAATGTGCCGACTTAGTCAAACGGTCCACAATGACCCAAATCATATTCTTTCCTCCCGAAGTGGGTGGAAGTCCAGTCACAAAATCCATTGTGATATAGTCCCACTTCAATTACGCCACAGGCAATGGGTGTAACATCCCTGCTAGTCGCTAGTGTTCAGCCTTCACTTGGTGACAAGTAAGGCAATGCGAGACAAACTCTGCTACACTCCTCTTCATTCCCGGCCACCAAAAATGTTGTCGAAGGGAATAGTACATCTTGGTGCCACCCGGATGTACCGCTAACCTCGAAGCATGAAATGCTCTCATCACTTCCTCCCGAAGGGAAGAAATCACAAACAACCTCCCTCGAAACCTCAACTCACACTTCCCTCCCAATGTCCACTCCTCTGCGAGCTCTTTGGCCTCAATTCTAGCATAAAGCTTGCTATACTCCTCATCTCCCTGTTGTCCCTCCTGGACATGAAGATACAGCTTAGGCACAACCATAATGGGACTCAAAATAGCTCTACTAGCACAATTAGATAGCTGCAATGAAGCCACCTATTCCATCATCCTCCACTCTCTCAAGGCAACCTCAGTTTGACCTTTCCTACTCCAGGCATCAACCACTATATTCCTCTTTCCAGGTGTATAAGTCAAGGTGAAATCAAACTGCTGAAGGTACTCCATCCATCTCCTCTGTCGCAGATTCAGATCCCTCTGAGTAAACACATACTGAAGACTCTTGTGATCAGAATACACCACAAACCTCTCTCCCAACAGGTAGTGCTACCAACTCTTCAACGCAAAGATAATGGCTGCCAACTCCAAGTCATGTGTCAGGTAGTTTTGCTCATGAGGCTTCAACTACCTCGAACCATAGGCTATAACCTGTCTCTCCTGCATCAAGACACATCCCAAACCCACTCCAGAGGCATCACAATACACCTCATATGGAACTCCCTCCTGCGGCAAACACAAAACTAGTGTTGTGGTCAAACAAGTCTTCAATTTTTCGAAGGTCTGCTAACACGCCTCAGTCCACTCAAACTTTGCTCCTTTCCTCGTCGAAGCTGTCATAGGGGCTACTAGGCGAGAAAATCCCTCCACAAAATGCCGGTAATAGCCCTCCAACCTCAAAAAGCTCCGGATCTCAAAAACATTAGTTGGCCTCCTCCAGGCTGATATTGCCTCCACCTTACCTGGATCCACTCTAATCCCCTCTGCTAACACCATGTGGCCAAGAAAGTGAACTTCCTGCATCCAGAAGTTACACTTTGAGAACTTAGCAAACAGACGATGTTCCCTCAAAACCTGCAACACCACAGCCAAGTGCTCCTCATGCTCCTCTCGGGAACGTGAATAGACAAGAATATCATCCACAAACACCACCACAAATGAATCAAGGTAAGGGGAAAATACCTGATTCATCAAATGCATGAACACTGCAGGTGCATTAGTGAGCCCAAATGGCATCACCAACCACTCATAGTGCCCATACCTACACCTGAAGGCTGTCTTGGGTACATCCTCATTTCTCACTCTTAACTGATGATAGCCAAACCTCAAATCCACCTTGGAGAACCACCATGCTCCACTCAGCTGACCAAACAAGTCATCTATATGGGGCAGAGGATACTTGTTCTTCACGGTCACCTAATTCAACTTCCTATAATCAATGCACACACGCAAGGAACCATCTGCCTTCTTTGCAAACAACACTGGAGCACCCCACAGCGAGGTACTCGGTCTAATAAAACCCCTCTCTCCAAGCTCCACTAACTGCTTTTGGAGCTCTCATAGCTCTGCTGGGCCCATACGAAAAGCCACCTGTGAGATGGGTCCCACTCCTGGTAGCAAGTCTATGGTGAACTCCATGCTCCACTCCGGATGTAACTCCACCAAATCCTCAGGAAAGACATCCTGGAACTGATCCACTATAGCTGGCTATACCCTCTTACACGAACACTGCTCCTCCCCAAACCCTAGTGCTGCCAAACGGTGGGTGATGACACCCCACAACTCTCACGCTGGACCTGCTCTACCCGCCTCATCACTCCATTCCCCACGGCAGGAACCCACCTCTCTCGAGGGTGTAGTAAACACTACCCTCCTCCTATAACAGTTTATCCTCGCCTGAAAGGCTACTAACTAGTCTATCCCCAGAATAACGTCAAAGGTATCTATGGACATCACATAAAGGTCAAACACAAGCCCTACACTACCAATAATCAGCTCACACCCACAACACTTCCTCTTTAACCATGTGGTGACACCTATGGGTGACCCCACAAGGAGAGGTCTATTAGTCTCAACACATTCTAGCCCAAGGCTCTCTACTAAAGACTCAGCAATCAAAGAACATAATGCACCAGTATCAAAAAGAACAGATATCATAGTGTTCGAGATAAGAATCGTACCCCGAACAATCAATGGTCCTGCTCCCTCCTCCTCTGGTGGTGGCACTAGCAACTCCTCCTCCGGAGCTACCGTAGTGAGGGCAAATACTCTGGATTGACCTCTTCTAGCCTCGGATGTCTAACCTCTAATGCTCCCCTAGTTCCCACCAAACTGCCTCGCTGCACTGCCCTGTGGTTGCCCCTCCTGCCTTCCCACTGGTCGAGTCTGGTTTGACCCTACTTGGCTCACCTGCCCCATACAGGGTGGTCTCACTGGCGTTCTAAACTATGTTTCGCTCTTTCCACTCTGAGCTAGCCCACTGGACACTTGCCCATCTCCCTTCTTAAAACACACTCCACTAACGTGGCCTACCTTACCACATTTAAAACAAGACATGTGGCTCTTAGGACGGTCTCTTTTCCAGTGTCCCTCCTCACCACAACAACTACACCCACTAAGAAAACTCTGAAAGCTGCTCCCCTGACCCCCAGCAAAATGGGGTTTACTTGAGGACCCTGCTGTTTGGCCCTTGCTTTGCATATGGTTGCTACCCTCGGACTCCACCCTGGGCCTTTTCTGCCCACCTGACCGCTTTGGGCCTCCTTGCTCTTGCCTTGCCTCATCCAAACCTCTCTCCAAAATCCTCGCGGCGTCTACCACCTCTGTATATGTCCTCAACTTGAGTACCTCCATCCTCTGCCTCAAGGCAAGTCTAAGACCCATTGTGAATTTGTGGGCCTTTAAGTCCTCCCTTGAGATTGACTCTGGAGCAAATCGGCTCAGATTTCGGAACTCTCGCTTGTATTCGGCCACCGATCACCCTCTCTGCATCAAGGTGTCAAACTCACCCCTCTTGCACCACCGAATTGACTCCGGAAAGAACTCGTCATAGAACACCTGTAGGAAATCGTCCCACAACATGTTTCCTACCCCACGGCGACCCGCCAAGCTCAACCACCACTCTAAGGCCTCTCCCTCCAACTGCCGGATTGCCAGTCGAACCTTCTCTTCTTCTGGTGAAAGAAGAAAAGAAAACACATACTCCACATGCTGCAACCACTACTCTGCTGCGACAGGGTCTCCACTTCCCTTGAACCACGCAGGTTTCTCTTTCCTGAACTTGGATGCCCAATCCTCCGAAACCCGCTGAATTTCCCCATCACGTGGAACATCTTCTCCCCAAGGTGGTGGAGGTGGTGTCCCCCGTTGTGTGGCCATCTCTGCTCTCATCTCCTCCCAAAACTCCTAACGGATGCTATCTCTTATCCCGTGTATCGCATCGCTCAGGGTCTAAAGCTGAGCCAGCACATGTGTCATGGGGTCAACTCCCCCAGCTTGTCCAATTTGGACTGACACCTCATCCGCAGCAGCGCCACTCTCACGTGGTACTCTCCTAGGAGGCATGATTCTATGCAAGAAAATAAACACAACTCAATCGCATAAGTTCTCGACTCCATACATCTCATATGCATCACCCATTACTCATTCTCAGCACATATCTCAATACACATTCATAACACAAACAGATCTCATTGGCATATTCATGTAGCATCTCAAAGGCATCATCACACACTGCACACTTGCATAAGGACGTCAAAGCACACAACATCAAATTATATCATAGGCTAGTGCCTAACACAATGCATGTATGCACACTCAAGTCCTACTCCGTGGTTCATCATCCCCTCGGTACACCCTAGGAAAACACAAGAGTATCGTTGATCAGGCGAGTCCCTTCATGCTCCCTAAGGGCCTTAAGGATGAATTACCCTCCCACTACCCTAGGTCTCAACTACTCTGATACCATCTATCACGCCCCGAATTTCCCAACACTAAGAAACCCGTTAGTGATGCCCCATGCCTCGCACCCAGGAGGACAAGGGGTTGGTGAATGGTCACCTAATAAGGCTCCCTCTAGGGTGTTGCCCCAAACCTGCTATAACCTCACACATGCCATACACAAACCACACAAGAAAACTAATCCATAACATATAACTATGTTACATATTAAAGTGGGTCACCAACCCAAAACACAGTGTCTCAAATAGATACATCAATGTCAAGTAAATACATGAGCTCAAGCCTCAACAGTTACAATGTCTCAAATAAAACAGTAAATCCATACACACATGCTTCCACTGCGGTGTAGTCCTCCTAATGCCTACTAGGTCCTGCAGAGAAAGACATCAAAGGTGGGTGAGCAAACCATAGCTCGGTAGGGGTTATGCCTCCCTGGACCAATGGTATCAGAGCCGAACCGGCCCATATCCTGAAGACTCGCCGAGCACTCTCACAAGTAGCATGATCCCAAGGTGTGAGCTCACAAAGGTGAGTCAACCGGTAGTATCTTGCACGCTTCGCGTCCACAGAGGTGGAGTATCCTTGAGTGTGATATAAAGTTAGGCAAGGAAGTACGAAGGAGCGCATCGAAGTGATCTTGGAAGCCTCCTATCCGTTGGACAATGTGCGAGTGGGGAGCATCTTGGTAAAGGTGTTACAACCTGCAGGGAAGCAATGTCTAACCAGTTGTCATTGGGTGAGCGAGAGAGCGTTGAGGTGAAGATACCGCAGCCTGCGGGGAAGCGATGTCAACAACCGCAACGAGGACGTTGCAAGGATTGGGTGGAGGAGAATGTCACGCCTCGAGAATTCAGGACGTTTCTCAGTGGCACGATCTAGAATTTTATTCGTACTTCTTGTAGGAGAGGGGCAGGTTAAAGCGTAGACAGTGCGTAGCGGAAGGCTCCAGGCAGTTCATGGAAAAGAATGGATAGAGCCCCTTCGGAGTTCAGATGTGCCAACCCGGTTGAATGCGCGGAGCACGCCACTAGTCAAGGACTTGATGTTGAATAAGGGATTTGGCCATCCTTACACAAACTGGTCGAGAACTGGAGCCGTTCTCCTGATGAGCCCAATGGCAGGGCGAAACCATTCTACATGCGCTTCAACCCTCAAAGAAGCGATGTCCAACCAGTTGAAGGTTGAAGCGCACGTAGACTGGTTTCGCCCTTCCATCGGGCTCATCAGGAGAATAGCTCCAGTTCTCGACTCACCTCTGTAAGCTTCCACCTTGGGATCACGCTACTCCCGAGAGTACTCAACGAGTCTTCAGGATACGGGCCGATTTGGCTCCAATACCACTTGTCACGGGGTAAGGTTTTTTGCGCCTCTCAACCCATTGCGGCACTTAACTTCTCTTTATATGGTCCGCTAAATTTAGCCTTTGAGAGCTGAAGCGCACGTAGACTAGTTTTGCCCTATCATCGGGCTCATCAGGAGAACGGCTCCAGTTCTCGACCAGTTTGTGTAAGGATGGCCAAATCCCTTCTTCAACGTCAAGTCCTTGACTAGCGGCGTGCTCCCCACACTCTGGGCACATCTGAACTCCGAAGGGGCTCCATCCATTCTCTTTCACCCCCGCACCGCCCCTTGTACTTCCGCGACAAAAAACACCACCAAACATCCACAAACCCCCCCCCCCCCCCTCCCCACAAAAAAACCCCCCCCCACAACCCACCCCAAAAACCCCCCCCCCCCCCCCCCCCCCCCCCCCCCCCCCCCAAACCACTCATAAAAAAAAAAAAAAAAAAAAAAACCCCCCATAAAAACCCCCCCAAAAAAAAAACTTTACACAAATTTAAAAAAAAAAAAACATCACAAATAATTTCCCTTCCCTCCCCAACCCCCACATTTTCATCAATCAAAACCAAAAAACAAACCCCCCAAACCCAAAATTTTAAAACCACAAAAAAATTATAAACCTTCCCCCTCCCCCAAAAAAACCCCCCCCCCCCCCCCCTCTTTTTTTTAAAACATCCCCACAACACCACCCCCCCCCCAACACCCCCCCCCCCCCCCAACCCTCTTCCCACCCAACACCACCCCTCCCCTCCCCCCCCCCCCCCCCCCCCCCCCCCCCCCCACTCTCCAAACACACTCCCCCCCCCCCCCCCCCCCCCCCCCCCCCCCCCCCCCCCTCCCCCCCCCCCCCCCCCCCCCCCCCCCCCCCCCCCCCCCCCCCCCCCCCCCCCCCCCCCCTCCCCACCCCCCCCCCCCCCCCCCCCCCCCCCCCCCCCCCCCCCCCCCACAAAATCCCAGCCCAAACCAAAAACCCCCTCCCCCCACCCCCCCACACAAACGAACCCCCGCCCCTCCCCCCCCCCCCCCATCAAATAAACCACCCAATATCCTTCCTCCCCCCCCCCCAAAAACCAACCCCCCAAAAACAACTTTTCTAAACCCAAAAACCCATCTTCCCTCACCACCCCCACCCCCCCCCCCCCCACCCCCCCCCCCCCCCCCACAAACCGCCAAAAAAAGTAAAAAAAATTAATAAAAAACCCCACCGTCTATGCTTTAACTTCGCCCCCCTCCCGCACGAATACATTTCTGGATTGTGCCACTGAAAAATGTCCCGAATCCTCGGGGCATGACACCAATCATACCTCTAAACTGTTTAGTGACGACTCTGTATTTTCTTTTCTTTCATGGTTTATGTGAGCCTTGTACAGGGATTGTTAGAATTTAATAAACTACAGGATCTTTATTTGCTTAGAGATTGTTTGATCTAAAACAATAAATCAGAAGCGTACCTGAATCCATCGCTGGAGATTAATCAACGGGTTGTGATCTTCTAAATCAGCACGACTCTTATGAACTGTTGTTCTCAATAGCTCTGTCGATGGGGATACCGACCTAATAAGCCGTCATGCGATTGGGGACCATAACCTTATATATATAGTATTTGCTATTTTCAATTTAGCCCATCATCAAATTAAAAATAGCAGTCTGGTATTTACACATTAATTCCATGACAATTATACCCTTAAGCCTTATTTAAAATCTGTAATTAGATCACTTTAATTTAGGCTTTTCCAAAGACAGCACAACACATTTAATATTTACATGTTTGGCCCTATATGATGGAATTTATTCCAACAATCTCCTACTGGGCCATATATGTAACTATATAAATGTGCATAACTTTATGAGCTCCAAAATGTTGTTATCTTAACCTTAGGGTATCTAAACAATCTCGTCCATTAATTATGATGTTATAGGATTAAAGAGATTTTCGTCACATTTAGCGTGACTAAACCCATCAATGGTCACATACACCACCATAACCAAATGACATAGATCAATTATGGATGCATAGCGTGGAAATTACATGCAATGTGATCTATACATGTCTATTTCCAACTAGTCCTATTGAATTGAGATCAAAACTTAATACAATGTAACAGAGTGTATTGAACTGAATACTTTATTTCTGAGCAGAAAATTCATAAATCCTTAAGTATATAAAAAATGTCCAAAACCAAACATAAAATAATCAAACATAAATAATACAAACTGCCACTAAAACATGATATCCTCACACAAAATGACACCCATATGAGCAGTGTGCTCATGAAAGACCTTAGGTGGCAATCCTTTTGTAAGCGAATCCGCTATCATGGAGTTTGTGCCAATATGCTCTATAGATATCTCTCTACTCTGTACTTTTTCCTTCACAACTAGGTATTTAATGTCAATATGTCTTGACCTTGAAGAACTCTTGTTGTTATTGGAATATAAGACTGCAGATTTATTGTCACAATATAGTTTGAGTGGTCTTTCTATGCCCTCCAAAATGCGCAGCCCAGTGATAAAATTTCACAGCCATATTCCACAATTGGATGCCTCATAACATGCTACAAAATCTGCTTCCATGGTAGAAGAAGCTATCAATGCCTGTTTGGCACTCCTCTAAGATATAGCTCCACCAGCCAATAGAAATATGTAGCCTGAAGTGGATCTTTTACTATCTTAACATCCAGCATAATCAGAGTCGGAATACCCAATGACCTCCAAATGATCCGATCTCCTATATGTGAGCATGTAATCTTTTGTTTTCTGTAAATATCTCATAACCCGTTTGGCTGCTTTCCAATGATTCATCCCAGGGTTGCTTAAATATCTGCCCAACATACTAACAATATATGCAATATCTGGACATGTACAAACCTGAGCATACATTAAACTCCCTACTGCTAATGCATAAAGAATGTTTTGCATTTCCTTAATTTCAAGAGTAGATTTAGGGCACTGATTAAGACTAAATTTGTCTCCCTTAGCTACAGGGGTGTCACCTGGTTTACTGTCCTGCATGCCAAACCTGTTAAGAACTTTATTGATATAACTCTTTTGTGATAATCCAAGAATACCATGAGAGCGATCTCGTTATATTTGGATCCCTAATACAAAAGAGGCATCACCAAGATCTTTCATTTCAAAATTATTTGATAGAAATTTATTGGTTTCGTGCAACATGCCTATATCATTTGTGGTAAGCAGTATGTCATCAACATATAAAACTAGAAATATAAGTTTACTCCCACTGAATTTGTGATATACACAATTATCAATAGTGTTTGTCTTAAAACCAAACGAGATAATCACTTGATGAAACTTGTGATACCACTGACGAGAAGCCTGTTTGAGTCCATAGATAGATTTTGTCAATTTGCAAACCATATTCTTTGGGTCTTCCAACTCAAAGTTTTCTGGTTGCACCATATATATCGTTTCATCAATGTCACCATTGAGAAAAGCTGTTTTGACATCCATCTGATGAAGCTCAAGGTTAAAATGAGCAACAAGAGCCATGATTATCCTAAAAGAGTCTTTCGTTGAAACTGGAGAGAAAGTCTCTTTAAAGTCAACTCCTTCCTTTTGAGTAAAGCCTTTTGCTACAAGACGAGCCTTATACCTCTCCACATTACCCTGCGAATCCCTTTTGGTTTTAAAAATCCATTTACAACCAATGGGCTTTGCACCTTCTGGTAATGGGACAAGTTCCCAAACTTTATTGTCTTGCATAGACTTATACTCCTCATTCATGGCATCAATCCACTTTTGAAAATTGGAACCTTTCATGGCTTGATGAAAGTTAATTAGATCATCTTCCATCATTCCTATGGTTTCCTCATGTTCCAAGAGAAATACAATATAATCATCCGGAATAGCATTTCTCCTTTCTCTAGTGGATCGCCTTAATGGCACTAGATCTTGAGGTTGTTGAGTTTGTTCTTCATGAATGGGGTTTTGATCAACATTATCTAGTTAAGGATCTGAATTCACTTCTTGATTAATGATAGGCAAAGAATTTTGTACATTATCGAAAGCAATAATAGGAATCGAGATTGATTCCTCATCAAAGACAATGTTTCTAACCTTATTTCTCCCCCCAAACTCAATATCCTCAAAGAATGTTGCAGTTCCCTTCTCAAAAATAGACCGAAGTGAGGGATCATAAAACTTATAGCCCCTAGATCGTTCAAAGTAGCCAATAAAGTAACTGCTCACTGTTTTGGAGTCCAATTTCTTTTCATGTGGCCTATAAGGCCTTGCCTCAGCTGGACATCCCCAAATGTGAAAATGCTTTAGACTAGGCTTTTTGCCTGTCCAAAGTTCATAAGGTGTTTTGGTAGTTGCTTTAGTTGGCACTCTATTCAGAATATAAGCTGCTGTCTTTAGTGCTTCTCCCCAGAGTGAGTTTAGTAAGGTAGAATGACTAATCATGCTCCTTACCATATCCTTAAGTATTCGGTTTCGTTTTTCAGCTACACCATTCATGCTAGGCGATCCTGGCATGGTGTACTATGAGACGATTCCACATTCCTCTAGGAATTGTGCAAATGGGCCTGAACGTTGTTCACTTGAACCATCATATCTGCCGTAGTATTCACCACCACGATCAGACCTGACACACTTTATTCTTTTGCTAAGTTGGTTCTCAACTTCAGCCTTAAAAGTTTTGAACACATCCAAAGACTGAGATTTCTCATGAATAAGAAACAGGTACTCATATCGTGAATAATCGTCTATGAATGATATGAAGTATTGTTGACCATTCCAAGAAGCTGTAGGAAATGGACCACAAATATCGGTATGTATCAATTCTAAGACATCTGTAGTTTTGTTGGCACCTAATTTTTTTATTTTGGTCTGTTTTCCCTTGATACAATCAATACAAACACCAAAGTTTGTAAAATCAAGAGAATCTAAAATCCCATCAGACACAAGCCGCTCAACTCTATTTCTAGAGATGTGACCTAATCGTTTGTGCCATAATGTGGCTAAATTATCTGTATTTAAATTGCGTTTAGTACCCTTTGATTCCACATGCAAGATTTCATTATAAAAAGCAACTATATCAAGCAAATATAAGCTGTCATATGCACATAAAGAACTAGTTCCCACAACATTTGAATTTATAGATAAACTGAATTGATTGTTTCCAAATGAACAATAATAACCTGATTTGTCCAATAAAGAAACTGAAACCAAATTCCGCCTAAAAGACGGTACAATAAAAGTATCCAATAAATTCAAATAATAACCAGATCCTAATAACAACTTAAAATGCCCAATAGCTTCGACTTCTACCGAGTTTCCATTGCCCACAAAGATGTATCTTGCAGCATCACTTGGCTTTCGGTAGTTCAGGCAACCCTGCATAAAAATACTGATGTGAGTAGTAGCACCAGAATCTAACCACCACGTGTTTCTAGGTACTGAAGCTAAATTAACCTCAGAACAGACCAAAGTGAGAAGTGTACCTTTCTTAGCACGCCAAGCGTGATATTTGGTACAATCATTCTTCATATGTCCAGACTTATTACAAAAGAAACAACCCTTAGTATTGTGTTGTTGTTTCTTTTGAGTTGGACCTTTAGCAGCTTCCATATTCTTTCTTTTTATGCCCTTATCCTTATGGGTAACAGTCAAATGAGCACTTTCAGTTTTATCTTGCTTCAATCTTTCTTCTTCTTGCACACAGTAAGAAATGAGCTCATTAAGAGTCCATTTTTCCTTTTGACAGTTGTAACTGACCTTGAATTGACCAAATTGTGCAGGGAGAGAGATTAATACCAAATGCACAAGCAAGTCATCAGACAGCTCGAGCTTTAGTGCCTTAAGTTTGGAAGCAAGATGAGACATTTTCATAATGTACTCCCTTATGTTTCCTTTGCCTTTATACCTCATAGAAATCAAGCTTTGCAAAAACGTGCTGGTTTCTACCATATCGTTTTTGGCAAAACGCTTCTCAATTTCAGCTAGGAACTCTTTGGCTGTAACGATATCATCAGATACCGCACCCCTAAATGCCTCAGGAATGCCACGCTTAATGATCATGAGACTCATGCGATTTGAGCGATCCCACTTCTCAAAGTTCTTTATAACATTAGAAGAACTTGTATCCGTAAGAGAAGCAGGTTGCTCACACCAAAGTGCAAGGTCCAGATTCGTGCAGCCAAGAACAATTTCAATGTTCTCTTTCCAATCCTTAAAGTTGGTCCCATTAAGAAAGGATATTGAGTTGACATTAGCAGATATAGTAGAAACTTTGACTGAAAAGAAAACAAAACAACCATATATGCTCACATTAATAACCAAATATGATAATCAACAAATTCAAATAATGGTAATTCCCATTTCAAGATACCTAGCACAACATTAATATCAAGTCTTTGGACAGTAATATTAACTGTAAATGGTACTTTTGTTGTAGTGATCAAACATTGATAATAACTCATGTCAAATAATAAATCTATCTTTGGATTGAATTATTATTCACATGTAAAATAAACCTTATAATCATCACATGTTTACCACCACGGGTGTGTGTGTAATTCGGCCAAATATTAAACCTTCCTTTGGGCCGGTTAATACCCGCATGAATTTACACACCCACAAACATTCAACATCCCTCATAAATAATCTACACAAGAGAGGTTACTTTGCCAACATCATGCTTCAATTAAATATTTAGAATGATGAACAACTAAAATTAATCATAATTAATTTATCATAAAATTTCTGAATTTGTGATTTATCAAATAATTTTTTGAATTTAAAATTCACTAAACAATATGTAAATCTAAATTTACTAGATAATTACACAAATATAATATATAAAAAGCAAATTTAATTTAATGGACTAAAGTTGTTACGTTATTTAAATTCTTATAATCATGGGCCATGTCAACTTAATAATTGCATATGAGGGTCAATTGCACTAAATCCAATTATATTCATGCCCAGGAAAAGAAAAGTGAATATATCTATATAAATTGATCACAATTCAATTGTAAAGCACGTACACACAATATAGAATTAAAGGCAACATTTAAAATTTCCTTCAGAAGATATGTTGCAAGCCCAGATTACTTCGCGTAAAGTATGCTTCGTGAACATCGACACAATTTGAATAGATCGCAAAATGATAATAATCATCAATCAGTGCTAAACAATAGGCAAGAATTATTATGATGTACGAAAGCAACAATCAAACCGAATTTACAAGAAAGCAAATTGTGGTTATGCGAGAAATACATCACACGCTACAGGAATTCATGCGCTATAAGAATTGCGTCACGGAGGAAATAAATCGCCATAAATTGATAAATAAATCATGAACGCAATACAAACCAAACAGGCGGAACCAAAATAATTCGGTAAACTAATATCAATTTGGTATATCAAGAATAATTCGGTATACCATTAGAAAACGCATAATCATAATATCATGGTAAATCAGATTAAATCAAATAATTTTAGGACAATTAAGCTCTGATACTAATTATTAGAATTTAATAAACTGTAGGATCTTTATTTGCCTAGAGATTGTTTGATCTGAAACAATAAATTGGAAGCGTACCTGAATCCATCGCTGGAGATTGATCAACGGGTTGTGATCTTCCAAATCAGCACGACTCTTATGAACTATTGTTCTCAATAACTCTGTCGATGGGGATACAGACCTAATAAGCCGTCATGCGATTTGGGGATCATAACCCTATATATATAGTATTTGCTATTTTCAATTCAGCTCCTCATCAAATTAAAAATAGCAGTCTGATATCTACACATTAATTCCATGACAATTATACCCTTAAGCCTTATTTAAAATCTATAATTAGATCACTTTAATTTATGCTTTTCCAAAGACAGCACAACATATTTAATATTTACATGTTTGATCCCATATGGAATTTATTCTAACAGAGATAACTCTAGGATCAACTAGATGAACCAACTTAGAGTCTTTCACCAAGTCAATACGAGTTCGGTCAAAAATGAATGGTAACAGTTGTATCTATGCAACACCAGGAAATATTAGTATACAAGTCCCCATACTACAAGTGTTGTACAAAAGTCTCCATGTTTGACACTTGAATGCTAGGTTGAACCATCAGAGAAATGAGCTCCCGCTGTCGGTCGCTTGCTAGGTCAGCTAGTCACGCCATCGCAGTCATTGCCATTACTTGTTATTGATGCCCATGCTCATCGTCGCAAGTCATTGTTCAGAGTCGGGGTCGTAAACGCTTACGCTACAGGTTTGCTAGGTTGGGCTCGCTTGTTGATGTTCACGCTAACACAATTGGTTGGATTTAGACTTTCTTTATAGACAATGAAAGTCACAACAAAAAAAAAAAGTACACACAAATCCAGTTACATAAACCATGGAGCCTTCAAAGCTGAGAGAGTACATTCTCTCTTTAATTTTGGGATAAGTTTTTTCTTGTTTCCCTTTTGGTCCCTAATCAAATTTCACCCTTTATTTGTGTATATGGCGGATTAGCAGTGTTCATTCTAATAGTGTACCATTTTTTAAAAAACACATTCTAATTATTATTTTATTTTATTACAATTTGTCCATTCTTGGAGGAGGACCTTTAGTATCCAGTTACATTTAAATTATTTCGAAGGCAATCCCCTAAATAATTGATGAATTATTTGTAATTTAGTTTTTTGAAGAAGTTGAAAAAATTTAGTTGTGTTCACCTGAAATGCACTCATTAAGGGGCTTGCCCTGGCCGAGAGTGGCCACCGAGCAACAATTCTTTGGAATGTAATAACAATGTGAGGGCATCCGTCCAGACCAAGTAAGTAGTTTATTTGCATGTTTGGATGAAGGTATTTTCAAGTCCATTCTATATTCGAATACTGAAAGCGGTGACATGTGTTGTTTGGTGAATGTTTTTACACTTCAAATTCAAATTCATTTACCATTTAAACGACACTCAGAGTTGGCTCTTTTAAAACACGGAATCAGTGCTTCCTGTATTTTGTTATCCATTTTTGGTCGTCAAAATCCATCGCAATAGCCTATGCACAATCACATTTGTTATCCATTACTGCACGATTTGCTTCACCATCGATTTCCTTGCAAAAACTGAGTTTTTTCACCAAATTCTTGCAAAAATCTTTATCGAATCCCTCTCCATCACTTCTCATAAATCCCTTCCCAATCCAGCGCATCCTCTGTCAGCTGACATCCTCACCGAGATGGCCTCCCAACCCAAGCGTGAAGAATTTAATCGTTATAACAACAGGTTAAAATGTAATCTGATTTTTCCATCATGAAAACGGTTTTAAAACAATATAACTCTTATGTAACAAAGCAATGCTACATACAAGTTTTGCGTAAATAATCAACACAGAATTACCATCATTGCCGATAATAATTTTAAAAACAATTAACCGCAAAAGAAATTACTACACAAGCACACAATCAACCTAAAAATAAAAAATTTGGAGACTAAATAAGCCTAAGCAAACAAATACCTTCAAACAAAATTACCGGAGCCGCACAATAATCGGACTCAACAAACCGCAGGGTAATATAATTGAATTTGACCAGCCTCCCATCACCTCCAACATGCAAAAAAGGGAATCGCAGGTAAAAGGATAACCACAAACACATCTTCAATGCCCGTCCCATACGGTAAGGAGTCCAGTTTTAAGGATTCTGATAATTTGGGTTGTCGAAGCTCTGAATGAATTTTCTCCCTGGTTTGTTCTAAGTGAGGCAAAAGCCATTGACGTCAACGAAAACTTGATTATCTCCCCGGTTTGTTCTAAGTGAATAACATTTTCAGTTCTTCGATGCGTGCAGTTCTGACTTCTTCATCAGTTAAAGCACCGGATATCATCCGCTGCTTGCGGGCTTGCACTGCCTCCATTCTTTCCTCAACTGTTCCCTGCCATCCAATAAGCATGTATAACCCAAAACTCAGTCAATTTCAGGAATGACCAGACTAACAGAGCCCAGATTTGAATAACTAGAATATCTATGCTATGAACATCGAAGCAAAAAGAGGGCCAAAAATTCCTCTCATAACTGACTCATCAGATTTGCAGCAATCTCTCTTACCCCATGAAAGACTGAAATAGAATACGTCCTTCAAAATCATGAAAATCATTACCTTCACAATGAACCTTTTGATTGTTACTTTTTTAGTTTGTCCAATGCGATGAATGCGCATGACAGCTTGTTCCTCAACAGCTGGGTTCCACCATGGATCCTGATTCACGTTAGAACTTATTTGTCAACATAAATTAGTACACTTTGTACTCCAACAACAACTTATAAGAATGTCTAAAACAAAATTTGTGGCTCCACCATTTCAGAGACAAAACTGTCTAAAATGGCTTGCAGAAAATACCAAACTCCAAATAACGTGTAAAACCAATAGTTATGTATATCAGAAATTATATGTTGAGATAACATCTCTTGAGAAAACAAAAAAAGGGAAATAAAGTGCTCGATATCCTCCAATCCTACATACCAAGACAAAAGCATTGGAGGCAGCTGTTAAGTTTATTCCGACTCCACCAGCCTTCAGTGACATCAGCAACACCTGCGTAGCACCAACTTCAAAAGTAAAATATGAACAGATTTTTGAGCCTTATTCTATGAAAGCGCCATTATTCTCATGGCAATAACATACCGTGATGTTGTTTTCTTCAGAAAACTGTTTTATAACTTTTTCGCGTTGCTGTTGATTAAGTGTCCCATCAAGACGAAGGAATCGGATGTTATTCCTGGAAAGACACAAAGAATGCGCCTTTTATGGGAAAAACTCCATTGGAAGGCACCGATATTTATAGTAACGCCAGAGATAAATAGGGGGCATCAACACGTTCAAACAAAATCAAATACTACAGGTAACACTGAGATGCTGATGCTAACAAATACTGGAGATATCAAGATATTGACATGACGGTGCAATGTTAGGGAGAAGAATTCAGTTAAGCCGTTCATGCAAAACAAGAATGACACGTAGCAAGTTGTCTGAATTTTGTAATAATGTCTTTATTCAAAAGGAAATTGCTACCGAGAAAAGGGAATCTGCAGAAGGTCCAGAAAAGCAGTCCATTGGCTGAAAACAATGCTTTTTGAGCCTGATGAACGAAGATTTTCAAGTTCAAGCAAAAGAAAAGCAACTTTAGATGATTCAACCCAGTTTTTCTCAATATCAATCTGGAAACGACTGTCAATGGGAGTGGTAATAAGATCCTGCTTGCTGATGGTTTTCCTGTTGAAAGAAATAACACAGCTTTAAATGTGCACATAAAAAAAAGCTCAGAAGGACAAGCACGAAGGAACCTAAAAGGTCTATTACCTTGAAAATATTTGATTGAACATTCTAAAGGAAAGGGTTTATAATTTCTAAATAATACCTACATACAGGACAAAAACCAGAAGTTGGATGTCGCCAACTTGCCAACAAACATTCTCGACACAATTGATGAGCACAAGGCGTCAAAACTGCATCTTCAAAAGCTTCTAGGCAAATCGGACATTCTCCACATTTACCTTTACGCAGATCTTCCACAACCTCTTGAATATATGCATGTGAGGGCACATCTTTGGCTTCCCTTTCCAGGGCACCCTGGAAGCCGTTAAGGAAACGTTTGGCCAGTTTATTTAAATCAGAGAATTCCTGTGTATCACTACGACTGAAAACACCAAAACTACCATCACCAATCATGCAAACTATAAAATCCTGAATATGATGACACAATGAAACAAAAAAATGAACACATAGCTTATTAAATTTCCATTTATTTATTTATGAAAATATAAGGCGAATCTAAACTCAGAGTCCTTTTTTTGCTTGTTTTCTTTCTTTCCTTTTGTTTGAACCACATTATCTATTTTCAAAATCTGCACATTTTTTTCATTCCCATATTGCAACAGCGAAACCCATTTTATCACTGATTATCCCTGTTGGACTTTATGTAAAATTTCCATTATCTACACTAAATCTGTTCTTTACATAAGCTAATTCAGGCTGATTACTCAAAAGAAACATATAGAACAATAATATTGTGATCATCACTTGCAGATATTTTTTAATAAAAAAATGCACCCAACTAAGACCCAAACCTCATCACAAGAAAAGGATGATCACAACATTGGCGAAGGCGCAGAAGCAACTCCAAAATAGAAGCATAGTTATGAAGAACCCGTCCTTGCTCAACAAATTCATCAAATTTAACCTGCAGAGACGCCCATAGCACAACATATAGAATGCCATAGCCAATACAAAAAAGATAAAATAATTTATAAAATAAAAACTACCTTGGATCGTTTAAACAAAGCCTCATAAAAGTCCTTTTCTGCTTCTGTCTGTTCGCAATAAACCAATTGAACATCAGCTGGAGGAAGTACTAGAATTGGCCTGCAGCAGACAAGTCAAAAAATAATATATCTAGAGAAGAATCATAAAAAAGACTAGTACTCTCCTCGTCCAGTTCAACTCACCTGCCCTCCTTGTCTCTGCTAGATTTGCTTCTTCTTAACATAATCGGTTTTAAAACTGACTGAACAAATTTCAATCCTCTTGCATCTCCTTCCTCAAAAGGCTTTTGGATGAGTTTATTCCACCTAGATTAGATTATGCCTCAGACCACCCAAAAAAAGAATAAATTTTGAAGAAAATAATTGTCCTAAATATATGATAATATACATATTATTATTTTTAAATTAAAAAAGGCATATAAGTTAAAATATACAATAACATTATTGGAAAGCTCATTATATTCTCGAATGGGTTGCTTTTTTATTTCCTAGAATACACTCTGTTTTCTTGCAGAATCCTACAAGTCTACATCTAGGTATGACAGGCAGTTTCCCGAAAGACTCTGCTTGTGGGCACCCTCTAGTTTTACTCACATTTACAATCAATAACCTTAATACAATATTGTCACACCCTACTCAAAAATAAAAAGCAGGAATGTAAAAGACAGAATGAGCCCATCTCAGCACAGCACCCAACAAGAAGAATGCACATTCCAAGCAGAGCACAAGAAGGGACCTTCTTCTTGGATATAATAGACATACTTTGAACACCTAAAAATCATGACAAGAGCATTCATTGAGGCTCTAGCCTTTGCCTACCACTGATGAGTTTAGTATTAGGGTAGAAGCTTGTCTGCAACTAGTGTATGAATAAAACCATTTTGATTTTCAAAAAAAAAAATCATATTTATAAGAAAACACATAAAGCAAGGCTCCCAACACATACCATGCCCAATTTCCCCAAGGTTCCACCTTCAAAAACCGCAGAAGACTGTAAATATCCTCCAAATTGTTCTGGTTAACAATGAGCTTGAACGTCAGAAACCATAAAAACAGACTTTAAAAAAAACAGAAGAAAAGAAGCCTTCAAATACAACAGCAGATAATACTTCCTTAAGACATCTTCCCTCAATATCAAATACTTAAACATAACAAAAGTAACTACTTAATCTGAAAATTCAAAAAGATCCAACCTTATAGATTCAAAATATAAGACCTTAAAGCTTGACAGAACAAATATGTTTCCAAAAAGCATACAATACCACATGCAGGTTTAAAATAACAGTGCCCAATGTTATGAATGAACAAAACCTTGCTGTCAAAGACAAACAAGACGCACGAAATAAGTCAAAAAAAAGGAAAATAGATTAAAGAAACATAAAAAAAAAAAGTGAGTTTCTTTCTCCCTGGAGATTTTCATAAATTCGTTTTTGAAATTGTTTTTCTTTCTCTGTTAAGGGAAAAATAGGTCATATTTTAACAAAATACCAAATAAATGATAACATGATGTTCATATTAAATTCGACCTGAATAGGTGTGCCAGTAAGACACCAACGCCGATCAGCAATCAGAGCAGCCGCAGCCAGAGAAATTTGACTTCTAGAGGATTTAATTGTGTGTGCTTCGTCAAGAACTACTCTAAACCAATGAACAGAGTAAAGTCCCCCATTATCATCAGCCTTCTGCATATGAAACACGTGAAGGGAGAAGGCTCAGCATCAAACTAGGCATATAATTCTGCGCAATGCCCTCGGCAAATTCATTTAACATTCAAAGGGAGTATCATGATACCTCTACTGAAAATTCTGAAGCCAAAACCCCATATGTGGTTATTACAACATCATTATGAGCTAGAATTTTTGCGTCTTTTGACCTACTTTGTCCATAATGAACATACATAGACAAAGCCCCATGTTGAGCATGAGTTTCAATTTCAGCCTGTAAATCGAACACCTGTGTGTAAACATAATGTTCTGAAAATGCAAATATGAGACAATGAAATGCAATGTACTAACAGAAACATATTCTTAATAGTTCATATGGATGGCATGCAAAACACTAAAACCAGCAAACATCAATTTGCAACAAGAATACCTTCCACTGTCCTAGTAGAGACATTGGGCATACAATGAGATTTCCCCCAAAAACAGCTGAGTTTTTCAGCTTCTTTGGTTTGTTGAAACCAGAAATTTTTCCTGTCTTCTTTAAAGGATCAGGAGATTGCTCTACATCATTGCTGGCCTCACTATTCTCACTAGAGGACTCATTGATAAGATGAATACCTGATGAACCACTTCTTTCTGACTGACTGAGGAGGAGAGCAATGGTCATGATGGTCTTCCCAAGCCCCATAGCATCTGCTAGAATCTTCAAGTGCAAATATGAGTCAAAATAACATTCACATTCTTTACATAACAATTTCAAATGTGGCTAGAACTGCAACTGATTTTAATTGTTCAAGCATAATTTCATATTAAATTAAATTGTTCTCTAGACTATTAAACAATTACAGGAATAAAGATGTAGAATGTTTAAATTCTGATTATCCTCCTCAAAAAAGGAAGAATTTCAAGACAAATACAAGAGATATATGAAGGAAATGTCGGACCAGGTGGTTTATTGAAATATGAAATGCAAATCAACTATAAAATTACACAAGTACAATTAATGGCCAATAATTCTATATAGCAGCCTTCTAAAAATTGTAAGCTGGTAGTACTAGTAGCCAAGTCATATTCACAGCCTCAACTTCCTTTTAATTATAAGTTATAGTAAACTAAAATTTAAAACAGTAATTGGAGTTAGGGACATACTCCTCCTCGAGCCATCTCAAGGGTGCTTGGGAATTCTGTTGTAGCATCACCTGAAAATGCATTCAAATAGACATCAAGGCCCCTCCTACAAAAGACAAACAACATCATTAATGGAATGTATCAAGTTAAATGAAAACTCATATATATGAATATTATCACACATACTCGTCAGCAAGGTGGTATGCATCCCAACATGGATGGAGGATAGCTGCAGCTTCATCCAAACAATGTCCCCTTTCCAACTGTGACATCCAAAAGAGAGCCTGCTTTTGGTATGGACGAAGTTCACACTGAAGGCTGTTTGAAGGTTCCATCTCCTGTATGTTTTCAGCAGGTTTACAGACACTTAAAAACCTCACTACAAATAAGGAGATTCAAGAATGAGAATACCTGTAAGTCAGAGCAGTTTCCAACACCAACAATATTCTCAAGATCAGTATCAGGTATGGGCTCCTTATTGTCAACCTTATTTCCATTAACATCTGAATTCTTAGTTCCATTGGCATGTAACAATGACACAGGAATGCCAGAAATATCCTGTACGTGTACAATCAAAATTCAAAAGTAAACTCATCTCTTAAACTAAATGCAAAAAGTATGTGGAATCTTATATTGCACCTTCGAATTCAAAGGTCTCTTCCTTGTATAGAAATCAACAGGAGTGAACTGTGCCTAATCACAATCGAGTAGAGAGAACAAAGAGATTATAAAGATTTATAGTGATACTGAATAAAGTTTGGCAAAAAATATCCTCTATAACAATAAACTCGAACAAAATCTAAAATAAATAGAATTTCACATCCATCCATCACACATAAATAATGAATGGAGTCTAAGGAGGGAGAAACTAAAATGCAAAGCTTAGAAAGCAAATATTACCTTCCTAAAAGGGGTCAATCCTAGCAACCGGAACAAATTTGGCAGTGGGTGAACTGTTGATTCCTCGGTGGAATTGCTAGCTGCCTTAAGCGAGATGTGATGGCGCTTATGAAACACGGTACTATTGATATATACCCTGCCAGAGAAACTGAATACTCAAAAAAAAAAATGCAGTACAGACAGCATCATGGCATTTTTTTCCTTTGATAAATCCTTGCAATCATAAAATTGTAATATCAATCAATTGAGCCCCCAGTAATGATTGACTAAAAATTGTGGCAGCAATTGTGAGTATGATGGATTCAATCCCATGATGTTGTGCCTTGTGGGTCAAAGGGTTTTTTTTTAAAAAAACACAGGTTAAGGGGTATTCCAACCCCAAAATGCTATGCGCCTCCATGGTTTTTTATTTAATCAAACAGGTATCACAAGAGACACAGCCTTTTGCTTTGTGGCATTTGTCACATCACAGCTTCAAATCTGCTTAAAGCAAGTGATGCTTATGAATCTTGTCTACTGCAAGGTATTATATTGGCAATTTATTGTTTCGAGTCACAGAAGCAAAATCACATTTTGCAAACACAAAGTAGTATTTAAACGTTTCAGGACAGATCAATTGAAAACTTTGTACCGTTTTAGTTTAATATTGCTGCACTGGAGCTCGCAATCTCTGTTGTCTTAAGATAAAACATGTTTCACGTATTTTTGGTAGTGCTCGGTTACCCTCTTCATGTTCAAAAACTTTTCTTCCATCCCTTAAAAATTAAAGTAGGACTAGCCCTCTTTACTGGTTCATCAGCACGCTTTGCACACTTTTTATTTTCAAAAACTGTACTAGTTCTCAGCACAGCAATACAAGCGCGCTTTGTTTCCTCAAGATGCGCATATCAATTGATTGTCGCGTCATCAATTTCATGACAACATACCATCTATAAAATGAACCTTCAGAAGCGTCCACCAAGCTTTTTTTAACAGGTGACAACTAACTAGCAATAAACATACCTGACAGACAAAACGATAGTGTCCATAATGCTTAACACCTGAGGAAAAGTTTTACAGAAGCCCTCTATCCTAACCTTCTTATCCCTCACAAGTGGCAAAAGACATCGAGCCCATTCGTTCGGGATGCGGCCCATCTGCGACAACACCCCCACCACAGCAGAAAAAAAATCATAAAATTGAAGGCAGAAGAAATATAGCATAACAACAGCACAAGAAATCTTAGATCCTCGGGACAAACATAAAAGAACTCGTTTGACCTCCTCCCTTGAATCTTTTGTGGAGAACCTCATGATATCCGAACACGCCTTCACGTGATGCCGCCCTCGGCCAAGAACCCTGCCTGGCGAGGGCGAACTGGAGTTGTTCTTCGGTGGAAATGTGAAAACCACTTCCTCGCCGGGAATAACTTTCCTCCCTTTGCACGTAGACAGCCCGGCAACTTCACCGTGCCCCAAGAACCACCACTCGCTACCACTTGAATCCGGGCTGTGATCGACTTCTTCTTCTACGACGACATCAACGCTGCTGCCCCGCGCCACATTTACACCGCCATTACCCGCATTCGAGTCGAGGCTGGTAGAACGATTCTGGCTAATATCATCGGGCATTCGTCTGGTCGCCTTTGGATACGCAAGAGCAGCAGTTGCGCTGCTGCTCTTTGTGTTTCCTGGGGGACTGTTCCGAGCCATTTCTCGCCTGCCTCTGGTTCCCGTGTCCGGGGAGTCGAAGATTATGTTCACGGCGGCGGTGGCGTCGCTATTGGCCATGTGGAGAGCGCGGATGATGTCCATGTCGGAGTACTCTGCGCCGACCACGGATCGAACCGTCGACAACAATTCATCGGTGACCTTGTTCCCCATCTAATGAGTTTGGAATAACCCTAGCCTTATCCCTAATTGCGAAATCGGATGCTTGGAATTGAAGATTAGGGCGTAGGGAAGTGTGGAAGAGTAAGAAGGGGCATATGATCGGATTGAGGCAAGAAAAATGTGAAACCCTAATTTGAAAAAAGTGAAAGATGGCGCGTGAGTGGGAGTACTTTCGCTTCCCGCCGTATATTTGTTCTTTTAAAAATTATAAATTTGAAGGAAAATGCTGCCTGCATTCAAATAAATTGATGTGACTTTGTTTTCTCCCCATTTTAATTAAAACATAGCCGATATATTGTCGTTTTTTTTTTTTTTCGTATTCATTTTCCTACCTCATCCCCGCTCAACAAGAACCTCACAAGGCAGGCCAAGTTCAAGCGCATCTCTTAAGCCTACAGCGTCCTCACATACCCCTGAGAGCATTTGGCTTAGACTTCAATTAAAATTTAATCAAAAATTATCTTTTATAAAATTTAGCTATTTTATTTTTACAATTCTAAATAGTAGACTCAATAATTCTTTAGTTATTTTAATAAAATATTAATATATTACAAACGAAGAATTCAGGACGGATGGTGGTGTAATCGGATGGAGACAGGTGGGGTTGTCGGGTCAGATGGAGATAGACGGTGGTGTGGTCGGATGGTGGACGGGTAGGGTCGGACAAGGGGGGAGGGGGGAGAGAGGCCGGACGGGGACGAGATCAAACGGGCGAGGGACAGCGAGGTCGCAAGAGGGACGAGATCGGATGATGGAGCTCGGAGAGGGACAAGATCGGACGAGCGACAACTATTTTCCAACTTCGTCTTCATCTGTGGGGGACCTTCGTCGACATCTGCACGCAAGGGGGGCTTCGTCGACGCCTCAACGAAAACATGGGTGAGGGACGGCGGGGTCGCGAGAGGGACGAGATCGGATGGCGGAGCTCGGAGAGAGACGAGATTGGATGGGCGACGGCTATTTTCCAGCTTCGCCTTTGTCTGGGAGGACCTTCATCGACGTTTACGTGCAGGAGGGTGGGCTTCGTTGACGTCTCAACGAAAACAGGGCGAGGGCTTCGTCAAAAACAGCTGTCAAAATAGGGGTGCCCTCGAATGCAATTCAGTAATAAAAAATAATTTTAATGCTAGCTAAAGTTTTACCTGACTAGCTAGATTTGTTGAGCCATTTTGCAATTCATCAAAATACTATAGCATTTAAAGAGGCCGCTATGGACTCTTTTTATGCCATTTAATAGAATGACTGGCTATATTTTAATTATAGCCAACCCACTAGGAATGCTCTAAAAGCGTCAAATCTAATCTCTACAACGAAAAGCCCTCGTGTTCAACTAGTTCCTCATTGTTGGACCGTATTAAGGTTCAAGCCCACTCACGCCTGCATGAGCAAGGCCGAATGTTATAATATTATTTATTTTGAGCTTGGTTCACATAGTTTTAAAATGAAATATGACATTTCATGGTCTGCACTACATTATAAGCCTCCTCTTTTTTCTTTATTTCTTACGATATCGGACAACTCTGCATTCTCTCTCTTTTGTCATACATTGAATCATATACTAATGATTATCCACCATTTTGGCATCTTCTTTTAAGCTAAAGATGGCTGCTCTACGTTCATTCATATACCATTGATCGCCCTGTGCCACCTCTGAGCCCTCACATGGTTGAAGTCTTTTCTGTCCCCCCTCTATCACACAGGCTACACTAGCTACTCCTCAACTTGGTTCGGGTGACTTCATTTGAGTTATTCTAGCTCTGATCGCACTGTTGGACTGTGTCATGGCCCATGCCCGCTCGGGCTTGCATACGTGAGGTCGCATGTCAAAACACCAAGAAAATTGTGTACATTTTCATTCTCCTTCTCTTGATTAACGAGTATAGATTAGAACAATAGAATATCCGGTAAGTTCATCCCAAAACTTTCACAATTCATTATAGTAATGGACTACTGAGTGGCCGAGTTGCTTGTAAGCACCCAAAGGTGTATTCAACTCATAAATTCTAGGACTGTTTCCTATCTAAAACGTTGTCGAATATCATCCCACGTGTCTTTCACATTATCAAGTTAAGGGACAAATGTGGATCAAGGGTGTTATGAATCCATCCCACAAGTGTGGAATTAACCGTCACCCATAAGGACGCTTTAGGTGTGTCGTCCTTTGGTTTGGTAATGGTCCCATCAAGGAAACTTAATTTGTTCTTTTCATGAAATTTATTACGCATCAAGTGAACCATTCATTGTAGTTGTTACCACCAAACACAATAAGACATTGTAATTTGTGGGCTACGAGAGGAATGGAAGTAGAAGGGTGAAATGGAGTCAAGGGGGTTTGGTGGTCTTGTCATCACCTATGATGAGATGGTCAAAGAGCGCGATTGTTGAAAGACAATTGAAACACAAATTGTCAATTGCATTGTATTCTCCTTCTCTATAAAGGCTTTAATACCATAAAGAGATCAAGGAAAAAAATTCATGCATTTGAATGTGCCCTCAGCCATGGATATATACAACTCTATTCTATTTTAGAAGCGACATTACATAAATGACAAAGCTAATCTAGAAAATAAATTAAATACAACAATGATACAATGCATTTGGAAGAGACAACACAGCTTGGGGATACAACGTGTCTAAGACAACATTTACAAAGATAATATCTGGATATTATATAAAAGAAATGAGAAATGGTATTTGATGTTTTAGTTAAGTGGAATTGGGCATGCCGGGGTTAAGGCAAGGCAACTAGAGATGGGCGAGATAGCGAGGGCTTGTTCTGTCTGCCCACCTTTGTCGTGGTCCAGTGGACTAATATGTGCGAAGAGATGACAGGTTTGTTCCATAGATGGAGTAGTGGATGGAGGTGATGGGCGATATGGCCATAAGTGACTGCTACAGGTGATTGTATAGTCCTAAGCAAGGGTATAAAATGGACCAATCTAGTCCAGTCCATCGTGGAGCAAGCCTAAATGGGCAGTCCCATTTAGGCTCATAATTTATACGGACTAGAAATCTGTTGGACCAATCCAGCCCGCATATGGACTAGACCGGTCCATTTTTTTCAACAAACAATTAGTTTTAAATTGGCAACAAGAACAACAAGTGTTGAACCCCATTTTGATCGGGTTAAAATGCAACCGTACTTAGTGAATGGCCACAAGGCTAAGAACCACTTTGGGAGACCTTAAAATGCCTCAAGGAAAGCACTAAGTGATAAAGGATGAAATTTGAAGAATAATGCATGTCATCACCCATTTTTGACCGGGCTCGTACTGGCTTTTGTGAAAGGACTCCATACGAGTTCATTTAGTTGATGTTATAGTCATCCCTGCACAAGGCTCACACAAACCATAAAAGAAAAGAAAAACAGAGTCGCCACCAAACAATTTAGAGGTGTGATTGGGCACCTAGAAAAGATAAGGTCTACAGTTCCAGAGATTAAGGTTTGGGAATCGGTTACGTGTGGAGAAGGAATACGAATTTTTGCACCTCCACTGCACCCATTATTAGTACCTAGTCTTGATCTATGGGTGTTTGCTTGCATTATTCAAAAAGAAGTTATTTTTTGTATATTTTTAATTTTCGGAAGAAGGGAGTTTTTAGGATATATGCCTTAAAACAACAAAAAATATTTTAAAATAAATAAAAGGGGACATTCTAATTTTAGAATAAAAATGTGGGATCTAGGCTTATGTGACAATATTGCATTTTTTAAGGAAAATAAAAGTGATTTTATTTTTTAGAAAAGAAAATAAAAACAATTTAAATTCAAATAGGAAAATACTGCCACAATTGATATTGACCTAGGCAGACTAGGATATGAGCATCTAGGGCTCAACCCTCATGACCGCCCAGGTCTTGTTGTAATTTTTCTATAAAATGTGATTTTTGTTTGAACCTTTTCTATTTTTGAAGAAAAAGGAATGAGAGTTAAAAGGAAACCATTTCACTTTAAAACATTTGAGCAAATAAGTTTTAACAGTTTAAATATAAAGAAATTAAAGAGAAAAACCTGGGTGGTCTTTTTGTGACCGAACTTGGAAATCTTTCTCCAAAAGTTCCCCTAAAAGTAAAAAGGCTAGAAAGAAAAATGCACCTTTCCTTCATTGTTTTAAGTCTTTGGTTTCAACGTTTCCAGAATGCTTCCTCCGTGGCTTGGAACGTCCCCTTTAGCCGCTTGAAGACAAGAACAATTCTGGATGCCTTTCCCTAATGGGTGTTAAATGAGCATGTCGGGCTGGGCCGGGCTCAGCCCGCACGGGCGCTTTTAAACAAAAATTCTGGTCCGTTCATTATTACTATTATAATAATAATAATAAATAATAATTTTCATTATTACTATTTATTATTATTATTATTATTATTATTACTACTACTACATATATTAATTATACAAATAAATTTAATAAGTATACTATGGCCTAATAGTTAGGTGTTATTCATATCTTGGAGGAGGTCCAGGGTTCAAGTTGCACTAATAGCATATTTTGCAAAGGATTTTTTAGCATTTTAGAGGAGTTAGGGTGGGCGGGCTGGGATGCTTACTCCGGCGAAACCGGGTGGGCTCAAATGTCTTGTGGTGGGAGGGGGCATGGGCCTGTATATGCTATGGCCCGCGGGCCAGCTTGTAACCATACGGGCCAAGCCCGTTTAAACCGTAGCCCGCTGGCCACAAACAGTTTAGGCTCGTATTGAAATGGGCTCACATTTGACGACCCGACCCAGCTCGTTTTACGGGCCACTAGCCCGTTTAACACCCCTAATTTCCCCTTAGAAAATACGTATATCTCTCTCTTTTGATAATTCGTGTCCTCCTCCTCTGATCCTTGATCTGATACTTGATAATCGCCCTCCCCCCGAGTATCCCTTGGCTAGTCATTAATTACATTCTTATATTTTCAATAAGTCAAATGGATGTCCCGAGACCTCATTATGGCTCCATGTTCCCGCGTCTGAAAAATAAATAAAATTGCTTGGGATTAATTTAATATTTTGCTGTATCTAGATGCTTCAGCGAGTAAGGGCTAAATGCACTTTCGGGTGTATTGGTGCCGTTTGAAAATTAATGGTTATGCAGTCCCCAGGGTTAACTGTGATGTCTCGAGGATTATTTATTTAATTATGAGACTCCTTGTCCGTATGCTTAAAAATGGAGTCACAAGACACTGTTCGTAATTAATGCACTCGAAAAAAGGATTTTCAGAGTCGTAATGTGTTGGATTCGCTTCCAGGATGGTAGAGGTGTTACCTTTAGAGTTTTTTCAGATTATTGGAGCTTATTCTAAGTCATGGGGATGATGTCTGAGCCTGGGCTTATTCCGAATTGTTGGGAGATAACCCAGATGATTGAAGCTTATTCCTAACTAAGGCTCTTTATTCCATAGCAAGGATAGCAAGGATCCTTTATTCTGGATAAATGGAAGGCTCAGATCCTTACTCTGTGCTAAGGCTCCTTATTCAGTATTAAAGATAGCTCAAATCCGAGCTCTGTGCTAAGGCTTCTTATTCCAGATCAGTGGATGGCTCAGATCCTTACTCCGTGCTAAGGCTCCCTTATTCTGGATCAGTGGACGGCTATTACTTCGTGCTAAGGCTCCTTATTCCGCATCAAGAATAGCTCGGATCCTTCCTCTGTGTTAAAGAATAACTTGGATTGACCATGATGATCTAGATTTTGACCTTGATGTTCTGGATTTGACTAGGGACATTGACTGTCCTTTCAAGTTGGATTTTTTTATGACCAAAATTGTTTTGGCCATAACTTCTTCGTTTTAAGCTGGAATTGAACACAGTCAAGTACGTTAGTCTCCGAATTTCATATTCCATCCTTTGGTACTGGCCTTGGGGCATTTTAAGGTCTCCCAAAGTGGTCCTTAGCC
Source organism: Taxillus chinensis (assembly GCA_023512835.1). Taxonomy (NCBI): domain Eukaryota; kingdom Viridiplantae; phylum Streptophyta; class Magnoliopsida; order Santalales; family Loranthaceae; genus Taxillus; species Taxillus chinensis. The sequence goes on from CM042084.1 coordinate 38,025,579, forward strand.
TTGTGGCCCTTCACCAAGTATGATTGCGTTTTAATTCGGTCAAAATGGGGTTCAACAGCTGCCCCTCTTTGTGCATTGTTCATATACAAATGATATGCAAAGATAACCAAACACCCATTTTGAAGGGTAAGGTCTCTTAGTTCTCTCTTTTTTCCATAAGAGTTGATTCCTTGGAGCTTGGCATTGTTGTGACCTCTTTGGTTTATGGTGGTAAAATGACATCTTAGGTCAAAATGGTCAGCTTCTAGAGCTATGGAAAGAAAACAACATCTTCCGTTGAGATGACATCTTGGGTCGATAGAATGAAAAATCTCTTGGATGCCTTTTAAAGCCAACGGATGAGCACGACTTATATAGCCATGCATAACAATCTCTTGGATTGATTGATATTGGCATCTTGGGCTATATACGACATCTTGGGTTGAAAAATGAGTGATCTTTTGGGTCAAATGTGACATCTTGGGTCGAACAGCTTCTAAGACTGGAGGAATGGCTTCTTGGGCTGGATGTAGCGACATCTTGGGTCGATTAGCTTCTTGGGCTATGTAATGACATCTTGGATCGAATAGTTTCTTGGAATATATGGATAGCTTCTTGGGCCAAGGGAGTGACATCTTGGGTCAAATATGACATCTTGGGTCGAATTGCTTCTAGGGTGGGAGGAATGGCTTCTTGGGCCAATGCAATGACATCTTGGGTCGAATACAACATCTTGGGTGGAATACGACATATTGGGTTGATGGATGACTCTATAATGACTCCCTTTATGAGTTCACTCTAAGAGATCACTCTCCGAGATTACCACCTAAGAGTCATGTGTTAGGCTTATGATCTAGGCCAGTCGAGTTTTAGTTCTTTGATTTTGAAATGGTGCTCTGTTTATCATGGGTGAGTCCGCATCTATCTTCAGAAATGATCTCTATAGCCTGACTATTGGTGGATCATAAGATGATCCCTCACGCCATTCTGAAGTGTAGTCAAACTTGTAAGTAAGAAGAGCAAACATGCTAGGATATATGCTAATGATGCATGTAGATGCTATTTCTTTTGAGAATGATGTATGGGTGCATGTGATTTTGTGATTGAGTTTTGTGAGGTTTTTCTTCCTTTGTTGGGGAATGAGGCCAGTATGTGTTTTGTGCCTTTTGCTCTCTTTGTTGCAAGAGCTCGGGACTTTGGTATCACTTTGCGTTGGCACCCCAAAAGGTAAACTGATTTTCTTCTAGGGAAGAAGAAGTTGGGTGATCTTCACTTCATATTGGGTATGCTGGGAATATTTGGATGTGGCATCTAGGGCCAATGAAAAGTGACATTGAGGGTCAAAGTGGATGGACATTGAGAAGATGACTTCTAGGGTTGAAAGGAGATAACTTCTAGGGTCAAAATTGGTAGCTTGATCTAGGATCCCTTTACGAGTTCACTATAAGAGATCACTCTACAAGATTACCTTCCAGTATCATAGGATTGGTGACTTGACCATCATGGTTGATTTTCTGAAAAGAGGCTGTTAGGGCGTAACTACTTTGGTGTAGCTGCTTCTTGGGCATAGATGCTTCTAGGGCACCTTTTAAGGGAAAATGATGATGCTCTTTTGCCCCAACTTGAGGAGCTCCTTTGCTAATCATTAATACCTTCTTTAGATAATACAGTACCTTTTTGAAAAATACCAATGGTAGACCTTATTGGGGTGGGGTAAGCAATTCAAAAAGGTTTATTAAAATCATTTTTCTATAAGAAGATTTTCAAAAAAGAACTTTGATTTTAAAAATAGATTTGTGATATAGTCATAACTTGTTTCCCTCTTATGGCGAAGGCAAGAGCTTCTACATAGTTATCTGAATGTATCTAAGATTTAGCCTTAGCCTTCCTTGTGGTTGCAGGGGCCGGCTAGTTTGCTCAATTTCCTCCTTGGGGAAGCCTTGGTTACCCTAGGGATCTTGTGCCTATTGGAAGGCCTGATGATCAAGTTGAATGACATTAAGGTCTTGGCCTTGGTCTTCATTCATGCTTGCCCTTTTAATTTTGTTGGGCTTGCCTATGACTTTTTCAGTGTTCCTTCTGCCTTGTAGTTAGCTTTGTATTTTACCCTTGATGTACTCTTGGGCTAACATCAAGTCTACTTTAAATTTTCATTGGCCCTAAAAAGCCTCCTTTCTAACCATGACGTTCTATCTTGCTTTGACATAAGGTAAGTAAGGTAAGTGCTCCAACCCGCCCAAAATGATTCTATTCTTATCTTTGCACACTGTTTATATACAAATAATGTACAAAGAGGGGCAGCTGTTGGACCCCATTTTGTCGGGTTAGACATACACATTTAGACTTCTTTTCTATTTGTTAACCATTTTCAAAAAGGCTTTCAAATGCCAAAATCTAGTCCCAGGTGATAGAGAATCAAAATCCAGAATCAGCACCTTCGACCGCACTCAAATCCGAGGTCAAATGAAGAAGTTATAGTCAAAACTGTGTTTTGACCACTAATGGCAATAAACTAGCGGCCAATATTTAAAATGACACTCCGGATCAGGTCACAAATTCCATACTCTTAATCCTCTCATAATTCTAAGAATTTTGACATATATTTTGCATATATTCGCTCACAGAGCTTATCTTCAAAAAATAAAAAAAATATTTTTTTAATAATAAAGCAGTTTAAGGACGCGCAGTACAGGCTTGGTGCAAAAATAAAATTATTTTAAAATAAAAATAACACAGAGACGTTAGTAATGATGCTCTAAGTCCAAGAATAATTTTTTTGACATTTTTTGAAATCTGAGTCGCCTTACCGATCCTAAAAATCAAAAACATCAGTTAATTATCCAATTGAAAATCCTAACCGTGATCTTTTATTTTTTCCTGTCTACCCTAGTCCACATGTCGGCTATTCATTGGTTTAAGAATAATAAAAAAAACAAAATCAAAAAAGCAAAACGGGAAAAAAAAAACAAAAGAAAATAAGAAAGCAAATTAAAAAAAGGAGAGTCAACTCTCATCTCTCTCCCGTCTCTCTCACACCACCCACAACGCAACAGCGATGCAGATCTCCTCCCTCACGCCCGGCCATGGAATCAGAGGCCCCATACACGCACGACCATGCCTGTCAGCCACAGCCCACGCCTTGCTTGCCCATGACCTGTTCTACCCAAGCCAAGGCAACCCACCCAAGCCGAAGGATCGGCCATGCCAAGCCATCTCCAAACCTCATTCTCGCCACCTCAAACTAATCCCAAACCCTAAGTCTCAATTTCTATATAAACCCCAAAATTGAGCAGTGATGGGGGAGGCTCTCACAATCTATAAAAAACCCAACTATAATCCATCTTATCCCACCTCTAAAGAGTCTCCCCGGCCGGAAACCACCACTCCGGATGTCACCGTTGCACCCCCAGTCCTACACGATTCATCCTTCTCCTATAAAGGCTTGCTAGATGCTATGACGCTGTCACCACAAACAGCCAACGCAAACCGCCTCTACTCCTCCACAATGTCGATGCAACAACCACCCGACATCAAGTGCTACAACTGCGGCAAGCCTCTGTCCCAACCATGGAACACCACAACCGTCCTCGGCGTTACCACACCAATTATCGGCCGTTCCAGTTTAGCTGTGACATGCGAACACCCACGATTGTCGGCCTTCCCAACGACGCTTCCGTCATGACCTGAGCCGCCGCTCCTTGCCAACATAGTTGCGTGATGAACCCATTTTATATGCATTTTTGGTATGTGTTCATCCCCTATTTTAATGGATTTTAGAGTGTTTATTGTGTTTGTGTTATGTTTTATTTGATTAATATGTGTTTTTAGTATTTTTGTCGTGTTTTGGTGTGTTTTGTGTATTTTGGTGTGTTTTGTAGGTACTTGGAGCAATTTGGCCCAAACAAAGCTGAAAAAGGGCAAAATTGGCATCAGATAATGTTAGACAACTAAAAAGTACTTTACACAGGCCATGGCCGCGCAGTGCCTGACCATGGCAGGCGTCTTTTACTGTTCACGACGAAGTTCTCGCCGTGGCTTCAAAATTAATGGCCGCCGACCTTCACAAATATCCAGCGTACTGTCGCCATAGCCACGAGTTTTGGTGGCCATGGCCTGTGTCGACGACATTTCTCCTTTTTCTTTTTATTTTATATATTTTTCTTAATTATTTTAATGTAATAATTGGGGGACTATATAAGGGCCATGTTTATGTTAGAATTAGGGATTCTGAACCATTGGGGAGCCGTCCTTGGCAACCCAAGAACCTTAGCTTTGATTTTAGATTTCTCTTTTGATTTTGGAGAATTTTATGTGATTCTGGATAAAGAACACATTGGTTTTGGGTGAGGATCGTTTGTATGCCTTCGTGACAAGTTGGTTCGTCTTCTTTTCTCCCTTTATAATCCCAATTTCATGATTTTATATATAAATATGTTTATTCAAATTTTCATGGGATAATCCGTTCTTCCTAGGGATTGGGGTAGCTTAATCCCAATTTCTTGATTGTATGAGTTTTTATTTAATTATTTCTTATCTTTCTCATAAACGATTTCATTTTATTAATTGAATCCGTGTTTGGGCGTCGCAAACCTATTACATGTCTTGGATAATTGGGGGAAGGACCGAAAGGTGAACCTCGATTATTGGAACTATAGAATGAGACCTAGGACTTGCGTGTCACGAAAGTAGTTCGTGATCCTAGGAGGAATCATGGTTGATCATCTATTAATGGGTTTGATCCTATTTCAGCGGGTCACGAGAGTAGGCCGCTGCTGGGGTTAGGCACGCTGCTATTTGTGCGAAAGCCATTGACAGTTACATTAGGATCGGCCACCTTCACGTGTTAGAGAATTAATAGGAATAATTAATTAAACCATACAATTAAGGATTGGAAATTGTGGTGAACCTCAGCCCCTAGACCTTTATTCCCTTATTTTTCCTTTTCTCTAGGATTGTTTTATTTTATTTATTTTATTTTATTTATTTTATTTTATTTTATTTTAATTATTTATTTTTATTTAATTTCTCTACCATTATTTGCTTAGACAATAGGAGCGCAATTAAGTTATAAATTTCCAACTGTGTCTTTATGGGATCGACCCTGACTTACCCTTCTACAGGTTAGTTAGGTTTATAAATATTATTTTGAGAGCATTAGTGCGACAAAAACGCGTTATCATTGCGCTGCATCTCTCTCTTTCCATTCATCTTGGCTTTTGGTTGAAGGTCGGTTCGATCGACTGGGTTGAAGAAGTTTTGTTTGCAGTGTCTTTAGTTTTAACTATGATTCGTTTGAATTGTTTGGGATCTTGTTTTGTTGATATCATTTTCCTTTTTGTTGATGTCTCTATGCAGGTTTTAAGTCTCCATTAGTATGTTTTTTTTTTACCATATAAACTCATTGCAATTTATGTATATTGATGTCTCTGTATATCTCTGTTTTTTTACGTCTCTGCATGTTGATGTCTCGTTGGTTATCTTTTCTTTTGTTTTTTACCATATAAGCTCATTTCATCAATAGGCTTTTGTTGATGTCTTAGATGTCTCTATATGTGGTTTTGGTCATGATCTGTTGTTTGGCCCTAGTTGGCCAAGTTTGGGTGTTAATGTGTGTTGCTTTGACCATGATCGGGCTTGTTTGAGACATTGGTGGTTTTGCTTTTGACACTTCGGCCACCTTTATGAGTCCTATGATGCTTTGGTTATTTAGGCGTAAGCTACCTCTGATAATGATTTCGTCTTGGTCAAGTTCTTCTATGATGCTTTTGCCTATATCAAACTCCCATTGTTTGCTTTTGTTTAGGTCGTGGTCAGTGTTTTATTGTTAACTTTTCAGATTGATTCTCTCCAGTCCAGTGTTTCTTTTGGGTATTCTTTTGGGCATTTTATTCTTTTGTGTTTATTTCTTTTTGCTTCTTTTGTTTTTCTCATATGATGATTTGGATGATTTGTTGGTTGCTTAATCATTTATTTTTGCAGGAGTCCCTTACCTACATTTACTTTTTAATGTTTTTTTAATTTTATTTTTATAGTTTACTCTTTTGTAACAAGGTCTCATGTGACCTCTTTCATTTTGTAATATGTAAAAACACAAAATAATAGTGAAAAAGAAAAAAAAGAGAACACAAAAGAGAGAATAAAAACAAAAGAGGAAAAAAGAGAGAGTGATGAGTGTGTTTTATTTGTGGATTACATAATCACACACAACACTTTTGCGTTATTTGTTTTTTTTCTACTTTTATTATTTCTCAAAAAAATATTTTTCAAAAAAAAAAAAAGAAGAAGAAGAAGAAGTTCAAAATAACCTTTCTTTTCTAAATTAAAGAATGTAGTTCTTAAAAAAATAAAACAAAAACAGAACAAAAACAAAATAAAACAAAAAAACAAAACAAAAAACAACAACAAAAGAAATTCAAAATAACTTTCTTTTTCTTTAATGTGGTTTCTACGAAAAAGTGTGCTTTTCAAAAAAAAAAAACAAACCAACAAACAAAAATCAAACACTTGGGATTTATAAACTTGTGTGCTTGTTGAACACTAGTTCCTTTTCTTTATTTGTCATCATTGTAGCATAATTTCTTCTAAAGTCTTAAATAACCTAGATAAACTTACCATTTTTTTGTTCTCACTTAGATTTTATCATTTCTTATTAGACTTATAAATAAAATAGATTTCACTTTGAATTTTAAACAAAATCATAGGATCTCCCTTATAGCCTTAGGATAATTGGTTTTAATTTCAACCTCCATAAATAACTTAGAAAAAAAAAAGAAGAACTTTAGGACAAATTCAACATCACCTTAGAATAATTAACTTCAAGCATTAGTTAAAACAAGTTAGATACCTTCAAAATCTTAAGATAGGTACCGAAAGGGTGTCGTAAGGGTGCTAATTCTTTTCCATGCGTAATCAAACTCTCGAACCTAGCTCTAACGATGTAGATCATTTTTAGGTGACTAATTGCACCCCAAAAATAGTTGGTAGTGACTTTGTATTTTTTTCATCATCATTCGGGTAAAGGGTGCGAGAATCGTTCCTCAAAAGTGGGTTTCCTCCAGACAAAATCCAGTGATGACACCCTTCAATCAAGCCTTTACGTAACAAGCCCAAGATTTGCAAGCGTCTTCTACAACTGAACCCTTGAACATCAATCAAGGGCCAAAATTATCCCAATATTCTCTCTGTTTGAGCTCGAGAGTATCAAGAGTCCAAGATTACCAAACAAGCAGCCAAAATCTCTAATCAAGTCCCAAAGCCTCAAGATTCAAACAATCAAGCATTCTCTCCAACCTAGCCTCTGGGTACTTAGATTCACACTGTTATACCTTAGCTCAGCCCATATACGTTAGCTCAGCCCAAACCCTCTGTCATCACCGGATTTCATCCGGGAGGGAAACCCATTTTTAGGGATGCGGTCCTCCCACCCTTCACCCGAATGGTGATGAAAAAGTAACAGAGTCGCCACCAACTGGTTTTAGGGTGCAGTTGGCCACCTAAAATGGTCTACGTTGTCAAAGACGGGTTCGGGAGTTTATTACGTGCGGGGAAGGATTAGCACCCCTACGATGCCCTTTCGGTACCTATCTTAAGAGTTTGGGAGGTTTCTAATTTGTTTTAACTTTTTAATTTTCACTTGTCTACACTAAGTTTGTTTTTCTAAAGACTTACAATTTCTACTAAATTATTAAGTCCAACTATCCTAAAAGGTCTAAAAGAAACATTAAGTGTTAAGGAAACAAATTAAAGTACAATTCTAAAAGAATGACTATGTCCTAAATCAGTTTTTTATTTTTAAAGAAAACCTAAAAACATTTGCTCAAAGGGTTCTAAAAGAATTCACAAGAGAAAGAAAGAAAAGAAAAAAAGAGGATAACAAGAAACCTGTTTTTGCTTTTTCAATAAAAGAATTTTGAGTTTCTATTTTACAAATTTAAAAAAACTTTTAAGAAAAAGAAAAAAAAGCAATAATAATAATAATAATAATAATAATAATAATTTTTTGTGATTTTAGGAAAAACATTTTTTGTTTTGTTTGTTTTTTTTCTTAGGAAAATACTTTTTTTATGCATAAAATATAATAATGTGTTGGGTGTGTGATAAGGGACATTCACAAAAAAAGAAAAATAAAAAGGAATTCTCTCTTTCTTTCTTTTTTCTCCTTTTTTTTTCTTGTTCTTCTTTTTTTTTTTTTTTTTTTTTTTTTTACTAGACTGGTTTTCATATTACATTTTACAAAATGGAAGAGAGAGGTCACATGACCTTATTACAAGGACTAAGAAATGTAATAATACAGGGAGATAACCGAAAATAAAACACAAAAGACATCAAATAAAGATATCATCCCGCAAAACAATGTTATTCCAGTCATTTAATAAAAAACAGAGCTAAACACCAGCCACAACGCAAAAACAGTGTTAGTTCAATCGTTCAATGAATCTGAAACTAACAGCCCGAGATTGATACTTTCACACAGGACTTGAAACGATGACATCAATATAAACACTAAAAAGGCACAAAAAAAGGGGTGGAGAATAAAGTATCAGAGAGAAAACACCATGTGCGATTCACTACACCTCAACGTAGGCAATGAGTGAAAAATCATTATGAACATGCATAGCCTAGAAATCAGAATCTAAATAAAAAAACATCAGACAGACAGCAACTGAAACCATGACTATATCCCTTAAACAGAAGCTAAAATTGTAAATGAATGAAAGCAAAAGAGGTTCAAACGTGGACAGAAAATATGGATCAACGTTCATGGTAAAAAAATAAAAATAAAAAAGCAATGAAAACTCATGAACTAATGCCTACAAAACCCAATGAACCAGTAGAAACCAAGACACTATATTCACAACTAAAAAAAAGTGGCAATGCAACCAGTGAAATCATGGATCTTCCTTCATGGTTGCTTCAAAAACTGGTGATCAAAGGACAGAAGGGACAACGGCCACTAAACCGGTCACGAAGTAATCGCCGACCCAATCACCAATGATTAATAAGAACACTCAGATGACAAACCAGATTATATGGAAACCAATCAAGTAAAGAGTCCCAGACATTTTTCACTAGAAAACAGGTAAGCAGATTGGGTTGAAACTGGAAGTGCATATCGAAGACAAGCAGTGAGCTTTAGATAAAACGGATAAACAAAATTAACACTAAAAGAACTAGTAACGCACAGACCCAAAACAAACGTTCTTCCCTTCGAATGCGTGAAATGGGTGTTGTCTTCTAGCTTCCTTGGAAGTCAGAAGAGATGCAGGATGGTGTTGTCTTCTGTCTTCAATGGAATTGAGAGACGCAGGGTGGTGAGGGCTCAATAGGACAACGTCGCGACTGTGTGGAAACGGCAGCTCTGGGGGCGACTAGAGACGTCGTTGGGGTGGCCCGGGGTCATGTCTTGATTGAGGTTGTATCACCGCTGGAGGACCGAGGCATGTCGCAGTTGAAGCAACTGGCCCTGGTTGGTCGGTGTGATTGCGCCATGGGGGCTGGAGCTCGCATAAGAGGGAGGCTTCGCGGTCAAGGCGGCCTCAACAAGGTGGGTTGAGACGGCGGCGGATGGCGCTGGCAGCACGAATTTCGGCCAGCGGGGGACTCTCTATGGAGATGGAAGGAGAAGATGGTGGAGGTTGAAATTTGATCGGGAATTTTGGATTCGAGAGCCCCCCTTTGGTTGTTCGATCTTGAGGTTTATATAGGATAGGACTAGGGTTTGGGGTTTGATTGGGCTGGCGTGGAGAGATGAGGCATGGGCGTGAACTACCTGGCCGGGCGTGGCTGCAGCGGCAAAAGGGAAAGCTGGTTTTAGAAAAGCAGGGGAAGGATGGGAAGGAGAAAGGATAAGGAATCTATGCCCAAAGCAACCTCTGCGCCTGGGGAAGAAAGGACGCGCGCTGCGTGAAAGAGACGAGACGGGTCTGCGTCGCTGCGCTCTGTGTTGTGCGTCGGGTGAGAGAGACGGGAGAGAGACGGAGACGAGAGAGAGAGAGAGAGAGAGAGAGAGAGAGAGAGAGAGAGAGAGAGAGAGAGAGAGAGAGTTGACCCTTGTTTTTAATTTTGTTTTGTTTTGTTTTTTTGTTTTTTTTTGTTTATTCTGAAACCAATAAATAGATGACACGTGGACTACGGTAGGCGGGAAAAATAAAAGGATGACGGCTAGGGTTTTTTTAAAAATTTTCAATTAGATAATTTTAACTGATGATTTTTGGGTTTTTAAGATCAGTAAGGCGACTCTGATTTCAAAAAAATCTCAAAATAATTATTCTTGGACTCGGGGCGTCGTGACAAATGTCTCCGTGTCATTTTTATTTTAAAATGATTTTATTTTTGCGCCAAGCCTGTATTGCGATTATTTATTATCGAAAAACGTAATTTTTGATTTTTATTGAAAAAGGCCTCGGGAGCGAATATATACAATATATATGTCAAAATTCTCAGAACGATGAGTAAAATGAGAATATGAGGTTCGTGACCTGATCCGGAGTGCCGTTTGGAAAGTCAATCACCGTTTTAACCATAGCTAGCGGCCCGAACACTGTTTTGACCATATCTTCTTCGTTTGACCTTGAATTTGAGCACGGTCGAAGGCGTTGATCTTAAAATTTGACTTTTTATTGCCCAGGACTCGCTCTTTGGCATTTGGAGACCTTTTTGAATAATTTCTTGAAATCGGGCATTTGCGGTTCAGTGGTCACGACTCTGTCGTCCTGTAAAATTTCAACAAATCGAGGCAACACTGAGGAAAATTGAATTTGATAAAATACATCCAACACGGAGAAAATAGGGTCCAACACCCTCAAATCATTGTAAAGCCGGGTCGAATGCTATACCTAGATAGTTTAGATAAACTTTGGGAGTGTTCCCCTTAAAAGCTTTTACCTCTCTCAAGCGAGAAAACAAGTGGTGATTCTACATTGCATAATTATGTTTCAAAATTCATTTTCAACAAATTTTATTTTTAAATTCAACTGCTTTGTGTGCATTACTTTCAATAAAATGCTTATGCCCCAACTGAGTTTCCCAAGGTGTCACTTGACAAGAATGCCCCGACTACGCAAGAAAGGGTTCCCTGATTGAATGAACCTACTCCCCAACTAAAGCCAAAACGACCATCCAGGAATACAATGACCTCCTAGCAATGTTTAATTGATTTGGAATAGTTTCTTGAGCATTTTGACATTCTGAAGAAATTAAGCAAGCCTCCCCTAGCAACCAGAGCACCTTCGACTAAAGAGTTTTCGGATGAGACCTGAATCTCATTCCCCAACTAGTCCATATGAATTCCAACAGCGCCAAGCCACAGTGGTTTAAGCTTCCTTTTTACATAAAATTCATCATACATCCTAGACATGCACCTCATAGGATAATTGCATTCCATGCATTACTTGCATACATTCATCATTTTCTTCAATTTCAAGAACGTTGTCGCCTATAAAGATTTTAAGAGATCATCCTCAACAAGCTTCCCAGAATGACCAAGCCCTGAAGGCATCCATTGTTCGACTATAGAAGTCATTCTTTGTGATTTCCTAAGCCCTAGAAGCATCCATGACAATCAAATAAATATCTTATTCTTCTTTTTCAGGTAATCTCGTAGAGCGATCTCATTAAGTGAACTCGTAGAGGGAGCCTATATTTAGCAATTTTATTCAAGCAATCATTGATTCATTTCTAGGCCCTATATGCCATTTTAGTCCTCCTCAACCTTAGAAGTCATCCCCAGTACATATCCTTATCTTTTTTATCCCGTTGGGAAGTCTGCAAGTAATTCTCTTGCACCTATCCATCCTTTATTTTTCATCCTTTTGGGAAGTCCACCAGCAATTCCCCGGTACATATTGTCACGCCCTGAGGATTCAGGACGTTTCTCAGTGGCACGATCTAGAAATGTATTCGTGCTTCTTATAGGAGAGGGGTAGGTTGAAGCATAGACGGTGTGCAGCGGAAGGCTCTAGGCAATTCATAGAGGAGCATGGATGGAGCTCCTTTGGAGTTCAGACGTGCCGACCTGGTTGAATGCGGGAAGCACGCCACTAGTCAAGGACTTGACGTTAAAGAAGGAATTTGGCCATCCTTACACAAACTGGTCGAGAATTGGAGCCGTTCTTCTGATGAGCCCGGTGGCAGGGCGAAACCGGTCTACATGCGTTTCAACCCTCAAAGGCTAAACTTAGCGGACCATGTATAGAGAAGCTAAATGTCGTAATGGGTTGAGAGGCATAGGAAATCTGACCCCGTGACAAGTTGTATCAGAGCTGAACCAGCCCATATACTGAAGACTCGCCGAGCACTCTTGCGAGTAGCGTGATCCCAAGGTGGGAGCTCACAGAGGTGAGTCGACCGGAAGTGTCTTGAATGCTTCACGTCCATAGAGTTGGAGCATCCTAGAGTGTGATATAGAGTTGGGCAAGAAAGTATGAAGGAGCGCGTCAGAGCGATCTTGGAAGCCTCCTATCCGTTGGATATTGGGCGAGCATGGAACATCTTGGTAAAGGTGTTGCAGCCTGCAGGGAAGTGATGTCCAACCAGTTGTCATTGAGTGAGCAGGAGGGTATCGAGGTGAAGATGTCCCATCTTGTGGGGAAGCAATGTCAACAACCGCAACGAGAACGTTGCGAGAATTGGGTGGAGGAGAATGTCATGCCCCGAGGATTCGGGACGTTTCTCAGTGGCACAATCCAGAAATGTATTCGTGCTTCTTATAAGAGGGGCAGGTTGAAGCGTAGGCGATGTGTAGCGGAAGGCTCTAGGCAGTTTGTGGAGGAGAATAGATGGAGCCCCATCGGAGTTCAGATGTGCCGACCCGGTTGAATGCGGGGAGCACGCCGCTAGTCAAGGACTTGACATTAAAGAAGGGATTTGGCCATCTTTACACAAACTAGCCGAGAACTGGAGCCATTCTCCTGATGAGCCTGGTGGTAGGGCAAAACTAGTCTACGTGCGCTTCAACCCTCAAAGGCTAAACTTAGCGGACGGTGTATAGAGAAGCTAAGTGCCACAATGGGTTGAAAACGCAGGAAATCTGACCTCATGATAAGTGGTATCAGAGCCAAACCGGCCCGTATCCTGAAGATTCGCCAAGTACTTTCGCGAGTAGCGTGATCCCAAGGTGGGAGCTCACAAAGGTGAGTCGACCGGTAGTGTCTTGCACGCTTTGCGTCCATAGAGTTGGAGTATCCTAGAGTGTGATATAGAGTTGGGCAAGAGAGTACGAAGGAGCGCATCAGAGCGATCTTGGAAGCCTCCTATCCATTGGACATAGGGTGAGCAGGGAGCATCTTGGTAAAGGTGTTGTAGTCTGCAAGGAAGTGATGTCTAACCAGTTGTCATTGGGCAAGCGGGAGGGCGTCGGGGTGAAGATGCCACATCCTATGGGGAAGCGATGTTAATAATCGCAACAAGGACGTTGCGAGGATTGGGTGGAGGAGAATGTCACGCCCCAAGGATTCGGGACATTTCTCAGTGGCACGATCCAAAAATGTATTCATGCTTCTTGTAGGAGAGGGGTAGGCTGAAGCATAGACAGTGCGCAGCAGAAGGCTCCAGGCAGTTCATGGAGGAGAATGGATGCAACCCCTTCGAAGTTCAGACGTGCCGACCCGGTTGAATGCGGGGAGCATGCCACTAGTCAAGGACTTGACGTTGAAGAAGGGATTTGATCATCCTTGCACAAACTGGTCGAGAACTGGATCCATTCTCATAATGAGCCCGGTGGTAGGGCAAAACCAGTCTACGTGCGCTTCAACCCTCAAAGGCTAAACTTAGCGGACCGTGTATAGAGAAGCTAAGTGTCGCAATGGGTTGAGGGGCGTCGGAAATTTGACCCCGTGACACTATCTTCAATTTTTAATTTTACTTTCGAGAAGTCCGCAGGCAGTGCCCCTGTACCTATCCCACCTTTCTTTTCCATTCTTTTAGGAAGTCCACTGACAGTTTTCCGGTACCTATCCTCAGTTTTTAAATTTACTTTGGTACGTCCACAGGCAGTTCTCATGCACCTATCTCACTTTTCTTTTTCATCCTTTCAGGAAGTCTACCGGTAGTTCCCTGGTACCTATCCTCAATTTTTAATTTTACTTTTGGGAAGTCCGCAGGCAGTTCCCCTGCTCCTATTCCACTTTTCTTTTTCATCTTTTCAGGAAGTCCACCGACAGTTCCTCGGTACCTATCCTCAGTTTTTAAATTTACTTTTGAAAAGTCAGCAGACAGTTCCCTTGCACCTATCTCACCTTTTCTATTTTATTCTTTCAGAAAGTCCACCAGCAGTTCTCCGGTATCTACCCTCAGTTGTTAAATTTAATTTCGGGAAGTCTATTGGCAGTTCCCCTGCACCTATCCCACATTTTCTTTTCAATTTCAAGTAAGTCCGCAGGCAGTTATTCCCCTGCACCTATCTCACCTTTCTTTTTCATCCTTTCAGAAAGTCTGCCGGCAGTTCCCCAGTACCTATTCTCAATTCTCAATTTTACTTTTAGGAAGTCCGCAGGTAGTTCCCCTGCACCTATCTCACCTTTCTTTTTCATCCTTTCAAGAAGTCTAACAGTAGTTCCCTGGTATCTATCCTCAATTTTTAAATTTACTTTTGGAAAGTCAACAGGCAGTTCCCCTGCACCTATCTGACCTTTTCTATTTTATCCTTTCAAAAAGTCCACCGGCAGTTCTCCGATATCTACCCTCAGTTGTTAAATTTAATTTCGGAAAGTCCACAGGCAGTTCCCCTGTACCTATCCCACATTTTCTTTTCAATTTCAAGTAAGTCCGCAGGCAGTTCTCCTGCACCTATCCCACCTTTAATTTTCAATTCATGTCGGCTTTAGATGCCTTTTCAATTCTTGTTAGTCATAGATGCCTTTGAAACTTTTGACAACTTTTTGCCCTTTCTAATTCCTGTTTGGCCCTAGATGCTTCTTAAATTTTTATTAGCCTTAAAAGCCTCCTATCCAACCATGACATTCTACCATGCTTCGACATTAGGTAAGTCAGGTAAGTAATCCAACTCGTCCAAAATGATCCCATTCTTATCTTTATACACTGTTTGTATACAAACAATGTCGAAAGAGGGGCAGTTGTTGGATCCCATTTGGTCCATGTTGGACATACATATTTATTTTTCTCTTTTATACTCTTTTTTATTCATTGCTCACTTTGACGTGACCCTTGATTCGAAGGGTGTAACTTTAATGACTTCTTTAAAAAGGCTTTCAAATGCAAAAGAGCTAGACCCCAAATCAAATTTGAAGATCAAAGCTTTCGACCACGCTTAATTCCAAAGCCAAACGAGGAAGTTATGGTTAAAACCGTATTTAAACCGCTAATAGTAATTAACTAGCTACCAATATTTAAAACGACGCTCCTAATTAGGTCATGAATCTCATTTTCTTAATCCTCTCATTATTCTGAGAATTTTGATGTATATATTACATATATTTGCTCACAGAGCTTATTTTTGAAAATAAAAAAATTATTTTTTCTACAATAAAGCGGTTTAGGGACGCACAGTACAGACTTAGCACGAAAATAAAATCATTTTAAAATAAAAATGACACGGGGACGTTCGTCATGACGCCTCGAGTCCAAGAATAATTTTTTTGAGATTTTTTAAAATTCAGGTCATCTTATCGATCCCAAAAACAAAAAAAACAGTTAAAATTATCCAATTGAAAATTTTAAAAATCATAGCCGCCATCTTTTTATTTTTCTCGCCTACCCTAGTCCACATGTCACCTCTTCATTAGTTTAAAAAAAAACAAAACAAAAAAACAACAGAAAAGGAAACAAAAATTAAAATCAAGTCAACTCTCACCTCTCTCTTCTCTCTCCCGTCTCTCTCATACGACGCACAGCGCGGGTGCAGCGACGCAGGCTTCGTCCTTTTGCTCCCCCACGCCCGGCCACAGCACCAGAGGACCACCACGACCGGCCATGCCTGTCAGCCACGCCACGCCTTGCCCATGTCCTGTTCTACCCAAGCCAAAGCGCCTCACCTGAGCCAGATGATGGACCACGCCAAACCCATCATCAACCTGTGTTCTCACCATCCTAAATCGATCCTCAAACCCTAAACTCCACCCCTTATATAAACCCCATGGTTGAAAACTTAGTTACAACATCTTATCACCCTCAATCCCAGAGAGTTCCCCCTGGTGGCCAAAAATCACCTCGCCAGCTGCCGCCCCTATTCCCCCTGCCGGATGGAAGTTGCACCGTCACCACCACCATTTCAAATCCCCATCTAAAACCACAAAAGAAATGTCCCTTTTTCTTGCTTGTTCTTCCCTTCCACCATAATAACCTCCTAAACTGTAGAGTCTGAGGACTTTACGAGTCCCACATCGGTTGGAGAGGAGAATGAAGCATGCCTCTTAAGAGGGCGTGGAGATCTTTCCTGGTACGAGGCCTTTTGGGGTGTCTGTGTGTCATTGCCAAGAACAAAATCGGGGATTGGGCTTGGGCCATGAACCGGACAATATCGTGTTACGAGGGACTTGAGTTATTATAGATGGCATCAAAGCTAGGAACCGGGTCAGTGTGCCATAGTCCCACGAGGATGCAGGCCTCTTAAGGGGGGTGGATTGAAGAGTCTAAGGACTTTGCAAGTCCCACATCGGCTGGAGAGGAGAACGAAGTGTGGCTCTTAAGAGGGCATGGAGATCTCTCCTGGCACGAGGCCTTTTGGGGTGCCTGTGTGTCATTGCCAAGAATAAAATCGGGGATTAGGCTTGGGCCCCAAACCGGACAATATCGTGCTACGAGGGACTTGGGCGGTTACATAAACGTCAACCCATGGCTCTACCATCCCAACCATTGGCTATCTTTCCTTGCCGCGCGTCGACCGTAAATGGTGACTAACCGCCGACAATTTGTCATAACAACTCAGAGCCATTGCTTCTCGCTAGCCCAAATTGCACCTTCCCACAATGACTCTTCCATCGCCGCTGTACCAGCCAGCCAACACTGATTACACCAATCGTCGTGTCCTCGGCCATTCCAGTTTAGCCACGACACCATAGGCCCCGCCGCCGCTACCTCGCACCAACTCAAGTTGCTGCTGGCACAACGTTGTTGGTGTAACACTCTTCTGCCGCGTTTCACTACCTGGTTCCTAGCCTTGCCCTCCGGCCGTCCGAAGAAAATACAAGAAGGTGTTTGGTTTATAGATCTGGTCCGTGCGATATTGTTCTTCCACTTTCCATAGTTGCCTTATTCATTTGTGTTTAAATCATGCTATCATTGCCTGCCGTTTTCATGATTATTTGTTATTAGTGACCTATTTTGGATGCTCGTCCTTGATATACCCTCTCTGGTTTATATGTTTGTCTAGTTTTTTTATTAGGGATTTACTTCTTCTCTTGTTTTTTAAAGACGTATCTCTATTTATCAAAGACTATCTTGTCATTTGTTGATTTGTTTGCTACATGTTTAAAGATTGTATATTCAAGATGTAGGTGCCTGTTTAAACATGTTTTAGAGATTGTCCATGTGATATCTATTCATTGTTTTGATATGCTTGATGACATCCATGGACATGACTGGGTTGTGGATGATCTTACTCTGAAATTGAGGGCATACCCATGGCCGTGGTTAGTAGGTGGAGAGCATAATTTGGAGTAGCTCTGTGCGCTTCTTTTACTGTATGTTTACTTATGGCATGTTTTATCCATCTTATTCTATGCATGCTATTTGTCGTTGTTTTTTAATGAGATTGATGTTTTGGGTTATGTATAATGGCACTGACATTTGTTTTGCATATTTTGTTTTATTTTAGCATTTTCTTCTTATTAATAGCAATTTTGGTTTTCTTGGGGTGATTTTGGTTATTTTTGTAAACTATTTGGGGTTATCCTATTGTATTCCATTATTATGGCTTTGAGCCATTTGTAATTTGTAAACAATCAGAGACAGTGAAAAGAACAAAAAAAATGGAAAGGAAAAAAAGAAAAAAAAGGTGAGATAAAAAAAGAGATAAAAAAAAAAGAAGAGAGACAATATTATTTTATTTTTGTATGTCATTTATCACACACAAACACCTTTATTTATGTTTTTTTAATATTTGTTCCAAAAATGTTTTAAAGTTAGAAATATTTTATTTTTATTTTCTTTAAAAAAAGAGTTTTGTTTGATAGAAACCTAAGAAATAAAAAAACACATTTTTTTAAACACACAAAATATCACTCTTTTTTAAAAAAAGGAAAAAAGAAAAAGGAACAAAAAGAAAAAAAAGACACATGTCCTTTTCCTTTAATTTCATTTCTTTCCAAAATATCACATATGTATTTTTCATCAGTTCATGTTGGATCCCATTTTGTCCAAGTTAGACATACACATTTAGACTTTTTTTCTGTTTGTTAACCATTTTGTACAGATAATTAAAGAGACGTGACCGTTAATTCGAAAGGCGCAATTTTAATAACTTCTTTAAAAAGGCTTTCAAATACCAAAAATCCAGTCCTAGGTGATAGAGAATCAAATTCCAGAATCAGCACCTTCGACCGTGCTCAAATCCGAGGTCAAATGAAGAAGTTATAGTCAAAAATGTGTGATGACAGTTCCAAGCCAAGTGAATGTGTTTTCCTCATCCGAATTAAAGTTAGAGCTTTCTTATCGTTCAGGTTTATCCCTTAGATTTCGTTAGCTAATCCTTTTAGGATCACTCCTTAAATTGCTTAGGCAAATTGAATTCAAAATTAATTTAAGAGAAACTGTAGATAATTTAGGACTTAAGTAGTTTAGAATTGTACTTTAGTTTTTTTTCTCTCTAACGCTTCACATTTCTTTTAGACATTTTAGAATAATTTAATTTAACTTTGACAAAAAACTTAGAAAAAAAAGTGGAAACTCTAAGTCCTTAGAAAAACAAAATCAATTGTAGATAATTGAAATTAAAGTAAAATTTAAAACAAACTAGAAACCTCCAACTCCTAAGATAGGTACCGAAAGGGCGTTGCAGGGGTGCTAATCCTTTCCCGCATGTAACAAACTCCCGAACCCAGCTCCGGCGATGTAGATCATTTTAGGTGACCAACTGCACCCCAAAAACAGTTGGTGGCGACTTTGTATTTTTTTCATCACCATTCGGGTGAAGTATGGGAGAACCGCATCCCCGCAAGTGGGTTTCCCCTCGGGCGAAATCCAGTGATGACACGTAGTGGTCAACATAGCCTCTTGAATAGTTTCTCATGACATCTGTTCCTGCCCTTCGCGATTTACTAGAAAAGGTACTTTCCAAACAGGGATCTCCATCATGTCAGTAAAGGCTCGTCGTCCCGCCTTTCTTAGTTCAGGCAAGTATACTTTCCTCTTGTGATCTTCAGGTATGTCGAGGAGTCTTCTGTATTCCTTCACAATAGGTACAAAATCAATACCATTGAAGTATAAACATCTACATCTTGGCTCCCAAAAGTGAATTGCAGCTTCAAGCATGTCTCTATCAATTGGTAGGTCAATTAAATGCAGTAAAATGCCAAATTACCGGACATAAGTGATCTTCCTTTCCTCTAGCCATTGACTCCATTCGGCACGCAACTCGCTAGTAAAGTCTTGTGATAGTTCTACTGTGACCCAATCTACCTTGTGTACCTCTCCCGGTGGAAAGTCTTTTAGACGGCGTTGAATTTCACCAGATGCTTGAGCTACCTTGGTAGCGGTCTCCTTCTCCCATATACCCTCTAAGAGATGACTAAATGTTGCCATGCACCCTATATGAATGACGTGATATGCAATATGAAAGCATTAGGAGAACAAAATAAAATATATATAGAATAAACAAATAAACGAACATTGGCATTTTACGTAGAGAAGGGGTGCCTTAATACAACTACCCTATAAAACCGAGATTAGCATGGCATGCGTAGTCATACAATATATGGGTCGGTGCCCCTAATAGGCCATTATTTCTCACCCTATTTTATTCGTTGCTCTCCAAACTTCCTCTATAGAGGGCTCCGTACGCCATAAGATTTACCGGAGGAGGGCCTTAAAAGGATGCGCCTTAAAAGGACCTCAAGCTTGAGTAAGGAGCCTGGGGTCCTTTTGCGGATAATGATCAACACGCAGGGCACCGTAATAAATCTCGCTAACCTAGACTGTGATAAAAACCCGAGTATAGGGTTTATGCATGAATGTACAAATTAGGGAAAGCGATAAAACACGACTATCATGGCATCAAAGCACGTATATCAAAACTATCATACAATAATAGTGATTAAGCAAAGTATATAAATGATTAAGCGGAAAATATAAACAATTGAAAGAAACAAGAAATAAACCTCATAATCTTAATGCTAGGCCTAACTCTCTAAGAATAATCGTTAGCAAAGTCGCCAGCTGTCATCACCGGATTCCGTCCGAGAAGGAAACCACTTTTGGGGTGCGATTCCCCTCAACCTTCATCTGAATAGTGATGAAAAATTAGAGTCTCCACTAATTGTTTTTGGGGTGCGATTGGTCACCTAAAATAAAATTAATCTATGCCGCTAGGGATAGGCTCGGGACTTGGTTACGTGTGAGGAAGGGTTGGCACCCCCCCCCCCCCTCCCCGACGCCGTTTTGGTACCTATCATAATAATTTGGAGGTTTCTAACTTGTTTTAACTGTCACTTTAATTTTAACTAGTCTTAAAAGTGATGTTAAATTTGCTTACGACCTAAAGTTTTATCTTTATTTTTCTAAGTTATTTGTTGAAGTTGAATTTAAGTCTAGGTCTCTAAAGGGAAATCCTAATGCTTTTAACTTTTGTTAAAGTTCAAAATTAAATTAAGTTATCTAAAAGTCTAATAAGAGATGGGAAAACTTATGTGAAAACTAAAAGATGGTAAGTTATCTAGGTTATCTAAAAATCTAGGGGCAAGTGTTCAACAAGCTCAAATGGGATCCAAAATTGAATTAATCATAAGTCCTATGTTGCTAAGAGTAAAGAGGAAATGGAAAAAAAATGAAAAGGAAAGCCAAGTGTAAAATCTCAAGGTAAAAAGTTCTTTGAAAACAATTTTTATTTTTGTTATTACTTTTTTTTTTTGAAACACACTTTTAATCTAAAAAGAGTTTTTTTTTTTGTTTTTTTGTTTTTTTGTTTTGTTTTGCTTTTGCTTTTGTTTCTTTTGAAACATTTTAAATTTTTTTTAAATGTATAATCTCTCTTTTTTTAGAAAGATTGAAAATAAATAACTAAATCGAATGCAAATGTGTAGTGTTTGATTATGGCATTCACAAAGTAAAAAAAAACTCACTTTTCTTTCTTTTTTTTTTTTTTTTGCTCTTTTTTTTTGTTTAAAATTTCACTCATTTTTCTTTTCTTCTTTTTTTTTGTTTTTGTTTTTTTTCCTTACTCCTCTTTTCACTGAGTATTTAGTTTACAATATTACAACTGTGCTGGGTCAGGAACCCACGTATACAAACTTCATGGCCATACTAACACTTGCCTAAGGCCAAATAAAAAAAAATAGCAAGCAACGATAAGTTTTACATGTCACTGAAAATAAAATGAAAAGCGACAAGCAACACGAGTTACAAAACACGGTCTAGAGATGTGGTGTGAAACTAAGACAAGCTTACTCAGGAATTATTCAAACAGAACACTAAGAAGCAGTCTAAAGGAAGAAAAAAACCAAAACGTAGACCTGCCATGGACAAAACTTAACATGGTGAGTTCACACAGAACACTATAAAAAACCATGGCCGAAGCTAAGCAAAATGCAGACCAACACCCACCAGACCAACACTCTCCAGTCCTCTACGTTCTCTCTTCTTTGTGCGGATACTATTTTTTTTTCATCACTCTTTTTCTTTCCCTTGCCAAAACACTACTCTCAACTAACAGAGATTATACAAAACAAATACATAACTAATCTACACCAGACCATAATAACACTGGCTGGTTGTCTTCTCTTCTCCCCTTGTAATCTCCAATTTGATAATTAATAATATGTTTCTTCATTATTTCATGGAATAATCCTTTTTCCTAGGGATTGGGAGTAGCCTAATCCCAATATCTTGATTATATGAATTTGTGTGATTATTTTGTATTTCTATCTCATGAATGATTTTATTTTACCAATTGAATCCATGTTATGGGTGTCGCGAATCTATTGCATGTCTTAGATAATTGAATGAAGAATTAAAAAATAAAATTTAATTATCGAAACCCGTAAAATGGCCAAAAGAGAGAGTTTTCATACAAGGTGTTTTCTTGCAATAAAAAGTCCCAGCAATAGTTCTTCATATCATAACTAAGATAACCTGATTTTTGAGGATTTTTCTAAGAGGTCTAACCCCACTTTGCAAATAGTCAGCTCAACAGAAAACCGTTTTTTTTCTGAGATTCAGTGCTAATTTCCATTTTTCACATTTTGAATGAGTGAGAATTTGATTTTCTAGTATTTTTCTTTGAATCCATATGGGAGGGATTTTCTTATTTACATTGTAACTTAAGTAATTAGTTGAAGCATAAACATTTCAATGTAAATAGTCCTGAGTCTTGCAAAACTGTACATCGAATTTGTCCTTCAAATCTATCTTTGAACCTTCGAAACTAACATTCGAAACCGACATTGGAACTTTCCTTCGAACCTTTGAAACTAACTTTCCAAACCGACATTCGAACTGTCCTTCAAACATTCGAAACTAACATTCAAAACCGACATTCAAACCACACATTCGAAACCGACATTCAAACCACACATTCGAAACCTCCAATTCCATATTCGATTCCAACGAATGTTCACTGTCTTGAAGCTCCCTCGAGTCCCCGACCTCACAATTCGCTAAGGTTATTATTTATCGTCATTTTTAGCATGTTCTTCATCTGGAAGCAATCCAACGACCCTCACAAACCCTCTGAAAACTCATAAAACTCATACTCAATACTACATATTAGGTTTTAGTCATATATTATGCACTTTAGTCACAAGATTCAACCCAAAATTGGGTTTTCCCCCAAAACCTAGGGTTCATTTCCAATCCCATAATTCCACCCAAATTATGCATGCTAATCCCACTAGGATTCATGTAGAGAAATAGAGGCTTAGTTTGGTAATGCTGTGCTTTTAAGAGAAGCTGCTTTTAACTGTGCTGGAGAAAAAAGCTAATGTGAAAATAAGCAGGTGAGTGTCTGGTAAAATATGATTTTCAAAGTGTTGAAAAATTTAAAAGCAAGTAATAGGTATTTGGTAAATTAAAATAAACTGCTGCGAAGATATAAAAAGTTAAAAAATACCCTTTTATTATTATATTTTTATTTTATTTTTTAACATTATCCTAATAACCCAACCCCCCCCCCCCTTTCCAGCCCGTCGCCCCCCTCCCCTGCCGCCCCAAGCTAGCCGCCCAACCTCCCCTCCCCGCTGCCCAACCCCATCGCCAAATCCCCCCTCCCCGTCGCCGAAGCCCCCCAAATCCCAAGCCAACCCTACTGTTATCCTCGCTAAGTTCTACGGTCGTGCTTCTAGTTTGGGGTGTACATGCAGGGAAGTTGATGATAATTGGAATTTATATTCCCCACCTATAAATTGTAGTGAAGCTTATGATAATTTCGGCAACCGCAATTTGTTCTATTTCACTGACGATTATTGGAATAGAATGGAGGAAGACGACGAGTACGGTGGTCATGATTTGGGCATCTTCAGTCTGGATGACAACAACTCTAAAAAAATTGCAGTGTTGGGTTTTTGAATTGGGTAATTGAAGCGTAGGTGGGGGAGGATAAAATTGGCATGTAAAAATTTTTAAAACTACTTCTTGATTAAGCAGCTTTTAAAAGCAACCCTGAAATTGCTTCTGCTTTTTATAAAAAAAAAAAATCTTTGATAAGCTCTTTTTTTAAACTTTACCAAACATCTTTTGATGCTTCTACTTATAAAATAAGTAGAAGCAACCTCCCAAAAACATTCCCAAAGTGAGTCAGAATCACTTACCTAAAGTGATTATTTAAGATCCACGAGCTCCACTCGCCGCAAATCACCAAGGCTTCAAGCGCTCTCTCTCTCTCTCTCTCTCTCTTAACACACCAATGCATTAGTGAAACGTGGAAGCTCACTTTCTTTTCCTCATATTTATATTAACTGTCTTTCTTGTTAATTAATCATTAATTAATCAACTTCCCAAATTAATAATTGACCTTTGACCTCCCAGGGTCACAAACTTTAAATTGAGCTCAAATACAATCAAAACGCTCAAAATGATGAGCATATCACTATCCAGATATTTTCTAACCCAATTGACCGCTCAAACGCAAGGTCAACCAACAAACCCCAAGAAAGTCAACAATCGGGCGACTCGAGGCCCCAACCCAAAATTGGGCCCAAGTAATGTCAAAATGCTCACATCGACGGCCACAATACTATATGTTGGACCCTATTTTGTACGGATTGGACATACACATTCACTTTTCATTTTAAACTTCTTTTCTATTTATACAGATAAATAAAGAGATGTTACCGTCGATTCGAGGGTATATTGCAATGACTTCTTTAAAAAGGTTTTCAAACACCAAAAATCTAGTCCCAGGTGGTAGAGAATCAAATTTGAGGATCATCAACACCTTCGACCGCGCACAAATCTGAGGCCAAACAAAAAAGTTATAGTCAAGACCGTATTTGAACTGCTAATGATAGTCAACTGGCAATCAATATTCAAAACGGCACTCCGAATTAGGTCACAAAGAATTTTGACGTATATATTACATATATTCACACGCAGAGCTTATTTTTGAACAAAAAAAATGCTTTTTCGGTAATAAAGCAATTTAGGGATGTGCAGTACAACCTTGACACAAAAATAAGATCATTTTCAAATAAAAATGATACGGGGTCGCTGGTTGTGATGTCCTGTGTCCAAAAATTATTTTTTATATTTTATTAAAAATCAGATTATTTTTTAGATCCCAAAAACTCAAAACGTCAGTTAAAAACTACAAAATAGAATCATAAAAATTTCTTTTTCCTTTTTCCTTTTTCTTTTCCGCCTTTCTCTTGTTCAGGAGTTAGTTTTTAATTTGTTTAAAACAAAAAAAAACAAAACAAAAACAAAAATAAAAGCAAAACAAAAATGACAGCCACACAAATTCACTCTTCCTATCTCTATCACCTAATCCCCTCGTCGTTTTCTCACCCCTCTCTTCTCCGTTGGCGTCTTCCACCGAGCCACGCCGTTGCCGCTGTGATGCCCGGCGCTCCAGCTCAGATCTTGCCAGCACAGCCAAACCAAGTCCACACCACACCCTCTCTCTTGGCCAAACCAAGCCCATGGCTCACGCCCCGCGCCAAAACCCATCCTCCTCAAACCCATGGCCGAACTCCCATCGTCGAGCCATGTTCTGCCAGACCCTGAACCCTAACCATCCTCCTCTGCCTATAAAACCCAATTCAAAGCACAATCGCGGGGGGGCTCTCACAACCAAAAACGTAATCACCCAAAAACACCTCTTAATCCTCATCATCTTCTCCTCCATCCCTCTAGAGAGCCTCCCCGGCTGGAAATCGCTACCTGACGCCGTCTTTTCCCATTGCCGCCGCTTTTTCTCCTCCCTGACGCTAGCCAGTCCAGTTCAGCCACGCACAGGCCCTCGCTGCCACTGTTCGAAGCCTCCCTCGCCGCTGCCTCGCACCAGCTGCCCAATAGATCAACTCCCCGATGGCGAACGCGACGCGCCCCGTCGCCCCTAGAGCTACCGACTCTCGACAACGTGACTGTTGACCATGAGGTTTTCACCGCCTGGCATCTCCCAGCTCCACTGTCTACCACACTTGAGGGATTTAGGCAAAGGTGGTTTGGCTTGTGACGTTGAAGGAAGGTGAAGCCAGCTACAACGTGTCGTGCGTGCTACCTTGCTGGAATTCAGGAAGACAAAAGGGAGGCCAATTCATTTGGAGATTGAAGACGAGGTCTGCTACATTGGTATTGTGTCGTTTCTTTTCGTTTTCTTTCATTTGTTTGTTATTGTCCATTTTCTTTCTCTGTTATGTTCATTTGCTCCACATTTTTATTTTCGGTATGTGGAATGTGTAGATTTAGGTTGCTTGATTTAGATATATTGCTTATAGGAATTACTTTATGGTGTCCTTTTATTCTGATCGTGCGTTCATGCATTTGGGTATGTAAGAGAATAGAAACAAAAACAAAAAAACTAAAGGGTGTGAGCCTAGTTTATCTGTGCATTGTTTCTCTTTTTACTAGTTTACACCCAGTCTTTCTCTTTTCGTTTGGTTTGTTTGGGTTTATCTGGTTCATTTGTTCATTGGCACGGCCGGCCCTGGAGTCTGGGGGCTCAAGTGAAATTTTAAAATGAGGCCTCCTATCGCTATTTAATTTTTTTAAAAAAAATAAAAATATAAAAAAAATCAATAAACCATAATTTTATTATGGTTCAAACCTTTTATCCCACGATAAATGATCGCAAATAATTCAATAATAATTCAATTTACCCAGATCGCAAAAATTATGTAATGTAATTATAAATTAAGGAAGAGAGGGCAAGTGACGCCAGACCAGGACAAGCGGGCCGAGCACGCTGAGGGGCGAGGGCCTGGGGGCTGGGGGGATTGGGGTTTCACCGTCTGGCCGTCTGGGGAGAGCCGGAGGCAGGCAGGACCGCAGGCGGAGGCAGAGCTGACAGCGGCCGAGGGGGTCCAACATCCAAGACTGAGCCTTTGGGGCCCGAGTGTCGGGAGAGACCGGCGAGTCGGCGACGACGAGGGTGGAGTGGAGGCGGGCAACGGCCGACGGCGAGGGGCGATGGCATGAGGCGTCGTCATGTCGTCGCGTCAAGCACGGGCGGTGAGAAGTGAGGGGCGAGAGAGGTGAGGTGAGGCGAGACGTGAGATGTGAAAATAAACGTTACCCTATTTTTATTTTGGGGCCCCATTAAGTTGGGGGCCTCAATCCTTGGCCTTGGGCTGCAAAAGCCCAAGGCCGGCCCTGTTCATTGGCATCATTTTTTTCTTTTCTCTGGTGAATTTTTTTTCTTCTATGGTTGTTTCTGTGTTGATTTGCCCATTAGGAATCCTTCTGATTCACTTCCTATGTCGTGCATCACCTTCTCGTGAACTTTGTTGAGGCTAGACTATTAGGGGTGAAGTCTATTTTGGGGTTAAAGAATTGGAATATTGTTTTCCTTTCTAGGAAAATGATGGACTATTTTACTTTGTTTTCCAGTGACTTTATATTGATTTTTCTCTTTTGGGTTTCATAACTTCTCATGACAATTTGCAGCTAACTGTGGTTTTGCAGGTTTTTTTTAAATATTTTGTTTTGGCCGTTTTTTTTCCCTTCATTTCATTGTGTAATTCAAACTTTCTCTTCTTATTGTAACGCTTTGTATAAATGTAAATCAAAACTACTATAATGGAAAATGTATGAAAAAAAAAAAAAAAAAGAGAAAAAAAAAAGAAAAGAAAGGAAAAGAAGGAAGAGGGAGCTTGCTTACACATTTGTTTTAGTTATTTATGTATTATGTTTCGAAAAAAATTATTTTCTTAAATAAAAAAAATTAAAGAAAAACAAAACCAAAAAGCTTTTCTCCAATAAAAAGAAATTATTTTCCAATCAAACAAACAAACAAAAAATCAAAAATGTGTTTTCCAAAACGACAAACAAAAAGAAAAACTCTTATTTTCTTCTCATTTCCAAAAAAAGACAAATTATTTTTTAAAAATTGACTTCATTGATAAAAATTATTTTCTTCGTTGTTTTGTTTTCATAGAGTTTTCTTGTATTTACTTTCACCAAACATTCTTAGAATTTTTAGAAATTTTTGTAGGATTTGTTAAATAAATTTTATAATCTTTTTAGGATTATTCTTTGATTTGTAAATATTTTAAATTTTTTAGGATCTCCCTTAGACTTTTTAGGGTAATATGACTTTAATTCAATTTTGATAAATAATTTAGAAAAAATAATAGAAATTTTAAGCTGTAGGAAAATAAATTTAGCCTTAGATAAGTGAAAATTAAAATAAATAAATTAGAAACCTTTAAAATTTTAAGATAGGTACCGAAAGGGCGTTGTGGGGGTGTTGATCTTTTTTCGCATGTAACTAAATTCCTCCCGGACTTAGCGTTGGCAACGTAGATCATTTTTAGATGACAAACTATACTCCAAAAATAGTTGGTGGCGACTCTGTTTCTTTTTATCACCATTCACCATTCAGGTGAAGGGTGGGAGAATCGCATCCCTGAAAGCGGATTTTTTTTCGGATGAAATTCGGTAATGACACCGTACAGATGTTTTCAGCAATAGAGAAAGGCTATCTCTCGCTCTACTCAAATATGGATCTTTAGAATTTACATTATGTTCTCCAAAATAGAGTTTAGGAATAGGGATTGAAGAGAGAATTAATCTCTATATTTAGATGATTATTATTTAATTTCTAAATATTTTTTTAATATATTTCTTTATATGTGTACACTCTTGATTGTTACAATAAATGAAAGAGATGAAAAAAATAATAAAATAAAATAAAAATATATAATTTAAAATAATAGAGATGATGGAAAAACAAAATACATATAGTATCTATTCATTCCCTAAAATTAGAATGCAAAATATGAAACTAGTGTGAATGCAGATTTAAAAAAAAAAGAATAAAGTTAAAAAAGATGCCTCATTTATTAATTTGTTTACTTTGAAGCTTCTTATCATATCTAGTGTGTCTCGCCTTTCTCTCGCAATTTGTATTGATTTCAATACCAATTACCACCAACTATTGAAAGTGTGTGGCCTATATTTCTCGAGCAGGCCTTAAAAGGAAGGAAAGTTGAAAACCGTAAATTGTTGATAGAGAGTGGACTCTAGGCCCTAGCGTCATGTGAAAAATGTATATCACTGCGCCCCTCACCATTTGGGCACATGATAAGAGTTAAGGGCTTTTGCACCAAATCATCAATTATTATTGTTATTGTACCCAAATAAACCATTCCCCCCACAAATATTTTTCTCTAAGGTGTTATCATCGGATTATCATTTGCAAACGATACTCCCCCTCCAATCATCGCCGCTATCCACAAGGCTCGTTTGGTGAAACAGTTTCCAATTTTTGATATCGAGCAGTTTGACATTGTTGTTTGGAGGTTGTTTCTGCTTAATTATTTTATAAGCAAAAGCAATAAAAGATGTTTGATAAACTTTTAAAAAAGTACTTAGAGAAGTTTTTGTTTTTTTTTTCTCAAAAGCATAAGCAATTCAAGACTTGCTTTTAGAAGATGCTTTTTTTAGGAAACAATTTTTAAAAAATAAAAATGACAATAATGTCATTCTGCCCGACTGCCCCACACAGGGCTCATCGCCTCTCCCTCCTGCTTGGCCGTCCCATGCAAACGCAGATCGTTTGTTTGTGACTGTTTGAATTTATCATCTAAAAAAACTTCTTTTTGCTTTTTCTCAAAAACTCCCTCACGCCAGGCTACAACTTTTTCTTTTTGCTTTCACATTAAACTTCTACTTTCCATTTGCCTCAAACCCAAATATATATCTAAAAAATTGATAATAAGAACCATTGAGTTTTTGTTTTATTTCACTAGGAAGTAGGAACAAAGGGGGCGGCGAGAGGTGGGGAGAGGGGAGCAAAGGGGGGCGGCCGGGGGTGGGGGCTGGGAGCAGATGGGGCGGTGGGGGTGGGGATGAGAGAGGAAAGGTTATTTTTATTTTTAAAATTATAATAAAATAAAAAAGAATATTTGTGTCTTTTATATCTTTATAGTATTTTTGTTTTTAATTTATCAAATACTTGCTTTAAAAAAATAAAGCACTTTTGAAATTATATTTTACCAAATATTGATCTACTTATTTTCACAACAGCTTATTTTTTTAACATAACTAAAAGCAACTTCTTTTAAATGCACATCATTACCAAACTAAGCTATCAGTGAGCAAGCAGAGGCAATAGGCTGCAATTTCTCTAGTAAAAAAACTTATGATAATTAATTTATATAATGTACATATAAGAAAGTGAAACTGACAAGCAATTATTGTATCGACCCGTGTAGATTTGCAGTGGTTCTAAAGAAATTTGATGGCATGTGCACTCCACATATGACTTGAATTCGGCACACTACAAAATCAATTAATACCGTGTAATATTCTGCCATGAACTGATGAAGGTTTAAAGTTTACCGTTGATAATGACATAAAATAGATAGTTTTGGGGTCGTGTCGCTGGGATGATGGTTCATTTTGCCTCACGCCTGTTCTTAACTCAGTGTTTGATGTGCGAAGAAACTCTCCATAGCTGCTAATTGGGGCTTGACCCATAGTGTTATTCATTATATTAATAAAAAGTAATTTAGTGATCCCTCGTATGGCTAATGTCTATCTCCAATCTCCATCCACCAACATTAGCATGTCTCCATTTTTTTTCACTTTTCAATATAGCTTCAATTATGGCTATATTAATTATTTTACGACTCGTTAAAAAAATTTATATTTGTTATTATTACTATAAATCTAATCTTAAAGATAAAGTAATTATTTTAATTTTCAAAATTTAAGTATGTATCACGCTATTATAATAATATTATATATACAATTCTATTGTAATTTATATTTAATATTTTAATAAATCTATTACATTATCAAATAGTAATACATAAGTAAATATAATTTATAGGTTTTTTGGGTAAACTAATGGCAAAAATATAAAGATATGCTTCTTTAGTTACAAAAATGTTTAAAATTTTATATTTGTCAATCAAATCTCCAAAAATTTATAGATTTTGATAGAATGTTTCCTCCTTATTCTAGCATTACCACACAATTAAAATGTATTAATTAAAAACCAGTTCGACCAGCTTTAAGAGCATTAATATTGGATTATCTATTGTCATATTTAAATACATCATTCCATAAATGTAAGATAAATACAATTATGTTGGATTCATGACCAAATTTATAATTATGAATTACAATAAATTTATGATATTTTTTAAATTTTAAAGAATCGTTTTCCATTAATCAAATTTTTATTTTAAAAGTTTATTTTCTCTATCTTCTAATTTTTTATTCACTCTTATTTTTTTCATATTATATTATTATTTTGATAAATTCAATGACTAATTCAATATAAAATTATGAGTAAGAATATTTTAGAGCTATATAGAAATTGAAACTTTCATTAAAATTTGAAAATAGCAATGGTTAATTCAATGGCCATGCTCTAATAAATAGATATAAAAACTATGTACTATGTGCAATAGTACCATAATCAACCATTTGTGGACATTTATTAGCGAATACTAAACTAAGAATATTTAATGGCCTTTGAATATTATCTAGTAAAATTATCGTACCATATTCAATTTAACAATTAATATCATAATAAAAGATTAAATTACAAATATTAAGCACATGAAATACATGTGTAAAGAAATTTGGAGTCCCACACTTTATATATCAAAATTGTGAAAGGTAAATAATTTGGAGTCCCAGGAAGATCTACCCATTTGATCTGGTTAATAATTTCCACCCCATCTAAGCATAACATTAAAAACATTTGTGCTTTTGATCCCTTTTTATTAGTTTATTTACATTGGGTATTAAAATTTGGAGTTAAGTCCTCAAATATGTCTAATACATTTTTAGATCGAGATCTTAAATAAATATTTTATTTTCCGACAGTCATAAAAAATAATTTGAATTCTTAGTTATTTTTAACAAAAAATGACATTATAACTACTAAAGTGATCAAAATGTTAATGCATCCTAACAATTCATGAATTTTTTCATCTAATTTTTATATTTTAAAGTTTTCTTTGTTAATAATTTGAATTACATATCATTTGATATTGAATATTGAAATTATCGATAAACTAAAATTATTGTAAACCTATATATTCTACTCCATCCATTTTTAAATGATAATTGATAGTCTCTTGTAATCAAATATAAAACAATAAAATTGTGTTTAATTCGAAAACCCCAAAATAGATGCAATAGGTTAGCAAAACCGGATCTCAACAAGTCAAAACAAAGTCTAAAAATAATTTTTTTATTCTTAGCAAATTTTACAATGGGTACAAAAGTGAAGATATATCGTAAAACCAACTCTTACAAAATTTACGTGGCATTATATATTTATTCATTGAAAATAGGTATCGAAAAGTATATATAGTTTACTAAGTTTATAATGGTATCGCTAAATATTGAATTTTAAATTTTATTTACATACCTTTTCTTTTCAAGAACAATCGAATGAATGAGTGTATATTTCATTCATTGGATCAAAAAGCAAAAAAGATTTTTTAAAAAAACTATCATTATAGGAAATTATTCAAAAAAAAAATTATCTATTTATTAGCCATGAATAAAAAGCAATAGTTTTAATTATTAGCCTCTCAATCATGATTAAAAATCTTATGACTTATAACTTTTCGACAAACCCAACAATAATTTAAGACAGAAGTAATTTGAATAAGATGGAGTGAATATTTTCAATTCGTTTAAGCATCGACTACCATTGGAAATTGAAATAATATTACAATATTTTAAAAGTTTATATATCATGATTTTACTTTTTTTTTTTAAATGTTAACTACAGCGTAGATGTCATAGAAAAAGGGAAAAACTACATTGGCACAAAAGAACTTGATTAATCTTTAGACAATATTTAGCTTGAGTCGAACACATTATTATTTAAAAAAAACAAAATTATGTATTTAATGTGTAATAAAGAAGTAGTAGGTAGTTAATGAGTATATTTGAATCTTAAGAGAGAAATGATATGTGTAACTGGCTTACGACATTGCTGTAGAACCATGATTTATGTAGACGGTCTTAATTTTTTTTTCTCATGATGATCTAGTATGCTATCACGTTGTCACAGTTATTCACTGGTTATGTCATTCTAGTAGTATATAGCATTACTCATCTTAATTTATAGGGTCAAATATAAGTTGTTAAATTTATGAGTTTCAAAGCCGGTTTAACGGTCTAAAATGAACTATTAACTTTTTTTCAAGCTAATTTCAAAACATTTAATTCTTTAGAGCATGTATAACACTCTTTTTAAATTTGATCGTTTAAAATAACCCAAATCAATCCTTTTATTATTATTATTTTAACAATTCACTTTTTTTTAATACACATCTCTTCTATATTTCAACAATTAAATTTTTTGAGGGTTCATTGCTTTTATTCTGCATTCATATCAAGATCGTATATATTTATATAGAGGATGAATGGAATTTGGGGGTGAAAGCATTATCAATATTTTACAAGTAATAATTGACAATTCGTGGCTATTGACCCATTTCATTTGTTCATGCAATCCCTTGTCATTGTCATGTCCGCCTAAGTCTTTGCCCATGCCTTTGATGATAATGATATGGTATGGAGGAGAAGATTCATTGATATGCACATGGAAGGACGGCCTTCGGTTCACGATTTGTCGTGGTGTGTCTGCCGCTGCCCTGTCCCACGTCGGCTACTAAACTGCTTTTTCTAGTTTCTGATATTAAAGTATTAACCGAAGAGAACCGTACTGCAATTTTTCAAATAAATAAACTTATATAATTTGTTTATTTATTGCTAGGAAAATAAAATTATTTAAAAAATATATAAAAAATGTAAAGCCGTTCGTATCATAAACTCATAATCCAACAAAACTTTTCACAAAATAAGTTTTTTTAATATCAAAATTAGTATTTATCACATCTAACATAAATTATAATTAAGCAATTAAAAAATCATACGAAATACCACGGTTGAAATAAATTATGTCATACGAAACACCACGGTAGAACCGTGACTGATGCAGACGGTCGTATTTTTTTCCCGGTGATCTAATATACTATGACATTGTCACAGTTATTCACTGGTTATGCAATCCCGGTGGTACATAACATTACTCATCTTAATTTATAGGGTTAAATATAAATTGTTAAATTTATGAGTTTCAAAGTAGCTTTGAACGGACTAAAATGAACTATTAACTTTTTTTCAAACGAAACATTTAATTCTTTAGAGCATGTATAATATTCTTTTCAAATTTGATCATTTAAAATAACCAAAATTAATTCTTTTTTTTTTATTATTTTAACAATTCACTTTTTTTAATACACATCTCTTCTCTATTTCAACAATTAAATTTTATGCGGGTTCATTGCTTTTATTTTGCATTCATATCAAGATCATATATATTTATATAGAGGATGAATGGAATTTGGGGGCGAAAGCATTATCAATATTTTACAGGTAATAATTGATAATTTGTGGCTATTGACTCATTTCATTTGTTCATGCAATCTCTTGTCATTGTCATGTCCGCCTAACTCGGTTCGTACATGCCTTTGATGATAATGACATGGTGTGGAGGAGAAGATTCATTGATATGCACATGGAAGGACGGCCTTCGGTTCGCGATTTGTCGTGGTGTGTTTGCTGCTGCCCTGTCCCACGTCTGCGACTAAACTATTTTTTCCAGTTTCTGATATTAAAGTATTAACCAAAGAGAACCGTACTGCAATTTCTCAAATAAATAAACTTATGATAATTTATTTATTTATTGCTAGGAAATAAAATTATTTAAAAATATAAAAAAAAATGTAAAGTCATTCGTATCGTAAACTCATAATCCAACAAAACTTTTGACAAAATAAGTTTTTTAATATCAAAATTAGTATTTATCATATCTAACATAAATTATAATTAAGCAATTAAAAAATCATACAAAATACAAAACACCACGGTTGAAATAAATTATGTCATTTTAGCTGTTGGCTATTTAAACTTTATAATAATATAAACAAAGTTGGAAAAGAAAAACGGGCACAACAAAGTGTTTTCCATTAAGAGTCGATGTCGTATTTGTGTTGGGTGGTGTTAATGACTGAATTTTATGTTTAGTGACCTGATTCAATATGTTAATAAGTTTAATAGCTTATGTTAAAAAGTTTCGATAATTATTATATATATCATAAATGAATATTATTTATTATATTTACAAGTGTATATATTTAAAATCTAACATATAAATAATATTAGTAATAAAAATAATATCACTCACAAAGAATATTTACTTATATTTTAAAAAATAATCATTTATTAAAAGTAATAGTAATGTTTTAATATAAAATACAAGCATATAAAATATAAAAAAGTAATATAATTTATAATTATATAGTATATTAGTATTATACAGTCATGATTTATTTATATATATTTCTTCTCTCCTATGATAATTTGATATACTATTATGTTGTCACAGTTATTCACTGGTTATGCAATTCCGGTAGTGCATAGTATTACTCATCTTAATATGTAAGGTCAAATATAAGTTGTTAAATTATGAGTTTCAAATTAGGTTTTGACGGTTTAAAATAAACTATTAACCTTTTTCAAGCTAATTTAAATTTAAAACCAATTAACTATTTAGAGCATGTATAGCCGTCTTTTCAAATTTGATGGTTTAAAATAACCAAAATCAATTCTTTTTAATTATTTTAACAATTTACTTTTTTAATACACATTTCTTCTCTATTTTAACAATTAAATTTTACGCGGGTTCATCGCTTTTATTCAGCATACATATCATGATCATATATATATATATATAGGGGATGAATGGAATTTGGAGGTGAAAGCATTATCAATATTTTACAGGTAATAATTGACAATTCGTGGCCCATTTCATTTGTTCATGCAATTCCCTATCATTGTCATGTCAGCTTAACTCGGTTTGCCCATGCCTTTGATGATAATGATATGGTGTGGAGGATAAGATTCATTGTAACATCCGATATGCACATGGAAACGGCACGAGTCATGGTGTGTCTGCTGCTGCGCTGTCCATGTTGGCTTAATTTGCGAAGAAGACCATTTTTTCCATTTTCTGATATTAAATTATTAACTGAAGACAACGTGCTATGATTTTTCAAATAAATAAATTTACAATAATTTATTTATTTATTAATATGAAAATAAATTTATTAAAAAATAT
The DNA here is from genome assembly GCA_023512835.1 of Taxillus chinensis. Taxonomy (NCBI): domain Eukaryota; kingdom Viridiplantae; phylum Streptophyta; class Magnoliopsida; order Santalales; family Loranthaceae; genus Taxillus; species Taxillus chinensis. The sequence goes on from CM042084.1 coordinate 38,061,481, forward strand.
ATAAAAAATATAAAACAATTCATATCATAAACTCATAATCCAACAAAGCTTTTGATAAAATAAGTTTTTTTAATATTAAAATTAATATTTATCATATCTAACATAAATTATAATTAAGCAGTTAAAAAATCATAAGAAGTTGAAATAAATTATGTCATTTTAGAGTCTCATTGTTAACTTTTTGAACTTTATAATAATAGAAACAAAGTTGGAACAGCAAAGTGTTTTCCATTGAAAGTAGACGTTGTATTTGCGGGGTGGTGTTAATGACAATTTTCTGATGACCCGTTTTAGTGACCCGGTTCAATATGTCGGTATGTTATAATTGGGTGTAGGGGTTATTGTAAGTCTGTAACGTGGGTTGGGGATTATATATCTATCAGTAAGTTTCTCTTGGCAGTCATAAATTAGGACATTTTTTCATCCCCTGTAATTTTTTCTTGACTGAAATAAGAAATCTCTGTCTCCCGCGGGTGTAGATCAATGCTTCGAACCACGTAACTGTTGTGCTCTTTTTTCTTCTTCTATTTTCACTTTCAAATTCCATTGAAAGGTGGACATTCGGGACATTCCATTGACCTATTTGTATCTGTATTTCGCCATCGCAGCGAGTGCGAGTTCGCTGCGGCTGCCACAAAACGCCATACGGTGCGGCTTTTATTTTTTTGGTATAGTTTTTGTTGTTTGTTTCTAAAATTAACCGTTAGATGTAATATTAATATAGTGTATGTATCTCTTGTAAAATTTTGTAGTAATCTAACGGTTAGATTTTGCACAAATGCAATTACAAAAAATTAAAAATTTAAAAAATAAATTTATTCAGTATTTTTATTTTTTAATTTTTTAATTTTTTGTAATTACATTTGTGCAAAATCTAACCGTTAGATTACTACAAAATTTTACAAGAGGTACATACACTACATGAATATTACATCTAACGGTTGATTTTAGAAACAAACAACAAAAACTATACCAAAAAAATAAAAGCCGCACCGTGCGGCGTTTTGTGGCAGCCGCAGCGAACTCGCACACCATCGCAGCAGCATGTCGTCACTAAAAAAAGGACCTTTTGTAAGTGTGTATATTTACTAATATATATGTGTGTTTGTGAAGAGTTTAATGAAACCCCTAGTTTTGCATGGTCCATTGTAAAACCATCTAATTTGTAATTACAGTCATATTTATTGGATTTCTAATTGTGTCTTGATAATGTAAAAATCAGATGTGGATCTCATATAGAAACCTAAGCAAAATCCTTCATGTTATTACTATTTTAATTTTCTCATGCCATTAAAATATTTATAACTATATTTTCACTATCTAGTTACAGTGGGAGAGCAAGCTTCTTTCGATAGCTAAACATACAAATTAAGGATACAGATGAAACAATCCGAGGTACATCCATTGTGTTATGTTGTCCTTTCATTTATGTTGTTGAGTTGTTCATAAACAATACTAATAACAGGTCATATGATTTTTTTATAGTGAGAGTGAAAGGATGCTGGTGTGTATTTTTGTGCTTTTGTAGTCGGTATGGTTATGGTTTTCATGTTTTTTCATTTCATGCATGTCTTTTTTTATTTTCTTTTTTCTTTAATGTTTAAAATTTTGAAAATCACTTATTTGTATAGTTTTACATGGATTTGTAACTATTGGAAAACCAATTTATTTCTCTATTGATTATTATAATATAAAATGTACAAATATTTGAGTTTCTTAACAAAGAATAAAAATCAAGTTATTGCTGACAAAAGTTTACAAACATAATGTGTTTATATGCTCTTTTAAATATGGCATTACTTGTTAGAATATTATAAATCTGTAATCAATTTTATCCTCCATGTGATTGGTAATTGATTTTTTTCTTCAATATTTTCATTTGTCTCCAACAGATGGGGATTAGCACTATCGATTCTTTTATAGCTGGGTTGGGAGGGTGTCCATATGCTAAGGGTGCATCAGGCAATATGTTGCCGAGGATATTGTCTACATGCTCAATGGGGTTGGCGGGGAAACTAATGTTGATCTAAGTAAGCTCATGATGGCTGGGGAGTTTATCAGCAAATATTTATGATGATCTAGGGATGGAGCTTAGAGCATGGATTGTTAAGAAAAAGAGAATTCGTGAAGAATTAAATAGGCTTGGAGCTAGTCTTGATGCTTGGTGTGGGTTCTTTTCTGTTTAAGGTTTTGATTGGATGTTGGACTTGAATTTTTTTGAGTATTATTGTAACTTTTCCCGAAAAACTTTGTACTTTTACTTAGAGGTACTTTGGTGAAGCAAATTACATATATTGTTTTAGTTATGAAAATGATAAGTTTTTTTTTTTTTTGCACATTTGTGGTTTTTAAAAATGTCTCAATGGATTTCAATTTTTATATATATATATATATATCAAGAAATTGAGTTTTGGATTTTTTTTTTTAATCGAGATCTATAGGACAAAAGAATTTAGGGACAAAAAATAATTTGCTATTTAGTTTCATATAGAAAATAAAATTAATAGGGACAGACAGATAAAAATCGTTGCGAAATTAATTATAAATTAAATTTATTATGGGATGGATACAACCATTGGCAACAAATTGGGACGAAAAAAATCGTCTCAAATATTTTTTAATTTAATTAATTAATTGGATTAATGTTGCGATGAAAATAATCGTCGCAAAACAAATTTAGGACGGAAAGATGATTTCCGTCATAGAAATTTCATTTGGGACGGTAGCAATTGAGACGGCTATGCGAGGATTTAAAATCAATGTTTGGGACGAAACAATGTCTCTTTTAGGGATGGTTTTATGTCCATTTCAATAGCTCAATTTTTTTTGTAGTGCGTGGTGTCACGACCCAAGCAGTGTGGTGCTGGCGGGACGTTTCTTAGTGGCACGATTCAGGAATGTATTCGTGCTACGTAAAGGAGAGGGGTTGGTTGAAAGCGTAGATGGTGCGCAGCGGAAGGTTCCAGGCAGTTCGTGGAGGAAAACGGATGGAACCCCTTTGGAGTTCAGACGTGCCGACCCGGTTGAATGCGGGGAGCACGCCGCTAGTTGAGGACTTGACGTTGAAGAAAGGATTTGGCCATCTTTACACAAACTGGTCGGGAACTGGAGTCGTTCCCCTGATGAGCCCAGTGGCAGGGCGAAACCAGTCTATGTGCGCTTCAACCCTCAAAGGTTAAACTTAGCGGACCATGGATAGAGAAGCTAAGTGCTGCAATGGGTTGAGAGGCGCAGGAAACCTAACCCCGTGACAAGTGGTATCAGAGCCGAACCGGCCCGTATCCTAAAGACTCGCCGAGCACTCTCGCAAGTAGCGTGATCCCAAGGTGGGAGCTCACAGAGGTGAGTCGACCGATAGTGTCTTGCACGCCTTGCGTCCATAGAGTTGGAGTATCCTAGAGTGTGATAGAGAGTTGGGCAAGGGAGTACGAAGGAGCGCGTCGAAGCGATCTTGGAAGCCTCCTATCCTCTGGACATTGGGCGAGTGGGAGAGCATCTTGGTAAAGGTGTTGCAACCTGCGGGGAAGCGATGTCCAACCTGTTGACATTGGGCGAGTGGGAGGGCGTCGAGGTAACAATGTCATCGCCTGCGGGGAAGCGATGTTGACAAACGCAACGAGGACATTGCGAGGATTGGGTGGAGGAGAATGTCATGACCCGAGCAGCGTGGTGCTGGCGGGACGTTTCTTGGTGGCACGATTCAGGAATGTATTCGTGCTACGTAAAGGAGAGGGGTTGGTTGAAAGCATAGATGGTGCGCAGTGGAAGGTTCCAGACAATTCGTGGAGGAAAATGGATGGAACCCCTTCGGAGTTCAGACGTGCCAACCCGGTTAAATGCGGGGAGCACGCCGCTAGTCGAGGACTTGACGTTGAAGAAGGGATTTGGTCATCCTTACACAAACTGGTCAGGAACTGGAGCCGTTCCCCTGATGAGCCCAGTGGCAGGGCGAAACAGTCTACGTGCGCTTCAACCCTCAAAGGCTAAACTTAGCGGACCGTGGATAGAGAAGCTAGGTGCCGCAATGGGTTGAGAGGCACAGGAAACCTGACCCCGTGACAGTGGCGTGGGGTAGTGAACCTGGTCCTTCGGTTAACCACACGCCATGTGTAACAGTCCAAGTCTCCCATAGCACGATATTGTCCGGTTCAAGGCTCAAGCCCAATCCCTGGTTTTGTTCTTGGTAGTACCACACATGCATCCCAAAAGGCCTCGTGCCAGAAGAGGACTCCACGTCCTCTTAAGAGGCACGCTTCGTTCTCCTCCCCAACCGATGTGTGACTTGCAAAGTCCTCGGACTCTACAATTTAAGAGGTTATTATGGTGGAAGGGAAGAACATGCAAGATAAAGGGACGTTTCTTTTGTGGTTTCAAATGGGGATTTTAAATGGTGGTGGCGGCGGCGGTGCAACTTCCATACGGCAGAGGGAACAGGGGCAGCAGTTGGCGTGGTGATTTTCGGCCACCAAGGGGAACTCTCTTGGATTGAGGGTGATAAGATGTTGTAACTAAATTTTCATTTTTGTAAATTGAGAGCCCCCCCTACAATTGATTAACCATGGATAAGGGATGGAGTTTAGGGTTTGAAGATTGATTTAGGACAACGAGAACACGAGTTGATGATGGGTTGCCCTACACAAGCAATCCACCACACCACCTCGTTCTTATATATGTTGGGTTGTTTAGATATTTTTATTATTATCTCCCACCACCCTCCTGTCCAGGTATGAAAAGATTTTAACAATTTTCAAGGTAAAAAAAATAAAATATCTTTAAGAAAACAAATTAAAAGATCTCTTAAACATTTAAAGTTCAATTATGATTAATCATAATTTTTTTACGAGCGAAAGCAGATTAAGTGCTTCCCACTTTACATAATTTTTTTAAATTACTCATCATCCGATGGATTAAATAAGATTACAAATATGATTGCTTCTGTTGAGGAGAATTATATGTAGTATGTTTGGGGCATTTTCGCTTCATTTGTTTTTTTGCCTCTCGACTTGTCTTCTAGTCAAGAGATATTATCCTCGGGTATGATGTGACTCTGGCCATGTACCCTTGTATTTGTCTTCTTTATTTTAATAAATCTCCTTTATTTTTTAAAAAGATTTTGTACAGCATAGAAACTATACCAACAATATGCATCAATTAAACCCATATCCTAACTTTTCAGTGCGTAAATATGATTGCATTAAAGTACACGACCTATTTTGAGAATTCAATTATATGGGCTTATACTCATTATAGAATTATTTAATTTTCGAATTCCATTTTCAAGATCTCATAGCTGTTTTAAAAATTATTTTTAATTGTTTTCTTTTTTTGAATATAAAATAATTTTAACAGGAGACCTAAATAAATTTTTCACTTTTTATTTTTACTTTTTTCTATTTTATTATCCGAATTCATCATATTTTGTTTTTGTTAATTTTTATGAACCCAATTTTAAAAGAAACATACTTTTTTCAAAATAGTGATACACTTTTTTATATATCTAATGAATTAAAATTATTTTAAAATTAAAATTTAATATAAACTTAACAGAATACGAAAAGTATAAATAACCAACCAACGCGTACCAAATATGACTATGTGTCTCTGTTATTGGTCATGTACAACGGGTCTCATTCATTGCAAAAAAAGACCTTCGCTGCTACCCTCTCACTTCCACCTCAGGCAGGCTATCGTACGAGTTCCGATTCATAAGTATAGAGAGACTTATGATGGCTATAATGAAGCTGCCGAGAAACGAAAATTCAGTGGAGCCGCATGTCGTGTCAGAGTGTCCTACAAGTGGCAATACCAAAAAAACATGTAATCTCTCACTAACAAGTTCAAAAATTGAAAAACATATGAACACATAATTATTTTAAAATTTTGATACAGTTGATATCTAAAATCATCTCTAAATAGTCCTAAATAAAAGAAAAGTTAAATATAAATTTAACTTAAGCTTTATAAAATTATTTTTAAATTGTATATTTATAACATAAGTTATATTTAGGTTTAATAAAGATTAAGCTAAATTTAACTAAAATTATGGTCCTAACTAATGCTGTCATATCATACTCTCACCCCAAAATTCAAATCCGGCCTTCATGCCAAGCACACGGAAAGAAAGTATTACAAGTAGAAATTAGAAAAAAATAATTTAAGTAGTTAAATTTAGATAAAAATATTAAAATTATTCTTAATTAAAAGTATATATAACAAGCTACATATAAATTTAATTAAAATTTTTTAGAGATACTACTTGCTAATTTGATATATTTAATTTATCAATTAACGCTTGATAGAGACTCGTGTGGTTGGACTATCTGAATGTTATCATTGCACAGGCCATTCTAATTTTAATTTATTTAATAAACTAATAAATTAATAAATTAATTTATCGTTTGCCACCGACACTCGATCGTGCCTTCGCGTCTTTATTAATAACTTGTCGCTCGACACCGACACCGACACTCACCTCGCGTCTTTATTAATAACTTATCGCTCGACACCGACACCGACACTCACCTTCGCGTCTTTATTAGTATCTGTTGATTCTCGCCTCACTCTTCTCACCGCCCGCGCTGGACACCGACACCGACACTCACCTTCGCGTCTTTATTAATATCTGTTGATTCTCTCGCCTCACCTCTTCTCACCGCCCGCGCTCGACACCGACACCGACACCGACACTCACCTTCGCCGTCGGCCGTTGCTTGGACGTTGGACCCCCTCAGCCGCTGTCAGCTCCGCTCCGCCTCAGCAGCTCCGCCTCCGCCTGCGGTCCTGCCTGCCTCCGGCTCTCCCCAGACGTCCAGGCGAAATCCCAGTCCCCCCAGCCCCCAGGCCCTCGCCCCTGTCGGTCGCACTTCAATCGATCTCGCCCCTAGTCCCTCTCCTTCTACTCGTTATCTCAAATGGCCGGTTCGCCATTTAATCCCTTCGCCAAGGACACTCCCCCGCCGCCATTCGTCGCTCCTGTACACAAGTCCCATCTGTTTACAGTAATTTGCACATACGCTCTTCGTATGGCACTGGTGGTGGCCTGGGCCATATGGAAAAGGGCCTCAATAAGGGTGGGACACCCATATCCGAGACTCGAACCCCCCACTGCTCCGGTCTCTTCCCGTCATGCTCCTCCTTCCTCACCGTCTCTGCCGCCTCACCAAGGTTAGTTAGTTATCCATTTCAATATGAGTACCGGTGCAGGAGCGCAGTTTATCTTTGTTTTTAAACTAACGGTTTAGTTTACAAACGAGTGTTTATAAACAGGTATTAGTAATTAAACGAGTGTTCATAAAAAATGCAAACAAAAGCAAAAACAAAAAAAACTCCTACAAAAAGCTTCTTGATTTTATTGGAAAGGATACAATTTTCACGTTTCTTTTTCTATTGGCTCGTTTAATAAGTTATTGATTGATTGTGTATATTTTTTAATGCAGCTCTCATACGCACAGGATTAATTGGCATGCATATTTTGCTGGGTCCAATCTTGATTGGTTGTATATTTTCCTTCTACCGTAAGAGTTTAAACTCTTGAGTGTTTCATTGTTTCTGCCTTATAATGCTATTGAGAATTTTGGTGCTTTTTGGTTTTTTTTTTTTTTTAGAAAAATTTACTCATTAGTTTTCCTTTCCAGTTATTGCCTTCAATGATGACCAATTCCTTAGTCGTTTCTTCTCGAAGGTGTGGTATGAATCTGCACACCAAAACAATCCGGAGCCTTTCTGTGACTTTTACAGTTCTAAAGTACAGAAGTTCATTTCCTATTATGGCATTGGGGTCATGTTTGGGCTCCGACTTTTTGTTTTGGTGTGTGGGGTGTTTCCCCGCCGATGGCAGCTTGTTTTTACTCCGGTGTTCCTTCTAGTTGGCGTGAGTATGAGTGCTAGCAAGGTTATTTGGTTGCTTCCAGTGGGCAGGATAGTTGTGGGAGTTGCAAGTGGAATGGCCAGTCAGGTATCAATATTAATAAATTTTGATTGAATGTCAATTCTTTGATGCTATCTTTCATATCTAACAATTTTATTCGGTGTAGGTCGATCCACTTATTATAAAACAATTTGTGCCAGAGGCTATGAGAGAGGTATTTCTACTTGTAAATGACATTGCCCAATCTCTTGGCATGATCCTGGCATATGGCATAGCCATATATATGGAAGAACATGGAGTGTTGCATTGGAGAGTAATTTTTATTTTTATTTATTGTTTAGTGTTATTTTATTTGGTGGTTAGTTTTTTGTTATGTTGGTTATGTAATGATAACACTATTTGTTTGGTAACTTGGAAGGGGTTAGTCCGAGATAGCAAAATATTTTGTCGTATTTCACTCATTCAGATTTTCCAAGACATTGTGAACTTGGAATTTTTGATGCTTTATATTCCATTGTATTTTGATGCTCACAACTCCCATACCAACTCGGCATATAAAAGCATTATACTCACCATCGTGGTGCCGATGGCAACTATGATCATTTCCAATCTTATAAGGACAAAGAGATATGATATGGGTGAAATGATGGTTGCTATACTTGGATTGCTGATTTTTTGGGTTAGTGTGTATATATTTGTGTGTTTGAATTTATTACTTGTTACGTGTATTTTTTTAATTTAATTTAAATTTTGTTTCATGTTTTGTTATGTTTGTAGGGTTTCTTACACTGTGTTCTCGATAGTTTGCCTACATTGGCCTCCCCGGGTTGGGACACAGAAATAGTTGTTGCAGTTTTGGGAGCTTTAGCCTTTGTCGGGCTCGTAACAAGAACTTTTTTTGAGAATGTAACACCGGAAGATGTTGCAGTGCCCTTCTCTATCTTCAAGAAAGGTTTATCATCTTTGGTTTCGTTAGTTATTTTATTTTTATTTCCTCCTCTAGGATGTCATTTTAAATTAGGGTTTTTGCATGGATTTGCTCATTTTGTAGTTTTATTGTTTATTTTTATTTTGGATGGCATGTAGTGGACATATGTAATTATTTGTTTCTATCTGATTAATTCTGTTATTTTTATGTCATATTTTCTTAATCTTGTCTCAGTAATGCAACTAGCTTGTCTTTTTAACCGTTTCTCTTGATACAATGATTTTCTCATGAGTTTTGCCTACAATATTTTGTTAGAAATTGTTGGCCTAATTAAAATTTATCTGATGCTCTAAGAGTAAGCTAAATGGCACCCTCTAGGCTAGCCAAGGGCATTGCTCCAGTGATGATCTACTGGGACACCAGCTCTTCCATCAATGTCGCATATTACTTTGACATGCACATAAGATCAGTTTAACTTCTTTTCATATTAAACAAGGAATCAAGTATATTCCTCCGTTATTATATTTCTATCACGGTCTAAAAGATAATCATCTAATAAATCCTGTAATGAAGTTTATACAAACAAAATTGCAAAAGTTTTACATAATACACTTAAAAAAATTGCTAAGCTACAATAACTAGCTAGCATATAATTAAAGGAAAAAGATCTTGGACTTGGGACTAATTGTATCACGAGAAGGAGGCCAAGGAGTCTAGAGTTTTGAGATTGAGAGTTGTGATGGTAGAAAGCAAGAACCTTGGATGCGCTCATCTCCTCTATCCTCTTAGGGCAGGGGCCGTGATTTTTTTGAGTGTTTAAGCTATTTAAAGTTGATGATATTCAGTAGTCCATGTTCAGCGTTTGGCCTGATTTCCTGGCATGTAAAGCTATGAAAATAAAATAAAATTACAATATGGTGGGTTTGGATTTTTATGTCAACTGAGCTCGATTGGTTCACCTGATTTGGGTTTATGTATACCGGGTAAGTCCCTCTTATGGGTGATTTGAAGTGGGTTTAGATTTTTATGTCCTGCAGTTGTGGATTTACTGGCCTCTTGAAGCTCATGTGTTGAAATCCATCTGGTTAGTCTTATGTAGAAGCGTTCTTGTATTGCTTTTGAACTCAGAAGGTGTTCATTTGTTTCTGCTTGAATCTGTATATGATTTCTTTTTCTAGAGAAATAAGAGCTTAGCTTTGATGACGATCACATATTTTAAACCAATAAATGTGCTTTTCCCCATATTTGTTTCTCCTTCCTTTTTCACCTATTTTGAAGTAAATATTTTTTTTAAAATAAAATAAATTTACCAATATGAATTTTCTGTAGAAACATTGTAATCATTTAAAACTTATATCTTGAAAGATTTCAATGCCTCAAGTATGTACCGGAGTGTGAAACATAACAAAATAACCCAAATACTCTTCATTTTATAATTAAAGCATACATCAGATAATACCAGCTACCAGTCACCACTGTCACCAGACCAAGATTTGCATGTACGTACGACTAACAGAATTAATTGTATTTTATCTGGTGGCCAATTCTTGGATCCAGTTCTTCAGCGTGACAGCTTGGTTTGGATTTTTGCACTTGAATACAATACCATTTGAGAAATGTGAGTAGCTTAAAAGGCTTGTTTCTTTAGTTAATTATGATGTCAAAATTTCTCAGACTTCTAAGCTGAGGTAGTCAGATGGTCTAACTCTTAAGGGTCTCTTTTTCCTTTCCTATTTTTAAGCTTTGTATTAAGCCTATTGTGATTTGATTGTAATATTTATGAGCCTTTTTTTTATTGGGCAAGACTATTCTCTGCTCAATTTGTTTGTATCTTTTCCTTTCTTTAATTTATTATTTTTTTACCTATCAAAAAAAATATTGGGTGGGCACAGAGATGGAAGGGAGTGATGGACTCTCGCAGTGTAGAGATGGAGGTGAAGACCCGTGGAGTAAGGGAAGTAGGACGCATAAGTGTGGTTGGTCTAGTCCATCAAGAAAATGGGAAGTAGCATGTAGTAGAGGCCATCAATGGGGCGGGTGTATGCTAACAGGCTGGGGAGGCATTGCCAGCCGCCAGCTCACGGTGGTTGAGGAGATCATCAGCGGCAGGAGGATATTGGCAATCAATCGGGAAGTCATTTGACGCTTTTTCCTAAATTAATCTTGATCATAGCTGGCTAACCATCCCGCATGTCAAACAAACGGCCGGCCAGATATATACCCGTGTTATACTGCCATATATATATATATATATATATATATATATATATATATATATATATATATATAATTTACCTCATAATTTCTTATGAAAACCTTGTGTATCGGTTATTATATTTTTTATTTGCAATATATATTTAAATTAAAATGAAATTTAATGAAATTTTTTTAATTGAATTGAAATTAAGATTAAAGATTTAAATTAAGTAGAACAGAAGTCAAAGAATTGATGAATTTGAAAATGAAATTGAAGTGAAATGATGAAACGGATTAAAATTGGAATGGAAAATAAAATAAATATATAGAAATTAAATAATTGAATTTTAATTTAAAATTAAAAGAAGAAATTGAAAATGAAAAAGCTGATCGAATGAATTGAATTAAAATTGAAATTAGGGTAAATGGTCTCAATTTCAATGAACAATATCTGTAATTAGGATATATGGTCTCTTACAGTATACCAACGAAAGTTTCAGTGCTAAAAACAGGGTCTATACCAACAGAATTTTCAGTTGTGAGTATACAGCGATTTAGACGGACAGACATTTTAGCAGCAAGTTGCATGCGATTTGACAGTTGGAATTCAGGAGCCCAAAGAAAGCAAGAAGTTTAATCAAACTATGATCACAAAGCATAGCCGCATAGGCGTTCCATCACTTTTAAAACATCAAGTTTAGATACTTTGCTTAATCACAAAATAATAAGAGGGCTGCTACAAATTAAATAAACGGATTTCCCAAGTGAGCCAAATAGGGGGCGGCATAGATGAAATCAGTATGTGAATTAATCCAACAAGAAGCCAACTAAGGGGGTGTTATAGCCTCAAACAAACAGATAAAAAGTATAACAAAGCAAGCCAACCTGGGGCTGTTTTGACTATGAAAATCAACACACATATATATATAGCCACAGGGGCCTGCAAAACAAGCCAACACAAGTCTGGTCTATACCATAAAGCAGTCATGCAGGGGCTGTAAAACAAGTCAAGATGGGGCTGGTATGAGGTGTCAAAGTAGCCACAGAACATATCACAGTTTGCATCAGAAACGAGCCAACATGGGGCTGGTTTTGGAGCATCACAACACCACACAGGATAGCTAAATTTAAAGCCAAAAAAATACTAGTACATAGACTCAAGACAGTGGATGGTAACATCACCTAAGCACAGCATGCTAGTCATCAAGAAAATACCATTTCCCATGCCCACATATCTTAATGCAAAAACCCAATTAAAAATATAATCTTTGAACACAATGAACATTCAAAAACATCCAATTTTTGAATAATCATTTACACTTTGAACACTATCAAAATATTGAAACAAAATCACATTTTTAAGCATATAAACCATTTAAACATCAAGTACATAAGCCATCGCCACAAATATCCTTCTTTCAATAAACAAATTAATAAATAGATAACACCCAAACAGACATTCACGACTGGATATTAAAAGATGGCATCAACCCATAGTGCAATTATGGCCTTTCTAGGAAGAATCGGAATACTCTACAATCACTGGTACAAATGTACAATAGATCAAAACTATGTAGTCTGGGCTTTATTATACCAAAACTACGCTGGTATGCAGATTTTAAAACCAAGATTAAAACTATATAGTTTTGGATAACTGTACCATACATTACTGTAGAGTAGTGGATGGTGACGACTTGTGCCTCAATCTGATTCCTCCAACCAATGATAAGTTTGAAACAAAATGGAAACACTATATGTAGAGGTATACAAACCTAGAAGAAAGATGTTTGACAAATCCAATGTTGCCAGGTGGGACAACGACATCCATGGGAGCAACAAGTCCAACACAAGCAGGAGCCCCAACCTACATATGAATTCGAACACATTTGACTTTAGTCAACAATGAAATGACAAGTCTAATGTTGCCAGGAAAGACATCAATGGGAGCAACAAGTCCTACACGATCAGGAGCCCCAACCTACAAATGAATTTGAACCCATTTGACTCTAGTCAACAATGAAATGAATTAGATGTCACATCCATTTCATGGATGATAAAAAAAATCTAACGTTCCAAAAAAGGTAGGACAACAATAAACAATGAATTACAACAAGCTAAAACGAAATGACAAAAAGAAAAATACAGTTTCGATGTTTAAAAGTAGAAAAATACAATTTAGTATTTTGCCGAGAAGGATTTAAAATGAATATAAAGAGTGGGTGTGGCCCAACCCCTTCTTGAAACTGTCACTCGCAAGAAAATTGGCAGCTAGCTTTAATATTTACACTATCATAAGCATCTTTTACTGAGAAAATGGGAAGTAGCATGTAGTAGAGTAGAGGCCTTCAATGGAGAGGATGTACGCTATTAGGCTGGGGAGGCATTGCCTGCCAGCATACAGTGAGTGGTTGAGGAGATTGTAGGGGCCGAGAGGATATCGGCAATCATACGGCCAACTATATACTTGTGTGTTGTACTGCTTAATATATATAATTTGCATCACAATTTCTTACGGATACCTTGTGTAACGGTTATTATCTTTTTTATTTGCAATATATATTTAAATTGAAATGAAATGAAATGAGATTTTTTTAATTGAATTGAAATTGAGATTAAAGATTTAAATTAAACAAAATAGAAGTTAAAGTATTGATGAATTTGAAAATGAAATTGAAGTGAAATGAAACGGATTAAAATTGGAACAGAAAATAAAAATAATTCAATAATTGAATTTTAATTTAAAATTAAAAGAAGAAATCAAAAATGAAAAAGTTGAAGTTGAATGAATTCAATTAAAATTGAAATTAGGGTATATGGTCTCAATTTAAATAAATAATGTCTGTCATGTGATTAATTAATATAATTGTCTCAATTTCAATAAACAATATATGAAATTACACTATAAGGTCTCTTACCTTTGTAGTATCATTTTCATACAGTCTTGTAAACATTCGCATAAGTAATCTAAAAAGACTAATATAAGTGGGCAGACATTTCTATTAAAGTGCCTTAGAATATTTACCAAGGAACAAAAGGTGTACGTAATGAAAACTCAATCCTTCGATTTATTCATCTACTAAACCTTTTTATGCAAACATCAACAATTAACAATAGTATAGAATCATAATTCGAGGAGTTCAAAACTCAATAATGCGAGGTCTTAAAAAGTTGTATACAAAGTGAAGCAACAAATACTGGCACTCTTTCTTTTTTTTTCTTTGATAATTTTCCGTGGAAAAAATTAATTCTACCGGCAAATCGAGGAGAAAAAAATGTGGGACATCATCCCAAACAACCATACATCTCTAACCAAAAACTAAACCCTAACCAAATCAAACCGACTGCCATAGCCATCATCCACGATCGTCCTTGCAATATCACGAGCCCGTACAATTGTAAAATAAAATATAGATATAGGAGGGGTGGGGGTACGGGGTACCTGATGAGATAAGATGTTACCAGACATGGTCATATATGTATATTGGGGGAATTGGAGGAAGAGGAAGGGGTATCGCAACAAGGAATCGTACTAGGTCCCACCGGCACAAGCTTAATGTTTGCAGCTGGCACATCTGCTACTCTAGTGGGAGGAGAAAGGTTCCGATGCACCTGTTGCACCCCAGAGTTTTGGGTCAGTGGCGAAGTGGTGTCGCGATGGGGAATTGTACCAGGTCCCACAGGCACAAGCTTAATGTTTGGGTTCAACAAATCTACTCCAATGGGAGGAGGAGAGGGGTTCTACTGCACCTGTTGCGCCCCAAAGTTTAGCGGGGAAGTGTGCTCGCCGGGAGTCATTGGCGGTGCATTGGCCAGAGTAGTCTCTACTCGCGCCTTAACACGTTGGTAAATCATTTCACAATATAGTGGAGAAAACCATAGGTGAAAAAGACTGCAAATGTCACTAGGAGAAGATAGAGATTCAATGGCTCCTGAACAACCACCACAGTGGGTTGTGGCTCTAGCACACCATTGATGACAACAGGACTGGTGTCTGGTGGAGGCACAAATCCAGAGTCAACCATGGATTCGAGCATATGGGAGTTTGGTATTGGTGGCACGGTGTGAGTGGGAGGATTTGGATTGGGAAAAGAGAGATGGGGAAAGGAAATTTTCCACCAACATACCTCACGGACTATTCCGACATAAGGGATTTCAGTTTATCGGTATAAGAGCATTCATACCAGTTCCATCTTCTCTATCTCTATTTGGAAGGATGTACGGTACAAATTTAAAGATTTTAAAAAAATTACATACATCATATCTCCATCTCTATCTCTATATAATAAAATAATATATTTTAAATAATTATTAATTATTTATTCTCTCTCCCTTATCTATTTTGTAACCGTATTTTTTCATGCTAGGAGGCTTCATCGTGTTGTACGACTACCCAAATGTTTACCTCGTCAATTAACCAAACAATTATAGGCGTATAGAACCAAACAATTATAGCTAACTCGAGGAACCATCAATTAAGATACATACAGAATACCCACCTCATGTAATTTTCTGGGTATATTCTAAATCTTGATGTTCAAAAATTCCCACTTCTCGTGGATTACAAATAAACAGAAGGGAATGAACAATTTCCGAATGCCTTAACTTTCTAACGCATCCAAACACCAGGCTAATTTTCTAATGGCTAATTTTCTAATAGCTAATTTTCTAACGCATTCGAACAGAAGGGTGAAGGGACAGAAGAAAATTGTCCAACAGCTAATTTTCTGGATTACAAACAAATAATTTCTAACTCAACAAATAGAACCAACACCAGGCGCTGGATTCTGAATAATTTCTAACCTGTGTACGTGGGAGTGGAAGGAAACAACGTCCACGGCTTGCCAGGGATCGCCGGAGGACTGAGGGTGCCGCCGGCGATAGATCCAAAGGAGGAGGGAGGAAAGAAGGAGGCGTCATTGTTTCGAGGAGGTAGGACTGGAGGAGAAACGTTGCCGCGCTGGTCCGATCCGGCGAGAGATCCCGCAGACTGCCGGCCCTTGACCGATGATGACGCACATGCTGCGTGACAGCGTATGCGCAGGCAGACTGCAGAGCACTGAGCCGTGATTCCCGTGAAGATGAGAAAAGAAATTAGGGATCGCACGTCCAGGGAGAAACGCGCGAGGAGGAAAATAGAGATAGGATTTGCGGATGAACAGAGATTCACTGTGCGGTTCTATTTTTATTTTTAAAATTTTAGAGTTAGTTTTTTATGTAAAATTTAAAATTTTATCTAATTTTTTTTTTAAACAATGTTTTTGGAGGAACTGATATAATGTTCAAAGTCAAACATGATAAAAGATTCATGAATTTAAATGAACGAGTATGTATAAAATAGGTGCGTGCGGGTAAATATAATTTACCTCATAATTTCTTATCGATTATTGGTTATTATCTTTTTCATTTCCAACATATACTTATATTGAAATGAAATTTAATAATTTGAAATTTAATTAAAACTTATCAATTGAATTGAAATTGTTATTAAATATTTAAACTAAATAGAATAGAAGTTGAAGAATTGATGAATTTGAAAATGAAATTGAAGTGAAATGAAATGGATAAAAATTGGAATGAGAAATAAAATAAATAAATAAATAGAAACTGAAATTTAATTTGAAATTAAAATTAGAAGAAGAAATTGATTGAAAAAGTTGAAGTTAAATGAATCGAATTAAAATTGAGATTTTATATATTATATTATCTTTTATATGAAAAAAATCAGATTTTTTTAAATGATACCCTCAGAATACAAATGAGTGTTGTATAACTATTTTTGCATATGTATATTTTTGTATTTAGCACCAGCGTAAATAAAATAACACTTTTATATGAATATAAAGAGTGGGTGTGACCGGACCCCTTGAACTGTCGCGAGAGCTTTTGTTAAAGAGGAATAATTCTTTTCTCATATCTTTTTATTCATTTACATCGGTACAATTAAATAAAGTTACGTTGATTCTATTTTTGGTATTCACTGGATTATAAACAAACTGAACCAAACTAAATAGTAATTGTTGGACCCCATTTTGTCCGGGTTGGACATGTTTTATCAAATTTGATTTATGTAATATCACCCCCGCTTGCCGCAGAATTTTGTAAGACGACGGAGTTGTAACCGCTGACCTAAAAATGCCCAATTTCAATGATTTATTTAGAAAAGTGTTCAAGCACCAAAGAGTCAGTCCCAAGCAACAAAAAATCAAATTTGAGGATCAACGTCTTTGACCGCGCTCGATTCCAAGGTCAAACGAAGAAAATATGGTCAAAACGGCGTTCGGGCGGCCAACATGTGTCAAAACGGTAATTGACTTTTCAAACGGCACTCTAGATCAGGTCACGAATCTCATAATCTTATCCTACTCGTCGTTCTGAGAATTTTGACATATATATTTTATATATTCGCTCCTGTAGCCTTTTTCAATAAAAATCAAAAATAAAATTATTTTTCGATAATAAAACAGTCTCGGAGCACTCAATACAAGCTTGCTGTAAAAATGAGATCGTTTTCAAATAAAATTGACACGGGGTTACTCGTCATGATGCCCCAAGTCCAAAAACAAAATTTTCGAGATATTTTAAAATCTGGTTTGTCCTACCGATCCCAAAAACTAAAAGATGTTAGTTAAAAACTCAAAATAAAATAATTTTCTGCTTTTTTTCTCTTTTCCCGCCCACTCCAGGCCATGTGTCAATCCTTGATTGGTTGAAACAAATAAATAAAACAAAAACAAAAAGCAAAAACAAAATTCAAAACACAAATAAATAATAAAAATAAAACAATCTCAACCACAAATCCACTCTCATCATCTTCACGTGTCTTCTTCGCTCTCTCCCCTTCTCGTCGTCTTCCTCCCCACGCCACGGCTGCCGCGGACCACCATGCCAGGCCACCATCCCACGCCCGACCACAGCGCCAGAAGCCACCACCCACGTCCGGCCAATCCGAACCAATCCTGCCCATGCCGATCCGAACCAAGCCGCCCCACCCGAGCTGCACCGGTGGCCATGCCGAACCTCCTCCTCGCCTCCCCAAATCAACTCCAAAACCCTACAACTCTCTTCTATTTAAGACCCCCAAAAACAGATCTCGCGGACAGGCTCTCTCTCTACAAAAAAAATCCAAAAACACCACCCAATCTTCCTTCTTCTTCTTCGGTCAAACCATAACGGAGAGCCCCGTCGGCAGCCATCATTTCCGAACCAAAATCCAATCCGCCGACGCCAATCACCCCGGTCACGGCACGCACCAACCCCCTCCCAACGGCGGCACAACAGAACCGCTGCTCCAAGCCCTACCGGACTCATACCTTACTTGCTCCGTTGCTTACTCGCCACTGCCGTTGTTGCATCCATCGCCAGTCATCCCACAATCCCCACGAGGAAGGCAAAGGATCCTCGAGAGCATCTCGGCGTATCGCGACAGACGGTTGGAAGCGACACCTGAGGTACCTAGAAGGCGCAGAAGGCATCCAATTAATTCATCACTGCCCTTGTTCAGTCGGAAGACATCCAGTTCGTGCGCAAGAGGACGGACGTCGTGCAGAGAAGAAGTATATTTTTACTAATCCCTCTTTTTTCTTTTTCTTTTTTTTTTCTTTTTTTAACGCTTTGTTTTATGATTTCTTTATCTGAGATGGCTAAATCGTGTGCTTGTATGAATGTCGATGGATTTAGTCAGGCTGTCTAAGTCCCTGTATTTCATGTGTTCACGATGAGAGCTGGTTAATCTTTGTGTTTGTCTGAATGTCACTGATTCTATTTTGTCCAGCTAACAATAGATCTACACCGTTCCCGTTCTTCCTTTTCTCTTCTGCTTCTATATGTTTGTGCTCTTCATCTGCTTCTGTTTGTGGTTACCTTGTGTTGTTTTTCAAGAGGAGGAATGCGTGTTTTCAATAACAAAAGCAACAAACAAGAGGTATGACTTGTTAAAACGTGTGAATATATGTTCTAGGTTGAGTCTCCCTCATTTTAATCTGCTTTTCACAACATTTTAATACTTTGATTGGCTTTTAAAAATATGTGAACGTACTGTGGTTTTCAAAACTTGTGAGTGCCCCAGCCAGTTCTTAAACCTTCAGTCTGGTTTTCAAATGTGAGTGCAATGGTTAGACGTTATTTTCTGCTGGGACGTTAGCTGGATGGTTCGTTCATGTGTTCTGGCCTCACTTTTCTTTTTTTAGTTTCAGTTGCTCTAATTCCTCTTCATGAGGGTCGTTGGGTTGCAATTTCATTTTCTTTTGTTCTTGGTCGGTGATTGCATTTGTTGTTAGATTGGGTTTGTTTGTTGCGTTTCTTTTTTGGTTTTCCCCGTTGGATTTTTTTTTTTTTTTTTTTTTATTTTATTGTTGTCACTGGACTATGCTTTTACTGTTGCCTGTTGGGTCTCTTTGATTTGGTTATTGAATCATTTTTTTTTCTCATACTCACATTTTACTTGTTGGCATTGGCTTGGCACGCCTGACGTTGGCTGGAGTTCTCCCACTATTGACAGCATAGGCCTGTTGTACAAATAATAATAGATATATTTCTTTTCTGATTTTGGTAGGAAAATGTTAGCTTGTCAAGATAATTTTGTAATTCTGGGTCATAAAACCCAATACCATTGTATTTTGTAAACCAACATAGTGAAGAGAGAGAAAGGAAAAAAAAGATGGTAGAAAAATAAAAAAATAAAAATAAAAAAGAGAGAAAAGAGAGGAAAGTGAGTTTGTTGTTTTTTTTATTTTATGAATGTCACTTTCACACACTTCATATTTGTTTAATTTATTTATGTATTTTTTTATTTTATTTTACTTGAAAAAAAGGCTTTCAAAAATTCAAAAAATGTTTTCTAAATATTCAAAAATAGGTTTTCTTCAATCCTTTTCATTCATTACTTTTTATTTTTTTATTATTTGGAATCTTTAGATCATTAAAAAAACAAAACAAAAACAAAAAACAAAAAAACAATTGTTTTAAAAAAAAAATTTCTATAAACTAACATATAAAAAAAGGGTTTTATTGTACTTATTTTCATCAAAGATTTTTTACATCCTTAGATTTTTTTAGAAATTCTTTTAGAATTCATTAAGCAAATTTTAAGGGCTAATCTTAGTTTGTAAATACTTTAATTTTTTAGATCTCCCTTAGACCTGCTGGGAATTTGATTTAACTCAATTTTAATAATAAAAAAAGTCTCAAAAAAAAAAGTAGAAACTCTAAATCGAAAACAAAATTTCAATTGTAGATAATTGCAACTAAAAGTTAAAACAAATTAGAAACTTTTAAACTTCTAAGATAGGTACTGAAAGGGCGTTGCGGGGGTGTTAATCCTTTCCAGTGTGTAACAAACTCCTGAATTCAGCTCTAGCGACGTAGATCATTTTAGGTGATCAACTGCACTTCAAAAACAATTAATGGTGATTTTGTTCTTTTTCATCACCATTTGGGTGAAGGGTGGGAGAACCGTATCTTCAAAAGCGGGTCTCTCCTCGGACGAAATTCGGTGATGACAGTAATGTATTTGAGCTTGACTTGATATTATTTCTTAACAAACCGAGCCAAATATGAATATTAACCAAATTCGTGTTCGTTCATTAATGTTTTCGAACATTGTTCGTGAAGGCACTAGCATACTTGTTTATGAATAATATATTTTTTATTTATTTAAAAACTCAATATGTTCATTCATTTAATTATTCATGAACTAAAATACATAATTTATAAACGAATTAGTTTGTTTATAAGCAACCAACTCCTACCAAATATGACTACGTGTCTATATTATTGGTTATGTACATCGGTCGCATAGGTCTCCTTGTGTTGTTTACATTAGGTCATTTAGGTTTTATTCATTCCATTTTGTACATTGGTTACACGTCTCATTCATTGCAAAAAAAGACCTTCACTCACAAAACTCTCCCACATGATCCGTACCCTTTTTCTATTCCCTGGATCATTGAGATCCTCATCCATTGCTGCTGCCTTCACACTTCCACCTCGGGTGGGCTGTCGTACGAGCCCTGATTCATACATATAGAGAGACTTATGATGGCTGTAATGAAGTTGTCGAGAAATGAAAATTCAGTGGAGTCACAGGTTGTGTCAGAATCTCGTGGCCATACCAAAAAACATGTAATCCCACTAACAAGTTCAAAAAATTGAAAAACAAATGAACACAATTATTTTAAACTTTTGATACAGTTGATATCTAAAAGCATCTCTAAATAGTCTTAAGTAAAAGGAAAGTTAAAGCTAAATTTAACTTAAACTTTATAAAATTATTTTTATTATACATTTATAACATAAGTTATATTTAGGTTTAGTAAAATTTAAGCTAAATTTAACTAAAATTATAGTTCTAACTAATGCTGCCATATCATACTCTTACCCCAAAATTCAAACCTGCCCCACGTAATATTGAAGGAAAGAAAGTATTACAAGGATAAATTAAAAAATAATAATTTAAGTAGTTAAATTTAGATACGAATAGTGAAATTATTCTTAATTAAAAGTATATATAACAAGCTACATATAAATTTAATTAAAAAAATTTACTGGAGATACTACTGCTAGCGATTTGATAAATTTAGTCCACCCAATGACAGCTTGTATCCTATATTATATACCTTTTCCGGTATGAAGAGCAAAAAGTTATACACAATCAAATACGAATTGTGGTGGGTAGGATAACATTAATTAATAATTTTATTTTAGGTTCAAAGTTTAACTACCTATCAATAACGTTTCAAAAACCAATCGCAAACCTAAAAACTAATAAAATAACTTAATCGTTAACTAAAATAAATTAATCATTAAATTAATTTTAGTTAATGATTTATAATTTAATTTATCAATTAATGTTATCATAGCACATGCCATTTGTGTTTTACTTTATTAACTTGTTTAATGATACACTTAATGCGTTCGCAATCGTCGGTCCTACCTTCACTACCAATACTATGCTCTCAACCGTCGGTCATACCAAATTTGAAAATAAAATTGAAGTGAAATGAAATGGCAAAAAATTGGAATGAAATAAAATAAATAAATAGAAATTAAACTTTAATTTAAAATTAAAATTAGAAGGAGAAATTGATTGAAAAAATTGAAGTTGAATGAATCCAATTAAATTTGAAATTTTATATATTATATTATCTTTTATATGAAAAACATCCGAACTTTTTTTTTTAAAAAAAGGTACCCTCTGAATAGTGGGATACAAATGGGTACTGTATAACTATTTTTGCATATGTACACTTTTGTATTTAGCACTATAAGCCAATTTGGACAAGCAAGTACCTAACATTACAAAAGAAAAAAAAAGGTGAGTTTTTTTTAAGTTATAGCATGCGTGGGTCAGGGACTGTTTCAATAATATTCTACTACGTCTGCATCTCCCATCTCTTTAATTTCTCATTTCTATGAATTACATATTAAAAAAAGCTTATTTTATCAAAAGAAGCAAATATATTTTATTAAAAAACTTTTCTTCTTCGCAAACTCAAACTGTGCCGGGTAGCAAACACCCTATATGTCACTCACCAAGCGCGGCATGGGCGAATTGACATAAAAAAGGATTACGTGAAGAAGAAAAATTGCCGCGAGTTGTCCATCTCTTGATTCTTGCCAATGCATCAATGTCTCTTGAACAATTCAATCATCATTAAATAATATTTTATTATATTTTTTCTCATTTTAATATATTATGTTAATTAAAATTATCTCATAAAATTTAGCAATAGAAAATAAAATAATCATGTAGCCTTTTTCTAATTTTTTATTTAATCTCATACTCGTCTACTATCACTATTAAAGAGCTAAATGTTTTAAAATTAACTTGAAAAAATGCTAATAGTTTATTTTAGACCAATCCAAAATCTAGTACAAAAATTAGTACATTTAACAACTTAATTTGAGCTTGTATATTAAGATCCAAATAAATCAAAACTAATCACAATCTACTATGTCTTTTTTATTCATTAAATACCTGATTTTGTTTTTGATAAGTAACAACGTGCTCACCCCCAACTCATATATTGTCTAAAGCTTAATCACACCAGCGTATTTCAATTTTCTATTGCATCTATATATAGTTGACGTTTTAAAAATTTTTAGATAATAAAATGATGATATTTCAAATTTTTAGATGTTAATTAAATTTTCAATGGCAATCGTGCTTAATAGAATTGGAAATATTCACTCCATGCCTTCAAATCCCTTGTAAGTTAAAAGTCATTAGATTTTTAATCATGAAACTAATAACTTAAAATAATGCTTTTTTTTTCTGTGGCTAATAAATAAATTTATATAAATTTTTAAATATTTACAATAATTACCGTAGAAAACCTCCAAGGTGTGGACAAGGAGAGGATGGTGACGACATGTGCCTCAATCTGATTCCTCTAACATAAGATAACTTCGAAACAAAAAAAAAACACTATAGAATTAACATTGTATTTGTAGGACTTCGTATATGGAACTAAGACGGAGTCGGCTGCACTGGCGGACTGGCGATCTTCTTGCCCCGGCTCTGGTTCCTCCTCCTTTGGATCGGCTGCTCCACTGTCGGCACATCACTTGTCAGCAGGCAGCGGCACCGCAACCACCGGTCTTAATTTCCTTCCCTTGCCACTGCTCTACTTCCCCCACCCGAGATGTTATGGAACATGCTCATGGATTTGGGGTGGCGATTCGTAAGTGTGCCCGGGAGTTGTTGATGGTGCGTTGGCCGGGGCAGTGGCTAGTGCTGCCTTAATTCTCCGGTAAGTCATTATCACAAATTTTGTTACAAGGACAGGAATCAAAAGCCACGCAAGTGATTGTAGGAGAAAGCTGGGATCCAACGGCTCTTGAACAACAGTTACAGACTGTTGCTCTTCCACACTTGGAATGATGTACGGTGGTGGCGCAGATCCAGACTCAGCCATGGTGTAGAGCAGATGGGAAGCTGGGAAGCGAGAGAAGGAAGATGAAATTCCTTCGGTTAACCACACGCCATGGTATATGATGGGGTGAACCGAATGTGAATGGGACCCACGTGCCTGATTGTCGGGCACATGTAGTTGGCTGCTCTATTCATTCATTATTCATTGGATGCTGAGGGCAATAATTAAAGTATCACTACAATAATTTAAGTATTATGTCTCCCTATTATTTTCTTTAAATTTAAGTATTTAAATAATTTTTTACTTTTTTCTACATGAATAAACACTACAATAAATTATTTTAATCACTCATTATATTATAAAAATAATATTATATATTATTTTTATTTAATAATTTTCTAATGGCTAATTTTCTAATCGAACAGGGTGAAGGGACAGAAGAAATTGTCCAAACAGCTAATTTTCTTGATAGAGGAAGGTGCCGATGAAGTGGATGTTAGGATCGGGCCAAAGCGCAAGCCCACCCGCATGTCACAATATTGTCCGCTTTGGGCTCGCCACATCGGCCCGCACGGCTTTAAAACGCGTTGTGATATTTCTAGGCTTGCTCCACCTTATAAACCCCTGGATCTTCCCCAAATATTTCCATGTGAGACAACACTTCCCAATAATCTTCCCCTTTGTCACACATCGAACCACATCATAGGACACACCTATGGATCTGAGCTGTCACCATGTGAGACCGTCATGGAATTTTTCTTGCAGCTCCCCCTCAATCCACACCCGATTGAGATCATACTGATTCGATCATTTGGTGACAGGGGTTTGTATTCCAATCCAATACCGCCGCACACCACGGGACACGCCGCTTGACTACACCATGCCGAGAAGACTTTTGATATCATGAAATACCCCCAGCCCATACTAACTTGTAACAGGAAATATTTGGGGAAGGCCAAGGGGTTTATAAGGTGGAGCAAGCCTAGAAATGTCACAACGCGTTTTAAAGTCGTGCGGGCCGATGTGGCGAGCCCAAAGCGGACAATATTGTGACATGCGGGTGGGCTTGCGCCTTGGCCCGATCCTAACAGGTGGTATCAGAGCCTGGTTGTTCCCCGGAAAAGGTATTTCATGATATCGAAAGTCTTCTCGGCATGGTATAGTCAAGTGGCGTGTCCCGTGGTGTGCGGCGGTATTGGATTGGAATACAAACTCCTGTCACCAAATGATCGAATCAGTATGATCTCAATCGGGTGTGATTGAGGGGGAGCTGCAAGAAAAATTCCATGACGATCTCACATGGTGACAGCTCAGATCCATAGGTGTGTCCTATGATGTGGTTCGATGTGTGACAAAGGGGGAGATTATTGGGAAGTGTTGTCCCACATGGAAATATTTGGGGAAGGCCAAGGGGTTTATAAGGTGGAGCAAGCCTAGAAATGTCACAACGCGTTTTAAAGCCGTGCGGGCCGATGTGGTGAGCCCAAAGCGGACAATATTGTGACATGCGGGTGGGCTTGCGCCTTGGCCCAATCCTAACAGTGGAGGAGGGCTGAGGTGGCAGTAACGCTAGGAATGAGGAAGAGTCCCGTGAAGCTGTCGAGTCCAACGCTGGTAGAGGTGTCGTCGGGGTCACTTTTGTCGAGGCAGCTTGTGTTGGAGCAGCTTGATTGCCTACAATAATGGGTCTCCATTTGGGTCATCAGGATTTCCCTTCACATTTAGGATTGCCCTTGACACATCAACGTAGACATACAGAAATCAAAATTCATATTAACCATAATTTATAATTCAAAATTTATCTATTATACTTATTTTTAACATATTTATAATTTGAATAAAATATTTATTTCTAAAAAAACATTTTAGCTATTTTATTAAAATTTGAATTCATCAAAAAAATTCACTTTCTTCAACTTTTTTACACCAAATTTTATTCTTTTTTAATTTTCATAGTCCAGCATTTCCGAAACACCTTTTTCACTTTCTTAGTTTGGTTTTCTTTTTCTTCATTATAGTTCTCACTCCATTTGTTGGAGTGAACTTAAATTTTATTTTGGTTCATTTTGCTTTTTTTCAATGTTAA
Source organism: Taxillus chinensis (assembly GCA_023512835.1). Classification (NCBI taxonomy): domain Eukaryota; kingdom Viridiplantae; phylum Streptophyta; class Magnoliopsida; order Santalales; family Loranthaceae; genus Taxillus; species Taxillus chinensis. The sequence goes on from CM042084.1 coordinate 38,087,430, forward strand.
TTAAATTGTTTCGTCTTGCTATGCATTCCTAATGAATGGATGAATTAATATGGTATATTAATTCATCTACTCTTGTTTTATGCACTCGCATGCTCTTGTTTTGTACACTTGGAATTAATATGATCTGGAATTCGTGTATTCTTATTTTGTACATTTGGTATGTATGAATGAAATAATATATTATATTTAATTTATGTAATTAATGTTAAATATCCTAAAAAAATTCTTAAAGTCGTCTCTAACATACTTGGCCTATTGTTCAGCTGTTCTGTTTATTATTCCGCTCGTTCAGTTATGTATCACTGTCTGCCACTCTTTTTAAAGACTTTACTTGAACACCCTAAATTTTTTCCCTAGAGCCGCCCCTGACTGCAGAGCACTGAGCCGTGATTCCCGTGAAGATGAGAAAAGAAATTAGGGATCGCACGTCCAGAGAGAAACACGCGAGGAGGAAAAAAGAGATAGGATTTGCGGATGAACAGAGATTTTTAAAATTTAACAGAGGAAAATAGAGATTCACTGTGCGGTTCTATTTTTATTTTTAAAATTTTAGAGTTAGTTTTTTTATGTAAAATTTAAAATTTTATCTAATTTTTTTTAAAACAATGTTTTTGGAGGAGCTGATATAATGTTCAAAGTCAAACATCTATATAATGATAAAAGATCCATGAATTTAAATGAATGAGTATGTATAAAATAGGTGCGTGCAGGTAAATATAATTTACCTCATAATTTCTTATCGATTATTGATTATTATATTTTTCATTTCCAACATATACTTATATTGAAATGAAATTTAATAATTTGAAATTTAATGAAAACTTATCAATTGAATTGAAGTTGTTATTAAATATTTAAACTAAATAGAATAGAAGTTGAAGAATTGATGAATTTGAAAATGAAATTGAAGTGAAATGAAATGGATAAAAATTGGAATGAGAAATAAAATAAATAAATAAATAGAAACTGAAATTTAATTTAAAATTAAAATTAGAAGAAGAAATTGCTTGAAAAAATTGAAGTTGAATGAATCAAATTAAAATTGAAATTTTATATATTATATTATCTTTTATATGAAAAAAATCAGATTTTTTTTAAATGATACCCGCAGAATACAAATGGGTGTTGTATAACTATTTTTGCATATGTATATTTTTGTATTTAGCACCGGCGTATATAAAATAACACTTTTATATGAATATAAAGAGTGGGTGTGACCGGACCCCTTAAACTGTCGCGAGAGCTTTTGTTAAAGAGGAATAATTCTTTTCTCATATCTTTTATTCATTTACATCGGTACAATTAAATAAAGTTACGCTGATTCTATTTTTGGTATCCACTGGATTATAAACAAATTAAACCAAACTGAATAGTAATGTATTTGAGCTTGACTTGATATTATTTCTTAACAAAACGAGCCAAATACGAATATTAAATTACCATATTCGTGTTCATTCATTAATGTTCTCAAATAGTTTATTAATGTTTATGAACAGTGTTCGTGAAGGCACTAGCATACTTGTTTATGGATATTATTTTATTTATTTATTTAAAAACTCAATATGTTCATTCATTTAATTATTTATGAACTAAAATACATAATTATCCAAAATTCATAAATGAATTAGTTCGTTCGTTCATTTGTTTCCAAACACAAAAGGTTATACATGTGTTCGATTGTTTATGAACCAAAACATTAATTATTTAAAATTTATAAACAAATATAATCGGTCGTTTATTTGTGAGCACAATTGCTTGTTTGTTTGTTTGAAATATTGTTGGTTTGATTTATTAATTTTTGAGTTTTTGAAAGTTGAAATGGTATAAAAAAATAATTAATTAGTGTACGTGTGCACATTAATACCAATTTATATCAAATTTATAATTATAAAAGTACCAAATTAGTTAACATAGTTCACAAACACAAGCAATCCATCCACACCACCTCGTTCTTATATATTTTAGGTTGTTTAGATATTATTATTATTATCTCCCACCACCCTCCTATCTGACGGGGAAAAAGGTATAAAAAGATTTTAATAATTTCTAAGGTAAAAAAACAAACAAAATATCTTCAATAATATATATAAGAAAACAAATTAAGTGATCTCTTAAACATTTAAAGTTTAATTATGACTAATCATAATTTTTTTCGTGCGAAAATAGATTAAGTGCTTCCCACTTTACATAATTTTTTAAAATTACTCATCATCCGTTGGATTAAGATTACAAATATGGATTGCTTTGTTGAAGAGAATTATACATTAGCATGTTTGGGCATTTTGGCTTCATTTGTTTTTTTGCATCTCGACTTGGCTTCTAGTCAAGAGATATTATCCACGGGTATGATGCGACTCTAGCTGTTTATATACTCTTGCATTTGTCCTCTTTATTTTAATGAATTTCCTTTATTTTTAAAAATGATTTTGTACAATATATAAACTATACCAACAATATGCATCAATTAAACACATATCCTAACTTTTCATTGCCTAAATATGGTTGCATTAAGTACAGAGCCTATTTTTAGAATTTTATTATATGGGCTTATATTTATTATAAAATTATTTAATTTTAGAATTTAATTTTCAAGATCTCATAACTGTTTTAAAAAATTATTTTTAACTGTTTTCTGTTTTTGAATATAAAATAATTTTAACAGGAGACCCAAATAATTTTTTTTTACTTTTATTTTATTTTATTATCTGAATTCATCATATTTTGTTTTTGTTAATTTTTATGAACCCAATTTTAAAAGAAACATACTTTTTTCAAAATAGTGATACATTTTTTTATATATCCAATGAATTAAAATTATTTTTAAATTAAAATTTAATATAAACCTAACAGAATACGAAAAGTATAAATAAGCAACCAACTCCTACCAAATATGACTACGTGTCTCCATTATTGGTTATGTACATTGGTCGCATAGGTCTCCTTGTGTTGTTTACATTAGGTCATTCAGGTTTTATTCATTCCATTTTGTACATTGGTTACATGTCTCATTCATTGCAAAAAAAGACCTTCACTCACAAAACTCTCCCACATGATCCGTACCCTTTTTCCATTCCCTGGATCATTGAGATCCTCATCCACTGCTGCTACCTTCACACTTCCACCTTGGGTGGGCTATCGTACGAGCCCTGATTCATATGTATAGAGAGACTTATGATGGCTGTAATGAAGCTGTCGAGAAACGAAAATTCAATGGAGCCGTAGGTCGTGTCAAAGTCTCATGGCCATACCAAAAAACATGTATCCCACTAACAAGTTCAAAAATCGAAAAACAAATGAACACAATTATTTTAAACTTTTGATACAGTTGATATCTAAAAGCATCTCTAAATAGTCTTAAATAAAAGGAAAGTTAAAGCTAAATTTAACTTAAACTTTATGAAATTATTTTTTATTGTGCATTTATAACATAAGTTATATTTAGGTTTAGTAAAATTTAAGCTAAATTTAACTAAAATTATAGTTCTAACTAATGCTGCATATCATACTCTCACCCCAAAATTCAAACATGCCCTTCATGCCAAGCACACAATATTGAAGGAAAGAAAGTATTACAAGGATAAATTAAAAAAAATTTAATTTAAGTAGTTAAATTTAGATACGAATATTGAAATTATTCTTAATTAAAAGTATATATAACAAGCTACATATAAATTTAATTAAAAAAATTTACTGGAGATACTACTGCTAACAATTGTAGATTCTCCAATTGTATTTTTTTGTTAGTTTGTAGAGCCAATTTAACAAAAATATATACTTTTTAAACTTTCTATTTTAACTAAAATTTTAATAAAATAAATAGTAACCCTCTAAATTTAACCCAATACTATTCATTCTTTATTTAGTAAAATATTATATTTTCTCTTGTCACATTTATTTTTCTATTATTTTTTCTTACTCTACATTTACTTTTTGATTTAAATAAATATTTTAAAAGTAATATTTAAATTGACAAATAATTAAAATAGAGAAATTAAAAATTGTGCTTTTAAAAAATAAAATTTTAAAATAAGAAATAAATATTTTTAGTTATTTTGAAAAGTAAATTTTAAAGAGATTACAGTTATAATTTTATATTTTCTTAATTATAAATTATTTTAGTTATTTATGTTTGAGGGATAATAATTTTCATATTAAAAGAACATATTTTATCAAAAGGTTTATTGGATTCTACCGTAGAGTTTATGACAACCGTTTTACTGGAAAAATACAATCTTCACAGACTGAGCCAACATGACAAATTTCATACAATCTTCACGAACTGGGCCAGGGTAGCGAACAACCCCGCAAACAGATGGCGATGACAAATTTCATTATATTTATTGAGTCTTAGAAATATTATTAGATATTTTATTTTTAGGTGCAATGAAAAAATCTCATTATTCCTTTCATTTCATGAGCATACCGATATTACGATCCCCCTGCAAGTCATTATCACCAAAGGCATGGGCTGGCTGACATTGACATTTGACAGGGATCGATTACGTGAAGAAGTGGAGTGGGCTAATAGGCCAATGGGCCAATAGCCTCAACGCGCAGTTTTAATTTAATAATTTAAATGCTTTCAAATCAGATTGCAAAAAACGTTTATAGAAATTAATGTTATATTGTAATGACCTAATTGATCTATTATGTTTTTTAATTGACTAATTATATTTTATGTTAGATATTTATGTTTGACTTATAGTATTTTTAATATTAAAAAAATATTTTACCAAAAGGTTTATTGATTTTTTTCTTAAAGTCTATGACAGGAACCGTTTTACATTATTATATATATATATATATCAATAATATTATTCCTCTACCTAAAAATAAATAAATGAATTATGATAAGATTGTTTACTTAGAAACTAATTACACGATGCCTTCAGTCCAAAACCGGAAAAATACAGTCTTCACAACTGAGCCGGCGTGGCCAGAGTAGCAAAAACACACCACGACACGACCCCCACAAATTGCGACCACAAATTTTATTATATTTATTAAGTCAAAGAAATGTTATATTTTGAGGGGAAGTGAACAAATCTCATTATTCGTTCATTCCACGTACCGATATTATGATCCTCCCCTGTAAGTCATTATCAACGAAGGCATGGGCTGACATTGACAGGAATCGATTACGTGGAGAGTTGGAGTGGGGTAATAGCTCAGTGCGTCCGTGGACCGTATTTGTTGTTGATTTTTTACGAAAATCAGTGAGCTGGCTTGAGGATCGCACCACATCAGCTTTCCAACGGATTCTTATTTCAAAAGCACAAATAAAGGTTAGTTTGGGAAAACAACAGGGAGATTAAAAGGATTAGTAACAGATTTTTACGTATGCTTTCGATATTTAAGAAAAATAAATAAAAATTTATAAAATTATTCTTAAGTATATGTCTTATATTTAATTTTTTTAATAAAACTTTTATAGTATTTTCTAATGTATTAGGAAAAACTATTTATTCCATATAATTATTAAATTATATCCAAAAAATTTCTCTCATCTCTTTCCTTCATGTTTCCCATTACATTAGCTTTTATTTTATATTAAATTATAAAAAATTTATTATTAAATAAAATAATTAGTATAAAATATTATTTAAATGATATAGAGGGTGATTTAGGAAATCTATTGTAATGTATATTTATACAGGAAATCAAAAAGTAGTTTAAAATTGTAAATCTAAGCAAACTCGTTGGGAAGCTATTGTTAGTGCTCTAACTACTAGTGCACATCGTATATGCTTGATTTTGCACTCTCGTTGACTCGCTCTCGGTCTCCTCGATTGATTTGTCGTCAGGATTCTACGCTCCCTCTTGTGCCACATTTGTTAAGGAAAGTAAATATGTTAATGCATAAAATCAGTGATTTTCTTGATTTACGTTCTGTCAAATTATTCCCTTGTATATAAAAATATATATTAGAATATAAATTTAATTTTAAAATCTCACATTGATCTCTGTATTATATATATATATATATCCTTTTTATCAATTAAATAATATATAGAAAATATACTCTTTTCATGGTATCAGAGCATGTTTGCTCCTGATAACCCAATTATAATTTCTTTTCTCTTTTCAACTATCATCTATGGCAGAAAAGCAAACCAAACGTGAAGCAGAAAAATACAATGATCTAAATGATCCCTTCTATCTTCACCACTCTGTTCAACATGGAGTTGTGCTTGTCACCCAACTGTTGAATGAAGAAAATTATAGCACTTGAAGTCGTGCCATGCTTATGGCCCTCAGCATCAAAAATAAAAAAGGCTTCATCAACGGCACCATTCAAAAACCACCAGCTACATCCACTATGGAACTCCAACAATGGATGCTTTGCAACAATCTCGTGAAATCATGGCTTCTTTATTCAATTTCACACGATATTGGAGCAAGTGTGATATACAACGAGTTAGCGCATGAAATTTGGGCTGACTTGAAGGAGCGATTTTCACGCATCAATAGTGTTCATCTCTTCCACCCTGAAGAAGCAATCCATGATTGCAAACATGACAATATGAACATTAGTGCTTATTATACCAAGCTCAAGGGTCTTTGGGATGAATGAGATGCATTGTGCTTTATCCCAACCTGCACCTGCGATACTATCAAAGAGGTTCTTCAGTTTCAAGAAAGTCAAAAGATTATGAAGTTTCTCATGGGTCTTAATGACGTATATATTGCTGTTTGGGGACAGATCCTACTCATGGATCCACTTCCTACTATTAACAAGACTTATTCCCTCATTCTCTAAGATGAGAGACAATGATGTTGGTCCTTGGGAGCCTAGAGGGGGGTGAATAGGCTCTTACTTAAAATTCTTTCTCACTCAGGTACAACACTAATTCTTGTTAAAAGAAATATTCAGTGCGGAAGATAACCAGATAGTGGAAGTATTTTGTTTAATTATCTGAAGATAATTACAACAAAAGGCACAACAATTACAGCTGATTACAACAGTACTCTCTTTTTCAAGCCACACACACTGGCTAGTTTATCTCTGTTTTGCACATGTACTCACACGTATCAGTTCTTACAATGTATGCACGCATTTTAAATATACAACACTACAGATATATATAGATATCCTAGGAATCTATCTTGGAACTGTATTTTCTGAGCACTGTGTAAACATTAAGTTCTTCTCGGAAAATGCTTTTGCTATAACTGCTACGGATGTAGAGCTCGAAATATTGGAAGCATAAGTGTATTGAATTACTTCGCTTGATTCCAATTGCATTTGGAACTGCATCCACATCTCTGAGTGTTCCACGTGTAGGACAGTTTAGGTCTTCAATGAGTTTGTCTTACATAGGGACACAACGAGCTGATAACATAAATGCGGTATGGGTAAGTTGAAGTAGCGTCTTCTTAGTCCGGTGTATATTTCCTTACTCGGTATCAACGAAGCTTGGATCCTTATTCTGTGTCAGTTGTTGCTTACTCCATGTAAATGAGGTCCTGAAATCCTTACTCCGTGTTAGCACTTCCTTACTCCGCATGAAGTAGATGTGAGGAATCCTTATTCCGCATCAGCGCTTCCTTACTCCGTGTGAGTTCCTTACTCCGCTTAAGTAATGGTTCGGATTCCTTATTCCGCATTAGTTGTCCTTACTCCGCACCAGTCATTTCTTACTCCGCTCGAATGAAAGACTCATATTCCTTAGTCCGTATCTTCTTTTCGTTAGACAACTGAAGTGAAAGACCTAACTTCTTTCTCCGCAATAAATCTCTTTGACTCCTTATGTGTTGTAGACTCAGATTCTCACTCCGCATAAATTGACTTAGTCCAAATAAAAATGCGGATTCCTTAGTCGTTTTGTCAAGTGATTAGTCCACACGAAGAGTCCTTACTTTGGATGAAGACTTGGTTATTTACCAAGTGTTTGACGACACTCATGATAATCCGGATCAGGATTATATATCCTGTCCTTCACTTTGCTCTCTGAGTGTAAGTCTAGTTTAGGATTTTATCTTCTGCAAGCTTAGAATAAACAAGAAACATCTCAAATCAAATTACATAGGGTTTTTAAAAACATCATCCAAATTATGGGTTTGATCCAACAATCTCCCCCAATATGGATATGCTAAACCCTTTGTAATCTAATTTGGTTAGACAGTAAGATATACACAGAGACAAGGATAACAAACATTTCCATTATGTCAGCAACTGTAATACAAAGTAAGCCTTAGTACAAAAGTTATACTAAGAATTGTAAGACTTATTGTACTTGAAGATCTTAGTTGCTGCCTGCTCCCTTAGTCGCTTAGGCTGTTCTTTAGTGCACATAAAAAAGTAATTCCACAGCTTTCTCCGCCAGGTTGTTGGAGAACTTCTCATTTGCTCAGAATTGTCGAGTTAAGAAGAGCATTGGGAGGCAGAGGAGGTTGACTAATTGATTCGAAGAGTCCACTTTGTCTGACAACATTTGATAGAGTCCGAAGCAGTGGTCCAAGATGGCTTCTTCTCATTTGGTGTCCCATAACCTGATGGGAGTCATGCAGAACAACTCTCCTATCCTTGATAGAGAAGACGACGAGCATGTAATAAGGAGTGCTAATCCTGTATGGAATGAGAATAGTTATAAGATCTTTCCATGGCTTATTGTTCTCAGCTGTTCCATTGATGAGGGTCTGAAGGAAGTCCATTTCAGGAAGATAGTGATCAAGCCAACAAGGTAGGATATCGATCAGATGCTCTTCTTGGTACATGATGGGGAACAACCTCATCTCTTCCTTCACCGCCAAGGTAAAGTTGTCAATGTCCTCAGTGGAGAACTGTCCTTTCTCCGACAGTAAGGTGCTTATGTCTGCAGGGGAGAAAGGAGACAGAGATGACGAAAACCTTTTTGGGGTATAGGGAGTAGCACTCGCATATGCTTACATGGCTGCATGTACTCACCCATCTATATCATATGGGTCCAGTTCCGCGTATGATGGGAGAAACGTGACTTGCGGAGCCTGAGCGGATGAGGAGGGAGCTGCAGTGGAGGAGCTGGGGTGGTCAGAAGGAGCTGGAGCAACACTGGCCGATCCAGAGAAGTAGCTGCGTTTGGGAACCGGGAGGCCCGGAGGAAGAGTAAGTGTAGGTCTTCGTCTAGGAATGTCAGTAGTAGCAGGAGTAGTAGTGGAAGGGGATGGATCAGATGGGGCATTCTCCCCCTGCTTGGCAGATTGGTGAGGAGGGCGAGAGGGACGACCCACAACCTGAGTCAGATCCCGAATGGAAGTGGACAGTCCCGAAAGGGATTGGACAATAAGGTCCAGCTTCCGATCCAGTAAGAGAGAGGAGTTGGAGAGAGCAGAAAGGATCTGGGTCCTGATTTCATCAACTTTATCAGCAATGAACTGGGCCCGGGATCGATTGTCCTCCGCAATACGATCTAGCTGAGCAGAGACTGCGGCTTCGGACAGAATCGTGGCAAAAGAGGTACGCCCAAGGCCAAAATCAGGAGCCTTTGAGGACTCCCCCGCATGTAGAGGGGTAGGAGTGTGTAGGGCGGAGAAGTCAGCAGGTGGAGAGGATAGTGGGTGAACAACAGCAGCAGGTGTAGCAGAGCCACTTTGACTGGAGAGGTCAATGATGGGAATGTCCGCAGGAGTGGAGGGACCAGCCTCAGCAGGGATAGGAGTCCGTGTGTCGTGAGCAGGTCCGGAAGAGGCAACGGCAGTAGGAGGTGCGTCCTGAAGCAGAGACGGCATCAGAAAGCCGTGTTCAGAGTTCCAAGCAATCATGGCCTCCGGGGTTTGGGTATGTTTGGTGTAATACACCCGGAGAGCAGATTCAGGGATGTCTGTAGTGTGGGCGAGGCTGAAACGGAGCTAACAGTCAATCAGGATGTCGGTGGGAAGATGGTCGAGGTAGTCTTGAGGGTCAACAATGCTTGCTGGAGAGGCGGCTGGAGGAGAGGTAGGTATGTTAGCGATAAGAGCAGCAACAGCGGCAGTCACCGGAGAGGCGGGTGTGGGAGCATCAGTAGCAGTAGGAGGGATAGAAGCAGGGGCATCAACAGGAGGGGCTGAAGAAACAGTCTCATGATGAAGCGACTGAGAGGGCCCTGCAGCATCAGAAGGATCAGCGTGAACGCTGTGCTGCGAACTGCGAGAGCGTGCCGGAGTGGCAACGGACCGGATGCGGGAAGACCGGTGTGTAGAGCTAACCTCGTGACCTGAGGTGGGGGCTGGATCACCAACGGAACTATCTTGATGTTCCGATACAACAACGCATGCATGAGAGACAGGAGGACGACGGACAATGAGCGTCCCATCGGAGGTGAGATGACGAAAGTAAAAGTTCCCACAAGAATCCACCATGGAGCTACCACAAACGAACACAACCACGAGACGAATAGTTAACGGGCACCCTAATGGGCTCCAACCAATGTCCACGGAACAAACCCCTAATTCCCACTAACCTCGGACTCATCAACATACACAAGCATGACATGCCAATGAAGGTCAACATTCATATAGGAGATCACACCTATATGAATTTACATATATACATACACATCATTTACCTCAATATCTAACCCTAGAATAGGTTCAAGAGAGGTACAGAATCCCTAGCTCGAAATCAGGCGAACTTAGAGCTGCAACTTGAAAGTCTTCCCTTACAACTTAGAGCTCCAACTTGAACGTAGGTGTCTTCCACCCTCAAGACGCAACGACATGCTTGAACCGATGGTGATTCCTCTCTCTCTCTCTCTCTCCAAAAGTGTGACCGCAACTAAGGTTTTTCTCCCTCCCAAAAATACAATATATATATATATATATAATATATAACAAAGAAAACACGCTACACTAGGTCGATGTGGCTCAAAACACGTGTCGACCTCGTGCCTCTCCCCCCCCGCCCCCTTTTGCCGATCCCCCGCCGTGAATGCAACCGCTTACTCTGGATCACCGATTGCTCATTTGGTGCGGATCAATCCAGGCTAGCGTAATGCAAGATCTGGATCCTTACTCCGGATTGACCACGATTATCCGATGGCTTGCTCCATGTTAATCCGGATTTGACCATGATCCTCCTTTGCTCACTCGGTGCTAAGGGATCGCATGGATCCTTACTCCGTGCCAAGGGATCGCTTGGATCCTTACTCTGGATTTGACCACGATTATCCGAACTTGACTATGATGATCCGGATTTGACCATGATGATCTGGATTTGACCATGATCCTCCTTTGCTCACTCCAAAATACTAGAAAACTCATAAAAGCCAAAATTTTTGCACCATAAGGCACCTTCCAACCTCTAACTCTCTAAACTAGGACACGGGTCCTCACACTCCGAGCCTTCCCTTGTCTCTCGTTCCTTCTCTTGCCACCCACCTTCTGCCTACACGGCTGACACGTGCTACACGAGCTCTTGCTTATCTCTGTGAGTATCATGTTGGTATTCCTCTTCCTTCATGACCTGATTCCTCATCTAACTTGGCATTGACTGGACCTTCAAGTATCCCCACCATTTATCTACTATGTTTTCCAATGATAAACTATCAACCAAACACCATGCTTTCACCATTTTTCTTTCCGCTATAAGAGAACCACATTCCTTTGCATAGGCAGTTTGTGATCCTAAGTGGCACCTTCCCATGCACCATGAGCTTGCTGCTCTCCAGGCTAATCACACATGGTCTCTTCATCCCTTACCTCCTGAGAGGACACTGGTTGGATGCAAATAGGTGTATAAGATCAAATTCATAACTGATGGTACTATTGAGCGTTATAAAGTTCGCTTGGTCGCAAAAGGGTATAATCAAATTGAAGGCCTCGATTATCGTGAGACCTTTGCTTCGGTGGCCAAGCTTGTCACTGTTCGCCTTCTCCTTGTCATGGCCTCAACTCAACATTGGTGTCTTCACCAACTCGATGTCAATAATGCTTTTTTGCATAGTGATCTTGATAAAGATGTTTACATGTCTTTGCCTCCTAGTTTTGGACGAAAGGGGGAGACACGTGTTTGCAAACTTCATAAATCATTATATGGTCTTAAGTAAGCTTTCCTCAGTGGTTTATCAAACTTTCAACCGCTCTCAAACAAGTCGAATATCGACAATCCAAAGATGATTATTCATTATTTATCTGATCCCAAGGTGGTAAATTCATTGCTCTTTTTATTTATGTAGATGATTTATTTTGGTAGGAAACAATCTACGAGATATTGAAGACACCAAGTCTTTTTTAAAGGATCAATATAAATTGAAGGATCTTGGCCAATTGAAATATTTCCTAGGCATAGAAATTGCTCGATCCAATAAGGGCATTGATGTTTCTCAACGAAAGTATGCTCGTGAAATCCTTGAAGATGCTGGACATCTTGGTGCAAAACCAGCATTTTTTCTCATAGAGCAGAACTTGTCTCTCAGTGCATTTGATGGTGACTATATTAGTGATCCTTCTTCATATCGAAGACTTGTTGGGTTGCTAATTTATTTGACCATCACATGGCCAGACTTAGCATATGCCGTTCATATCCTAAGCCAATTTATGAACAAGCCACTTTCACATTTAGAAGCAACACATCGTGTCTTGCGCTATGTGAAACACACGCCAGGCCAAGGAATTTTTCTTCCTACAACCAGTTTAATTCAATTAAATGCCTATTGTGATGCAGATTGGGCTAGATGTCGTGATACTTGACGATCTATTACTAGATATTGCATATTCCTTGGAAAATCATTAAATTCTTGAAAAACCAAAAAGCAAAGTATGGTATCCGATCTAGTGCAGAAGCTGAGTATCGATCCATGGCAACTACTTCTTGTGAGACTACTTGGTTGAACTACATTCTACAAGATCTGGGCATTAAGCATTCGTGTCTTGCCAATCTATTTTGTGACAATCAGGCAACACTCCATATTGCTTCGAATCTAGTGTTTCGGACAAAACATATAGAAATTAATTATCATCTTATACGAGAAAAGATTCAAGAAAAGATAATCAAAACAGCTCACATATCCACATTGCATTACTCTGCAAACATGTTCACAAAGTTCCTCGCAGTTTTTGACTTTAATTGGCAAGTTGAAAATTATTAACATACATTTCAAACTTGAGGAGAGTGTTAAGGAAAGTAAATATGTCAATACATAAAATCAATGATTTTCTTGATTTATGCTTGGTCAAATCATTTTCTTGTATATAGGAATATATATTATAATATAAATTTAATTTTAAGATCTCACATTAATCTTTATATTATATATATGTATCCTTTCATCAAGTAAATAATATACAGAAAATAGGCTCTTTTTGTGCATTACCCTCTTGCTGTCACCTGTCATCCCTTTACCGCACTGCACGACTTAGGTTATAAAATTCATTGCGGGAAGAAGATAACGCGTTTCATGCATTTGGGATTAACAGGTTTGTGAAACCGTATCGTTTTAAAAAAAATTTAAATAACTCTATTTATAGGAAAAAACGACTTTCGAAGAATTCAACCCAATCTTTGAGAGTTGAAGCCTTCGACCCTCTCAAAACCACGCCATAGTTTTCATTACCTATTTATGATCCTTGCATGTGAGCGGTGAGCCCCTCTCGCCTCATCATCTATCATGGGTGCATGGTTTCCCGCAGAAGGACCTTGGCTGCCTCACGCCACATTCTGTCCCACCTACTGCTTCGATGACAAAGACACAATTCATTCTTCCTGACGTTAATTAAATGACTGGTTTTTATACCTCGCAGTCTTTAAGTTGTTGCTGCTCAATCTAACGCAATACACTAAGACCTTATAAACCCTATAATGTGATTAGCTGGTGTAGGTGTGATCGTAGGTTGTTTTGGGTGAGTTACACCACTTTGCTTAATTGAATTTTTGAATTTTTGTTGGATTGATAGAATTGCATAACTCGCCCAAATCATTTTATTTGGTTTCACAATCTAATATATAATCCCAACAAACCAAATCAAATAAATGTTATCATCAAAATATCTTTGGATTAAACCTAAAAAATTTACAATCAATTGACTTCCACTTCCACTTCATAAAATTTTTATATTTTTTACCATATATGAGAAGATTTGTCATCCAAAAGTGTTCGTTAGTCGGTTTGGGCGAGTTATATCATTTAATTTTTCAGTTTATTCAATTTTCAATCGATCAAATTATCAGGTTAAATTAATTTATTAGTTTTTCTGTTCAGCTTTATTATGGCGTGCGTGGGGCAGGATAATAAACACCCTTAGAGCAATAACATCATATACCCAACCATTTCTCTAAATTTACAGATTTAAACTACTTTTTGTTTTCTTATATAAATATACACCATAATAAATTCTCTAAATCGCTCTCTATATCATTAAAATAATATTTTATACTACTTTTTTTATTTAATAATAATTTTTTTATAATTTAATATAAAATAAAAGTAAATATTATGAAAAACGTGAAAGATAGAGATGAAAGAAATTTTCTATATATAATTTAATAATTATAGGCAATGAATAATGCTTCTTAATATATTGGAAAATACTGTACAAACTCATGAAGAAACTTAAATATGTATCTGCTGTAGGGCTAATTTTATACTTTTTAAAATTTTTTCCCTAAATATATAAAAATAGACTTCTATATCTGCTACTAGTGCTCTTACAATAATCTTTATCCCTGCTACATGCATGTCACTATCACCAAAGGAGGCATGGGCGAATAAACATAGTAAATAAATAAAAATAGTAAAGTTTATTTAGTAAAATTTTAGAAAAGTACTTAATTTTTTTTATTTTTATGATAAAAACATAAATAATTTAAAATTTTACAAATTATAATTGCATCTTTGACTTCTCCCTCAAATAAATGATGTCATTAGTGTAACTACTCGTTAGACTAGCGCTTTCTATAGACAGATCACTAATTAGCAATTATAAATAAATAATATCAAATAATATAAATTTTCAAAACTTTAATATCATATTGGTAAGACAAATAATATCAATAATACAATTTTTTTTTTGCTTATTTCACTTTTTTCATGAATCTAGCCTACTTTTCAAGATATTCATACACATTCATTCTTCACAAATATTTTGATCAATATAGTTTGTTAACGGTTTTGGTTATATTGAAAAAGGATTATGTCAACAAGCAAAAGAGCAATAATTGACGTGAGTTGTCTCATCTCTTAATTAAAATTGATTCTTGTTGGACCACATTTTATCCAGGATTGGACATACTAACCCCATTTTGTATATTTATCTCCCATTACTATGTCTTGTGAACACTGAACAGGTTCAGGGGAGCCTAAATTTGATAACCTCCACTACAAGCTCCTAAAGTGCCCCAAGGCCAACATCAGGTGATAGAGGGTGAAATTTGGTGACTAACGCACTTGACCGTGCTCAAATCCGACGTAAAACGAAGGAGTTATAACCAAAACAGTTTTTGGAAGACAAAGTCAAGTTTGCCAAAGGAAGGTCAATGCCCCTGGTCAAACTGCCAGGAAAAAAATGACCATTAAAAAAAAAAAAAGAAACTAGACTCGAAGACTTATAGCCTCGAAGACTCAAAGCCTTCGCGTCTTTGAGGATTGACCTTCGACCCTTGACTCCGACCTTCAACCCTTGCCTATAACCCTCCAATCTGTGCCTTCGAAGGAAAACCTCCGAGTCTACAACCGGCCTGTCTGCGACCTTTGAAGGAAGACCTATGAGTCTACGACCCTCCTATCCACGACCTTCGAAGGGAGACCTTCGAGTTTACGACCCTCCTATCCGCGACCTTCGAAGGAAGACCTCCGAGTCTACGACCCTCCTATCCGTGACCTTCGAAGGAAGACCTCCGAGTCTACGACTCTCCAATCTGCGACCTTTGAAGGATAACCTTTGAGTCTGAGACTCCGACCGGTTCACCGTTGACCTACGATCCTTGACTTTCAACCTTTCGACCCTTGCCCTTCGACTCTTGACCTTCGGCCCTTGCCCTTCGACTCTTAACCTTCAACCCGTTGATCGTTGACCTTCGACCCACCGAACCGTCTTCCCACCAACCTTCGACCTTGCCGACACTTCGACCTGCCGACACTTGACTCTTTGATCATTGACCTTCGCTGTTTGGCTGTATTTCGCAGTATCTTTCTTGTGCAGTCTCGAGACACATTTTTTATGCGCTGGCCATCTGACAGCTGTTTTTCAACACCTATCAGTTACAGGTGTTAATGAAATATTAAAAAAGGACAATCACGAGCTGCACAGGTTGCCAGACCACCCGATAACGCATAGAATCTGGAAATGAAATACTGCCATCAATAATACAGCATTAAATGCTGCAATCGGTAAGATGCAGCTGACCCCTTTAAATTCAATTTTCTGTCGTCCATGGGAAAAAAAAGATAGTAGAGAGCGAAAAAAAGGACACGAGGAAGAAAAAAGAACAGAGGAGGACAGAGCAAAAAAAGGGCTCTAGTTATTTGTCCAAAAAGCGTTCACGCTCAAGGGAAAAAAAGGAAGAACGCCCAGATTACACCCATTCAAAAAGAGAACACAGCGAATTGTGCAAGCAAAAAAAAAAAAAAAAGAGAAACAGGTTCCTTTAGTTCTGGTTTGCGGCGTTCAACCTCCGACCTAATTCCAACCGACCAGCCTTGGAAGTCTCACCCTCACAGACGTACTTGCAATTCCAGCCCAAGCCAACGTTCTTATTTGTAGTTCTAGCCAACGTTGCTGCCACCGAAATCAAGAAGAATTATAGCATCGTCTAAGCTCAAGACAAAGTCGGTTTCATTATTATTATTATATCTATATATGGTTATTATTCTTATCACTTGTGTTGATTTCGTTTAGTTGTTTCATTTATTGTTTTCATTGTTTTGCTGTTATTTTCTATTCAAATTGTAATATGTAATAGCCAATAGTAAAAACAAAAGCAAAAAAAGAGAGAAAACAAAAGAAGAAACATGAAAAATAAAAAAAAAAGTGAGCTTTTAGTTATGTCACAATCATACACTTCACATTTGTTTTGATGTGTGTTTTCTCTAAACAAAAAAAAAACAAAAAAATTAAACCAATGTTTTTCTCAAAATAAAAAAACAAAAATGGTGATTTTGCTTAGGATGTATTTTGCACAAAAAAAAAAAAAAAAAAAAAAAAAAAAAAAAAAAAAAAAAAACAAAAACAAAAACAAAAAAAAGTCTTCAAAGCACATTTCAATTTTCTTTAATGTCCAAAGAAAAAAAAGAAAAAAAACCATAACCTTAGGATTTTATTTTCCACTTTAAACAAAAAAAAACAAAAAAAAACTTTTAGGATTCCCTTTTTGAAATTTAGGATAAATTAATTTTAACCATAACTTTGACAAACAACTTAGTCAAATAAAAAAACTTAGACTTTAGGAAAATAATGATGTCTTCACCCAGTCAAAACAGTGAAAAACAAATAGAAACCTCCTCCTCCTATAGGTACCGAAAGGGCGCTGTAGGGGTGCTAATCCTTTCCTACACGTAACCAACCCCCGAACTCTTATCTCTGGTAATGTAGACCACCCATATTTTAGGTGACCAACTGCACCCCCAAAAAATAGTTGGTGGCGACTTTGTACAATTTCATCATTTGGTTGCGACCCGGACAAAAACCGGTGATGATAGCTGGCGACTTTGCTGGGGACCAACACTTAGAAGGTTAGGCCTAGTACTAGGATTGGGAGGTTTCCTTTTGCTTCTACTTGGTTATTTTATTTATTTGTTTATTTTTACTCATTTTTTTGTATAATAGTTGTGATTTATATGCTTTAATGCCATGATAGTTATGATTTACTGTTTTCCATACCTGTTGCATTCATGCATAACCCTATACTCGGGTTTTTCACAATTTAGGTTAGCGAGATTTAGTATGGTCCCCTACGCGTTGATTAGTATCCGCAATGGGGCCTCGGACTCCTCACTCAAGCTTGAGGTTCTTTTGAGGCTTGTCCTTTTAAGACCCCCTCTGGTAAATCCCATGGTGTACGGAGCCCTCTACGGAAGAAGTTTGGGAACCAACGAATATGATAGGTCTAGAAATAAAAGTCCCTTAGGGGCATTGACCCACATGTTGTTTACTCATTACATGCCATGCTAACCTTTGTTTTGTAGGGTAGTCCTTAAGTCATCCCTTGTACAAATGATTTGCCTTACTATTGGTTTATTCTTTTATCCTGTTTATTCGCCTTGCTATTGCTATATACTGTTTGACTTCTCTCATACAACTGTTCATAATTTTATCCTTTTATGCTAACTCTGTCCTACTACAACATCACTTTGTTACTTACCATGTTCATTTCTTGTTATTAACATCCAACATGGGTCCACATAGGACACATGTTCTGTTATATTCCACCCCACACACAGTCTTTGGTCACATAGACCATCTTAGTACTAGGTATCCATTCTTTCCCCACTTAACATGCAATATTCTTTTACATCAGTCCATACTCCATAGGTACCTAAGAGGTGCAACCTCATTCATACATTCACAACTCTATAACAATTTGCCCTCATGTATTGCATCACGTAGACATACAGATCCATCCATACATGCTTACTCACTCACATGTTCATGCATGCATACATGTCAAAAACAAAGAAAAACAAGCAAAAGATAAGAGAAAAACAAAAAAATAAAGATACAAATAAAAGGGAGCTTATCGCAGTCCTCTTCTGCCATAGCCAAGATTGCTCACCAATACAACCTCAGATCCCGAAAGCAACAATTATCCACTTCAATGGTAGAACAAACAGAAAACAGATTTGCTAGTTCGGAGCAAGGCCAACAAGAACTTCAAAATCAAATGAAGGCCATGATGGAAATGTTGACTAAGATGGCAGCAGACAAAGATAGGGGTCCCACTGAGATGGCAACTGATTAGTCCCCAAGGCAAGCACAAGGGGCAACAATGCCTCCCCACTTCATTCCAGTACCCCCACAGGAGTTTAATCCATCCGACATGAACCCTGGGCCTTCTCATCAAGTCCAATTTACCTCACTTGCTCCAAGTAACATGGCCGAAGCGATGGGATTTCATGTACTTCAGGAGGGCGATCAGTCATTATCAATGAAGAAGCTGGAGGAAAGACTCAAAGCAGTTGAAGGAGCAGAAGCTTATGGGATGATTAGTCCCCAAGATTTGTGCCTGGTGCCCGACATCATTTTGCCACTGAAATTCAAGGTACCCAACTTTGACACGTTTAATGGGTCCCAATGCCCAAAAACACACCTTACTATGTACTGTCGGAAGATGGCTGCCCATGCTAATGATGACAAGCTCCTCATGCAATGTTTCCATGAAAGTTTGACTAGGGCACCACTCCGATGGTACATTCAGCTGGAGGGAAGTCATATCAAGACTTGGAGAGATCTCGCAACAACTTTCCTCACACAATACAAACACTTCACGGAATTGGAGTTGGACAGGTTGGCATTGCTAGCCTTTGAGAAAGGAGCTACTGAAAGCTTTAAAGTCTATGCGAGAAATTGGAGGGAGGCCTTTGATCAGAATGTTTATCAAAACTTTCAAAGGGGTATACTATGAAAAGCTGATAGGTAACATATCCAGCAACTTCTCAGATCTAGTAGCTTCAGGGGAACATATTGAAGACGATGTAAAAGAAGGGAAGCTTCATGGCGATACGTCAGACACATCGAAGAAGCCTGCACAGTTGGGGAAAAAGAAAGAACTAGATGTCTAGTCAATATGGTAAAGCACTCTTATGCATCAAGGCAACTTTGTGACATATCACAGTCTGTATCCCACACCTGGATCCTATGTAGGGCCACCCCCAATGACAGCCTATGCAGCGCCGACACCTCCATACTTAGCATATCAACCACAAGGGGGAGTTCCTTATCGTTTTCCACCAAATCCAACTCCAACCATGCAACCAGAACCCCAACAAGCCCCTGTTAAGCTAAGCCAAACCACCAATAGACTTAGGCAAGAATTCGATAAGATCCCTATAACCTATGCTGAATGTATCTACGACTCCTGGAAGCCAGAATGGTGACTCCAATTCCAGGAATAGAAGTGAAACAACCACCCCCTGCATGGTACAAGTCAGTGGCCTGATGTGCCTATCACAGCAATGGAGCGGAGCACGACCTTGAAAACTGTTTTGCCCTCAAGAAAATTGTCCAACAGTTAGTAAGGGCCAAGTGGTTGGACCTTTTGAAGTCGTCTGGTGAACCAAGTATTGACTCAAACCCATTACCGGAACATCCAAGCCAGTAAATAATGGAGCCACAGAAATAAAAATAGCCAAGTTATGATGTTGTGAGAAAATTCTCTAGGAATGTGGCAATTTTCTTTTGTTTTGTGTGTTCAATCAACCCCGTTTTGTTTTATTAAGTGTATTTTTCTTACAATTTTTGTGTGCAATGTCTGTCACTACTTGTTTACTCTTTTGGCATGGGTAGTAGGTCCAAACCGGGGCATATCAAGCCAAGGAAACCTAAGCCATTTTGGTTATACCTCAAACTCCAAGAAGATCAAAAGAGCATGTCAGCATAAAAGATAAACAAACTGTCCCTATGTCAAACCGGGGCACGACAAAGTTTCTTCTATCATTGAAAGTTCCTTCTTGTCTACTTTGAGAAAGACTTTGATTGTTTAAAATGAAGAGAGGCCATCTTTCATTACCTCGTGATACAACCCTTGCTAACCCTTTTGAGCTCGACTAAACTTCTCTTTGTATATATAACCTGATCGATAGTTCACCCCACACTAGGGCCAATTTTAAATGTCAAGATTCCACACATGGGGCAATTAGTGAGTAAAAGCGAAAAAAAAAAAAAAAAAAGAAAATTTTTGAATATCACAAATTGGGACACTTTTGTGAAATCCCCTGACACTGGGGACAATGGTAAAAAAAATCATTTGCAACAATAATGTCCCACACAGGAGCAAATTTTTGACAAACAAAAAAGGAGAGTCCTATTTGAAATATGGATCACAACTAGCCTAGAATAGGTTTGAGCCTGTTATATCCCTTGCTTGATAAACCCGTAGCCGAGCCTACGTTACAGTCTTAAGAAAGTCCTCTCAGATTAAATAATCAAAGTTATTTCTCATACGCGTAATTCGGAACAGCATTATAGAGATCAAGGAAGCAAGGCGAACTTGATGATAACTCGCAAAGGCATCAAGGGTAAAATACAAAGCCACCTACAAGTAGAAGGAACAACAAGCAGAAAACAAGGCAAGCTTAGTGAAAACCCGAAAAGGGCGCTATAAGCAAAAGTGAAAATCCACAAAAGGAATGTCAAGCACTCAAGGCCCAAGAGCAGCCAACATCGAGCCTCGGGACTGACACACTCAGGCACCCTAATACCAAGCTCAACCAATCCTTTCCAATCAAGACCCTACACCACAAAGCATAAAAATAATCCAACTAGTAATGAGAAGCTCCAATAAATCCCTAAACCTCAGAAGTGGATAAGCAGGCAATATCTCTGACATAGGCCCGAGCACCGACTCAAACCATCGTAATTCCCATTTAGCTCAGTTACCTGAGGTCTCCTACCCTCAAATACAATTATGGGGCCAAGCTGAAAGCTATACCCAAATACCCTAAACATTATTACCTCTATTAGAAGAGGACAACAAGTTTTAACTATACATTGTATACTCCAAAAAGAAAAAAAAAATCAAATCATTTTCATCAAAGCTTTGTTTCAAGTCTCAAAATTTTGCATGTATGTGTTTAAATAAAAACCCTATTCCCCAGTATGGTTCCTCAACATGTCATTCAACAACTTTGGTTCAGCTAAATAACTGCCCCAAGACATATGTCCTCCAAAAATCAAGCAAGTTTCCCCCAGTAGGCCAAACTTCGAGAGAGATACTGGATCATTTCCCCTGCACCAAAAGTAACCTGGCAACCACCAACGGATTAAGCTCCCTTAACAAAGGATGCAAGCATCATATATCATTTCATGACCATGCATTCACGCAAGCATCAAGTACTTCAAAGTTTACAGCTAGGAATCACTACATTATCCATTCAGGCATCCTTCATACATGCATCCTATATCAAGCAATCATTATAGTAACATACATCATAATACATCATCATACAACTACTTTCTTTCCGTCTCGGGGCGGTCCGAATTTATTTATGTTTGAGCTTCTTCTTGAACAGACTAGTTTTAGCTCTTTTCATTTCAGTTTTCTTTGGGTGGTCCGGATTTGTGTGTTTAGCTTCTTCCTGAACAAACTGGAATTAGCTATTTTCTTTCCATCCTAGGCGGTCAGGATTTCAGTTTTCCTGGGGCGGTCCAGATTTCTTATTGTTTGAGCTTCTTCCTGAACAGACTGGTTTTAGCTCTTTTCATTTTAGTTTTCCTAGGGCGGTCTGGATTTGTGTGTTTAGCTTCTTCCAGAACAGACTAGAATTAGCTATTTTCTTTCCATCCTAGGCAGTCAGGATTTTAGTTTTCCCGGGGCAATTCAAATTTCTTTTGTTTGAGCTTCTTCCTGAACAGACTGGTTTTAGGTCATTTAATTTTAGTTTTCCTGGGGAGGTCCGGATTTGTGTGTCTAGCTTTTTCCTCAATAAACTAGAATTAGCTATTTTCTTTCCATCCTAGACCGTCAGGATTTCAGTTTTCCCGGGGTGGTCCAGATTTTTTTTGTTTGAGCTTCTTCCTGAACAGACTAGTTTTAGCTCATTTCATTTCAGTTTTCCCTGGGACAGTCCGGGTTTGTATGTCTGGCTTCTTTCTGAACAGATTGAAATTAGCTACTTTTTTCATCCTGGGCAATCAGGATTTCAGTTTTCCCAGGGCGGTCTGGGTTTCATTTATCCCGCATTTTCTTTTCAATTTCAGGGAAGTCCGCAAGCAGTTCCCTTGAACCTATCCCTTCCCTATCCAACATCCTACTCTCCTCCTTCTTTTGCAACATGTAAGTCAGGTAAGTGCTCCAACACTTCCAAAATGACTCCCTTTTATCTTTATACACTGTTTGTATACAAACAATGCACAAAAAGGGACAACTATTGGACCATATTTTGTCCGAGTTGGACATACTAACCCCATTTTGTATATTTATCTCCCATTACCATGTCATGTGAACACTGAACAGGTCCAAGAGAGCCTAAAGTTGATAACCTCCACTACAAGCCCCTAAAGTGCCCCAAGGCCAACACCAGGTGATATAGGGTGAAATTTGGAGACTAACGTACTTGACCGTGCTCAAATTCGACGTAAAACGAAGGAGTTATGGCCAAAACAGCTTTTGGAAGAAAAAGTCAAACTTGCCAAAAGACGGTCAATGCCTCTGGTCAAACTACCTGAAAAAAAAATGACCATTCAAAAAAAAAAACTAGACTCGAAGACTCGAAGCCTTCACGTCTTCGAGGATTGACCTTTGACCCTTAACTTCGACCTTCGACCCTTGCCTATGACCCTCCAATCTGCGCCTTCGATGGAGGATCTCCGAGTCTATGACCCTCCTATCTGCGACATTCGAAGGAAGACCTCTGAGTCTACGACCCTCCCATCCGCGACCTTTAAAGGAAGACCACCGAGTCTACGACTCTCCTATCCGTGACCTTCGAAGGGAGACCTACGAGTCTACGACCCTCCTATTCGCGACCTTCGAAGGAAGACCTCCGAGTCTACGACCCCCCTATCCGCGACCTTCGAAACAAGACCTCTGAGTCTACGACCCTCCACTCTGCAACCTTCGGAGGAAGACCTCCGAGTCTACAATTCTCTGATCTGTGACCTTCGAAGGATGACCTTCGAGTCTGAGATTCCGACCGGTTGACTGTTGACCAATGACCCTTGACTTTCAACCTTTCGACCCTTGTCCTTTGACTCTTGACCTTCGGCCCTTGCCCTTCGACTCTTAACCTTCGACCCACCGAACCGTCTTCCCACCAACCTTCGACCCTGCCGACACTTTGACCTTCCGACATTCGACACTTTGACCGTTGACCTTCGTTGTTTGGCTATATTCCACAGAATCTTTCCTGTACAGTCACGAGACACGTTTTTTATGTGCTAGCCATCTGACAGCTATTTTTCAACACCTGTCGGTCACAGGTGTTAACGAAATATTAAAAAAAGACAATCACGAGCTGCACAGGACCTGAAAATGCACTGAATCTGGAAATAAAATACTGACATCAATAATACAGCATTAAATGCTGCAATCAGTAAGATGCAGTCGACCACTTTAAATTCAATCTTCCGTCGTCCACGCAAAAAAAAAAAAAGTAGAGAGCGAAAAAAAAAGACACGAGGAAGAAAAAAGAACAGAGGAGGACAGAGCAAAAAAAGGGCTCTAGTTATTTGTCCAAAAAGAGTTCACGCTCGAGGAAAAAAAAAGGAAGAACGCCCAAATTACGCCCATTCAAAAAGAGAACACAGCGAATTGTGCAAGCAAAACAAGAAGAAGAAGAGAAATAGGTTCGTTTAGTTCTGGTTTGCGGCGTTCAACCTCCGACCTAATTCCAACCGACCAGCCTTGGAAGTCTCACCCTCACTGACGTACTTGCAGTTCCAGCCAAAGCCAACGTTCTCATTTGCAGTTCCAGCCAACGTTGCTGCCACCGAAGTCAAGAAGAATTACAGCATCGTTTAAGCTTAAGACAAAGTCGGTTTCATTATATATATATATATATATATATATATATGGTTATTATTCTTATCACTTGTGTTGATTTCGTTTAGTTGTTTCGTTTATTGTTTTCATTGTTTTCCTGTTATTTCCTATTCAAATTGTAATATGTAATAGCCAATAGTAAAAATAAAAGCAAAAAAAGAGAGAAAACAAAAGGAGAGACATGAAAAACAAGGAAAAAAAGTGAGTGTTTAGTTATGTCACAATCACACACTTCACATTTGTTTTGATATGTGTTTTCTCTAAACAAAAAAACAAAAAAAACTAAACCAATGTTTTTCTCAAAAAAAAAAAAAGATGAAATGGGGATTTTGCTTAGGATGTATTTTGCAAACAAAACAAAACAAAAAACAAAAGCAAAAACAAAAACAAAAAAAAGTTTTCAAAGCACATTTCAATTTTTTTAATGTCCAAAGAAAAAAAAATCATAACCTTAGGATTTCATTTTCCACTTCAAAAAAAAAAAAAAGCAAAAGAAAACTTTTAGGATTCTCTTTTAGAAATTTAGGATAAATTAATTTTAATCATAACTTTGACAAACAACTTAGCCAAATAAAAAAACTTAGACTTTAGGAAAACAATGATGTCTTCACTCAGTCAAAACAGTGACAAACAAATAGAAACCTCCTCCTCCTATAGGTATTGAAAGGGCGCTGTAGGGGTGCTAATCCTTCCCTACCCGTAACCAACCCCTGAACCCTTTCCCTAGTAATGTAGACCACCCACATTTTAGGTGAGCAACTGCATCCCAAAAAAACAGTTGGTGGCAACTTTGTACAATTTCATCATTCAGTTGCGGCCCAGACGAAAAGCGGTGATGACAATTCTTGTTAGTGATAGGCTCTTGAACATCGTAAATTTATTCGATCACTCATTTCCATGTATTAAAATTACCTCTCATAAAATTCAACATTATAAGATAAAATAATTATATGGTTTTTTAATTATTTTTAATCTCCGTACTCTACTAATATAATTATTAAAGAGCTAAATGCTTCAAAATTAGCTTGCAAAAAATATTAATAGTTCATTTTAGACCGATTTTAAATCTAGTACCAAAACTCATAAATTTAACAAATTAATTTGAGCTTATATATTAAGATTCAAATAAATTAAAGCTTATCATAACCTATTACTTTTTTTTATTATATATTAAATACCTGATTTTGTTCTTATTAAATAACAATATTGTGCTTACTCCAACCTATATATTGTCTAAAACTTAATCTCACCAAGATAGTTTAATTTTCTATTGCATCTACTTGACATTTTAAAATTTTTTAGTAAGTAAAATGATGATATTTAAAAAATTAAAATGTTAATTAAATTTTTAATGGCAATCGGTGCTTAAAAGAATCAGAAATATTCACTTCATATTGTTGAAATCACTCATAATTGGTCTTAAATCATTTTTGGATTCCATAATAAGTTAAAAGTGTTAAAATTTTTAATCATGATTTAGAGGCTAATAAGTAGAAATATTACTTTTTATTTGTGACTAATAAATATAATTATACAATTTTTTATTACCACCATTATATTACAAATATTTACATAATTATTCTATATATATATATATGTATATGTATATGAATAATTTTCTATAATAATATTTTTTTAAAAATAAATTATTTATCTCTAATCCAATGATTGAGATATACATTCATTCATTAGATTGTTCTTCAAAAGAAAAGGTATATAAATAATTTTTAAAATTCAATATTTACCTTCACTACATTACTATTATAAATTTATACGTAAATTGTAATTTTGGATACCTATTTTCAATAAATAAATATAAAACACATAGTTGTACTATATTTTCGAATTATGTGGTTTTATTCCGACAAATACTTCTGTGAACAAATAGCAATTAAATATCGCCACCACGAACTATATTAAATAGTTGTACTATATTTATAGCAATTAAATATTACCGTAGCGAAAATGCGCATCACAAACTCCGCGCTAGTTACTAGGCTAGTCTCCTTCCCCGACCCCAACCCCAACCCCAACCCTTCCACTCCCACACCGTCCCACCCACCAGTGCCGATGCCGCCTCCGGGTGCCGTGGGAACTGTCAAGAACCCAGATCCCATGCCAAATTATTTTTTATTACTCTTCATCTTAGTCTGCGTAGAGAGAGTTTTGACGATAATATTGAAGCCTCGTAATGCCGAAAATGAAAATCCGGTGGAGCCGAACGAGGTCGAGTCGCCTGCAAGCAGCGTCTACCTTACGCCGACGATGGAAGAAGAGCAGCAGGGAGGGGAAGAAGAGCAGCAGGGAGGGGAAGAAGAGCAGCGGCAAGAGATGGAAAGACCGGCGGTGGAGAAATGCGTGGTACCGCTGCCTGCTGAGGAGATGCTACTTCCTTTGCACCCAATTTCTGCAAGCGTTGTGCCGACAGTTGAGCAGCCGATCGAAACAAACGAGATCATGCAGGAAGAGGAGGAACCAAAGCAGGTGCAAGGCCCATTGGCTGCTTTTGTTTCGCAGCCGCTTTTACAACCCTGCTTATCACCTATCTCCTCCCATTCTTCGTCGCCTATCTCCTAGGGCCGTACACAGTACATCGTCTTCATGACTCCTCTGGCGACCCCCAAACCTTCCACCGCCACAGAAGCCGCCTACTCGCCCCTGCAGAAATCGCCTCTCCGCCAGTTTAGCCGACTTCGTTTAATATTATTTTTCAATATTATTTACTAGTTAAACATATTAGAATTGAAATAATAAAAATTAAGCTAACGGACATTCCAAAAATCCTTTGGCTTCCGTTTACGCATGGTTGATTAAAATTGATATGATTTAGGGATTTTGCGCATAAAATTGTTGGAGCTTGGAATTGTTTTGGTTTGAGGTCGAATTTGGCGATAAATTTAGTTATGGATATGTCTTCTTCTCTTGCTTCTCTTTAATTTCGGTTGACTTGTATTTGGGGTGATACCATGACCGCCAGACATGGTATCATGGACCGGACTCTGTTAGTTCGGACCATGGACCGGCAGTGAGCTGATTTTTTTCCTCATTTTCTTTGGTATAAATGTTTACACAGATAATTTCTCCATATCGTCTTGTTTGGTAGAATCCAAACATTGTGAATATATATACAGGATCACATCTTAATCTATATTTTTGATTTTATAATTAATGGATACCTTCAGATTCTATATTATTCTATTTAAACTTTAATTTTAGACTGATTTTAAAGAATGATTTATTTTATTTTTTTTCTTTTTAGATCACATATAGATGATATCTTTTTGAGTCATAATTTCATTTAAAATTTTTAAATTTATAGGAAAAATTACTTTTCGATGAAATCAGAATAGTTTGTCATTGGTATACTAGTAAATTTACATTTGGATTGTGACAAAATCGTATTCACATATTTATTATTACTGTAAAAAAGAGAAGAATTTGCACATGCGTATAAGCTTCATCTCTTATTTATGAGTCCATTTTATGGTATTTCGTAATGTATAATTTCTTTGTTTGTGGGACCTTTCTTCTTTACTCCCAAGAGACAACGAAAAAAAATACAAGTGAATTGATAACTATGTCTAGATCACGGATAAATGAAAATTTTATTGATAAGACATTTTTAATTGTATCAACTACTTAATTTATTACGAATAATTCTAACAACTTCAAGAGAAAGGAAAGCATTTACCTATTATAGAGATGGTGTGCATTGATTTTTTTTCCTTAGCCTTACGAGAAAGACACACATGCCTTACTGTTGTTTATATTTGATTAGTGCAGCCCCAAATGCTTCAATTGTCGATTCTAGTATTGAGCGAAAGGTTACACCACCACTTACTAGGTAAGTTCTACATTATATATTACTAGTCAATCCTATTCGACTATTACCACTAGGCGTCATAAGGGAAGAAGTGCTATACCTAGGAATTAATAACATGAACACTTTGTTTAAAACTTTTTCCTTCCTTAATTATAAGATCTGAATTAGCAAAAATGATTATGATAACAAATATCCATATTTTTTGTACTTTTGGTACCTATATAACCATCGAAGACTGTTGGATCAAACTCAGAATTTTGAAGATGCGGATGAAACCCTATGTAGTTTGATTTGAGATCGCTATGTTTCTCTTTCCCTAAACATGTTATAGAAGATAAGCTGAAATGAAGACGTGGAATAAAGATCCAAGTCTTCCACTTGCACAAGTAAGGAAATGAAGACGCGAAATAAGCATTCGAGTTTTACACTAGCACGGAGTTAAAAACATTAATGTAGAATAAGGATCTGAGTCTTCCACTTGCACGGAGTAAGGAAATGAAGATGCGGAACAAGCATCCGAGTTTTCCACTAGCACAGAGTAAGAAGCGTTAATGCGAAATAAGGAATTCGAGTCTTCATTGACACGAAGTAAGAAGCATTAATGTAGACTAAGGAATTTGAGTGTTCATTAATACTGAGTAAGAAACGTTGATACAGAATAAGGGATCCGAGTATTCATTAGCACTAATTAAGGAATGCAGATATGGAATAAGGAATTCGAGTATTCAATGACACGGAGTAAGGAAATACTGAATAAGGGATCTGAGTGTTCATTGACTCGGAGTAAGGAATACTGATACAAAATAAGGGATATGAGTGTTTATTGAGACGGAGTAAGCAAATAAAGACACGGAGTAAGGAACCTTGATGCGGAATAAGCATCCGAGTCTTCCATTAGCTCGGAATAAGTCTTCATATTCCAGAATAAGAAGATATTGCTCCAATTACTCACTAAGTCAGATTAGCACATTAAAACTCAAACAACTTGTTGTGTCCCGATGTAAGATAAGATCCGTTGAAGACATTTATATCATCTTATACGTGGATCACTCGGATGCGTGGACAAAACCTTTAATGAAATCGAAACTATGCAAAGCAAATTCAATACGCTCATACTTTCAATATCTCAAGTCCCACATCCACAACATTTAAAGGGGAGATACTTTCCAAGGAAAAGATCATCAATGTAACTCATCACCCGGGAAGCAAGTTTTAGTTCGAAGAAGTCTGCATA
Organism: Taxillus chinensis; assembly: GCA_023512835.1. Taxonomy (NCBI): domain Eukaryota; kingdom Viridiplantae; phylum Streptophyta; class Magnoliopsida; order Santalales; family Loranthaceae; genus Taxillus; species Taxillus chinensis. The sequence goes on from CM042084.1 coordinate 38,117,076, forward strand.
AGGGATATATATAAATATACAGTCACAGATACTTGTAAATCTGTGATTAGAATTTGAATTATCTATGCTAGAGTGTGAGTTAAGAATACAGAAAGAAAAGTCTTAGAGTGCTATTGTAAACAAAGCTTGTGCAAACAGCTTTATCTGCTTTCCATTTTGTTATAATTATCATTTGATAATAAAATAAAATACATCCACTATATCTGATTGTTTTCCGCATCGATTTTATCTTTCAATCAGTACTAGTGTCATGCCAAGTAGAAGAGAAGAATTTTTCAAAGAGCCTATTATCACGCCTCAAAATTCTGAAAGCAACGAAACTAGGAATGCGACGTCCCCATGCCCACACCCAAGGGATCGAGGGGGTTTGTGGCTAACCCAATCTTGTACAACTCCACAACAAGGATAGAATTGTAATTCCAATGGTCCAATAAGATATTCAGGCAAGGGAACACGTATAACAGTGCAGTTAACATTACTAAAATCAATCAACACCCATGATAAAATATAATAAAGTTAACCAATCAGGTTTATACAACTGTCACGGACCCAAGTCCGAGAAATAAAATAATAAACAATAAGGTCCATAGAATATCCTACACAAAGATGTCCCGACATGCTCCACTATGGCTCCAACAGCTACTCCCAACAACCTATAGGAAATAGAAATAAAGTAGGGTGAGCACGAGTGCCCCGTAGGTGATCCCTATCTTCACTATCCTATTTCATAAATTCCTAGGTCTATATGATCAGTGTATGCCTGTGCCAGTGTAGTGTCACGTTATATCACAATGAAATTTCATTAAATCATAAATAAGACATCACATCACATTTTAATCATTAATGGTTCACACCGGTAACCCTACCATCCACGGAATTCCTGCTACCAACTCCAGGAATTCAAATCACTATCAGACAGCCATATGTGGGACCTATGGTGTCCCTAACGACAACGAGCCACATATGAGACCTGGGTTACCAGCCACATAGGGGACCATGTGGCCTCTTGCCAGCCCTATGTGGGATCTGCAGTTAACCCAACCAATGATATCATAAAATCCACACACATAATGAATAAATAGAATCTTCACTAATCGAGACTCATTGCATCAATTATACAACATTTAAAACACCCATCCAACAATTAAATACCACTAATACTAATTGATTTTATATATGATGGTCCCTTGGAGCCTAGAGGGGGGTGAATAGGCTTTTATCTAAACTCTTTTCTTATCTCTTGAGACACGAACACTTATCTAGTTAAGTGATAGAATCACCGCGGAAGATAACCAGATAGTGGAAGTATTTTGTTTTATTATCAAAAGATAAGTACAACAAAATAGAAGCAAGACTCTCTTACACTCTATTTACAAATGAATTCACACACTAGCCAAATTCTCTCTTTTTAACTTTTATGCATACACAGGATTTATCTTTGCATACAGACGCACTTTTCACAAATGTACAAGTATGAATATTTATACAAACATTCCTAAGAGACAACCTTGGAACTTGTAGTTCCGGAATGCGTTCAGCAATAACTATCCCTCGGTAATCTCTCTGCCTTGACTGCTGCGGATTTGTGGAGCTCAAGATCTTGGGTTTAAGGAGTATAAGTGTCTTTGTGAGTTCCCAAGTATAATTAAAGTTGCGTCCACATATCCGGGTGATCCACGTGTAAGATTCTTCAGGTTCTCAACGAGATTGTCTTACATCAAGACGCCACGAGCTGATGACTTTAAATGCGGTTGAGTTGAAGCAGTATCTTCTTGGTCCGGTGTAATTTTTCTTACTCCGTAGCTAATGAAGCTCGGAAACTTACTCCGTGTTAGTGGTTGCTTACTCCGTATCTATTTGGTACTGGAATCCTTAGTCCGTGTCAGTGTTTCCTTATTCCGTATGTAAGTTCCTTACTCCGTATGTAAGTTCCTTACTCTGTATGAGTGAGTGACCCGGATTCCTTACTCCGCATCTAGTTTCCTTACTCCGTGTCTAATTTCCTTACTCCGTGCGAATATAGACTCGGGTCCTTATTCCGCATTAGTACTTCCTTACTCCGCATGTATGGAAGACTCGAATGCCTTACTCTGTGTCTTCTTTTACTTCGTGCGACCTTGTAGACCAAGTCTCTTACTCCGCATCAGTTTGACTTAGTTCGTTTGAGTTATTAAGAACAGATTCCTTAATCTGTAGCTTTTAAGTTCTTAGTCCGCACGAATGTTCCTTATTCCGTATGTATTGGTGACTTGGTTAATTACCAAGTGTTTGACGACACTCACTCTTGTCCGGATCAGGATTATGTATCCTGTCCTTAGCTTTGCTCTCACGAGTATATCTCCGGATTAACAACATATCTTCTGTAATGATCAAAGAAACACAAAAGATCTCAGATCAAATTACATAAGGCTTTATCAGCATTATCCAAATTCTGGGCTTGATCCAACAATCTCCCCCAATTATGGATATGCCCAAACCCTTTGTAATCTGATCTGGTAAGCAGTGCAAGAAGATAACATACAGAATACGCATCACAACCAATTTTCATTTATCAGCAATAAAATACAATACAGCCTTAATACAAGATTTTCACTAAGGTACATAAGGCTTACTATACTTGAAGATCATAGTTCTTCGCTTTCTCTTTCTCCATTTTTTCGCTTCATCATAAAAGTGGTGTGTTGGCTCCAATACTTGTCCAAGTTAAGAATGACTTGATGAAGTGACACAAAGCATCCTCCCCATCCTTGTATGGCACTTGCTTCTTGCCCCGGAATGTCGCCTTCGGTTTCTCGGTTGAACGCAAGGGTGTGATGCCCAACTCTTCATATAATCCAGCTTTCTTCACCATTTGACCCTGAGACAAGGTGGTTCCCATTGATTCTTTCTTACATAGTGCTCCAAAAAAAAAGACAAAATGACATGATGAATCGGAATGAGGATAGTTGAGAGAGTTTTCCATGGCATCCAGTAACCTCATGAAGTCTGGCGATGAAGGAGCCGGAATGAGGATAGTTGGGAGTTTTCCATGGCCTTCTTCTTCCAACGGTAGAACTTAAAGGCGAATTAGATCCACACGGGAAGATACCTTCATTCCCATACAAACAAGTGCCCATCCTTGTAGAGATGGAAACAACCTCATCTCCATTTTATCGAAGCCTAGAGAAGTTGTCAATGTCCTTCGTAGAGAAAGAGTCCTCCCATAAATTTCTCGCAAGAAAAGGAGGTACCTTTGAGAGAAATAAGACATCCTCCCTCGGCCGAACCCAAAGCATAGGATTTCATTGCCTTGCGCATGCTTCCATCCGCATCGAGAAGGGTCAAACGCCGCATATGATGGGAGGAAGGTATCACCATGGGATGAGGAGGATGGAGGAGGAGCAGCAGCACCACCAGGAGCTTAGGCGAGAGAAGCGGTTACATTTGGGAATTTGAACTCCCTTGAAGCAATGAAGAGGCAGGCCGCTTCTCGGCACGAGTCGGTGGTTGTGGTGCAGGAGGAGGAGGAGGAGGCGAAGGATCCAGATGACACTCTCTCCCCGGTTTGGCGGATCGCCGGGAAGCAACGGGAGGGCGAGCCATCGTGTCCCGGTCCCAGCGAGAAGGAGGTAGACAAGGAATGGACGAACGAGGCGACGAGATCCATTTTTCTGTTCCATGGAAGTTGAGGAATCAAGTGAGAGCGGAGAGGAGTTGGGCGCCAAGTGCATCAACCTTGGCGGCGATGGCGGAGATTTGGGCGCTATGAGTTTGGGCGTGGCGATCCATGGGCGGAGAGCACAGCATCGAGTGAACCGTGCCAAAAGAGGTACGCCCAAGTGCCAACTCCGGGCTTGGAGGACTCCCCCGAAAGTGCAGGACTCCGACGGCGTGGCAGGGAGGGCGCAGAGCAACGCCCACAGCAGCGACGGGGCACCCGGGCGCAAGGCATCCGGAGCATCGGAGGCATCCGGAGCGCTCGGACGACCCCGGAGTGACGCGACAGGAATGGTCCAAGTCCAGAGGCAGGGCCGAGGCCCCGAGGGGGAAGGACTCGGCAAGGTCCGGGCTGGGGTGGAGGCAGCGGGAACGGCACATCAGGAATGGCGGCCCGCCCGGAAGAAAGCCTTGGTCCAAGTTCCGGATGATCATGGCCTTGGGTCCGGTATTGCGTGTGTAAAACCCCGAAGATCGGTGTCGGAAGGGAGGCGGTTTGGCGAGGGCGAAACGGAGCCAAAGGTCCGTTAAGGTGCGGGGAGATGGTCAAGATAATCTTGGAGTTGAGGTAGGGGAGGCAAAGGAGCTTTTGGCGTAGAGGCGGGATATCCGCATGGGGCACCAGGACGGCGTAGGTCCAGCCAGCCCGAATAGTGGAGGTGGAGGAGTGGGGACATCGGCGCGAGAGGGAACCCCCCACCTGGCATTTCTGTCGGAATTTGGCCCCCCTGATGGCCGGTTCGACACGGAGCTGGAGGCAAGAAGCCCGCCGGGAAGCCGAATGCGGGGATGGAGGTCGGAAGAGGCTGGCCCCCCGGCACGGAAGGCAAGGTCCGCACGACACTTGCAGGGGGGCCCCCCCCCCCCCGAGGCACGAAGGCGAGGGAGGTGGGTGGGGGCGAAGGAACTTGTCAAGGCTTTGGCGTGGGCCGAAGCCGCAGGCAGAATGCGGAGGGGAGGGAGCAAGAGGAGGACGGTTCGGGTGTCAGGCCCGGAGGGAGACCCGTCCATCGGGAAGCCTTGAAAACGCCCGAGGGAAGATGAGGTCGGCGAGGACGGCGGCTGTCATGTTCCCATCCGGCGTAAGATAACGGAGGTAGTAAGTCGAGGGAAATGAAACAGCATCAGCGCGGGCGAAATGATTTGGATTAAGATGCCGGAAGACGATGCTTAGTATGCGCTCGAAAGAATGGTTCTTCGGACCATTCTGCAGCAGTCGGAACAAAAACATCCCCCCCAGCCATCCGGAAGACCTTCAAAAGACGCCGTAAGAAGTAGGCGGAACCGAGTCCAGAGAGCGAGAAGTCGACGGTAAACATCGACTCAGGATGGTTGCCATACAACGATAGCGACCTTGGAAGGATTTCACCTTGTATTCCTTGCCTTTTTGGGTGCAACCCATAGAAGCCGCCATGGGATCAGCATCTGGGCGTTGTGGTTCACCGGGAGGAAGATGAAGAGCAGTGCGGAGAACAGCTGGGGTCATGAGGACGGATTCACCGCGAACGTAGGAGATGATTGAGTCGGTGGTACAGCGAATCCGTAGGTAATACTCATTAATGTCGTCGATAAGAAGATCGACAGGATTAGAGATCAAGTTGAGTATATGCGAGGCTTCGAGTAGAGGGCGGAGTTGGTAAAACCAGTCAGGCGGGTTGGAGACAGCAGTCCAATCGACCAGATGACCGGGATTAATGCCTGAAAGAGAGATTCTGGGTGCCATTGTAGATGAAGGTTGAAGATCGAGAAGAAAGGTGAGATCTTGGGTATTGAAGGAGCAACGAGAGGTTTAGGGATTTGAAATGGGGAACACTCGTGCTGCGCAGGAATGACCAGAATATATATATGACCAAGTCCGTAAATGTCAGCGGGTCTAGGAAGTGGGCGAGTGAAACAGGGAACCGCTTGACAGGCTGATGTCATTAGTCTGGATATCGATGCGCCTCCGAATGAAATGATGTCGTGGAGACTGCATAACCAAGTAAAGGTAACAGTTGTTTGCCATCCGGAGAAATGTGTGCATCCCGAGATTTGCACTTAATGAATCATCATGATTCCTCCTCAAAAGCACGCGATATAAAATAAGACTTGGATTATCGCAACTTGACAGTGTCAGGAGTCCGGAGGAATGAACCGACAATCATCCGGAATCAATGATATTTGATTGAAGAGTATCCGGATGAATAGTAGACCGTGTCCGTAGTAAACAGAGTGTGAGGAGAGAAAAGTAGATTCCTTTGCTGTCCATAAGTCGAGGAGAAGAGAAGTACCACAACACTTCAAATCCGAGACTAGGGACTGGATTTATCAAAGAGGGTGCAAAGAAATCCTGAACCTGTAGCTTAAAAAGAATGAACTAAAAGTACAAAAACTTAACAGGTAAGGATTAGTACGGATAAGAGAAAATAGTCTGTTAAGAACTACATAATCCGAACTAAAGTGAAACAGAACTTATACACTACAAAGAATGTAATAGACATATACATACGAGAGAATGATCATATTACTGAATCAGGGCATATGTCAGATAGAAATACACAAGTTCATATAGGTCAACATAGCGAAACCGTCCTGCTGAACGACGCAGCTAAGATTAATTAAAAATCATATGAGTTTATCAAACTAGGATTCAGGAGTGAAAAATGAGCAAGCGGACACATGTCAAATACAGCAATTGATTATCCGATTAAGATGCATGGTTGAAGAAAAGAAAAACATCCAAGCATGCCTCAATTCCGTTTTAACAATGCATGTCCAGTCAGATCCGGAAGTAAAAGTTTAGAGGGGTGAGTATCCGAGACATATTAGGGAGTCATTACAGAGGTAATAGATGAAGCTTAAGCTCCCCCGTAGATCGTTCGATCCTCTCAATGATAGACTCCCCCTCAAATAGACAGCCAGGAAAGAGGTCATGAGACATATACGGGGGGTATTACTCGAATAATGGATAAAGCATTTTCTCCCCCGTAGATTGTGCAATCCTCTCGGTTGACCTTTCCGGCATATAGAAATTCAACACTATCTATATTTTTGGGAAACTATACTTCAGAAGCTGATCAGACTGCGATTGTGTATACATCCACCAGGCATTCCGACTTAACCCATTTCATTTCTTCAACTAAACATGTTAATAGAGCAATCTAAATGTACAGGCATTTGTTATGTGGTGATCAGTGGAAATTAAGATCATGAAACCCGAATGAGGTTATTCATATAAACTTTAATTATGTTAGCTTAAACGACTTCAGTCGGGAAACGTAAGCATCCTCCCACTATGAAGTTGAAATTAATATCAGAAGCATGAGGCCGTTAATCAGTAAGTATGATCAACATTAAAGTCAATATGTATCTTCTACTTACAATAAAAACACAATGCATGTTCTGATAGTAAGTATACTGTTGGGTAATTTAAATGTGAAACTATGCAGAAAAGTCGAGCATACCTAAACGGAAGAGTAGTTCAGAGAATCTTGCATCAGGTAGGGGCTTTGTAAAAATGTCAGCCAATTGATCTTCAGTAGCAACGTGTTCCAGTGAGATGTGACTTTTAAGAACATGGTCACGTATGAAGTGATACCGGATTTCAATATGCTTCGTCTTAGGATGCATGACAGGATTGTTGCTGATAGCAATTGCGCTAGTGTTGTCGCAGTAGAGTGGAATAGATGACATGTTGAAACCGTAGTCAGTAAGTTGACTTTGCATCTAGAGTAGGCGTGCGCGATAACTCCCAAAGACTATATATTCTGCCTCACAGTAGAGGTTGATAAGGAATTCCCGCTTTTCTTGAACCATGAAATTAATCTATTTCCAAGAAACCGACATGTACCACTTGTGCTCTTTCCTGTCGATGCGACATCCAGCGAAGTCGGCATCAGAGTATCCGGATAAGGTGAAATTGGACTCCTTTGGGTACCAGAGTCCCAAATTCATCGTTCCCTTGAGATATCTTAATATCCGTTTAACATGAAGCATATGAGACTCCTTGGGATTCGCCTGATATCGTGCACAGATGCAAGTAGCAAACATAATGTCTGGGCGACTTGCTGTAAGATACAGCAAGGATCCTATCATCCCTCTGTAGTCAGTCACATTTACTGATATGCCGTCAACATCCGGATCTAACTTGGCACTGATAGGCATGGGAGTTTTGATGGGTGATGAACCTTCCATACCAAACTTCTTAATAAGATCGCGAGTGTATTTAGCTTGATTAATGAATATTCCTTCCTTCAATTGTTTAACTTCTATTCCGAGGAAGTAGGACAGTTCTCCCATCATGCTCATCTCAAACTTGCCTATCATCAACTTAGCAAACTCTTCACAAAGCTTCGGATTCGTTGATCCGAAAATGATATCATCCATGTATATCTGTACGATCAGAGTGTGTCCTTTCTCTTTTCGTAGAAATAGGGTGGTGTCTATCTTCCCTTTTTAGAAGTTGTGAGCAAGTAGGAATTCTGACAGTGTGTCGTACCAGGCTTTTGGAGCTTGCTTCAAACCGTATAAAGCTTTCCGAAGCTTGTAGACTAGATGTCCTGCTTTAGGTTCAATGAAACCGGGAGGTTGTTCTACGTAAACCTCCTCTTGAAGATCTCCATTCAGGAATGCGCTCTTGATGTCCATTTGATAAACTATGAAGTTTTCATATGAAGCATACGCCAGAAACATCTGGATTGCCTCAAGTCTTGCTACTGGAGCGAAGGTCTCATCATAGTCTATTCCTTCTTCTTGACGATATCCTTTGGCTACCAGTCTGGCTTTGTCTCGGATTACTATTCCATTCGTATCAAGTTTGTTCCGAAACACCCATTTAACGCCAATGACTTGCTGAGACTTAGGCCTTGGTACTAAGGTCCACACATTATTTCTTTTAAATTGATTCAGCTCTTCTTGCATGGCTTCTATCCAATTTGAATCCTGAAGAGCTTCATCTACCACCTTTGGTTCTATTTGAGATAGAAAACACGAGTAAAGACTCATGTTGGAGGTGGCTGCTCTTGTTCTTACACCAACAGTGGGATCACCAATCACTTGATCTAAGGGATGGTTTCGGGTCCATCTGTAATTCTGTGCATGTGATGGTTGATCGTGAATAATTTGAAGCTCTGCCAGATTAGGTGGTTCACGTATATCTGCTGGTTGAGCTTCTTCGGACCAGTTGTTTCCATATTAGAAGGTACGGTAGAACTCGATGGTTCTTCAACACTGTTTCTGTCAGTGTTAACTAGTCCGAACGGACTCGAAGGTGCTCCGGAATTTTGGGTATCCGTAGGAGTATGTCCGGAGCTAAACGGTAGTCCAGAGTCCGAGTCATCCGTAGCATCGTCCAAATCATTTCTTTGTGCTCCGCTGGTGCCGCTTGGTTGGTCAGTATGTATAACAGGAACAGTCATAAACTTTGAATAGTCGATGTTGTTATCTTGAACCTGTACGTTAGAACTTGAAGAAGCAACTTTTGACCAATCAAGATTAGTTTCATCAAAGGTCACATGGATAGATTCTTCAACTTTAAAAAGTTTTCTATTGAAGACCCGATAAGCTTTTCTATGTAATGAGTACCCGACAAAGATCCCATCATCAGATTTTCGTTCAAATTTATTCGGGGTTCTTTGCCGTTGTTCAGTATATAGCAAGTACACCCAAAAGCTCTGAAATGTGAAATTGAAGGCTTTCGTCCTCTCCACATCTCATAGGGTGTTTTCATGGTAGATTTATTTATTAGAGTTCGTTACGAACATAGCAAGCGGTGGACACGACTTGACCCATGGGCGAGAGGAAGCGTTGCCCCTACTAACATAGATCTGCCAGCCTCGACTAAAGTGCGATTCTTGCGCTCAGCTACCCCATTTTGTTGAGGAGTTCTGGGCGTAAAGAAGTCATGCTGTATGCCCTGTTCAGAACAATATGATCTCATTTCTGAAAAATCAAATTCTGTACCATGATCACTCCTGATGCACTTAATGCTCAGTCCTTGTGATTTGCTTATCCAGTTGAAAAGATCTACAAGATGCTCAAAAGTTTGATCCTTTGATTTCAGGAACATCACCCATGTGTACCTGGTGAAATCATCGATAACCACAAGGGTATATCTCGCACCGGCCCGGTGACGGACTGAAGAAATAGGACCACGAGAGGTCCATATGAAGAAGTTGTAGAGGAGCAGTTATTGAATTAACTGATTTGCTCTTAAAGCTATGTTTGGTCTGCTTGCCCAGTTGGCATTCTCCACAGAGAGAGTCTCTGGAGAACTTGAGTTTAGGTAGACCAGTGACAAGATCAAGTGACGCTAATTTAGACAAAGTCTTAAAGTTTAAATGTGCGCATCGCTTGTGCCATAGCCAACTATCTTCATATGATGCTTTAGTGAGGAAGCATACAGGGTCAGAAGAATTATTTCTTAAGACCACTGAGTAAATGTCCCCATCTCTTGATCCGGATAACTTAACATCTCCGGATAAGTTTTCTCTTACTGTACAGGTGTTGGATAAAAAGGAAACAGTAAATCCTTTGTCACATAAATTACTGACACTTAGCAAATTATGCTTTAAACCTTCGACTAGTGCAACTCTAGTGATTGATACACAGCCGTTAGTTAAGGTGCCATATCCGACAATCTTACCTTTGCTGTTGTCGCCATATGAAACGGATGGACCATGTTTATCATTAACTTCTACAAGTAGAGTCTGATCACCCGTCATATGTCCGGAGCATCCACTATCAAGGATCCACTTGCTTTGATTGATCTTCAATGCATTCCAGAGATGCTCCTGAAAGACAACAGTTTACACTTTTGGTGCCCAAACTTGTTTCGGGCGGTTAGAGAGAGCAGCAGTAATGTCAACATTTACGGATTTGATTTTGCTAGGACTTTTAGCTCTCCAAGTTGACTTTAGCTTGTTAGTTTCAGCTGCCTCTTTTATTTGGGTTTTCTTGGGAGAGATACTCCTTTGAGGTTTAGATTTTGTTTTGCTCGAAGAACCCTTTTTGTTTAACTGATCTTTATTGATATGAAATTGATTACAAAGCCAGTTATCAGATAAACTCCAACATTTATAGTGATAATGACCTATTTCCCTACAGATGGAACAGACACTATAATGTGAAGTACAAACAGGGGATACAAGTCTCTTAGATTTTCTGGACTTTCTACTGTTCCCTGTGGCCTAATCCATTGCGTTTGGGTGACGCGCTATTGGCCCTAGATGCGTCGGCCTTGGCCTTGTCTTTCTTTTTGGGTGCTACGGTTTTGGCTTTAAGCTGCAGCAGCCTTCCCTTCATCTTTAGTTACGGGTGCTACTTGCTTCGGGAAGTGCAAGAATGACCTCAACTCCACAGTCATAAACTATGGTGCCACCTGAAATGAAACCATCCAACGGTTTAGATGTACTAACAGGATAAAAGTTGGTTAGTTTAGGAGTGAAATCTGGAGGACACTCAATAGCTTGAGCTATGGAAGTTGATGGTTCGGAACCTAGGCCAGGTTTGACTCGGATGTTGTCAGGATCAGTCCTAAAGGTAGAGGCTATTTCCCCGGATTTTAGCCACTTACGATTTATTTCCCTTTCTTGTTCCAGTTCATTTTCGAGTCTTTTTACTATAACTTTTAGGCCTGAGAGATTGGTATTTAACAAATGATTTTCAGCTCTTAGATCGTGATACCAAGCTTCTTTTCCTCTGAAGTCAGCGATGTCCTTTTCGAGTCTATTAATAGTAAATTCAAGACGTTTATTCTGACTTTCCATATCTTTGTACATTTGAGTAATTATTAGTCTCTCATTCTTTTCATGATCACATGCAGTAGTAAGAGATTCTAATTTACTCAGGAGCTCAGAGATAGAAGGTACCTCAGTATTTGCCATGAGGTAGACGTTCGGCTTAGTGGTTGGCTCATCATCCGAGGATTCCTCCTCTTCTTTCGAGCCACTCATGTATTTTGACACGAGCGCCTTCCTCTTGTTCTTGCTGTTGTCTGAGGTGGAGCGGCGAGGAGTTACCTTGTCACTTTTCTCGGCCACTTTTGATTTGGACCTGCATTCCTTGACCCAGTGACCGGTTTTCCCACAGTTGAAGCATTCCTGGGAACTGGACTCCGGTCGCTCCTTCCTTTGGAAAGATGATGATGAGTGTCTCCTGAACCCTTTTCTGCTTTTCCGTAGGAATCGGTCAAAGGATTTGACGAGAAGTGCTATCTCCTCCTCCTCGTTAGAATCAGAATTCTCGGACACGTCCGTATCATCATTCCTCAGTATGTTTAGACATTCTGTAGCTTTGAGAGCTACCCCCTTTTCTTTCCGAGCTATTTTCTCATCCCGGTCAGAGTACTTAAACCTGACTTCGTGAGTCCGCAGCTCTCCATATAGTTCTTCAAGGGGAACAAACTGCCAGTTCTTGTCTGATTGCATCTGGAGTTGTTTGGAGTAGTAGCGATCCGACATGGAGCGAAAGAACTTGTCATTGATCTGAGATTGAGAATAGTGCTCATTGACAGTCTTCAGCTCAAGAATGAGCTTGCCGAATCTCCGATAGATGCTTTCGAGTGATTCGCTCGGTTTATGATTGAAACTCTCAAAGTTCTACCTGAGAGTACAGATCACGTTCTGCATCTGGGACTGACTCCCCTCATAGAGGATTGTCAGTTTGTCCCAAACAGCTTTTGCTGTCGTGCAGCCCTGGACGTCCGTGAAAGCCTCGGAATCCAAAGACGATGTAACATAAGCCAGAGCCTTTTCACTAGCGCACTGCCAGGCTCTTTCATCGTTGGTAAGTTTAGCATCTGTCTTTGGCCTCCTAACTCCATGTTCTCCGATAGTCATCGGAATTGGAATCTCCTGATGAAGACATGGCCACATAAGATGATCATGGCATACCATAAACATCTTCATGCGAGCTTTCCACTGGGAGAAAAGCTCAGGTGTGAATTTGGGCGGTTTCGTCAGAGTAAAGCCAGAACTCCGTGGTTGAGAAGCGGCGGCAGCAGCAGGTTGAGGTGGTTCGACATTTTCACTGCTGCTTTGATTCGGGATGGGCTCCTGTGCACCTCCGGAGTTAAGGCGAGTGTTGAATAGCATACTGCTTTCTTCGGCCATTTCTGAGATTGAAAGAGTGGGATCTCTACTTAGAACAAATAGAACAAGCTCTGATACCACTTGATGGTCCCTTGGAGCCTAGAGGGGGGTGAATAGGCTCTTATCTAAACTCTTTTCTTATCTCTTGAGACACGAACACTTATCTAGTTAAGTGATAGAATCACTGCGGAAGATAACCAGATAGTGGAAGTATTTTGTTTTATTATCAAAAGATAAGTACAACAAAATAGAAGCAAGACTCTCTTACACTCTGTTTACAAATGAATTCACACACTAGCCAAATTCTCTCTTTTTAACTCTTATGCATACATAGGATTTATCTTTGCTTACAGACGCACTTTTCACAAATGTACAAGTATGAATATTTATACAAACATTCCTAAGAGACAACCTTGGAACTTGTAGTTCCGAAATGCGTTCAGCACTAACTATCCCTCGGTAATCTCTCTGCCTTGACTGCTGCGGATTTGTGGAGCTCAAGATCTTGGGTTTAAGGAGTATAAGTGTCTTTGTGAGTTCCCAAGTATAATTAAAGTTGCGTCCACATATCCGGGTGATCTATGTGTAAGATTTTTCAGGTTCTCAACGAGATTGTCTTACATCGGGACGCCACGAGCTGATGACTTTAAATGCGGTTGAGTTGAAGCAGTATCTTCTTGGTCCAGTGTAATTTTTCTTACTCCGTAGCTAATGAAGCTCGGAAACTTACTCCGTGTCAGTTGTTGCTTACTCCCTATCTATTTGGTACTGGAATCCTTAGTCCGTGTCAGCGCTTCCTTATTCCGTATGTAAGTTCCTTACTCTGTATGTAAGTTCCTTACTCCGTATGAGTGAGTGACCCGGATTCCTTACTCCGCATCTAGTTTCCTTACTCCGTGTCTAATTTCCTTACTCCGTGCGAATATAGACTCGGGTCCTTATTCCGCATTAGTACTTCCTTACTCCGCATGTATGGAAGACTCGAATGCCTTACTCCGTGTCTTCTTTTACTTCGTGCGACCTTGTAGACCAAGTCTCTTACTCTGCATCAGTTTGACTTAGTCCGTTTGAGGTATTAAGAACAGATTCCTTAATCCGTAGCTTTTAAGTTCTTAGTCCGCACGAATGTTCCTTATTCCGTATGTATTGGTGACTTGGTTAATTACTAAGTGTTTGACGACACTCACTCTTGTCCGGATCAGGATTATGTATCCTGTCCTTAGCTTTGCTCTCACGAGTGTATCTCCGGATTAACAACATATCTTCTGCAACGATCAAAGAAACACAAAAGATCTCAGATCAAATTACATAAGGCTTTATCAACATTATCCAAATTCTGGGCTTGATCCAACAATATACATATCAAACGATTAACATAATCCATAAATAATATTCTCAATGTCAACATACTGATATAAATTCCATTACTATCAATTTTTTAAATAATAACAATTTGATAGTATCAATCCCAAAGTATTTATATCATCAACTAAATGGACATAAAATCTTCAGACTAGGTCCTAATTATAAGTCCCTTCAAATCAGACCAAGGCAGAAGGTTCTTAGGGGCTAATGAAGACAGGGCTGGTTTAAAAGGACCGGCCTAGGCTTTGCCAGCCCATATGGGCTAGCACCCACACGCGTGGAGGCAGCAAGGAGCCGCCGTCCCTACCCCAAACACTTCCACGCAGCAGGGTCAGGTCAGACCCTACCGCCACCCGCAACCCAGATGTGTGGGGGCGGCAAGGTGCCGCCGCCCCCTACCCTTCCATCACGCTTGTGCGCGAGCGTGGAGCGTGCAAGGTGCGCGGGACGCGCAGGTCGCGCAGACCACGCCATGGTCAGCGGTTGCCGCCACCCCTCCTCCTTTTCCAACCCCTTTCTCCTTCGCGCGAAATAGTAGACGCCATCGCCCCTCTAGCCTATCTCCACTGAACGCGACAGTAGACGCCGCCGCCTCCCTTTCCATATCCTCACCAGCAGGTTGCTCCATATCTCCACACACGAACACTTACATAAATATAAATATATATCTATATGTATATATAAACTTCAACCTAGATTCTAAAATTTTCGTTCATGCACAAAGTGTAATCAGGAGTCAAGAGTCACCTACTTGGATTTAGTTTCGAGTGATCAATAGGACACAACGACTTCAAACTCACTGCTATTCTCTACCAAGCTCTGCGCACGCACAACATACGTAGGGTTTCACACTAGGTTCTCCCTTTTTATACCATTAATATATATATATATATATATATTAATCCAACTATTAGTATCAGAGCCTGTCGATCGGCTGGAAACCAGTAACCTTCTCCATTGGTATCAGAGCCTGTCGATCGCAGGTGTGGTAGGGTAAGCAGCAGATCCAAGGAGGTAAGTCCCGTGAAACCGACGGACAGGCGTGAGGGCAGTAAAACCTTGAGTTAAGCCAACGTATCGGCCTGACTTCGATCCCTATTCCATCGACGCTCGCCATCTCGAAGTATCTACTCCTTCGCTCCACCCCCCTCGTGACTAGTCGTATCTGGTCAATTACTATAGCTATTTTCTTTTCTTTCTCTTAGCGTGCTCGGTAAGCTATCTGTTCTAGGATGGATTCTCCCTCTTTTACTGTAGATAAAATCTATTTACATAAGAAGACAGTACATATATAAATTATATATTTACATATATGTATACAACCCCATGACTATGTGCTTAGCTTTTAGTCGTGGCGGACTTTAATTATATATATATATATATATGTATATGTATATGTATTATTTATGCACTGCTACGACCCCATGATTACGTGCCTAGCTTTCAGTCGTGGAGGTTTTTAATTCTATAAATATTATTATATCTTATTAGTCCCTTTCCCCTTTTTTCTTATTTTCTTCATGTGGGCCCGATAGGGCATCATTATGTTTTGTCATTATTAGTTTATTTTTACTTTACATCGCTTTCCTCTTTTATTAAAGTCTTTATGTGGGCCCTACTGGTCATTATTGTTGCTTGTCTTATTAGTTTACTTTTACTTATTAATGTTTTAATTTATTAAAAAGAAAACAAAATAAAAATTAAAAAATATTAAAAAAGATATTGGTATATCGGCTGAAAACTAGTAACCTCCTCCATTGGTGAGGGCACTTCTGGTGTAAACAACGCCACGTACCAATAATTAAAAAATATTCGGTACTAGTAGTCACGCTTCCATTTCGTTTCTCCATTGGAATCAAAGCATGTCGATCGCAGGTGTGGTAGGGTAAGCAGCAGATCCAAGGAGGTAAGTCCCGTGAAGCCGACGGACAGGCGTGAGGGCAGTAAAACCTTGAGTTAAGCCAACGTATTGGCCTGACTTCGATCCCTATTCCATCGATGCTCGCCATCTCGAAGTATCTACTCCTTCGCTCCACCCCCCTCGTGACTAGTCGTATCCGGTCAATTACTGTAGCCATTTTCTTTTCTTTCTCTTAGCGTGCTCGGTAATCTATCTGTTCTAGGATGGATTCTCCCTCTTTTACTGTAGATAAAATCTATTTACATAATAATTTTTACCATGAGAAAAATAAAGAAAAATGTTTATGGTTTTTTAAATATTTCTTCGATACTCGACACGATATCCAAGTAAAATATTACTCTCATCTTTTTAAACACCAAACCCAAATCCTTTTCTTTGACTGGTTTGAAAAATATTTTAATGAACAACATTGGAACGAAATTATGGATTTTCCTTCCCTTCCATGTCCTAAAGAAGAAAAAATCTCGGCTGAAGAAGACAGTACATACATTGAAGATTTACCTCCTACTTCTCAGACCAGTAAACCAGAAGAAGAAGAAGAATCCCTCCTTACTCCTCATAAAATTCATGTCCTCACCAATCAACAAAATACTTTTGTTGGTATTCTCCAACAGATTGAAGATCCGGTTCTTCATAAACAACTCTTCAGTCAATTATTTCCCCAAAATACTATCCCTCACTTACCACCAATTTTCCCCAATGTTCCTCCAAACCATTATCAACCTTCAAATCCTGCTCCACCGTTACAAACTTTGCAACAAGAAGTCAAAATAATTAAAGAATAAATTCATCAGTTTAATAAACTAAAAGACCAACAGTTTTCAGAATATACTTTATTACCAAAACCACCTAATTATGATTCTATTTCACCCCTCCAATATATTATTTCTCAAAAATATTTTCTTAAAATAACAATCAAATTTTCTGAAAACTTTACTTTTGATACAATAGCACTTTTCGATACCGGTGCGGATCTCAATTGCATAAAAGAAGGAATTATTCCTCGAAGATTCCAACAACCTTTTAATCAAACCCTTCTTGCGGCTAATAATCAACAACTTCCAATTAAATATAAAACTGAAGCTTCTATTGTAAATCAAAATATCCAAATTAAAACTATTTTTGTTTTACTTTCTGATATTCAACATAATCTTATATTGGGAACACCATTTATCCATCTAATTACTCCTTACACTGTTCATCATGATCATATTTCTTCAAACCCATTTTCTTCCAAACTTAATTTTCCATTCCTTGAACAATCACACACACGTACTCTAGATTTATTAACTACAAAAAATATTTTCAAAAACGAAATACATAATACTATCAAAGGGAAAAAAAAGCTCATCTTCTCATCTCACTCAATCTATTTTAAATCTCAAAATTGAAGAACAACTTTTACAAAATACAACAAAATCCAAAATCAGTTCTTTTCAAAAACAAATTGAGCAAGAACTCTGTTCTGATCTTCCAAATGCTTTTTGGGATAGAAAACAACATATAGTCGATTTACCTTATGAAAAAAAATTTTCTGACAAAAATATCCCTACTAAAGCTCGACTTATTCAAATGAACCAAGAACTTGAAAATTATTGTAGAAAAGAAATCCAAGATTTAGAATCCAAAAGTTTAATCCAAAAATCTAGGTCGCCCTGGTCTTGCCGCTTTTTATGTTAACAAAAATGCTGAAATAGAAAGAGGCACACCTAGACTTGTTATTAATTACAAACCACTTAATAAAGCACTTCAGTGGATTCGTTACCCCATTCCAAACAAAAAAGATCTTTTACAAAAACTCTATTCTTCAAATATCTTTTCCAAATTTGACATGAAATCAAGATTTTGGCAAGTCCAAATCCATCCAAAAGATCGTTACAAAACTGCTTTCACTGTTCCTTTTGGCCAATATGAATGGAAAGTAATGCCTTTCGGATTAAAAAAATGCTCCATCTGAATTCCAAAGAGAACAAAGGCAAAGAGGTCCAAGAATTTCCTGAAGGTGATCCACAACAGCATTTTCCTTCATGGGCCTCCATTGTTGAAGGAGAAGAACAAGCTCATGTTGAAGCCTCTCCATCCTCCTCCATGGTCCAAGAATGGGTTGAAGCCCTATCAAAAAATCCCCAGATGTTCCAAATGTTCCAAAATCAGTTTCCTACCAAAAACCCTAAAGACAATCCTGTTCCAAAAATCCAAGACCTTCTGCCTTTTCCAAATACTTCTTCCCTCGTCCAACAAATTCCTTCATCTTCAAAAGGAAAAGGTATTCTTTCCCTCCCATCAAAACCCACTCATGCAGATATTTCTCAATTATCTTCGCAAGTACTTGTTTCCCAAACCCCCTCCAGTTCACAAATTATATTATCATCATCAAAATTACCCTCTTCAAAATACATTGACAAGTCAAATTACCAAAATATCTTTTCTGTTGAAAATGATATTAGTTATTCCTTTCCAAAAGATTATGCGTCAAAAATCTTTCCCCCAAGTCACCATTTCAAACCCTTCAATCCCCTCAAAACCCAAACTTACTACCGCTCTATTATCGAATCCACAGGTTCTGCAATTTTCAAAGACTTTCACCAAAATAACAATCATCCTTTTCCTCCATATTCAACATGTCGCATTAAAAGAATCCTTACCACCTCTGCTTGGAACCAACCTCTCCATGCTTCCAAGAACCTTCCAAACAATTCAAATTCCCCCCTTCCTTACTATCCTACTTTTAATTACTGGGATTATCAGCAAGCCTGGTTTAGTACTTTCTTTATCCAAAATCCCCAACAAAGTCATTCCTGGCTCTTCCTTTTCTAACAAGAATTTCAACCTTTAACCGTTCCATCCTGGTTCTCCCATTGGTGGTCTTGGTTCGGATCTATTTTTGAAATTTTCCCTCCCCAAATCCTTGAATCCTTTTACCTTTTCAAATCCAAATACCAGATTCCTAAAAATTCACCTTTCACAAATCTCACCTACCATTTCTGCTCGCACCTTCATGTCCCATGGGTCTGCAGCTGGTATTATGCATTTCATGAATCACCTGAACAACCCCTCATGCTTGTTCGAAGGTTTAAAGTAAAATGGTGGAACTCTTATAATATTCCTACCCAACTCTCTAAACCTTCCATTCTTCAATGGCTTTCCAAACAAACCCCACTCCCATTACCCGCATCCTCTAAACCTAATTTTCTTACCCAAAAGGCTTTTGCCCAAGCCCAGTTGGCACAGGCCAAATCAGAAGAAGAATATTTTTACATTATGCAAACATTACTCCAGTCCACCAAACAATCATCTTCTTCATCTAATGCAAATTCTCTCCCCGATGTTAATCTCGGTGATCCATAAAAAATCTAAAACCGTGTGTAGTCGGTCAGAATGACTACATCCCATTAGGTGCAAACGGCGCCTAATGGGCCTTCATCAAATCCGTTTATCGCTGTGGATTTGCGCAAAATCCAATATAGGCCCATTCCCAACGGCCTCCAATGAATATCTAAGACGTCTCTCCAAATAAGGCCCCATCACAATGGCCCATTATTTCAAAAGAGTCGGCCCATTCCCAACGGCCCATCCAAATTTATCCGGCCCAATCCCAGCGGCCCAAAGCACCCTTGGCAAAACCCGTGTTGACACGGTCCAAAGTTCTTCTACAATATTTGGCTCCAGGCCCTGGTGCAAACACAGGCCCAAAGCCCATTTCAAATCGAAGCCCAATACTCTATGGCCCATTTTGCAGTCACAGCCCCGGAAAAGTCATGCCCCGAGGCCCAAGACGCTTAAGCCCAAGTCCAAGGTTTCATTTTACTGTTCATAGCCCACGTGGCATTAAAAAAAAAAGTCAAAGTCAAATTCCTAAGTTACCCTTCCTTCTTCTGGAAGCCTCCTCCCGTGTCTATATAAGGAGACTCCCCCCTCCTTCCTTCATAAGCTTTCATTCTCCCAAGCATACAAACACTCTCTCCCTCTCCTCTCCCTAGAGCTTCTCTCTCCTCTCTCCTTCTCCGGCGAACCTCTCCTCCTCCGACAGACTTCTCCGGCAATGTTCTTCCTCCTTCTCCCCCCTTCTTTTAATTAAGTTTATTTTACAGGATGCTTGGTTCAAGCTCCGAAGTTGTATTTTCTTTTATTCCAAAGGCTAGTACAAAGGTTTGTATATGTATTTCAACGTTTATTAATGAAGTAAATTGTACTTTTCTTATCTTATCTCTCTCTTCCCCCGACCCTTTTCTATATTTATGTACATACATATATATCGTTGATATATATATGTATCTTAATATATAAATTATATATTTACATATATGTATACAACCCCATGACTATGTGCTTAGCTTTTAGTCGTGGCGGACTTTAATTTTATATATATATATATATGTATTATTTATGCACTGCTATGACCCCATGATTACGTGCCTAGCTTTCGGTCGTGGAGGTTTTTAATTCTATAAATATTATTATATCTTATTAGTCCCTTTCCCTCTTTTTCTTATTTTCTTCATGTGGGCCCGACAGGGCATCATTATGTTTTGTCATTATTAGTTTACTTTTACTTTACATCGCTTTCCTCTTTTATTAAAGTCTTTATGTGGGCCCTACTGGCCATTATTGTTGCTTGTCTTATTAGTTTACTTTTACTTATTAATGTTTTAATTTATTAAAAAGAAAACAAAATAAAAATTAAAAAATATTAAAAAAGATATTAGTATATCGGCTGGAAACCAGTAACCTCCTCCATTGGTGAGGGCACTTCTGGTGTAAACAATGCCATGTACCAATAATTAAAAAATATTCAGTACTAGTAGTCACGCTTAATTAAGTAATATTCAGTACTAGAAGTTATATAATCTATAACACAGGCCTTATCCACAAAACTAATAGGGAACATACAAAAGCTTTGGAATATAATTTTCGAGCACTAGAACGAAACCTATTTTTACTACAAGCTTTTAATAATTAGGTTGTCATCTGTCATTACGTGCGACTATCTCCACTATAGGAAAAAAAAGTAAAGAAAAAGCAAATCAAATAGTAAATACTAGAAACAAAACAAATTTTAGGCTTTTTACATATGTATCATCCAAAAAACGATTTTTATTAGCCATAGCAAAGAAAAAAATTCATATTGAATTATGAAGACATAGATATGCCTATATACTTTATTCTATAGCTAGCAGTAAAGGATCTAATTGATAGACAAGGCCCTACAAAGATAAATTAGTAGGGGTGTAAAACAGACTAAAAGTTTGTGGACCACACGGACTGGTCCATAGATTTTCGCGGACTAGACCAAATAAATATACGTCCGTTTATAATGCGGGCCTATATGGACTGGTTAAAAGATAAAATTAGTGCGAAAGATAACTAGATAGTGGAAGTATTTTGTTTTATTATCAAAAGATAATTATAACAGAATATAACAGATTAAAGCTAATAAAGCTTTTCGATCTATTGAAAACTCTCTTGCACTCTGTTTACAATGACTCACACACTAACCAATATAATCTCTAAAAGCTCTTGTATATGTACACGTTTGTATGAAATCTACAAGTCTCAATATATATATAGTCATCTATTGGAAAGACATTCTTGAAACTTGTTCTTCCGAGCACCGTGTACCACTTAGTTTTTCTCGGAAAAGATTCTGTTTGAATTACTGCGGATGTGGAGCTCAAGATCTTGGGTCTTTAAACATTGAATTACTTTGCATGATCCCAAGTGCAATTAAAGCTCTGTCCACATCTCCGTGTGATCCACGTGTAAGATGATTTACGTTTTCAAGGAGTTTGTCTTACATTGGGACACAGCGAGTTAATGACTTTAAATGCGAAGCCGATAAAGTGAAGTAGCGTCTTCTTAGCCCGTTGTAAAGTTCCTTACTCCGTGTTAGTGAAGCTCAGATCCTTACTTCGTGTCAATGGTTGCTTACTCCGTATCAGTTTAATACTGGAATCCTTATTCTATATCAGCGCTTCCTTACTTCATATAAACGAAAGGTTCGGAGGGCTTACTCCATATCAGCGCTTCCTCACTCCACATGAGTAAAAGGTCTAGATGGCTTACTCCGTATTAGCGCATCCTTTCTCCGCTTGAGTAAAGGTTCAGATTCCTTAATCTGTATCTTCTTGTCCATACTTCGTGCGAATAAAGGACTTGGTTCCTTATTCTGCACAAGTCATTCCTTACTCCGTGTCTTCTTGTCCTTAGTCCGCTTGAGTGAAAGACTTAGCTTTTTATTCCGCGATAGTTTTCTCTTACTCCGTATGAGATGTAAACTAGGATTCTTATTCCGCATCTATTTAACTTAGTCCGTTTAAAGTGTAAGACGCGGATTCCTTAGTCTATAACTTTAAGTATTTGGTCTGCATGAGTGATCCTTATTTTGTATGAAGACTTGGTTATTTACCAAGTGTTTGACGACACTCGTGTTACTTCGGATCAGAATTATGTATCATGTCCTTAGCTTTTCTCTCACGAGTGAAGATCCGGATTAAGGTTATAGCTTTTGC
The DNA here is from genome assembly GCA_023512835.1 of Taxillus chinensis. Classification (NCBI taxonomy): domain Eukaryota; kingdom Viridiplantae; phylum Streptophyta; class Magnoliopsida; order Santalales; family Loranthaceae; genus Taxillus; species Taxillus chinensis. The sequence goes on from CM042084.1 coordinate 38,139,635, forward strand.
AACAACTAAGAATAAACATACAATGTCTCAAATCAAATTACATAAGGTTTTATCCGCATCATCCAAAATCTGAGTTTGATCCAACAATCTTGTCGGAGTCAATTATTTTTTTTGTTGCACACAAATTGATACAAATTGTGTGTTTTTTTACAAATTCCCAGAGTCAAGTGATACAAATTGTGTGTGTTTTTAACACACAAATTGACACAAATTGGTGAAATATCTTGCCAAAGTCATTTTTTTTTGCACACAACACAAATTGATAGAAGTCACGCCTTTTGCAGAAGCATGGAAACAAACTATGCAAAAAAGAGTTAAAAAATATGCTACAATGCAGTGTAGGGAAAAAGAAAAATGAAAGAGAGAGAAAGTTGTTATCTTTATAACAAATCGTATTGATAAAGCAACATAAAGCGTAATGTATTTTTTAATCTCTATACTTGATCAAAACATTGTTGTCTACAATTCTTCATATTTCTGAAATTTAAAAGTGATCAAATATTCCACTGAAAATATGCCTTGGGATTCTGTACATTATTTTTTTATAGCTGAGGCGTGTAATGCTTACTGTTTCTATTTACATTTTTTTTTCAGATTTGATTTGACTTTGGGATTATAACATGGCATGTAATTCTGAACAAGGTTTGCATGTTGTTCATATCAATGAGTTAGGAAGTGAAAGTGGTATGGGAATTCAACATATATCACACAATAAACGTATACTTGATCAAAGCACAAATGAATCTGAAATTGTATGTGAACATGAAACTAAAATAAGTGAAAGTAAAGGCAAGAAAGCTAAGAAGCAAACTTCGGATGTATGGAGCTTCTTTGAGGAGTTGGGCACATGTAATGATGTAAAGTTACAAGCTAAATGTAAAGGATGTGGAGAATCTTATATAGCTGGTGGTACTAAATATGGTACGCCAACTCTTACTCGGCATATGGGAAAATGTAATAGGATAAGAGCTTTGAGGCATTCAAAGTTTCCCGAAATCTTTATTGATCGATATGGAAAATTGGGAAGTAAAAAAATAGATTAAATTTTTTTCGGGATTTAATAGCAATGTCAATTATAAAGCATGATATTCCTTTTGTATATGTTGTGTATGATAGAGTTAGGGATGTGTGAAAGTATTTAAATCTTAAAGTTAAGTTCATATCTCGAATCACTGTTACATCAGATGTTTGGAAAATTTATGATAATGAAAAAAAAAACAAATTAAAACAATGCTTGACTGAAATTCATGGTAAGTTTTGTCTCACTTGTGACTTATGGACTCCTTGTTCTAACGAAGGATATCTTTGCTTAACTGCAGATTATGTTGACTTGGATTGGAGGTTAGCTAGTAAGATTCTTACATTTTGTGATAATTAATTGCCACATTCGAGTTTTAATATAGCTAAAAGGGTCATGGAAATTGTAAATGATTGGGGGATAGGCAAGAAAATATTTTCCATTACTTTGATAATGCTTCTTCCAATGATAATATGCAAGTCAATGTAAGAGATCAGCTCAGTTTGTAAGATGGTTTGCTTTGTGATGGTGAATAAGACCAGGTTAGATGCTGTGCTTATATTTTAAATTTCATTGTTCAAGATGGATTGAAAGTGATTTCTTCTTGTAATGAAAAAAATCAAGAAAGCATCAAATACGTGAAAGGATCAGAGGATAGAATGAGAAATTTTGAAGAATGTGTGCAAAAGTGTGAAATTGGTACATCTGCATATTTGGTTTTATATATGCCCATTCGAAGGAACTCTACTTATTTAATGCTTCGAAGTGCTTTAAAATACAAAAAAGCATTTGCTATGTTGACTTTAACTGCTAACAAATATAAGTATTGTCCATCGAATAAGGAGTGGATACGAGGAGAAAAAAATATGAATTTCTGATGCCATTTTATGAGATGACAAATATGATATCTGGTTCTAGCTATCCAACTGCCAATTTATATTTCAGTCAAGTTTGGCAAATTGAGTTACTTCTTTTGGAACATTCGAATGGACACGATGATGTTTTGAGGATGATGGCTTCTTATATGAAGAACAAATCTGATAAGTATTAGAGTAAGTATAATATTTTACTTGCAATGGTGGTGGTTGTGTTGTTATTCTAAGATTCATCCTCATATTGCTCAAGAGAGGTTACATGTGGTGAAGAATAAGCTTTTTATGCTTTATAAAGAATATACAAAGAGTGATATTGTTACATCTTCATGTAATCAACAACAGAGTGAAATGCCTTCCCCTTCATCAAATACCACCAGCTGTGTTTCATAAATACCGTGAGAGGTTAGATACAGCTGAAAACCAGAAGAAAAACTTAAATATTCTTTGGCATTATCGGACCGTAAACATTTGACAGAAACTTGAAACTAGGTATGAATTTCGAAATAGAACTGCTGAAAACAAGAAACCACTTCTTTTCAATCTTTCATTAAATATAACCATGACATACGAAAATAATCATCCACAAAGGTGACAAAATATTTGAACCCAAAGAAAGCAGGAACTGGACATGGACCCCACATTTGAATGAACCAAGGCAAAGGGTGCATCCACTCAACTTATTTGACGCGAAGGAAAAGATACACGATGATGTTTACTTAACTCGCATGTTTTATAAGAGAGTGACTTAACATACACAGCTAATGGTGATAGAGACTGGAGCTTATGGAGGGAAGGATGTCCTAAACAAGAATGTAGCTGAAAAAGATCGGAAGAGTGTTGGGCAACCGTAGCAGCAGCAATAAAAGAAAGACCTCTATCAAAGTAATAAAAACCATTAGCTTCAGTTCCCCCACCAATCATCTGTCTAGTCTTCAGATCCCGAAAAACACAACTAGAGGATGAAAAGGTTTTAGAATAGTTGAGTGATTTAGTTAAGGAACTAACAGACAAGAGATTATATGGCGAGCGTGGTAAATATAGAATAGAATAAAGGGAAAGAAAGGGACTTAATTGAGTGGTTCCAGTCCCCGTAATAGATTTTTGAGAACCATCAGCAAAAGTAACAAGATGTGACAATGTGGGTGGTGTAAATAAAAAGGAAGACAGGAGGGTAGAATTACCAGTCATGTGATGAGTGTCACCGGAGTCTATGACCCAGGCATTAGGTGTAGAAAAGAGTAAACAGGAAGGACTACCTGAAGGTTGAGATGCTAAAGTTGTAGTGGTTGTAGAAGTAGCATTTGTTGCAGCCATCTGGGCAGAACTAACCAAAGAATCATAAGTAGCACGAGATAGAGTAACATTCCCAGTATAAGTGGGTGCAGACTCTGTGACAGTTGGAGACACATCATTAATCCCAGCATATGTGATATGTGCTGGACAAAGCTCTGGATGAAGGGTATAACAATATGATTCCGTATGCCTGATTCTCCTACAATATGTACAGTAGTGTTGTGTTTGGACACTCGAGGAAACATAAGCACCACAGGGAATGTCGCCCATATCACACCTCCACAACCTCGAGTACCATGACCCCAACCACGTTGGATCTAGAGGACATGTGTTACCATAGTAGATGCAGATGATGTCTCTGGGGTGACTAAAGTAGCGAGTGGAGTTTTTGTCTTAGAAGTGTAGTGGAGAACACGACGGAAAACCCCATCAATAGAAGGAAGGGATTGTTCACAGGTAATTTGGTGATGGAGATCAGAATATGAAGGTCCCAAACCTTTAATTAACAACATAAAAAGCATATCTGCCTGCCTCTTTGCCAACACATCAACCTATATAGTGGGTGGTTAAAAGGTGTCAAGCCGTTGTCATAGTGAGGTAAACGTGGAGTAGAATTCCAGTTAGGATTTATCTTCAAGCTAAAGATTAAACAATTCTCCCCATGTGTCACAGACATGTTGCATATTATCTTTTCCAACGTACATTAGGGTACACTTATCCCAAATGCTTTTGGAGGTTTTAGTTTCCTCCTTAGTTTTCCTAAACTGGAGCAAAGGAAGGCCAAGGGGCAAGCCAGAGGTGTCAAGAGCAAGCTCCCTTCACCTGGCACTTACAACAAAGGCTGCGTGCCCACGGAGGTGCAAGCACCGGTGTGCTGGGTACCGACAGGTGCAAGGACACCCATACTCTGGGGAATTCTCCCGGTGAAAAGCCTAGTTGTGGGGGTGAAAGGCCCAGTGCCTTATTGGGGCATCGAGAACACCGGTGTTATTCCACAAAGGTGTTACAAGGCATAAACTAAGGAACTAATCATGTTCCATGCTATTCCACAAATGTGTTCGAAGAATCGCATCACCTTTCGCCCACTTTGCTTTAGCCTCCATAGTTGAATGAACATACGGTCCATCTGAACAAAGGTATGGTGCTTGATTGGTGGCCAAAGCATACACGTATCACATAAGCTTCTAGCAAGCATTCAACAAGATATGTATTAATCCAAACTGCTAAACAGGATAAAATAGGGCAACCGACCTGAAATAGGCTAAGTAGCATTGGGTAATTTGTTAATTGTCCCATCACCACAGCAGTGCCGACAAATGCATCGATCATGCCATCTCACCACCAACGTCCAACCATCCCACTGCCGATGTGAGATGCATCAACGTTAGACGTATCCACGTTAGAGGGTTGCTGATGCGAGAGATCGATCTTTGCAAGCGACATCAGAGTGTTACTGAGCGCGGGATAATACCACATGAGAGGTCGATCTCTCAGGTGCTATCAGAGCTGTCAACGACGTCCAGCCAGGTGTTGCCACACATTGTTGTGAGTCGTCAATGTTATGTCACGGTGTGGGATGTAGCGTCGCAGCGGTACGGATCACGTTGCGTCTCTACGGAGCCTATTGAAGATCGACTGCGCTGTCATGCGTCAGGTGAGCAGCTGTTGCTATGCGTCAGGTGATTAATGACTGGCTGTGTGGTAGGTGAACAGTGATTGCAGCGTCACCGGGAAGCTGATCGTCAAAGGGGACCGACAGCCAATTGGTAAAACAGTGTTAAACGACTATTCATGAATGGGAGTTATCGCATCGTGGCATTACAGGGAGCAAATGCACACGGCTCTAATACCATGTGGAAAAAGGAGAATAAGAGAGAATAATCGATGATTTCATTTATTATTAAGGTACGTGCATATATAGCTTGATAATACAACGGTTATAGTAGTATATGCCTATATATGGTAACAATGTTTAAACGTTCCAACACAAAACCATAAGAACATGCCACAAACAACAATCATATTGTTAAACAAACAATATAAGCTGCAAAAAGCATTTATATTGCCAAACCACATTTTTAATCTACAAATAAATCAAAAAGGTTGCTACTGGGCTCTTAAGTAGCTCTACTTGAGCCCCCAAGTGCGAAAGAACAACGGGTCACGACCCAGGGTCATGATCCAGAATGACGGGTCACGACTACTATAAGATGCAGTTGCAGCCCTTTTTTTGTTTATATTATATGCAAACACAAAGCCATGATCGCATATTATGCGGTCATCGACAGCTGCAGACAAAACCCAAAACCACGCTTGCAATTTTCGTCCATCGCGACTATTATCTCATATCACATGCAACATAAACCAACACACACCAACATATTCCAATGTTAATCAAATATCAATCATATGAATCACACAATCATATATAAACATATATATATTTTTGATACAATTGCACATTAAACCTAATTATCCGACAGTGGGTTTTACTTAATAGGATAGAGTATGATCAAGAACCACCTACATGGATTGAACCTCGAATGATTAAATAGGAATGACTGCTCTCCCTTCTTTCGTCACTAGGACTGCTGAGCAGACGAACCAAAAGTCAAAAACCCTACGCTCCTCCCTTCTTTTCCTTTATATACATTTTAACTTAATATTTATAATAATAACGTTAATAATAACAACAATGATAATAACTTAATAGTTATGATAATACTGATATTCCTAAGATTTAAACAAGGTCCTACAGGTATACTCAAGTGTATACAAAGAGGGGGGTGAATATGTATACTTAAAATTATTTCCTTTAGTTTTAAACTTTTAACATAAGTTGCTTATGAGAGAGATTCTTACATATGTGGTTATTGTTTGGGTGGTGTCTTATTGTCTTGTGCAAAAACAAGTTAGCAGCAAGTATGTAAAGGAAAGAAAAGACGAAGACACACGATCTACGTGGTTTGATCAATGTGATCTACTCCACGGTAGTGAGGGTGGACCTACGCTGAGTCCAATCCACTATCACCTTTTAATACAATAGGGTCTTACTCTTGTTACAACATGATTAACTCTCTTCTCTTTTAAATGCAAATACAAAAATAGTATTACTTTAGAACTCACTCACTGTGATGAATTGTTTAGCATAATATGCTCCTACGTACTCAACTGTTTGCACCTCTTGACCTTCAACCACTCCTATTGTCACGCCCCTAAATCCCATAAGGATTGGAACTAAGGGTGTGACTTCCCCATGCTCGCACCCGAAGGGTCAAGGGGTTGGTGACTAGCACCGATATGGACTACATAGTGGGTGCTGTCCCAAATATGCCTGTACAAGCATACATCGGGGGTATTCCTGTACATTCCCATATGCTATGAAGCTAAGAAAAATAATCTATTAATAATAGAGTCATGCGATAAATCCAATACAACTTTCACGGACCCTCGTCCGGATATTCAAATAATAAAACTAATTATGCTTTACAAAATCCATAAACCAAGTTATGACAAAATTTGAATCAAATAACAATTAGCTTCGGACTAGCCTCTAGCGAATGGGTCGATACCTGAAACATGTCAACAAAGTAGGGGTGAGCACAAGTGCCAGTAGGTGATCTCCATCTTCTCACCATCCTAAACATGAAAGCTTAAATCTATATGATCAGTGTATGCTTGTGCCAGTGCAGTGTCCTATTCTATCACAATAAGCTCTCATTCAATGACAAATATAACACCACACCTATTACATTTCATCCATCAAAGGTTCGCACCGGCAATCCAACCATCCACAAGATCCCTGCTACCAACTCTAAGAATCCCAATCACTACCAGATAGCGATATGTGGGACCTACGGTGTCCCTATCGACAACCTGCCACATATAGGACCTGGGTTAACCAGCCACATAGGGGACCTGCGGCCTCTTACCAGCACTATGTGAGACCCGCGGTTAACTAAACCAACTCCACACATATAATCAATAAATAGAAATTCCAAATAATCAGGATTCCACATTACAGCATTACCAAATATTCAAATTGTCAACCCAATAACATCATATATATATATATATATTACAGTTACTACCAAACCACGAATTTTATTCGTAATGTGAAATTAACAATATCAAGCACAACTAAACTATATCTTTTAATGTCAAATTAATAGTAACACACGACAAATAATATTTTTAATGCCAAATCATGAATATCAGGTCCAATAATATTTACAATATGCACACTATAATTTCAAGCCCAAATAATATATATATATATATATTTATTTATTTATTTATTTATTTAAGGTACCCAACAATTAATTTCAAGTCACAGATAATATTTATAGCCAATTATTAACATGTAAGATTTTATAATTTAATCCTAAACAATAAACAGATCACAGACAGAAAAAAAGTTGAAAGACTAGAGGAGACAGGGCCAATCTAGAATGACCGGCCCAGGGCGTCCAGGCGCGTGGGGACGGTAGGGTGCCACCCCCTTTCCATCATGTTCGCGCGGTAGGGTCTGGTCCCTGCCGCTGGTGTTCTTTTGCCTACACGCAAAAAGGCGTGCTCCATTAATAATAATACCAGCATCTGACATTAACTAAGAGGGGAAAAAAGTGTGATTAAATAATTAAATAAATAAAAGGTGCAGTCGACCTAGTACTCAAGCTGCTCGACTGCAGATTTTGATCAAAGAGAAAAAAGGGATGAGGGGGGGCCTGTAAGGACCCGTACCTTGAGTAGTCACAGTTTTGCCTTTTGTAGAGTTTTTCTAGATTTGGACCTAGTGAATGGACTCCAATGAATTCACGTGCAAAAGGAAAGATGCTTAGAATGATGTCCTCTATCTACCACAGAAGTTTCAGGCCAAACGGACGTGTATGTGAGGTGCACGTGAAATGGGTCCAATTCACGTGCAAGTGTGGTTGTCTTCTACATGATGCAAGGAGGCTAGGGGTGAAGTTTGAGCGCATTTGGAGTGCATTTGGAGTTGCACGTGAATTGGGGAATTCACGTGCAAATTGGCGTGCAGGATTATTTTGCATGGTTCCCTTGGTTTTGTCATTCTAATCATCTTTCCCAAAGGACCATGTTGGAATTGTGACTATTTTGGTGTGTATGGGTGTGGGAAGGTCATAGCTTGTTCCATCAAAACTACGTCGTTTTGATGCTGGGATTCATTTAATCAAAACTACGTCGTTTTGATGTTGTGTTGTCTATATAAGGAGGAGAAGCCCCTCTGTTTTAGGGTTAGGGTTTGTTGCTCCACCAGCCGTCGCAGAGAGAGAGAGAGAGAGAGGGAAGGAGAGCTCCTGGTTGCTGTCGGGCGTCTTGCGTGGGTGGTTGGTGCTTCGTGGGTGGACGGCGTTCGACGTGGGATCGGGACATTGCTGTGTTGTTGCGTTTTACTTGAGGTAGGGGTTCTGTTCTTCCTAAATCCTCCTCTGTCCTAGGGTTCTGGGGCAGATTATGGGTTATAACTGTTATATATACATATGTAATCCATATAGGTGTGATCTCCTATATGGATGTTGGCCTTCAGTGGCATTTTGGTGTGATTCTGTGGATTACATGCTATATGTTTGATGAAAAGCCTGTGTGAATATAGCAGTGTGTATATGCCCATTACGTGTTTGGTAATATGCCCGTGTGGCTGGACTTGTGATTTAGTGTATGTATGTATGCTGAGTGTTTGCTCTATTGCCTGAATGGCTGGGACTGTGCACTTGTGAACGGGTGCACACCAAGTGTTTGGTTGTATGCTTGAGTGACCGTGGTGTGTGTTAAGTACTTAACTGTGTTATCTGGCCTGAAGAGGCGGTTAAACTACTTTGCCTGTGAGGCGGTTAAACCAGTGGCCTGAAGAGGCAGTTAAACTACTTTGCCTGAGAGGCAGTTAAATCAGTGGCCTGAAGAGGCGGTTAAACTACTTGCTTGAGATGTGTTTTGTTAGCCTGTGTGGCAGTGGAAGATTGTAATTGTTGATGTGGTTGTTATTATGTCTGTTGAAATTATTGTAACACGACACTGCACTTGTACACAAGGCATATAGATGCTAGGAGCATGGGATGGGTTGGGGAGACATGATCCCTACTGAGCTGTGGTTGCTCACCCCTCCTACTGTGTTTGTTTTCCAGGGACCTACAGGCGTTAGGTGGATACACCAAGGTGGAAGACTATAATTACTTTTACTCTCTTCCATTTATGTTTTGTTTTTCTTATGGGAATTGATGTAACCCCAGTGGGGAAAGGATTTTGTTGTAATAAACCGGTTTGGATTGTTTTTAATGAACATTACTTTCTTGAATGTTGTGGATGTTTGAAATGTGATATTCTTGGTTTGTATCCTAACCCCTTTGCCCTCCGTGTGGGTAAAAGGGGAGTCACGTACCGGTTCCCTCGGGTTGGAAATCCGGGGCGTGACAATACCCTTAAATCAAAGTTACCCTTTTTTTTAAATACCCAAAGTTTTTTTTTTGTATAAACTGGAAGTCGTGAATAGCAAATTCACGACAATGGGTATTCATGAAAATGATATTCACAAAATTTGTGTGAAACCAGCAACTTAAAACAAAGCTTATATATATATATATATATAAGCGATCGACAAACTCACACACAACTTCTTGGAATGTGTTTTACCTTATCATACCATTAAAAACGAACATGTATTTCTCCCTCACAGTTTGCGTTTATACAATAGACAACGAAGAATCTGGAGTCACCTACTTGGATTCAAACTTGAAAGATCGGAAGAACGCAACTACTTCAAACCTTGTGCTCCTCCCTCACCAGGCTCTATGCAAATCCCACAACGGCTCTAACCTAGGGTTTCACCCTAGGTCTCCCTTTTTATACTATTCTATTAATAATAATAATAATAATAATAATAATAATAATAATAATAATAATAATAGGATTAACAATAATAATAATAGAATGATTATAATGGTAATAATAGCCTTAAAGTAATTACAGTAATAATAATAATAACATAAAATATTATAATAACTATATTAGTAATTACAATAGCATAATAATAATAATTATAATAGACTTAAAATATCAAAATACTTATTTTTATAATGATAATATAATAATAATAATAACATATCCAATAATTGCATCAATAGCAATAATAGTCATAACCCAATTATTATAATAGTAACTCAAATAATTAAATAATCATATTAATAATATTACCATTATAATAACTGAATATATTAAAATAATAATATTTAATAATAACCTTAAAATATTAAAATCACCATATTACTAGTAATGATAACTCAAAATGCTAACGCTAATACCACGCTACCGAATAGATATTCCAAACTCTATTCGGGGCCTAACTTTCAACCTCACAAAGGTACAAGTCTTTACACCTATGCCAAACTTACTATCCGTTCGTCGAATATAGAAGGATGAAGCTAGATGAACTTACTGTTAATCTCACTTTCAATTTTCTTCTCTTTGCGTACAATACGAACTAATCTTTGTTTCTGCATCTCTTGTATATCACTTGATACTTTTTGTCTATTATGATAATGTTCTGACGCATACCTGAAGTATGATATATGTCTCTCTTTTGTAGGACGGCCATTGCATGAAAGCCATCTGCTAAGGTTAGACATGTTCCATCTTCTGATCTCCATCGTTGGAATATATTACTCTAGCCTCGGATAACATCCACATGTTGATTTTGATACTTACCGTGTTCAGATACGTTGTCCGAATAACTTAAACAACAACCTTTTCTACATTTTGATCCTTCTATTAGCCATAGCCTCAAAGATGATTGCCTCATAGATTTACAAATGCTTCGCATTGTACACAAGCTACGATCTTTGAGTTTGAACCTTTGAAACTTTGAGTCAGAACCTTTGAATCTTTGAGTCATATTAACTCCAGTTTAGAGCCAACAATACTCTGATCTTCGGGTCAAGTCTTTGAGTCTTCGAATCTGATGAACATAATTTATATAGAGATTTTGCATTTGTTTTTCCCCTATTTGCAATAAGTTTCATAGTGTTTTTAGTGTTTTTATTATGAATGAGTGTTAAATTATGTAGTTTGCCATGTTTTAGTATTTTGTAGAATTATGTTGTGTTTTGAGTGTATTTTGCAAAAAAAAAAAGAATCGGGTGAGTTAGAGCCTAAAACAGTCTTGCACAAAGGTTACCGTCGCGACAGATCTTTTTGCCTTCATTGTGGCATAGAAGAAATGCATTTTCATTGCGATAGGCCTTTGCCTTCATCACGACAGACGTTGACCTGTGCCCATTTTTGCCATTTACATCTCCCTTAGAGATTTAACGCTTCCCTAAGCGGTCAACCAAAATTCGTCCTCTTATTTTTCTTCCATTTTTGGAATGGCAAAGGAATTTTATATATGGAAGAAGCCATTAGAGATGAAAAAAAAAGAGAAATTGAAGAAAATCCCTTAATCCATCTACCATTTGTCACGGGGTCAGCCTTTATAACAGCTTAATCCGTGCGGCACCTAGTCCCCACCCGTACGAAGGAACGCTACGTCAGCCTAACTCGTCGCATTTGGATCGGAACCCATCGATCCGTTGTAAAGCAATTGTGTAGGGAAGCGCTTAGCGGAAAAACGATTGAACGAAGGCAACAAACGATTGTATTGATTGCTTGAAAGCTTTACAACATCACTCCCCTACATATAGATGTTAACACGTTTTTGGCTATGTCGCCAGGAGACATCATATATGATCGAAATCTAAAATCTCTACAACTTACTCTATAAGCTAAGTATAACACTTTACAAAGGGGAAATACCCCAAAATGGCCTAAGTATGCTAGGATAAGCCTTGGTCCGTGACATTCTCCCCCACCCGATTTCGCAGCGTCCTCGTTGCGTCTTCGGCTTCCTCGAACTCGTCGAACTGCTGGATGTAGCGTTCAGTTTCTTCCCGGTACTCTTCAATCTCTTTGGAGAATTGCCCCAGATCCTCTTCCTTCTCCCAGCTTGCCTTTGTAAGCTAGTCGGGAGGTCCAATTTGTATGAGACCTTCCGAACTCTCTTAAGTACTTTGAAAGGCCCCTCATATCGGCGCACCAAACCCTTATGCAGTTGTCTAAGTGCTTTGGTTTGGTGCGGAAGGAGTTTGAGCATCACCATGTCTCCTTCTTGAAATTCTAAGGGCCTCCTTTGTTGATCCGCCCACTTCTTCATCTTCTTCCCCGCTTTGTGCAAGTATGCCCTGGCCAGATCCATCTGTTCATGCCATCCCTTTGCAAACTTGAACGCCGCGGGGCTCTTTCCAGTGTACCCCTGAGTGATTGAAGTGGGTGTCAATGGTTGCTGCCCAGTTGCGAGTTCGAACGGGCTCTCGTTCGTGGACTCGCTCTTTTGCAAGTTATATGAGAATTGGGCTATGTCCACCAACTTGGCCCAATCTCTTTGGTTGGCACTCACGTAGTGCCTCAGATACAGCTCCAGTAAGCCATTGACACGTTCAGTTTGGCCGTCTGTTTGTGGGTGGAAACTTATTGAAAAGTTTAAGTCCGAACCCATTATCCGGAACAGCTCGGTCCAAAAGCGCCCAGTGAATCGTGAGTCCCGATCACTCACGATTGTCTTCGGAATGCCCCAGTACTTCACCACGTACTTGAAGAATAGTCGGGCCGTGTCGTCTGCCGTGTAGTCCTTCGGAGCTGGAATGAAAACTCCATACTTAGAGAATCGGTCGACCACCACAATGATCGTACCGCATCCTTTGGATCTTAGGAGACAAACAATGAAGTCCATCGAAACACTTTCCCAAGGTCTTTCCGGAGTAGGCAAAGGTTCTAACAGTCCCGCCGATTGCCGATTCTCTATCTTGTCTTGTTGGCACACAAGACAAGTCCTCACGTACACTTGGACGTCCTCGTAAAGTTGAGGCCAGTAGTAGCTCCGTTCCACCAACGCCAAGGTACGATCGACTCCGGGATGACCAGCCCACCGCGAGTCGTGACATTCTTTGAGGATGTCTCTCCTCAAACATCCCCATTTGGGAATGTACACCCGTTCCCCTCGAGTATGGAGCAAGTCGTCCCTTAGCCAGAATCACCGCATCTTCCCAGCTTTGACGCATTCCACCAAGGACTTGGCTAATGGGTCGTGCTCCATTCCTTCCTTTAGTTTGTCCACCAGGGGGAATTGTGGTTGGCTAATGGCTGCAAGTTCCGCCTTCCGACTTAGTGCATCGGCCACCACATTATTTGTGCCCGGTTTGTATTCGAGCACAAAGTCGAATTCCGCTAGGAGTCCTTGCCACCGTGCTTGCTTCGGAGTTAAGTTCCTTTGGGTTAGGAAATAACTCGTAGCAATGTTATCCGTCTTCACCACGAACTTGGACCCTAGCAAGTAATGCCTCCACACCCGAAGACAATGCATAACTGCCGTCATCTCCTTTTCGTGCACCGTGTACCTCCGTTCGGTGCCATTGAGTTTCCGGCTTTCATATGCTACAGGATGCCCCTCCTGCATTAGAACTCCACCGATGGCAAAATCTGAAGCATCCGTGTGAACTTCATAAGGCTTTGTATGGTCCGGCAGTGCCATCACCGGTCCGTTTATCACCGCTTGCTTCAACTTCTCAAATGCCTCTCGGCAAGCATCATCCCACACCCAAGTCTTGTTCTTCTTTAGTAGTTCCGTCAAGGGTGCGGCAATGTGGGAATAGCCGCGGATGAATCTTCTATAGTAGTTAACCAAGCCAAGGAAGGAGCGCATTTCAGGGACTTTCTTAGGCGTCTCCCATTCCTTGATGGCTAACACTTTCTTGTTGTCCATCTTTAGTTTGCCGCCGCCAATGATGTGACCCAAGAAGGGCACCTCCTTCTTCGCAAAGTCACATTTCTCCTTCTTCACAAAGAGTTGGTTCTCCCTTAAGATTTGGAAAACCCGCCGTAGGTGTGCCTTGCGTTCCTCCAACGTTTTGCTATAGACGACAATGTCGTCAAGGTACACCACGATGAATCTATCCAAGTATGGTTGGAAGATCCGGTTCATCAACGTACAGAATGTGGCAGGGGCGTTTGTGAGGCCAAAGGGCATCACCAAGAACTCGTAAGAGCCATATCTTGTGACGCACGCCGTCTTTGTGACCCGCATAAATTATGTCTGAAGGTTTTGCAGCAAGTGCACTGGTCAAGTAGTAAAATGGAGTATTAAGACTCCGGTTGTCGAACCCACAGGGAGGTAGCTAATGCTGTTAAGCAGCAAGCACTAAGCTAACAAGTTGATTTTATGTCTGGACAATTGATTTTTTTGTTGGACAAATAATGTGAACGAAAGGTGATTAAATCAGAAAGTTGGCAAGCTATTAGTATAGAAATTTCAGTGATTAAGGATCTAGGGTCACAATGTTTACCACCCAATCGATTGTAATAGTCTGGTTATGGCTCTTGTTCTTGATTTATGTTCTAGTTTAGGTTCATGTTGATTATCTCCTACCTATCTTACATTTGGTCCATGCTAAGATAGATTTAAGGCTTTTATCCCATTTGGTCCATGTGAATAAAAGTGATCAAGGTAGATAAACAATCTAATAATTGCAGACTTGGTCCATCATGCAATATTAAATCTAATTCACTAGTGTTCCACCCTAGACAAGGGCTAAGATTACCTGATTATGCATAAACTAGGCATTTCCATACAAGCAAGTGAATTAAACAAGAACTGAATTCTATTTTATTGAACAACCATAACCAAACTGAATACAATTTATTGGGGGCTACATCCCCTAGACTAACAAAACTACTCCATAATCATGACGAAAGCAATAACAATTACAAGAAAGAACATGATTACAGTACCAGGACAATAAAGGAAGACCCCAAGATGAACCAGGACTCCAGCCTCCAAAGACTCCGGCGTCTGCCCAAAATCACTCCTTGCCAAGGACAATCCGATCTTTTAGCAATGGCTACAGCTCTTTTCAGAACTCAGATCAGATTCTCCCACTCAAGATAATTTACAATGCCTCCAAAGACCCCTATTTATAGGTTTTAGTGGGCCAAATTAGGGTTACAAAAGGTGTGCCTTAATTATAAATGTGGTCGCAGCCAAAACGACGTCGTTTTGGTTAGTGACACTATTCGATGCTCTAGGCGCAATAAAACTCAAACTACACAAAATTTGACCCCAGTTCTTTAGAGGAAAATGATTAAAACAACAAAACACAGCATTTGGAGCACAAAAATGCCTGCACGTGAGAATGCACGTGAGAAGACCCTTTTCACGTGCAGCTCCAATTCGACTCAAATTTGCTCCAAAGCTTCCTCTTGAGTTGTAGAAGGCGTCCATGCAATAAAATCCTTGCACGTGAGAATGCACGTGAGAAAGCCTTTTCACGTGCACCTTGATTTTGCCTTCATTTTGCTTCCATCTTCTTCCTATAGCTTCCTCTTGAGTGTATGGAGTGATCTAGCGAAGGTGTGTGGGAAAAGGTTGCTCCAAAATCTGCCAAAAACACTCAAAAAGTACCACTATACACCAAACAGGGTCTTCCTAGGGATTAGAGTAAATATGTGTAAAATAACATGCAAATAGGTACAAAACATACGCTAAAACACCCTATATAAGGTCTAGAATAACGGCATAAATGCACGTTATCAAATTCCCCCACACTTGAACCTTTGCTTGTCCTCAAGCAAAAAGAAATAAACACACAGTCAAACGAAAAAGAAAGAATAAACTAACAAACAAGAGAGGCATGGTTTCCCAAGACATACAATTCTATCATGATGAAATAGACATTCCAATAGCTAAAAATGAATCATAAGTAAATCAAAACATGCCCTTACTATCAAGTCCAACAACCATGTAATATCGTTACTAACAGTTCAGATAGAAGCAAACATGCCAGGATAAAATGAACTTAGCTCCCCCTGAAAGTCCTCACCAAGGTTAGAGCAGCCTCACTTAAATATCACTGTCTTTTCTCTCCTCTCAGGCCCTACTATCAATGCCTAACAGCTAAGGATTTACTCTTACACCCACTACTAACTATTGATTAAGTTTTGCCACGTAAACATAAGAGATCCCCATTGTGCTCGTCAAGGAAAACACACCCTCTAGTCTACTTTTTGACCACTCTATTCTACTTACAGATAAACACTTGGAGCTAAAGAGTAAAGCTCACACTTGTGAAACAAATTGCAAGACAAAACAACTTAGCCATTATGGCTGCAACACGAAAACAAAAACACATATAAACAGTAAGCCATTGTGGCTTTTATTCTGGCAAACACCTTTTTTTTTACACACTTCTTTTTAGTAATAACCTTACAAGGTTGCATTTTATGCTCTCCCTTGATGGATTATTCACTCTGCTATTGTCCTCACACAAGCCCTTGGTTTTTTTTTGTTTAAACAAGAACTGAACGGAATTACTTGAATCACTAACACCATACACCAAACACTAAGCACGAACAGGTACTTCGTATGCCTAAGTAACTCCAACCATTAAATAGCTAGTAATGAATATTAAGAGCAAATGGATAACCCAATAACCCATAAAATACACTCAAAGGCAAGATAATGGTGCTCTCAAAACGTATATGCCTATTCTGCACTCAACCTCAGGGTTTACAAAGCTCATCCTACCATAACATGCTCAGCTTACTATGCAAATGTTAGTTCCAAAAGCATGGTGATATCATACAAAAAGTAAAGACATGCTCAACTAACTTCTAACACACTTTAACGATTGAAACACCTATATCACAACAAGATACGAAGGTGGTTAATATAGTTAACCATAATTTGCATACTTTGGTAGCCATTGCACCTCACAGGCAAAACAAACATTCATAGCAAAAACATAAAATAAAATTAACGCATGCAGGCAAACAAACAAGCAACCGGTTCAAGGGAAATCCCCCCCCCCCACACTTAAACGATGCGATGCCCTCAGAGCAGGGGAAAAGGAAAAAGGGAGAAGACCGTTACCGGTTGGTGGGGACGCTATAGTAGAAGATAACATGGGCCACCATTCTTCTAAGACGTGCGACAAAGTCGATCGAGGTTTCTCCCTGTGAGCGCCCAAGTATCCTTATCTCGCCATGAGCTATCAAATAATAGCAGACAAAAATCCCACAACTGAATTGATCAGGTTGTTGGGGAAGCTCCATTTCATTAAAGTGCACCAAGAGGAAACTTGGATGTCAACGACCCTTCTTTTCTGAGTGCGTTTTTGATTTTTCTCAAGAAACCATGGACAAGCTTCTTCTTTCGTGTGGAAAACCCATGGGCTTGGCTCGGGTCATAAAGGACGGCATGGCCCACAGTCAGGTCCAACTGCAAGAGTACAAAGTGTCGATCAAGGAGGACCGGTATAAGAACCTCATGGACCTGGTGCCAAGAGCGATGTCCTTCTGCTGCTCCATTCATCCGCCGGCGGAAGATATGTTCCTCTAACGGCTACTCATAAATCTCACACAGCATGATAGAAGTGTACTGAGCCATAGGGTAGTCGTTGGGCTCGGCTTCCACCACGTGTCGCATCGTACGGTAGAATAAGTCAACGTCATCGGACGATAAAAACTCATCAGCTAGGATACGCTGCAAATAGGATGACGTGAAGACTTCTGAATCACGCGTAAAACGCGCTTGCAAGGAGTCTCCATAAGTAAACTGCTGAAAAGCAGCTGTGGCATCAGCAGTGGAGAGGGCCGGATGAAGATGAATATAGATGGGCTCCCCTAGGTTATCTTCCTGGGGAGCTTCGGTTGATGCGCCAGACCACCATTGCAACGGCTGGATGAAGGGAACTAAGGCCTGTGAAGAGCGGGGCCCTGCTGGTGGTGTGAAATAAACCGGAACTGCTGGAGGGAAGGGTGGAGCGGTGTAGGGCTCCGCCTCTTGCGGATACTGTGGATACTCCGGTGTCTCTTCGCTATGTGCAGCGTGTGGCGTACCGGAGGTGATGGTGCGTCAAATGGATCCTCCACAGGAGGTGTAGGAGTTTTCTTCTTCTTCTTCCCCAGGGCTTTCCAGATCTTACCGAGCAGCCCTTTGACTTCCTTCTGCTCCTTGAGGATGAGAGTTTGATTTTTCTTCAGTAGCCCGATCTCCTGAACGGTTTCCGCCTGTGCCTCTTGTAGTTGAGCAGTTTGCTTCCGTAAGTCTTCATAAGAACCGGCAGGAGTTGGCTCCGGGGCTTCCCATGGTCGGGCAGATGGACGAGACGTTGCTTGTTGATCTTGAGTGATGTACTCAAGTAGCTCATCCAGTTGAAGTCTTGTGATGTGGCCATTAGTGAAGGCCCAGTTAAGAATGTCAACTTCACTGATAACTTGGCTACTGATGCCTTGGAAAAAATTGTAGATTTCCTCCTTGTGAACATTGAACTGCATGTACATGGCAGTCAACTGGAAAATGTGCTGTCGGCGGGCATTCATGGGAGTGGAGGTGTCCCTAAACTGCTCCGTGGGTCGCTCCATATGCAAGCTATGACGTGAAGGCTGTGGTGCAACGTGGATACTATCTCCTCATTTGCCCTTGTAGCTAACTCCTAAGGCACCCTCTGGATGGAGAACTCGTAACCGCAAGTTATCCGGGAAAACAGTGGGGACTACTTGAGCACTAAGATGACCATATTGATATTGCAGAAGCATGCTAAGTAGTCGACCATATAAACATTTATGAATGTCCCGTTTCCACAATTTAAAAATTTCCGCAGCCCAATCAATGTGTAACTGACGATCGATGCAAAACATAAACTCCAAATGGGATTTAGGGACTGAGTCTACGCCACTAGTTTGTAACAGTAAGCACCTCCCTACCAAATTGGCAAGGCAACGGTATTTCCCGTGAAATCCGTTTTTTGTAAATTGCCGACGTTTCCCCAATTCCTTAGTATACTGTAAAGCTCTACCATATTCTCCTAAGGTCAATGCAGGCTTTGCGTGCATGGGATTTGCAGATCAAAGCAATCTCTCAACATAGTAGGGGAAATAGAAATTAAGACACCTTGAACCTCCCCAATTATCTCATCATCTTCCTCATTGACATAGACTGAATTATAAAAGTCTAACATGGCAGAGTAATACAAATCACTACGAGCGCATACTAACCTTCTTAGTCCCAACGCCTGCAGCTTGGTCATAACTTCTTCAGTCCAGTCAAGGGTGGAGGACTCCAGGATCTCCCAATCAAGCACATTCCCCACGAAGATAGTGTCGGCATCTCTCAATGCCGAAGGCATAGAGGTGGCAGAGGCTTCAAGACTGCCTTCTCCTTGGCGGGCTCTCCTTGTGTGCACCATGACTAACCAGAGAAGGGATTTGCTTTCAGTAAGAAGGAAGAGGAAAGTATGAGATGTGAGTTGTAAGCTTGGAACCCATCCCTATTTATAGTGATTCGCCACAAGGGGAAAAGACAAAAAGGACCCTCTTAAAGTGCTCCATCTTTTTCACGTGCAGACCAAAGAAGACTCTAGAAGATGCCAGCTAGCTCCCACCGAAATTTCAGACTGATTGGACAACTATAGGTGTGCACGTGAAAAGCATGTTTTCACGGGCAGGGCTTGGATGAATCTAGACACGTCCAGCTGTCTTCCACCAAATTTTGAGCGCGAAAAGACGCTTCTATCCTTGTGCACGCGAAAAGCCTTCTCACGGTCAGGTCTCAGAGAGGTCAAGAGGATGCCAGTTGCCTTCGTGCAATTTTTCAGATCAATTGGACCATTCTACCCTTGTGCACGCGAAAAGCCTTCTCACAGTCAGGGTATTTTTTTGTTCAAATTGTACCAGTAGGTCATGGATGAACTATAGAGCCAATATATATGTGCACGTGAAAAACACCTTCTCACGGGCATGCTGGTTGACACCCTTAATGAAGCCCAACATTGTTGAAATTGGACAGACTAGTAGCCCATCTCCCAAGGACAAAAATGTGTCAGTTAGTGGGCCCAAAATACCATCTCATAATCCATAACTTCATCTCCTTGGTTTGGCAATAGATTGGAGTGGGCCCCTCTGATTTAATTCAACTGAGCTTGGCTGTGGGCCTGAGAAAATTTAGTTGAAGTTCTGATACATAGGCCCAAGTAAGCCCAAGCATAAAGAAGCTCCATCAAGGAATTTGGGCATAGGCCCTGGTTCAAATGCTGCAAATAAAAGTTAAAACAAAACAGATATGCACTCCCTACAGACTATGGGTTAAAGCACACAATAACAATATCCCAATAAAATAAAATAAAAAGGAAGAGAAATCACCATGGGTTGCCTCCCATGAAGCGCTGAGTTTAGGTCTTTAGCTTGACCGTCCCCGCTGTCAAGTTGTGCTCAGCGTGAAATGATCAACCTCCTTAACATGGTCCTGCATGTAGTATGGCTTCACACGCTGACCATTTACTTTGAATATTTGTCCAGAGGTTGATTGGAGTTCAACACTGCCATATGGAAAAACCTTTGTAATAGTGAAAGGCCCCATCCATTTAGATCGCAGCTTCCCAGGGAAGAGTTTAAGTCTGGAATTAAAGAGAAGCACCTTCTGCCCTAGTTCAACAGTAGAGGGGCTGATCTTCTTATCATGTCTGAGCTTAGACCTCTCCTTGTACAGCTTCGCACTCTCATAGGCATTGAAGCGAAATTCCTCCAACTCATTTAGTTGGTGCAATCGTAGGTCAGCAGCAACATTGGGATCCATATTAAGCTTTTTAACTGCCCAAAATGCCTTGTGTTCCAATTCAACAGGCAAGTGGCAGGCCTTTCCGTCCGATGAGACGATAAGGAGACATTCCAATGGGCGTTTTGAATGCTGTGCGATAAGCCCACAACGCCTCATCGAGTTTTAGAGCCCAATCTTTTCGGTTGCCTCCACTGTCTTTTCCAAAATGTGCTTGATCTCACGGTTGGAAACTTCAGCTTGTCCGTTTGCTTGTGGATGATAGGCTAAGGTGCGCCTATGTTGAACTCCATATTTGTTTAAGAGCTTGTCGAAAAGTTTATTGCAGAAGTGACTCCCTTCATCACTGATAATTGCTCTAGGTGTTCCAAACCGGCTGAATATGTTGCGGCGAAGGAACTTGGTAACCACTTGAGCATCATTCTTCCTAGTGGGTATAGCTTCAACTCACTTTGAGAGGTAGTCAACAGCCAGAAGGATGTAAGAAAATCCATCTGATGGTGGGAAAGGTCCCATGAAATCGATTCCCCATATGTCAAAAAGTTCGACTGGCATAATGCCAGTTTGGGGCATCTCTTGCTTCCTTGTAATCCCTCCTATTCGTTGACACTGATCACATGACTTAACAAAGGTGTATGTGTCTGTGAACATGGTTGGCCAGTAAAACCCACTTTGTAGGATCTTTGCCACCGTTCTTTGCACTCCTAAATGGCCAGCATAGTCAGATGAATGACAATGCGTCAGTATGCTGTCCACTTCCTCTTCTTGGCACACATTTTTGATGATCTGATCAGCACATTGCCTGTA
This sequence comes from Taxillus chinensis, assembly GCA_023512835.1. Classification (NCBI taxonomy): domain Eukaryota; kingdom Viridiplantae; phylum Streptophyta; class Magnoliopsida; order Santalales; family Loranthaceae; genus Taxillus; species Taxillus chinensis. The sequence goes on from CM042084.1 coordinate 38,161,281, forward strand.
TAGAACAGGCTCATCCCAAATGTATCTTCTTGCATTAAAGAGGAACCTCTTCTTTTCCTGATAAGTAAACTCTGTAGGTACATAGTCACATGCATGGTAGTTCACTATATCAGCAAACCATGGCATCTTTGCTTCAGCTACAAAGAGCTGCTCATCAGGGAAGGTGTCAGAAATAGTAACACCTTGTGTACTACCTTCCCCTAGCTCCAGCCTTGACAAATGGTCTGCCACAGTGTTGGAAGTCCCCTTCAAGTCTTTAATCTCCAGATCAAACTCTTGGAGTAACAAAACCCATCTGATCAACCTGGGTTTCACATCCTTCTTGCTGAACAAATATCTCAGGGCAGCGTGGTCGGTGTAAACAATGACCTTAGTGCCCAAAAGATATGACCGAAACTTATCACAAGCAAACACCACAGCAAGTAACTCCTTCTCTGTAGTAGTGTAATTGAGCTGGGCCTCATTGAGTGTGCGACTGGCATAATATATTGCCCTGAAAACTTTGTCCCGTTTCTGCCCAAGCACCGCTCCGACTGCAAAGTCACTCGCATCACACATCGGCTCAAAGGGTTGCGACCGGCCTGGAGCTACTATCACCGGTGCTGAACCGAGCTTCTCTTTCAAGACCAGTAAAGGCCTCAAGGCGGTCTGCCGAAAATATGAAAGGAACATCCTTCTCTAAAAGCATGCTTAGGGGCTTGGCAATTTTTGAGAAATCTTTGATGAACCGCCGATAAAACCCTGCATGACCCAGAAAGCTCCGGATGCCCTTCACATTAGTGGGAGGAGGTAGACTCTCAATGGTGGAGATCTTTGCTCTATCTACTTCCAACCCAGTGCGGACACTCTATGCCCAAGGACGACTCCTTCCTTGACCATGAAGTGACACTTCTCCCAGTTCAAGACCAGGTCCTTTTCCTTGCATCGGACTAACACGATTTCCAGATTTCTGAGGCAGATGGAAAAAGTTGAACCAAATATCGGGAAGTCATCCATAAAGACTTCCATAATGTCCTCCACCAACCCTTGAAAAATGGCCATCATACACCTCTGGAAGGTAGCAGGTGCGTTGCAGAGACCAAATGGCATACGCCTGAAAGCATACGTGCCAAAAGGGCACGTGAATGTAGTCTTCTCTTGATCCTCCGGGGCAACTGCTATCTGGTTGTATCCAGAATAACCGTCCAGAAAACAATAATACGGGTAGCCAGCTAACCGATCTAGCATTTGATCAATGAAAGGTAATGGAAAGTGGTCCTTACGCGTGGCTTTATTCAGCTTGCGGTAATCAATGCACACGCGCCACCCGGTCACTGTGCGGGATGGAATAAGCTCGTTCTTCTCATTGCGTATCACTGTCATGCCGCCCTTCTTGGGAACCACTTGCACTGGACTAACCCAGGAGTTATCTGAAATGGCATATATGATGCCCGCTTTCCTCCACTTCAGAATCTCCTTGCCAACGACTTCCTTCATTGCAGGATTGAGCCTGCGTTGGCGCTCTACAGTAGGAGTATAAGACTCCTCCATCAGTATCTTGTGCATGCAGACCGCTGGACTTATACCTTTTATATCATCCAGAGACCACCCCAGGGCCTACTTATGCTCCCTTAAGACTTCTAGTAGCTGTCTGGTTTCTTCTACTATTAAGGATGCAGCTACTATCACAGGGTAACGCCCTTGTGTATCCAAAAACTCGTACCTCAGATGTTTCTGGGGAGTTGCTTCGAACTAGCAAGGGTTCCGTGATTGCCGAGGATTCGGTTGAGGAAGGTCTCTTGCTCGGTTTGTTCTTTCAAAGACTTCATAAGTCTCTTCCAGTTCCACCTCCGCAAAATCCACCTGCTGCAATTCGTGATCCAAGCTTTCAGTGATCAAGCTCTCTTCGAAGTAGCTGTCCACGAATTCAGCAATCTGATCAATCCAATAACAGCTGGAATGATCATTTGCCTTGCGCATCGAACGCTCCATGTTGAACACCACTGCGTCTTCATCCACACGCAGCGTCAACTCCCCTGAGTTTACATCGATCAAGGCCCTTCCAGTACTCAGGAATGGCCTTCCAAGAATCAATTGGACTCCTTTATCTTCTTCCATTTCCAATACAACAAAGTCCAGTGGGAAGATAAAGCGATCCACCTTGATTAAAACATCTTCAATAATGCCCGCCGGCTTTCCTATCGATCGATCAGCAAATTGTAAAGATATGGAAGTGGGCTTTATTCCAGTCAAGCCAGTCGCCGATAGATGGACATTGGCATCAGATTTATACTTGCCCCTAAATCACATAGGGCTTGCTCCAATTGCGAGGTGCCAATGGTACAGGTCAGCATGAAACTACCCGGATCTTTAAGCTTGGGTGGTAGCTTGTGCTGCACCACTGCACTAATGTCATTTGTGAGAGCCACTATCTCACAATCAGTGTAGCTTCTCCTCTTGGACAGTAGATCCTTTAAAAATTTGACATATCCAGGCATCTGTTCCAAGGCTTCTATGAATGGGATGTTCACCTCCAGCTTTTTGAATACATCTAAGAATTTCTGGAACTGAGCATCTAATTTCTGTTTTCTCAGCCTTTGAGGATACGGCATAGGAGGTTTATACGGAACGGGAGAGCTAACTTCAGGCTGACGGATTATCGGTTGACTACTCCCAACCTTTTCTGTCTGGTCCTTACGCTGCTCAGCATCTCCTTCTTTAGCTTCCTCCTGGGTGTGCTGTGCCAACTCCTCCTTGTTTGGCTCGATTTTCTTCTCTCCAGCTGGTAGTTCTTTCCCACTTCTAAGCATTATAGCTTTGCATTGCTCCCTTGGGTTGACCTCTGTATTGCTGGGAAAAGTATTTGATGAAGATGGCCTAACTGCATTTGCTAGTGGCCAATGGTCGCTCTATATTCTTCATGGCAGCCCAAAGATCCCGGGACGGACGTGGTAAGGGACTCAATCCTCGTCTCCCCCTTACTCATTCTATCCGTTGCTTGCTTAGCAAATTGATAAAAGAAGTTCCGCATCTTTTCATCCTTTGCCTTCTCTTTGTCTTCCTCCTTCTGTTGAGGCATCTTCGGGAACCCAGGAGGAAGTTGTGGCTGAGAATGTTCTCCATACTGTGTTGCTCCAGTAGCAGAGACCTTATTCTGTCTTGGCCATAAGTAAGGCTGTTGTTGAAATTGGTGAGGTCCTCCTTGATTCTGGAAGTTGTTGGGGCGAGGAGGATTAGGTACTGGTTTGGATTCGATATTGTCGCTGAAATCCTCCACCTCGATTCCCAACATATTGGGCTTCTTCGTATATGCTGGGCTGCAGCAGCGTCTTGAAGAATTGCCTTGGGTTGTTCAGTTCTGCCCTCCATGCGAACAGCCATCACTGACATTTGCTCTGTCAGTAACTCCATCTTCCTTGTCAACTCATCGAACTGAGTTGAATTGGATGAATTTGATACCGCAGCCACCGGCTCAGCTCTAGGGTGTCTGTCATTGGACCATTGGCAGTTTGACAACGCCATTCGCTCTAAAAGCTCCACTGCTGCAGAAGGCTCCATCATCATGAACGCTCCTCCAGGCGGTCGCATCTATCATGCTCCTTGTATTTGCGTGCACCGCATAAAAAGATTCGACTTGTAACCATTTGGCTGCCATGATTAGGACACCTCCTAACCAAATCTTTGAAGCGCTCCCAAGCCTCGTATAGCGACTCATCACCATGCTGGGTGAATTGATTTATTTGGCTCCTTAAATAAATAACTCTTGTTGGTGGAAAGTACTTGGAGAGAAACTTCTCCACCATTTGGTCCCATGTGTGTATATCTTGCCAAGCAGGTAGGGACTGGAACCAACCAAGAGCTCGGTCCTTCAGGGAAAATGGGAAGAGTCGTAGCTTAATGGCGTCATCCAAGACTCCATTAATTTTGATGGTGTCACAAATTTGCGAGAATCGCGCTAGATGGTTGTGTGGATAATCTAGTGCCGAGCCTCGGAATGCATCTTGCCCAACCATTTGCAGTAGCGCAGGCTTCAGCTCGAAGTTGTTTGCTTGGACCGGCACCCTTCTAATGCCTGAATACTCATCCGATAGTACAGGTCTAGCATAATCCATGAAGGTCCTTGGCTGATAACCGCCTTGGCCGTTGTGTCCCTGATCTTCCCTTGCTCTATTTTCAGCCATGATTTCTTCACACAAGGTATGTAAGCCTTCCAAATGCTGTTCAGCTGCAGCTAATACCCTCTGAGCTCTTCGCTGCTCTCGAAATGTCCGTTCGATTTCGGGATCGTATGGTAATAACTCACCCCTAGTGTGACGCATACACAGAGGAATTTTCTCAAACACCTATGGTGCACCCCTGCAACGTAGCAAAAACAAAAAGATACCAGGTAACACCGTACTAGCAAAATTACAAGAAAATAAAATTCTAGATCACAAATAAACTTAAGCACTTAATGTCACTTAGTCCTAACAACGTTTGGCTTGCCTCCCCGGCAACGGCGCCAAAAACTTGACCCGCATAAATTATGTCTGAAGGTTTTGCAGCAAGTGCACTGGTCAAGTAGTAAAATGGAGTATTAAGACTCCGGTTGTCAAACCCACAGGGAGGTAGCTAATGCTGTTAAGCAACAAGCACTAAGCTAACAAGTTGATTTTATGTCTGGACAATTGATTTTTTTGTTGGACAAATAATGTGAACGAAAGGTGATTAAATCAGAAAGTTGGCAAGCTATTGGTATAGAAATTTCAGTGATTAAGGATCTAGGGTCACAATGTTTACCACCCAATTGATTGTAATAGTCTGGTTATGGCTCTTGTTCTTGATTTATGTTCTAGTTCAGGTTCATGTTGATTATCTCCTACCTATCTTACATTTGGTCCATGCTAAGATAGATTTAAGGCTTTTATCCCATTTGGTCCATGTGAATAAAAGTGATCAAGGTAGATAAACAATCTAATAGTTGTAGACTTGGTCCATCATGCAATATTAAATCTAATTCACTAGTGTTCCACCCTAGACAAGGGCTAAGATTACCTAATTATGCATAAACTAGGCATTTCCATACAAGCAAGTGAATTAAACAAGAACTGAATTCTATTTTATTGAACAACCATAACCAAACTGAATACAATTTATTGGGGGCTACATTGCTCCCCTAGACTAACAAAACTACTCCATAATCATGACAAAAGCAATAACAATTACAAGAAAGAACATGATTACAGTACCAGGACAATAAAGGAAGACCCCAAGATGAACCAGGACTCCAGCCTCCAAAGACTCCGGCGTCTGCTGCCCAAAATCACTCCTTGCCAAGGACAATCCGATCTTTTAGCAACGGCTACAGCTCTTTTCTGAACTCAGATCAGATTCTCCCACTCAAGATAATTTACAATGCCTCCAAAGACCCCTATTTATAGGTTTTAGTGGGCCAAATTAGGGTTACAAAAGGTGTGCCCTAATTATAAATGTGGTCGTAGCCAAAACGACGTCGTTTTGGTTAATGACACTATTCGACGCTCTAGGCGCAATAAAACTCAAACTACACCAAATTTGACCCCAGTTCTTTAGAGGAAAATGATTAAAACAACAAAACACAGCATTTGGAGCACAAAAATGCTTACACGTGAGAATGCACATGAGAAGACCCTTTTCACGTGCAGCTCCAATTCGACTCAAATTTGCTCCAAAGCTTCCTCTCGAGTTGTAGAAGGCGTCCATGCAATAAAATCCTTGCACGTGAGAATGCACGTGAGAAAGCCTTTTCACGTGCACCTTGATTTTGCCTTCATTTTGCTTCTATCTTCTTCCTATAGCTTCCTCTTGAGTGTATGGAGTGATCTAGCGAAGGTGTGTGGGAAAAGGTTGCTCCAAAATCTGCCAAAAACACTCAAAAAGTACCACTATACACCAAACAGGGTCTTCCTAGGGATTAGAGTAAATATGTGTAAAATAACATGCATATAGGTACAAAACATACGCTAAAACACCCTATATAAGGTCTAGAATAACGGCATAAATGCACGTTATCACTTTGCCTCATCACCTTCGGCTATCCGCACTTGCCAATATCCCGACCGCAAGTCTAGCTTTGAGAACCATCTCGCAGCACCAAGTTGATCAAACAGGACGGATATTAGTGGGATGGGGTAGCTGTTCTTCACTGTAATCTTGTTTAGCGCCCTATAGTTAATGCATAGCCGCATCGACCCGTCGTGCTTCTTTTGGAACAACACCGGTGCACCAAATGGCGCTTTGGATGGCCAAATGAACCCGGCATCCAACAAGTCTTTCAATTGTCTCCGAAGTTCCTCCAACTCCGGTGGTGCCATCCGATAGGGCACCGCAGCAGTAGGCCTTGCACCGGCCTCTAGTTCGATCTTGTGGTCCACCTCCCGCTTCGGCGGAAGTTGTTTGGGGAGTTCGGGTGGCATAACGTCCCCAAACTCTTTAAGGACCGTCTTCACTTCCGTTGGGGGCTCCTCCCCAACACTTTGGCATTCTTCCTTCACCATGGCAATGAAGGTTGGCTCCTGTCGCCTAACTCCTTTGGACAGTTGGAGCGCCGAAAGAGACTTCGCCTTAAGCTCTTCCTCCCGCATTACCTTCACCATGCACGTTTTCCCCTCGTCCATGATGCACATTGTGTTGGTGCTAGGAATTGGAATTGCCTGCACCTGATCAACGAACTCCATCCCGAACACCATGGGATAGTCGTCCATCGACACCACGGAGAGATTCACCTTGCCTCTCCACTCGCCAATACTTAGCTCGACGCCTCGAGCCATGCCATGGATTGGACTGGCACTGGAGTTCACCGCCTTTAGCCAGCCCTTCTCTTCCTTGTAGATTATCCCCAGTCTACGAGCTTCTTCCACCTTGATGAAGTTGTTGGTTGCACCCGTGTCCACCAAGGCCTTAGTTTCAAGGTTGTTGGCCTTAGGGAGCACGTACATGCGCCCCTTCTGTCGTCCGGATGGTGGCACCTCCACCTTCGCTTTGATTGCATTGAGGAGCTGCAAGGAACCAAGTCGTGGATCCCTCGCATCCCTTCCTTCGTCTTCATTGATCATCGCCGAGAGCTTGGAGCGCTTCGGGCACTCGAATGCCTTGTGAGGGCCTTCGCAAAGGAAACAGGAGATCTTTGGCTTCTCCCCGTCCTTGGAACTATTCGCATAATGTTTCGGGCGAAAGTCCTTAGACGGTTGGAAGGGCCTCCCCTTTCCTTCACTTCGGTTGTCTCCCCCACGTTTCTCCTTGTGGAACCTGTTCGTCTTGGAAGTTGATGAAGAGCTAGTGGCCTTCTCCGGCTTCTTGTATTCGATGAGTGATTCGGCCACCGCCATGGCCGACGCCAGGTCCTGCACGTTCCTCCGCTGCAACTCCAGCTTCGCCCATTGTTGCAATCCGTCCATGAAGGAAAATAGTGAATCCTTCACGGACATGTCCGGGATCTCCAAGATAAGCTCTGAAAACTCGCGGACGTACTCCCGCACCGTGCCTTTGTGGGTAAGGCGCCGAAGTTTCGCCCGGGACTCGTCCTCCGCGTTCTGGGGATAGAACTGGGCCTTGATCTCCCGCTTGAAATCAGCCCAATTGTCAATAATACATAGGCCGCACTCCTTGTCGGCATATCGTCGCCTCCACCACACCATAGCCGAATCGACTAAGTATAGTGGAGCGGTCTTCACCTTCTTTGCCTCGTTGACAATGTTCAAGGGGTCAAATACTGCTCCATGGTCCAGAGGAAGTTGTCTAACTCCCTCACATTCCTTGACCCAGCATAGGTCTTAGGTTTCGGCACGTCGATTTTGGAGCTGGAATGGCCGCCAACGCCACCTTGGGTGACCGCCATCTTGCAAAGAGACCAATCCGCCTTGATCTCTTTGATTTCCTCTTGCATCGCCAGGATTTGGGACGTGAGAGTGTCCTTCAGGCCGTCGAACCGAGAGTTCATGTCATCCATGACGGAGTTGAGAAGCCCTTGCATCCTCCCAAAGCTTTCCTCACCCTCTGAGTCCAGCTTTTCGATGCTTTCAGTGTGCTCCTCGACCACCTCCATCTGTTCGGCTAACGCCAACTCCAATTTGGCTAGCCGACTCTCCAGCGGACATGTTTCCCTCGAAACGGACTTATCTCTCCTCCGTTCCTTAGCATGGTGCTCCTTGTCGCGGCCTTCGTGGTCGCCACCACTAATGACAACAGATCCTCCGTTTGTCATTTTTACACCGTCTCGAAGTTTTGATTGTTCCACCGAACTTTAGCACCAACCGTGCTCTGATACCACTTGTCACGGGGTCAACCTTTATAACAACTTAACCCGTGCGGCACCTAGTTCCCACCCGTACGAAGGAATGCTAGGTCAGCCTAACTCGTCGCATTTGGATCGGAACCCATCGATCCGTTGTAAAGCAATTGTGTAGGGAAGCGCTTAGCGGAAAAATGATTGAACGAAGGCAACAAACGATTGTATTGATTGCTTGAAAGCTTTACAACATCACTCCCCTACATATAGATGTTAACACGTTTTTGGCTATGTCGCCAGGAGACATCATATATGATCGAAATCTAAAATCTCTACAACTTACTCTATAAGCTAAGTATAACACTTTACAAAGGGGAAATACCCCAAAATGGCCTAAGTATGCTAGGATAAGCCTCGGTCCGTGACACATTGCAGGGTGATCCTAGGTAGTTTGTTCTTGAAGATTATTGAAGAATTGAAGATTGAAGATTGAAGGATTTGTTCTCTGTGATAGAGAGAGAGAGAGAGATTCTTCCCCTTCTCAATTTTTCAATCCACTTGTAGGAGCAATTCTACAGAATATTTGTTATTATTCATCATGAGCGAGTAGTCTCCTTACGCTTAGGGATTAGAAATAGCTCAATCCCATCATTTGTTATATGAATTTTTAATATAATTTTTCTATAAAATTTCCATTGCCTGATTTCATCCAAGCATGTTTATGTATGTTTGTTGAATGTGAGGCCTACATTTGTGCAAATTGTTAGAAATTAGATTAAGGACCGAAAGATAACGTCTGATTATCTGAACCATAAGATTGAAACTTAGGCATAATAGTCACGAAAGTAGTCTGACAACCTAAGGGGACCCATGAACATCACAAACCTTTAAAGGGTTAAATCTTGTCTCAATGTGCCACAATAGTAGGTCATTACAAGATTTTGGCACACCGTTAATCACGCGAAAGCGGCTAACGATCAATTTAGGATCGTTCACCCTCAAAGCCATGGAAATTGCATGTTGAATTATTTTTAAAATTGGAACAAATGATTGGGTAGCGGTGAAAACCAATTTCCTAGATGTTTTTATCCCTGAAATATTTATCTTAATTATTTCGTTTAATTATTTTATCATTTTAATTATTCAAAACAATCTCTCGATCACTTAGATAATTGGTTCGTTTTGTTCTTGAGGATTTTTATCCTGTACTTGTGGGATCGACCTGCACTTCATGGCTAGCTATCGCTATGCCGTTCTATTGCGGTTATTAGGTCATTTCAACATCCATCAGAATCTAGGTTAGAGGCAGCAACCAATGGACTTCTGACTCTTCAAGTCTTTAAGTCTTCGGGTCTCTAGTTTAGAGCCAGCGACCAACCGAACTCTGACTTAACTAATCTGTTCACACAACAGGTTCCCAAATCTTTGACCTTTCGAGCTTTGACTCTGTGATACCACCACTTTTCACCCAATGGGTCTTCGAGTCTATGAGTCTTCGAATCTATGAGACTGTTGCTCTCAACCACACTATACTTTGGGTCTTCGAGTCTACAAGTCTTTGACCCTACTAATCTTCGACTCACCGGTTCTTCAAGCCTGAGGATCTTTGAGTCTTCGAATGTTGACACTGCGGATCTTCGCGTCTTTGGATCTTTGACCTTGGGCAAATTATGATAGTATATAGTTAGACTCCCTCTATGAGCTCACTCTAAGAAATCACTCTACGAAGTTATCTAGCCAAGTATAGAACATTGTTGCCCACTTGCTAAACACAAACTGTTGACAACAATGACAAACCCAAAAAGGTTGTGGGAACAACAATCTCCCCCTTTGTAATTGTTGGCAACATAAATGAATGACCATGTGTTTTGCAAGGACGAATCCAATAAAACGCATTATCTCCCCCTGTCTTCTCTCTCCCTGTTTTTGGTACTCCCCATGTACTCCAACATTCTCTCCCCTTTTGCCATCCAATTGGAAAGAAAGAGGAGGGAACCTACTTACTCCTTAAGTAGAAGGAGGAAGCTGCACAAACAACCTGCGTTTATGCCGATCAAACAGCTCAGTGGAAAGAGGCTTGGTGAGAATATCTATAGTTTGCTCCTGAATTGGGACAAACACCAGTTGCACATTTCCCTGTTCCACTTGTTCTTTAATGTAGTGGTACCAATAGTCAATATGCTTGGTTTTCAAGTGTTGGATTGGATTTCTGCTTATGTGAACAGTACTCTGGTCATCGCATCAAATATGAACAGGTAACTCCACTTTAACTCCCAAGTTTGACAATTGAGTATGCATCCATACCACTTGAGTACATGCAGCATTTGCAGCTACATATTTCGCTTTAGCTGTGCTGCAAGCTACACTGTTATGCTTATGGCTCAACTATGCAACACACTTAGAGCCCAAATAAAAACTGCAGACACTAGTTGAACGTTTATCATCAATGTTTCTAGCCTAGTCTGCATCAGTGTATGCTTGTAATTCAATTGAATCCTTAGAGGGATACCACAACCCCATTTCCAATGTACCATGCAAATATCCAAGGATTTGTTTGATTGCCAGCAAGTGAAACTCCTTGGAGTCTACTTGAAATCTACTTTCCTGACACACCACTTGCATAAGATCAGGTCTTGAGGCTGAAATATACAATAGGCTTCCAATCATGCCTCGATATTCTTTCTGATTTACACTTGTACCTTCCTGATCTTTATGTAGTTTGCAGCCTCTAGCCATTGGTGTTCCAACAGGGTTGATATTCTCAATACCATACTTCTTCAATGATTCCTCAACATACTTGTGCTGAGATATAAAGATACCCTCAGTAGTTTGCCTATCTGCATTCCTAAGAAGTTGATTAATTCCCCTATTAGAGACATTTCAAATTCATTAGACATTCTTTTCGCAAATTCTTCACATAATCCAAAGTGACTTCCCCTGAAGATAATGTCATCTATATAGACTATGGTAGCTAGCTAAACTCTTTCTGAATTCGGAATATAGAGGTTATGATCCATTGTTCCTCTGCTGAAATTCATTTTCTTTAAATATCTATCCAATCAGCTATACCATGCTCTACAAGGCTCTACAAGGCTATACTATGCTCTATTACACTATACAAGGCTTTCTTTAGTTTGCACACATGTCTCATCATTAGCAAACTGTACTCCATCCAGTTGCTCAATATAAACTTCTTCTTTCAGTAAACCATTTAGAAAAGCATATTTCATATCCATTTGATAAACTTTGAACTTTTTGTGTGCTGCTAATGCAAGAAACATTTTGATTGTTTCTAGTCTTGCTAATGGTGCAAATGCTTCATCAACATCTATACCTTCAATCTGAGAGTACTCTTTGTATACTAATCTTGCCTTGTTCCTGACAACCTTGCCATCTTTATTCAATTTATTTCTGAACACTCACTTTGTCCCAATGATGTTTTTATTCTTTGATCTAGGAAACAACTCTCATGCCTTATTCTTCTCAATCTGATCAAATTCCTTATTCATTGTAGTGATTCAGGCTTTATCTTCTACTGCTTCTCCTATAGACTTTGGTTCTATTTGAGAGAGCAAAGTAGTAGCTCTTGTAATTTTCTCCTGGTGGTGACACCTGCTTGCAGATCACCTATGATTTGATCCTTGTCATGAACACTAGATCATGTCCTCCTAGCTCTCTTACTTAGTTCTTCTCCAAGATTAGTCTCCTCATTTTCTTCAACAGACCTCTTTAAGTCTGTGTCCTCATTTTTCTCATTCTTTTCATGCTTAGATTCATCATGTTTCTGAGGTTCCTCTTCTTCAAATTCTGGGTCCTCATATTCATTCACATCTTTCTTCTAGTTTTTATTAACTTTAATTTCACTTGAAGTTATAACCTTTCTAACTCTTGGAAGATATACTCTATAACCTTTTGTCTGATATGAGTACTCAACAAATGTTCCTTCCTCAGATCTGGCATAAAACTTTTCTCTTCCTTGTTCCTTTATTTTCACAAAGCAAGGCCTTGCAAAGATTCTGAAGTACTTGGCAGTTGACTTCTTTCCACACCATAATTCATAGGGTGTGCAGTCTGTTCTTGGCTTTAATGTGATTCTGTTCAGTGTATAACTGTTCTTGTTGCCTCTGTCCAAAACCTTGCATGGAGATTGGCTTCCAATAGTAGGGTTCTGCCCATTTCAATGACAACCCTATTCTTTCTTTCAACGACCCCATTTCGTTGTGGAGTTCTTGTTGCTGATAATTGATGCTGAATCCATGTTTATTTAAATAATTCTCAAAGGATTCATTTGTAAATTCAGTACCCTGATCAGATCTCAATACCTTGATTCTGTGGCCACTGTTATTCTCAACCATTCTTCTGTACTTCTTGAAGCACTTTAGAGCTTCTGTTTTGTGCTTTAAGTACATAATACAAGTTCTTCTGGTGAAATCATCCACAAATAGAATGAAATATCTTTCATCGTTGAGTCCCTTGTTCCTCATAGGCCCACAAAAGCTAGTATGCATGATATCTAGAGTTGCTTCTGAGCTGTATTCTTTTAGTTTATAATGAAATCTAGTCTGTTTTCCATGTTGGCATGTTGGGCAGACATGCTCTCTATTTCTTTTGATATCTGTGATGTCTCTGCTGGCCTTTGTCACACCCCGAATTTCTTACCCGAGGAAACCGATTTGTGACTCTCCCTTTACCCACCTAGTGGATAAGGGGTTAGGTTAAACAATAACACACAGAAACATCACAAACAACCACAACTAATGTTCACAAGTCAAACTACATGTCTTTATTACATTCAAAACTCTTTTACATAATTTCTCATTGGGATTACATTAGTTTACTCAAAATAACACAATATGAGAAACATCAAAATAATAAACTCGGTCTTCCACCTTGGTGTTCTACCTAACACTGATTGGTTCCTGAAAAAAAAACAAATCACAACAGGAGGGGTGAGCAACCACAGCTCAGTAGGGATTAAGTCTCCCCAACCCATCCCATACTCCTAGAATTTACATGATGAGTGCGCATGTGTAGTGTCATGGCAATAATACATAAACAGATTATAATCAGCATTTATAATTAAGGCAACATATAAGCAAACCACATAAGCGATCACCACCATAGCCCCAACCACACAGGCTACCACAATCACAGCCATACACGCTACCACAACCACATAGCACACTTTCAAGTACAACACAATAATACATATTCACAACACAACAAATAAACACATGTATTCAACATCCTTCACACAAACCATAATTAGATTATATCCACATAGTATGTTCTCAACCACAACTCTTCTCCAATTCCCAAGGTTTCCCATGAGACTCTACCACGGAACTACCACGAACGAACGCAATCACCAGACAAATAACAAATAGACACTCCAATTGCTTGCATAAACCACTACCATGAAACGAACCCATTATCCCCACTAACCCCAAACTCATCAACATCCACAAGCATAACATGCCAATGAAGGCCAACATTCATATAGGAGATCACACCTATATGAATTTACATATATACATGCATATTATTTACCTCAATATCTAACCCTAGAATAGGTTCAAGAGAGTTACAAAATCCCTACCTCGAATTCGGTTGCATTAGGGTTTCAACTTGAAGGATCTTCCTAGCTCCTTGCTCCACCTCCAATAGGCGTCTCCCTCTTCTAAGAACACAGCGGCAATGATTGAACTAATGACGATCTCTCTCTCTCTCTCTCTGGCGACCGTAAAATAATACCTCGAACCCTAAAATCGCAAAATAGAAAGACATTGAAAATACACTATCGCAGGGTCGATGTCGACCAAAAACACCCGAGATCGACCACATCAACAACCTTTTCTCGCATTGACTAGACACCCACATCAACCAATTTCCACCTCAAACAAGGTCGACTTACAGCTGGGTTTCCAAGCACGATCTGCTTAAATATTTCCTGGAAAAGCCCTCCATTTCTGAAAGAATTGCCAAATGGGGGGTGGCTTGTGGAGTTTGAGGACTTTGCAAGTCCGACATCGACTGGGGAGGAGAACGAAGCGTGCCTCTTAAGAGGTCATGGAGACCTCTCCTAGCACAAGGCCTTTTGGGGTGCCTGTGTGGCAGTGCCAAGAACAAAACCGGGGATTGGGCTTGGGCCCTAAATTGGACAATATCGTGCTACGGGGGACTTGAGTTGTTACACCTAGATGGCTTTCCAATTCTTTTTGGCCCAAGATGTCATTTTTTCTTCCATGGCCCAAGATGCCTTTTCATTTCTTATTGGCCCAAGACGCCATGTCAATCCCAGGCCCTAGATACCTTTTCAAATTCCTTCCCAGGCCCAAGATGCCTTTTCATTTCCTGTTGGCCCAAGATGCCATGACAATCCCAGGCCCTAGATACCTTTTCAAATTCCTTCCCAAGCCCAAGATGCCTTTTCAATTCCCAAGCCTTAGATGCCTTTTCAATTCCTATTAGCCCAAGATGCCATTTTCATTCTTATTGGCCCAAGATGCCATTTCAATTCCCAGACTTTAGATGCCTTTTCAATTCCTGTTGGCCCAAGATGCCATTTCTATTCTTGTTGGCTCAAGGTGCCTTTTCAATTCATATTGGCCCAATATTCCTTTTCAATTCTTGTTGGCCCAAGATGCCTTTTCGATTCTTATTAGCCCAAGATGCCTTTTTAATTCTTGTTGGCCCTAGATTTCTTTTCAATTCTGTTAGGTCATTGACACCTTTTCCATTCCTATTAGGCCTTAGATGCTTCATCAAAATTGTTCAAAGTCAACCGACTTGAGTAGCCCCTTTTCATTCTTGGAGACTGACACAACATCCTACTCTCCTCCTGCTTTAACGTTAAGTAAGTTAGGTAAGTGCTCCAACCCATCCAAAATGACTCCATTTTATCTTTATACACTATTTGTATACAAACAATGCACAAAGAGGGGCAGTTGTTGGACCCCTTTTTGTCCGGGTTGCACATACTAACCCCATTTTATATACCATTCTGCTCATACCATATACCTTGTTGAACAGACCCATAAAGATTCTCTACTACCAAGGAATGGTTTGGAGTTGATGGTAAACTCCAATTTGCGTAAGATGGATATATTATGACATGAATAGGAAGCCCACAATTGAGAACCTCTGGTATAAGACACTAAGGTGCTCTAAAGCCAACACCAAGTGAAAAAGGATGAAATTTAGAGATTAACGCACTTGATTGTGCTCAATTCTGACTTAAAACGAAGAAGTTATGACCAAAATAATCTTTATCAGAAAAAGTCAAACTTGCTAAAAGAAGGTCAATGCCCCTGGTCGAACCGCCCAAAAATGTGACCGTATGAGATTCTCCAAAACGACTATGTGGGCGAATATGGGTCTTCCCAAACAATCCCCAAAAGTTCGTTTATTTTAGCACTTTGGGTGGAGGTAAAAGGGTAATTAAAAGTTTAAAAAAACTATACTCGAAGACTCGAAGACTAGAAGTATTCAACCATTAACCCATTGACCCTCGAGTCTTCGATGGTTGACCTCTGAGTCTTCAACCTTCGAACCTGGCCCATAGTCTTCAATTTTCGAGGCTAGACCTTCGACCCTTCGACTCTTGACCTCCGACCCTAGACCTTCGACCCTTATATCCTTGACATCTGACCCCTCGACCTTCAATCCTTTAACCCTTGACTTCTGACCCATTGACTGTTGACCTTCGGCCCATTGACCATTGACTTTCAACCCTGCCAACAATCTGACCTGCCGACAGTTCGACCCTTTGACCTTTGACCCTTGTTGTTTGGTGTCACGTCTTGGATTTCCCAATATTGAGGAACTAGTTAGTGATGCCCCATACCTCACATCTAGGAGGACGAAGGGTTGGTGAATGGTTACCTAATAGGGCTCTCTCAAGTATGATACTCGAAAACCTGCTACAACCTCATACATGACATGTACGACCACACAATAACCACTCTATGTAATAAAACTGTGTTACATGATAAATAAGGTCACCAGCCCCAAAACACGGTGTCCCAAATAAATACATCAATTCCACATATATACATGAGTTCTCAACAATTACAATATTTCAAATAAAGTAACAAGTCAAACACACATGCTCCTCCGCGGTCAAGTCTCCTAACGCCTGCTAGGTCCTGTAGAAAAAGACATTAAAGGTGGGTGAGCAAACCATAGCTCAGTAGGGGTTATGCCTCCCTGGACCAACCCAACATCTCTTCCACAATATGCTCAGTGCAAATATGTGTAGTGTAGTGTAGTGTAGTTCAAGTCACGCTCAAAGGAATCAAAGGTGGTTCCCTCAATGGAACCTAAATACTCATGCCCACTCTTGGACCGTTCCCTCAATGGGACCTCAATAACTCATGTCCATCCCATGGACTGTTCCCTCAATGGAACCTCAATATCTCATGTCCGATCTAGGACTGTTTCCTCAATGGAATCTCAACATCTCATGTGCAATCCAGGACTGTTCCCTCAATGGAACCTCAACATCTCACGTGCAATCCAGGACTGTTCCCTCAATGGAACCTCAACATCTCATGTCCAATCCAAGACTATCCCCTCAATGGGACCTCAATATCACATACCCAAATAAAATAGTATACACACAAGTATCTCATCACATATCAAAATTTCAGAATAATAATTCTCACACATATATCCCAATACTCAATGCACTTTAATACATATAGATATATCCACAACACCTCTATTCAAATGTCATAACATAACATACTCATATACATATGAATCAACAAATCTCAATACATATTGATATCAAGGTCACTCATCACAATGAAATAGCTTCCCAAACTATTTTACCAAAATAGAGTTCGAAATCTCAACATTTTGAATTTCCATAACCTCTGAAACAGATTCAACGGGACAGAACCACCTACCTCTACTGGAAAAATGAATTGGAAGCTTGCACTTTGCGTTTCTTGACCCAAGGATTCGATTTCCACCTTCCACACCACATCTCTCTCTCTCTCTCTCTCTCTCTCTCTCTCTCTCTCTCTCTCTCTCTCTTCGTCCTCCAAAAGTGCGACGGAGGGTTTTTTTTTCCCCTCCCAAAAAATACAGAATATATATATATATATATATATATCAAAGAAAATACGCTACACTAGGTCGACGTGGCTCAGAACACGCGTCGACCTCGTGTCGACCTCTGCTACACCGGATCACTAATGCTGCAGATCAATTCGAGCTAGTAACGTGACAGATTACTCTGGACTACCGAGGCTTGCTTCGTGCGAAGGGATCGCTCGGATCCTTACTCCGTGCCAAGGGATCGCTTGGATCCTTACTCCGTGCTCTAGATTTGACCACGATGATCCGAGTTTGACCATGATGATCCGGATTTGACCACGATCCTCCTTTGCTCACTCCAAAATACTAGAAACTCATAAAAGCCAGAATTTTAGCACCATAAGGCACCTCCCAACCTCTAACTCTCTGAACTAGGACATAAGTCCTCACATTTGGCCTTATTTTCCGTGAGCTCTTTTCTGTGAGTCACGAGACACGTTTTCTATGAGCTAGCCATTGGTCAGAGATGCTTTTCAACGCCTGTCGGTCACATGTATCAACAAAAAAAACCAAAAAAAGGCAATTATAAGTTGCCAGTCCACCCGACAAACCATGAAATCTGAAAATAAAAATACTAGCATCAATAATAAAGCATTAAATGCTACAATCAATGCAATACAGTCAACCCCTTTAAATCAAGCCTTCTGTCCACGAAAAAAGGGGGGAGAACACCCAGATTACGCCCAGATTTTCGCCCAACGCTTTCCTTTTCCCCAAAATAAAAAGACTCTCCTTCCCATACTTTCCCTTTCTCCCTTTATGAGCCTCTTTTCTCAAAACAAAAAAAAAAAAAAAACTCTCTCAGACTCTGTCCTTCTCTCTTACGAGTTCTCTTGCCCCAAAGCAAAATCTCTCTCCTATATCAACCAAAAATACATCCTCCCTCTCTTTCACGTTTTCTACCAAAAAAAAAAAAAAAAAAACAAATTCTTTTCATCAATTTCTCTCAACTCCAACATATCACTGTAGTCTCCAAATTAAACCCTAGCTGATTTTCGTAATTTGCATTACTGGATTTGGTGATTCTATTTTCAAGCAGGCAACTATCAGCATGGATAGGATAGTTCGAACAAAAATCCGGTGTTGAAAGCCCATATAGCGAAAGTCAGTTCAGTTAATATTTATTACTTTTTACCTTATATTTATACTTGATGTAATTCTTAGTATTTTCCTTTTTATGTTGTTGGTATGTGTTGTATTTTTCTTTTCTTCGTATTTTTTTATGTTGTTAGTATATGTTGTATGCTGTAATATATAAAGTATAGTAAACAAAAAATACAAAGAAAAAGAGAGAGATATGAAAAAAAAAGAGCAAAAAAAAAGAAGTGATTTTTTATTTGTCGATGCCACAAGCACGCACATCATGTTTATTTTAATAAGTGTTTACTCTTGATATTCACTAGTGAAAAAAAAAGCGGTTTTCTCTAAAACATCATATTTTTTATATATGTTTAATAATTTATAAAGACTCGCATTTGGGTAGTTTTGAGAGATAGTCATTCTATGATAATGTAACTATCTGGACGGTAATGTGGCCATTGATGTAAGTATTTTGACAGTACTTGGGCCCAATTCAGGGTCAGGGCCCCGAGTGGCTCGATTTTTGACTTTCTCGGGGGTTATTGGTTGACTTTGCTTTTAAGTGGTCATTTGAGTGTGATAATATCAGAATAATGTTGTGCTCATCATTTCGAGTGTTTTGACAATAATTTGACTCAATTTAGAGTTCGTGACCTTGAAGGTCAATTATTGCTAGGAGGCCAATTATTGCAGCAGTATAAATAATGAAGAAACTGCCTTGTCCTTTATTTTCTTGGTGTGTACATGCTTGAGTAAGAGAGAGAGAGAGAGAGAGAGAGAGAGAGAGAAGGTGAGAGCTTGGAGGAGGAGCTTTAGCCTTGGTGATTTGGGGCGATTAGAGCTCATAGATCGCGAAGAATCATTCCAGGTAGGTGATTCTAACTCTCTATATGATTCACATTAGGCTTAGCATGTTTAACTTGGGTGGAATCATGGAATTTGGGGGTGAACCCTAAGATTTGGGGGAAAACCCAATTTTGGGTTACATCTTGTGATTTAAATGCATAAGAGAGGTATTTCTGTTGATTTCATGAAATTTAGACTTATTTAAGACGTGTGTTAAGGAGTATATCAAAATAAATATGTTTATAAGTGTTTGGGGTTGCTGGGTTGCCATTCTAGATGAGAAAATTGCCAAAAACGACGGTGAACAGTGTTTCTGGGTAAGTATTCCAGATTAGTGAACAGTGTTTCTGGGTTAGTGAATAGTGTTTTCCGGATGAGTGAACAGTGTTTCTGGATGAGTGTTCCGGATGAGTACTCAGTGTTTCTGGAAGTGTTGTGACCCCCCCCCCACTTAGTGGTCACATGGGCCTGTGAGGCTAGCTTGATAAGCCTAAGAGGCTACTGTTGAGGGCCTGTGAGGCAAGATTTATATAGAGCCTAAGAGGTTCTTATGTCTGAGAGACACTATTGAGGCTGAGAGGTACTATGGTGCCTGAGAGGCAATACTATTCCTGAAAGGCAATATTTGTGTGACCGGGGAGGTTTGCTTTATATGTGAATAGGTGATTTCATGCTTGAGTTGGTGATGTATATGTAGCATTACACGAGCACATGCCTACACTATTTTATGAGTTGGAATGGGTCAAGGAGACAGGATCCCTACTGAGCTGTGATGGCTCACCCCTCTTGTTGTGCTTGTCTTTGTTTGTTTTAGGAGCTAGAAGGTTCACCAAAGGTGAAGACCCCGTGTGTGTTTACTTGTTTTGTTGGGTTTTAATAATATTATGTAACCCCGTGGGGGAAATGACATGTATGAATGTGAGTTTATATTGTGGATTGAAATGAGATTATTGTATTTGTATGATTTATGTGTGATATGGTTCAGGGACGGCACCCATGCTAATGTCCTTTTGTCGGTATTATCATCAACCTTTTGTCCCTTCAGGTGCGGGCATGAGGATTCACTAACCAGTTTTTGCGGGTCGGAAATCCGAGGCATGACATAATTTTTCTTATTTCTAAAACAAAAAAACTAAACAAAGTGTTTTCTCTAAAAAAGCATCATATTTATTTTTAACATGTGTTAGTTTTTGGTTTCTACCATTTCAACAAAGAGGATTTCGTTTCAAATATTTCAAATAATAAAACCAAAAACATTTTTATAGAATAATCTGTTCAATTAACAAAAAAAAAGATAAAAACAAAAAACAAAAAACGTTTTCAGGAAAAAAACAAAACAAAACAAAACAAAAGAGATAAGAAACATTTAGGATAAAACAAAAAGAAAAAGACTTTAGGATTTTCTTAGAAACTTAGGGTAAATCAAACTTAACCATAACTTTAACAAATAATTTAGCTAAATAAAAAGCATAGAATTTTTTAGGAAAACAATAGTACCTTGAACAATGAAAATAAAGAGACACCTCCTCCTCCTAAGATAGATGCTGAAAGGGCACTGTAGGGATGCTAATCCTTCTCTACACGTAATCAACTCCCGAACCCTTCTCCGATAATGCAGGTCACACCTTAAACTACTCAAAGTAGAGGGTATCCAACTGTACCCAAAAACAGTTGGTGGTGACTCTAAATTTCTCACCATTGGTTGAGTTTGAGCCCACCCTAAATGGGCCCTGACGAAAACCAATGATGACAATCGTTATCGAGTTGATGGCGAGGAGGTTGATTACGTTTTCCATCTGCAAATCGGCTCCGGGAAACTCCTTCGGCATGAACTCTATTAGTCAATGGATAGTTATCGGCGCTGAGGTGCATCTCAATGAGCAGGTCACGAATCTTTGCAACCTGCTACTGTATTTCTTCCACTGTTGCCCACAAACTTACTACCCCACGATCACTATCAGTAGGGTTTCCACCTTCTACTCCTCGAGTTATCATCGAGATCAGCAAATTCATGCTCTGATACCAATTGACGTAGAGGAGGGAAACAGAGGGTCACGACTTTCACCGTTTCTCATATGTGGGTTCATACATATTACCTATATTACCTTATAATTTAATATAGGTGTGGGCAACGGATACCCACACCCGCTACCCCGCCCGCTATCTACTTCGTCCCTGATATACGGGGTGAGTTACCCCACCTAGGCAAGAGCGGGGTGTAGTTTTCAAACTTGACACCCCACTTAGGCACTGGCCGGGAGCAGTAATAGGTAGCAAGGTATCCCGTCCCGCCCCCGTCCTACTCCCAAACCTCTTTGGATACCACGCTCATCCTTGCTTTGAATTTCTTAGCTCTCTTGTCCTAGAAAAACCTACAAAACAAAGCAAAACTACATAAGCATAATACATCCTAAAATAATACCAAAAACACACACTCAAGCATAAAAAGAGATGCAAAAAGGGAGATAAAACTTACATAAACTCCATATGTCACGTCTCGCTTAATTTCAATCTGTTGGGTCTCTAATTTTTTGCGGGGAGTTCCAAAGAACAATCTCACATCGGTTAAGGCGAACATTGAGGTCGTTCTAATGAGGAGGCTCATGTGCACCTTGTCACAATGCGTTTTAACGGGTTGTAACCTGTTAGAAACAAATCCGTGCTGGCTGCAGCCCATGGGTGGGCGCGCAAGTGCCAAAGTGGACAATATTGTGATAATGAGGGCCCTAACTGAGGTCCAACAAGTGGTATCAGAGCCAGGTCCTCTAGACCGGTGGTGAGATTAGGGGAAAACTGTTGGGTCTCTAACCTCCTGCGAGGAGTCTCAAAGAACAATACCACATCGGTTAGGGTGAACATTGAGATTGTCCTAATGAGGAGGCTCATGTGCACCTTATCACAACGCGTTTTAATGGGTCGCGACCCGTTAGAAACAAATCCGTGTGGTATTTTAATGACACTGCTACCCATGTGTGGGAGCGCGAAGTGCCAAAACGGACAATATTGTAATAGTGAGTGTCCTAGCTGAGGTCCAATATAATCATTTTTATTTATAATTTTATAATATTTTAAATATTATTATTTTTATTGTTTATGATTTTTGATATTTTTAAATGGTATTTATTATTGTAAAATTAAATCATTTTTGATAAATTTTTATTAAAAATGATGTAAAAATTTGATTTAAACTAAATTTATTCATATGAATAGATCAAATAAAAAGCGATAGCAAGATACATGCGGATGAAACCTCATTCATAGACACATTAAAGAACGGGATATCCTGCCCCGCTTATATATGGAGAGATGTATAATTTTAAAATTTGATCTACTACCTAAGCGGGGGCAGGAGGCGGTAATAGGTTGATTTTGATTCCGATAGGACCCGAATCACTCCTATCAACTGCTTCATAAAGCCTCTAAAAGGCTCTTACATCAATAGAGGCTAATAACGGGGACCTGACAGATGAAACCTCCCCCCGCCAACACCGCCATAGGACGGGGTATCTTGACCCGCCTACACATGGGACATGATATGATTTCAAAATTTGCTACCCGCTAAGACGGGAGCAATGTACGATAATAGGTAGACACTGCCCCCGCTAGAGCAGATAGCACCTCTAATTTAATATAAATATAATAAATATAAGATGGTATCTTTTTGGTAGGGTTAGGGTATAAACTCATTTATGTTCTATTGGAAATAAAAAAACCAACCCTTGGATAGATGGCTAAGTGGTTGATATCTCCTGTCTTGAAAACCAATATAGGTCTGAATAAAGAATTATTAAGGGTTTGAATCCGTTTCTCTCCTTTTTATTTACTCATTCAAATTGAATTTAATTTATTTTGTTGGGTTTATTAGCATAAAATAAAAAAGAATAGCTCGACTAAGTGAGATAGTCAAGCTAGAAAAAACTAGATTTAAAATAAATAAATAAAAGAATTTCTTTGAATTCAAATTCAAAGTATTATATGATTCTCACTCACTATAGATGATAAAAAATGAATTCCTACATCCCTCCAACATTGCGTCTACCAATTAATATATTAATTAAAAGGATTCATAGAAAGAACAGGCTCAAAATCATGATTTGTTTCTTTTTCAAATCCTACTGCAGCTGCGCGAGCTCTCCCGGCGTGCCACAAATGACCCGTAGATACAAAGAATCCTAGACAAAATAAGAAGTAGCTAACCCACTTCTAAGAGATACATAATTAAACTCGTAGGACAAAAAAAAACTTACAAAATCATAATAATTCATGAATTATTACCATAAAATGGAAAAACCCAAAAAAGGAATAACAAAATTAAATGAACTATAGTTTTTTTAGTTTTTGATGAGTTTTTTTAATTTTTTTAGTTTAATGCAAGATTTATGAATTATTACTCATTTGATAGCAATCTGAACATCAAAATTGAAAATGTCTACGTGATCGTCACGCCCCATCCGTAAATGCAACCCAAATTCTTCTTTTGCCAGATTTCACAGAACACTTACCACAATGTGAAGTAGCTTCGCGGGCCCAAGATGGCACCCACGAGTCAGCAAAAAGTAGAAACTGCAAAGATGGTAGTGGACCTCCCATAAGAGGAAATCATGGCAGTATGAGTGGGAAGCATATTTGGCAATGTTTGTATATATTAGTGTAAACGAGTAAATGCATGGAAATTTCCACAGCTAGCATTGAGTTTTCTTTAAATAAAAGCATAAAATGTAGGAATGATGGTTTGACAAGGGCCACAATTCACGTGCTATAGTTACCCACTTTAATGTTGAGTTCACAAATGAACCACGACCATAGAACAAAGGTGGGAACAATCAGCTCTTTCCCTGTTACTATAAAAAAAATCAACGAAAGTTGGAAAACATTCGAAGGCGCATGGAAATATTCATCTTTGATGAAGGCTTGATTTAAAGAAAATGAGCATGCTTTATCTACAATGTCTCATCAAATCTATTTATAAATTTGAGTTTTATGGAAATAAATTTTACTATCTGCACTAAACAACTGAAATATGGCCTAATCAAGGGAGATCTAGCCTAGTAATACTAGTTCGTGCACTATACATGGCAAGATCCAAAGTTAAATCCAAGTAGGGACTGGAATATTATTGGATGGGCCGGTGGAGTACTTGAATGAGCAAGTGAATCCCAATGCAACTATTATTGGGTGGATTGATGGTTACGCTACAACTTCTTTTTTATTTTCTAACCTAGAGATAAAAAAATGCTTTTCACAACTGAGCCATTAGTTTTACCAACGCTAGTAAAAATGCCGGTGCTTTTAAAGTGGCAGTAAAATTGCTAGCGTTTCAATAATGACGGTAAAAAATAAAATATGTCGGTGTTTTAAAAACGCTGGCAAAAATGTTAATATGTCAATATTTGAAAACGCCTGCAAAAGTTATAAAAACGTATTGTGTACTCACCACTAGAATTAAGGGTGGAAAAAAATTAATCAAGGTGGAATCGGATAAACTAAAAATATACTATTTTTAAAATTAATTTAAAATTTAAAAAAATTGATATATGACAGTTAATTTATGATTTAACTAATTTAAAGGTGAAATATAATATAATATATATTCAAATATTTCATGTCTTTTCTTACCTAAGTCAAAGCGTAATAATATCTCTTATGAATCTAAAATTTTTCTTGAAATTATACCAGAAAATTAATATTAATACATCGTACAAACATTTAGTAAACAAATCAAAAATATAAATAGTGAACAGATTAACCTTTGTTTATTTCATATATATCACATAATATTTAGTTAATGTATTCTATAAAATTATTTGTTTATAAACTTTGATAATTTTTTATTAAGCATTAATGGTGATGTAACGATGGACGCTAGGTGGATTGTGTTTTTATAGCCTCTCTAACGATTTCCAGCTTCCTTTTTTATACTTTCCAATTTTTTTCAGTCTTACGTAATGCCCGAAGTATTTATCTCTTCCTTTGATTTCTACGTGGGCCCACAAACATTTAACGTTTAACCAATTTCTTAACATTTTTTTCCTTCTTTCACGCCAACGCCACACCAAAGTTTCTTCCTTTAAATTCTTTCACCCCTCTCTATTCATTCCCGCCAAGGCCACACTAATTTTGACAAATTGAAAGTTGGCCCATGAAATTAATATTATTCTTCAAACCCTTGTAAATACATCAATGCAAAACAAATCAAATTTGCTTTTAACAATACCAATTCAATCAAAACCATAATTTCTACTAATTAAATAATTATTAATCACTTAATAAAATTACAAATTAATCTCAAGGAATTAATATCAAAATTAAAATAATAGTTTAACATTAAAAACCACCAAAATTAATATTAAATATATAAAAATAATTAAAACAGTAAATAACTAAAGTATATAAAAATTATTATAAAAATACATCAATTCAATAAAATATTAAATTAAAGTTCATAAATTAATGCAAATTTAATGATAAATTTTATAGTGATTAAATTCCCCCACACTTAAACTTTGGTCGTCCTTAAACAAATACTAAAATTAATGTCACGGGGTTAAAGTTTTCACTCGTACAACATTTGGTTACCTTGGTGGATGTTCCGAGTAAGTCATACTGATCGAGCCACATGTAGACTGGTTTCGCCCTCTCTTGGGCTCATCAGTAGAATGGCACTAGTTCTTGACTCGTTTATGTAGGGATGGCAAAATTTCCTCTTTTTCGTCAAGTCCTCGACTAGCGGCATACTCCCGCATTTAACTGGGTCGGTACGTCTGAACTCCAAATGGGCTCTATCGATTTCTCACACAAACTACCGTAAAGCCTTTCCTGTCTACAATAGCTATGCTTTCCACTTTGCCCCTCTTCAAGTAGCACACACCTGCGCCACTTGGGAGACACCCGCCAACACCACGCTGTTCGGGGCGTAACATCCTCCCCCACTTGATTTCGCAAAGACCTCGTCGTGTCTAGGTGAGCTCAGAGGAACCAAGATCGTCCGGCGTGCTCCTTACGACTCGTGCAATGCCACTCTATCTCATTCTCAGGTAATCCACCCTGGCATGTCTGCCAACGACTTAGTGGACGCGATGCGTGCAAGACCTTCACCTGATCGACTCCTATCTCTTAGGGGCTCCCTCCCAACTTGGGATCAAGGACCACGCATATCTACTACGAGAGTACTCAGAAGGCTTTCGGGATATGAGCCCCAACCGCTCTAATACCACTTTGTCATGGGGTCAGGGTTTTTACCCATGCGACACTCAGTCACCCTGGTGGATGCTCTAAGTAAGCCATACAAATCGAGGCACAAGTAGACTGGTTTCGCTCTGCCTTGGGCTCATTAGTAAAACTCCAGTTCTCGACCAGTTTGTGTAAGAATGGCCAAGCCCCCTCTTCTTCGTTAAGTCCTCGAATAGCAGCATATTCTCTGCATTTAACCGAGTTGGTACGCCTGAACTCCGAAGGGGCTCCATCGATCTCCCGCACGAACTATTGTGAAGCCTTTTCTGTCCGCATCAGTTGCGCTTTTTGCCTTACCCCTTTTAGAGTCTGTGGACTTTACAAGTCCCACATTGGCTGGGGAGGAGAACGAAGCGTGCCTCTTAAGAGGGCGTGGAGACCTCTCCTAGGACGAGGCCTTTTGGGGTGTGTGTAGCATTGACAAGAACAAAACCAATGATTGGGCTTGGGCCCTGAACCGGATAATATCGTGCTACGGGGGACTTGGGTTGTTACAGATGGTATCAAAGCTGGAGACCGGGTCAATGTGCCATAGTCCCATGGGGACGTGGGCCTCCTAAGGGGGGTGGATTGTAGAGTTTGAGGACTTTATAAGTCCCACATCGGCAGGAGAGGAGAACGAAGCGTGCCTCTTAAGAGGCCGTAGAGACCTCTCCTGGCACGAAACCTTTTAGGGTGCGTATGGCATTGCCAAGAACAAAATCGGGGATTGGGCTTGAGCCCTGAATCGGACAATATCGTGCTATGTGGGACTTGAGCTATTACACCCCTCCTCAAGTAGCACGCACCCGTGCCACTTGGGATATACCCGCCAACACCATTCTGTTAGGAGCATGGCATTAAGCACCAAATAAAGATTATCCAAAAATATAAATTTAAATATGCAAAGATAACAACTTGAATATCACGAATTAAATTCTAGTATAGACATGTGTGAAGCTATAAACTCATCAACTTCTTTATTCTTTCAATTCATCTCTCATTCATGATACTTAATTAAGTCACTCAATTACGCAATTATCAATCATATGGCTAAGATTAAGCATACTCAAAAGTTAACCATAGTCCTTCCACACTCCAAATATCAGGTCATCATTTATACACATACTTGAAGTGAAACAAATGGGTAAAGATCACTGGAGCTAAACAATATATATGTAATGGATTGGCCATTCACTTTTTTTTTGTTTTTTTAAATAGGTAGCCAAACTTACTTAACAATAACCATCTATACCACCCATGTAGCGGAATCATCCGGTAACTCCCAGATTATGGCAAATCTTAGGGTACTGGGTTTTATAGCCCTTCAGGATTAGTCCCAAGTGATATAACATACTTCGCAAGTTAGCTAACCTTTTTCAATAACACTCTTCTTTTGATTAATAACATTATAAGGTTGTATGTTATGATCTCCCTTGATGGATTATTCACTCTTTTTTTTATATCTTACTTTTGTATCCACAAGCTTAGCTCATATAAAACTCAAATGCAAGAAAAACTCAAGTATTAGAATAGATAAGATGTAATGATATAAACAGTATTTCACAACTCATTAAATTAAAGTCCAAACATAACTCAAAAATAGCTAGAATCATGATTCTCACATTGTTACACTTCCCAATTAAGGGATAAAAGTCAAGATAAATTAATCAAATATTAGAGCATTAAAATTTCAGTTGTGCAAGATACATATCTATACTAAACAACTTAATTCTAACTATTCAAGATTTTCAGTCATTATTCAAATATTGCACAATCAAATAAACTCGAATGGAACTATTCATTAGTGTTTAAAGATTCACACAAAATTCAAGTGTCAATCAAGTTCAATACTAAAAACATGTTGCCTACAAATCTCCAGAAACCAAAATAAAGCACCCAAACAAAATAATTTTTTTGTTTTTTAAATATTTGTGAATTAAATAAATAAATAAACAAACTAAGGAAAAACATAAAAGCAATGAAAAACAAACTAAACAAAAACATACAATTTTTTTAAAAAATTACCTAAAAAATAAAACTAAACTATGACCCCCCCCCCCCCCCCACACACACACACACAAACACACTTAAATATTGCATTGTCCTCAACGTGATTGGCTCAAAGAATGAGAGGATCATGCAATTGGATAAAATCCACTGCATGTATAGGAAAACCCCCATAAAAGTGCTTAAGATGGTGTCCATTGACTATGAAGCTAGTCCTATGTCCTGAATGATATCCACTATACCGTATGGAAAGACACGAACTATAGTATAGGGTTCAGTCCATCCCATCCTTACCTTACTAGGCATAAGCTTCAATCTCGAAGTGTAAAGAAGAACACGCTCGCCTTCTTTGAACTCCCATTTGTGAATAATCTTGTCATGGGCAGCCTTGGACTTCTCCTTGTAGGCATTATCATAAGAATCCAAACGAAGCTCCTCATGTTCCTGAAGTTGAAGTTGCAAGCTTTGAACGCCCAGTATGCTCGATGCTCCACCTCCACAGGAAGATGACAAGACTTCCCATAGACTAATCGAAATGGGGACATGCCAATGAGAGTTTTGTATGATGTTCGATAGGCCCAAAGTGCATCATCAAAGCGCTGACCCCAATCCTTCCAGTTGGGCTGAATAGTCTTCTCCAAGATTCGCTTCAATTCCTAATTGGACACCTCTGTTTGACCATTGGTTTGGGGATGATAGGGTATCAACATTTTGGGTGTCATCCCATACTTCTAAAGTAGTGTTCGAAAGTGCCTGTTGCAAAAGTGAGTCCTTTGATCGCTAATGATCACTTTAGGAATGCCAAACCTACAAAAGCTGTTAGTTTTCACAAAATTCATAATAACTTTTGAGTCATTAGTCCTCGTGGCTTTCGTCTCCACCTAACTCACATAATCCACACCAACTAATATATACTCATAATCAAAAGTGTAAGGATTTTCCTCTTTTTCTTTTTTAATTTCCCATATCAACTCTCTCTCTCTCCAATCTATTCTCTGAACCTTTTTTTATACGGTCCAAATCACAAGACAAAGGAAACCAAGATAATAAGTCATCTTTAATCTCACTTCTTTCCTTTTTTAAATATTCATTCTCTCAATTCACACACCCATCAATTTAATTTCATAAATTCATACCAAGTAAATCTCACACATAAATTCATACCAAGCAATTTCAAGAAATTTCACAACTGTAAAGTCAAACTATCATCAGAGTATCAAGCGCAACCAATTCTAGTGTCTATAATGCACAAGCAATGTCATATCATGTATGCACCCATCCCAATGCATCCTAAGATGATCTGACTAACACTAAGGTAACCAAGGACACCATTAAGGATAGCGTTGATCAGGCACCCTCCCCAATGTCTCCCAAGCTCCAAAGTCTCAATCAATCACCCCACTATGCTAGGTCCACTAAATCGGCCGCTCTGATACCAACTTGTCACGCCCCAAATCCCAGAAGGACTGGAACTAAGAGTGTGACTTCCTCATGCCCGCACCCGAAGGGTTAAGGGGTTGGTGACTAGTACCGATATGAACTACACAGCGGGTGCTATCCGAGTTATACTTGTACAATCATACATCAGGGGTATTCCTGTACATTCCACATGTTATAAAGTTAAGGAAAATAATTTATTAATAACAGAGTCATGCTATAAATCTAAGACAATTTTCACGGACCCTTGTCCGGATATTCAAATAATAAAACCAATTATCTTACAAAAATTCTTAAACCAAGTTATGACAAAATGTGAAATAAATAACCATTAGCTTCAGACCAGCCTCTAGCAAATGAGTCGATACCTGAAACATGTCAACAAAATAGGAGTTGAGCATAAATGCCCAGTAGGTGATCTCCATCTTCTCACCGTCCTATAACATGGAATCCTAAGTCTACATGATCGGTGTATGCTTGTGCTAGTGTAGTGTCCTATTCTATGATAATAAGCTTACATTCAATCACAAAATATAACATCACACCCATTACATTTCATTCATTAAAGATACACACCGAACGATCCAACCATCCACGGGTTTCCCGCAACCAACACCAAGAATCTCAATCACTACCAGATAGCCATATGTGGGACCTGCAGTGTCCCTAACGATAACCTGCCACATATGGGACCTGAGTTAACTAGCCACATAGGGGACCTGCGGCCTCTTGCCAGCCCTATATGGGACCCATGGTTAACCCAACCAGCTCCACCACCAATTCCACACATATAATCAGTAAATAGAAATTTCAAATAATCCGTAATCGATGTATGACATTTCAGGATATTTAAATTGCCAAGCCAAATAATAACGTACCGCAAATGACAATTATAACGCCAACAAATAATAAGTCTAACAATATTTATTTAACAAAACAAATCAATTCAAACCCAGATAATATTTATAATATTAAACTATTAGTGTCAAGCTCAAATATTATTTATTTAATTAAAATAACTAAATCAAGCCCAACTAATATTTAAATTGCTAATCCAATAACAACATACTACAAATGATATATATATTTATCAAACAATTATTACTAACCACAAATATTATTTCTAATGTTAAATTAATAATACTAAACACAACCGAATTATATATTTTTTAACAATACTAAGCCACATAATATTTAGAACTAGGTCTCTAATTGGTTCCATCCAATTGAGCTAAGAGAGAAAGCCCTTGGAAGACTAAAAGAGATACAACAGACCCAAAAAGAGCGGGTCTAGGCCCCTACCATCCCATTTGGGCTGGCGTCCAGCCACATGGGGGCGGCACAGGGACTTCCGCCCCCTCCCTCCAGAACAATGTGGCAGGGTCACCCCTGCCACTAGCCAGGCTGTCGCCAGACAGCTTGGCGCCTCTGGCGTGCGAGAAAGGCCAGGCCGAATGGCCTGGCCATACTTCCATAATAATAATAATAATCGGAACTGATGGGGGGGGAATACGAAAATCAACATTAAAAAAAAGCAAGAGATGCAGGTACTTTACGCATGAAGAGGTAGGGACCCAAAAAAATACATGTATGTATTTAACAAAATCGTTGCATATGTATACATATATATCTAGTTGCATATATCAGAAATCGCTTGCATTTTTATTTTCTAAAAATCTGTGTTTGTGCAATAGGACAATGAGAAATTAAGAATCACCTACCTGATTTTAGTCTCTAAGGATTGATAGAACGCAACAGCTTCAAATTTACAGCTTCTCTCTCACCTAGCTCCACGCACAACGCAAAAGAATGAAACATAAGGTTTCTACCCTAGGTTTCCCTTTTATATTAACTAATATATATATATAACTATATATATATATATATATATGTTATTTCTTTTATTATTAAGTCTTAAAATAAGATAGCATCTAATAATAATAATAATAATAATATATTATTATTATTATTATTATTATAATCATGATAAGAGTAAAAATAATAAGATCAATAATAATAATAATAATTCTTTATAATAATCTACTCAAATTATTATATAATATCAATAAAGTCTAAATATTAAAATACTTACAATAATATTAATCCCATATTAATAATAATAACTCAATAATTGCATCAATAATAATAACTATCATAACACTAATTATTATAATAATAATCACTCAATTGCTTAAATACTTATATTAATAATATTACCATTATAATAACAAAACATATTAAAATAATTATATTAATAATCATAATGATATTTAATAATAAACTCAAAATATTAAAATCACCGTATTAATAATAATAATAACTCGAAATGTTAGTGCTAAGACCACGCTGCCAAATAGATATCCCTCACTCTATTCAGGGGCTAACTTCAATCTCACATAGGTACGGGTCTTTACAAAAAGAACTAAGAAAGAGACCCATAAAATCAATACCCCAAACATCAAAAAGTTCACAAAATATCATAGACTGTTGTGGCATCTCATGCTTCCTAGATATATCACCAATATGTTGGCAACGATCACATGTTTTACAAAACTCATAAACATCATGAAACAAAGTGGGCCAATACATTCCAGAGTCCAATACCTTCCTAGTTGTGTGTTATGAACCAAAGTGTCCCCCATAAGTAGGTGTGTGGCAGAATCTCAAAATAAATGAGATCTCATGACTAGAAACACATCGCCGAATAATTTAATCATTTCTAATCCGCAAAGATAGGGATCATCCCAAAAAGAATGTCTCATTTCATTCTCTAACTTCTCCACTTGGTGCTTCTTATAATGATTAGGAATTTTAGAAGCCACCAAGTAATTCACCAAATTAGCATACCATGGACGGGTAAAAAAGATTACATATAGGTGCTCATCCTGAAAAGTGTCTCTCAACCCCAAAGAAGTGATGTCCTCTGATAAGTTGAGAAGTCGGCTCATGTGATCAACAACTAGATTTTTAGACCCCTTCTGATCTCTAATATCTATGTCGAACTCTTGAAGAAGCAACATCCATAAAATAGTCGTGGTTTGGCATTGGGCTTCTTTAATAGGTACCTTAGGGCCGCATGATCAGAAAAGACAACTTTCGATCCTAAGAGATAGGAATGAAATTTGTCTAAGGTGAAGATAACTACAAGAAACTCCTTCTCCGTAGTGGTATAGTGGCATTGAACTGCATCTAGAGTTCTCAAGACATAGGCAATGACATGTGAAACTTCATATACTCTCTATGAAAGAACAGTTCCAACAACAAAATTAGAAGCATTACACATAAGCTCAAATGGATGGTCTCACTTTGGTGGTTGAATGATTATGGGGTAATTAGCTGCTTTTTTAACTCATCGAAAGCCACCTTGCAAGAATCATCAAAAACAAAAAGATTTTACTTTTTGCAATAATTACAACAACGGCTACACTATCTTGCTAAAGTCTCTAATGAAATGTCTATAAAAACTTGCATGTCCTAAGAAGAAACGAACATCTCAAATACAAGTAGCATAGAATAAAAATGCAATAAAATCAATTTTAGATTTATCTACCTCTATAACATGCTTAAAAATTACATATCTTTTTTAACCATAAAATGATATTTTTCAAAATTAAGCATAAAATTTTTATCAATGCAACGCGCAAAACATTACCTACGCTGAAAAACATTCAAAACAAATGTCCAATATCCTAAGCCAAAATGGAGGTCAATGACACCATCAGGGAGTTAGAATCACGAAAGCCAAAAAACTTCCAAAAAATTAATTTAAGGAATCTAGAATACTATGTAAATTAATTATATTTTAAAATCTGGTCATCTAATTACAATTTTCAAAATGCGTACGTACCTGAACGTGATTTTTAGAATGTTCCAGGACTTTTCTTTTAATTTTGTTACAATTTTCTCATATTTTAAAAATTAAACGCATGAACAATCTCATGTCCCAACAATTTCCACGTAATCTCAATGTTTCTTCCCGGACTCTACATATATTTCTGCAATGTTCATATTACTAGAGTGGGTAGCAATATGGAATAGATTTTGATACATTTTCACCGCAGGCTGTCCACGAGATCTCTTAAATTGTAAACTCACAGTAGTCTCTCACCCCCATAAAACTTCAAGAGGGGTGGAGGGGCGTGAAGTCTTACCTCCGAGTGGCGACCACCATTGACTCAAAAAGACGAATTTTCTGTGAACATTCGCTAGAATTGAAAAGCCAGACTATCTGGGAGGGATTTTAATATTTAATAGCATATCAATGCCACAAGCTTAAATGCCTGCACAAACATGCATATACCCATCCCCCCAGTCTTGGAAGAAAAAAGCACAGCGTTGTTGCCATGTTTCATAGATAGGGGTTTACTTCAATCATCCACCCCAAATGATAATCAGATGTGGTTCATTACCAAAGAAACTAGCAAGTGCATGTTCATTCAGGTTATAAAATACACGATTAATGCAATACATCCAGTCAGTCATTTATGCTTCAAGATATATAATTTTAGAAATAATATGGATGGGGGTTGCAGCCAGGAAAGGTGAGGCCGCCCAAGATGGAATGTGGCTGAAAACTGTGCCATTGGAGCCATTATTTTATGTCTAAATCTCCACCAGAATAGAAGTTGATGTACATTAACATTGACCATTTATACTTCCATAAATTTATTGTTCAAATTCATCTGGAGGCTCAACATTGCTGGAAGATTCGCCACCTCCTCTTCTTCTTGGTCTCAAACACAGGCTCTTCTGCATTTAGGCCACATAAAAATAAGAGGCCGTTGTTTTCGCAAGACAACATGATGCGTGGAAAAGTTAATGGTCTGACTAAACTAAAATAAATGTCCCGTGTTCCACACCAACCATTTGCTATCAACTATTTTAGAACTTCAGTCCAAGATAATAACAGCTAGAACAGATTTCAAAAAATGTTTACCTCCTAGTAGATATATTGAATTATAGTGTACCTCTGCCCAGAAGCTCAAACATATGACTGCACAAAGCACGAAATAAATTTTTTATTCCCATACCCTGTTGATCACTGTAAATAGTAAAAAGGTCCCAATACAAAAATAAAATAAAATAAATCATCCCTGTTCATAGAAACTCATATTAAGGGTGGGAAGGGAAAAAAGATATTCAAGCAAATTCAGCCAGTGCACAAAACAATGTATCAGAATGTTTGCTTTTATAGGTGTTACAGAAGGTTAGAGATATAGCGGCATTTACAAAACACCACCATTGATGGTCAAAATGCCGGTATATATTTACACCGGCAAAAACCGAAAACGCCGGGGTTGCGGCGTCGCGATATCTATTTCCCAGCATTTCCGTAACACGCCGGTATAGGATGCAACAAATGCTGGCGTTTACATAAACGCCACTGTAGTTTTTGCGTTGCCGGCATTTCTTACACACGCCGGTATATATAATATCTATGTCGGCACTTCATAAATGCTGACATATCCGACGGCTGTACTGGCGCTTTAGAAAACGCCGGGATATATAATATCTGTGACGATACTTTATAAATGCCGTTATATGTGGCTGTTATACTGGCGCTTAAAAAGCACCGGGATATATAGTGGCGCTTAAAAAACGCCACTAAAAAATACTTTGGTAGCTCACATCCTGGGCTTTTAGTTGCAGATTAACCGGATTACAATTGTTTTCTATTCCCGTTTCGTTACAATATTTAACCCACAAATGACTTGATTCATTAAACCAAATAAACAACAATTCAAAATATAATATCCATGCATTCATACAAAGTTTTATAGTTATGAAGTACAAAATATGAAACATTTTCTCCTTCAATTCTATGCTCCTTGGTCATCTTCTTCGTGGTGGCGACTTGCACATGAAGATTTTGTTTGTAAACCCAAGGAGATATCATTTCTTGAACCACCACCAAAATTCTGCAATTGAACACATATATAAGAATACATTTATATTATATACATTAACTTTGAAAACAAAAATAATAACACTCACCACTCCAGGAAGTAATTGCTCAATCATCTAGAGTCAGTCCAAAATTTGCTTTTGTTCTTCTGCCCTCTGTATTCTTTCTTCTTCCCTCTCTGATTCGAATTGCATAATTTTCTCTTGTAAAGTCTGAATAGTGTTTACATCATTTA
The DNA here is from genome assembly GCA_023512835.1 of Taxillus chinensis. Lineage (NCBI taxonomy): Eukaryota > Viridiplantae > Streptophyta > Magnoliopsida > Santalales > Loranthaceae > Taxillus > Taxillus chinensis. Next base: position 38,197,332 of record CM042084.1, read on the forward strand.
AATGTCGCTCCATTAATTTTAAATGTTTATATATTCCCTGTAGGCCCAAATCCAAGGCCACGAATTCGGCCATATCGTTCTTCTTTTGATATAACTTGACTGTATATATCACCTTGTTCATAGACAATTTGGCCCTGAACCCCTTGTGTTGGATTAACATCTTGTTGAAGTATTAATCGTTCCATTTCTTTCTACAAGCATATAAATCAATATTTAAATAAATTAAGAGATAATATGTTAACATAAAATCAAATATTTTCAATATTTCTTTATCAACTACTACTTACAATGTTTTTCGCAGCAATTTCGGTAACGGGTTCCCCATTTTTCCTCTTTCTACTTTGAATATATAAATCTGTTTTACTTTGTGCACAGCCATCTTTTTTTTCCTACAACAATTGACAGTCAACAAGTTAGTTATCAATTTATAATAGCAACATGCATATATAATGCACGTGAGATGAATACAATGTAATAGACAGCCTTTCTGGCTGTAGCAGACAACACACAAATGGAAAACAGAGAAACCAGCACATGGGAAGGACAGGCCTGTGCAAATTCTGTATTTGTCTCAGCCAAATTCATCAACTACTGCATGTTACTTTCCAACGGTTTTAATTACAAAAACATGTAACAGGTGTACACGGTTTTACCTTGTTCTTAACCTTAAAATGCACTAAAAATAGCTGAAAAAGAAGATTGAATAATATTATTTGAGCAGGCAGTGGACAAAGGGAATGACTTATGCATTGAAATATAGAAGTGCAGATCATGGTGGAGGCCGATAGTGTTTGCTGTTATGTTGGAGGAGGCCAATGGTGCTTGCTGTTTTAGCTGGTTGCCCAAGTAATTAAATCTGCATGTCCCTAAGGGGTGGTAGTTGTGTGTGTGCAGGTAAGCGTTACATGCAACACTGCTGCAGAGGCAGCCATGTTTTAAGTAATATATATTATATACGCCATTACAATTAATATATCTGTACAAAATAAATGGTTCAGACGATCCTTTACCACATAACTGGTTCTTATAACACAAACAATAAGCTTAAAAATAGCTGGCAGTAGATTAGAAATGTATCTGAAAAATAAGGTGAGGGTGCATATATTAAGAGAGTTGCAGATAAAATCAAGCATGCAATTAGAGAAATAAAATAAAGAGAAATTATTATTACTGCACAAGAGTTGGCCATAGAATGAAGCATTTGCAGCTTCTCTTACCTCTGTAATTTGTTCTTTGTTCAATGTTAGTGAAGTACCATTTAGTAATTTGTAACTCATGCTTTCTATTATTACTTAAGCAGTAAAATTAAACTATTGCCGATCCCTAGTCGTTGATTTTATTTACTCATGAAATAGTATTTTAGCCTAGAAGTTTACCTTGCTTATCCACTATATATGGCTTAGGTAAGATCACATTCAAATTCATCATACAAATAAATATTAAATATGAGATATCACATTCAAATTCAGCATGTAAACAGAACCAATTAGAGGCCAATTCCAATATTAAACCACTGCTTTAACTGAATTTACCCTGCTAGAAAGAAAGAAATCCCAACGAAATGAATCAACACAAAGCAGAGATCGAGTAAGATCAGCAAGAATCACCCCAACACAGTCCACCAGAAACTTTTATTTTTTCTGCACTATGTTTTCACCTGTGGTCTCCCACCCAATATCCAAAATAAGTACTTGTTTAATAGTATGATAATCCTAATCTCCCAGCATGTTTTAAACAAAAAAACTCACCTCAGCTCTAACATTCTCATTCAAAGTTTCAAACAAGTTGTGAAGGAGATGAAAACATAGCTTTCAATAATTGAATTACCAGTTCATGTGCTAGTCGTGCATATGTTTTTCCTCCTAGAGTGTGAACATCCTTTTGAAAACTCTGTGACAATTTATTTTTAGCACATTTGGCCTGCAAGAATATGAAATAAATATAAGGACACGTGAATAATGATGATAAATATGGAATATATAGGCATCAATATTAAAAACCAACATTTTATATATATGTCATGGTATATGAGTACCAATTTACTTCCAACATGAATAAATTAAATTAAAAAAACTCACACACTGAAAACCATTTAAGCATATAAGCCCAAAAACAACTTAACATGAACAATGTACACAAATGGCTAGTTTTTTAGTATACCTTTCCATCGGGGGACAATCAACAATCAATCAAGCATTTCATTTGTGTAGCATCAACAGAGCTCGGGATTCCAACAATCATTTGATCTTTGGTTTTGGAGACATCAAAGAATTTATCTTTTAATTCATTTCTAAAATCCCTCCACTTTCTTCCAAGGCAACTCAATGCATAACGACCCCAACGTTTTCGGACCATGTCATCGTCATTATAAAATTTCAAAATAAATTTAGACTAAAAAACATTCAATTAGTAAGTAATAATAACGTGTTAAAAAATTGTAACAACTTATTTTCTTAACCTAATAAAATGGAAAGTTTACCTCAATTGTCGTCAAACAATGCTTCTTATACTCTTGGTACTTTCGGCCAAGTCAAATAATTTAGTGGGCAATAATCTGATTTTCGAGCCATTGTACCAAGAAAGTGAGGAAAGACAGTACTATTATCTCCGACGATTTGAAAATTTTTATTAAACTCAATTGTAATGCGTTGCCCCTTGGGCAAGTTCCATATATTCCTTAAACGTGTTATCCCTCGCATTCGACGATGTCCGGATCCATCTACATGAGCAAAAAGGCAATAATAACAACAATGAAGTATAAATGAAATGAAATAGCCATATATATACCTGACAAGTGTGTGTGTGTATATGTAAATAAGCACTTTTTTGAAAATAAATAAATAATTACCAACAACATCTAGCATGGCTTCATGCCCAAGCTCATCATCAAAAGCTGCATCATTCCATTGATGACATTCCTCCCCACCATCATCACTGCCACTATCCTCATCCACATCATTTGCATCATAATCTACATCGTCTCCATCCTCGTCGGGATCCCACATGGTGGGATGGTAATCCATTGGGAGGGAGGATGTAGGATCTCTATTGTTTTCACGCATCGGCAGGGAGGTTAATGAGGTACCACGAAGGTTACCTTGTGTAGATGGCCGAATAGGTTGCTTCCCATATCGGTTTAATGAAACTGTCTTCAACTTTTTTGATGACATTTTTTCCTACCCTGAAATTCAAAGAAAATAAAAATACATACATCAATTTAAGTGACATAAGATAGTTACAGTAAAAACAAATGTGCATATTAATTAACATATATATATATAGCCAAATTCAACAAACAAAAATTATAAAATTTCTAATTCCAGCCTGCAACAGTGTGCTGCTCTGATAATCTACGGATTCTTTAACCGTTGGATTGGCTTGAAAGTTTGGGTACGTGTCCGTAGCTTATTGCTCTACAATCTAGACGGTTGGATCGTCGTTTTGAGATCCAAAAGAGAGCAGGTTTACAGAACTTCGGGACTGGCAGTGTTGGATGGTATTGCTCTCTTCAGGCCTGGCAGTGTTGAACTTCAATATTTATTACACTGCAGATTATTAATATCTTCACAACTGTTCAATCACCCATTACAAACGTTACATTTATAGATATAAAATTCAGACAAACTTAATACAAAACATAAAAGCCATCATTTTATCTCCACTACCAATAAGTACCTAAACAATTTACACAAATTATGTGTTGAATGGCCCTAACAAAATGTCCCTTGAATGGCCAAACCAACTCTTTCATGCATCACATCTCTTTGTATATCAAAGCACTCATTGTCTTGATAGTTGTCATTGTCATCATCGCTCTCTACTCCATGACCAACATCAAAGACATCTCTTGGCTTTATATTGACAACAATGACCCAATCTCCTTGTCTTTGATCTTTCACATAGAATGTTGGAATTGCTTGGGTGGACAACACATAAGGTTCATCATACAAACGAGAACCTGTATGCATCAAATGTGAAAAATTTACTAACTCAAACCCAAATATATCCTTTTTGTAGCCTCTAGTAGAGTTAACATTTGCCCAATCACATTTGAATAAAATGTCTCACATCCTCGGTGTAGTATAACTCAATAATATCTACTAAAACTCCATAATATGTTGAACCTCCCTGAACATCAACTCGGACTCCACAATTCTGTGTTTTTTTGTATTCTTCATAAGCCTTTGTTCGAAACTTGAAACCATTTACTACATAAGTCTTCATTCTTCCTACTTCTGTGTTTGGCCCATGAGCTAGAACTTTTACATTGTCGCTCAAATTCTGATCTTTGCCATTTCCAATAAGAACCTACAACCAAGGAAGGCATATATAAAACTACATTGCCACTATAAAAATATTAGTAAATTAAATAAGTAATGGTATGACAAAAACTACTTACATATTCACGAAACCAATCACAAAATGTCTCCATATGGAGTTTCTGTATTTGGGAATCACTTAATCGTCTATGCCGATTTTTCCTTTTCAAGAAATCTTTATGTATCCTGGTAATATGATTAACCCATTAGTAATGTTTAAAAATATATTGGATTCAAAATGAACATAGTTCAGAAAGCATACTCCAACATTGGGCTAACTTCGTCATTGTTAAACAACACATAACGATGTGCTTGCATAAGAGAAATGGGATCAAGAGTGATGTTTATAACTGACCCCTTTGCATCATCTATATTTCGTGTAGGGCAAGTAAAAACAGTCTCAACGGAGTCCAAATAGCGTGAACAAAATGTGAGACTTTCTTCTGCTATGTAACCCTCCGCAATTGAGCCTTCAGGATAAGCTTTGTTACGAACATATGATTTCAGACGAAAAAGGTACCTATAATATACCAAATATGACAGTGTTATATGAACACCAAACACTAGATCATAAAAGTTAAAGACTTTTAATTGAATATTACCTTTCTATAGGATACATCCACCGATAATGTACTGGTCCACAAATCTTAGCCTCCGTAGCCAAGTGAATAACAAGGTGCATCATTATGGTGAAAAATGATGGAGGAAATATTTGTTCTAATTTGCACAAAGTCTCAGCAATTTGAGTTTCAAATTGCTCAACTTCTTCTCTCACAAGAACCTTAGAACATATACCTCTAAAATAACCACATATTTCAATCAATAGAGATATCACATCATTTGGCAAAGAACCTCTTAATGCTATTGGAAGCAATTGTTGCATCAACACATGCGTGTCATGACTTTTCAAACCAACTATTTTACGCTGCTTCAGTTTGACAGCGCGAGAAATATTCGAGGCATATCCATATGGCACTTTCACATGTTTTAATACTGCCAACATACTACTTTTCTCATTTGCACTCATTGTAAAACAAGCAGGTGGAATATACATTCTGTTTTCACGCTGAATAGGATGAAGTTCACTCCTTATGCCCATCGCTTGAAGGTCTAGGCGTGCTTTCAAGTTATCCTTTGAGTTCTCAAGATTGAGCAATGTACCTATTATATTGTTCGCCACATTATGCTCTGTATGCATAAAGTCAATTTGATGTCAAAATTTATGGTACCTCCAATATGGTAAGTTGAAAAAAATACTTCTTTTTTTCCACAGATACAAAGGAGTACCTTCAGTTTGGGTTAACACATCATCCCCAGACAAAATCATAGGTGCTAAACCAAATTCTTCAGTGCCATCAAATGAATCTTTATCTTTTCGAAATACATGATCAACATTCAAAAACCGCCTATGACCCATGTAACAATATTTCCCACCATTTTGAAGTCGATAATAATTTGTGCCATGATTGCAAGAAGGGCATGCAAGGGCACATTTGGTATTCCAACCTGACAAATCACCATATGCAGGAAAATCATTAATTGTCCACATCAATGGTGCATGCAATTGAAACTCTTTTCTAGTAGAAGCGTCATAGGTAGGTACCCCAATGTCCCACATTTCCTTTAACTCCTTCACTAACAGTTGTAAAAATACATCTATTTTTGATGTAGGAGAGCTTGGACCAGGAATAAAGAGGGACAATATCATTGACAACCGCTTCATACATATCTAAGGAGGGAGATTATATGGAACAAGTATTACTAGCCAAATACTATAACTGCTGCTCATATTTCGAAAAGGGTTAAAGCCATCACAAGATAACCCAAGTCTGATATTCCGAGGATTAGAAGAAAAATCTTTAAATCGGTTATCAAATTCTTTCCATGCAGGTGAATCTGCTGGATGCCTTAGAATGCCATCGTCGGTCCGCTCTTCAGCATGTCATACCATTTGAGAGGCTGTTTTTGAAGACATGAATAGTCTTTGTAATCATTTCTTTAAAGGAAACCATCGCAATATCTTTGCTGCTATTTTTTTTTCTTCACATTGTCCTCTTGAATCCACCTAGATGCACCACAAGTTGAGCAAATATCATCATTAGCCTTCTCTTCCCAGAATAACATGCAATTATTTGGGCAAGCATGAATTTTTTCATAGCCAAGACCTAAGTCCTTGATAATAGTTTTTCCTTGATGGCAATCTTTAGGCAATTGAGCATCCTCCGGAAGTAAATGCTTGAGAAAATTTAATAACTGATCCATTGAATTATTGCTCCATCCATTTAAGCATTTCAAATGATTCAAACGAACAACTGTTTCTAGTTTGCTTAGTTTGCATCCTTCATACAAAGGTTGTTGCAAATCTCTCACCATCCTCAAAAAGTTATTGTTATCTTCATTTGAATCTTGCATTGGTTGTTCAGTTTCACCAGCTCTATCCATTTGGTACACTTCATGTAGCATTAAATCCAAACCACCTTGATCCATATAATGATCATAGGTATTTTGATTTTCCTCAGCACTCACTTCATAAAATGATTCACCATGATGATACCAATGGTCATAACTTGGACTGAAACTATATAGCATCACGTGATCAAGAACTTCTGGTGTACTTAGAACATATGAGTTTACGCAATTTACACAAGGGCAAGCTAGCATCCCATTGACACGTGCATGTTTTGAAGCAAATTCTATAAAGTTGTACACTCCTTGGCGATATTCAATACTTAATCTTGGTTTTTGAATCCAACTCTTATCCATAGTTCTTCCTCCTGTTCCCAAATGACATTAGAATAACTAATGACACAAATCGATGACATTAATATAAGTGTATTGATCACAAAATCATGCTAAAGACAATAATCATCCAATACTTAGAAAACCGTATTAAATTTATGGTTAAGGTACAATTCAATATTGAACCTTGAAGATAAAATAGCTTGATCATGACTTTTAGGATGTTGTGCACATGAAAATGTGATCAAACTACACAACCAATTCAAAACTAATAATTAAGATCTTTGTTCAAAAAACCAAACACTGTATGAGTTTATTAACATTTGAAATATATTAAATTGAATAACCAAACACAAAACACCATATTAATAATAGTTAACGTATGTTACTGATACATTTATATATAGATTATTTTTCTTTAGCCCAACACATTATCAAGTATTGTAATGTTTTTCATACTCACATAGAAACCAACAAGGTTATCCATCGTGCGACACATAAGGCTAACACCGTCATAACAACATTAGTAACAATAGTAGTATTATAGTAATTTGCATGGGTGCTAATAAATCTGCAAACTCGTCAATTAGTATCAACATTTCAATTAATATTTAATTAATTGCTATAAGACAAGCATTTTCTTTCTTTTATTTTAAATTAGGCAAAAGACATCCAATTCTAAACACTCTTTGAGTTTCTATGCATGTATTTTATGCATGATGTCATTTAATTGTACTGTGATATTTATGCACTTATTAGCCTGTCATAAAGCTAGTTTCTAATAACATATGCATATAGTATATAAAAATTATAAAACCTTCACCGTCACTAAAATATGGTGTTTATTTTTACATTCATAGGTTGGTGACAGACATTCCAGCCACAACTGGCATAAATTTTGGTGATATGAGGAATTGATCAAAAGTTCTAAATTTACAAGTAAAAAGTAAAAATTAGAATATCAAATGGGAATGAAAATTGAAGAAAATAAATGAATTTATATGGATTTTTAATGCTAACACATAACATTTTCCTATAAAGAAATGCTTACCATTTCAAAGAGTATGGCATGAGGGCTTAAAACAAAGTAATAATGTGTGCTACAAAAAAAATATTTTTCAAAACCAAGGCAACAAACACTAAAATCTTCTATTTCAGAGACATGCAGGAACATTGGAAACTTCTTCATTATTTATATATTCTATTTCATTATGTTGTGAACGTATGACCCCTCTGTTCACACACACACACACACACACACACACACACACACATATATATATATAACACAACCTTTTTCTCACAAATATTGATTATAATCGGTCATCATTTTGTTCACCATTTTTGAATAATACTGACCCCTCTGTTCACCATTTTTGTTAAGTACAATTAGCAAACACAGTATTCATTTTGTTTTTGACAAGTTCTAAATTTAACAAACCCACTAGGACACGAGCAGCCTATATTTTTAAGATATAAATTTTCGCAGGAACAGAGAGAGAGAGAGCGACTGTAATATGTAAACACACCCTATCAACAACAAATCAACTTATCATAAAAAAAAAACGTAAACGATATCACCACAAATGTATTAACAAAAACACCCCCTCATGATATCACCAAAAAAAGTGAAAACACAGAGGAGAAAGAAATCAAACACCACCATAGATAAATTCAGTACCTCAAAATAAATTGCAGCAGAAACGGTTAGATCGGAGGAGAAAGATCAAGACACAAACAGATCAGAGGAGGAAGATCAACACACGAGCAGATTGGAGGAGGAAAATCAACACACGAGCAGATCGGAGGAGGAAGAAGATGAAAACACCACTGATGGGCAGTCGACAGCGCCGAGACCTAGGGCGAGTTTGAGACTGAAGGCTGTCCAGCGTTTTTTTTTCTTTTCGTGATATGCTAATCGATCGAGAGAGATAATATTAAAGAGATATTTATTTTTTAATACTAGAAGCAATGACGGCGTTTAATATACACGCTCGTCACTGGTTAACTTGTGGGGGCGTTTTTTGCACCGCCGACTTAGATAGGAAGCTATGCCGGCGTTCGTTTACTTAAACGCCACCATTGATATTGTTTCGTGGCGTTACTTGAAAACGCCGCCATACCTATTCTTTGCCGGCGCATTTATAAAACGCTACCCCTAAAAACGCCGGCATATAATAATTTTTCTGTAGTGTTAGAGGTGTATCAAGCTTTCACACAATACACAACTTACACGTGGAGTGTATCCACTATGGAAAGATGAATCAATTTTGGATAATAAATGTGGCAACAAGAATGACATGAGTTTTGACTTCCTAGCTGTTAGGCTGTCAGGCCAAAATGCATATCAAGCCCTAACACGGTCAACACAGCAACAAAAATCAACGTTCAGAGAGTACAAGCCCTTACAAAATGCGACTTATTCACACAAGAGAATACGGACAGTGGCACAAAGAAAAACCAGTTTCAACCATTGTTAAAGAAAAAAAAAAGATAGAACTACCTCTTTTTGACTTCTCAACATTTGGGATAATCTCAATGTAGCACGTGTCCTTGAAAGATGTTATAACAAATATTTTAATACCATACTGCAAGAACAACTGACACGCATTAGACAACAAGTCGTACTGTAGTCATACTAAACGAGTTCAGAAGAAATATTTTTTAATAGTTGAAAGGCCTAATGATGCAGCAAATATGAGTTTCTGGAAATTGTCCTGTAGTCCCAAAACTATAATCACTACAGTACACTTATATGTGAGCACTGATGTGTGGAAATATGTCTTGTAGAAGACTGATGACTTGAAGCTTAAAATCTGTAAAATCAATACCTGTTTAGAATTAAATGTACTATTTGCAAATTGTATCAGCATAAGACCAGAATTTGCAAGAAAGATCTACTGTATTGAAAAGGTCACAGCAGCTGGTTTCATCAGCAAACGGTGGTGTATGGTAGACACTGATTGCCTAACAAGGGTTAAAATGTCAAAAAAATAAATCAATACTTTCCAAATTATCTTCTTCAATAAATTACAATAGTCCTACTTCTAGGACACTAGATGTAGGACTTAAAACAAAGACTTAATGCAACCAGCTGTCCCTGAGCTATACCCTAAAGTGCAATGTTTCCCCTCAACTTGTCAAATTGAGAAACTTGGAACTTCTTAACTGGATCCTCAAAAGAGAGATGCTTGAGAGAGAGACGGTCATATAGGACAGGCGAAGAAAAAGGAGGCAGGAGAGATGAAGAAGGTGGACCAAGAAGGGAGGAAGCTGGCTGAAATGCCTAAGTACCCAACCTCATCGAGTATATCCAACACATACTTTCGTTGCGACAAAGAGATAGATGAACCAGAATAGGCCACTTCTATCCCCAAGAAATAGCGCAAATGACCAAGATCCTTGGTGCAAAACTCAGTCTGGAGAAAATGTTTCAAACGTTGAATGCCGTCCTTGTCACTTCCCGTAACAATAATATCATCAACATATACAACCAAGAGAACACAACCGGCAGCAGAAGAGGAGCTAAACACAGAATGATCAACCTCACATTGCCGAAGACCGAAGCCAACAAGAGCTGTACTGAATCAGCCAAACCAGGCCCGTGGAGACTGTTTCAACCCATAAAGAGCCTTTTGAAGACGACAAACCAGATTCTCCCCCTGAGCAACAAAACCAGGCGATTGCTCCATATAAACCTCCTCAGCAAGGTCACCGTGGAGAAAGTCATTTTTAACATCGAGTTGATGAAGAGTCCAGCCATAATGAACAGCTAAAGAGAGAAACACTCGAACAGACGGAATCTTGGCTACCGGAGAAAAAGTATCATCATAGTCAACACCATAAACTTGAGTGTAGCCCTTAGCCACCAAACGAGCCTTCAAGCGTTCAAGTGAACCATCTGGATGAACTTTCATAGTAAAAACCCAACGGCACCTAACAACATGTTTATCAACGGGTAATGGAGTGAGATCCCATGTGGCATTAGTACGAAGAGCCTGCATCTCATCGTTCATGGCTTGGCGCCACCCAAGATGAGCAAGAGCTTCGGCAACACTGCGAGGCACAACCAAAGACGAAATAGAGAAAACAAAAGCAGAGAAACAAGGAGATAACTTGGAGGTAGAGACAAAGTGAGACATAGGATACTGAGAGCGGACAAGACCAATATAAGAAACAAAATGGTCAAGAGGACGACCAACACAAGAACGAGTACCTTTACGTTGAGCAATAGGGAGATCATGGGCCATAATCGGCTCAGAAGACGAGACGTCAATTGATGTGGGGGGAACTGCAGGAGCTGGAGTTCGGCGATGATATGTGTGGCCAGTGAAGCGGTCAACAGGTGAGAGACACGAATCAAGCGAAGCCGACAAAGGGGAGGAGTCCATTGGAGGAACGGGAAACGGAATAACCGGAGGAGCAGGTTGAGTGTGTGAGAAAGAAGCATAATAGGATTTATCTTCATGAAAGGTGACATCAGCGGAGACATAGATGCGACTAGTCAATGGGTTATAACACCGATATCCTTTCTGAGTACGAGAATAGCCGATGAAAACACACTTGACAGAGCGGGGATCCAACTTATCACGACCAGGAACCAAAGCACTGCACAAAACAAACACAACCAAAAACACGAAGAGGAAGAGAGAAAAGAGGAACACCGGGATAAAAAATGGAGCAAGGAACCCGTCCACGTAGGACAGACGAGAGAATACGGTTAATCAAATAACAAGCTGTAAGAACCGCATAACCCCAGAAAGATTTAGGAAGTTGCATATTGTCACGACCCGAGCAGCGTGGTGCTGGCGGGACGTTTCTCAGTGGCACGATTCAGGAATGTATTCGTGCTACATAAAAGAGAGGGGTTGGTTGAAAGCGTAGATGGTCTTGCGGAAGGTTTCAGGCAGTTCGTGGAGGAAAATGGATGGAACCCCTTCGGAGTTCAGACGTGCCGACCCGGTTGAATGCGAAGAGCACGCCGCTAGTCGAGGACTTGACGTTGAAGAAGGAATTTGGCCATCCTTACACAAACTGGTCGGGAACTGGAGCCGTTCTCTTGATGAGCCCAGTGGCAGGGCGAAACCAGTCTACGTGCGCTTCAACCCTCAAAGGCTAAACTTAGCGGATCGTGGATAGAGAAGCTAAGTGCCGCAATGGGTTGAGAGGCGCAGGAAACCTGACCCCGTGACAAGTGGTATCAGAGCCGAACCGGTCCGTATCCTGAAGACTCGCCGAGCACTCTCGCGAGTAGCGTGATCCCAAGGTGGGAGCTCACAGAGGTGAGTCGACCGATAGTGTCTTGCACGCCTCGCGTCCATAGAGTTGGAGTATCCTAAAGTGTGATACAGAGTTGGGCAAGGGAGTACGAAGGAGCGCATCGGAGCGATCTTGGAAGCCTCCTATCCTTTGGACATTGGGCGAGTGGGCGAGCATCTTGGTAAAGGTGTTGCAACCTGCGGGGAAGCGATGTCCAACCTGTTGACATTGGGCGAGTGGGAGGGCGTCGAGGTAACGATGCCATCGCCTGTGGGGAAGCGATGTCGACAACGAGGACGTTGCGAGGATTGGGTGGAGGAGAATGTCACGACCCGAGCAGCGTGGTGCTGGCGGGACGTTTCTCAGTGGCACGATTCAGGAATGTATTCGTGTTACGTAAAAGAGAGGGGTTGGTTGAAAGCGTAGATGGTGCGCAGTGGAAGGCTCCAGGCAGTTCGTGGAGGAAAACGGATGGAACCCCTTCGGAGTTCAGACGTGCCGACCCGGTTGAATGCGGGGAGCACGCCGTTAGTCGATGACTTGACGTTGAAGAAGGGATTTAGCCATCCTTACACAAACTGGTCGGGAACTGGAGCCGTTCTCCTGATGAGCCCAGTGGTAGGGCGAAACCAGTCTACGTGCGCTTCAACCCTCAAAGGCTAAACTTAGCGGACCGTGGATAGAGAAGCTAAGTGCCGCAATGGGTTGAGAGGCGCAGGAAACCTGACCCCATGACAATATGTACAATCAAATATCGGGCAACATCAAGTAAATGGCGATTCTTCCATTCAGCAACTCCATTTTGTTGAGGGGTATAGGAACAAGAAGTTTGATGCACAATACCATGGGAGACAAGAAAGGGTTGAAACCCAGAGGAGGTACTCAGATATTCTTTGGCATTATCAGATCGCAAGTATTTAATAGAGACCTGAAAATGATTTTGAATTTCATAATAGAATTGCTGAAAACAGGAAAAAACTTCAGTTCGATTTTTCATTAAATATATCCAAGTCATGCGAGAATAATCATCCACGAATGTGACAAAATACTTAAAACCAGAAGAAGTTGATATAGGAAAAGGACCCCATACATCAGAGTGAACTAATTCAAAGGGTTTCGTGACCCGATTTATTTGACGGGAAGGAAAAGAGACACGATGATGTTTACCTAACTCACAAGTTTCACACGGAAAAAACTTAACAGAAGCAGCAGAGGGTGAAATAGATTGAAGCTTACTAAGAGAAGGATGTCCTAAGCGACAGTGCAACCGAAAATGATCAGAGGAACAATGGGCAACCGTAGTTGCAACTAAAGGAATAGTGTGATCGAAGTAATAAAGACCATTAGCCTCAGTTCCCCCACCAATCATCCGTCCAGTCTTCAGATCCTGAAAAATACAGCCAGAAGATGAAAAGGTTATAGAACAATTGAGGGCTTTAGTTAAAGAACTAACGGATAATAAGTTGTATGGTGAATGAGGTAAATTCAGCATGTTTGGAAGGGAAAGAGATGAGCTCAAGTGCGCAGTCCCCGTTCCAGTGATAGAGGTTTGAAAACCATCAGCAAAGATAACGGGATGAGATGAGGTGGTAGCCATAGATTTAAAAGAGGATAAGAGTTTAGAATTACCAGTCATGTGATGAGTGGCTCCAGGGTCTAGAACCTAGGTATCGGGTTTGGAAGTAAGCAAACAATAAGGACTACCTGATGGTTGAAGTGCTAACGTAGCAGTATGTGCTGAAGTTATAGCCATCCGGGCAGAACCAATCAGGAACTCATAATCAGCACGGAATAAAGTAACTAATTCAAGAGAATCAGTAATGCCAGCATATTCTGTGTGTGCCATCAGAATACAATACAGAAAAAACAGTCAACCCGTTACAACGGACTAAGGCAGGAATATGAATCCAGCAATCACCACTTCACTCACCGATTCATAACTAACCAACCAGTCACAAATTCATAATCATATATCAACAATAACTGTCTCAGGGAGAGCAACAAATATCAACCAATCACAATCACAGGAAGGCCGTGTATATATATGTATGAAATGGGTGAATAAACAAGTCACGGAAGCAATTTTAAACCAAACCACCACAATATAGACACAGGCTCAGGATACGACAGTATAGGCACAGGCTTGACGGGATACGAATAAAATAGCAGTCGTTAAGAGGAAGAAACCCGGAGAACCTGATCATGTTTCTCTTCAGTGCAAGAGGGCCTCCCATCCTGAAGAAACCAGTGTCATCAGCAGTGTGAGTGTGCTACCGTCGCAAACATCACCTGGCACAACCGACTGGAAGGCCGATCCTTGCCAGAGGCAGAGAGACACTCGTGCGTTGCAGATCGAAAGCAAGGCACCAATCATCCGTCGATCGTCCGTCTGTCGTCGCGCCGTCAAGGGCGTCTGTCATCGGGTCATCAAGGGCGTCTGTCGTCGCGTTGTCAAGGCCGCTTGTTGCCGCGTCGTCAAGCGTCAAGCGTCGTTTGTCGTCGCGTCATCAAGGCCGCCTGTCGCCGCGTCGTCAAGCGTCGCATCCGTCGCGTCGCGTCCGTCTGTCATCGCCAGTCGAGGTTGTCGTTTGTTATCCATCGTCAAGGCCGTCGCGTCGCGTCCGTCTGTTTGTCGCAGGGGAGCGTCAGTGAGATTATCGCAACACTGACGTCGTTGCCGGGATCCGTCGTTGTGGATCGTTGACGGGAGACGTTGCGTCGCACAGCGTGATTGGTAACACCCGTTGTTACTCACGCGGCTCTGATACCATGTTGAGAGAGCAAAGCAAATATTTTTCTTATTATACATAATTCTCTCAACCCTTACATATAGCATCTCATACTCCAAATATGGTAACCCCTTAATGTGTACGTTACAACACCTACCAAAGAGTCATAAGTAGCACGTGATAGTGTAACCTGACCAACAGAAGAAGGTGTGGACTCTGTAGCAACCTTCAAAGCAGGAGTTGACTTATTAACCCCAACATATGCTATATGTGCTGGGTGAAGCTCCAGATGAAGAATATAACAATAAGACTCTGTATGGCCAGCTTTCTTACGATGTGTACAAAAACGTTGTGTTTGGCCACAAGGTGAAACATAAGCACCACGGGGGACTTCGCCCATATCACGACCGCCACAGCCTCCACGACCTCGTGTACCACGGCCCTGACCACGTTGGATCTCAAGAACATGTGTCACCAGAGTAGACGACTCAGAGAAAACTGAAGTAGTGAGTGAAGGCTTCGTTTCAGCAGTGTAGTGGAGAATATGGGAAAAAAACCTCATCAATAAAAGGAAAGAACCGTTCACAGATAACTTGACGCTGAAGATATGAATGGGAAGGTCTCAAACCTTTAAGGAATAATATAACAAACATATCTTCCTGTTGCTTTGTTAGCACATCGCCCTCCATAGTGGGCGGTAAGAAGGTGTCAAGCCGCTGTTGAAGAGAAGTAAACATGAAGTAGAATTCTAGTAGACATTTATCCCCAAGCTGTAGATCAAACAATTCCCCCCATGTGTCACAGACACGTTGAAGATTATCTTTGCCAGCGTACATTAATGCACATTTATCCCAAATACTTTTGGCAAATTTACACGGCATAAACTGAGGAACCAGTCAAGGTTCCATGCTATTCCATAATTGAGTAGGATGAACCTATGTCTCATATAACACCATCATTAGGATGAATCCAATCATCAATAGGTTAGCAAATATAAGTGTCAAGGGAAAAAATTGAAATACACAGCATTCTACCAACCATACTAGACATGATAAACTCCACTAATTTCAGTTGAAACATATTTATGATTATAATGATATAATCTCTAAAGCAAAATCAAAATATTGAAAATACATAACTAAACTAACACAATAACACCAACTGACAAACACGATGCAACACAGCATCTTTTCCTTTCAAGTAAATTTAAAATCAAGTTGGAATTTGGGAAGGGTAGACTTACTGGTGGAGTCCAATCACTGCTAAAGAGGGAGAGTGCGAGTGGTGGGAGACAGAGATAGACAACGAGCAATTTGAGAGGGAGAGATTGTCGGTCACAGAACATGACACCATAGTAGTTGTTAAGACTTGAGAGATGATTTGTGAAGGACAGATTCTGCTCAGCATCAAAGAAATCAATCACAACTCGAGCAAACTCGAGCAGCAGGAGAGGGCAAGAGATGATCATCCTTGTTGATTTTTACAGATGATTGTGCTGCTAGATTGTGCGGTAAAACCCTAGCTTGCAACGAAACACAAGAGATGGGACGACAAAGGCAATGCACGAAAGGTAAAAAGGGAAAACAAGGCACAAAATGACATGAGGCCCTCTAAACCATTGATGAGTCAGTCGTGCATCACATATCAAAGAAAGAAGAAGTTAATTCATTAAGCATTATTTTATTTCTTTTCGTAGTATCAATATCTAATCCGTTAAGTCTGAGTTTGTTCCTTCATTTTAGGGCCACTACTTCCATTAGCTAGGTAGTGTAGTGGGAAGTAGTAAGGAATAATGGTTAAGTGGTTTTCTAGCTTACTTATTGACATGTAAAGTGATTTGTAGAGACATCTTTTTCTCAATTAAATGTATAAGTTTGTACAAGAGTTTTTGCAATCTTTCCTCTTGCTAGATTCTAGTCAGAGAGGTTCTTATCATTTTGGTATCAGTCTTTCCTTCGGAATGATGAAAACACACTTCTACTACCAATCCTTCCATCTAACAGTCAGAACAATCTAATTCCCCTCTTAGAGCATTAGTAATGGACTAGCTAAAAGTTTCAATAACTTTATCTACAAAGAACGATATTGGCCACAAATTTTATTCGAAATTTATATATTAGCTACAAACTTTATAAAAATTTCAAACTTCGAGACACTAACTAGTCAAATTTAGCTAAATTTGAATAGTTGATACCTCAAAATTTAGAATTTTAACAAAATTTATAGCCAAAATATATATTTCAAGTATAATTTGTGGTTAATATTATTCCATGTAAATAAATTTATCAAAACTTTTAACTAGCTCACTACCAATGCTTTTAATCCCAACCAAACCAATACCATCCCATCAAACACAACCCCTGATTTGGTCCATCAAATATCATCTATTGCCTCATGCTTATAAATTTTACATGGATTGGCCATCAAAGTTGCTTCTTTGGAAGTGAAGTCCCATACTATCACTCGTCACGCATCTCCTGATGGGGTACATGAAAGTTTGTAGAGGGGCGAGACTAGAAACCGCCATTTGCCTCCTAACAGCCATAACCACCAACTTTGGTGGGATGATTCCGAAGGCAACATTGGCTACAATCAGCAGCAACATTGAAGGCCATGAGGAAAAATTTTGTTCCCTACATTTGAAGGGGGCGATTTTGGATTAGTTGTCCTCACACTATTAAAATAATTTTATAGTAGGATAAATTAGGATCAATTCCACAAATATGTTTGAACTTATTATGACATGTACCAAAATTTATACCTCGATTTTGTCTAGGAAACTAATTTTTGTTTTGGTTTAAATAAAATAAAACAAAGTAATAAAAACGTAAACTAAAGATAAATTGGAAAGATTGGAGATATAATTATGGATAAAGATGTCTTAGGATTGATTTCACTCTTATCCACCCTTAGTTTACTTGCTAATATTTATTAATCCCTCTTTCATCCCAATTACCCTTTTCTCGTTATAAAAGATTTGAGAGATTAAATTAATAATCTAAAGTTAGTTGACCTTCCTCACTATCTATCAACTATTATGTTTTACTTCAGTTCCACCCTTTAAGGCTAAAATCTCTCAAACATTAACTTTTCTATTGAAAACATTAAGCATACAAGTAAAACAAACACATCAATTTAATCTCATAAACCATTGTTCATGCGCATGGACAATCATATATAGTTTGACTATTTATCATCTCTAAAGGTTCAAATAAAAATAACACAACACACAAAACAGGTTTATTCAATCCAAATAACACAACACACAAAACAGGTCTATTCAATCCAATTAAGCAAGACAAAGTTCAAAATATATATTACAACAAACCCTATAATAAATTGAATTTATGTTACAACATAACATAAAATCCTAAGTTGGCCAATTTGTAGCGTTCGATTGGGATGACAACTAGTTGGGTCGGGCTCAGGTACTACTCGACCTGAACCCAACCCAAAAATGTAAAGTTAGGAGCCGACCCGATAGTTTGGACAGTTCGGAATAGGTTAGGTAGCCATTTTTTTACCTTATATTCCTTTAAAAACTCGAGGCCCCGACCTAGGCCAGACTCAATGGCTTGTGAGGTCGGGACAAATCGATTTTGCCATTCCTAGCATTCGATGCCTCGATCCAAACTTGCTCCTCTTATCAATTAAATACGGCCATCCAAGCTCTCCTTTAGTGTGGAGCCTCTATAAAAGTATTTCTCTCAAGCCCAAGCTCCTTCTCCGCTTTGGTTTGTCTCTCCCAAAGTATCTCCTCTATTTAAAACAAAGATATCCTACCTATTTTCTGCATCAAAATATCCATTTCCATACCTTGAATCTCACCCACATACCTCTTTTTTACTAAAATATTACAATTTGCAAATTCTCGGAGATATGGCCAATACCCTAGTCGGTAAGGTATGGGTAGTGGATGGCAACGTATCATGGTAGATAGGGCATGGGCCGTGGACAATTGATCATTCAGCGTGAGAATCAAAACTGTGTCGTCTCTCTGCATCATATGTACAAAAATTGTCGCTTAATTGTCCTTCGAGATATGGCTTACCTTGAGATGAGTGTTAGTTCGAGTTGTAATTTCTCATCTCAAAATCCTTTGAGATATGCACTAGAAGAGTGACTTGTTGATTACTTTGAGACAAATACTTCAAGATATAAGCCTCAACTCAAAGTAATTGAGCGATGTGTTGGGACTCGTCTTCGACTCCTAGATTACTTTGGGATGTAAAGACACTTGAAGATTTGATGCTCATTTTGAACTTAACTCCTTTGTGTTGAATTACTTCGAGATTAGAGCTAGTTCAAGATATCGAACCTCTTCTCAAAGTCTTTCAGAGA
Source organism: Taxillus chinensis (assembly GCA_023512835.1). NCBI lineage: Eukaryota > Viridiplantae > Streptophyta > Magnoliopsida > Santalales > Loranthaceae > Taxillus > Taxillus chinensis. The sequence goes on from CM042084.1 coordinate 38,216,719, forward strand.
TGCGCTTCATGGATTACTTCAAGATATAAGGGCCTTCGACACATCGAAATCTCACCTTGAACTTCTTCAATACAGGTGTTGGAGCTTCGTCTTTGATTCTTCCTCTTCGAGTTACTAAACGTTTGCTTTTACTTAGAGATATCGAAGTGCCCTTATTCTCAAATCAAAGTAATCCAATCTTGAACACGTTTTGGATTTAGGTCTTAAATTCAAACCAAACATTAACACATAACCAAATTTCATTCTTTTTGTCTTGTTTAGCTCCTGAGTGCTTTCAGCTCGCACCTACCTTGCTTGCACTCATGCAAATATCTGCCAACAATACAGAAATACTCCAAAAAACACTTGTTATCATGTTAATGCAAGAATATAACCAAATAAGGTGATAAATAATATTATTCCAAATCAAAAAACCCTAAATTACCTAGTTAATAGAGGTATATTTCACTGTTATCAACAATCCACGCAGGTAGTTTCTCTAAGCAAAAAAATATTTCTAATATTTCGATGTTCCTTATGACATTTGGAGGGTGATGGGATTGATCTTTATGCATGGGTCACCGGTGAACATGAAATCCTAATATGGGATGACCTAGTGCAAATATTTTATGAGAGCTATGGGCTGCCAGAGTTCCAAAATCCTAGAAAATTTCTTTACTCCATCACCATTGACAACAAGAATATTATACTTTGCAATCAAATTTTCCCTGAAGTAGCCATCCATATGCTGGGCCTCATCCTCAAACAGGATTTCTTTCCTTTTAATCACGGAAAATTTGGTTTTGGGGATTTCGTGGCTGCTTTCATTAGGGACAATGGAAGCTAACGGGAAAGCATTGCTTTTGCATTTCGACTAACAAGGGAGGCAAGTCAAATTTTGTGGGGTTCAACACTCGGTAGGAGATTCTTCTTTTGCTTCCTTACAATTGTTGTTCTCGTCGATTCAGGCCCTCCAACACAATGCATGTCCTACTATTTGACATGTCCTCCAGGAATTTCATTCTATCTTCCAGTTGCCTAAATCTCTTCCCCCACCTAGGTCCTAAAACCATTCCATCCCTCTCCCAAAGTCCAAGCCTGTCAACCTGTGACCCTATCGCTATCCTTATCAACAAAAAAATGAAATGGAGATGCAGACTATGAAATTGCAGCAAGATGGTTTCATCGAACCAAGTACCAGCCCCTTTACTAGTCCAATGTTGCTGGAAAAAAACAGACAACTCCTGGAGAATGGGCGTGGATTACCGCCCACTCAATGGTCTTACTGTACCAGACAAGTACCCCATTCTGATAGTGGAAAAATTGTTGAATGAGTTGCATGGAACCACAATTTTTTCTAAAATTGATCTCAGGTCTAGTTATCACCAAAATAAGGGTGCACCTTAATGACATCAACAAGACACCCTTTTGTACACACTCCTACCATTATGAGCTCTTGGTAATGTGCTTTGGGCTTACTAATGCTCTATCCACCTTTCAAGCAATAATGAATGATCTCCTACGGCCCTATCTTTGTAAATTTATTGTCGTTTTCTTTGACAACATACTAGTGTACAACCCTAATGATAAGCTACATGTAGAGCATCTCTCACAGAGCTTGCAGCTCCTTCAAGCTAATCACTTCTACACTAAGCCATCCAAGTGCACCTTTAGTCAACCGAAGATATTGTAGACCTATGAGCCAAGTTTCAGTAAAAATTTACGACAAAGGAACCCACTGTTGAGTTTGGGCACCAGGGGCAACAAGGTCTAAGGCTCCTATCTCGGGGACAGATCTGGCAACTCATATTTTGATCCAACTTCAGGGTGCCATGTAGGGCACCATGAGAGAGGTGGCCATGGAGATCATGCAAGAGGTGAGGATGCAGCATTAGCCTCCACAACTACAACATGACCAGCAACAACAGAAGGCCGTGACAAAGTCGGCACGAAGAGATTTGGACTGGGCCAACCAGTTTAGGAAATATGGACCTAGAACTTTCAAGGATGGCACGAGACCAAGGACAGTAGAGGACTGAATCAGATGTACTGAGGATATCTATAAGATAATTCAGGTTCCTAATAAGGTCAAGGTGAGAGTTCACTTGGCAACCCATTATTTGCTGGGTGGACCCCACGGGTGGTGGGAGTCGATGAGAGCTCTTAAAGGCAGCTAGTTGAGCTAGGGAGAGTTTGTGGAGCTCTTTTATGGGGAGTATTTTCTTTGTTCATTGAGGCATGATGGGGGAGTATAACGGCCTTACTCAAGACAACGGGACTGTGGATGAGTACATTCACTTCACAGACTTGGGGCGGCTCGCCACAAAGACTTGGAGGAATGATGCAAATTTCATTCATGGACCAAGACTAACCTTGAGGACTAGGTTAGAAGTGATGGAATTGACCACCTAGAAAGATGCAGTTAACAAGTCACTATAGTTGAGAGGATTGGACTAGATGAAGCCCTAGAGACTGAAAGGAACAATGATCTAGCCATAAGAATCCTCGTGAGGAGCATAGCATAGCTCAACCTGATAAAAGGCCAGCGCAAAGGACTTCAGGTAGTCCAGTGGGATAGGTGGCAGTTCAGTCAGCAAGGGACCAATAACCTATTACGGATGTGGGCAACCGAGGCATATAGAGAGGGACTGGTAAACAGCTAGTACATGGAGAAAAGGAGTACCCTGGTGCCAATTCAAGCAGTGTAGCAAGCCCACGTCTGAGTGATCAAGGGCAAAAGGGCAGGGTCCATACCAAGGACCAATACCACCAACTCAGAGTACTTAGGAACAACCTACAATGCAACAACCTAAATGAGAGGGGCAGGTTTAGTGGGGACCACTCAAGCAAGACTTCACCAAGCCAAGCTAGTTGGAGTGTCCAACGTGGGAGGACCTATATACTACACATTCCTTTATTTCACATGTCACAGTAGTTAAGTTGGAATTAGGGCAAAAGATAGTCTCTAATGGTTGCTTTACCTTTGAGTGAAATTGTTATACTAGAAAGTATATGCCGAGCTTACAGGATGATACTCGGAGGTGTTGACCTTTTGTGTGATTTGTTTGTTATAGAGTTTGATGGTTTCGACGAATATTGGATTACACTAGAGGCCAAGATTGATTGTTCTAGACGACGAGTGACCTTCCTTACACTAGAGGGTACTCAAAGTGCCTTCAAGGTAAGTGGACAAAGGAGGCATGCAGGTTGTGGCCTTTGAGGCATGGATGGAGCAATGTGACCCACCAATTGGCCAACTTGACATTGGTTGACACATGAAGAAAGGGAAAAGTTGTTTTACCACCCATAGCCGATCAATTCCTAATGTTTTTTTAGAGGATTTAATCAGTTTGCCGCTAGTGAGGACGGTGAAATTCTTGAAAGAGTTGTTGCTCAAAACAGCACTTGGAATTATTTGTCATGGTATTTATCGATGATATCTTGGTTTACTCCTCGATTAAGAGGGGGTATGAGGAGCACTTAAAGGTTATGCTGCAAATATTGCTAAACCACCAGTTATATACAAAGTTTATGAAATGTGACTTCTGATTGCAGTAGGTGAAGTTCTTGGGCCATGTGGTATCGTCAAAGGGTACCACAATTGACCCGGAAAAGATTGAGACAGTAATGTTGTTGAATAAGCCCATTAATGGTTGTGAGGTTTGTAACTTCCTTGCTTTAGCTAGCTACTATAAGAGAATTGTGGAAGACTTCTCAAGACTATCAGCCTCAGCCCCAGTGATTAGTCTAACCAAGAAGAGAGTTCGTTTTATTTTGACATGTGAGAGAGCTTTCATTAAGCTAAAGGCATGTTTGACCTCAGCATCCATCCTAATTCTCCCACAAGAGGGTATACCCTTTAAGGTTTATTGTGATGCCCTATGGTGAGATTTGTTTGTGTATTAATATAGAATAGGTGAGTGATTGCTTATGGGTCTAGGCAGTTGAAGCTTCATGAACAGAATTACCCTACATGTTACTTAGAGTTAGCTAAAGTGATCTTTGCTCTAAAAAGATGTCAGCATTATCTCTTTGGCATAAAGTTTGTAATGTACATATACCACAAGAGCCTACAATATATCTTTTCTCAGAGAGATATCAACCTTAGGTGGTAGCAATGCTTGGAGTACCTCCAGCAGTTTTAATTTGATATGTTATACATACCTGATAAGGGAAATATGGAGGTAGAAAATTTGAGTAGGAAGAACAGGGCAGTAATTGCATAGTGTGTCATTAAAGAGTAGGAGATGTCGAGTCAATTAGCAAGTATAAGCTTGCTGCATGTGGCCAGTGACGCGCAAAAGGTGCTCTCACTGTGGTTATTACAGTTCCAAAGTTACAGCACCGAATTAATGAGGCAAACGAGGGATGTTGACTGTGAGGTTATTAGGGACAAGATTCAAGACAGGCATCTTCATATTGGATAGAGAATGCAGAGGACTTAGAGCATATGTTAAGATTATGGGATAAACTAATAGTTCACACTCCTCTTTAGGAGGAGATGCTGTGAGAATTTTATCAATCTAGACTAATTGTACATCCTGATAGGACTAAAATGTACCATACAATGAGAAAGAAGTATTAGTAGTCAAGCTTGAAAAAGGTCGTTGCTGGATTTGTGAGGCGATGTTTGACCTATAAGTCAAGGTAGAGCACTTGAGTTTAGATCAACTTGTAAGTTACAATCATTGCCACTACCATAGTAAAAATGGGACTACGTAACCATGAATTTTGTCACTAGACTACTTGTTCTAAAGAACATGACACTATATGGGTCATTATTGACCGATTGACCAAATCAGCTCATTTTCTTCTGATATAGGAGACAAACCTATTAAGGACATTGAGACAGAAATATATTAATGTTGTAGTGAGGTTGCATGGAGTTTCATCTATTATATAGGAACAGGATGTTAGGTTCATATCTAAATTTTAAAGATAGCTAAAGCAGATGTTCAATACGCGAGTGAACCTAAGCTCTGCCTTTCACCTACAAACTAATGGATAGTCAGAGCGTACTATTCAGACATTGAAAGATATGTTGAGAACATGTGTCCTAGATTTCAGAGGTTATTGGGAAACTCACTTTCCCTAGGTAAAGTTCTCCTACAACAACAATTATCAAACTACAATTGGTACGACTCTATATGAGACTTTTGGACAACCTAATCACCTTTGTGTTGGCCATAGGTTGGGGAGACGGTGGTTCTTGATCCTAATATGGAACGGAAGATCACTGAGGTAATACAATTGATTTAACAATGCATGTTGATAGCGCAGAGTTAGCAGAAGTCCTATACAGACTAGAGGCAACAACCTTTGCAATTTGAGGTGGGTAATGGCGTTTTCTTGCGAGTTTCACCACATAGGGGGCATCAAAGGTTTGAAGGAGGGCCCAAACTCTCGCATTATTTTGCAGGGCCATTTAAGATGGTAGCAACCATGGACGCAGTGGCATACAGATTATACTTACCACCGAAGTTGGTGCAAGTACATAACGTGTTTCATGTGTCCAGTTAAGACAATATCACCCTGATCCATCATATATGTTGGGTTACAAAGAAATTGCCTAGGATGACAATGGTACCGTTGTGGAAATGTTAGCACAAATTATGGGCATGAGGAAGCAATTCTTGTGGAGCAGGACGATCTCATGGGTACAATAATCTCAATGGTATAGGTGTTGTGGCAACACCGAGGTTTGGAGGAGCAGACTTCAGAGAAGGAGATCCAAATGTGAATTCTTCATCCTGAGCTATTCGAGTACGAATAATCCTGCGGTGGACAAGATGTGAAGATTTTCCTAGGGATGAGGTATGTAAGTGTCATTTGTGTTTCTGTGAGACAATTTTGATTGCCTAGTTAGCAATTTAAAGTATTTTATGGAGAAATTTAGGAACAGGCAAACTATTTGGGTAGATTTGGGCTAGGTTGACACGGGGAATCAAGTTGATTTAAGTCAACCCAATTGGTCGGTTAATTCAGCAAGGAAGTGTTAGGGTCGATTTGGCCAAGCAATGTTGGGGTTGATTTGGGGTAGGTCAACATGCCTTCTAAGGCCGATTTTGGGATCGAATTGATTAATTTTAAGGTTGACTTTGCTTGACTCGGCTGATTTTGGGGGTCAACTTGGGTCAATTTGACCTATTCCCTTTTTATTTGCCTTTTTAACGCAATTTTTTCATTATTTTGTGATTTAGACAAGTTATGCAACTAATTTTTAGCTTAGGACAACTAATTTTCAATCCTACAACTTCTCTAAGGGATTTTGGGCGTGCAAGGACATGGGAAACCAAGGGGGGGAAGTTTCTAGCGTGGGGTTTGATCTTACACCTTGAAACCCTAGGTGATTTTAGGATAAATTGTAGTTGTGGGAATCCTAGGGCTTGATCCACCTAGAGGTCCTAGGCAATTATTGGGACTCTAAGTGATAAATTGACAATTAGTGATGTTATTTGGTGCAATGACTAGATTATTAATGAGAAATTTGGGGTTTTTCCCAAATTTCTACATTGAAACCGAGATTGAGGACGAAGAATACAAGGATGTCAATTTTGGAAAATGATAATTAATTAGCTTACTTGTGGTTGATATTTATTTGGGGGTGTTGTAAGAACCCTCTATCATTGGCCCTATTGGTTTGACTTTGATGTGGATAAAGGGTATTTCCCATGGAAACCCTAATGATATGGTAAAATGTCTCATTTTGTGGATTGTGATAGCTATGTCATGTTTGGGATTGAGAGCTAAGATACCCTCATGTTTGTTCATTTGTGCCATGTTTGGCATGCACGATTGTATATTGTTGCCTCGGATCTATATGGTATCATAGTTGTGAAAGGTTGATATGGAACAGGTGACTAAGGCCCCTAAACTAGGAAAATGGAGATGATTATTTACAGGTAAGGCATAAGCTAGTGTACTGTTAGGTTGGGTCTGACAGGGCCAACTAGTGTACTGTTGGGTTGGGAATGAAAGGCTAAGGCTTGAGCTGGTATACTATTGGGTTGAATTTGACATGTTAAGGCTGGGTTAGTGTACTGTTGGATTGGGTTTGACAGGCTAAGGTATGAGCTGAAAATTGGTTAGCTGTGATAGGGTCAAGAGCCCTAAGCTGGCAAATTGTTTAAATATTGATTGTATTGGTTGACAGGCTTGGGTTTGATGCTTGGTTTGAATAATGACAGGTTGAGGCCTAATGATTTATAATGAGAAAATAAATAGTTAGATTAAATTGTGAATTGTGAAATGGTTAAAACAGGGCAATGACCCTAATGTATGTGTGATTTGATTGTTATTATTGACTTGAGTAGACAAATGATCTAAGAATACTACACTAACACTAGTACATTGAACATGTAGTGTTTAGGATTTATTACATAATAAGGTGGTGTGGAGTTGTAGATTTTCTACTTAGCTTATTATTCACCCTACTCTATTGCTTACTTTTCAGGTGATGCAAGGGACTAGTGGAGTCACTATCTTACAGACATTTTCTATATTGATGTATTATTCTATCCATGTTATGTTATTTACATTTATTTTATCCTGAAAATGAGTCCGTGAAAAGTTGTATTAAGTTAAACATGAACTATAATGTAATGATTGATTTATTTGATATATGTTATTACGATGTTTCATAGAGTTATGCTCACTTGAGAAAATACAAGATTACTCCTGATGTATAACTATACGAGATTGTTTAAAATAGTACCCATGGCGTACTCTTCTCTGGTGCTTGTCACCAACCCTTTAATCCTTCTAGTGCAGACGTGAAATTCACGTTCTTAGTTTTGAGTCCCCTGGAATTTGGGGACGTGACAAGCACACAACAGCAGTTGTTGCTAAAACTTTTACCCTTTCATTTTTTAATTCAAGTTGAGACCGGCCAGGAGAACTCGGGGGCTGATGCTCTCTCTTAGCATCCACAGCAGGCAGGCTTCTTGTCATATGCTATACCAGTGGCCAATGAGTTCCATAATTGGTTGGAGATGATAAAACAAGATCCTCACCAATCATATTTTGCAATCTTAATTACAGGACCCTTGTGTTTATCCGGATTTTCCTTTGGTGGGAGACAAATTATTCTACCAAAACCGTTTGGCGGTTCTTGCTAATGAAGATTTGAAGAAAAAATACTATATGAAGCCCACGATACCCCAACTGATGGACATGGGGGATTTCTTAAGACCTTGAAGCATGTTTCGCCAGCATTTTATTGGCCTCAGTTGAAGGTGGAGGTGCATCAACATGTGCAAGATTGTATGATATGTCAGTGGGCTAAATATCAAACCGCAGCACCTAGAGGGTTTTTAAATCTCTTGCCAATTCCATACTAGATTTGGAAAGATTTCCTTGAATTTTATTTTTGGCTTACTAAAATCTGGTGGTCTGGAAATTGTATTAGTTGTCATGGATCGACTAAGCAAATATGTCCACTTCATCAAGATGTCACACCAAAATCAGTTGCTGTCCTTTTTTAAGGACATCGTCCGTCTCTATCGCCTGCTGTATTCAATAGTGTCAAACCAGGATCCAGTGTTTTTGAGTTCATGTTGGACTGAATTCTACAACTTTAGTGGGACCAAGTTGCATGAGTTCTGCATCATCCTTAGTCTAATGGTCAAACCAAAGTTGTTAATCATTGTTTGAAAACATATCCACGTTGCATGTTATGGGGCAACCTAAAAGGTAGAGTCGTTTTTTGCCTTGGGCTAAATATTCCTTTAACTCTTCTACTGGTATGACTCCATTTAAAATTGTTTATGGTCGTGATCCTCCTCCTATTGTTCTATTTGTTCGGGGGAAAACATGTTTCTATGATTTAGAGGAGTTTCTTTCTGTTCGAGATGAATTGCTTAGTGTGCTTATGCAAAATTTGTTGAATGATCAAAATCAAATGAAGTTGGTGCCAGATTCTCAACGGTGGGAGGTTCACTTTTATAAAGGAGATCTGGTTTTTCTTCAGCTGCAACCCTACCGCCAGAACGCTCTTGCTATGCATGCCAACCAAAAATTATCTCCTCGTTATGTTAGCCCCTACAAGATTCTGTGTTGAATTGGTCCAGTAGCATATGAATTAGGATTTCCTCCAACTTCTATGATTCATCCGATCTTTCATGCAATTCTTGGTGATGTGGCTATTTTGGATGACCCTCCTCCAATCAATGAAGGATTTGAATTCATTGTCCAACCTGAGAAAATCTTATCCCACCGTTTGCGAAAATTTGGTGATTCGTAAGTGCTGGAAATTATGTGACTTGGACTATTGAAAAAGCTAGTTGGGAGGAGTATGATTTGATCAAACAATAATTTCCAGCATTTTGACCTGAGGACAAGTCATTTTTTCAAGATAAGTGCAATGATATGAGGCCCTCAAAACCATGGATGAGTCAGTCGTGCATCACATATCAGAGAAAGAAGTTAATTAATTAAGTATTATTTTATTTCCTTGCCTAGTATCATTATCCAGTCTGTTAAGTTTAAGTCTATTTTTTCATTTTAGGGCCACTGCTTCCATTAGCTAGATAGCAGAATTAGTGGGTTAGTTGCTACAAGTAAAAGAAAATAATGATTTAGAGCATTCACTAGAATAACTAAATATTTCAATAAATTTGGTTACATTGAGTAATATTGACCACAAATTCGACTCGAAATCTATACTTCACTATAAATTTTGTTAAAATTTCAAACTTCGAAGTACCGGCTAGCTAAGTTTGGCTAGTTAGTGCCCTCAAATTTTGATATTTAATAAAAATTTTAATTAAACCACAAATCTCAAGTTAAATTTATAGCTAATATTATTTCATATAAATAAATTTATTGAAACAATTGGTTATTCCATTGTAAATGCTCTTAGTGGTTTATTAGTTCACTAGCTTATTTATTGACATGTAAAGTGATTTGTGTAAAGAGATAAAAGACGTGTATTTCTTCACTTGAGATTACATGGTATTACAACATGCATACTTATAGCATTAGATGTGTCAGATATGGCAAGACTCTATATAGTAAATATGTCAATGCCGATCTAACATTCCCCCTCAAGTTAGAGTATATATCTCAGATAGCTCAACTTATTACAAAATTGACATACACGAGTACCGCTCAAAGGCTTAGTGAAGAGATTAACAAGTTAATGTTCAGTTCGGATGTACGTGAGAATTGCATTGTTTCATAGTTTCTCACATATAAAATGACAATCAACTTCAATATGCTTCGTCTTTTCTTGAAACACTGGATTGGAAGCAATATAAATAGCAGACTGACTATTACAATGCAACACTAAGAAGCGCAAAGAACGTAAGCCAATTTCTGACAACATTGTCAACCACGTTAGTTCACCTGCTACATGTGTCATTGCTCTGTACTCAGTCTTTACACTAAATTTCGACATAACACATTATTTCTTACTCTTCCATGCTACAAAATTTCTACTAAAAAACATGCAATAACCAGTAATGGACCTTCAATTGATTGGACAGCCAGCCCAGTCAACATCAGAATAACCATGAATATCAAGATTACCTGCTACATAAACAGAAGACCTCATTCTTGCGCCCCTTTCAAGTACTTGACAGTCCATAATGCTACATTCCAATGATAGTGTGAGGAGTAGTTATATGATGGCTTATAATGCTGACAACAAAGGAAATATTTGATCTAGTAACTATCAAATAGTTTAACTTACCAACTAATCTCCGATATTGAACAGAATTATATAACAAATAATGATGTTCTGAATCCAACCTCAGCAAGTATATCAAGCACATATTTTCGTTGTGACAAAGAGATAAAATGACCAGAGTAGGCTATTTCTATCCCCAAGAAATAGCGTAATCGGCCTAGTGATAGGAATCATGTAGACCACTATTTTAGGGCAATTTTGGGTGTGTATTGACATGAATTATATATCTTTGTCATCCAAAAATGTTCATATTTTCTATCTAATGCCCTAACCACCAGATGGAGCTTTCCTCGGAATTTTGGCTTGTCCTTTGTGTTATTTATGATAAACTTAGGGATTTCTCCATAAAAGCAAGGGATTGAAGCTTCCAGCAGCTAAACAACAAAACACAGCCATTATTCGAATAGACAATTTCATCCAACCAAGCTTATTATTGCATATTTAGACTACTCAAACCTCAAATAAGAACTTTGCCTTTTGCCGGGTGAGTTTTGAATATGGTCGGGTGAAAGATGTTCACCCGACCAAGTGTGCTAAAGTTGTAATCTGTCAATTCAAGACACGCTGGATTATTTTGCCTTCTGATCGGGTGAGATTTGAAGATGGTTGGGTAAAGGATGTTCACCCGACCAAGTGTGATGAAGATATGCATCGTCGACTCAAGCCTCTTTGTATTATTTTGCCTTCTGGTCGGGTGAGATTTGAAGATGGTCGAGTGAAGGTGTGTTCACCCAACCAAACAGGATTTAGTCATATTCCTACGACTGGAGTATAATTAGATCATTTTTCCTTCTACTCAGGTGAGTTTTGAATATGAGTTTTCCTTCTCATTAGATGAGTTTTCCTTCTCATTAAAAAGCTTCACCCGATCGGGCCGTTTTCTGTCAGATTCGCACTAATTCTGAGCCAACAAGCACTATTTTCAAGTCTCCAGCACAACATCCCATACTCAACATTTTTAATGAGACAGTTGCACAAGTTGTAGTAGTTTACACCTGTAGGGCTATGATTAAACTCATCTAAGGGAATGCATTTTCGTTTTTCTTGTTGCCCTAATTGTTGAAGGCTATTTAAAGGGAGTTTTTAGAAGAGAGAGGGGTTGGAAAATTGGAGAAAATACTCAAAATTCGCAATCACCCTTAGAGAGCTGAATTCAAGGAGTTTTGGGAGGATTGGAGCATCTACACCACTTTGAAACACTACCAGCTAGGAGCAAGACATCAGAGGGGTCAAATCCACACTCAAATAGTCACAGTTACCTTCTTTTTCCCTTAAGTCATACATTCTTTCTCTGTTGCATGTTGTAAACCCAGTATGTTAGCTTAAAACCCTTTGATTAGAATTAGGATGAAATTTGATGTAATAGGTTAACTAGAATATTCTGCAAATTCATATTCTTTGTTATCTATTTATTGAAAGTCTTGATTATATGTATGAAATGATATAGGTCATGTTCTGTATTTTAGGTAGTTATATGATGGATTGAAAAATAAAATATAATTATCAGAAACTCAAGATGATCATACTAGAAATTGCATAATATGTAAAACAGTGTAAAACTTAGGTTACCAAATCAAGAGTGAGTGTGATGCTAACTCTAAATTAAATAATCCAGTACTTAATGGTCACCTGCCTCCATGTTAGGGTATACACAGAGTTATTGTGCTTGAAAGAGACTAGCTCATGCATTAGTGATTGGGTAATAAATGAAAAATAGATATAAACATGAATTTTGCAAATTATGCTATTATTAAGAAAATACAACAAATAAAGTCCAAACTCCAATCTACTCTCCATAAAATAGAAACTCCAAATTAGATTATTGAATTAATTTTAACTTTTCAGAATTGTGTTTACAATTTGAATTCTTGATTTGCCTTTAAAAAAACAAAAACCAACAATCAATTTGAACCATATGAGATAAAATAGGATTTTATTCAATCACCCTCCCTAGGGTTCGATAACCGATTATTCATTATATTACTTGTGCGATTTTGTACACTTGCAAATTGACAAACACCTAAAGAACACAACCGACAGCAAAAGAGGAGCTAAACACGAAATAATCAACCACACATTGCCGAAGGCCAAATCGAACAAGAGCAGTACTGAATCGGCCAAACCAGGCCCATAGAGATTGTTTCAATCCATATAGAACCTTGCGAAAACGACAAACCATATTCTCCCCATGAGCAACAAAACCAAGTGGCAGCTCCATATAAACCTCCTCAACAAGGTCACAATAGAGAAAGGCATTCTTGACATTAAGTTGGTGAAGTGTCCAACCATAATGAACATCTAAGGAAATGAACACGCAAATGAACAGAATCTTGGCAGCAGGAGAAAAAGTGTCATCATAATCAACACCAAAGATCTAAGTGTAGCCCTTAGCCATTAACCGAGCCTTCAAACATTCAATGGAACCATCAGGATGAACTTTCACAATGAAGACCCATCGACAACTAACATGTTTATCAACGGGCAACATAATGAGAACCCAAGTGTCATTAGCAATAAGAGTTTGCATCTCATCTTCCATGGCTCAGCACCACCAAGGATGAGCGAGAGCATCTACGACACTGCAAGACACGACCACACACGAAATAGAAAAGACAAAAGCAGAAAAGGATGGAGATAATTTAGCAGCAGGGGCAAAGTTGGACATAGAATAGTGAGAGTGTAAGAGACCAAAATAAGAAACAAACCAATGAAGAGGGCGACCAACATAGAAATGAGTACCTTTACATTGTGCAATAGACAGATCAAGGGCCGGTGGCGGATCAGAAAACAGGACATCAATTGAGGGGGCAAGAGCATCAATGAGAGGTTCAAGAGGCCGACACTGATACAATTGCCTAGTAAACCTATCCAAAGGAGGAGAATGCCCATCAGGCAAAGTAGGCCTATCAGAAAGAACCAGAGGAACAAGAATAGGAAGAACTAGAAGAGCAGATTTGCTAGTTGAGGAAGGAGAGTATTAGAACAAATCCTATGAAAAGTGACATCACGGGAGACATAAACTTGACCACATAAGGGATCATAACATTGATACCCTTTCTAAGTGCGAGAATAACCAATGAAGACACATTTAATGGAATGCGGATCCAACTTATCCTAACCAGGGCCAAAATGTTACTATGTCACCATATCCCTCACTCAAATGTTCTTTCAATCCTTGAATTTTTCCTTTTGTATTTTTATCACAAAATTAACATCGAATCAAATTTTATCATTCAAATTAGGCCAATATCCATATTTCCAGCCAAGATCATTAGACTTCGCCCTATGCTGTGGATTTGATTTTGAATCATACGAAAATGCAGCAATGCTAGCAGTCATACTACTATTAGCAAAATTTTCAATGGCAGTCATTCCCAACTACCATCACAGAATCACAAAAACAACATTGATGGACAGCTGACAACATGCTTGATTGTTAAAAGGTAAATTAAATCATTACAATGTCACAAATATTTAAATTAAATTGTATAATTTAAATCATTTAATTTTTTAAACGGTAAGAGCATATTTGGTATGCGAAAATCAAAATAAAAGGAATGAAATCAAGAAATGTAATTGACGCGAGAATTAGAATGGAATGGTTCATTACCTTTACTGTGTTTGATATGCAATTATAGACAAAGTAATATATTAGGTAAATTACTAAAATATTCTTATTATTATTAAAATTTATTAAACAATTTTTTTCTCCTTGCTCAAATCTGGCCCCCGAGGGGGGATGGGGGGGGGGGATGGTGAGGGAACGAGGAGGGGCGACGGAGCAGGCATGAGCCCTCTACTTTTAAGGTCCCCCAAGACGTGCTAGAACCCAATGCAAGATCCAATTTTTCCGACTCCACATTTAGATTTTGTCTCTAACCTCTAGGTGATTTTCATATCCAAGGTTTGTGAATCTGCGTCCCCGAATCTCTTCATCAATTTCTTCAATTAATGGTTTTATTGATTCAAGTGCTAAGAGGGGGGAGGAGGCGGGGAGGAGCGACGAGGACAGGGGGTGAGGAGAGAGAGAGAGGGAGAAAGAGAAAAAAAATAAATATAAAAAATATTGGTATAAAAATAAAAAGATTCCCTTATGCAAGGGAACCTTAGTAAACCAGAAGGGATGGAAAGAATCAATTTCTCCCTATGTGAAATTATAAGATTCTCATGGGAATCTTAATTCTTTTACTATTTGTATACCAAACACAGGAAAGGAATGCAATCTGATTTCTTTCTTTTCCTTTCTTGTGTATCAAACATGCTATAAGGAGTTGAAGTCTTAAGAGTTAAGTAACTCATGATTCCAATGCAGCAAGATAAGTCACCAATTGTTGCAAGGGAGAGAGAGAGAGAGAGAGCAATGACCAATGAGGCAGCGACGCCGACGAAGAAGGCAATGGTCGGTGATCTCGACGGCGACGGCAAAGGAGAGAGAGCGCACTGACAACGACAAGTTCGGACAATGTCGAGACTCAATGGAGATAAAGAGAACAATGGATGTGGATGTGGATTGTCAACCTTCGGTCAACATTGAGACTCAAGGCTTCGTCGATAGTCGTCAATCGTCTTCGTCGAACGATGGACCATCATGCGGCTTCGTCTTGCATCAACACACGACAGCTCAAACCTAGCCGAGGCTTCATCATGCAGAGGCTTCATCGCTCATGGTAAGCAATAAAAAAGGCACAAAACGACTTGTATTGTTTTTAAAAATAAAAAAAATGTCACCCAATGCTTGCCATGGCGTTGCCTAGCGACCTAAGCGAACGCCTTTCTCAACTTGAGCAAGGCGAACTGACGTCCAAGGGTTGATGCAACACCTTGTCACCTAGGCAACGCTTTGAAAACTATGTTTATGTGTTTAAGTTCCTATGTCTAAATTCATTTAGAGTTTATTATTATAAGACCAAGGGTAAATCTAATGTATATGTTTATGTGTACATTCAGTGTATTATCAAAGTGAATAAAATATTCCTATTTCTAATATTAATCTCCCGGGACCAAGTGAAAATGTGAAGCATAGAGGCTACAAAATCACAGCAGCTTATGCTAGAACCACTCTTCTTCCAAGAAAAGACGAGATTAAGATATATCCTTTACATGCACGATAAAACATCCCTCTCCAACAACAAAAGTCGCTCCCTCTTCCATTCTAGCAGACAATAAGAATTTAGTGCTTCCCCTGAGTAAAAAAAACAACTCCACTAGCCAGTCAACACATGGTGTTCAAAACACGATTTCTACGCAGGCCTTGCTCAGCATAACCAAATTCAAGAGCATAAAATACCCCAAAAAAAAAATGTTACCGCAAACAAAATTTCACTCACAGGAACAGAAGCCATCCGATTCAACCGTTTGCCCATTTCACCATCCAGAGAATACTCATCCGTTAGATCAAGTGAATAAGACCAATCTTCCCCACAATATGACTCTTCTCCAGGGCTACAACATGAACTAGATGGCACCGTGTCATCCACCTCCTCCTGGCCGCCACTCTCATGCTCTAGAAAATTATAATGCAGCCCAACATTAGAAATCTATTCGGGAACTCTACAACACACACGCACACGCAGACACGTGAGTGTGTGTGTGTGTGTGAATAAATCCAGCAATCCATTCATAGTCAGTACGAGGATTACCTGAAGCGTGATAGACCACAGATTGGCCAAACCACTCTGGTGGGTAGATGGAGGCCTGCAAATGGCGTTCCAATTCTTCATCTTTTGAGGATCCCGCCGCTTCAGCGATCGTGAATCTCGAAAATTCATGCTCAAGACACCGGCACGAGCTCACCGGTTCCTGTGTTGCTGTATTCCGACAAGCCGCCGCCACAATGACTTTTCTTAAAATAGTGTCCCTCCGGGTAATAATGCGCGCCGTCGCTTGGAATAAGGGCACCACAATACCCCAAATTTTTGTACTGATCGCAGTCGAAAAGCTCACGACTCCATCTAACAACGTCAGGATCTTGCTCTTGCGTAATCATATCTGCAATCGTCTGTCTGTTCATTCACGCGCCTTACGACATACTATGCCATGAATTTTTTTATATATGTACATTCCAATTTGGTGATGTAAAGTTGGTGCGCATAAATTGAATGAGCTGGGGGATGATAGCATGCATACCAGATATAATTTGGTTGAGTGGATATGAACTAACAAGCTTCAAATGCAGCCAAAGAACGAGTTTACCTAAAATCGAACAGTGAAGGCAACTGTCAATAGATGAATTTGGGGATGGGTCTAGAGCATTCAAAATAATTAAAACTTCTAAAATAGTCGATATCGCTAGCCGTCTATAATCAAATCACATAAGCGATCACCATCATAACCACAGCATACCGTGATATAACAATCATAGCCACAGTTACGACCACAGCCATACAAGCTACTACAATAACAGCCACACAATCACATAGTACACTTTCAAGCACAATACAATAATACATATTCACAATAAATCAAATAAACACATATATTCAACATCTATTACACAATCCATAATTAGATTATATCCACATAGTACGTTCTCAACCGCAACTCTTCTACAATTTCCAAGGTTTCCCACAAGACTCTACTGCGGAACTACCACAAATGAACGCGACCACGAGACGACTAGCAGACAGACACTCCAACTGCTTCCATAAACCACTACCACAAAACGAACCCGTTTCCCCACTAACCCCGGACTCATCAACATCCACCAACATAACATGCCAATAAAGGCTAACATTCATATAAGAAATCATACCTATATGAATTTACATATATACATACACATATCATTTACCTCAATATCTAATCTTAGAATAGGCTCAAGAGGGGCACAGAATCCCTACCTCGAATTTGGTTGTATTAGGATTTCAACTTGAAGGATCTTCCTAGCTCCTTGCTCCACTCCGATAGGCGTCTCCCTCTTCTAAGAACGCAGCGGCAACGATTGAACTGATGACCAAAAACACTCCGATAGGCGTCCCCCTCTCTCTCTCTCTCTCTCTCTCTCTCTCTCTAACAGCTGCAAAACAATACCTCGAACCATAAAATCGTGAAACAACAAGACATCGAAAATACGCGGTCATAGGGTCGACGTTGACCAAAATCACTCGGGATCGACCATATCAACCACCCTTTCTCACATCGACCAAACACCCATGTCAACCAATTTCCACCTCGTACAAGGTCGACCTACATTTGGGTTGACCACGTCAACCTCATGTTAACCACAGGTCGACCATCTTCCACGTCGACCAACACACATGGGAAAGCTCTCAAGAATTTGCTCTGGTCGACCCCAACCACGTTAACCATTCGTCATCCACACATCAAAATTCATCCCGTATCAACCAAACTCACTAGAATATTCTCTGGTCGGCATTGACCACTCACCATGCCAGGTCGACCATGTCAACCACTCTCACATCGACCAAGGTTACATCGACCAGGTCTTTACACGAAAATCTTGTAATAACGCGTGTTTAGGATTGGATGAGTTAGTCGCTTGTGTGTGTTTGGGCAAGGACTCTTGCCCAGACGGTTAGCGGGAGTCCGAGGGCGTAGCGCCTCGGCAGGGGTCTCGTTGCCTGGTCAAAGCTAAGTTGGATTTTCGTGTGAAGGCTGGTCGACACAGCCTTGGTTGATGTGAGAGGGGTCGACGTGGTCGACCTACCGTGGCGAGTGGTCAATGCCGATCAGAGGAGTTTCCAGAGAGGTTGGTCGATCTGAGGTGAATTTCAACGTGGGGTCGATGTGTGGTCGATGTGGTCGAGGTCGAGCTGAGCAGTTTCCCGAGAGCTTTCCCATGTGTGTTAGTTAACGCGGAAAAGTGGTCGACATGAGGTCGACGTGGTCGACCTAACTGTGGGTCGACCTTGTGCGATGTGAAGATGGGTCGACGTGGGTGTCTAGTCAACGCGAGAAACGTTGGTCGATCCAGGGTGTTTTTGGTCGACGTCAACTTTGCGGTAGCATATTTTCAATACGATTTTATGTTTTGCGATTTTAGGGTTTTGTTCGTTTAGAAGCAGGAGAGAGAGAGAGAGAGAGAGAGAGAGAGAGAGAGAGATCGTCATTGGTGCGATCATTGCCACTGCGTTCTTGGAGAGGGAAACGCATATTGGAGAAGGGCAAGAGGCAAGGGAAAATCTTTCAAGGTGGAGCTCTAAGTTTGCCTGATTTTGATGTAGGGATTCTGTACTCTTGAACCCATTATAGGGTTAGGTCTTGAGGTAGACGATTTGTAGATGATTTTTGTTTATATGTATATATGTAAATTCATATAGGTGTGACCTCATATATGAATGTTGGTCTTCAATGGCAGGTTATGCTTGTGTATGTTGATGAGTCCATGGTTAGTGGGGTTTAAGGGTTCGTTTCGTGGTGTGGTCATGTTCATTCATGTTAGTATCGCGGTAGAGTCTAGTTGGAAACCTTGGAAACTATAGGAGGGTTGTGGTTGGGAATGTATTATGTAAACTCGACCCAAATATAGCTTGTGTGTTAAATGTTGAATATATGTGTTGATTGATGTATTGTGAATATGTATCATTGTGTTATGCTTGAAAATGTGTTATGTGGAACTACGGTAGCCTATGTGGCTGTGTTAGCTTGTGTGGTTGTGGAACCGTGATAGCCTGTGTGGCCATGGAACTGTGGTAGCCTGTGTGGCTGTGATTGGGGAGATATGATCCCTACTGAGTTGTGGTTGCTCACTCCTCTTATTGTGTGTTGCTTCTTTTCAGGAACCTACAAGCGTTAGGTGGAATACCAGGTGGAAGACCGAGTTCATTGTTTTGTGTTTTTGATATTATATTATTTTGATGGAACTAATGTAATCCTGTTTGGGAAATGATGTAAAAAGATATTTAAATATAATAAAGACAGGTGGTTTGGTTTGTGAACCTTAATTATGTTTATTTTTGCTATTTTGTGTGATGTTGTTTATCCCCACCCCTTATCAATCGGGTGGGTAAAGGGGAGTCATGAACCGGTTTCCTCGGGTTGGAAAATTCGGGGCGTGACAAGTCCATCTTAGCTTCTCCAAAATAATTTGGTTTTCGGGGCATTGCCCCAGAATTCCCGCAAGAGGCACTGCCCCCTTGACCCCTATTCACTGACCGGGCAACAAAAACCCCGCTGAGGCGCTGTGCGGGCGGACTCCGACTAACCATCTAGACAAGAGCCTTGCCTAAACGCACAAATGACTAACTCCTCAAATCCCTAAACACGGGTTATTACATTCTCTCCCTCTTAAAACTTTTCGCCCACGAAAAGAAGCAACATGCCAACTAGAAGCACCAAGAATAACAAAACCATGCAACCCATTACATAACCCCACAAAATGGATTATACATCACCCATATACATCACACCACAGGATTTATATCCACAAATGCAAGAAAGCATAACATAGAAGGCACACATGTTTTCGTCACAAAGAAAACAGGATGACATATCCAATTACCATCAAACAACGCATATAATACATATCCTCATGTCTCAATACACATCTCAAATACAAATACATGTCGCAAAAGGACAACAAACATATGAAACCACATCCCTATCTCTTGGCCAAAAGCCACCTCCCTCCCTCAAAATTGTTCGTCCTCGAACAACTCCGAGTACTACTCACACATCATGGACTCACGTTCCCGTGTCTCCTCCTCAATGCCACGGTGCTGCCACAGCACACAAACTAACGGAATAACGCGACCAAGCAAAAGTTTTTCCCGTCAGTTCAATATCCGAATAGGAACTGGTTGGCAATTTGCAAGTATACAAATCGTGATAAGTAATAAAATGGATTTTTAAGTCTGAATATCGTACCCAAGAAAAGGATGAAGAATTTGGAAAGTTTAATTAACTTATAAAGAGATTTTTGGTAGAAAATATATAAAAACAGAACTAAATTTAAAACAAATTGATTGAATGATGTGAGAAATGGAAATAAGCTTATTTTAGTAAAGATAAGTTCAATTGATAAAGGTGACCTAATGATTTTATGTGTGGTATAGGTATGCAGCAAGTGCACTGACCAAGTAATAAGTGGAGTATTGAAACCCCGATTATCGATCCCACAGGGAAGGAACTATTGCTGAAAACTAGATGATCACTAAACTACCAGATTTGGTTCATGTCTAAAAAAATGATTTAAGTTGTGCAAATAGTTTGAATTCTGAATAGCTAAAGCAAAAGTGAATAAATCAGATTGTTGGCAAGCAATTGGTATAGAGAGTTCAGTGATTAAGGATCTAGGGTCACAATGGTTACCACCCAAAGGATTGTAATAATCTGGATTATGACACTTGTTCTTTATTTAAGCTCTAATTCATGTTCATGTTGATTATCTCCTACCTATCTTACATTTGGTCCATGCTAAGATAGATTTAAGGCTTTTATCCCATTTGGTCCATGTGAATAAAAGTGATCAAGGTAGATAAACAATCTAATAGTTGTAGACTTGGTCCATCATATGACATTAAATCTAATTCACTAGTGTTCCACCCTAGACAAGGGCTAAGATTACCTAATCATGCATAAATCAGGCATTTGCTTTCATCTAAGTGAATTAAACAAAAACTGAATTTAATTTCATTGAACAACCATAAACCAAACTGATTACAACATATTGGGGGCTACATTGCTCCCCTAGACTAACAAAACTACTCCATAATCATAATGAAAGCAATAGAAATTACAAGAAAGAACATGATTACAGTACTAGGACAATAAAGGAATAACCCAAGATGAACCACATCATCCCAAATCATTTAGATGAAAATGATTAAAACAACAAAACACATCATTTGGAGCTCAAAACTACTTGCACGCGAGAATATACGTGAGAAAATCCTTTTCGCGTGCAGCTCCAAATCATCCCAAATTTGCTCCAAAGCTTCAGTACAACTTGTAGAAAGCATCCATGCATCAAACTCCTTGCACGTGAAAAACACCTTTTCGCGTGCACCTTCATTTTGCTCTTATTTTGCTTTCATCTTCTTCCTATAGCTTCCTCTTGAGTGTATGGAGTGATCTAGCCAAAGTGTGTGGGGAAACGTTGCTCCAAAACCTGCCAAAACCACTCAAAAAGTACAATCATACACCAAACAAGGTCTTCCTAGGGGTTAGAGCAAATATAAGCAAAATACCATGCAAATAGGCTCAAAACATACTCTAAAACACCCTAAATATGGCATAGGATAACGGCATAAATACGCGTTATCAAATTCCCCCACACTTGAACCTTTGCTTGTCCTCAAGCAAAAAGAAACAAACACACAGTTAAACTGGAAAGAAAGAATAAAATAACAAATAAGAGAGGCATGGTTTCCTAAGGCATACAACTCTATCATGATGAAGTAGACATTCCAGCAGCTAAAATGAATCACAAATTAATCTAAACATGCCCTTACTATCAAGTCCAACAACCATGTAATATCATTACTAACAGTTCAGATAGAAGCAAACATGCAAGGATAAAATGAAACTTAGCTTCCCCTGAAAGTCCTCACCAAGGTTAGAACAGCCTCACTCAAATATAACTTTCTTTTCTCTCCTCTCATGCCTTACTATCAAAGCCTAACAGCTAAGGAGGATGTGTACAATCTACTCTCACACTCGTTACTAGCTATTGATTAAGTTTTTACCAAGTAAACATGAGAGGTCCCCATTGTGCTCGTCAAGGAAAACACGCCCTCTATTCTACTTTTTGCAACTCACATACTTTTCTTTGCTCAATGAACTCACACTCTACTCTAATGACTGATAAAACACACCTTGAGCCAAAGAATTGAGCTCAACACTTTAAATAAACACAACTCAGCCATTATGGCTTTTATTCTGAAAAACCTTGTTTTTTTTTTGTTTTTTTGTCACACTTCTTTTAAATAATAACCTTACAAGGTTGCATTTTATGCTCTCCCTTGATGAAATATTCACTCTGCTATTTTTCTCACACAACCCTTTTATTACACATAAACAGCAATAGGGTTTTTTTCACAAGCTGAAATACTTGAATCACTAACACCATACACCAAACACTGAGCCACGAACAGGTACTTCTTATGCCTAATTAACTCCAACCATTAAATAGCTAGTAATGAATATTAAGAGCAAATTGGTAACCCAATAACCCATAAAATACACTCAAAGGCAAGATAATGGTGCTCTCAAAAAGTATATGTTTATTCTACACTCAACTTCAGGGTTTATAAAGCTCATCCTAACATAACATGCTCAGCTTACTATTCAAATGTCAGCTCTAAAATCATGGTGATATCATACAAGAAGTAAAGACATGCTCAACTAACTTATAACACACCTTAACGACTGAAATATCTTTATCACAACAGGATACTAAGGGGGTCAATATAGTCAACCAGAATTACATACCCTTGTAGCCATGCACCTCACAGGAAAAACATACATTCACAGTAACAACATAAAAAAAACAAATCATGCATGCAACCACACAAGCAACCAGTTCAAGGGCAAGCCTTTTTCACCTCAAATGCCCTCCAAATGATCTGAAATTTGACATGCTGGCAGCCCATCTCTCAAGGACAAAAACGTGTCACTTATTTTGCCACAAATCCCATCTCAATTGCCATAAATGCATCTCCTCTCTATGGCAATGAAATACAGTGGGCCCCTCTGGTTCACCTTAAATGGGCTTGGACTTGGGCTTTAGAAAAGTTGTCTAAAGTTCTTATAAAAGGCCCAAGTGAAGTTAAAACAAACCTTAGCCTAGTACTATAAAATAAAAATTAGAAAACAAAACAAAAACACTCCTGCAAAAGAAAGGTTAAAGCAAAATAAAATAAAATAAAAATAAAAATTAAAAGGGAAAGAATTCACCATGGGTTGCCTCCCATGAAGCGCTGAGTTAAGGTCTTTAGCTGGACCATCCTGGTCGTCAAACAGCACAGAGAGTAAATAGTTCAACTTCTTTGACCTCTTCAAGCGAAAAGTAAGACTTTATCCGCTGCCTGTTGACCTTGAAAATATGACCAGAAGTTGATTGCAGTTCTACACTGCCATAGGGAAACACTCGGGTCACTGTGTATGGCCACATCCACTTTGATCGCAGCTTCCCTAGAAAAAGCTTCAGTCGCGAATTGAACAACAGCACCTGCTGGCCTAACTGAACTAAAGAGGGATTTATCTTTCTATCATGCGCAACTTTGGTCCGCTCTTTGTATAACCTGGCACTCTCATAGGCATGGTATCGAAACTCATCTAATTCATTGAGTTGATACAAGCGGAGCTCCTTAGCAACAGTAGGATCCAGGTTCAACTTATCCGAATCGCCTGAACGCCTTGTGCTCCAATTCTACTGGCAGATGACAAGCCTTTCCATACAACAGGCGGTAAGGAGACATTCCTATAGGTGTCTTATATGCAGTCTGATAGGCCCATAGAGCCTCATCCAATTTTTGAGACCACACCTTCCGGTTGCCTCCCACTGTTTTCTCCAGTATTTGCTTGATTTCGCGATTAGAGACCTCAGCTTGCCCATTTGCTTGTGGATGATATGCAAGTGTTCGCCTATGCTGCACTCCGTACTTCGTCAATAGTTTCTCGAACTGTTTGTTGCAGAAGTGACTTCCCTAAGTCATCGATGATAGCTCGCGGTGTACCAAATCGACTGAAAATATTCCGACGCAAGAATTTGGTAACCACTTGAGCATCATTCCTTCTAGTGGGAATCGCTTCAACCCACTTGGATACGTAATCAACGGCCAGTAGAATGTATGATGTAAAGACTCGTATTTGGGTAGTTTTGAGAGATAGCCATTCTATGGGAATGTAACTATCTGGACGGTAGTGTAGTCGTCGATGTGAGCATTTTGACTGTACTTGGGCCCAATTTCGAGTCGGGGCCCCATTTGACCCGATTGTTGACTTTCTCGGGGTTTATTGGTTGACTTTGCGTTTGAGCGATCGATTGCATGTGATAATATTAGTCTAGTGTTGTGCTCATCGTTTCGAGCGTTTTGACTGTAGTTTGACTCAATTTGGAGTTCGGGGCCTTGGAGGTCAATTTTTGTGTTGGGAGGTCAATTATTGACTGGGTCAATGGTTGACTAGGTCAGTTGACTGGCAGAAATATAAATAGCAGAAAAAAAGAAGAAGCTTTCACTTTATGTTATCACGTTTGTGCATTTGAGAGAGAGAGAGCTTGAGAGAGCTTGGAGGCTTTGGCGATTTGGGGTGATTTGGGTTCGTGGAGCTCAAAGATTCACTTCAAGTAGGTGTCCTTGAACTTCTTATCTCTCTCTTGTTTTGGATCTGCACGAATTTATCATGATTTATGAAATTGAGCATGAACCCTAGAATTTGGGGAAAACCAATTTTGGGTTAGATCTAATGGTTTAGCATAAGATCTGTGGTTAAGAACTGTTTTATATCATTGTGGATATATATTTCTGTGATTTTGGGGTTGATTAACTATGTTTTTCATGAGGGTTGATAAGTCAAACATGGAAATCTGGGTTTAGATCTAGATTTCTGGAAATCCGGAATTTTATACGTGTTTCTGTTGTTTCTGCACGATTTAGAGGCGTTCTGGACGTATTTTGAGGTAGATATCGTAGTTTGTTGTGAAATAGGGGTATTAGTGAGCGTCTGGGAGTTTCTGGGTGCGTTTCAGATGAAGAACAGGTGAAAACGACGATGAACAGTACCCTGGGTGAATTACTGGGTCGAAATAACGAAGATTCGAAGTTCTGGGTCGAAGGGTCGAAGATCCAGGGTCGTAGTTCGTAGACCCGTAGTTCGTAACTCGAAGGTTTGTAGTTCGTAGGGTCGTAGTTCGTAGCCTCATAGTTCATAGCCTCGTAGTTCGTAGCCGAAGGGTCGAAGTTCGTTGCCTCATAGGTCGAAGGTCGTAGACTCGCTTCGAGTCTTCGAGGCGCGCTACAGTTCCGCACTCCGCAACTACGAGTCGTCGTTCCGCAGCTACGAGTTGTAGCTCCTGCAGTGTAACTGGACACTGGACAGCACTGGACTGGACCTTTTTACATTGTAACATATAAAGCATTCTACTTAAGTTACAATGTAAATAACGAAATACTCCCCATTTGGATTCAAAGAAAAATACTAGAAAAATTAATTCCCACTCTTTCAAAATGTGAAAATTGTGATTTAGTGTAAAATCTCGGAAAAACCCAAAAGTTCGTAGTGGTGACTTTTTGGGAAGTGGGGTTCGACATCTCAGAAAAATCCCCAAAAATCAGATTATCTTATTTATGATATGGGAACCCAATGCCGGGACTTTTGATTTCAAGAAAATAGCTGCTATGGGTACTTCCTTCATAAATCAAGGATTGAGGATTTATGTCACACCTCAATTTCCTTTCACTTGGAAATGGGTAGTGACTGCCCATGCCCGCACCCGAAGGGTCAAGGGGTTGGTGCAAGCACCTCAAAGGACTTATGACACGGGTGCTGTCCCAAACCTATACAACCAGGCTAACATGCCATGGGGCATGCTCCTGCTCCCAAACCATGCACACAAACAATAATTAAATAACAACCACAACCCAGTTCATTACATTCAAAAAGGCTCAAGGTTCAATACAACTCAATGGGGAAAAGTTCCCATTTAAACCAGAACATGCTGTTTACAAATAATCCCAAACATAAAATAGAAATCCATAACAAAACAAAGAAAAACAACATAGTCTTCAGCCTCAGTGGCCTGTCACCACAGCCCTTTCACCTACCGCCTGCTAAACCCTGCAAAAGAACAGTTTATGGGAGGGGTGAGCAAACCATAGCTCAGTAGGAATCCAGTCTCCCCAGACCCGTCCCACTCTACAGTATGCATGACAAGTGTATGCTTGTGCTCGTGTCGTGCCCTAAGCCTAAGCAGTAAACATCACCCAGTAACACACCTTTTACTTGAGCCCACACTAGAGGGCAGAGGACACCCCGCCACCACGGCGACATGACATACCATATCCAGGCGAATGTTGCATGGACACCAATGCAACATTTTCCACCCGAGTCAGGTATGGTCAACCACCTCCTCGGGCGCCATACCTACCCTCAGGAATGGGTGCAGACTTAGCCCACCGTCGTGAGTGCTACATCGAGACTCAGGACCGCAGTCCTGGCCAAATCTCAAGGGGTCCGGTTATCATGCCTGGCCCATAACTCAGCTCAATCCCACCACATTTGGGTGATCAATCTCAAACAATAATATAATCAGTTACAAAAGTACGACTTAGTACACATCTCAATTTAATACAAAACAGCAGTGCTGCTCAACAGAGTATCACAAACAAGGTTCACACGGACGACATAGTCGATTACAAACAACCACTACCAGCCTCATAGGCTTAAAAACAAACACGCAACACACAATAGCCACACAGAGATATTATCAAACACCTAGTGGGCATGGACAACCCAACGATTTCCAGCCCACTCCCAAACATCAAATCAACCAATATGCCATTGAAGGCCAACATCCATATAGGAGATCACACCTATATGGATTTACATTTATATATGTAAGCATGTAAAGGACAGATACCCTAGGACAGAGAAAAACTGAGAAGAACGGAGTCCCTACCTTGCAAAAGTCCTCTGCTCTAGCCTCTACGATACACCGACCACCCACGCGAACTTCCACGGCCAAGATCCGAAGTTCCCCCCCCCCTCTCCTCTCTCTCTCTCTCTCTCTCTCTCTCTCTCTCTCTCTCTCTCTCTCTCTCTCTCTCTCTCTCTCTCTCTCTCTGCAGCGGCTGCAACAGCAATAGAAAACCCTAAACCTAAGCCTCAACACCATTATATAGACACCACACACATCAAAACGACGTAGTTTTGATTTAGTGAAACCCAGGATCAAAACGACGTAGTTTTGATCACACAACCTACCACCTTCCCGCTTCCATACGAGGCAAAATACACATAATTTCAACATGGTTCTTTAGGGAAAAATCATTAAAATGACAAAACCAAGGTAACCATGCAAAAATATGTCTGCACGCCAATTTGCACGCCAATTCCCCAATTGGCGTGCAGCTCCAAATGCACTCAAACTTTACCCCAAACCTCCTTGTATCTTGTAGAGGCCTAAGAAGCAAAAATATGCTTGCACGTGAAATGGGTGAATTCACGTGCAGCTCCAAATGCTCTGAAATTTCTGTGGTAGGTAGAGGACCTCATTCTAAGCAACTTTTGTTCTTGCACGCCAATTGTTTGAGGCCATCTACTAGGTCCAAAATCTATAAAGTTCTCATTCAGAAGGCAAGACTGCGACTAACTCAAAACACGGGTCCTTACAATTTACTTGTGAAGACTGGCTACAGTTCTAAAGGAAAAGTTGAGAATGACATGCCATACTAATGTTAGTATATTGGTGTGAGGTATTGGGGCATGGACTCCGTGACTTGTTTGGGTTCTCACCGTGATGTACCGATGGTGCTATGTGGTTGACGTGGCAGGCATATGCACCGATGCCAGGCCTGTGTGGCGACTATGGCTGGGCATATTGTGCTGTGGATAGGCTAAGGCCTGAGTTGAGCCGTTCAACTCGTGGAGCTAGGGCTGAGTGCCCTGAGCTGGGATCCCATGGAGGATCGTGGATAAGTTGTCCTGTGTGAGTAGGCCGAGTCCTGATGTTTGTTTGCAGGCTGAGCCCTGATGATTATGCACACTACACGGTGCACGAGTACACTGAGCATATAATATAGACTTATATATGTTGCATGATGTGGAGTTTTGGGGTCACCTACTGAGCTTGTTGCTCACTCCTACTTGTTGTTTACCCCTTTTCAGGTGTGACCCGAGACTAGTGGAGGACTTTCTTCTAGGAGGACGTGCCCACTACTCGATGTATGATACAGTACTGTATTTTATATTTTGTTATGTGTTGTATCCTGGACATGGGTATGTGGACAGTTATATTTGCATACTATTTGTGATATGATATCTGTATGACTGTTTGACTCATTGTATGCATGATGATATATGGAAAAGTACAGGATTACCCTTGATGTATGACTGTACAGGGTTGCATATTTGAGACAGCACCCGCAGTGTAGTCTCCATTGGTGCTAGTCACCAACCCCTTGACCTATCGGGTGCGGGCAAGGGGAAGTCATGTTCCTAGTTCCGGGTTTTCTTGGAATTTG
Source organism: Taxillus chinensis (assembly GCA_023512835.1). Taxonomy (NCBI): domain Eukaryota; kingdom Viridiplantae; phylum Streptophyta; class Magnoliopsida; order Santalales; family Loranthaceae; genus Taxillus; species Taxillus chinensis. The sequence continues at coordinate 38,245,528 of CM042084.1, forward strand.
GGGGCGTGACATATGAGAACCCCTCTGATGGTGGAAATGGGCCCATAAAGTCGATACCCCAGATATCAAAGAGTTTAACTGGAAGAATTCCAGTTTGGGGCATCTCTTGCTTCCGTGTTATTCCCCCTGCTCGCTGACACTGATCACAGGCCTTAATGAAGGTATACGCATCGCAGAACATGGTGGGCCAATAAAAACCACTTTGCAAGATCTTGGCCATGGTTCTCTGAACTCCAAAGTGGCCAGCATAGTCAGATGAGTGACAATGTTTCAGGATACTGTCCACTTCTTCTTCTGGTACACATTTTCGTGTCATCTGATCAGCGCATCGTCTGAACAGATACAGATCATCCCAGATATACTTTCGAACATCAGCAAGAAACTTCTTCTTCTGCTGGTATGTGAACTCAGTTGGTATATAGGAACATGCATGAAAGTTCACAATATCAGCATACCATGGAACGCGAACTTCTGCTGAAAATAACTGCTCGTCAAGGAAGGTATCAGAAGTTGTTGCTTCATTGGACTGCCTTTCCCCTGACTCCAGCCTTGACAGATGATCTGCTATAGTGTTGGATGTGCCTTTCAAATCCTTAATCTCCAAGTCGAACTCCTGGAGAAGCAGAACCCATCTGATCAATCTGGGTTTAGTATCCTTCTTGTTAAACAGGTACTTGAGGGCCGCATGGTCAGTATAAACTATCACTTTCGTGCCCAGCAAGTACGATCTGAACTTGTCGCAAGCGAAGACAATAGCTAGCAATTCTTTCTCCATAGTCGTGTAACTTAACTGTTCATCATGGAGTGTTTCGCTAGCATAGTAAATCACCCGAAATACTTTGTCCTGCTTCTACCCGAGAACCGCCCCAACTGCAAAGTCGCTGGCGTCACACATCAGCTCAAAAGGTTGTGACCAGTCTGGAGCTACTATTACAGGTGCTGGACTTAACTTCTCTTTCAGCACTGAAAATGCCTGAAGGCATTCTTCTGAAAAGACGAAGGGTACATCCTTTGCTAAAAGCATGCTGAGGGGCTTGGCGATCTTGGAAAAGTCTTTGATAAACCGCCGATAGAACCCCGTATGACCTAGAAAGCTCCGGATGCCCTTCACATTTGTGGGTGGAGGTAGATTCTCAATTGTGGAAATCTTTGCTCTGTCCACTTCCAACCTAGACGCTGACACTTTATGCCCAAGGACAACTCCCTCCTTGACCTTGAAGTGGCACTTCTCCCAGTTTAACACCAGGTCTTTTTCTTCACACCGGATTAACACAGTTTCCAAGTTCGTGAGACATATGGAAAATGAAGAGCCAAAAACGGAGAAGTCATCCATGAAAACCTCCATAATGTCCTCCACTAACCCCTGGAAAATTGCCATCATGCACCTCTGGAAGGTAGTAGGTGCGTTGTAGAGGCCAAAGGGCATTCGCCTAAAGGCATCCGTGCCAAAGGGGCACGTGAACATTGTCTTCTCCTGGTCCTCAGGCGCAACAACAATTTGGTTGTACCCGGAGTAGCCATCTAGGAAGCAGTAATAAGGGTAGCCAGCCAGGCGGTCCAACATTTGATTGATGAATGGTAGTGGAAAGTGATCCTTTTGAGTAGCCTTGTTCAATTTCCTATAATCAATACAAACTCGCCACCCGGTAACAGTGCAGGAAGGAATGAGCTCGTTCTTCTCATTGCGTATCACCGTCATTCCTCCTTTCTTTGGTACCACCTGAACCGGACTCACCCAGGGGCTATCAGATATAGCAAAAATAATCCTAGCTTTCCTCCACTTCAGTATTTCCTTGCCAACTACTTCCTTCATAGCAGGATTAAGCTTGCGTTGGCGTTCCACAGTAGGAGTAAAGGACTCCTCCATCAAGATTTTATGCATACAGACCGCCGGGCTAATACCTTTAATATCATCAAGTGACCATCCCAGGGCCTGCTTATGCTTCCTTAAAACATCAAGTAGCTGATTACACTCTTTGGTCGTTAAAGAGGCAGCTACTATCACAGGATATCTTCCCTGTGAATCTAAAAATTCATATCTTAAATGATCTGGGAGCTGTTTCAAAACTGGCAGTGGTTTCATGGTTGCTGGAGAGTCAATTGATGGAGAGGGCTGCTGCTCAGCTTGCTCAACCAAAACCTCAAAGTTCTCTTCTGGATCAGCCTCAACAAAATCAACTTGCTATAATTGGTGGTCCAAGCTAGCAATAATCAGACTCTCTTCAAAGTACGCATCCACGAAGTCTGCAATGTGATCAATCCAAAAGCAATTGGAATGATCATTCACCATGCGCATTGATCTTTCCATATTAAACACCACCGCGTCCTCATCCACACGCAGTGTCAGCTCCCCTGTGTTGACATCAATCAAAGCCCTTCCTGTGCTAAGGAAGGGCCTTCCAAGAATCAGCTGGACACCTTTGTCTTCCTCCATATCCAAAACTACAAAGTCCACCGAGAAGATAAACCTGTCCACCTTGATAAGTACATCTTCAATGATGCCAGTCGGTTTGCCTATCGAACGATCAGCAAACTGCAAAGAGATTGATGTAGGCTTCATTCCCGTTAAGCCCAATCGTCGATAGATAGTCATTGGCATCAAGTTAATACTAGCCCCTAGATCACAAAGGGCTTGCTCCAGCTGAGAGGTACCAATAGTGCAAGTAAGAGTGAAGCTACCCGGATCTTTCAATTTGGGTGGGAGCTTATGTTGTAGCACTGCACTTATATCATTTGTGAGAGCCACAATCTCACAATCAGTATAGCTCCTCTTCTTGGACAGCAGATCCTTCAAGAACTTAACATATTTCGGCATCTGCTCCAAAGCTTCTATAAATGGTATGTTCACCTCCAGCTTCTTGAACATCTCTAAAAATTTTCTGAACTGCACATCCAACTTTTGTTTCCTCAATCTCTGAGGATATGGCATATGAGGCTTGTATTGTACGAGAGTCTTGCCGGAGTTGGCCGACTTGACCTTGTCTTCCTCCGACACTTTTTGATCAACGCTTCCTCCTTGTTCCTCATGATTATGCTGTTCAGTGTCCTCCTTGCTTGGCTCAGCTTCCTTTTCACCAGATGGAAGTTCTCTCCCGCTTCTAAGCATAATGGCTTTGCACTGCTCTCTGGGATTTACTTCAGTATTACTGGGAAAGGTGTTTGATGAAGATGGTTTTACTGCATTTGCTAATTGGCCAATCTGCTGCTCGATATTCTTCATTGCAGCTCCAAGATCTTGGACAGAAGTGGTAAGGGACTCAATCCTTGTCTCACCCCTACTCATTCTGTCAGTTGCCTGCTTAGCAAACAGATAGAAGAAATTTCTCATCTCTTCATCTTTAGCTTTCTCATTCTCCTCCTCCTTCTGTTGAGGCACCTTCTGAAAACCGGGAGGAAGTTGTGGATGAGTAGTCTCTCCGTATTGTGCCATTCCAGCAGCAGGGGCATTGTTCTGCCTTTGCCATAAGTAAGGCTGTTATTGAAATTGTGAAGGTCCTCCCTGATTCTGGAAATTGCTGGGCTGAGGCGGATTCTGGAATTGGTTTGGATTCTGATACTGTCACTGGAATCCTCTACCTCGATTCCCAATGTATTGGGCTTCTTCATATGGCTGGGCTAGAGCAGCATCTCCAAGAACAACCTGCTGGTCAGTCCGTCCCTCCATTCTCACAGCCATGACTGACATTTGCTCAGTTAACTTCTCCATTTTCTTCGTAAGCTCATCCAGCTAATTTGAATTGGACACTGCTGCAACTGGGTCAACCTTTGTACGTCGATCAGTCGACCATTGGCAATTGGATAAGGCCATTCTTTCTAGTAGTTCAACTGCAGCATTGGGTTCCATCATCATAAATGCTCCTCCAGCAGCAGCGTCAACCATATTTCTAGTGGATGGTTGCAAGCCCATGACGAATGATTCTACTTACAACCATTCAGGTCTGCCATGGTTAGGACACCTCCTAACCAGATCCTTAAACTATTCCCAAGCTTCATATAAGGACTCATCGCCATGCTGGGTGAATTGGCTGATTTGACTCCTCAGATGCATCACCCTTGTTGGTGGAAAATACTTGAAGAGGAACTTCTCTACCATCTGATCCCACGTCGTTATGCTCCCAACTAGTAACGACTGGAACCAACCACGAGCTCTGTCTTTCAGTGAAAATGGGAAGAGCCGGAGTTTAATGGCATCATCTGAGACGCCATTGATCTTGATGGTGTCACAAATTTGGAGGAACCCCACTAGATGATTGTGTGGATCATCCAGTGCTGAGCCTCTGAATGCTTCTTGGCCAACCATCTGCAGCAATGCTAGTTTTAGCTCGAAGTTGTTAGCCTGAACTAGCACTCTCCTAATACCGGAATACTCATCAGATAACACAGGCCTGGCATAATCCATAAATGTTTGTGGATGCTGGCCACCTTGTCCATTGTTGTTCAGCTGACCTGCATTGTGTGCTTGGTCTTCTCGTGCTCGGTTGTCAGCCATGATATCTTCGCACATGTTTTGCAAATTATCCAATTGCTGCTCAGCTACTGCTAATATCCTATTAGCTCTTCGCTGTTCTCAAAGAGTTCTTTCAATTTCGGGATCTAACGGCAGCAACTCGCCACGAGTGCGACGCACGCACTAAGGAATTTTATCAAACACTTGGCGTGCGCTACAAAAAGTCAAAAACAAACAATACCAAGCAGTACCACACCAAATGAAATCTAAACAAAAACAAAACAGAAAAGAAATGCTTCCAAATCACAAATTAATCAGCTCACTAAATGTCACCTAAGCCTCACAACAGATTGGTTGCCTTCCCCGGCAACGGCGCCAAAAACTTGACCTAATGATTTTATGTGTGGTATAGGTATGCAGCAAGTGCACTGGCCAAGTAATAAGTGGAGTATTGAAACCCCGATTATCGATCCCACAGGGAAGGAACTATTGCTGAAAACTAGATAATCACTAAATTACCAGATTTGGTTCATGTCTAAAAAAATGATTTTTAAGTTGTGCAAATAGTTTGAATTCTGAATAGCTAAAGCAAAAGTGAATAAATCAGATTGTTGGCAAGCAATTGGTATAGAGAGTTCAGTGATTAAGGATTTAGGGTCACAATGGTTACCACCCAAAGGATTGTAATAATCTGGATTATGGCACTTGTTCTTTATTTAAGCTCTAATTCATGTTTATGTTGATTATCTCCTACCTATCTTACATTTGGTCCATGCTAAGATAGATTTAAGGCTTTTATCCCATTTGGTCCATGTGAATAAAAGTGATCAAGGTAGATAAACAATCTAATAGTTGTAGACTTGGTCCATCATACGACATTAAATCTAATTCACTAGTGTTCCACCCTAGACAAGGGCTAAGATTACCTAATCATGCATAAATCAGGCATTTACTTTCATCCAAGTGAATTAAACAAGAACTAAATTTCATTTCATTGAACAACCATAAACCAAACTAATTACAACATATTGGGGGCAACATTGCTCCCCTAGACTAACAAAACTACTCCATAATCATAATGAAAGCAATAGAAATTACAAGAAAGAACATGATTATAGTACCACAACAATAAAAGAAGAACCCAAGATAAACCAGGACTCCGGCCTCCAAAGACTCCGGTGTCTGCTACCCAAAATCACTCCTCTCCAACTCCAGTGTTGCCAAGGACAATCCGATCTTTTAGCAATGGCTATAGCTCTTCTTCAGAACTCAGATCAGATTGTCTAACTTAAGATGATTTACAATGCCTCCCAAGCCCCCTATTTATAGGATTTAGTGGGCCAAATTAGGGTTATAAAAGGTGTGCCCTAATTATAAATGTGGTCACAGCCAAAACGATGTCGTTTTGGTTAATGACACTATTCAACGTTCTAGGCTCAATAAAACTCAAACTACACCAAATTTGACCTTAGTTCTTTAGATGAAAATGATTAAAACAACAAAACACATCATTTGGAGCTCAAAACTGCCTGCACGCGAGAATGCACATGAGAAGGTCCTTTTCGCGTGCAGCTCCAAATCATCCCAAATTTGCTCCAAAGCTTCAGTGCAACTTGTAGAAAGCATCCATGCATTAAACTCCTTGCACGTGAGAAACACCTTTTTGCGTGCACCTTCATTTTGCTCTTATTTTGCTTTCATCTTCTTCCTATAGCTTCCTCTTGAGTGTATGGAGTGATCTAGCTAAGGTGTGTGAGAAAACATTGCTCCAAAACCTGCCAAAACCACTCAAAAAGTACAACTATATACCAAACAAGGTCTTCCTAGGGGTTAGAGCAAATATAAGCAAAATACCATGCAGATAGGCTCAAAACATACTCTAAAACACCTTAAATATGGCATAGGATAACGGCATAAATGCGCGTTATCAAAAGGTGATTGGAGTTAAGATTTCATTTGATATTTTTTTCCCAAGGATATGTTTTAGTTCAATCTAATTATTTCCTTGTGATAATATTTAATACCTAACCTCTAATGTGTGAATTAGCCTTTTTCAAGTGCCATAATTCGTGTGTACACCCTAGCATGCGGGATGAGTGACTCTTTAAGATTTGGGTTGTTTAGTCTAGAGCTAGCACCACACCCACTCTTAACTTGGTATCCTAGGTTTTACACTGGCTTTCGCAAATTATGAAACCCCTAATTTGATTATCTTGCCTTTTCTAGTAATTATGCTTAATTTTTCAATCCTTCACATAAGTACCTATGATAATAAAATGAAATGGCCAAAGTCCATTTTATATTTCAACTCAAGATATTCAATAAACACTCACAAGGTGAAGAAGATTAAACTAAAACATTGCAATTTAATTTATTACATCAAACTTCATCTTAACTCCAATCAAGGGTTTTTAAGCTTCCATAGTTTGATTGAAAACAACAAAATTACAAAACATGAAATAAGAATACCAAAAGGATAGCTTGCTTATTTAGACCAAAAATTCTAAGGTTAATCTTCTTTTCCCAGCAGATTGTCTTCAAACTCCAAGAGATGCCCCAAACCTTCTTCACTCTCCCTTTCTCTACTCTAGATGAGGAATGAAATTGTAGAATGGAAGAGAATTGGATGGTAACTGGATGATTTACATCAGCTCCCCTTTTATAACTTCCCAAGCTAAATTTGAATTTTTGAATTTTGAATTCCCCATTATTCCTTATAATTTCTTAAATCAATAACCCATATTTAATCCTTTGTAACTCTCACTTTTTGAATTTGAAAAAGGGGATTAAATATTAACCTTCAATGCTCTCTTAATTCCCATAAAACCTCAGTCCAAATGCATAACACCCATTTTGAATTTGAATTTCTTCCATTAATCCTCCTTTGATTTGAATGTTTGGTGTTTGTACTTTGATCAAATGACTTTGGTCTAGAAGGGAATAAGTATGCTGCAAAAATAAGGAGTTTATCGCCAAAATTCGGGCTTTGATCGGGTGAAGAAAGCTTCACCCGACCTTCACCCAACCACCGTGTGATGTCCTCAAATCTTACCCAACCAGAAGGAAGTTTTGTTCCTTGATGCTTGGAGAGTCTGAATATGCAAAATATGCTTCACCCGACCTGGTCGGGTGAAGAGTCCTTCACCCGACCACATCCAAACGTCCTCGGATTTCACCCAACCAGAAGGAGAATATCTTCATTGAGGTTCTAGAAATGCATCCCTGAAATATGGGCTTCATCCGACCAACATGAAATTCGGTTGTCGTGATCTTTGGGTCCTTGGGATTATTTCTTTCATCTGTTGATCTTGTGAATTCTTCCTTGATAAAGAACCTAAAAATGTGATAAAGAAGCACAATTGGGCAAGAAATGAAGTAAAAGAGTATGAAAATGTACTCAAAATGGTCCTAAAAAGGGGGGTATAAATCCCCCGATCAAGAACCTCAACAACGGAATGTCATCATCAATATCCAATGTCCCCCAATCAATCACATGGGTTGGGTCAGGATGATACTTCCTCAACTAGGACATATGGAACACATTGTGCACCTGACTCAACCATGGTGGCAATGTTAACCGGTATACCACTGGCCCCACATGAGCCATAACCTCAAAAGGACTAATAAACCATGGAGATAGCTTGGAACCTCTCCCAAACCGCCAATGCCCATGACGTGGAGAAACCTGGAGGAACACGCGATCCCTCACAGAAAACTCCAAAGGCCTTCACCACTGATCTACATAGGATTTCTGTCGACTCCGAGCATACAACAAGTGCTGACGAATCAACTTGACCTTCTCGGTAGCCTCTTGAACTAACTGGGATCCCAAAAGAATTGCCTCCCCCACCTCAGTCCAGCACAAAGGTGACCGACACAGTCTGTCATTCAATACCTCAAAAGAAGCCATCCCAATAGATACTTGATAACTGTTGTTGTAGGCAAACTCTACCAAAGGAAGGTGAGTTGCCCACGAACCCCCAAAATCTAGCATACAGGCCCTCAACATGTCCTCCAATGTCTAATTTGTCCACTCTATCTGACAGTCAATCTCAGGATGAAAAGTTGTACTCATGCTAAGATGTGTCCCCATAGCCTCCCGTAAGCTTACCCAAAAATGGGAAGTGAACCTTGAATCTCTGTCGGACACAATCGATGATGGTACCCCATGCAATCTTACAATCTCGTTCATATATATCTGACTCAATGCCCCAATGGAATCTCGCTCTTGAACGGCAAGAAAATGGGCCAACTTCATTAGCCGATCCACAATCACCCATTTCATGTCTTTCCTCCCAGTGGTGGGTGGAATGCCAGTTACAAAATCCATCACGATGTGGTCCCACTTTCACTCCGCTATCGGCAATGGCTGTAACACACTTGCCGGCCGTTGATGTTCATCTTTCACTTGTTGACAAGTAAGGCACCTTGTAACAAATGCAGCCACATCATGTTTCATCCTAGGCCACCAAAAATGCCCTCGAAGTGTATGGTACATCTTTATACCTCTTGGATGCACAGCAACCCTAGACTGATGAAAATCCCTCATCACAACATCCCGGAGAGAAGAAGCCACTACTAGCCATCCCTGAAAGGATAACTCGTGCTTAGGACCCTTTGTCTAATCCTCAGACAGCTCGCTAGCCTGGATACAGACACAGAGAACCTCACACTCAATATCACCCAACTATCCGTCCCTGACTCACTGATGCAGCTCAAGCACAACAATAATAGGACTTAGGACTATCCCACCATCATGAGTAATAAGTTGCAACTGCAACATCACCATTTGCTCCATCAGCTTCCTCTCTCTCACTACAACCTCAACTTTCCCTTTCCTCCTCAATACATCAGCCAAAACATTGCCTTTGCCTGGGGTATAGGCAAGAGTAAAATCAAAGGTCTACAAATATTCGACCCACCTCCTCTGCCTCAAATTCAAACCCCCCTGAGTAAAAATATACTGAAGACTCTTGTGATCCGAGAACACCACAAATTTCTCCCCCAAAAGGTAATGCTGCCAACTCTTCAAAGCAAAGATGATAGCTGGCAACTCAAGATCATGAGTAGGGTAATTTTGCTCATGGGGCTTCAACTGCCTCGACCCATAATGTCACGCCCCCAAATTCTAGGGAACCCGGAACCAGGAACATGACTGCCCCTTGCCCGCACCCGAAAGGTCAAGAGGTTGGTGACTAGCACCAATATAGACTACACCGCGGGTGCTGTCTCAATCATGCAACCCTGTACAGTCATATATCAAGGGTAATCCTGTGCTTCCCATATATCATCATACATACAATAAGTCAAACAGTCATACAGACATCACACCACAAACTGTATGCAAATACAACTGTCCACGAACCCATGTCCGGGATACAATACAAAACAATACAAAATAAAGTACTATATCATACATCAAAGTAGTGGGCATGTCCTCCTGGAAAAAAGTCCTCCACTAGTCTCGGGTAACACCTGAAAAAGGTAAACAACAAGTAGGGGTGAGCGACAAGCTCAGTAAGGTGACCCTAATACTCCACATCATGCAAAGTCTATACTACATGCTCTGTGTACTCGTGCACTGTGTAGTGTGCACAATCATCAGGACTCAGCCTACAAACAAACATCAGGACCTAGCCTGCCCACACAGGACAGCTTGTCCACGATCCTCCACGGGATCCCAGCTTAAGGCACTTGGCCCTAGCTCCATGAGCTCAACGGCTCACGAGCTCAAAAGCTCAACACAATCCTCAATGGGATTTCAGCTCAAGGCACTCAGCCCTTCCACATCGCTATATGCCCGGACACAGTGCCACACAGGCCTGCCATCGGCGCATATGCCTGCCACGGCCACAGCGCGATATGCCCGGCCACAGTGCCACGCAGACCTGCCATCGGCGCATATGCCTACCCCGTCAACCACATAGCATCATCTGTGCTTCACGGTGAGAACCCAACAAGTCATAGAGCCCAAGCCCCAATTCCTCAAACTAACATACCGACACCAATATGGCATTCAGGTTCACCATACTCCCTTTATAACTGAAGCCAGTCTTCACAAATCAATCATTATTCCTTGACCAAGGAAAGAGATACCCATATGAGTTGTTTTCTTGAAATAAAAAGTCCCGGCATTGGGTCTCCATATCATAACTAAGATAATCTGATTTTTGGGGATTTTTCTAATATGTCTAACCTTACTTTCCAAAAATTACCTCTACAAAAAACTGGATTTTTCCGAGATTTTGCATTAAATCTCAATTTTCACATTTTGAAGGAGTGAGAATTTATTTTTATAGTATTTTTCTTTGAATCCAAATGGGGGGTATTTCATTATTTATATTGTAACTTAAGTATAAATACTTAGAGGTGAATACTAGAAAAATACTTTAAAATACTAGCCTCTTTGAATTTATTTATCTAGTATTTGGATTGGACCATATACATTGAAGCTAGCCTCGAGTAGTTCCCTAGTCGCAAACTGCCGATTGTGTTCTTTCCGATTTCGTCCCAAAACCCAATTATATTCATTAAATCTATATTTTTAAGCAACAATTCATCCCTATTAAGGGTTTCTAACATCATCTAGCCATATTAGGCTACCAAACAACCTAAATCATCTAGGTTTCATGCTCAATTTCCATTTTTCCCCAATTCCTAGAGTTCATCACGAATTTTCATGATTTCATCCAATTCTTACATGTTAATCCAATGAAACAGCAAAGAAAGGGTGAAGAATCAATGGAACACCTACCTGAAATGATTCTTGATGATTGAACGAGCTCAAAACGCCCCAAATCGAAGGCTCCAAGCTTCCTTCTCTCTCTCTCTCTCTCTCTCTCTCTCTCTCTCTCTCTCTCTCTCTCTCTCTCTAAGCTCTCCAATGCACGATCGCTGAAACGTAACGTGGAAGCTCTCTTTCTCCCTATTTATATTTATGTATTTTTCTTTCATTAATAAATCCCAAAAATATTAATTGACCTCCCGAGGTCACGAACTCCAAATTGAGCCCAAGTATAGTAAAAATGCTCAAAATGACGAGCACATCACTATTCAGATATTTTCTAACCCAATTGACCGCTCAAATGCAAGGTCAACCAATAAACCCCGAAAAGTCAACAATCGGGCCACTCGGGGCCTCGACCCGGAATTGGGCCCAATTACAGTCAAAATGCTCACATTGACGAACACAATATTGTCCAGATATTTTTAGCAACAGAGAAAGACTATCTCTCAGCCCTACCCAAATACAGGTCTTTACACATAAGCTTTTACATTGTGCTCCTGTATAAGCACACATCCCAAACTAATCCTGAATGCATCACAATAGACCTCATATGGAATGTCCTCCCTAAGTAACCTCAACACATGTGCGGTGGTCAGATGGGTTTTGAGAGCCTCAAACGCCTGCTGACACTTGTCAATCCACTTCACTCCCTTTCGGGTTAACGTCGTCATAGGAGCTGCTAAGTGGGAGAATCCCTCTACGACGATAATACCTCACCAAGCCAAGAAAGCTGCGAATCTCGAAAACATTGGTCGGCCTCTTCCACGATGATATAACCTCAATTTTAGGGTCCATCCTAACTCCCCCAGCTAACCCCTCATGGCCAAGAAAATGGACCTCCTGTATCCAAAACTCACATTTGCTAAACTTAGCATACAACTACTGGTCCCTTAAGGTTTGCAACATTGTTGTTAAATGCTCCACATACTCCCTTTCGGTCTTGGAATAAACCAAAATATCATCAATGAACACCACCACAAAAGAATCTAAGTATGGAGCAAAAACCTAATTCATCAGATGCATGAACACTACTGGTACAGTAGTGAACCCAAAAGGCATCACTACCTACTCACAGTGCCCATACTTGCACAAAAAGCAGTCTTAGGGATATCCTTCTCTCTAACCCTCAACTGGTGATACTCCGATCGTAGATCTATCTTTGAAAAATATAAGTATCTATTTTTGATAGATACTTGTTCTTCACAGTTACTAGATTCAACTTCCTGTAGTCAAGGCAAAGACGAAGCGTACCATTTGATTTCTTTGCAAAGAGCATCGGAGCACCCCAGTGTGAGGTACTCAACCTGATATACTCCTGGTTCACTAATTCCTCTATCTGCCTCTGAAGCTGCCTCAACTCAACTGGCCCCATATGATACGCCATTTGGTAGCAACTCAATGGTGAACTCCACACTCCTCTTAGGTGGTAACCTCCTCAGCTCCTCAAGGAAGACATCCTAAAATTGGTCAACAACTGCTGGCCACACCCTTTTTCCCACTTTCCCCTCCTCAACAAAGTTTAGAGTTGCCAACCTATGGGTAATGTCACCACACTGGTCCAACACTAGCCTAGCTCGACTCGCCTCATGATCTCACTCCCCCTGCAAGGTACAAGGAGTCCCCGTAGGTGATACGAATATACACGCCTCTGATAACAATCTATCTTACCTTGGAAAGCTATCAACCAATCCATATCCAAGGTTAGGTCAAATGTCCGCAATAACATCACATGCAAATCAAAGCTAAGCTCCACATCCATTACAGTTATTACACAGTCAAGACAAACACGTTGCACCTTAATCATACGTCTCACCAGAGACTCGACAACTAGGGGTCTCTCTGCCTCTATACATGCTAATCTCAATAAATCAATCAAAAACTAAGCAACAAATGAACAAGATGCACTCGTATCAAAGAGAACGGAAACAAGCATACGAGAGATTGAAAGGGTACCTCTAACAACTGAAGGTCCTGCTCCTCCCTCCGCAGGTGGAGATGGTAACTCAGCCTCCTCTTGAAGTATTGCATTCAGCGCAAATACCCTCCCCTGGCCTGCACTACTGGTCGGCTCACTCACTGGATGGTTCCCTCCTTGACTCCCTCCGGCATCTGACTGTGGCTGCTTCGCCCTCCCCTGAGGTCGGGACTGGCTGGATCCTGCCTAGCTAGCCTGCCACTGACGCGCTAGTCTCTCTAGTGGTATACGAAAATTGGCATCACTTCTCGTCCTAGATACCATGCCTCCTACTCCCTTGTTGTTGCCCCTGCAAACTCTACTCAAATGACCCTCTCGCCCACAACTCTTGTATCTCTAGTCCTTTTTAGGACATTCCCTCTTGAAATGTCCTTGCTCCCCACAAAGTGACAACTACTGGAAAGACCTCCTGCCTAACCTCCTTGTCTGCTGCCACCAAAGGTGGACCTCCCTGGGTTCACTGATGGTTGACCCCTGCTCCAGAAAGAACTACTACCTCCCTCCTCGATCTTGGGCCTCTTGGACCCTAAATCACGATCAAATTCACCTTGCAATTGGCGACCCTGATGACCTGCCTCCCATCATCTAGCTCTCTCTCAGCTATACGGGCTATCTCAATAACCTCAGCATAAGTCCTTAAGTGCAGAATCGCTACCCTCTGCCTAAGGGCTGGCCTGAGACCCAATGTGAACTTGTGAGCTTTTAGGTCCTTTGTTGCTACAGTCTCAGGAGCAAATATACTCAAGCTCGAATTCCTGCTCATACTCGGGCACTATCCTCGATCTTTGTCTCAAGCTACTAAATTCTTCCCTCTTTTGCCACCTCAATGACTTAGGAAAGAACTCATCACAGAAGAGTTGCAAGAAGTCCTCCCACATCATGAACTACACTGCGTGGCTCCCCACAACACCTTGCCACCACTCCAAGGCATTACCCTCTAGCTGTCGGATGGGCAACCTCACCTTATCCTCCTCTCGGGGTAGAAAAAAGGAAAATACATGCTCAATCTGCCTCAACCAGTGCTCAGCCACCACTGGATCCATCTCTCCCCTGAATCTTAGGGGTTTTTCCTTTCGAAACCTCGTCACCACATCATCCTCGACTCGATGGATCGACACTTCATCTAGTGGACCCTCATGCTCACGAGGTAGCTCCCTCACTGGGGGTAGTGGTGGCACCACCTGCTGTGTTGCCATCTCACGACACACTTCCTGCTGGACCTCTTGCCAGATGCCCTCCCTCAGCTTTTGGACTTCCTATTGGATGCCCTCTCGCAGCTGTGCCAGCAATAACTAATTTTCTCCTGCGGGCTGCCCCGCACCTGGCCCCTCATGGGTAGATGACTCATCAGCCACTTCCTCGAACGCACAAGTCGCTCTCCTCAGTAGTATTCTTACTACACGAAGTAAGGAACACAATCGTCAAAACACATTTGAAACTTATCAAGTCTCAATACCTCTACCCCACCCCTCAATTCAATTACTACACAATTCATCATATCACATTGCACAAGCGTCAAACCCATAAGCACAGTTCAATACCACACGTTCTTTTTCTTGCATTCATGCTCAAGTTATCACCAAATATCAGAGATGCACATTTAAAGCTTTATCACAGTTATCCACACAATCACACATAAACAACAAATGCAATTAGTGCCCTAATCCGAATGCATGAATATCCTACCACAGGACTAGACTACCCCAAGTATACCTTAGAGGGTTGAAGAGGACCATGTTGATCACGCATGTCCCTCTAGGCTCCTCTGAGGAAATCGGTTCGTGACTCCTCCTTTACCCACCCAGTGGATAAGGGCTTAGGTTAAATAATAATACACAGAAACATCACAAACAACCACAACTAATGTTCACAAATCAAACTACATGTCTTTATTATATTCAAAACTCTTTTACATTATTTCCCTATTGTGGTTATATTAGTTTCCTCAAAATAACACAATATGAGAAACATCAAAATAATAAACTCGGTCTTCTACCTTGGTGTTCCACCTAACACCGGTAGGTTCCTAAAAATGAAAACAAATCACAACAGGAGGGGTGAGCTACCACAGCTCAGTAGGGATCAAGTCTTCCCAACCCATCCCATACTCCTAATATTTACATGACGAGTGCGCATATGAAGTGTCATGACAATAATACAAAAAATGGATTATAATCAACATTTATAATTAAGGCAACGCATAAGCAAACCACACAAGTGATTACCACCATAACAACAGCCACACAGGCTACCATAATCACAACGACACAGGCTACTACAAACACAGCCACATTGGCTACCACAACCACATAGTACGGTTTCCCACAAGACTCTACCGTGGAACTACCACGAATGAACACGACCATGAGACGAATAGCAAACGGACACTCCATCTACTTCCATAAACCACTACCACAAAACAAACTCGTTATCCCCAATAATCCCAGACTCATTAACATCCACAGGCATAACATGCTAATGAAGGCCAACATTCATATAGGAGATCACACCTATATGAATGTACATATATACATACACATATCATTTACCTCAATATCTAACCCTAGAATTGGCTCAAGAGAGGTAAATAATCCTTACCTCGAATTTGGTTGCGTTAGAATTTCAAGTTGAAGGATTTTCCTAGCTCCTTGCTCCACTCCGATAGGCATCTCCCTCTTCCAAGAACGCAGCGGCAACGATTGAACTGATGACGATCTCTCTCTCTCTGACGGCTGCAAAACAATACCCTAAACCCTAAAATCACGAAACAACAAGACATCGAAAATACGCTGTTGTAGGGTCAACGTCGACTAAAAACACCCGAGATTGACCACATTAACAACCCTTTCTCACATCGACTAGACACCCACGTCGACCAATTTGCACCTCGAACAAGTTTGACCTACAACTGGGTCGACGATGTCGACCTCATGTCGACCATCTTCCATGTCGACTAACACACATGAGAAAACTCTCGGGAAACTGCTTTGCTCGACCTCGATCACGTTGACCAAACATCGAACACACATCGAAATTTATCTCGTATTGACCAAGCTCTCTGGAATCTTCTCTGGTTGGCATCAACCACTCACCATGCTAGGTCGACCACGTTGACTACTCTCACATCAACCAAGGCTGCATCGACTAGGTCTTCACACGAAAATCCATCTTAGCTCCTCCAAAATAATTTGGCTTTTGGGGCACTGCCCCAGAATCCCTGCAAGGGGCTTTACCCCCTTGACCTCTACTCGCTGATCGGGCAGCGAGAACCCCACCGAGGCATTGCGCCCTCAGACTCCCGCTAACCATCTGGATAAGAGTCTTGCCCAAACGCACAAATGACTACCTCCTCAAATCCCCAAACACGAGTCATTACACTCATAATAGAGAAATAAATACACGTTAATGATGGTGCAGCCAAATTGTGCCCTCCCATAAAAGGAGGTTCGCTCCCCCAAAAAAAGGGGGGGGGGGCATTGAGCACAAAGAGGAGACATTCTACGAAAAAAAACCCTCTACTATTCTGCCATCTCCTCAGTCCTCTCACCCAGCTCCCTGATCTCGAGAAAAGAGAGATTTCACCCAACTCCCTCATTCAAAAACACACAAAAAAGGAGTCACACAGTCCAATTCCTTTTTTTTCCTTTTCTCCCCACTTCTCTCCTCGTTTTTCTCCAACACCCATATATACACTTTCTCTTATTTCAAGCTCAGAAATTCTGAAATGCCATTTGCATTTCCCTAGTTCTATTTTCCTTTTTTTTCATTATATTTCCTACAACAATATCAAAATCAAAAATAAAAAAGAAGGAAGCCACAAAAATAGAGAGAAACAAGTTCATTCGCAGTTCTGGCCAGTGGTACTTAACTTCCAGCCCAATTCTGACCGACCAGTCTTGGAATCTTGCCCTCCCGCCAACGTTATTACTGTTGGAGTCCCAAGCCAGAGCCAAAGTCGGTTTATCTTTTTGTCTTAATGTTTTTATGTCATGTAATTGTGTATATTATGTTTTCTTTCCTTTTTTTCTTTATTTTATTTTATTATTTTTGATGTTTTTGTTTTAATGCATGGTTGTAACGTATAATAGCAAGTAAAAGGGAAAAAAAAAAAAGAAAATGGGGGTTACCAAAAAAAAGAGAGAGAGCAAAAAAGAGGAAGTCGGTATGTTTTTATGTTACTTGTAGATGTCACAATCACACACGTAACTTTAGAAAGACTCTTCCTTTTGGAGGGACTTACCAATTTTTCTTTTCCCTTTTCATTATTGGCACCACTTGGATTTCCAACTTGGGTGTCCTCCATAACCAATATAAAAATCACATAATAAAAAAGAAGATTTATGTAGATTGAAAATTTAAAACAATGAAAAAAATATTTAAACTCAATAAATGAATTTAATATTTTAACTAGATTTCCATATATCAAAAATGCTTTCATAGTTTATTTCATATTTCTGAAATTCAAATTTCCAGATTTATGCAGACTAATTTTACCAAATTTCAATATATATGTAAAATACATAGCCTAAGGAGGCTTTTATATTCATACCATGAACTTTTTCCCGATTATACAAGGCCAAAGCATCATCAATAGGGAAAATGCTAAAAATAAGAGGTATATATGAAATATATGCAGACCAAAAAATAATCAAACACTTTGAAATAGAGATCAATGAAGCTCAACCACTATTTTTAAAAGCTAATCCGAAAGGGAACCAAGCATCCTAAAACGTTTCTATGATGCCATCATGATTCTTTCATCTCTCTAAAATCATGTGGCTCAGAGCACTGTCCAAGAGCCTCAATATTGAGGGATGTGATCGTGCCCATAAGATTTTACCAAATTTTCATATTGCAGGTGAAATTTTAAATAAGGATTTAAATCAGATTTCATACTAGATTTTAGACTAGATCTCTATAAACCAAATTTCCAACACAAGCATATAAAATTAAAACCATGAGAAATATGCTAATGCAAATGTTAATTAAAACAATCATATAAAATTGAAACAAAGTGAGTCTCCCACACAAAAGCACGAACTGTGGCTGTAATTTGGAAGTATTTTCCAACTTTTCCTTTCCCTTTTCGATTATTGGCACTACCTCCATGACTTGGATTTCCAACTTGGGTATTCTCCATAACCTAAATAAAATCACATGATGAAGAAGAAGATGATTTAGGCACATTGAATAAAATAAAAAATATTTGAAAAAAATTCTTATAGCAAGTTTTTCAAAAAAAAAAAAAACTAAACCAAATTTTCATAAAATCATAGGATGATGAACAGAAGAGAAACCATCAACAATCTCATGACACACACATACAAATATATAAGAATAAGGGAGGAGTGCTCACAAAGTCTCAATAGCTCGTGTGTCGCCTGGACGGGGGCCGACGAGCTGAGAATAAAGGGTGCGGGGGGAAGGGTCAAAGATGGTGCTTGCGCCGAATTTGTGGATGCTGTAAATGGATTAGAGATTGAGAGTAAGAATAGAAGATCGAAGGAAAACGCCAAATGATCGAAGAATCGAAGGAAACATGCCAGAGGATCGAAGGAAAGACCTATAGGATCGCAGGATACGCAGCGGCGCAACACATCGTGTCACAATGGGAGAGAGAGAGACACGAATCGATGATAATGTTAGGGTTTATTACTTTATTTTTAATTTTTTATAATGAGGGTGGCGGGTTGGTTAAATGGCAGGTTTGAGTATTCCTCACCCGCCAACCGACCCAACCCGCCAAAAAATAATATTTCGAACCGACCCACTCGTTTATATAATTTTTATTCTCGAGTAGCGGGTAGGGTCGGATAGGTTGGGCGGGTATATGCACACCCCTAATGGATAGTGGTGGAAGAGCTTCAAATGGAGGTTGTCGCCTTACTTCTATAAAGTGTGCCTCAAGTGGAGTAGAAGACTCAACATTACACTCCAATAAATCAAAGTCGTTCTCAGTAATATGATCAACCTCCCTTTCAAGTAAATTTTCAAATGTATCAAATATACTCTCATCATTAGAAAGGAGCAAAGTGGGATAAATAAAGTCTGTCGATGTGAAACTATCCACCACATTTAGCTCACTTGTGTCGTCAAAGTGAGCTGGCATTTTGCAAGCATTGAAAACATTCAACTCTAATGACATGTTCCCAAAAGTGAGCTTCAAAATACCACTCCTGAAATTAATTAAAGCATATGATGTAGCAAGGAATTGTCTCCCCAAAATCACAGGAGACTGAGAGAAAGAAGAAACTGGTTGCTACATGTCTAATACCACAAAGTCTACTGGGTAACAAAATTTGTCCACTTGGACCAATACATCTTTAACCACTCCTCTGGGTACTTTGACTGATCTATCAGCCAACTGCAACATAATAGGAGTCTTCTTAAGCTCCCCCAAACCAAGTTGTTGATATAAGGAAAATGGGAGCAAATTCACACTGCTCCCCAAATCAAGTAACGCTCTCCCAATTCGAGACTCTCCAATAGTAATAGCAATAGTGGGAGAGCCTGGATCTCCAAACTTCTTAGGTGTCTCACTCAATATTAATGCACTTACTTTGTGAGAAAAGCCTTCTTTTTCACATTTAATTTCCTCTTCAATGTGCATACGTCCTTCAAAAATTTTGCATAAGAGGATTAGGTTGAGGCTGTGCTGGAAATCTTCCTTTCTCTAGAGTATTCATATATGTAGCTAACTTAGTAATAGTGCCACATAACTCATTAAGAACCTGATTTTGTTGCTAAATAGCATTGGTTATCAGAGCCAAACTATCATCACTGGATGTGTCACACCCCCAAATCCTGAAGGGACCGGAACTAAGGGTGTGACTTCCCCATGCCTGCACCCAAAGGGTCAAGGGGTTGGTGACTAGCACCGATAAGAACTACACAACAGGTGTTGTCCGAGATATACCTGTACATTCATACATCAGGGGTATTCTTGTATATTTCCACATGTTATGAATCTAAGGAAAATAATTTATTAAAAATAAAGTCATGATATAAATCAATACAACTTTCACAAACCCTTTGTCTGAATTTTTAATTAATAAAACCAATTATGTCTTACAAAATCTTTAAACTAAGTTATGACAAAATGTGAAATAAATGACAATTAACTTCAGACTAGCCTCTAGTGAATGGGTCGATACCTGAAACATGTCAACAAAGTAGGGGTGAGCACAAATGCTAGTAGGTGATCTCCATCTCCTCACCATCCTAAAACATGAAATCTTAAGTCTACATGACCAGTGTATGCTTGTGCCAGTGCAGTGTCCTATTCTAACACAGAAAGCTTACATTAAATCAGTAAATATAACATCACACACATTACATTAAAAGTTCATAGCAAATAGTCTAACCATCTACGGAATTCCTGCATCTAACTCCAAGGATCCAGTCACTACCAAATAGCCATATGTGGGACTTGCGGTGTCCCTAACGACAACCTGCCACATATGGGACATGGGTTAGCCAGCCACATAGGAGACCCAAGACCTCTTGCCAACCCTATGTGGGACCCATGGTTAACCTAACTAGCTCCACCACTAATTCCACATATATAATCAATAAATAGTAATTTCAAGTAATCAGTATCATAACATACAAGATATTTAAATTGCTAAACCAACAATTAACGTGCCAAAAATCATAAGTATATCACCAACAAATAATAACAAGTCTAATAATATTTATTTAACTAACAAACCAATTCAAGTCCAGATAATATTTATAATATTAATCTAACAATGTCAAGTTCAAACATTATTTATTTAATTAAACTAACTAAATCTCATACAAAATTTATATTATCAAACTATTAATGTTAAGCCACAGATAACATTTTAAGTGTTAAAATAATATTATCAAGCCATAATTAATATTCTTAACACCAAATTAATAATATCAAGTTATGAATAGTATTCTAAATGACAAATTTATCAAGCTTCTAATAATAAATCACATCTTCAATATAAAATGATTCAAGCTTACATAACCCGATAGTGACACCGAATTATGAAAAATATTTCTGCCCATTCATGCAATAACACTCATTAATGATATAATTCAATATTCACATATTAATATATACCTTTGTCTATAAAGAATAATTTTATACCCTCAATGAGAATATGTGCCCAGATCTCGTGAAATCTTATATTAGTATTTAAGTAAATATAGATATCACCATCCACTTCCTTTATATATTAATATGGATTCCTGAAATTGGCATTTGGCAATAACTCTCTATTCCCATCTCAAAAGCAATTGGACAGGATAACATATTAAAGAAATCTGTCAAATCAATATGGTGTTGCTTCAGCGAATGTTGAATTATCTCCTCTATATAAACTGAACTGTAGACCATATATATATAATTGTTGAAGTGCCACGGGCCATGGGACCCGCCAAAGTGATAAACTTATAGAAGAGCATTTCGATATTGTATCTTTAAATTAAAATACCGCCTAGGTGCTATTGGAATGCAGTGCCACCAGTCGTGGTTGTATAAGTTGGGCCGCAACTATCCTCTCCTATCACGACCGGCAACCGCGCCACATGCGGTCGTGGGAGCTGTACTTTATTGCCATGCGTAAAAAAAAGAAAAGAAATATGTGTTTATTTTGTCGAATAATAGGAACCTCTTGCATTAGTTGACAGCTCCATTGACGTGCGTCGTAAATCAAACTTGCCCATGTATGCCCAACGTCAAGGAAATCAAATGGTCGCTTGTGTGTGTGTATATATATACACGCATGCAATATTAAGATATAACCTACTCTCTAATAATATACATTTCACCCTATAGAATAATAAAAGATCAAGAACCACCTATCTGAATTTAAATCTCGAGAGACCGGTAGAACACAACTGCTTCAAACTCTATCCTTCTCCCTCACCAAATTTAACACAGAGACACAACAACACGTAGGGTTTCTATCCTAGGTTCATTCTCTTTTTATACTTGTGAAGATATTTTTTTATTAAATCTAATAATAATAATAATAACCTTAATAATTATATTAATAAATATAATGATAACATTAATCATTATAATAATATAATAATAGACCCAAAGTATTAGAGTAATAATAATAATAACATACTAATAATAATAAGCTCAAAATAGTTATTTATTATATTAATAATAATAACATTGCAGTAATAATAACTTAAAGTATTAAAATACTCTTGCGAAGATTCTGAACATCAAACTAAGCCCGCTAACAGCCAAAACGCTCACGCCTACAATCATATCGCCTATTGAATATTATCATCCTCAATAATAAATCAACTTACAAGGTCACTCAAATACAAGTCCTTATAGAATAGCTTTGTGGACGAGGAAGGCTGAACATTCTGAACTGGTGCTTGTGGCTGAAATCCAGGAGGAGCCACATAAGGGTAACTCTATGGATTCTGGTATTGACGTTAAGGGGCACTCTACTGATATGGTTGCTATTGAGGGACAGGTGCAAATTGATTCTGTTGTTGAGGCACTGTAGGCCGAGCTGGTTGGTCATTCCTCCATGAAAATTTTGGGTGGTTTTGCCACCCCGGATTATAAGTATTGGAGAAAGGCTGATTTGGTGCTCTATTTACCCAACTAGCATGTTGTATGTGACTATTTCCAGCTTCTTGAAAAACTGGCATGATCGGGCACTCCTTGGTGTAATTGTGAGAATCAACACAAATAGAACACAAGGCTGAACATGTTTCTTTTACCTTTGCTGGCCTTACTTTTTCCATCTCCTTGACTTCTAGTCTTTTTGTTAATGTTGTGAGACAGGCATGCATATCAGTATCTTCATTGACCTCATATCTACCCCTAGCTGGGATAGATCGCAATGGCTATATAACTAGTAGAGCTTGATCAGTACGAGTGTTCCACTATAATGCACTCTTAGCCAGATAATCAAAGTAAGGAAATGCTTCATCAGGCTCCTTGCTAAAGAACTCCCCATCGTAGATAGTTTGCACAAATTGCTTGCATAAAGGAGTGAGACCTGTATAAAAGTAGTTCACTAGCCGCCAAGACTCGAAACCATGGTGTGGGCATATATTGATCAATTCTTTAAATCTTTCCCAAGTAGCTGGGAAATCTTCTTTAGCTTTCTGAGTGAACTGGATGATTTGTTCTTGCATGAGCTGTGTTCTCTGAAAAGGGGAAAATTTCTGCCAAAACTCATGCTGCATATCACTCCACTTGTTATAGAGTTATCTCTCAAAGAATTAAACCATATTTTTGCCCTATCTTTCAAAGAAAAAGGAAATAAATGCAGTTTAACAAATTCATCAGTGATAGCCCTAGTTATAAATGTAGTACAAGCCATCTCAAAGTTCATTAGATGTTGATAAGGGCTCTCAAATTCCATCCCGTGGAACTGAGGTATCACTAACATGATTCCATGCTTAATAATATGTTACGCCCCAGATTTCCAACCCGAGAAAACCAGTTCGTGACTCCCCTTTACCCACCCGGTGGATAAGGGGTAGGGATAAATAATACCACACAGAACATCGCAAACATCCACAATAATTGTTCACGAGACAAGCCACATATCTTTATTAAATTCAAATATCTTTTACATAATTTCCCCATTGGGTTATAATAGTTCCTCAAAATAATACAATACAAAAACAACAAAATAATAAACTTAACCTTTCACCTAACTCCTGTAGGTTCCTGAAAAGAAACAAAACACAACGGGAGGGGTGAGTAACCACATTGTAGTAGGGATCATGTCTCCCAAACCCATCCCATGCTCCTAGTATCTATATGATGATGTGCAGAAGTGTAATGTCGTGGCAATAATACATAAATATGTTATATTCAACATTCATAAATACGACAACATATGGCAAGCACAACCATAACCACAGCCACCCAGGCTACCACAGTTCCAAATAGCACACTTTCAAGCACAACACAACACGGCATATTCACAACAAATCAAATAACACACGTATTTAACATCCATCATACAAGTCATAATCGGGTTAAGTTCACATAATACGTTCTCAACCATAACTCTCATATAATTCCAAAGGCTCCCCATGAGACTCTACTGCGAAACTACCATGAACGAACGCAACCACACCACGAAACAAACCCTTAATCCCCACTAACCCCAGACTCATCAACATCCACAAACGTTACATGCCAATGAAGGCCAACATTCATATAAGAGATCACACCTATATGAATTTACATATATACATATACATATTAATTAACTCAAAAACTAACCCTAGAATAGGTTCAAAAAGTACAGAATCCCTACCGCGAATTTGGTTGCATTAGGGTTTGAAATCAGAAGATCCTCTTGCTCCTTGCTCCTCTCCAAAGGCACCTCCCGCTTCCAAGAATGTAGCGGTAATGATCCTCACCGATGGCAATTCCTCTCTCTCTCTCTCTCTCGCTCGCTCGCTCTCTGATGGTGTCCAAATGATCCCTGAACCCTAAAATCATAAAATAGAAAATATATCAAAAATATACTGTAACAGAGTCGACGTCAACCAAAAACACCTAGGATTGACCACATCGTTTGCCTTTTCTCGCATCGACCAAACACCCATATCAACTAATCTTCACATTGCACAAGGTCGATCTCTAGCTGGGTCGACCACGTTGACCACAAGTCGACCATCTTTCGCGTTGACCAACACACATAGAAAAGCTCTTGGGAAACTGCTCTTAGTAGATCTCGACCATGTCGACCATATGTTGACCACACATCGAAATTCCTCTCACATTGATCAAACTCTCTAGAAACTCCTTTGATCGGCATCAACCACTCACCACACCAGGTCGACCACGTCGACCAATCCCACCTCGACCAATGCTGCATCGACCAAGCCTTCACACGAAGATCCAACTCAGCGAGACCCTCGCCAAGGTGCTGCACCCTTGGACTCCCGCTAACAGTCTAGACAAGAGTCCTTGTCCAAACACACAAATGACTAAAACCTCCAATCCCAAACACGGGTCATTACATAGTAAAATTTGCAACAGTATTAAGAGTAGTGGTATGAGTGCACGATGGTGTAGTGGTATGAGTGGGTTGCAAATACTCCTTAAGAGTACGAGGCTGAGGATTGGTCATCTTAAGTGAGCCAATATCAGTCTCTTCAATTTTAGCAAAAAGTGGATTTGTTGTAACTTTAATTAACATGTTAGATCTGTCTCACACCCATGACATATAAATTTATAAAATAAATAAAAATAAAATAAAACAAGTTTACATTTAAAAACTTTCCTTGGCAATGGTGCTAAAAACTTGACTGACTCAAAATATTGAGCAGTGCTAACGCTATTCTAAGTGTAGGAATATGTCGAGTAATAATTAAGAACACAGTTCTTAGATCGTCTCCCGAAGGAAAGCCTAAATTTGACCTTGTTAAAATAAAATAAAATCAATTGTTGGTATATGCAATAGATGTGAAATTACTAGTCACAGGCTAGATTCAAAAAGTTTGTGTTTTAATTTGAAACTGTTCTACAGCTTAAATTGCTATAGAAATTAATTCACAATAAATAGTAAATTGAAGAAGGAATTAAATAAGCTAAAATAAGAATTAAAATAAACGAAGCAAGCAATTGATAAACATGAATAAAACTAATAAAGATCAAACATAAACTCCCGCAATATAAAAACTTAAATTAAATGATATAACTGAATGTGATACGAGAAAGAAATTAAAATAACAGATTATAATAATTCTCAGACTTGCAAAGAAATTGAAATAAGCAATCGAAAACTTATTAACCCTAAAACAAAATTAAAATAACGAAAATATTTATGAAAAATAATCTAAAACAATATGAAAATACTGTATCTCTAGAGCAGCAAAATAAACTATCTTGATCTTCTCTCTGGTTATGCCGCCTTAGGTCAACTTGCAATTCCCAACCGTCTCTCCACGATCTCTTACCAAAAAAGCATCCCCTTTTTCTCTCCTCAGCCATCATATATATAGTCTCATGGGCTTAGGCTACTACATTAACCTAACACAGCAATTACAAGTACAATCTCCCTTCTAACTTTACTTAAAAAAAGTACAAGTTCGCCCTTATACTAAACAATATCGTTCTGAGGCCGAATAAAAGCGCACGTACTCGTGCTCGTGCATGTGCCAATGAATGTGTCAATGGTGAACACGTGCATTACTTTTATCGATACGTGCATTCACAAAAGTTGCTTGAAATTGCATTTGCTTCAGTTCTGCATCTGCACGTGTTGAGTTGGATACGTGCATGTTTTTTTCTGACCCGTGCATTCACAAAAGTTGTTTATAATTGAATTTTCTTCAATTCTTCTTTTACATGTGTCGGTGCATGTGTCAATTTTGGACACGTGATGCCAAAATTGGCTCTTTCTTACTCATTGAACACTTTGATAGCTATTTGGTTGGAAGTATTTGCTTCTTTGAACTTCATTTGGCTTAATAACCTCAATTCTTGTGGCTGGCTACCTTGCTTTATCTTACTCTGAGTTCCTTAGCTCCATTTTCCTAAAATAAATAGCTACAAAACAAACCAAAACACAAACAAAACTATATAAACACAATACACTAGAAACTAATAACGAAAGCACATCAATCAAAAGCACATAAAATGCACCCTAGATTCCTTAAATTGGTATTTTAACACCAAAAATTACTAAAAGCTCAAAATAATCAAGAAAACTATTAGTGCAATTAAAATAATTAAATAAATCCAAATGCATGCACAAATAGTTATGATTAAGCACAAGTGACATGCAATTATTACCCCTAATCACCTCCCAACCTCTAACTCTCAGGACTAGGACGTGGGTCTTCACAAACAAAGTCAGGAAGAAGATGAACCTTCACAAGAGGAAGACTATGAAGAGGAAGAACTAAAATATGACTTTGGAGAGGAATTGAATTGAGCTCTAAAGAATATTATTGAACAAAGGGCTACCATTAAATCTATAAAGAAAGAGAAGAAAGTTGTTGAAGTTCTTTATGATGATTCTAATAGACTACTATTAGAATCTAAGGGGAAAGTTGAAGAATATGTAAAAATAGTTGATGATCTCACCAAGGAACTTGAAACAGAAAGGTTGAAGTCTGAAGCCATGGAAGCTGAGGTTCGTGACCTTAGAAAGAAGCTTTAGTAAATGAAAATAAATTGTCCAGCAAGTTCTATATCAGTGAAGAACAATGGGACAACTAGGAAGGGTGTAACCATCAAAGAGGTTTCACAAGAAGTCCAAGAAACCAAAACCAAGGGCAAGTGCGGTGAAACCACCAGGGAGTTGTTAATGCAAGTTAAAAAGCCAAAGGCAACAGTGAATCAGAAGAAGACTACCAATGTCGATGTGAGGCAAACTCAAGGTCAGAAGGTTCTAAAGATCAGAAGATTTGAAGGGTACTATTTTAGTTATAGATTGCAAGGACACAGATCTGTGCAGTGTAACAGAACTCAACAAAGGAAAGGACATAGGTTCAGTTTGGCTTATATCTACTACTATAGGTGTGGTAAGAAGGGTGATTGGCAATTTGCAAGTGTACAAATCGTGATAAGTAATAAAGTGGATTTTTAAGTCCGAATATTGTACCCAAAGGAAGGATAAAGAAATTGAAAATTTTAACTAGCTTACAAAGGGATTTTTTTTATTGGATTAATATGAAAATAGAACTGAATTCAAATAATTAAATTTTAAGCAATGTGAGAGATGAAGAAATGTTATTTCGAATAGAGATAAGTTCAATTGATAAAGGCGATTGGAATTAGGATTTCATTTGATGTATTTTTCCAAGATTATATTTTAGTTCAGTCTAATTCTTTCCTTGTGATAACATTTAATACCCATGCATGAATTAGCCTCTTCTAAGTGCAGTAATTCTATATACACCCTAGCATGGGGGATGGGTGACCTTTAAGATTTGGGTTGTTTAGTCTAGAGCTAGCATCACACCCACTCTTAACTTGGTATTCCAGGTTTACCCTCGCTGCCGCATGTCATGTAACCCCTAGACTGAGTATCTTGATTTTTCCAGTACTTATGCTTTATTTTCCAATCCTTCACATAAATACCTAATATGATAAAATGAAATAGCCAGAATCCATTTTATATTTAAACCCAAGATATTCAATAAACATTCACAAGGTGAAAGAGATTAAACTAAAACATTTCAAATTAATCCATTACATCAAACTTCATCTTAATCTCAATCAAAGGTTTTTAAGCTTCCATAATTTGTTTGAAGACAATAGAATTACAAAACATGAATTAAGAATACCCAAAGAAAAGCTTGCCTATTTAGACCAAGAAATTCCAAGGTTGATCTTCTTTTCTTCCATATTTGTCTTCAAGCTTCAAGTAATTTCCCAAACCTTCTTCTCTCTCCCTTTCTCTACTCTAAATGGATGGTAAAATAGAATAGATGATTACTGGATTAGAATTGGATGATGACTTGATGATTTACAATGAAGGATCAACTTCCCTTTTATAGCCTCCCAAGCTGAATTTGAACTTTTGAATTTGAATTTCTCATTATTCCTCATAATTCCTTCAAGTAAATACCTCCATTTATTCCTTTGTAACTCCACCTTTGAATTTGAATTTGAAAATGGATTAAGTCCCATCATTTATCACTTAAAAATGCTCCTGTCCTAATGCAAAGTCTTCATTTGAATTTGAATTTCTTCTTTTAATTACCCTTTGACTTAAGAATTGATACCTATTCTTTGTCCAAATGACTTTCTTCCATAAGGGAATGAGTGAGCTGCCAAAATGAGGATTCTAACGCCGAAATTTAGGCTTGGTCGAGTGAAAAAGGCTTCACCCGACTTTCACCCAACCATCACTTAACCACCTCGGATTTCACCCGACCAGAAGGATGTTTTCTTTGTTGAGGCTTGTAGACTCCAAATATATAAACTTTGGCCTCACCCGACCTGGTCCGGTGAAGAGTCCATCACCTGACCTTCACCCGACCATCACCAAACGACCTCGAATTTCACCTGATCAAAAGGAGATTATCTTCATTGAGGCTCTAGGAATCTATCCCTGAAATATGGGCTTCACCCGACCTTCACCCGACCAACTTGAAATTTGGTCGTCATGATCTTCAAGTCTTTGGGATTCTTTCTTTCCTTCTGTTGATTTGGTGAATTGTTCTTTGATTTTTGGATTCTTATCAAAATATAGCAAAAATACCACAAAAACTACAAGAAATCCTCTTTTTCGGGTTAGGACATGAAAATATGATAATATAGAACAATTGGACAATAAATGAAGTATAAGAGTATGAAAATATACCCATAATGGCCCTAAAAAGTGGGTATAAATCCCCCCGATCAAAGGGTCACATGGCTAGAAGATGCATGACCATTCTATTAGGACAGAAACCAAAGGAGTAACATCAACAAGCACATAGAAAAGTACACAATGCAGTTAATATTAAGGTCATTGTTGTTCCCATGGTACTTTGGTTATTATTGTTGCCAACAGAATGCGAAAGCGGGAGGACGCAGAGTTGAAGATCCATACTGAGTTGGATAACTTCGTAGAGTGATCTCTTAGAGTGCGCTCATAGAAGGAGTCTAACCATGTACTTACAGAGTCAAAGATCTGGGTTGAAGATCTAGAGACTCGTAGACTCACAAGGTTGAATATTAAATGACTCGAAGATATGCAAAGTCGAAGATCATCAAACCATTAGGCTCAAAGCATCACCAAAGGAACACAGGGTTGCAGACTCGTAGATCCATAGGGTCGAGGATTCGAAGACTTGCAGCCTTGAAGACCTGTCGGGTGTAGAGTGACAACGTTATATTGTCGAAGCTCGTAGGGTCGAAGCTCATAGGGTCAAAGATTGGGAGACCCGTTGATGTGAACATATGATTAGCCAAGGTAGAATGAGGTTATCGCTGGCTCAAAAGTGGAGACATGAAGACTCGAAGACTCGTAGAGTGAAAGTTAGTTGATCACTTGTTCTAACCTAGATTTGAAGCTAAAGAACAGAAGATTTGGAAGATCAATTCGAAGATCTGAGGCTCAAAGATTCAGACTCGAAGATTCAAAGGTCAAGAATCGGAGGTAGTAGCATGTGTACCTAGGGAGGTAATATCGAAGCTACGAGGCATACATCTTCGAGGTTAGTCGAAGGAGTGAAATGCACTAAAGGATGTCATTTAAGTAAGTTATCACTTAGACAACATTTTCTAGCACATTAGTACTGGAAAACACGTGGACATCATCTGAGACTGGCTTAACCTGTTTCAACGATGAATATCAAAAGGTGAAACATGCTTAACCCTCGCAGAAAGGTTTCTTACTATGGCCGTCCTATAAAAGCAAGGTAGATGCCATACTTCAAAAAGCATCAAAATATTACAGAACACAAGAAAGGTATCCAGAGAGATACAAAAAGATGATGCAGAGTAGTTTAAAAGATATACATAGAGAGAGAGGAAGATTATAAGTGAGATAACAGTGAGTTAATCTGTCTTCGTTCCTTATACATTCAACGAACAGACTGTGAGTTTGGCAAATGAGTGGTTGATGGTCAAGCATTGCAAATGATTGAATACGCAGGAGCAGATTGCGTTAGAGAGTTCATCACAATGAGTGAGCACTAGAATAATACTGTTTTTGTATTTCATTTAAAAGAAAACAGAGTTGATCCTATTATAAGAAGGGCTAGACCCTATTGTATTGAACGCATATAGTGGATTGGACTCGGTGTAGGTACACCCTCACCATAGTGGAGTAGATCACATTGATCGAACCACGTAAACCATGTGTTTTTGTCTTTTACTTCTCATACATACTTGCTGTGAATCTGATATTGCATAAAACACTGACATACCACCCAAAGAAGAACCACATCTGTAGAATACCTCTAAGTATCATACTACTCGTACAACTAAAGAAAATAGTTTTTCACCCCTCTTTCTGTATATACACATATATAGTCAGACGATCTTGCTTGGATCTTGGGAATATTAATTGGTATCAGAGCTAAGTTCTCACTGGAGACAGATCTATCATTCTGTGGAGAAGTGATCTCACAGATCGATATATTTGCATTACTGAGATCTGTGGCTTAACAGCTTAGTGACCAAGCAGGAGTTTATTGGAATATTTTAAAGAAATGGAGATTCTTATCAGCGAACCGAGTACTAGCTCCAACTATGCAAAAAGAGTGCCTATTTTTGATGGCACAAATTACAAGATGTGGAGAGCAAGCATAGAGACGGTGTTTATATCCATGGGTATGGACGTTGAGCGGGTAATCAAAGATGGATACATAGAACCATCCAACGACAAAGAACCCATAAAAGCTGAACGAAGAACATATGAGCTAAATGGTAGAGCTCTGAGTGGGATTACATCAGCACTCACAGACTCTGAATATGCAAAGGTGATAGACTATAGAGTAACAAAGGAGCTATGGGATATACTAGAAGGTGTTTATCAAGGTGATGGCAGACTAAAGGAAACTAGGCTGCAATTGTATACTCAAAGATTCAAAGCTCTCAAAATGGAGGAGCAGGAGAGTGTACAGGAGTTCTTTGTATGGTTAACAGAGATTGTCAATGACATGAGAAATCATGGCAAAAATAAGAAGAACTTTGCAATTGTAAAGAAGGTGTTGAGAGTTCTACCCAAGAGATTCATTCCAAAGGTGGAAGTTCTGGAAAATAGCCAAGACCTGGAGACGATGACATTGCAAGAGTTGCAGTGCAGTCTGACTGCATTCGAAATGAAGCTACACTCTTATGAAGAGCCATCCACATCAACATCCCAACCTACACCCAAAGAGTCAAAAGAAGTAGCCTTTAAGGCTATGAAGAAATTAAAAATTAAGAAAGAAGTTGAGTCCTCAGAAGATCAAGAGGACAGTGATAGTGAAGATGGTGAAGATGAGGTGATAGCCTACTTCACCAGAAAATTTAGAAGAGGTGGAGCAAGGAAGCAAGCTGGAAGAAAAGGGAAAAGAAGACTTTCCCTTAGATGTTTTAAATGTGAAAAGTGGGAGCACTTTGCATCTCAATGCAAGGTGAAAGCTAATGACTCGGATGATGAAGCCTCGGATGAAGAGGATACAAAATTCAAGAAGACATCATACCAAAGAAGCATTTCCACAAGGAGACCAGCAGCTCCACAGAAGAAGAAGAAGGGCTCACACAAAAATTATATGAGCCGAATTTATGAATCTGATGATAAGGCTGAATATTCATCAGATTATGCCTTTGTCTCCAAGATAGAGGTGGACAATAACAATACTACCTTAGAGGAGGTAGAGGCAGTAGAAAAAGAAGTAGTTTTGGAAGAGGAGCTCGAGCTTGCAATAAAGGAGATCCACAGGAGAGGGTGCAGGATCAAGCAACTCAAAGGAGAGCTCAAGCAAGCCAAGGGAGAGCTTGAAAAAGTCATAGGAGAGAAGGACAAGGTGTTGGAGGACTCCAAGAAATTCTGCGAGGAAATCGTCAGCCTAAATCTCAAGTTAGAGAAGCATATCAAGATATGCAATGACATTTCCACATGCAGAGGCTTGAAGAAGAACTGGTAGGCCTTTGAAAGAAGATCTCGAAAGACAAGGCCACTCAAGCCACAACCTCTAAATGCGTCCAGATCATATCTCTCACAATACCACAGATAGCCCAGAAAACCAAGGCAACACTGCAGGGGGCTATGAAGGAGATCATGACACTACAGATGGCGAGGAAGGTCATCAATCCAGATTATGTCCTCCTGGTTTTCTTGGAAATACTTACATTATAATAATAAACTCTAGATATTAAAATACTTACATTAATAATAATCACATAACAATAATAATAAACTCAAAATATTAAACTTATAATAATAATAACAACATAATAATAATAATTAATTATTCTATTAATAATAATAACACTACAGTAATAATAACTTAAAGTATTAAAATACTCTTGCGGAGATCCCAAACAACAAACTAAGCCCGCTAACAGCCAAAACGCTCACGCCGACAATCACATCACCTATTGAATATTATCATCCTCAATAATAAATCAACTTACAAGGTCACTCAAATACGAGTCCCGCACCATAAGTTATAAGGTGTGCAGTCTGTTTTTGGCCTTAGGGTTACTCTGTTCAGTAGATGTACTCTGTTCTTGTTGCCTCTGTCCAAAAGCGTGTGTAGAGATTAGCTTCTAGCAGTAGGGTTCTACCCATTTCAATGATAGCCCTATTCTTCCTTTCAGCAACCTCATTCTGCTGTAGAGTTCTTGCTGCTGATAATTGATGCTTAATCACATGCTTATTCAGATACCTCTCAAAGGTTTTATTTGTAAATTCAATACCCCGATTAGATCTTAAGATTTTAATTCTTCGACCATGGTCATTTTCAGTCATTCTTCTGTAGTTCTTGAAGCATTCCAGAGCTTTTGTCTTGTGCTTTAGATACATAATGAGGTTCTCCTAGTGAAGTCATCCACAAACAGGATGAAATATCTCTCACCATTGAGTCCCTTGTTTCTCATTGGTCTACACAAATAAGTATGCACAATATCCAGAGCTGCTTCTGAGCAATACTCTTTTACCTTGTAATGAAATCTGGTTTGTTTTCCATGTAAGCATGCTAAGCAGACATGCTCTGTTTCTCTTTTGATGTCTAGGATGTCTTTGATGGCTTGCAGTTAACAAACCTCCTCATGTTCTTCTGATTGAGATGTCCAGTCTTTGATGTTAGAGTTCATTCTCTTCAATCTTGGTTATTTGACAGCTATAGGTTTTGTTTTCATCAATCACATACAAGTCCCCATCTATCCCTCTTCTAGCTGCTACTGTGTTGCTATTCTCTCTTTTGACTGGACAACCAGTTTTGGTAAAGGTCACCTCATGATCTGGATCATACATCTGACTGACAGATGCCAAATTGTATTTCAATCCTTCAACATGCAAGATATACTTCAGTTTGTTATTTCCCCATTTGGCAGACCCTAACCCCTTGATTTTCAGAGAGCTATCATTGCCAAATCTCACCTTGCCAGATTTGTCCTTATTGACATTTGACAACTTGTTTAGGTCACTAGTCATGTGACCTGAACACCCACTGTTAAGGATCCACTGTCTGTCCTTGATACCAGCTTTCAATGCAATCTCAGTAATATGAGCCACTTCCTTCCCCTTAGCCATATAGACTTGTTTTACTTTAGACTTGCAGCACTCTTCCTGTTTTACTTTAGACTTGAAGCACTCTCCCTGAGGCTTAGGCTTCACAATCTTCTGAGAAACTTTCTCTTTCCTTTTCCATTGAACCTTCACAGTTTTCTTCTTCTTATTCTACTTAGGAATAAGCACTTTCCTTGTACTGTGACATTCACTACCACACTTATCACAAACCTCTAAGTCTGCAAGTATAGCAAACTTGTTGTTTGTGGTAATGGGCTTGGGCTTCAACTAGCATGAAGTCTCATTATGTCCTTGTTTCTGATAGTAAGTGCAAAAATTTCTAACTGGTTTCATTCTTTCAGTCTTGTACAAGCTCTGTCTAGATTTCTTAATCTTATTCCTAAAAGCTTGTACCAGATACCTCCACCAACAAAATCTGGCCATGTGACCCCATACCGCGCAGTAGTAGCAATGACCCTGAAACCTAGTGTTGCTAAACTTCTGAACATCTGTAATCTTCTTCACAACAGGCTTGGCCTTGATCGTTGGCTTCACAGGCTTACCTTCTTTATTGGGGGGCACCCGCACACTTGTTAAAATGATATTTGCATTAGATTTTTTCACATTCTTAGAATGCTTAGATCTTTGAAAACATTTGTTCACTTTAGTATTCTTGGACTCCTTCGGATGTCTCTCCATCTTCTCATCATTTACACCACCCTTTCCTTTCTTGTGGCTCTAGGTCACGATGGTAATCTTCTTAGCATTGTCATAGAAATCTGGATTGATGACCTTCCTTGCGACATGCGGTGTCGTGATCTCCTTCATAGCCCCCTGCAGTGTTGCCTTGGTTTTCTAGGCTATCTGTGGTATTGTGAGAGATATGATCTGGACGCATTCAGAGGTTGAGGCTTGATTGGCCCTGTCGTTTGAGATCTTCTTTTAAAGGCCTACCAGTTCTTCTTCAAGCCATTGGATGGTCATGTCTCCGGTGGTGAGTTCTGTGGTAATGTCATCGTATATCTTGATTTGCTCATCTAGCTTGAGCTTTAAGATGACAATTTCCTCGCAGAACTTCTTTGAGTCCTCCAACACCTTGTCATTCTCCCCTCTGACCTTTTCAAGCTCTCCCTTGGCTTGCTTAAGCTCTCCTTTGAGCTACTTAATCCTGCAACCTCTCTTGCGGATTTCTTCTGTTGCAAGCTCAATCTTTTCCTCCAGATATACTTTTTCTTCTATTGCCTCCTCCTCTTCTAAGGCAATGCTACCATTGTCTACCTCTATCTTGGTGACAAAGGCATAATCTAATGAGTATTCAGCCTTATCATCAGATTCAGAAATCCAGCTCATATAATTCTTGTGTGAGCCCTTCTTCTTCTGTGGAGCTGCTGGTCTCCTTGTGGAATTACTTCTTTGGTATGATGTCTTCTTCCACTTTGTGTCCTCTTTATCTGAGGCGTCATCACCCGAGTCATTAGTTTTCACCTTGCATTGAGATGCAAAGTGCCTCCGCTTTCCACACTTAAAGCATCTAAGGGAAAGTCCTCCTTTCCCTTTTCCTCCAACTTGCTTCCCTGATCCACCTCTTCTAAATTTTCTGATGAAGTAGGCTTCCACCTCATCTTCACCGTCTTTACTGCCACTGTCCTCTTAATCTTCTGAGGACTCATCTTCTTTTTTATTTTTAACTTCTTCATAGCCTTAAAAGCTACCTCTTTTGATTCCTTAGCTATAGGATGAAATGTTGATGTGGATGACTCTTTATAAGAGTGCAGCTTCATTTCAAATGCAGTTAAACTGCACTATAACTCCTGTAATGTCATCGTCTCTAGGTCTCGGCTATTCTCTAGAACTTCTACCCTTAGAATGAATCTCTTGGTAGAACTCTCAGCACCTTCTTTACAATTGCAAATTTCTTCTTATTTTTGCCATGACTCCTCATGTGATTGACAATATCTATTAGTTGTACAAAGAACTCTTGTATACTCTCCTGCTCCTCCATCTTGAGGGCTTCATATTTTTGCGTATACCATTGCAGCTTGTTTTCCTTTAGTCTGTCATCTCCTTGATAGATGCTTTCTAGTCTATCCCATTATTTCTTTTCCACTCTATAGTTTATGACCTTTACGTACTCAAAGTCTGTGAGTGCTGATGTAATAACACTCAAAGCTCTTCCGTTTAGCTCATAGGTTATTCTCTCAGCTTTTATGGGTTCTCTGTCATTGACAAGTTCTATGTATCCATCCCTTGTTACCCACTCAACGTCCATACCCATGGACATGAATATAGTCTCCATTCTTGCTATCCACATCTTATAGTTAGTGTTGTAAAAAATTGGCACTCTCTTTACATAGTTGGAACTGGTACTCGGTCCGCTAATAGGAATCTCTATTTATATATATACCAATGAATTCTTGCTTGGTCACTAAGTTGTTAAGCCACAGATCTCGGCAACACAAATGTATCGATCTATAAGATCACTTCTCCACAGAGTGATAGATCTGTCTCAAGTGAGAACTTAGCTCTGATACCAATTGATATTCCCAAGATCCAAGCAAGATCGTCTGGGTATGTGTGTTTGTATACAGGGAGGGGGGTGAATCTGTATACTTAAAAACTATTTCCTATAGTTTTTAGAGTAGTACTCTTTACAGAGGTATTCTACAGATGTGGTTCTTGTTTGGGTAGTTTTTAGTGTCTCATACAATATCAATTAATAGCAGGTATGTTTGGGAAGTAAAAGACAAAGAGACACAGTTTATGTAGTACGATCAATGTGAACTACTCTACGGTGGTGAGGGTGTACCTATACCGAGTCCAATCCACTATATGCTTTCAATACACTAGGGTCTAGCCCTTGTTACAACAAGATCAACTCTCTTGTCTTTTAAATGCAAATACAAAAGCAGTATTACTCTAGTACGTACTCACTATGACAAATTTTCTATCGCAATCTACTCCTGTCACAAGCAGTATTACTCTAGTACTCAATTTCCACCTTCTGATCTCCATCGTTAAAACATGTTAAACTGGCCTCAGATGACGTCCACGTGTTTTCCAGAACTTAGCGTGCTCAAAGACGTTGTCCGAGAGATAACTTACTAAAACGGCGGCCTTCAGTGCATTTCTATCCTTCAACTAACCATAGCCTTGAAGATGTATGTCTTTTAGCTTCGCTGATACTTCTTCAGGTACACATGCTATGACCCAGGCCCGGCCCAAGGGGAGGCCTAGTAGGTGGCTGCCTAGGGCACCCCATCCATTAGTCCAATTAAGGGGCACATATTTCTTCATTGAGGGCACCAGTCGCTACCTACCGATGCACGCATTACGCATCCACGATCCACACCACACCACAGCAGCAACGCAGACACGCAGTCACTCCCGACTCCCACTGGCCGCCGGCACCACGCAGCCCTACACAGCTATACTTGACTAGCCATTCACCGTCTGATGGCCGCGGCAACACCCTCACCCTTTCACAGAGGCCTTTGTCCGACTGGCCGTGTGACGAGCGATGGCATGACTGTGAGACGACGATCGGACAATGCAGCGATGGCAGCGTCATAGCCGCTGACCGGCTGACGCAGGACGCCCGTTGACCGACGATCCGGTGGACGGTGATAACGATCCGTCAATCCAAGTTGTGGCGAAGAGCTGACGGCGATCCGAACCTCCACTCCTCGGCTGCTCGGTAGCTCGGCACCTCTAAGCTCCAGTCCAGCAATCCTGTCCGTAGGCAGCAGACGGTAGTCCTCCTTCTAAATCCCTAATCACTAATAGGTTCGAATAATTTTAATTGAATTGATGATTATGAGATCAATATATAGCTTTGAATAATGTTAATTGAATTCAATTATTGAATAATTTTAATTGAATTTAATTATGACATTTAAAATTACAGCACTTGTTTGAATAATTTTAGTGTTGCACTGGTTTGACTAATTTTAGATTAGATTCTATCGTTTTAGTAGTGGCTTCTAGCCTAGCTGAGCCTGGTGATTTACTTGATGATTATGAGTTTCTAAATGTTTTTAGTAGGTCCATATAAGGGTGGTGCAGCAAAGCATTTAGGAGGCCATCATTACAATTCTGATGTGTAGTCCGAGCTCCCAGTAGAATGTGAGACTTGCAAGCAAGCCTAGTAACTTCATTGTGTGTGCTAGAGTGTTTCAGGGAGTTTAATTGCATGTTGGAGTATGAAAATGTTACTAAAAGAGCTGTAGGTAGATGTAAGATATTGGATTGTGTATTTATGTTACTTTTGGGGGTTTGACCTCCTTGCCGTGATTAAAGGATCTTGCTATTGCTAGTGAAATAATAATCCATGCCGCATGCCCACCTTCTATATATGAAATAGACAGACAGAGTTATGGAAATTGAGAGCTAGAACATACATTTATCGTTCCATGCATGTGCAAGAACAGAAATACATAAATAAAAAGCCAAAGCGTCACGCACAACAAAACGGGAATGCGCCATTTATATATATATTTTTCTACATTTTTGTTCTCTTTAACTGTTGTAAATAAATCAATTGTC
Source organism: Taxillus chinensis (assembly GCA_023512835.1). Classification (NCBI taxonomy): domain Eukaryota; kingdom Viridiplantae; phylum Streptophyta; class Magnoliopsida; order Santalales; family Loranthaceae; genus Taxillus; species Taxillus chinensis. The sequence continues at coordinate 38,284,422 of CM042084.1, forward strand.
ATGTTCATCTTTTATTTTCCTTTAGCTGTGGGGGAGGAACGAAAAGTGAAAGTACCTACTATTGTATCATTGCAAGCATAAAAAGTTCTGTATTTTATTGCTGCCCTTTGCACTATAATTTCCTGAGAATTGGTTATCTTATTAGCTTCTTTATTTATATTTATAATGATGAAAGGAGCTTAGAGTGATTCAAATGAAAATTATTCTTTTGAATTAATTATTATATCATGTATGTGTTATTTTGTCTTTATGATTGTATGTTTTGATATGCTAAATTAATATTTTTAGATTTTAGCTTAGGATTATTATAAATTTTAAGTTGGTTAAGAAAAATTTAAGGTTTAATAACATAAAAAAGTAGGGGCACTTTTTTTAGAAGCTTGCCTTAGTTGCCTGGGGCATCCGATTTCTTTGGACCGACCCTGCTATGACCTCTAAGTCTTTACCTTCGAATCTTCGAGTCGGTGCATTCGAGCCTTTGATCATTGAATTGATTTTCCAATTCTTTTGCTCTTAAGCGTTGTATAATGACCCATATTTGAGGTTCTTGGAGATAGTCATGTGATAGAGTGTATATTGAGGGCTAACAGTATATAAACAGGAATGTGCTCGTCAAATGGAGCATTTTGACTATAATTAGGCTCAATTCGGAGTTCAATTTGGAGTTTGGGCCTTGTGAGGGTAATATTGGTATTTTAAGAAATGAATGAAGTATAAATAGAGAAAAGAGGGGAGAAACCCTTAATTTGCTTTTGTGGTGCGTGAGACACGAAGAGAGAGAGAGAGAGAGAGAGAGAGAGAGAGAGAGAGAGAGAGCACGTTGGAGGAGAACCAAGAGCTTTTGGACGATCCGGACTCAAATAGCCCACATTCGAGGTAGGGATTCGTTATTCTCACTCTTATTTGTTGATTATACTTGCTAGAGTAGCTAAACCATGCGAATTAACCCCAAATTCGTGGAATTTGGATGAACCCTAAGTTTTGGGGAAAAAACCAATTTTGGGTTGAATCTTGTTATTTGCATGCATAATGTGTTTTGAGTGGTAAGACGTGATTTAAAACCTAATATATATTATTAGGTATGAGTTTTATGAGATTTCGAAAGGTCTGGAGGTTTCTGGGTTGAATCCAGACGAGAAACAGGTGAAAAACGATGGTGAACAGTAACTGTCGTGAACTGAGCAGAACAGCCGATGAGGTCGACTGGAAATTGAAAATTTCGAATGTGCAGTTTCGAAGGTAGGTTCGATGTAGTGTAATTTCGAGTGTCGAATGTGCGGTTTTGAGTATCGTTCCGAAGGTACTTCGAAGGGAGTTTCGAAGGCAGTTCGTGGGTACTTCGAAGGTAATTTTTGAAGGTAGTTCGAGTGTAGGTTTGAGGGTCGAAGGCAGTCCGAAAAGAGATTCAAAAATACAGATTCGAAATACAGTGAAGGCAGATTCGAAAATATAGTTTCACTGGCAGATTCGAAATACAGTTTGACTGGACTGAACCATTTACATTGTAAACCTTTATGCCTCAAGTATATACTTAAGTTACAATGTAAATAACGAAATACCCCCATTTGGATTCAAAGAAAAATACTAGAAAAATTAATTCACTCCTTCAAAATGTGAAAAATGGGATTTAGTGTAAAATCCCGGAAATCTTTAAAAGTTCGTAGTGGTGACTTTTTGGAAAGTGGGGTTAAACCCCTCAGAAAAATCCCAAAAATCATATTATCTTAGTTATGCTATGGGGAGCCAATGGCGGGACTTTTTATTTCAAGAAAATAGCTTCTACGAGAATCCTCTCTCTTGGTCAAGACATAAGGATAGAGTTGTGAACTCAAGTGGTCATGTGGGCATGTGAGGCTATCTTGATAAGCCTGGGAGGCTACTGTTGAGGACCTGGGAGGTGAGATTTGTTCAGAGCCTGAGAGGCTATTGTGCCTGAGAGGTAATATTGTGCCTGAGAGGCAATATTATGCATGAGAGGCACTGCTGTGTCCAAGGGGCAGTACTGTGTGCCTGAGAGGCAATGTTTGGGATTACCTGAGAGGTTTTCTTTCATTTCAATATGTGTACATGATTGAGTTGGTGATATATATGTATATGTAGCATTACACGAGCACATGCCTACACTAGTTTATGAGTTCGGATGGGTCGGGGAAACATAATCCCTACTGAGTTATGGTTGCTCACCCCTCCTGTTGTGTTTGTTTTTGTTTGTTTCAGGTGCTTACAGGAGCTAGGAGGTTCACCAGAGGTGAAGACCTTGTGTGTGTCTGTTTATTTTGTTGTATTGTAAAAAAAAACTATGTGGTAACCCCGTGGGGGAAAGAACATGTATGTATGTGTGTTTCTACTGTGCTTTGAAATGAGATTTTAGTATATGTGTGATATGGTTTAGGGACGGCACCCGTGCTAAGGTCCCTTTCTTGGTGTTCTCACCAACCCCTTGTCCCTTCGGGTGCGGGCATGGGGATTCACTAACCGGTTTCTGTGGGTTGGAAATCCGGGCCGTGACACGTTGAATCTTGGTTAGAACCACTATCACTAACTTTTCACTCTATGAGTCTTTGAGTCATCAAATCTCCAGCTTTGAGCCAACAACAACCGCATTCTACCTTGGCTAATCATCTGTTCACATCAACGGGTCTTTGTTCTCGGCAACGGGTCTTCCATTCAATCTTCAACCCTGTGAGCTTCGACCTTGCGATCTTTAACTCTATGACACTGCCACTCTACACCCAATGGGTCTTCGAGTTTGCAAGTCTTCAAGTCTTCAAGACGCTACTCTCTACTTAACTGCACTTTAAATATTCGAGTCTTCGATCCTATGCATCTATGAGTCAGAGGTGTTTCAAGCCTAATGGTCTGATGATCTTTGACCTTGCGTATCTTCGAGTCAGCTAATCTTCGACCTTGTGAGTCTTCGAAGGGATCTTCAACCCTGATCTTCGACCCTGAAAGTACATGGTTAGACTCCCTATATAAGGTCACTCTAATAGATCACTCTATGAAGTTATCCAATCCAGTACGGATCTTCGACTCTGCATCTACCTACTTTTGCATCCTATTGACAACAATAACAACCATAAGGACCATGGGAACAATAATGATGTTAGTTGGCAGGTTGCAGAGATGATAGAAAGTCCACATCAGGTGGAGCATTCTTCTTGGGAAACAGACGTGTTTCTCGGCTCAGTAAAAAACACGAGAGTGTGTCCTTGAGTACTACAGAGGCAAAATATATAGCAGCAGCTTCAGCATGCACTCAAGTAATTTGGATGAAAAGACAGCTCAGAGACTTAACTAGAGGAGTTACAAGCACAACCGTGATAAAATGTGACAATTAGAGTGCCATAAATATGAGTGAGAATAGTGTTCATCATTCCAGGTATAAGCACATAGATATCTGATATCATTTTCTAATAGAGAAAGTGGATAGGAAGATTATTGAGTTAGAGTTTATCTCCAGCAAACAGCAAATAGCCGATATATTTATTAAGCCTCTTCCCTGTGAGTTATTTGAACAGCACCGAGCTAGTCTTGATGTGCACCCCTTTCATTGAGGAAGTAGTATTAATCCCGGATACCCTCCAGGTTCTTGTGAGAACCCTTAATTCTTTCCAGTGGTATCTGCTTTGCAGAGGATGTATTGTGATGCAGTCCTATTACAATTCTTTAGGATTGTTGTCAAAGGGGGACAAATGTCCTAGAAAGGGGGAAAGTTTCATCTATCATGGGAAGTTGTTTCCAGGGTAGAACTATCCTTTGACAAGGGAAGGTGCAAAGTGGAGTGAAAGATTAATATGAGATGCCATATATAGGGGGAGTGTGTGTATGACTGAACATAGGAATTATTTTGCAAGAGGTGTAATGTAAGATTGAAGGGGATTTTCTGATTGCAGTCGATATTCAGTAGTTCAATAGGCTCAACAGAGTTAAACTCATTATGTGTTTTTCAGTGGTAGGTTTTTTGGTGGCTTAGAGACAGTTAACAATGGTGAAGTGAATGACAAAGTGGAGAGAAAATTGGTTGCCAACAATTCCAAAGGAGGAGATTATTATTCCCAATGTGAGTTGTTAAGAGTTGGCATAGCTAATTGTGTTGTCATTATTATCAACCATAGTTTTGTGAACTATAGTTCTTGTTGTAACCTTAAATGAAGATAGAGATAGACATTCATTGAAGGCCAAATTGCACCATCTGAAAGAGCAGATCTAGAGAAGTAGATTTTGGTGAACGAGTCTAGATATGTGCAACTTAATGTGGATATGTGCATAGGTTTTTTAGCTCAAAATTGCACCAAATTTTACCCATGGATAGATAATGTCAAGCTCTACGAGTTTTCTTTTGACCTTGAGTCATTTTGCGCTCTGCAAAGAATGTTATGGGCAAATTACTCATTTAAGATGTGCAAATAGAATGATGGACATGTGCATGGACAATTGCAAGCATTTTTGGCTCCAAATTACAACAAATTTCACCAGTGGATAGAGGACTTCAATGTTGCTTTTGATCTCAATTGAATTCAAGCACTGTAGAGAAAGTTATGGTCAACATACCAACATCAGCGCATGTAGATCACAGTTCAGTAGATGAAGGGTTGAGATCTATTTATCTTTAAAGATGTGATCTAATGGGTGACATTATATTAAAGAATATATCAATGGTGGAGAATTGGATGTTGTATTAGGTTAAGAGAGAGGCTCTAACCTAGATCTAAGGGTTGAGATTACATCAAAGAAAGATATCAATGGCTAGGAGTTGGTTGCTGGTTATATAGGAGGAGATTAGGGTTATATGAGCACATATATACCTGAATTTTGTCTTAACCTATAATGTGGAAAAAGAGAGAGCTCCATAACTTTTTAATAAATAATCTTTGAAGAAAAGAGAGCTAGAGTGATTGAACATCAATCGAAGAGTATAAATCAATCACAATGGGTGTGTTCTGATCATACAAGAGGTCAGCAGGAAGAACCCTAGAGTTAAAGGGTTAGTCTACAATAATAAGAGCTGCTTATTTAGATTTCTCATAGGTTGGTGATCAAAATCAACTTCTATTTTGGTTGTTTAGGCTATGGTGTTGAGAAATTAGTTTATTGTGATTGTAAGGCTAGAATCAATGTGATTCAATCATTGTTTTGATTTTGAGAAGATTGTAATCGGGTAGTGAACCCTAAATGCAGAGTTCCCTAAATCGCATAGTGGACATCATCATAGTGGAGATTCTATGGTTAGCAAATCATTAATCACATCGTGGACATAGCTCTACACATTGTAGGGTGAACCACGTAATTGTTGTGTGCCATATCATTGTTGTTTCTTTTTGTTTGGCACACAAACCCATAAATTGAATTGACAAAGGAGATCATCATGGGTAAAAAGAAAAGGGTAAAAAATTATATTGATATACTGATTAACCCCCCATTTCAGTGCGTATCTAAGAATTTCACATGTACGTGGCGACGATTACGCCACGGAGCTACTGCCACATGTAGAGCCACCACCACCGGGGTTGGCCCCAAGGCCAGGCAACTAAGGCCTAGGCCTTGGGCCCCAAAAAATTAACCCTAATTTAGGGCCCCATTTTACCAATTAATTTCTTATAATTTCTCTTAACCTAACCTAGCAGACGACACACACAAACGCAAACTCATTATGCTGTCCAAACATCTAACCCTAACGCTCTATACCGCTCCACGCTCCTTGCCTTTGCGCCACTCAGCCGCTGCCGTTGTCGCCGCTACCACAGCTATGCTGCACTACCGCGCCGGCACGTTTCGCCATTGTGGTGTTGTGCCACGTTGTTGTGCCGCGCCCTATTGCTGCTGCCGGCTGCTGTGCCTGTGCCTCACCCCGTTGCCATGCCCCACTGCCATTTCGGCACTGCTGCTGCTGCCTGAGATCTGTGACCGTGAAGGAGTCACTAGACTAGTATGTTTAACATTTTCCACCTTTTTTCATCCTGATCCGTGATATTCTTGCTGAGTTGCTGTATGATGACTAGTCTGGATTGGAGAGAAGTTGATCAAAATATAAGAGACTTATTAGTTGAAAAGAGCCCAACCAGAAATTCTAATTTCAACTTTCCACTAGATGATCATAACAAATATTTCTCATCCTCTTATTACATTCAACATCTATCAAATGGAGGGAAACAAGATAGAAAATGGTTAGTATATTCAAATATTTGGGATAGAGTATATTGTTTTTGTTGCAAGTTATTCAAGAAAGATAGAAAAATGTCTCACTTGGCCACTGATAGATTCAAAGATTCGAAAAATCCTAGTGAAAGACTTAAGAGTCATAAATCTAGTGATGAACATATTAGTTGCATGAGAAAATGGATTGAACTCAATATAAGATTGGGGAAAAATGAAACCATTGACAAATGTGTTCAAGATATAATCAACAAAGAAAAAGGACATTGGAAACAAGTATTATTAAGGAATTTTGTTGTTGTGGAGACTATTGGTGAAATTAATATGGCATTTCGTGGGGATAATGAGAAGATTTATCAAAAGTATAATGAGGCTTTTTTGAAAATTATTGAAATGATTACTGAATTTGATCCAGTAATGCATGAGCACCATCAACGTATCCAAAGAGGTGAGATTCATACTCACTATCTTTGTCAGAAGATACAAAATGAATTTATTCAAAGGTTGGCAAATAAGATCAAAAATGTTATTATTAAAACAATCAAGAATACGATCTATTCACTGAATGTATGAGGAAAAAGGATAGATCAACTCACTGTTATCTTTCTCTTTCAATCTTCCTCTCTCTCTCTCTCTCTCTCTCTCTCTCTCTCTCTCTCTCTCTCTCTCTCTCGTATATATGCTATGAACTACTCTGCGTCGCCTTTTGTATCTCTGCAGATATGTTGCTTTTCTGCTCAAAATATTATTGGCTTCTTTTTCAAGTCAGGCATATTCCTTGCTTTTATAGGTCGGCACCAGTCAGAAACCCTTTGTCTAGGGTTTAGCATGTTTCTCCCTTTGATCTTCACCGTTGAAACATGTTAAACCACTTTTGGATAATGTCCACTTGTTTTCTAGTACTTAACGTACTTGAAATCGCTATCTGGGTAACAACTTACTGAAACGGTGAACTTCAACGCGTTTTGCTCCTTCGTAGCGCGCTTCGTTCCTTTGTCTAGTTACAGCCTCGAAGATATTGCCTCGTACCATTTCTTTGAGCTTTACGAGTCTTCGAGCGAGTTAGTAACAGCTGCACTCTACCTTGGCTGCCTTCACGGGTCTCCGCAGCAGGTCCTTCAATCTACGACCCTGTGAGCTTCAATCTCCGACCCTGCGAGCTTCAACTCTACAACCCTTCATGTTGTGACTTTACGAGTCTTTGCTTTGAGTTGGTGAGACGTGGCTCTTTACCTGCCTGCTCCTTGGGTCTGAGAAACTACGACCCTATGACCTTTGAGTTGCCTAGCTACGACCTTTGACCTTCGAGTCTCCAGGTCTATGACTTTGAGTTCTTGCAGTGGTGCTTGGAGCCGAGTGGTCTGTTGATCTTCGACTCTTCGACCCTCTCTGAGTCTTCAACCCTGAGCTTCGAGTATGTCAGTACATAGTAGATTCCCTCTACAAGCTCACTCTAAGAGATCACTTTACGAAGTTATCCAACCATGTACTGAGCTTCGACCCAACGTTAACTCACAACGATATGTTGACAACAATGACAACCAAAAGGTTCGCGGGAGCAACATAATTATATCACTTGTATTTTATATTAAAACATTACTTATACTTTTGAATGTTATTTTTATTAAAATATAAGTATATATATATATATATTTTATAATTGATATTCTTTTTAAAGTAAAACATTACTCATTATTATTATTATCATTAATACTAATGGTAATATTATTGTTATTATTATTACTACTAATATTATTTATATCTTAGATTTAAAAAATATATACTAATTATGTAAATATAGTAAGCAATAATCATATATGACATATATAGTTATCAACAAACTCCTTGACGTCAGTTATTAGATTTCAGATACTCAATAATTATAATAATACTTATGTTATATACGATATATATATACATAGTTATATAATTATTAATATATATATATATATACACTTATCCTATAGGTGCTTCGTTCGGTCCAATCTCAACAGATACGAAACAATATGACATGAACTTCCTCATCGCTCAGGTAAGGGGCACACATATATGTTGACAAGGTATGGTAGTCATCTTCGTATCATTGTTATGGTCGTGTATATTTAGTAATGGTTTGATATAACACACAAGTATATTATCAATCTTAAGAGTTTAACCAAAAGAAGAAAAAATCTGAACCCCGAATATACCACGGCAATATGTTGATGACTTAGGTGTGTGCAGGATCCAAGGGATTTGAAGTGGTGGTTTTTTCTTTCCAAGAGCCTAGTTGGGTATTGGCCGCATTGGTTGTTCATCGCCCCACTGCAGCAAGGGGCCAATAAAGTCTACTGGGGAGGTGTGGTGTACACCCTGCCGGACCAAGATTACAGCCCTCAAATGGGAAGTGGGAGACCGAAGTATCCTCGATCATCAAAACTAGGTCACATGCAGAACGTTGAGTTTTTTGATAGTCAATCCAAGTGGCTAGCGCCGGATAATTCTGTCATTGAAATCCTCCAATCCCGGTGTTATATTGTAGCGAATAATGGATACAGGAACAACGAACAAGGATATTACTTTCGGTATGGCGGTAGAGGAAAATGTTTAATGGAGTGACAATTACAAGGTGTTGTTTTAATCTGGAATTTGAACAATTAAATTCGTATCTAAATAAAAGTTTAATCTGGATCTGTGTTGGAGTCTAATGCAATGATTCAGACTGCAGGATTTCATTTCATGGTTGCCTCCTCTTAATCTGGTTCATTTCATGATCCTTAATTGCTGGAAATTAATGCTTACTTACTTTCAATAGAAATATTTCGAATAACTAAAATATTATTAGGGTTTTTGGCGGGGGAGATTTAAGAAAGAAAAATCTGAGGCCGAATTAGAAAGTAGTTAATCACAAATTACTATTTGGGCATAGCAGAGAAACCGGGATAATTTCAAAATATTGAACTGATAAACAATAAAATTATAAAGAGGCTAATTATTAAATTATAATCTCAACACTACCTTCCAATCCATCTACCTTTTACCTTATATGGGTGTTGAAATGCTAACTTTATTCATTATTAATTAATTATAAATATTAATTAATTAAATTAATACTAAGAAAATTTATTCTAATGGTCCGCAGTTGACTTGAAGGAGAGGCATTAACAGTGCCGTAGCCCTTTAAAAAGTCAGGAACAACTACTTAAAAACTAGACCGGACAAATATAATGCCGCGGACTCATAAATTCCATAGGCAAAAATATGAACAAGTTTGAAGGAAGCCTTGTTTTTAGCTTGAAAAACATCCCCCTCTCTCTCTCATCTCTTTCTCTTTATATATATATATATATATATATATATATATATATATATATATATCGCGGGCGCGCGCGCCAACAGCAACTCACGCTCTATTGGGTCCAGTATTTGTATATTAACCCCTCCCGTCCATGAGTCGCGTTCACAATCGCAAAGTCGTTTCCACACTCCTTCCACGTTCGTAGATTACTGCCCCTACTCCATCCCCTCATTAATACCATCCCCTTTTTATTCCCGAATTTTCATCTCTCGTGCTTCAAATAAATCCCCCAAAACTACTGCTTCCTGGAAATTAAAGTTGTGGGTATTTTGTAATTCCGGCGGCACCGTTAAAATTTTCATCAAGAGCGGCCGGCTAGCTAATAGCTATGGCCGGAGCTAGTACTGGAAGATCTCTCGAGGAGACTCCGACATGGGCGGTGGCTGTCGTCTGCTTTTTTCTGGTTCTAATCTCCATCATTATCGAGCACGTCATCCACCTTGTTGGGAAGGTTCGTGCGTATGTATGTGCGTGTGACATGCATATATATATATATATATATAAAATATGCATATATATATATATATAGCTAGCTACCTAGCTTGCTTTCTGTATATCTTTCTGTTATCGATTCCATCAATAATAGACACAGTTATTCTATTATTGACACGTACGCAGTGGCTGAAGAAGCGACACAAGAGGGCTCTTTACGAAGCGCTAGAGAAAATCAAATCAGGTACATACCCTACAGCTAAACCATATTCTGAATTGTTGTTTCTATGCTTTTTGTCTTTTCTTTGGTATGTTTTGCGGAAGCATTTTAAACAAAAACAAAAAAATGGCTTTGCTTGTTTTCATTATGGTGGGTTGGGAATTGGGAATTGGGATAGAGTTGATGTTGCTGGGGTTCGTATCTTTGCTCCTGACGGTGGGGCAGAGTCTGATATCCAATATATGCATACCGACCAGCGTAGCTGCCACGTGGCACCCATGCAGCAAGGTGGAGGAGGAGAACTTAACGCCGGATACCGCAGAAGGCGATAGCAGTCGCCGGCGGCTGCTTCTCGCTCTTTCCGAATATCATTCTGGCGGCGGCGCCCGCCGATCCCTGGCTGGCAGCGAGTCGCAGGACAAGTGTGCTGCTAAGGCAAGACTTTTCAATTGTCTTTTTTTCAACATTTGCATAACCGCAAATCATATGAGGACATGTTTTTTTTATAGTTATTTCTTAAATCTTAAATCTACAACAACAACAATAATTACACATACATATATATATATATATATATATGGGCTGTGGCAGGGTAAAGTAGCATTTGTGTCGAAGGATGGCATCCACCAGCTGCATATCTTCATCTTCGTTTTGGCTCTGTCCCACGTTTTGTACTGTATCATTACACTGGCCTTGAGCAAAGCTAAGGTAAATTAGTGCATTAAATGTTTAATTAATTACTTAAATTCTTTATCCGAAAATCGCAATGGTAAATAACTCAATATTGACCTTTTCTTTTTCCTGTGGTCACACACAAACAGATGCGACGCTGGAAGAAATGGGAGAAGGAGACCAAGACAATCGAATACCATTTCTCACATGGTAATTAATTAGTTAATCACCGAAATGTCTAGTCATACTTCTTACCTTCTATTAATAAAAAATTGCCAAAAAAACAATTAATGTTTTATTTATTAAATCTGCTCTAAATTTTCTTTCATTAATTTCAATGCATGATGACCCAATAAAATTAATTAATTTCCATCGGTTTGTGCTGCGCGCAAGCAGATCCAGAAAGGTTTAGATTTACGAGAGAAACATCATTTGGGAGAAGGCACTTGAACTTGTGGACCAACAATCCTGTGCTCATCTGGATTGTAAGTATCCATAAATTATTTAACGCGTGATATAAGTTATGCATGTGAGAATTAGTTTTTGAGTCTAGTATGTATTTTATATTTGAATTAAAAATAATAAATTATATAAATAATATTATTAATTTGTATTTTATATCAAAATAATAATAATATATTTAATTTTTAATATAATACATATATATATTGTAATTACTTTTACTTTTAAAATAAAGCATATACTCTTTATTAATATTGTTATTTATATGTTATATAATAATTATATATTTTATTTATATAAGCATAAAAAATAATTTAGATTTAGCCTAGATAACTGCACCATTTGGGAGGAAGACTTGGGTTTAAACCTTTTTCGTAACATTTATTTCTGAGCCGTGACTAGAGTGGGATTAGTCAGAATATAACGGAGCGGAATTGGAAAATACCGGTGGAGTGAGGATTTATCCCAATGCGAGTACACAGGGCGGGGCGTGGCATGCGTGAATCACATCTGGTACTAAACTGCAAAAACACTTTTCCATTCCAAATATATATGGTTGGACATTAATGATATTAATGATGATATGGGTAAAAACAAAACTATATCAGATAATTATAGTTATATAAAAAAAGAAAGAATAAAATAAAATAGAATTCCAATAATTTATTTTCCTTTTTTAACATTTGCAATTAAGTTTTCCAAACCAATTCTGTTAATTACATTTGAATGCATTTTTTTTCCTTTTTTAACATTTGTTTCCGCTGGGTGCATTGGGGAAGGTAGGCAAAGCATGAATTCGTCCTGACGTGCATGCGTGTGCATATATATATATATATAATAAGACTCCTCGTCGATCATGGGAGAGTTTTAATTAAGAGTCAAAAAAATTTTTGTCAGGCAACATGGATTGGAATATGGTATTTCTACTTTCATTGTTGATTATTGAAACTACTTGTTATGCAGCACAGGAAGGCTTGCCTAATCTTGCTAGGAGAAAAATATCCAAAATAGCTACCAAAACCATTGTGGTACCTTCTTATTATTATGTTACCCCATTATTCTAGCATGCTTTGTTGTTATACTTATAAAAATTATATTATAGAATGTACATGGAGATGTATATGATTGCGTTCATATGTACAAACAACCAGCTTTTGGTGATCCAAAATTCAAAAGTCACAAGATCCAGGTTCTCATCACTTCCTAAATTACTCTTTAACTTCGAGTTTTCGTGTGATAAGATTCAATTAATTAATTCTTCATTAAAATTATGAAAGTTATACTGTGATATGAACAACAAAGTTATTTTTATTTTCATGTCATTTACTTTACACTGGTACCTTTTTTTGTTTTCTATTTTGGAAAACAATTAGTTAGAATGGTCTAGATGATTAGTGCACATTATATTGACACTTTCACTAAATGTTGGATGAATCTCCCAAACTATTGATAATCTTAGAGTGAGTTACTAAAGATTTTATAGTCTCATATTGCGCGTTTGATACAAATCTAGTGGGCGGCTTCCATTTGCTAAAAAAACACACACACACACATATATATATATATAACAGTTTCAAAATAAAATCTCAGGCATATTATTATAGAAAATAACATTGAAAATTTAAATTGAATTTCCCTTTTGAAATTTCTACTATAAAATTTGATTTATTTAAGTTTGGCCATTGTGAGTAGGCGAGGCCAAGTAAAAAGTTTTATGAGGCAATAGGTTTAAATCCATATGATGAAAAGCAACTCGAGCCACGAGATTTTGGGTTTGAAAAAGGGTGCCCCAAAGGCTTTGTTCCCATACAGGAAGTAAATTCTGCAAGTATCCTCCAAAATTATTCTCATTCATCCTGGCAACATGGTGCAGAGGTAAGGGGTGTACTTTTTGTTTGCTTTTTTTCTGGTTCATTTTGTGTGCCAACTTACCCTAATTTTACTTTGCTCTAGAAAGAGTTAACCATACAATTCTTAAATGTGTAGTGTGTTTCAATCCGTGCAGCGTGCAGGCTTAATGACAAGTTATTCAGGGACACATGATTACTACGGAGCACGAGCTTTTATAGGTTTATATAACCCGAAGCTCTATGGAGATCACGAATATAGTTCCTCAATTATAACAATGATAGGTGGAGAATCAGAGGATGGTCAAATAATTGCGGGATGGACAGTAAGTTGACACCTAAAATTAAGAATTCTTTATGGGAAAATTTATATTTAATTTATTATTATGAAGAATTGAATCACTCAATCTATACTATTCAAAGATATTTGACAAACTTAGTCTCTTTGCCCTTGTTTGTTTCTACCAAGCAACTCAAAATGAAAGCAATTAATCATTTAAAAATATTAATATTGACTACATATATGCTAATAATGTTTATTGTAGTTTGCTTTGTTAATTTTGTAGGTTAACCCTGATTTGAATAAAGATACCCTAACCCGGCTGATCATAGGGTGGACCGTGAGTATTAATTAGTTTCCATTCAAATGTTACATATTTATGTATATAAATAGTTTACAAAAACTGATGTTCTTCTCTTTTTTCTTGCATGTACTAGAATGACCAGTTCAAATCTATCGGTTGTTATAATTTGCTATGTTCTGGCTTCGTGTTGATCGCGAATACAAATCCTATAGGTGCTTCGTTCGGTCCAATCTCAACAGATACGAAACAATATGACATGAACTTCCTCATCGCTCAGGTAAGGGGCACACATATATGTTGACAAGGTATGGTAGTCATCTTCGTATCATTGTTATGGTTGTGTATATTTAGTAATGGTTTGATATAACACACAAGTATATTATCAATCTTAAGAGTTTAACCAAAAGAAGAAAAAATCTGAACCCCGAATATACCACGGCAATATGTTGATGACTTAGGTGTGTGCAGGATCCAAGGGATTTGAAGTGGTGGTTTTTTCTTTCCAGTAGCCCAGTTGGGTATTGGCCGCATTGGTTGTTCATCGCCCCACTGCAGCAAGGGGCCAATAAAGTCTACTGGGGAGGTGTGGTGTACACCCCGCCGGACCAAGATTACAGCCCTCAAATGGGAAGTGGGAGACCGAAGTATCCTCGATCATCAAAACTAGGTCACATGCAGAACGTTGAGTTTTTTGATAGTCAATCCAAGTGGCTAGCGCCGGATAATTCTGTCATTGAAATCCTCCAATCCCGGTGTTATATTGTAGCGAATAATGGATACAGGAACAACGAACAAGGATATTACTTTCGGTATGGCGGTAGAGGAAAATGTTTAATGGAGTGACAATTACAAGGTGTTGTTTTAATCTGGAATTTGAACAATTAAATTCGTATCTAAATAAAAGTTTAATCTGGATCTGTGTTGGAGTCTAATGCAATGATTCAGACTGCGGGATTTCATTTCATGGTTGCCTCCTCTTAATCTGGTTCATTTCATGATCCTTAATTGCTGGAAATTAATGCTTACTTACTTTCAATAGAAATATTTCGAATAACTAAAATATTATTAGGGTTTTTTGGCGGGGGAAATTTAAGAAAGAAAAATCTGAGGCCGAATTAGAAAGTAGTTAATTACAAATTACTATTTGGGCATAGCAGAGAAACCGGGATAATTTCAAAATATTAAACTGATAAACAATAAAATTATAAAGAGGCTAATTATTAAATTATAATCTCAACACTACCTTCCAATCCATCTACCTTTTACCTTATATGGGTGTTGAAATGCTAACTTTATTCATTATTAATTAATTATAAATATTAATTAATTAAATTAATACTAAGAAAATTTATTCTAATGGTCCGCAGTTGACTTGAAGGAGAGCATTAACAGTGCCGTAGCCCTTTAAAAAGTCAGGAACAACTACTTAAAAACTAGACCGGACAAATATAATGCCGCGGACTCATAAATTCCATAGGCAAAAATATGAACAAGTTTGAAGGAAGCCTCGTTTTTAGCTTGAAAAACATCCCCCTCTCTCTCTCATCTCTTTCTCTTTCTCTTTCTCTTTATATATATATATATATATATATATATATATATATATATATATCACGCGCGCGCGCGCCAACAGCAACTCACGCTCTATTGGGTCCAGTATTTGTATATTAACCCCTCCCGTCCATGAGTCGCGTTCACAATCGCAAAGTCGTTTCCACACTCCTTCCACGTTCGTAGATTACTGCCCCTACTCCATCCCCTCATTAATACCATCCCCTTTTTATTCCCGAATTTTCATCTCTCGTGCTTCAAATAAATCCCCCAAAACTACTGCTTTCTGGAAATTAAAGTTGTGGGTATTTTGTAATTCCGGCGGCACCGTTAAAATTTTCATCAAGAGCGGCCGGCTAGCTAATAGCTATGGCCGGAGCTAGTACTGGAAGATCTCTCGAGGAGACTCCGACATGGGCGGTGGCTGTCGTCTGCTTTTTTCTGGTTCTAATCTCCATCATTATCGAGCACGTCATCCACCTTGTTGGGAAGGTTCGTGCGTATGTATGTGCGTGTGACTATGCTATATATATATATATATAGCTAGCTACCTAGCTTGCTTTCTGTATATCTTTCTGTTATCGATTCCATCAATAATAGACACAGTTATTCTATTATTGACACGTACGCAGTGGCTGAAGAAGCGACACAAGAGGGCTCTTTACGAAGCGCTAGAGAAAATCAAATCAGGTACATACCCTACAGCTAAACCATATTCTGAATTGTTGTTTCTATGCTTTTTGTCTTTTCTTTGGTATGTTTTGCGGAAGCATTTTAAACAAAAACAAAAAAATGGCTTTGCTTGTTTTCATTATGGTGGGTTGGGAATTGGGAATTGGGATAGAGTTGATGTTGCTGGGGTTCGTATCTTTGCTCCTGACGGTGGGGCAGAGTCTGATATCCAATATATGCATACCGACCAGCGTAGCTGCCACGTGGCACCCATGCAGCAAGGTGGAGGAGGAGAACTTAACGCCGGATACCGCAGAAGGCGATAGCAGTCGCCGGCGGCTGCTTCTCGCTCTTTCCGAATATCATTCTGGCGGCGGCGCCCGCCGATCCCTGGCTGGCAGCGAGTCGCAGGACAAGTGTGCTGCTAAGGCAAGACTTTTCAATTGTCTTTTTTTCAACATTTGCATAACCGCAAATCATATGAGGACATGTTTTTTTATAGTTATTTCTTAAATCTTAAATCTACAACAACAACAATAATTACACATACATATATATATATATATATATATGGGCTGTGGCAGGGTAAAGTAGCATTTGTGTCGAAGGATGGCATCCACCAGCTGCATATCTTCATCTTCGTTTTGGCTCTGTCCCACGTTTTGTACTGTATCATTACACTGGCCTTGAGCAAAGCTAAGGTAAATTAGTGCATTAAATGTTTAATTAATTACTTAAATTCTTTATCCGAAAATCGCAATGGTAAATAACTCAATATTGACCTTTTCTTTTTCCTGTGGTCACACACAAACAGATGCGACGCTGGAAGAAATGGGAGAAGGAGACCAAGACAATCGAATACCATTTCTCACATGGTAATTAATTAGTTAATCACCGAAATGTCTAGTCATACTTCTTACCTTCTATTAATAAAAAATTGCCAAAAAAACAATTAATGTTTTATTTATTAAATCTGCTCTAAATTTTCTTTCATTAATTTCAATGCATGATGACCCAATAAAATTAATTAATTTCTATCGGTTTGTGCTGCGCGCAAGCAGATCCAGAAAGGTTTAGATTTACGAGAGAAACATCATTTGGGAGAAGGCACTTGAACTTGTGGACCAACAATCCTGTGCTCATCTGGATTGTAAGTAATCTTTTGCCGCTTTATTTGGCTTCTGTTACGTATCTCTCTATTTTGTTACTGCATCCTAATATAGCAATATTTCCAGGGGCAAATAATTATATATATATATATTACGTCAAAGATGTAAGGTAAGAATTTTTAAGATCTTTTAGATTAAAATTAATAGTTTAAATTAGATTTTTATTTAACTTAATAAATTTACTGTAGCATAAGTACAGTTATGAAAATCTAATATTAACTATAAAATTTTTTAATTTTTGTAATTATATTTGTGCAAAATTCAACCGTTAGATTACTATAAAATTTGACAGGACGATTGATTTTTGAAACAAACATCAAAAAAATACCTAAAAATTAAAAAGCCGCACGATACGGCTTTTCTCCCACGCCACAGCAAACTCGGACTCAATAATTAGACAACTGCACTATTTGGGAGGACATCTTGGGTTTCAACCTTCCTCGTAATATTTATTTTTTCAGGATTTATTTTCGGACGCATATATAGTGACTAGAGTGGGATTAGTCGGGATATAAATGGAGCGGAAATGGGAAATACCGGCAGAGCAAGGATTTATCCCAATGCGAATACACGGGGCAGGGCTTGGTTGCGGGGCGGGGTGTGGCATGCTTGAATCAGATCAGTGGTACTAAACTGCAAAAACACTTTTCCATTGCAAATATATATGGTAGGTCATTAATGATATAAATGATGATATGGGTAAAAATAAAAATAAATCAGATAATTATAGTTATAAAAAAAGAAAGAATAAAATAAAATAGAATTCCAATAATTGATTTTCCTTTTTTAACATTTGCTATTAAGTTTTCCAAACCAATTCTGTTAATTACATTCGAATGCATTTTTTTTTCCTTTTTTAACATTTGTTTTCGCTGGGTGCTTGGGGAAGGTAGGCAAAGCATGAATTCGTCTGACGTGCATGCGTGTGCATATATATATAAAATAAGGCTCCTCGTCGATCATGGGAGAGTTTTAAGGAGTCACAGGCAACATGGATTGGAATATGGTATTTCTACATTCATTGTTGATTATTGAACTACTTGTTATGCAGCACAGGAAGGCTTGCCTCATCTAGGAGAAAAATATCCAAAATAGCTACCAAAACCATTGTGGTACCTTCTTATTATTATGTTACCATATCTTCCTAACACGGTTACCCGGTTATTCTAGTATGCTTTGTTGTTATATTTATAAAAATTATATTATAGAATGTACATGGAGATGTATATGATTGCGTTCATATGTACAAACAATCAGCTTTTGGTAATCCAAAATTCAAAAGTCACAAGATCCAGATTCTCATCACTTCCTAATTACTCTTTAACTTTAAGTTTTCGTGTGATACGATTCAATTAATTAATTCTTCATTAAAATTATGAAAGTTACTGTGATATAAACAACAAAGTTATTTCTATTTTCATGTCATTTACTTTACACTGGTACTTTTTTTTTTTTTTTTGTTTTGTTTTCTATTTTGGAAAACAACAAAGTTATTTCTTTAGTGCACATTATATTGACACTTTCACTAAATGTTGGATGAATCTCCCAAACTATTGATAATCTTAGAGTGAGTTACTAAAGATTTTAGTCTAATATTGCGCGTTTGATACAAATCTAGTGGGCGGCTTCCATTTGCTAAAAAAACATATATATAACAGTTTCAAAATAAAATCAAAGGAAAAATAAAATAAAATAAAATCTCATGGGTGTTAATGAGGACATATTATTATAAAAATAACATTGAAATTTTAAATTGAATTTCCTTTTTAAAATTTCTATGCATAATATAAAATTTGATTTATTTAAGTTTGGCCATTGTGAGTAGGCGAGGCCAAGTAAAAAGTTTTATGAGGCAATAGGTTTAAATCCATATGATGAAAAGCAACTCGAGCCACGAGATTTTGGGTTTGAAAAAGGGTGCCCCAAAGGCTTTGTTGTTAGAAATTTTCTAAATTTTGGGCAACTGTTAATTGTGTTCTGTTAATTAAAATCGGGCTTGTATACAAGACAATGCAAGTAGACTCATATAAGGTTATATATTTATTATTGGGCTACACACATCTAGTTTATATTTTAATATGGTTTTACGGCTCAGTGTAGGCCTTATAAACTAATGAGATCCGTTGATGGATAGTGCCCATTAGGTCATTGAGTGGCTAGGTCCCTCCCTCAGTTCTCTATATAAATATGTTGGTATAACTCTAACTCATCCATTGAGTTGAGCTATCAAGGAGAGAACAAAAGGGAGAAGACAAGTCACACACGTAGCATTCGTTCTTGATCTACTATGGAGAAAACATGTAAGTATTATAACTGCGATATTGATTAATATAGATAATCTTGGGTGTTTGTATTATTGTTTAAAATGTGGTATCAGAGCAGGGATGTATGTTATCAATATCCTAAATCTTCGTCGTGTTTGATCTTGCCATTAGTGGTATAGCTAATATCGATCAACTAGGTTAGGCGTGTAATTTTTTACACGTTTTCTTCTTCCTTGTTCACTTCCGCCGCACCACAATCTTCTAATTAAGAAAATGCGCTCGCCTTAATTCCTCTTCTTCTTCTGTTGCGCCATCTCTGCCCTTGTGTGCCGCGCGCGCTCAGCCCCAATTCGTCTTCTTCTTCTATCGCCGCTGGTGATTTCGTCTTCTTCTCCAGCACCGTCATCTAAGCACAGCAGGGTTCCGGTTAGGATGACTCAACCAGCGGCTTCATCTTCAGTTTTGTGGCATCTCTAGCACAACTATGGCATGATAAGTTCATGGGAAACGACGATGGCGCTGTTCAATCAAAGACCCTTTTCTTGTGTGAAAGTCGTTTTGATTGTCTGCGCTAACATGGGTCAATGGTGCTGTGTGCGGTCAACAAGTTTGTAACCCATGTGTGGCGGCGGCGATGGCTATATGAAGGTCAACTCGCAAATCACTGAGTATGTAGGAGACAAGAGTTTTGGTTGGTTGCACTGTGTATTCATCAGCCTCAATAATAACAATAATCGTATTCATATATTGAATTGAAGATATAATAATATAATAATAATTGAATGAGTTTGATAGAATATCTATGCACTACAATACGTGAAAAGATAGCAAAAGGAAATCGTGGTACAGGATTGTGGTGGTGTGCTAGATTGGTGTGTACCTTTTGTATTATTATTATGTATTATAATAATAATAATAATTACTAATATTAAATTCTAGTTTGTATATTTATATATGTATAAAATATTAACAGAAATAATGAATAATTTACTTTAAATATTAAATTAAAACAGTTTTGTTGTTTTCACTAATTGATGTTTTATAATGTGACTTATTGTTATATTTGTGGAGGTACATATAGTATTGTATCTCATTCGGATGAACACGTGTGTACATGTGGTGTGATATTTAATTTAAATACAATGAGTTTAAAATGTGGTGAAATCACATTGTGCCATGTATGTTTGACTGCCAAAGTGGTCCTTCTTGGTGACATGTTGGTTTCTCTCTCAAGGTTGATTAGTTTTGAAATTTATATTGTATTGTAGATGTTTGATCACCAAAGTGATTCGTTTACAGTGACAGATGAATGTTTCATATATTGTGTTTGCCCACATAAGGTATTTATAACACATTGTATTATGCTTGTTTTCCACTTTATAGTGATTCTTGTATAATGACACGTGTATTGATTATTGGGCATTTGGGATGTGAAATATAATGATTTAGATAGCTTATTTGCCCAAAGGTAATGAGTTTATTGATTGTCATTATATATGTATAATTATATATTCCAAGGGAAGGTTTCTAATTTTCTTGTTTGCTCTGCCCAAATGGGAGTTTGTAATGGAGATTATGAATTCTTCAGTTAAATATTGTGATACTTGAGCTCATTAAATAAACATGTATATTAATTTGTTGCATTTACTTTTTTTTTCAGTCTCTTTTGGTTTGAACAACAACACAATTGCTATTAATGTGTTAGATGTTCAAATTTTAAGAAATGAAAGAAAGATATATATCGAGTTTGCTATGGGAATTCTAGACTTGGATATGAGTCTCACTATAGATATGTCAGCATAACCCACTGCCACTAGTACGAATGTTGAAAAAGATATTCATGCCAAATGGGTGAGATCAAACAAAATATGTTTGTTGCTATGCAAAGGTCAATCTCTGATCATCTGCTCAGTGGCTTGCCTGATATATCTAATGCAAGGGATCTTATGATGTCTATTATCTACTAATGCTGAGGTTGGAAATTTAATGAAACAGATGCAAACGATCTCATATAAGAATGCAAAAGATATGAGAGATTATATACTAAGGTTAGTGCATATCCAACCTACTTTGAGGGCACATCATATCACAATTCCTGATGAGTTTATTGTTCATCATGCTCTCTCATCTTTGCCTTCTGAGTTTGGCTTAATTCAGACTACTTATAACACACAAATTGAATCATGGTCAATTAATGATTTGATCACTAAGTGTGTGGCTGAGGAATTGAAGGTGAAAAAGGATCATACTGAAGCTGCTTTCTTGGTGATTAACTCTAAATCTGTTAAAAACAATGCTTCTGCAAAATGGTCCAAGTCTCTTGGTCCTAAAAGATTTCAGGGATTCAAGAAGAAAGACTCCAATCATAATCATGCAAAGGATAGAAAAAAAGGTGAAAGCAATGCTATTACAAGTTACTTCTGTTCTAAAAAGAGGCATGTGAAGAAGGACTGTTTTAAATATAAGGGATGGTTGAAGAAGAAGAATACTTCTGGAGGGGTACAAGAAGCTAAGGGAACCAAATGAATAGGAGACAAATCTAAAGGTGGAAAACAATCAGGATGCAATCGTGGAAACCATTAGAGTTGTTAGCCTATTCTTAGAATCTAGTTTTGAGCTTGTTTTAGACAATATTTTCTATGTACCCTCTTTTAGAAGGAACTTGATTTCTATTTCCGTTTTGGACAAGACTGGTTTTTGTTGTTCTTTTCATGATGGAATAATGCAATTATCATTGAATTCGAAAGTTATTGGTTCTGGCATGCTATCTAATGGTCTTTATAAATTATCTTTGATATCTCATTTTGGTGAATCATATGCGACTGAATCTTCAGTTTCTAAGATAGTCAGATCTAACGATAAATCTTTTACTCTCTAGCATAAACGTTTGGGCCATAATTCGAAAGATTGTGTACAACGATTAGTTAAGGAAGATTTACTCCCTTCTCTTGATTATGATGATAAGCATATTTGTGTTGATTGTGTTCGTGGAAAGCTTACCAAAACTAGAAAGAAAACTGTTATTAGTAGTTCTGGGGCATTAGAGATTATTCATACAGATATAAATGACTCATATCAAGTTATTATGTGTGGAAATAAGTATTTTATTACTTTTATTGATGATTATTCTCATTATGGATATGTTTATTTGATTAAAAAAAATCTGATGCTTTAGAGAAGTTTAAGATATTCAAGTTAGAGGTGGAGAAACAATTAGATATGACCGTAAAGATTGTGAGATCATATAGAGGTGGTGAGTAATATGGGAAAAATGGTGATTTAGGCCAACAAATGGGTTTTTTTGCAAAGTTCTTAGAAAATTCCGGAATTGTTCCACAGTATACTATGCCTTATAGTCCAGAACAGAATGGGGTGGTAGAAAGATGAAATCGTACTCTCATGGATATAGCAAGAAGTATGATGAATAATTCCAATTTGCCTGGTTATTTGTGGGGAGAAGCCTTGAAAACTGTTATGTATATCCTCAATAGAATGTCTAGTAAATCTGTTCGAAAGACACCTTTTGAGCACTGGATTGGGAGAAAGCCTAGTCTTAATCATTTTCGTGTTTGGGGATGTCCAGCAGAAGTGAGGTTATTTAATCCTTCAGAAAAGAAAATGGATCCTAAAACAGTTTGGTGTTATTTCATTGGATATCCAGAACATTCAAAGGGATATCGTTTCTATTGTAATATTGGAGGTAGCAGAATTATGGAATCATAAATAGGAAAATTCTTAGAGCATGATGTGCAAATATAGTTCATACTCTAGTTACTATATCAAATTCACAAAATCAAGTTGTTGTGATGCCTATTCCACCAATAGTTGATTCATTCACAGAATTGGCCTCAACAGAGGATAGAAATTAGCAAGTGGAGAACTTAAATAATAGTGGTGTTCCTACACAAATTGAGAATCTTCTCCTAGAAGCAATTCCACCTCGAAGATCTTCTAGAGAAAGAAGATCTGCTATATCTAATGATTATTATGTTTTTCTTGGTGAAGATTCCTCAACTCAAATTATTGATCCTATCTCTTATAGAGAAGCTATGGATGGGTCTCAATCTAAGGAGTGGATTTCAGCTATGAATGATGAAATGCAATCTATGGCTTCTAACGATTTGTGGGAGCTTACAAAACTTCCTGAGGATCAAAAGGCAATTGGATGCAAATGGGCGTTTAAAACCAAGAAAGATGCTCATGGAAAGATTGACCGTTTCAAAGCCAGATTGGTTGCAAAGGGGTATACTCAAGAAGCAAGTATTGATTATAGTGAGACTTATTCTCCTATTTCTTCCCAACAGGCTTTTAGAATTGTTATGGCTCTTGTTGCTCATTATGATCTTGAGTTACATTAGATGGATGTAAAAATATCTTTTCTAAATGGTAGTCTATCACAGAATGTTTATATGGTTCAACCAGAAGATTTTATCATTGAAGGATGTGAACACATGATTTGTAAATTGAAGAAATCCATTTATGGGTTAAAACAAGCTTCACGATAGTGGTAATTAAAGTTTGATGAGGTAATGACTTCTCTTGGCTTCTTAGAGAATCAATTTGACCAGTGTGTCTATATGAAGGTAAGTGGAAGTAAAGTTATCATTTTGGTACTTTATGTTAATGATATCCTACTGGCTAGTAATGATTTAGCAATGTTGAATGACACTAAAGATATGCTATCACATTCTTTTGATATAAAAGACTTGCAAGAAGCCAAATATATTCTTGGCATAGAGATTCATAGAGATAGATCTCGTGGGATGTTGGGCCTTTCTCAGAAAACTTATATTAATAAGGTACTTCAGAGGTTTTCTATGCAAGCTTGTAAGCCTAGTGAAGTACCAATTGTGAAATGAGATAAATTTAATAAGCATCAGTGCCCACAGAATGATATAGAAAGAAACTCTATGACAAATGTTCCTTACAGTAGTGTAGTTGGAAGCTTGATGTATGCTCAGGTTTGTATCAGACTTGACATTGCTTACACTATTAGTGTTCTTGGGAGATATCTGTCTAACCGAGGCAGAGACCATTGGGTGGCAGTTAAGAAGGTTATGAGATACTTGCAGCGTACTAAAAATCACATGTTGGTTTACAATAGGGTTGACAATTTAGAAGTTGTTGTTTCACTGATTTTGATTTTGCTCGTTGTTCAGATGATTTTAAGTCAACATCAAGATATATTTTCATGCTAGCTGGAAGGGCTATCTCATGGAAGAGTGTAAAACAGACTATTTTAGCATCTTCTACTGTGTAGGCTGAGTTTGTGGCTTGCTATGGTGTTATGTCTCAGGCTATATGGTTGAGGAATTTTATATCAGGCCTGAAGATTGTTGATTCTATTGAGAGACCTCTTGTGATTTATTGTGATAACAATGCTGTAGGATTCTTCTCAAAGAACAATAAAAGCTCGAGCAGTTCTAAGCATTTGGAAATCAAATATCTCATACTTCGAGAGTTTGTGAAAAAGGGAGATGTTATTATTGAACATATTTCTACTGACTCCATGCTTGCTGACCCATTGACTAAAAAGCTACGTTCAGATAATGGTGGAGAATATGAAGACACCAGGTTTAAACGGTTCTATTATGAGAGCGGGATCAAGCTCGAGAGAACTGTGCCAAGGACACCACAACATAATGGCATAGTAGAATGGATGAACAGAACGTTGACTGAAATAGCCAGAAGTATGCGCATACATGCAGGGTTGCCTGTGAGCTGGGCAAACGATCAACACACAGCTTACCTCATCAACCGTGGACCATCAACACCTCTAGAGTTCAAAATACCAGAAGAAGTTTGGACGGGAAAAGAGGTTAGACTTTCAAATTTGAAAGTATTTGGTTGTCTCTTATGTGCATATTAGTGATAATGCTAGAAGTAAACTTGATGCTAAATCACTTAAATGCACATTTGTTGGTTATGGTGGTGATGAATTTGGTTATAAATGTTGGGATAACTAAAAGAAGAAAATCATTAGAAGTAGAGATGTTGTGTTTAATGAAAAAGTCCTGTATAAAGATAGAGACACAACTGAATCCACTAGTCAAGTGGATCCTGAACCTATTTACTTTGAGCCCGATGATGTCCTAGATAGTGAAGCTATCAAAACAGGTCAGAAACCTTAGGTGGAGGAAATTACAAGACAAGTCAGTGAAAAGCCACAGAATCAAGTTCCTACATTGAGGAGATCTAGTCGACCGCATGTACCAAACAGGAAGTACTTGAATTATTTGTTGCTGACAGATGGAGGAGAACCTGAGTGCTATCATGAAGCATGTCAGGTAGAGGATGCAAGAAAGTGAGAGCTTGCGATGGAAGATAAAATGAAGTCTCTTATATCCAATCAGACTTGGGAATTAGCAAAGCTACCGGCTGGCAAGAAAGCTTTGCAAAATAAATGGGTGTACCGAGTCAAGGAGGAGCATGATGGCTCCAAGCGATATAAAGCAAGACTGGTGGCTAAAGGCTTCTAACAAAAGGAAGGTATTGACTACACTGAAATATTTTCTCCAGTTGTTAAACTAACTACCATTCGGTCAGTTTTGAGCATTGTAACAGCAAAAGATCTACATCTAGAGCAATTAGATGTAAAGACAGCTTTTCTCCATAAAGATTTGGAGGAAGAGATATACATGCAACAACCAGAAGGATTCATAAATGAGGGCAATGAAGATCTGGTATGCAGGTTGACTAAAAGCATGTATGATTTAAAATAAGCACTCCGACAGTGGTACAAGAAATTTGATGGTTTCATGCAGGATAATGGCTATCTGAGATGCAATGCTGACCACTGCTGTTACTTCAAGAAAGTTGATTCTAGTTTTATTATCTTACTACTTTATGTAGATGATATGTTAATAGCAGGAGCAAATTTAAATGAGATCAACAAGTTGAAGAGACAGTTGTCTAGTAAATTTGAGATGAAGGACTTGGGTGCAGCAAAGCAGATACTTGGAATGAGGATTAGCAGAGACAGAAAGAAAGGTACCTTACAATTATCTTAAGCAGAATATATTTGTAAGATTTTACAAAGGTTTAGTATAGGTGATGCTAAACCAGTGAGGACACCTCTTGCTAATCATTTCAAGTTGTCAAAGGAGCAATGTCCAAAGACAGATGAAGAGAAATATTACATGACTAAGGTTCCATATGCCTCAGCCATTGAAAGCTTGATGTATGTCATGGTATGCACGAGACCAGATATTGCTCATGCAGTGGGAACAGTGAGCAAATTTATGTCTAATCCAGGAAAGCAACATTGGAATCAGAAAATAAACAAGTAAAATAAATAATTACGAATGAGATAATTACCAATAAATAATTACCAATGAAACTCTTAATTTTTCATTAATTCAAAATATCATATTAGGATCAGAATATCAATTTATATACGCTCCCATTAAATTAATAAAAAAATTACCGAAAGACTAAGAATGGTCGGGCAACCTTTTTCAATCGGGCAGACAATAGATACAAATATAAAAGCGGATTTGAACACACGATCCTTCATAATTCATAAAGTACAAAAACATGTGATTGTGTGTTTGGGTTGTGTATCTCATTAAATTAATACTAAGAAAATTTATTCTAATGGTCCGCAGTTGACTTGAAGGAGAGGCATTAACAGTGCCGTAGCCCTTCAAAAAGTCAGGAACAACTACTTAAAAACTAGACCGGACAAATATAAATAATGCCGCGGACACAAATTCCATGGGCAAAAATATGAACAAGTTTGAAAGAAGCCTTGTTTTTAGCTTGAAAAACATCCCTCTCTCTCTCTCATCTCTTTCTCTTTCTCTTTCTCTTTCTTTATATATATATATATATATATATCGCGCGCGCGCGCGCCCACAGCAACTCACGCTCTATTGGGTCCAGTATTTGTATATTAACCCCTCCCGTCCATGAGTCGCGTTCACAATCGCAAAGTCGTTTCCACACTCCTTCCACGTTCGTTGATTACTGCCCCTACTCCATCACCTCATTAATACCATCCCCTTTTTATTCCCGAATTTTCATCTCTCGTGCTTCAAATAAATCCCCCAAAACTACTGCTTCCTGGAAATTAAAGTTGTGGGTATTTTGTAATTCCGGCGGCACCGTTAAAATTTTCATCAAGAGCGGCCGGCTAGCTAATAGCTATGGCCGGAGCTAGTACTGGAAGATCTCTCGAGGAGACTCCGACATGGGCGGTGGCTGTCGTCTGCTTTTTTCTGGTTCTAATCTCCATCATTATCGAGCACGTCATCCACCTTGTTGGGAAGGTTCGTGCGTATGTATGTGCGTGTGACTATGCATATATATATATATATATATTATATATATATATATATAGCTAGCTACCTAGCTTGCTTTCTGTATATCTTTCTGTTATCGATTCCATCAATAATAGACACAGTTATTCTATTATTGACACGTACGCAGTGGCTGAAGAAGCGACACAAGAGGGCTCTTTACGAAGCGCTAGAGAAAATCAAATCAGGTACATACCCTACAGCTAAACCATATTCTGAATTGTTGTTTCTATGCTTTTTGTCTTTTCTTTGGTATGTTTTGCGGAAGCATTTTAAACAAAAACAAAAAAATGGCTTTGCTTGTTTTCATTATGGTGGGTTGGGAATTGGGAATTGGGATAGAGTTGATGTTGCTGGGGTTCGTATCTTTGCTCCTGACGGTGGGGCAGAGTCTGATATCCAATATATGCATACCGACCAGCGTAGCTGCCACGTGGCACCCATGCAGCAAGGTGGAGGAGGAGAACTTAACGCCGGATACCGCAGAAGGCGATAGCAGTCGCCGGCGGCTGCTTCTCGCTCTTTCCGAATATCATTCTGGCGGCGGCGCCCGCCGATCCCTGGCTGGCAGCGAGTCGCAGGACAAGTGTGCTGCTAAGGCAAGACTTTTCAATTGTCTTTTTTTCAACATTTGCATAACCGCAAATCATATGAGGACATGTTTTTTTATAGTTATTTCTTAAATCTTAAATCTACAACAACAACAATAATTACACATACATATATATATATATATATATATATGGGCTGTGGCAGGGTAAAGTAGCATTTGTGTCGAAGGATGGCATCCACCAGCTGCATATCTTCATCTTCGTTTTGGCTCTGTCCCACGTTTTGTACTGTATCATTACACTGGCCTTGAGCAAAGCTAAGGTAAATTAGTGCATTAAATGTTTAATTAATTACTTAAATTCTTTATCCGAAAATCGCAATGGTAAATAACTCAATATTGACCTTTTCTTTTTCCTGTGGTCACACACAAACAGATGCGACGCTGGAAGAAATGGGAGAAGGAGACCAAGACAATCGAATACCATTTCTCACATGGTAATTAATTAGTTAATCACCGAAATGTCTAGTCATACTTCTTACCTTCTATTAATAAAAAATTGCCAAAAAAACAATTAATGTTTTATTTATTAAATCTGCTCTAAATTTTCTTTCATTAATTTCAATGCATGATGACCCAATAAAATTAATTAATTTCCATCGGTTTGTGCTGCGCGCAAGCAGATCCAGAAAGGTTTAGATTTACGAGAGAAACATCATTTGGGAGAAGGCACTTGAACTTGTGGACCAACAATCCTGTGCTCATCTGGATTGTAAGTAATCTTTTGCCGCTTTATTTGGCTTCTGTTACGTATCTCTCTATTTTGTTACTGCATCCTCCTAATATAGCAATATTTCCAGGGGCAAATAATTATTATATATATATATCAATGTAAATCATTTTCTTATTAATTTTTTAATTTGAACCATTAGATTAAAATTAATAATTCAAATTAGATTTTTATTTAATTATAATAAACTTACTGTAGCATGATTACAGCTAAGTGAACCATTAGTTATCAAATGTAATAGTTCAAATCAAAATTGTGGTAAAAAAAAACTCAATTATTTTACCAAATTTATATATATATATATATATATGTGTGTGTGTGTACATACGCGCGCGATGCCCATCCACCATTCCCTGGCCCATATGGACCACCCTTATGGAAAACGTCCATAGTCAGACCTCTGATAGGGCGTAGGAGTAACGTGCCCACCCGTCCACGCCCTGGCGCAATTTCCTACTTAATTTGATAGTGATATCTCTTCCAACGCTTATCTCTCTCTACTCTATAATATAACCAATTGCTTTCATGCTGCCTCGAAATCACTATCACCTTACAGAGTTTCATTTGAATCCAAAATTCAGACCGGAACGATTTCAGGTTTTTTTTTTTTTAACGAATGTCAATATTTATTATCATAATGACTGAAATATAATAGCAATCATCAAAAACACAAATTCACAATGGTCGGTGCTTTATTATTTTTTATTTTTACAAATAGCAATCATTAAACACCTCTATTTTCAATTTATTTCTAGTCTCCCTCCCACATTTTCGGCTTTTTCCATTTATTTAATGGTCGGTGCTTTATTATTTATTATTTTTATTTTTTTAATACAAATCACATCCTATAAGATTTAAAAATAAGACCTTTGCGGAATTGCATCAATTGTTTGACTACCCCAATGAAGTTTTATTGTAACATCTAACTTGCTCTTGCTTTTATTTATAATTATTATTATGTCATTTCTCTTGATTTTTGTCATTGACATTTTAGATATATGTGTGAATATGGAAATATTGGGATCCTCAATACTTACAATTGATTTCAATTTTAGTTATTTTTTATAACATACATTTTAAAAAAATAACTACCACCACCACCACAACAACAACAACAATAATAATAATATATTACAAACTAGTTCATCTGCTATTGAATTTGTTTAATATGGTTAAACAAAAGTTTTGCTATAATAATAAGAATCTAAGGCTAATTTCATATCGTGAAAGTTTTAATTTGAATTGTTAAATATTGCAAAACGGTTCAGATTAATTTTTCATTTAACTGTAATTTTGTAACGGTGAAATATTGCAGCGAAGCTATAGCTAAATAAAAGTGTAATATAAATCATTAAATATTAATCTAACAGTTCAAATTAAAAATTCTCAATTTCACATCCTTTACATATGTCAAACTATTTTAAATTTATATATATAAAAAGAACCAACGCATAGGTCTTTGTTTCAAATTTTTGTAATATTATGAGATGGGAATTGAGAGACTTTAGACAGGGTGTGAATTGTGTTATAAAAAAACCGTTTTACTAAAAGGGATTTTTAAGAATTTTTAATATTTAACTATTGAAAGTGCTTCCTTATGCAGATTGCAAGGCTTATTATATATATATATATATTACAGAGAAAAAAATATAATAAGCACAAATATATATAATAATGACTGTTTGATTTTGTTTATAAATTATAATTTCATTTGACTATATAATCTATATAATTCCATAACAAATTTCAAGTAAATGAGCCATTTGATTATCATCAAACGATTATATATATATTGGGCGTCGACTGCCTGTGTTGAATTACGGGGTTCGCCCCTGATTGTAACATCCCATCATGATGCAACTTGGATAGCGACCCATCATGAATCGCCACGCATGCATCGACGTTTTTAAATTGGCATTTGGCACACAATTGTTTGAAATTTTCATTAACCCAAAACGCGTGCAGTAAAATATGGAAAGGTGTAGTTTCACAGTTATACCTTTTTGAGTGGTAAAAAATTATACACATTCTCTATTATATATATTCTTCATTTATGAAATAATAATAAGCTATATCTTACATCTTATCTTATATTAATATCAAAAATTAAAGTAGTGGCACTTTCTGAATTTGATTCGATTGAAAAAAAAAATTGGTCCTCACGTAATTAGAATTTAATTTCTTTTCTTATTGCAGGTTTGTTTCTTTAGACAGTTTCTACGCTCCGTTCTAAAAGTCGATTACTTAACATTGAGACATGGATTCATCATGGTATGTATATATATGTATGTGTGTCTGTGTTTCTCTCTCTGTTAATATATTCATAAATTTTCTTTTATTAAATAATTTATGCTGCAGTATTTTTCCAAAATAAAATAAATCACTTTTAAACCACATTATTCTTTCAAATTTCAGGCACACCTGGCACCTCAGAGCCATTCCAAATTTGATTTTCAAAAATACATCAAAAGATCACTCGAAGAGGATTTCAAGGTCGTCGTAGGCATCAGGTTTGTGTTCTTATTCCTAGGCATGATACACACATACACACACACATATACATAAATATGGCACCCATGATAAATAATGTATATATTGCACATGCAATTCTAAGATCTATATGTATATATCATATTGCTAGGATTTGAAACCCTAAATAACTACCAAAATATTGTTCTTCTACAGTCCATACATCTGGTTTTTGGCGGTGCTCTTCTTACTTTTTAATGCCCATGGTGAGTAAATATAGGGCAGCTAGAGCTGGCATCATCTTTTAATGCAGTATGATTTTAGGTATTTTTAGATCATATATGAACCTGATTTCATTTCATATAACGTCTTGCCCTCAATTTTTCATTCTCAGGCCAGTATACCTATCTGTGGTTGCCGTTCATCCCCCTCGTTGTAAGAAAATACAAGAATTCTATTTTCTCAACATTGGTTGATTCTAATTAATTAATAGATTATACGCATTAAATTGTCTCAATAGGTCATCCTAGTAGTTGGGACGAAGCTTCAAGTCATCATAGCAAAGATGGGGCTTAGAATTCAAGAGAGGGGAGAAGTGGTAATTAAGGGAGTGCCAGTAGTCGAGCCTGGGGATGACCTCTTCTGGTTCAAACGCCCCCATCTCGTCCTTCACCTCATCCACTTTGTTCTCTTCCAGGTAATTACTCATGCCAGATATATAATTATAATAGTACTAACTTTATCTCCATTTTTTCAATAGACTAGTAGCATTACAGCTCTCTTCAAAACGTTTTTTCATATATTTGACTCGCTTATATTATGGGATTAATTCACGCGGTTACAAACACCTTGCAGAATGCTTTCCAGTTAGCATTTTTTGCGTGGACTTGGGTAAGCTCCAATCCCCATTTTTAACTTCACGCAATGCTAATTGTACGTCAGTTAATTAATTAAAATATTCAATAATTCTTATATATTCTACTTTCACTTACTATAGTATGAATTCGGAATGAAGTCCTGTTTCCACGAACATGTCGAAGATTTGATCATCAGAATCACAATGGGGTGAGTTTGTCATCATCTTTCCCCATTACTTTTTCTTAAAAAATCATGTCATGTGTGTGTGTGTGTGTGTCTATATATATAAAAGAACTAATATTATTTGATTATTTGGTGTCAGCGTCGTCATACAGATCCTATGCAGCTACGTGACTCTGCCTCTCTATGCCCTCGTCACTCAGGTGAGAAAGCGCATGAGATTATATTTAATATAGACCCCATGACATTAACTGTTCATTCGATTTTTTCAATATAGTTATCTGTGTTTTGATAGTTGTATAATCGGTATTACTACAAACAGATGGGATCGACGATGAAGCCCACGATTTTCAACGACAAGGTAGCGACAGCCCTGCGGAGGTGGCACCACACGGCCAGGAAGCGCATAAAGCAAAACAATACTTCCGGGACCGTCACCCCCATCACGAGCCGTCCCGGAACCCCGTCACAGAGCACATCACCAGTGCACCTCCTCCGCCACTACCGCAGTGATATCGACAGCCTTCAGCCGTCTCCGCGGCTGTCCACAAACGACTACGAGAACTTCTACTGGACGGATACGACCGACAGCTCCTCCTCCGCCCAACACCACCACTACCATGGAGGAGAGCGGTCGGTGATATCTACACACCACCGCCCTCAAGCAGCGGAGCAAGAAATGGACGTTCGCGAGCCCGTGGTATCCGCTCACGCGGTAAACATTGCCCACCAACCAGAGATTAATGTGAGATATGGTTCCCATGATTTCTCTTTTGACAAGAGGAGAGCAAGCACGTGACGAATGCATGGCCGTTCCACGCTTCGACCAGATTAAATAATTCTTCTTCTTCTTGTTTTTTCGTCGACTAGTCATTTTGTTTTCTACTTGTATATAAGCTGGACAATGAAAATATGTATATGACAATGACGATGAAAATTTATTTCACTGATTGTTTTGATTTTTTTTTTGTCTTCGTACGTAATCGATGCAAGAATAAGAATACAGAATGAATACCCATACATTTTATTTTATTTTTCTACGCTTCTTGCTTCACAATAGAGAGATGGAAAAATAAGGGAGTTAGAAATTGATCTGTTGGTTGACTGACTTTTTGAGTTATGTGAATTGTCGTGTAACTCTTAAACCCGAAACCAGTAATGTCTAATCATGACAGAATTTACTTGGACTTTACTATGTGGACAATGGATAGGATAGGGTGGTAAAAAAAAATGACACTTAACTAGATAGGATAATGTGTTTTTGGGGTATGCTTAATCCGTGTCGAAAATGTATATTTCAGTCTTGAGTTCATCCGTTTGTGATTTGCTTCCTTTATGCTTATATGTTTAAAAAAAAAGGGGTCTACTTTTCTGTTTGATCATGGTCTGAGCCTTGATATACCTGGTTTGGTTGTTTCTGTTTTGTCTCCGTGCCTTTTCTGCTTGATGTCATCCCTGTTAGTCTGGTGTCACGCAACCTGATTCTTATATATGGTTTGTTTTGATTGAATATTGTTGTCTGTGCTTTTGTCATTTTGGGGTCAAAAATGACTAAATCCTTTATTTCAATTGCTGTCTTTCTGTCATGCATGTATGTTCTATTTGAGTGTCTCTTTGCTAGTCGGGACTGGTAAGTGCTTATAAGTAAACAGGTTGATCTCCTTTATGAAGAAAAGAGAACATTAGAGGTTAATCTGAAATGTGTTTTGGTCTCCTGTGATTTGGGTTTTGGGTGTGCTGCCGGTGTGGTGTATTGTTATAGTGTACTCCACGTTTTTTTTGGTGTGCAAGTCACTTTGTTTTCTCTTTCCTGGGTCAATGCTATTTCACAGCACAATACCTATGTTTTCTTATTTATTTACTTGGCTTTAGGTAAATGTTAATGTAGCCATTGGAAATTTTGTATATGGGGGTTCATGACACAATGCTGTTGTAACTGTAAATCAACATTAAGTAAATTGAAAGAAAAAAAAAAAAAAAAAAACTTATTTTCATTTTGTGGATGACACACCATCACACATATCACTTGTGTTTGTTTTTATTTACCTATGTATTTGTTTAGTATTTAAAAAAAACATCTTCTAAATAAAAAAGTTTTCTAAATAAAATAAAAAAACAACATTTTCTCAAAAAATGTTTTCTACATTAAAAAAAAGAAAAAGAAAAAGTCTTTTGCTTATAAAATGTTTTCAAAAAAAAAAAAAACAAAAAACAAAAAAACAAAAAACAATATTTCCAAATACTTAGGCTTTTAAACTTGGGCTTTTCAACACAAACTTAAGTCTTGGGTTCGTCAGCATACCTTTACACTAACATGCAATTTAGAAATAAAATCATTTGCCCTTCCTTAGACTTCTTTAGATAACTTAGACGTTAACAAAATCATAAGATTAATTGGATGTTCTACTTCAATAAATAACTTAGAAACAAAAATAGAAAAAATCAAATTGTTAGGAGTCCCTTTAGACGTTTAGGATAAATTAGACTTAATTTCAACTTCAATAAATAACTTAGAAAATAAAAGGAGTAGAATTTTAGGCCATGGGAAATTCAACATCATCTTAGACTAGTTAACTTCAAGCAACAGTTAAAACAAGCCAGAAACCTTCAAACCTTTAAGATAGATACCGAAAGGGCATAGTAGGGGTACTAATCCTTCCCCACGTGTAACCAACTCCTGAGCCTATCCTTAATGGTATAAATTAATTTTTGTATAGGTGACCAACCGTACCCCACAAAGGGTTTGTGGCAACTTTAAATTTTCATCACCATTCGGATGAAGGTTGAGGGGAATTGTAGCCCAACAGCGGTTTTCCCTCCCGGACGAAATCCGGTGATGACAATTATGTATTGTATCCCGGACATGGGTCCGTGAACAGTTGTATTTGCACACTATTTGTACTGTGATGTCTGTATGACTGTTTGACATATTGTATGTATATTGATGTAGGAGAAAGTACAGGATTACCCTTGATATATGACTGTACAGGTTTGCATAGTTGAGACAGCACACGCAGTGTAGTCTTTATTGGTGCTTGTCACCAACCCCTTGACTTTTCGGGTGTAAACAAGGGAAAGTCATATTCCTAATTCCAGGTTCCTTGGAATTCGGGGGTGTGACAGCGCACACGTCTGGTTGCAACATGTTGAGGTGCAATGTATCAATTGATAAGGATATCTCGTGTGGCGTGGTTCATGGAACTATAGTGAAATTAATGAAGTGTTAAGATTTCATAGAATGTCATTTATTCACTAAAATATATAGGCGTGATAGTTCTAAAGAGGCTTTTTAAAAAAAAATTTAATAGCTTCTGAATGTTAAAATTAAAAATAATTTTATAATATATTATAAATTTGAAGAACAAATAATATATTTGAGACACTTGATCAAATATCTTCATTATTTTAAAAAGAAACTTCTCATAAATAATTTTAAATTCAATAAACTCATTATTTTTAAAAATAATTCTATTTTCAAAAATAATCGCATAAACCAAATGGAACCGTCTAGTTTCTCTGAGTGTCGATTGTGATAAATTGCATGCAAAAATGCATGTTTGGTGGATCTGGTTAGCTTTTGAGGCCAAGTTAATTTAGATTTTAACTAAGCTTTGAAAGCAAATTTCTAATAATTCGTTTGCACATAATTATAATCTATTTTCACCATTTGACTACTAAAAATAAGGCACGATGACTTGCTCAAGCTCGAGGCTTGAACACAGGTTTGAGCAATATCTCGTGTAGCTGCTTTTTCTCTATGTCAATAGTGGAATGATGCTGTTTTGCTCGATATTATATGTTCCATATTAGTTCGAGACTGACATAAATATCTGTTCAATGTTCTGGATCGAGCGATAATCTCGTATAATGTTGCTCCAATATGTGATATAGTACGCTGATGTGATTTATTTTATATCAACCGAAAACGCGATGATACCGCAACACCGATTACCCGAATAGCACTAGTCTTTTGGTTTAGCTCATTTATATTGTGAAATCGAGGTCTTCCGGTAGGTGTTTTTTCATAAACAAATTGATGAAAACGATATCTATATACTTTTTTACTATATCGTTTTACTATACGTTATTCCAGGATCTTGATTAGGACAACGCTCCTTTTTTTCTTTCCTGAGAAGTCACGATTAAAATAAAACAACGGAAACAACGTATGTACCTGCCGCCGCTCCCACCAAAAATACAGTTCAGATCATGAGGCGACGAGCCTTTTTTCTTTCTTTTTCCCCAGCAAGGATCAATCGCCCCCCTGTTTTCTTTCTTTATTTATTAGTTATACCCATTTTACGGTTAGTCTTTTTAATTTCTCTACCTTCAGATTTCTTTATTATTATTTTCAAAATACTACATTTATTGACATGGCCTTATCTATATCCACACCACTTCGGTTGTATTTGAGTTTGAATCAACTTATGAGATTGGATTAGAGATTTTAATCAACACGGTAGCATTAATTTTTTTTAACGTTTTTGGATTCAGGATAGGAAGAAAGAATATTACTAAGATGTCACTAATTCCTAGGAATGAATGTTATACTAAAAATGAGAAAAGACAGGAAGAAAGAGAAGCTGATTTGCTTAATTAAGCACGCTATACAAAAAAATAATTTTAAATATTCTTAAAATAGTTGTCCTTGGAAGATCAAGGAGTGACTATATGACACATTGCATTTCACATTAAAAAAAAGATTTCAAAGAGAAAAAGAAAAAAAAATGAATCAATGAATGCATCTGGTCCATTTAAAAAATCCCACAAAATCCTTCTTCAGTCT
The DNA here is from genome assembly GCA_023512835.1 of Taxillus chinensis. Lineage (NCBI taxonomy): Eukaryota > Viridiplantae > Streptophyta > Magnoliopsida > Santalales > Loranthaceae > Taxillus > Taxillus chinensis. The sequence goes on from CM042084.1 coordinate 38,321,721, forward strand.
TCTATCACCTCAACTGTCTTTTTTCTGATAATTTTCCTACATAGATTCGTGTGTTTCTCTGGTCCTACGCAGTCCACTGTCATTGATTGGCTATTTTGTTAAGTTGTTTGAGAAGTCATACCCTTTCGTCTTCTTGGTTTTCCCATTTTGATCTTAAGATAATGAGATCAGAAGACAAGAAAACCGCTGAGTCCCAAACTAGTGTTACTACGTCAGTTTATAAGGTGCTTTCGCTATCTTCTGTAGTGGTATTTTGAATTCTGTTTTATCTTATCTTTATTTTCAAACAAGAATTGGACTGAAGGGAGCGTTTCTTCACAACAGGAATTGGACATGTTTTACAAGTAACTTGCGTTTATCTATATCACTTAATTGTTTTTCATTTCCAGGCTCCAATACTAAAGCTTAATCCTTGAGGTGGGTCTGATAAAATGCACATTTTTCAGCTGATCTTGTGGTGACCCTGTTTTTTTTTTTTTTTCCTGTTTTTTGTTTGTTTTCAGGATGAAACATCACTCTTGATAACTGAGGAACCATCCCAAGACAACGTCATAGAGATTCCATCACGAAGATCACTAGATTCCCATCTGGATTCCTTGAAGATAAAGATTTCCCCAACAGCAAGACCTACTCCCAGGAATGCTAGTGTTGTTTTGATACCTAGTCCTCCTGCGGATAAAAATGCAAGAGTGAGTACTGCTTCTCCAGGATGCTCCTCATCCACAATGTGGAGTATCCTACCGCGGATAAGCCTTGAATCCTGCAGATCTGCTGCGGATATGGAGAAGGTGGCAACCCCAGTTCCATTCTCATTCCCATTCCCAGGAATTTCGTCTGCCGCAACAGCATCACAAGATAAGCCTTCAATGTCCAGGTCCTTGTCCCGTTCCAAGGCATTCGTTCCTACTTTTAAGAGAACGTCTTCTCTCCCGGCTGCCTCGATCAGACATTTAAACCCGGAGACTGGGAGTAGAAGAATCAGCACAAATAGTCCCCTTAATGCTGATGTGAGTTCTAGTGCTTGCCCATCTCTTTCTGATATCAAACATGGCCTTTTCGATTCATACAAATCATCACATGCTTAATGTCAGTGGGCGTGTATTCCAATTTTCATTTTCCAACCACCATGGTAAGCCGGTGGGGCTGATTATTGAATACTGAACATCTAATTATGCTTCATCTGTTCTTTGCCTTCGCAGAAAAAAGGTTCCTCCCCATACATACCTCGCTCCCTGTCAGTTCCTGACACTAGGAAAGACGGAAGAAGCATACAAAGAATGGATTATTTTTTCCGTGTAATTCCTTCCGCTTCTGAAGTGAAGGAAGGGGATGCCAAGATACCAGATAAATCTCCAGCGTCTAGTTTAGGTGATTTTTGTATCTTAATTAGCTTGTCCCCCCTGTTGGGCCTTTTTTTATATATTAAAACTTCCTTAGGAATTAGTGTAAGGTCTTTTTTTTATTGGCTTTCCTTTTACTTGTGACAAACGGCTAATTCCTTATCTCACTTATGCTTCAGGAACTGGTGATGCTGATGGTGAAGATATACCTGAAGAAGAAGCAGTTTGTAGAATTTGTATGACAGAGTTGGATGAAGGCAGTGAGACCCTCAAGATGGAGTGCAGCTGCAAGGGTGACCTTGCTCTGGCACACCGAGAATGCGCCATAAAGTGGTTTACCGTCAAAGGTAACAAGAACTGTGATGTGTGCAAGCAAGAGGTTAAAAACCTGCCTGTCACTCTTTTGCGGATGCAAAGCGTTCGAGCTCAAAATAGAGTGGAATGGGTAGAAGCAAGTGGATATAGGTAAGTAACTGCCGCAGTATGGCATTTTTCATGCGTAAGAAGCCGTTCGGGTTTTGAGTAGAAAATCTGTTAACTGTTTTAGATGTACCCACATATAATTGAGTCTGACAACCTAGTATCTCTGAATTTCATTAGAACGATATGAAATCTTAATTAGAAATCGTTAAACTAGTTTGTCCTTCTAGATTGGTAAGTGGCGACACTAATTATCCAAGACTGCCCAATCTTCAAAATTCATATTCTGATGTAAAACTTTCAATGCATTTTTAGTTATGAGATCAAATCAAACATGTATCATTACTTGATTTTAGATTTTTTATTATCTTCATTTTTAGGAACTTGATGTCATGACAAACACCCTTAGTTGTGATCCTTAAGCTTTGGCGATGCATATGTTTGTTTGTATCCTTTTTCTTATGAATTAATGTACACCAATAAAACTCTCTGTACCTAATTCTAGTGTTGCTACTACAGTTCCTTTAGATATAGTAGCATCTAAGCTCATTTAATTTGTTACGCACATTTATGATTGGTATTTAAGATGAAGTTACCAAACTTTTTAGTTCAATCTCACCAGGGCTTGGCGGGAAGTGCCCGTTCTTGTCATCATCAACATGCTTGCCTACTTTTGTTTTCTAGAGCGACTTCTGGTGAGGACAGAAACCTCCACATTGAACTCAATCAAATACTAGTGTGACTCAACCCTCATAATGTTTTTACTTGTGTACAGATTGGAAAACTGGGTACTGGTGCAATGTCTATCTCCCTACCATTTTCCTGCGTTTTGGGAGTCCTAGCTTCAATGACATCTGCAACCATGGGTAGGCTTTCAAAGACTCCGGACAATATGAGGAACAGTTTTTTGAGACTATTATTTTAGAAGTTTCTGACACGCCACCATTTCAAAATGTTGTGTGCAGTGAAGAGGAAATTTGTCTGGGTTTATGCGACAGTTCAATTCGCACTCGTGATCCTCTTTTCTCAGATTTTTTACTACTACGTAAGAAATTTTCACTGTTTTTACCTGATTCATTTTTGACAGGAACATGGAATGGCCTTGCATGAAGGGAAGAAAATTTTAACCAAACATTAATTAAGGGGAAGGAAAAAAAATGTCAATCACGAACATGTTCATTTTCTTAGATAAACCCTCGATCGTGGCGACCTTCCATGGTTAAATGTGACACCCCGTGATTGGCTGTTGGCATTGTGTCGGGTCTGAGTTTAAGTTCACTAATTTTTGTGTACATACATACATATAGACATGCAATATTGAGTACGTGTGATCATTTTCTTATTATGAAAATCTTTAATCTAGATCGTTAGATTAAAATTCAACGATTCAAATTAGACTTTTATTTAACTGTAGCGAAGCTACACTTAAATAAAAGTCTAATCTAAACTATTGATTGCAACATATAACGGTCCAGATTAACGTTTTTACGATAGGAAGTGGTCTTACGTTCTCATTATAACAAAACTTCATATATATATATATATATACACACACACAAGTCATGCTACATAGACGATGTGAAGTCACCTTTATATCATGAGAATCTTTAATTTGGACTGTTAGATCAAAATTCAATGGTTCAGATTAGATTTTCATTTAACTGTAGCAGATTCATTGAAGTGGAGCTACAATTAAATAAAAGTATAATCTAGACCGTTAGTTGTAATATCTAACGATTTAGATTAAAGTTTTCACGATAAGAAGATGATCTCACGTTCTCATTGTAGCAAAACTCATACATATATATATATATATATAATATAGAGTTTTGCCTTATCCACTTCAATGTTATGGCCCAATATTATTAATTATACATCATATGTTCATGAATATATAGATGTTAGTGGATGAGGCATATGTTCATGAATATTTTATATATATATATATATAATACAAAATTTTACTATAATGAGAACATAAGGTCAATTTTTTATCGTGAGAACTTTAATCTTGATCATATTACAACCAATGATTCATATTAGACTTTCATTTAATTGTAACTCTGCTATAATAAATCTGTTACAAATAAATTACAGTATATCTTAACTTTTAAATTTCATTTTAACGGTCCAGATTAAAGATTCTCAAGATAAAAAACTAATCATGTTCTCTAGTAAAACTATGTATTATATATATAATGTATACAGAGAAGTTGGGTAAACAGTTATAAACATCTTCAATATAATTCCTTATTTTTTTATTCGGCGAATATATGCATCTTAATCTTGTGAGTTTTTGTTGGCGCTTAGGTTCATGTGCAACCAATCCTATCAGTTTTCCTTGCAACATTCACTGGTTTTGGGATTACAATGTCTGCAAATTCTCTTATTGTTGAATATATTCGATGGAAAAGAGCGCAGCGTGGTGATAACTCGGAAACAGCGGATTCAACAAACCGAACAGGCCCATTCAGCCCTCACAACTTCCAAGTCACAAGGGAAGGAGCGAACTAAACAACGATGATGTTTGGTAAAGATGGCAGATTGTTTTGTTGGTACGAGATATCCCATACATAACTTGGAAGCAGGGACTTGTCTTGTCACTGCCACTCAGGTTCTGCCAGATTGGGTGTTTAATATAATAAGCTTGGGATTTGACCATTTTCGACGCAGGGACTTCTCTCATGCCACTCCCTGGTTCCGTCCGATTGGGGGTTTAATAAGCATAGAAGTTGATATATAACAGTTTCGTGAATATTTGTAACAATGTAGAAAACTTCACAATTTGAAGGGAAGGCATTTTGTATTTATTTCTCTGTTTCCGCCAAATCCTTGGGAAGTGTATAAAACCAACATCTAACGTTTCTATCTCCCAAGGCCACGAATCAAAATGGAGCAAAAAAACCAAAACCAGAAACAAAAGCAAACAGGCAATCAAGAAAGAAAAATGTTCCTTCACCGCTCCTTTTCCATCTGATTGACGGACTAATATGATATAAGATTTAAAAAAAAAAAAGAGTTCAAAAAAAGATGGTTGTAATTTTCCAACCCGTCCTTCGGGTCATCACTACTCGGTTTAGAGGCTGGAGCTTGAAAGGGACTGATGCATGTTTTTTCAGGAACTTGTAAAATCCCACAGTAGTTCGGTCCATATCAAAAGTAATCTATCAAGATAGAAAAACCTTTTTCTAAAAATCCAGCCAGGCAAGTGTATGATGGAGATCCACGCAAGCTGAGAAATAGGATAGAAAATCAACTTGGAATTGTTCAATATAAAAAATTACTCACCGGATCTAAGCTCTTGTTCCCTGCAGGGTGGAAGAGAATTGCAGGGAATCCACCCCCCTGCAAAGCACAAAACAGAGGAGATTTTGTGGATAAGCATTTTGATTGGTAAAAAGACTTACCCTTGGGTGCTTATGCTAGATATATATCAATTATGTACTAACTTTAGATAACTAACTAGCAAATGGTCAATGTCATCATAGGAATTACCTTTGCCCTTGCATGCTCATTTGTGGTTCCATCCACAAATTGTTATTACCTTTGCCCTTTACCAGTTGTGGACAGAACCGGGGTAGTAGTGGCAGCCATTGATTGAAGATGGCGGCAGCGGTTGAATTTACCGTGAATAATCGATTCGGGTATGGAGCTTGGGGAAGAAAAATATGAAAATTGATAAGAAAACTTTGAGAATTCCCTTCTATCTAATTTCTCACTCTTTCTATCATTTTTCCGGTGAGTTTTCCGGCCAAAACTCTCTCATCGTTGAAACTTGTTTAAGGTCGTTCATGGAGTCCCCTATTTATAGGGTTTGAATTAGAGCTCACGGACCTACCGTTCATTTCCTTAAACTTAGCTAATGAGTAATGAGGAGACAAAGGCAAGTTAGTAGGTATGGATTGTCAGCGGAAAACACATGGGGTACAGAAAAAGATACGAAAAAAACAATTTTTCACGCATTTAGAAGGCATAGAAAAAGAACAGTATGAGAGAGAGAGAGAGAGAGAGAGAGAGAAGGAAGGTTCGAACCGTGTAGAAGCAAGCACGCGGTTGCTGAAGTGGATTGGCACATGAATAAAAGTTGTATTTGATGTAATTATTTATATATATTATGTTTTTTTCTCTCCATTAAATAAAAAAAAATTATATATCTAAGAGCAGTATTCAGCCCTGGTGGTTTAATGCTGATTTGGTGAAAGTTTGGTGAGATGGTGGCGTCGTGGAAGGGACTATTGTGTTTCATGTCACCTAATAGTCACTTGAAAATCTATTTTTGAGATGCCTTGTTTCATATGATGTCAGCCGTGGATATTACCATATGGTATATGGATGTAAATCTATTTTTGTGTTTCATGTCACCTAAAATAATCACTACAAAACTATTATTCTGGTGAAAGTTAGCATCTGAACACAAGAGTAGGGCATTATAGGGTGACCCTGATGCTTAGGATGTTAGTTAAAACAATTAAAATTGTAATGCAGATATTTAGTAATTCAATTTTGTGTAACAATTTGTTCTGAACACACTACATTCTACCAGTAAAAGGCTAAAAGCTGAAATGCTGTTTGAAAGATACTCTATCTGTAATTAAAAAAATTAAACAATTTGAAAGATACCTATCTGTTCTATTTTCTGAACTTGTGGTGTTCTGGCTATTTATAATGGGGCAGCATAGGCCTGAGTCGTACCATGTGACGGGGAACCCATGGATGAAGGTATTCACTGCCCAACAGTTGGTGTAGACTGTATTGTTTTCTCAATATAGACAGCATGACAACATGTTGTGTTGCAGCCAGCAAGTGAAAAAATCACGGCTTCTTCTGTTTTTTTTCCCAGGGTAGACAGCATGACTTATGTCTCTTGTTCTTTTTTTTTTCCAGGCCTTTTGGTATGACATGTTGCAGTAGCGTAAATTCGTGTCAGTGGTAGACTAAGAATTCATGCAGTAGCTTTGTTCTTTTTTTTCCAGGCTTTCCAACATGACAGTGGATGGATGGGCAAAGACTTATGTTCAGCATATTCTACTGGTTTTTTTGTCGGGATCTGGAAGTTTAGAACTGGATATGATGATGTAGATTAACTGCATGGAAGTAATTTGTATCTTTGCATTATTATTGATTACCTAATATATTAAATGCTCTTCAATTTTCGTTGATAAGGTGGAGTAATATACGGAATTGCAGTTGGACAGTGATTTGGAATTGTAGTGTGAAATTTGGAATTGCTCGTGTCACATGGTATGATATTTGAACTTGCAGCAGTGTAGGCTTATTTTGGCGGGTTAGTTGGGTTAAACCAATTAAACCGTCAAAATTATTGGGTTGATTCAATCTGAATTAATTAATTCATTGGGCCGATTGTCAAATCTGATCAATCCAACTGATAATTGGACAGATGATTTAATCAATCCAAATCGACTCCTATTCATAACATTATATGAGTGAAGCCCCAAATAGCAGTGGGGTGGGGATTTTCTTCACACGTCAAACACCGAGGAGCAGGTGAGGCAAAATGAACTAGTATCCCCAACGACACGACCCCACAAATATTACATATAGAAATTGAGAACTTAGGAAAATTTGAAACATTTTCCAATATTATAAATTTAAATATTATAACTACATGGTAGGAGTTTTTTGTTACATATAACAATGGTCCTAATTTTGCTGGGAATTTTAAATTATATCATTTTATATAATTTTTGAAATAAATAAAAATTATAATGAGTTTTAACTTTACAATATTTTCATAAATAAAAATAAAATAACTTATAAATCTTACATTTAAAAGTCATTTAGTAGGACACTCACCCATTTTTTTTCCATTTTTTAGAAATATTTTTTAAACACTAAAAAATATCCTAAAATTTATAGGATTACCCAATGGAAAAAATATTGTATTAAAAATTAATTTCAAAAATCTTTTTTTCTCGCATGGGTCATTTTTAAGAAACAAATATGAATGTCATATATGAATCATTTCATATATACCAGGTTTAATTTTCTTTTGTTTGTATTATTTATTTATACTATATTATTCAATAATGTTCGGCATGCTTAAGGCTTCCTACAAAGGCATAGGGTAAAAACATGAAAACATTTGAAAACATGAATTCGGTATCTTTTTTAATTTGATTTATCTGTTTTCGGTAGACACACGGTGGCATATTTGTTAATATTTGCCGGTGACAATCCATTCTCATAAACACAATGGTGTTTTGTTTGATTGCCTGTCATCGAATTAGGTTCTTGCCTCCCTCCGATTTTAGATTTCTTGTCATCACATTAAGTTCTTTTCGTTTGATCTTCTCTTCTTATTGGTGTTTTGTTTGTATTCTAATTCCACATTTCCCCCATTAACTAGGTGCGTACCTTTTCCCGATTTCAGATTATCTATCATTAAATTAGGGTTTTCTTTTTTGATCTCCTCTCTTTTCTGGATTTTTTTTGTTTGTATTCTCATTCTAGCGCCAAGTGGTAGCTTGCTTGTGATTTCAGATTTTCTCTTTTCGTTTGCTGATTATGTCTGCCAAGGTTAAACACCTGCCAAATATGAATCCTCATCCCAGAACAACTTCCCATAGGTCGAAGCCTGAAACCACTTTGAGAATCCCAAACATTGGGTCTATTATTCTAAACCGGGTTCCACCTACCCTTCCCAGGTCAGTGCTGGGCTGTAGAATTATTATATGTCAAATAATCCACCTGCTCCTTGGACTTCTTCACCACCACAAAGTCCATCAACCCTGATCACCAGTATTACAGGTCTTCACAATATGCTGCAAATCATGTGGATGCTTCTTGTCCTACTGGCGGGGCAAATCTCACCACCTTCCTTCTCCAACTATGTTTGAACAACATAAACCACTGATTAGAAGTCATCATCCAAACTTTCAATCCCAAATGGGGACGCCTTCACCCTTTATGAGCCATGGATATAACTCTCAGGCAGCTGGTGCCACTTCTGTGATTTATGATCAGATGCCTCCCGCAAGATCTTCTTTACCAGTCTAAAACATGCAAAACAACTCGTTGCATGTAGGAAATTTGGCGCCTGTCTTTGCCTACAGCTCCCTATTCGTCAACTCAACGTCCCGTAAACGTTATCCTTGACCAGACACCTGGCGGGGGTTTTTCAAGTTTTCTCAGTTCTTTCATGGCTAAGGGGTTGATATCATTACCGTCTCAAAAGAATGAGTAGTTAGTTGAGTTTCATTCACAGGTCCTGAAGGTACCGTCATATAAAGGTTTTGTATGCTGATCTTCCAAGACAATTCAAAGCATGCTACCTTTCATTCAAAACCCAATAAGAGCACAGTAGGCACATGGATTGACATGTGAAAAAGAATCTTGCGTCCAAGAGTTGTAGGCCTAGGCTTTCTAGAAAATGGTTTGTAAGCATCAGCTTGTGGCTCCGGGATGATGAGGCATCGTTAACTGAGGTGGTTTGTGTTTTCCTCCACTAATATAGATGTGAAGGCATGACGCAGAACTGGTTGTCCTGCTGATGACGGTCATAAAGCTTGTGCATTGTGTATAGAGCCATTTCATTTTTTCAGCAACGAGATGGATGTATGGATGTATAGGGGTACTGTCTACATGAATGCTCCTAATGGAATTATGGAAGGCAGGGATAAGTCTTGCTTAGGCCCCATCAGTCCAGCATGGTTCCCCTGCAAATTCTATTCGAGTGCAGCAAATCGAAAGGGGAATGACAGAGTAGTGAATGTCCAGGAAAACGCAGGCGGTGTTAATGCCTTTTTTTAAACACTTGGTCTAACGCCCATGTAACATAAAATTTGAGTTTCATCTTGTTAGTGACACTGCAGTGGAGCGAGTCTAGAACAGGCAGCAAAGATTGTGCAATGAGTTTGCAATGGAGATGGTGGAATGAATCCAGATCTGCTCTCACAACATGGCTACTAGCCATGGATTGGAAGGAATACTGTCATGACCAACCAATTTCTAAAAATAACCACAAAAAATATATATCCAATTTAACATCAAACAATTTTAGAATACAAATTGTGTAAGCGAGGATAATAGAGGGTATATCCCAGGATATATATATATATATATATATGATAAATGACTGAATGTGTGTGTAACAAAAGGTGATACATAACAAGCAATACTAGAGATGTGGGCAGGTTTATTTCTTGACTCTAGACTTTCTTAGGTCCCCAAACCTCCAATCTACCAACAGGACAGCCATAAGACTTTCTAAAGATGAGGACGGTTTGGCCATAGGAAGGCGCCATTCTTTAAGCTCCAATGGTTGTACACCAAGCACCTTGGGGAGCGGCGACATGCACTAAACACACTCGGATTTGAGTTGGATGTCAAACTCCACCGCTTTGCAGTAAGGCTTCCCACATTTCCAGGACTTCTGCTCCACCTGCTCCCAAAAAACAAACAAAACCACAGCACCGGCCACAGAGCACAACACAGATGGCAGCAACGATTCCATATCAGGGCCACAGACAATGAGCCCAACCAAGGAGAAGGACCTCAGAGAGGCCAGACGATCTTAAAGCAAGGGACGATGAGGAAGAGAACATAGTCTGATAGGGAGAGGGCTATCGCAAGAGAAGGGCATAATCCCAATTGCTGGTTTTGGGATGAAGGTTCAAAACAACATTCGTTTTATGTGTTTGAGTTGTGCACCGTTAAATGCAATGAATGCTTGACGTGTTAAGTATCTGACAGTGGCTCGCCATGCTGGTGAGCACTATGTGCTCAATAACAAATACGGACACATAAAATTCTCCGTGAATCCAAACAAATTGCTTTCCATCCTCTACAAATAGTAGGCGAAAGACCCCTCCAGGCCACGAATCAAAATGGAGCAAAAAAACCAAAACCAGAAACAAAAGAAAACAAGCAATAAAAGAAAAATGGTCCTTCACCGCTCCTTATCCATCTGATTGACTAAATAATATGATAAAAGTTTTTTAAAAAAAACTTATCCAGTACAAGAAGGTGGTCGTAATTTTACAACTCGTCCTTCGGGTCATCACTGCTCTCATTGCCACCTTCCATATTGGAACTACTCACTTTAGAGGCTGGTTTCTGGAGCTTGAAAGGGATTGATGCATATTTTTTCAGGAACTTGTAAAATCCCACAGCAGTTCGGTCCATATCAAAAGTAATCTATCAAGATAGAAAAACCTATTTTTTAAAATCCAACCAGGCTAGTATGATGGAGACCCACGCACGCTGAGAAATAAGATAGACAATTAACATGGAATTGTTCTATGTCAAAAATCACTCACCGGATCTAAGCTCTTGTTCCCTGCAGGGTAGAAGAGAATTGCAGGAAATCCATCCGCCTGCAAAACACAAAACAGAGTAGATTTCATGGATAAGCATTTTGATTGATACAAAGACTTACCCTTGGCTTGGGTGCTCATGCTAGATATCAATTATATACTACATTCAGATAACTAACTAGCAAATGTTCATAAGAATAACCTTTGCCCTTGCATGTTCATTTGTGATTCCATTCATTTTTGCTATCACAATAGATTTAATCTCACGTAGATGTTTGGCAAGCTTATTGTATGTTGGCTCAAGACCTTGGCAACGACTGCACCATGGAGCATAAACCTGCATGCTTCAACATAATAAATACTCCAGGCAAGAATAGCGACTGGGTCTGCATGTGGTCGAACGGATTAGTACCTCCAAAAGAACATCCTTTGTCTCATCCAAAACAATTTCATCAAAGTTATTGCCAACTACAATTTTCACATCACCGTCATTCTGCGTCAATTACATCCGTGTAAGAAAAAAAAATGACTAGTAAACTCGCATACAAAGAGATATTCAATAACTCACGGTAGCTGGAATTGGATCTGACTTATAGAAAGGCTTTAGCTTGTCTTCCACAAAATCTTCTCCAAAAGCCTAAGGGACAAAACGTAACATCCACAGGATTAGCGATATCTACTCAGTAAAAGTCTCCCTAACTAAGAATCAAAATAAAATAAGTTATTCAGAGGGGGAATAGTTACAACCTTAATCTCATCTAGAGTCACCTTTCCATCAAAGACAAATTTTTTACCGCCATCTCTGGTGTATGCAAGGACCTACGAGAAAACAAATACCATCTAAATTTGATTTGTACTCACAAAAAATTGAAATTCATGAATAGCATAATGAAGTCGACTATATAAGAGAAGTTACACTTGCAGTTTTCCTTGAGACACCAAAGTAATCTGCAACTGGCTTCCCAACTTCAGTGTCCATTTCCACAAATACAAAGATAAGCTGGAATTATTTTAGGTAAACATGTTAATAAATCATGCAAATTTACACCCTTGTTATCTTTACGCAAGTGTATAAAACCAGTGTGCATCAGCAGGTGTAATCTACTTCCAAAAGCTTCTTGTAAGAAATTTAACTAATATAATTCTGATTTTGAGCTCTTTTTCCATTAGTGATTGAAACTTACTCTTCCCTTAAAGAATTTTGCAGCTTCTTGGAATATTGGGACAAACCTATTTGACTTCTTTGATGTGGCAAATAACAACAGCTGGATATAAACAATTTCAGAGATGTCACGGCAATCACCTTTCAAAAGTATATTCTATAGTCAAGAAAATATTAACTCATGAGCATAGGTCATAAAATACAACATTTATCATATTACCTGTTTCTTAATTGAACTTTCAAAAATTGAAGGGGCAGCTTCCTTAGTAAAGAAAGTAACTAAAGGAAGCTTATTGGAAAACACAAACTCCGCAATTACTGACTTCTCAAATTTCCCATCTGCAGAAACGTAAACTTACAACAACCACTCCAGTAGAATTTCATTATGTCCTAATACAAGAATGAAACTAACCAAAATAACTCAATTTCTCAGCCTCCTTCTTTAGCATGACCAAAGCAGGGCGTTTAACCTTAGGATCTATATGGAAAAGCTGGGCAACATCTGCATTTTCAGTTTGGTAGAAGTTGACCTCATCTTCGAGTCTTGAAGCAGCAGCAAGCTCTCTGTTATCAGGCCCCTACAATTTGATGTAATAATCCCACGGGAAAATGAATTTGTAGGCAAAAAATAAAAGTGGAGTGATAACAGGCATATTAATCCTCAAAATTTAAAGGATACATTTTTTTTCACTTTTTATTTCATTCACATTCAAAAGAATAAAAATTGGGAAAGTAAGCCAATAAACACCCTAGATCAAAAATTTAATAGTGAAAAATTATATTGAATTAGAACTCTATCCACATTGATTGCAATCATAGATGCAAAGAACAATAGTATTTGAGAGAATATTTCATTCATAATGTGTGTAAGGATTACAGTCTTATAAAAGATTACAATACTATGAAAAGATTAAACTATCCTTCCTCTCTGACACTTCCTCTCAAGTTGGAGCGTATATGTCAGATATCCCAACTTATTACAAAGATAACTCATATGATTATCCCTTAAAGATTTTGTAAAGATATCAACAAGTTGGTTATCTGTTTGGATGTGTGCAAGCTCAATTGCTTTATTTTGTATCTTTTTACGTATAAAATGACAGTCAACTTCAATATGTTTTGTTTTTTGTAAAATACTAGATTGGAAGCACTGTGAATTGATTATCACAATGCAACATAAAGGGATACTGAGAAGGTAAGCCAATTTCAGTAACATTTTCAACCGCATCAGTTCACTTGCTACATGTGCCATAGCCCTATACTCAGGCATCAACACTAAACCTCGACACCTCATGTTTTTTACTCTTCCACGCTACAAGATTTCCACCAAAAAACACACTGTAATCGATAATAGATCTTCGATCAATTAGATATCCTATCCAATCAACATCAGAATAACCTTGTATATTAAGATTACCCTGATTAGTAAACAGAAGACCACATCTAGGTGCACCCTTCAGGTACCTCACAATCTATAAGGCCACATTCCAACGGATAGTACGAGAGGTACTTATAAACTGGCTTATTGTATTCACTGCAAAGGAAATATCTGGTCTGGTGACTGTCAAATAATTAAGCTTTCCAACTAGCCTTCGATATTGAGAAAGATTCTAAAGTAAGTCACCATGCTCGGAATCCAATCTGGATCCATAAAAGAATTAACAGGTTTTGCCCTTAAATACCCAACCTTATCAAGTATATCAAGAACATACTTCCGTTGTGACAGAGAGATTAAACAACCAGAATAGTCCACTTCGATGCCCAAGAAATAACATAAGTGGCCTAGGTCCTTGGTGCAAAACTTGGATTGTAGAAAATGCTTCAACCGTTGAATGCTCATTTTGTCACTACCAGTAATAATAATATCATCAAAATAGACAACCGAGAGAATACAACCTGCAGAAGAGTAGCTAAATACAAAATGATCAATACCACATTGGAAGAGTAATGACATACAAGATTCTCCCCATAAGCAACAAAACCATGAGGTTGCTCCATATAAACCTCCTTGGCAAAATAACCATGTAGAAAGGCATTCTTGATATCGAGTTGGTGAAGTGTCCAACCATAATGAACAGCAAAAGAAATGAACACCCAAATAGAGAAAATCTTGGCAACAGGAGAAAATGTGTCATCAAAATCAACACCATAAGTTTGAATGTAACTCTTATCCACCAAGCGAGCGTTCAATCATTCAAGGGAACCATCAGGATGAACTTTCACAATGAAGACCGAGTGAGATCCCATGTGGCATTAGTATGAAGAGCCTACATCTCATCATTCATGGCTTGGTGCCACCTAGGATGAGCAAAAGCTTCAGCACAATGCGAGGCACAACCAGATGAAACAGAGGAAACAAAAGCAGAAAAACAAGGTGATAACTTACGATGAAGACAAAATGAGACAAAGAATACCGAGAGCAGACATAACCAGTATAAACAAAATGGTTAAGAGGACAACCAACACAAGAATGAGTACCTTTACATGTGCCTAGTGACTCAATCAAAAGATGGGAGACTTGGATCAATTGAAGCCAACTCGGGAGACAAGACAATTGCGGGAACGAGAGATAAAATAACTGGAGGTGCAGGTTAGCTATGTGAGGAAGGAGAATAATAGGATTCATCCTATGAAAAGTGACATCGGCGGAGATATAGATGAAATAATCGAGGGGTTATAACTCCGACATTCTTTTTGAGTGCGAGGATAGCCAACGAAAACACACTTAACAAAACGGGAATCCAACTTATCATGACCAAGTCCAAGACACCGTACAAAACAAACACAATCAAAGACATGAAGTGGGAGAGAGAAAAGAGGAACATCAGGATGAAGTATGGAATAGGAAACGCGTCCACGTAAGACAGATGAGGGAATACGGTTAATCAAATAACAAGCTGTAAGAACTGCAAAATCCCACAAAGATTTAGAAAGTTGCATATGCAAAAGCAAACATCGGGCAACATCAAGTAAATGGCAATTCTTCCATTCGGCGACTCTGCTTTATTGAGGAGTATAAAAACAAGAAGTTTGATGCACAATACCATGGGAGACAAGAAGCACTAAAACCAAGAAGAGATACTCAGATATTCCTTGGCATTATCAGATCACAAGTATTTAAAAGAGACCTAAAACTAATTTTGAATTTCATAATAGAATTGTTGAAAATAAGAGAAAATGTCAATCTAATTTTTCATTAAATATATTTAAGTCATGCGAGAATAATCATCTACAAATGTAACAAATACTTAAAACTGGAAAGAGTTAATACAAGAAAAGGACCCCATACATTAGAGTCAACTAATTCAAAGGGCACGTTTGATATGCGGGAATGAAATTAGAGGGAATGAAATCATTAAAGGAATGAATTGACATGGGAAAGAAATATTTTTCTTTATTACTTTTACTGTGTTTGATATACAAAAACAAGTAAAATAATATAATCATGCAATTACTAAAATATTATCATTTAAAATTTATTAAATAATTATTTTTATTAAAAAAAATAGGTTAATTTTTTCTCTTGCGTTGGGTTGGCTGGGTGGCGGCAGCATGCTGGTGGCAACGGCAACGTGCTGGTGGCAGTGGCAGCGGATAGGGGGGCAGGGAGACAGCAGATTGGGCGATAGGGAGCGTCCTTTTCTTTCGTTGCAGATCAGACGGCGACATATCGTGGGGAAGGGAGCTTGCAACGGCGAGGGGGAGGGGGAGAGGGGGGTAGGGGCGAGGGGGTGCGGCGACGGGGAGGGGGGAGCGCGGCGACAGGGAGAGGGGGTAGGGAGGGGGGGGGGGAGGAGGGCGACAGGCAACGGGAGGGGGGGTAGGGAGGGGGTGAGGCGGGTGACGGGGAGGGGAGAGAGACAGGGAGAAAGAGAGGAGAGAGAAAAAAACAAATAAAAAAAAGATATAAAAATAAATAAGGTTCCCTTATGCAAGGGAATTTTAGTAAACCTGGAGGGTGGGGGGAATCAATTTCCCCTTACATAAGGGTATAAGATACCCAAGGTAATGCCTACTTCCTTTCCTCTTGTTGTACCAAATGCGGGAAAGGAATAAAATTCCTTTCTTTTCCTTTTCTTTACTGCGTACCAAACATGCTAAAAGGGTTTAGTCACCCAATTTATTTGACGTGAAGGAAAGGAGACACGATGGTCTTTACCTAACTCATAAGTTTCACATGGAAAAGACTCAACAGATGTAGCAGAGGGTGACATAGCATAGAGCTTACTGAGAGAAGAATGTCCTAAACAACAGTGCAACCGGAAGTGATCAAAAGACCAATGAACAACTATAGTGGCAACAAAACAAATAGAGCTATCAAAGTAATAAAGATCATTCGATTCAATTCCCCCACTAATCATCTGCCTAGTCTTTAGATCCTGGATAATACAACCAGAAAAGAAAAAGGTTATGAAACAATTGAGACTTATTCAATGAGCTAACAGATAGTGCCCGTTCTAGTGATAACAATTGAGTCTTTAGTCATGTATAGTGAGTGAGGTAAATGAAATAGAGCCAGAGGTCGCCTGTCGTCATCACCAAGCGGGGAACAGAGGTGAAGGACGTCGATGGAAGTCGTTGATGAAGTCGCGTAAATATTTTATCTTCTCCTTTATTATTGTCTTTCTTAATGGTGAAAGATACACACGGGGCGAGCGCTTCTCGCGTTGCCCAATAGCGCAGGAAGCGCGCGCCTTGCCGCGCTTCAGTGAAGGCATTGCGCCTTACCCCCCTTGATGCGATGGAGTCCCCCAGCGCTACGCCTGGTGCGCTTAGGCACTGGGGCGCTCGCTTTTGACTACACTGCATCCAGGTAGAACCAACCAAGAACTCATAATCAGTACGAGATAAGGTAATCGGTCCAAAAGAACTAGATATGGACATAGCAAAGCTCTCCAAAGTAGAGTGATTCATCACTGCCAACATGTGTTGCATGTGCTGATACGATGTAGCAACAAAATAGGCCAAATATCTACCTCCACATACAAAAGACCAAGGCAGATATATATATATATATATATTGCAGTGACCAATTCAATCACCAATCAATCAATCACAGAATCAGGTATCAGCAGCAACAGTCACATAAGGAGCAACAATCACCAACCAAACAATCACAGAATTATGTAGCACCAACAACAGTCACACAGGGAGCCCATAATGCATGTAAATATATATAAAACATATAGATATACACAGTCTTAGGTCACAATCAGTTAGAACAAGAAAACAATACCTGCAACATTGATGTCCAATGATGCTTATCGTTCATGTTTGTCACAACAAACAAGTGTAGAAATGGAATCCTATTGCACGTCTCGAAATTTCTCATGGTACCACTGTCAATAAATTGCATAATACGACGGAATCGCCTATTACGTCTGGGTTGCATCTGGGATCGCAACAAGAATGTGTCACCGCAGGGTCTGTTTCCGCTGGGTCCGTAGTTTGTATGGCAAAAACATGATGCAACGCGTCGCAATAGGGTTGATCGAGCATTAGGGTTGCATCACAGGACGAGTTGCATCACATTTATGAGAGAAGACACAAAGAGATGCATTGTTGCAGGTGTCATCACATTCGTGGGAGAGAAGATGCAAAGAGATGCGTCGTCGTAGGGTCTGCAATCATCGATGTATGGTCGTCGTTGTCCCTGTGTCGCAGGATGTGTTGTGTTGCACCCAACAAAGTGGTTGTCGTGTCCACATTCGTCATAGAAGGTGGTTGTTGCAGAGAGGGAAACACGTCACAAAAGAGTGACGATCGTGTTATGGATCGTGCTCTGAATCAGGAGTGCAACGATCATGCTATGAATCACGACTGTAACCTTGCTATGATACCATGTTAACAATAATATTTGAGAGAATATTTCATTCATATTGAGCATAAGGAATAGTCTTATATAGGATTACAATACTATGAAAAGACTAAACTACCCTCGCTTTAACAATAAAAAATTATAGATTAAGGCCCTGTTTGTTTGGTGCAAAAGAATTTCCATTTGGAAAGTAATTTTCTGAAAATGCTTTTCCTAAAAAATATAATTTTTTTCTATCTTTGGTAACATTGTAAAAATTTTAGAAAAATATTTTTTGTTGTTTGGCAAACAAAATAATAAACATGTTATAATAAAACCTTACTGCTTTCGGTCATCAGATGCAGTAAGTCGCCAACACCATCAACAGAATGAACCATATAGCCTAATTCTATGATGTTCAACTCATCCCATCACATGTTTGATCGGAACACAAATTCCCTTTCTTTCATTTTTTCCAATTTCTATTACTTTCTCTTCTCAATTTTTCATAAGAACCCAAATTCAGATACAGAAATTTTTTCATATGATGGGACCCTACATCACAAATTTGATCGATGAGAGATTTGTACACCAGAATTTGATATCACAAGCTTGATTGCCAAATTCTGCCCCCAACTTGGGACCACCTGTCCCTCGTCGAACAAGAACTTGCCTAAGCTTCCATTGAACATGAAATTGAAAACCAGAAACAGATCCCCACAGTGCCAAAGCCATCCCAATAGATGTATGAGGTTCCAATGCTGAAGACACCTAATTGTCACGCTCCGAACAGCGAGGTGTTGGCGGGTGTCTCCCAAGTGGCGCAGGTGCACGCTACTTGCAGAGGAGCAGAGTGAAAAACGTAGCTGGTGTGGACGGGATAGGATCCACGGCAGTTCGTGCGGAAGATCGATGGAGCTCCTTCAGAGTTCAAATGTACCAACCCGGTTAAATGCGAGGAGTACGCCGCTAGTCTCATACTTGACATTGAAGAGGGGACTTGGCCATCCCTACACAAACTGTTCGGGAACTGAAGCCGTTCTGATGAGCCCACGGCAGGGCGAAACTAGTCTACGTGTGCCCCGATCTGTATGGCTTACTCGGAGCATCCGCCGGGGTGACCGAGTGCCGCACGGGTGAAAACCCTAACCCCGTGACAAAGTGGTATTAGAGCAGTTGCGACCCGTATCCAAATGCTCGGCGAAGTACTCTCGTGAGAGATATGCGTGGTCCCTGATACCAAGTTGGGAGGGAGCACCTAACAGATGGGGGTCGACCAGATGAGGTCTTGCACGCATCGCGTCCACCAACATTATTGGCCATCGAGCCAAGGTGGAGTTCCCGAGGATGGGACAGAGTAGCGCTGTGGTCGAGAAGAGCGCGTCGTCAAACGATCTTAGTTCCTCCAAACTCGCTGACGCAACGAGAACATTGCGAAATCAAGTGGGAGAGGATGTCACGCCCCGAACAGCGAGGTGCTGGCGGGCGTCTCCCAAGTGGCGTAGGTGCACGCTACTTGCAAAGGGGCAGAGTGAAAAGCGTAGCTAGTGCGGACAGGATAGGGTCCACGGCAGTTCGTGCGGGAGATCGATGGAGCCCCTTCGGAGTTCAGACGTACCGACCCAGTTAAATGCGAGGAGTACGCCGCTAGTCTCGAACTTGACGTTGAAGAAGGGACTTGACCATCCCTACACAAACTGGTCGGGAACTGGAGTTGTTCTCCTGATGAGCCCAAGGCAGGGCAAAACCAGTTTACGTGTGCCCCGATCGATATGGCTTACTCGGAACATCCACCAAAGTGACCGAGTGCTTCATGGGTGAAAACCCTGACCCCGTGACAAAGTGGTATCAGAGCGGTTGTGGCCCGTATCCAAATGCTCGCCGAAGTACTCTCGCGAAAGATATGCATGGTCCCTAATCCCAAGTTGTGAGGGAACCTCTAACAGATGGGGGTCGACCAGACGAGGTCTTGCACGCATCGCGTCCACCAACGTTGTTGGTCGCTGAGCCATGGTGAAGTTTTCGAGGATGGGACGAAGTAGCGCTGCGATCGAGAGGAGCGCGTCGCCAAACGATCTTGGTTCCTCCGAACTCGCTGACGTAACGAGAATGTTGCGAAATCAAGTGGGGAAGGATGTCACGCCCCGAACAGCGAGGTGCTGGCGGAAACTTCAACAAGCTAACCTGCACGACACTTATTAACTTAGCGGAAAATTCAACAAAAATATGTCATAAGGCTCTGGACCGTAACAATAAGGTGCAATTATTGACCTAATGCATTGTCATTTGCGCAATCTCTACTATGATAAATTATCTAAAATTATTAGAATTGTCACTTTGTTACAATTCCACCACTGTGCACAAGGTCAATGATAGTGACGACTCTATGCCAAAATCAAAATCTAACACGAGAAAAATGCACACAAAGGCTAATTTCATTAATTTTCAATGTGCTTTACAAAGGTGCAAATAAGAAATTAAATAGCCCCACAAACCACTATCCCACTAACTCACTAACTCCCACTATCACACTATTAACTTTTCATTATTCCACTGCTCCCATAATGACACAAAAGTAAACTAGTAACTCCATAACCAAATGTGAAATAAAATTGAAATAAAACAGCTAAGCTTTAACCACCCTCTTCTTTTTCTTCCTCTCATAAGTAATAAGAGGGTATGTAACATTGCATCCCTCCAAGAAAGCCGACTTGTCCTCAAGGCGAAACGAAGGAAATTGTTGTTTAAGCAAGTCACATTCTTCCCAATTGTACATAACACCAACGAACTAAAACTTCCAACAGCCGAGAATCGCCGAACTTCTTCCAATGATGAGAGCTAATCTTCTTCAGGTGGACAGTAAATTCAAAAGCATCATTAATTGGAGGAGAGACAGCCTCCACAAAAGTACCTTGAACAAGATGAAGTAGGGAGACATGAAAAACTGGATGAATTTTTGATGCAGGAGAAAGCTCCAATTCATAGGCCACTGCTCTCAACTTGCGCAGGATTTTGTAGGGGTTAAAATAGAGTGGAGATAATTTTTTATTGGCTCACTTAGCAAGAGATGTCTGGCGGTAAGGCTAAAGCCATAAGAAAACCAGATCACTGACCTGATAATACACTTCTCGACAATGAGAGTCGGCTATTTGCTTCATCTGATATTGGGCCTTCAATAAATTATGTTTGAGTAGGCATAGCATCTCATCACAAGACGAAAGAAGCTCTTCTGAATCAAGAAGGCGTGTTTCCCCGCGAACAAATGGAACCAAAGGAGGATCCCAACCATATGCAGTTTTAAAAGGAGACATACCAGCTGAGGAATGAAAACCAGTATTAAAAGAATATTCAGTCCAGGCCAAAAACTTGCTCCAACCCTGAGGCTGCTCCATGGCAAAGCAGCGAAGATAGGTCTCTAGACAACAATTAATGACTTCAGTTTGGCCGTCAGTTTGTGGGTGATAAGCAGAGCTCATTTGCAGCTTCGTTCCACTCATTTTGAAGAGTTCAGTCCAAAAGTAACTCAGAAATACAAGGTCACAATCAGATACAATCGATCACGGCAGACCATGTAATCGAACAATGTCACAATAGAAATGAGTAACAACCGACTTCACCGAATAAGGATGAAACGGGCCAATGAAATGGACATACTTTAAAAATCCACGACATTGAGGACAACATCCAAGACTGGAGGTTTGGGTAAGCTTGTGATAAAATCAAGAGGAATATCTTCCCATGCCTGTTTCGGGATTGGCAAGGGCTGTAAGAGGCTACCAGGCACTGCCGACAGGTATTTAGCTTGCTGACAGATCATGCAAGCACGTAGTCACGGACAGCCCCCTTGAGCTGAGGCCAATAAAACAAAGGACAAGCATTTTAGGGTTTTAAGAAATTCACCGTGACCAGCAGCTGGTGTGTTATGAGTTTCATGAAGTATTTTATGTTTCAATCCCTCATCATCCAGAGCCACCAAGCAGTTTGTTTCCAACCCAAGAAAATTCCAGATAAGCCTATGGCCTTTAGCTTGGATAATGTGATTGGCGAAGGGATCTTGGTGCAACAATTTTGTCCAGTCGTGGAAGTTAGTGGTGACTGGAACAGTAAGAGCCAAGAGATCAATCTACTGAGGGTAGTAGGAGAGTGCATCTAGCCTTGTATTTTCATGTCCAGGATTGTATCGGATAATAAAATCAAAGGGCAATAATTTTAATTAAAAGCATTGTTGCATGCCAATTGATATTCGCTGCTCCAAGAGATGTCAAAAGGCTCCGATGATCAATGCGAACAATAAATTTGGACCCCATGAGATAGTGCCACCATTTTTGTAGAGTTAGTACTAAAGCAAGCAACTCACAATCATAAGTAAATTTAAATTTATTTGAGAAGGAAAACCTTACTAAAATAAGCCAACGGATGTACAGATTGCATGAGAACTGCTCCAGCTCTGAAGAAACCCCTTAATTCTTTCACAGAGGATGGCGTGAGCCATTTAGTGACAGCCTCAATTTTTCCTTGGTTTACAGACACTCCATCGGACGAGACAACATGATCCAGAAACGAGATTTTTGGCTGGCCAAAACTGCACTTCGACAATTTAACATATAATTGGTTGTCTTGAAGAAGTTGTGGAGCTAACATGAGATGCTTGACCTGTAGTTGTTCAGAGGAGCTAACGATATACCGGTATATAGTCAAAGAAGACAACAATAAATTTGTGAAGATAAAGTCTGAGAAGATTGTTCATTATGGCTTGAAAAGTAGACAATGCATTGGTTAGCTTGAACAACATGACCAACAACTCGTAACTAGAGTGGGTCCAAAAAGCAATCTTGTAGATGTCAATCTTTTCTTTTTTGTAACAGGGTATCCTCTCGTATCAGACCGTAAGCTTCGTTGCAGACGACAAGAGAGCGAGCAAGACGAGTCTCGGCTCTGCTGGGCCCCTCAGCACCAGTTTTACCGTCCAGGCCCCCTCACACCGGCACCTACCCTAGTAGCCTGCCCCGGACTGCTGCCACGCGAGACTAATCCTCGATGGTCCCACCTGCCCTGGTGGGTTTGCCCACAGGTAAGTCAACGGGGTGGGAAATAAATCCCTCTCTCAAGCCCCCAGTGCGAATCGATCCCGGGCGTTGTAGCCTCCCAGGCACAATGCGCACCAGCTGACCTGCCCCCGCGGGGCTCAACAAGTCACATTCTTGATATGGTAATATCCAGATCTGAGATCAATCTTGGAAAAGATTGTGGCTCACGCAATTCATCCAACAATTCTTCGACTATCGGAATTGGATATTTGTTTGGCACAGTGAGGTTGTTGAGCTAGCGACAGTCTACACACATGCGCAAGGATTGGTCCTTCTTTGCAACTAGTAAGACAAGACTGGAAAAGGGACTGAAACTGGCCCGCCTTTAATAATTTTGAAGTCTCTTTTTCTATCTCATTCAAGGATTGGTGGCCGGGAATTTGGTAGGAGGGGAATGGCATGTGTTACAATATATGATAGGGGTAGTGATGTAGGTTCCTAAAAAAAAAAAAATGCTGGAGGACTTGGTGAATGGCTGGATGTGTAGTCTGCCAAAGAGGTTGAGATAGAGAACATAGAATACTAAGTGAGGCCAAGGATGAAATACCAGGCGTTGGTCGGACCCCATGAATTTTGACATGGCACCCTTGGTGATTCAATTGTAAAAACAAGTCCTTCCGGTTTGCTTCCACCATCTCCAACGAAACCAACCAAGTGATTCCTAGTACTAAGTCAGCATTACCAAGATGAAAAGAGAAAATATCTTGTTTGATTATGAGGCATGGTATATGAACGACCTTAGGGGACATTTGGTGACAATTAATGATATCCCTATTACCGATTGTGACGCCAAAGGTATGAACTACTAAGGTGATAAGCTTCAATTCTGACACCAACTTGGACAAAATAAAGTTATGGGTGGATCTGCTGTCCACCAAGATGATCATTGTACAACCAGCGATAGTTCCACGTAATTTCATAGTGGAATTAGAATTAACATTTGAAATCTTATGAAAAGAAATTTCCACATTGCCATCATCCACAGGGGCTGGCTTGCCATCATCTTCATCATTGCAGTCTTTCTTATGGTTGTTGATGAATTCCAAATATGAGAATGAAATACATCACTAATGACCAGGCATAAATCTTTCTCCACACCGGAAACAAAGCCCCTTCTTGCTTCTTTGTTGACGCTTACTAGGGCTAGTTGATGGAGCTGTGTCTACATACGTGAAGGCATGGAGGACAGATGGCGTGGATTTGTATTCAGGGAGATAATGGGTCATGATGGTATGATGGGCCTTTGTGGAGGCTTAGTTTGGACTAAAATTCTAGGGCCAGCGAGGCTGCTTTGAAGACAAAGCGCAGCTTATGTATATGCGCACCTTAGATTTTAACTTATCCTTCAAGCCAGACATAAATGCACCAAGGAGGGCATTCTCTGACTAGTCGGCCACCCTAGCTGCCATATATTCAGCCACCATGCCAGTTTATTTGACGAAAAATAACACTTTGTTAGGATTTTGGAACTATGGTGGACCATAACTCCTAAAAAATTCACACGGGGTCCTCCTAATGCAGAACAGCAAAAGCTCACGCTCATCCATGACCTACGCATAGAAATCAAGGGCATCGGCTTCCAAGTATATTGCGTTTGCAACAACCTCAACCTTCATATCATCAGCCACCTCAAAGTAACGAAAATATTTTTCTTTCTTGAGAACCCATCCACGAGAATCGCCTCCTTAAAATGTAGGAAAATTGATCTTCAATCGTGGCTTTCTTTTATTGCAGTGGTGGAAGATAATCCACTTTGCCATCAGGATCGTCCCACCAGGATGGTCATGATCAATCGTGAAAAGGAATGCAATGCCCCCACAATTTGCCCCATTGTGACCCTTCAGGCATCGCATCATGTGTTGACAGTTGGATGGTAGGACAAGACTCTCACCAAGGATGCAACTTCGGCCGCAAATCCATCTAAGATTTCCAAGCATGTTATGATGGTGGATAATTGATGGGTTAACTCAGGTGGAAGAGGTGGAGGATTGGACTCAGGTGGGTTAGTGATTGGTTGTTCAGCTGATGATTAAGGTTGATGGGTGAAATGATCGGCAAGTGGGTTGCGTGTTTTGACCATGAGGAAAGAATGACAATGATACCAAATGATAGTGACCACTCCCAAAATCTGAAAAAATGCACACAAAGGCTAATTTCATTAATTTCCAACGTGCTTTACAAAGATACAAACAATAAATTAAATAATCCCACTAACTCACTAACTCCCACTATCACACTATTAACTTCCCATTATTCTACTACTCCCATAATGACACAAAAACTACCTAGTAACTCCATAACCGAATGTGAAATAAAATTGAATTAAATTGAAATAAAACAGCTAAGCTTTAACCGCCCTCTTCCACTTCCTAAGTAATAAGAAGGTACGTAATAGTCAAATGGAAGAAGCCACAGTCCACTGATATTGAAGGGGTGCAAATTTGTGAAATGCAGCAACAAGGCTCCGGTGGATAAAGGAAGAGAGTTATATAAGTCAGATTCATCCCATAAAGCTACCACAGGAGTGCAAGGGAATAAACTGAAAACCACATAAAAAAAGTAGAACCAAGTTCATAAATTAAAAAAAAGAACAAAAATAACAAAAATAACAGCAAACTGGATGACTGTGTTTAATCTAGTCCAAATAACATCTATAAACCCTTGAAAAAAGTTTAAAAATAAAAAGAAGAGAGAACACAACTAAAATCAAATGCCATGATAGGATGAAAATGACAGTTCCTCACCATTGCATTTAAATTCAAGACACTTTGAACCTTGGGCTTCTTGGAAGCTTCCCCAGGAACTAAGACAGTCAGGATAAATCTAACAATATAAAACTAAATAGTCTTATCAATAATGGTAGAAGTAAGCAATGGGGAAAATGTCAAAAGAAACAAACAATGAAGTTGTTAGCTCTCGCAAAGTAAAATGCAAAACAGTGATCCAATTGAAATATTCGTATTCTGCCAAGCATTCATTCCGTGAGTTTTTCTGGACTTCAGTTTTAAATTTAAAAGCAAAATAACAGAAAATTGTTGAACAAAGAACAGGTACAAGGTGAAGATTACCTCTAAAGAATCAATGAAACCCAACACAACTTTATTTTCAGAAGTCAATATCTTCTCTGCATCCTTCACAGTGGTTATATTGTGTATCCCGGGTCCAATATTCTTTTTAATCCAAGTTACGATAGCATCTCTGCAGGGATGCCAATCCAGAGCTGATATAAGGATCCTAGAAGTTTACACTCAATATAATGATTCTTCAAAGTAATCCTTTAAGGTTTTGTATACTTGCAGCTTGCTAGATGACAAGAAGTTCAAACAATGATAATATTGTCAACCCACTTTGCTCTTTAAAGGGCAGAAATGCCTCCAAATTTATGAATGAAAGTTCATAGACTAAAATTAAAGAACTTACAAAATTTCTCCAAAAAGGAGACAAAAAAACATATAATGAATCACATGTGACACGAGCGTGACATTAGGTGAATCGAAGGTGACTGTCGATTCGCGGTGGTCTATCGCGCCAGAGGTTCGGGGCTGATCATTGCGGCTTCCAAAGCTCCTCTCTCGCCTTGGCATCGAGTTTGCAACAGCACCCTGACTCCCTCACACCTCATCCACATTGAATCCAAGTCGTTCGTGGTTAAGGTTCAAGGTAGGTCACTTTGCATCATGGAATGAAGCCGGACAAAAATCAGCACCATCTTGATCAGATTGGTCATCACATCATGGCTCCAACCTGTGCTTTTGGAGATGGCCAACCTACCTCTTGATGACAGGTTCGTGGTCCGTTCTTTCCGAGAGGGAGATACGGTGTTTCTTGCTCAATAGCATTGCAACCGGAATGGAAGCCTCATCATGTTCTCTGGTACTTCGAACAAGGAGGCAGTAGGCGTAGCCCACCTGTTGAGGAGAGATCCCAATCTGCTGGGTTGTGGGTGGGTGCACCTCCAGTAGGGAACATGGGTGTTTGTAAAGCTGCTGCCTCTGATGGTCATCAACTGGCTCAAGGGGGGACCCCAACTTTTCAAGAGGAAAGAGTAGGGGTTATGGGTGCCACTTCCCAGGGTGATTGTGCCAATTTTGGGGGCAGCTGCTATTCTTTTTTGGCAGTGGGGGAGGATGGAATTGAGCATGCTGGTGCATTGGTGGCATTGCAAGGGGAGGATCATCTAGTTGGCACGGCCGTTGATGTTTAACCTCTGGCAGCCACTGATTTGCTCATATATGCACTCTATGGGAAGACTAGCAGCATTATTGCTTCGGGTCACTCATCAGAGTGGGTGATACGAAGACATAAAGTCATTGGTAAGGTAGGGGTGAATTATAAGGGTTTTGAACACGCTATCACTACCTTATTGCAGGATATTAAAGTTAGGCATCTTGCCCGAAAGGCTGCTGCAGTGCATACTCAGCAGCCCACGAGCATGGGAACTAAAGGTGTGAGGGAACTTAAAAGGCTTGCCTCCTCTGTTAATTATGATACAGGGGGTTCTTGGACTTCCAGTTTGGGAAAAGTGAATAGTCTAGCTCTCTGGAGGGGCTTTGAGTTGGATCAATGAGTTTGAAAATTCTGTCTTGGAATGCGAGGGGACTCCATGATCGAGCTTAGCGTCTTTGCATAAGCAATTTGCACCAAGAGTGAAAAGCTGACATCATTTGTTTGCAAGAGACTAAGCTGGAGGTTGTGATAGAGAACATTGTCAAACTTTCGTGGCGATGTCGTTTTGTGAATTGGCTATATCTTGGCTCCATGGAGGCGTCAGGTGGGATTTGTTTGATGTGGGACCATGGTTTGAAGTCGCAGTCGCGGACGTCGTCGCGTCGCGGTCGCGGACGTCGTGATCGTGGACAACTCGTTGAATCTCGGGTGAGATACAATTTTAGGCATGAAATAATATTTAAAAAATAAAATAAAAATCATAGAAAAATCAGAAAAAATCAAATCATTACATTAGAATCATCAAACAAGCAAAATAAATTATTTGAATTACATGTTATGACTTTAAACATAAAAAAAGACGCTAGAACATAGTTTTTTATGTAATTATTTAAATAAACTATTTTATAAGTTTATTTATATAATTAGATATAAATATTTTTAAATCAAACATATAAATAAATAATTTACATATGAATATTACATATAAATAGTTTTAATCAGATTTTAAAATATATAAATCAGTATAAATAATTTAAATAAGAGAATTAAATAAATCAGTATAAATAATTTAAAAGATAGAATAAAATAAATCAATATAAATAATTTAAATAATTTAATAATTATAAAATTTATTTAAATAAATACATTTTGTGTTAAATAAATTTAATAAGGTTATGTGTTAAATAAATAAACACGCGTGTTAATGAATTTTAGATAAATCAATCAATATAAATAATTTAAATAAAATAAAATCAGATAATTTAATTAAAATTGCAGACACACTGCTACGCTAACACATCGAAGACTCGCGAAGAACGCAACACGACAGGCCGGCCGACAGCGTGCGTGTGTATCCGACTCAACAGCGGCAAGCAAGCAGCGGCAGCAGTCGGCAACGGCAGCGGCGGCGGAAGTCGGCAGTCGACAGCGGCAGCGTTTCCCGTCGAAGAAGAGACCACGAGGAAGAAGAGAAGATGAGGAAGAAGAGAAGATGAGGAGGATTGGCCGTCGGCGTGAAGGATTTAAAGAAAATTATCAGAAAAAGGAGTGGAGGAGGAAGAAAGGTACGCTTCTTCTCGCCCGATGAATTTTCGTTAATCACGGACGAAAATTCGTCTGTGATGCTGCGTCGCGTCTTGACATCGACCGGTACGCTTCTTCTCGCCCGAGATCTCGGGCGATACCGACGAGATGCAGCAGCTGCACGATATCTTTGTACCGGGGTGAGATCTCGTACCAGGTCCTCCCGATACCGTGTCGACTCGGGCGATACGTAGCGGTATCGCCCGATACTTCGAACCGTGTGTGGGACAGCCACGTTGTTAGCAAGATGGATAATGTTGTGGGTTAGTTCTCTGTCTTGTAAGTTTTAAAATGTTGGGAACCAGTGCGTGTGGATGTTTTCAGGGGTGAATGGCCCTAATCTTGCTAGTGATAGGAGATTGATGTGGGATGAGCTTTCCGGTTTGCACTATTGGTGGGAGGTGTCACGGTGTCATAGGGGGGATTTCAATGTGGTGAGATTCCCTTATGAGAAGGTGGATTCAACGGTGTTTACTCCTTCGATGGTTGGGTTCTCTAAGTTTATTGATTCCTTGGGCCTAGTTGATCTTCCTCTGGCTAGTGGTGAGTTCATGTGGTCGAATAACTGAGTTGAGCCTTCCTTTTCTCAGCTTGATCGGTTCTTGCTATCCGTGGATTGGGCTAGGGATTATGTGCATCTCCGTCAGTCGCAATTTAGTCGGTGGTTCTATTAGATTGTGATTCTTCGCCGCAGTGCCGATGGCCTTTTCAATTCAAGAACATATGGGATATGGCTGTTGGCTGAGGGTTTTGTGGAAGTCTTGGTGGGAGTCATACCAGGGTGGAGGGAACTCCAAGTTATGTGCTTGCATCCAAGTTGAAGTTGTTAAAAGGAGACTTGATACATTGGAATGATAGTGTTTTTGGGCAGGTTGGCGCTCGAAAGTATACTTTGATGGTTGATTTGAGTGCAAGTGGCCTTGCTCCGCCCATTATCGAAGGAGGAGAGGAGGCGCAAGAAATTGTTGAATACTACTCTTGAATAGTTGCTTCTAATGGATAAGATGAGGCAGAAATCTCATTTCCTGTGGCTTCGAGAGGGAGATAAGAACTCTAAGTTCTTTTATTGTATGGCTAACTCACACTAGAATGCTAACGCCATTAGCAAATTGCATATCGATGTTATTTCCTCGACGTGTCAGGAGAATATCTGGGCCCACATAATGGGGTTTTATGAGTCTCTTTTCAATGAGGTGGATCATCCCCATCCTAACCTTGATGGGATCTAGTTTGATGTCATTTCAAAGGAGAATGTCTTGCGGCTTGATCGTCCATTTGAGGGGTAGTCAATGGTTCAGGGTTGTAAAGGGGATAAGACACCTAGTCCGGATGGGTTTCCCTTGGCATTCTTTCAGTACTGTTGGGATGTTGTGCGGTATGATGTTATGAGTATATATGAGGAATTCCAAGAGCACTGTTGGTTTGAGAGGAGCCTTAACATTACTTTTGTGACCCTCATCCCTAAGAAGTTGAAGGCAGATGACCTGAAAGATTTCAGGCCTATTAGTTTGATGGGAGACATGTTTAAAATCATTGTTAAAGTCTTAGCTAATATGTTAAAGGCTGTTTTGGGAAAAGATCATTTCTCACTCTCAAAGTGCCTTTGTGCCTGATCGGCACATTTTGGATTCAAAACTCATCACGAACGAGTGCCTTGATAATCGGATCAAAGCAACTCTTTCGGGTGTTTTGTGTGGACTTGGAGAAAATTTATGATCATGTTCATTGGGGTTTCTTTCTTTATGTGCTTCAATGCTATAGATTCTCGACTAAGTGGAGGGGATGGATCTACTTTTGTATCTCCACTGCCCATCTTTCACTTCTTGTCAATGGCAACCCTTGTGAGTTCTTTTTGAGTTCCCGAGGACTCAGGCAAGGGGACTCATTGTCTCCTATGTTATTTGTCATTGTTATTGAGGCTTTTAGCCGCTTGGTGGGAAAGGCCTCTTTGGCTGGGATATTTCTGGCTTCTCGGTGAGCTGTCCGAGAAGGGATTTACTTATTGTTTCTCACCTTCTTTTTACAAATAACACTCTCATTCTGCTTACAGTCTATCCGGGGCATATTTTCTACTTACAGTCCACCTTATTTGGTTTGAAGCGGAGTTGAGGATTAATCTCAGCAAATCGATTTTGGTTCTAGTTGGTGTTGTGCCTCATTTGTGGGAGCTAGCCGACATTTTAGGATGTCAAACTACACAGTTGCCCCTTTTGTAGTTGGATCTTCCTTTTGGGGGCACGTTTAAGTCTTCCGCTATTTGGAACCCAATTATTGAGTAGATGGAGTATCGTTTGGCCAGGTGAAAGCGTGTTTACCTCTCCAAGGGAAATCATCTCACTTTGGTTAAAGCACCCTTTCCAACTTGCTGACCTACTACCTTCTCTCTTCCCTCTTCCCGTGGCCATGGCTTCTAGACTAAAGCGGATCTAAAGGAATTTTATTTGGTGTTCCAATATGGACGTGCCTAAAATTCATTTGGTAAAATAGGATAGAGTGTGCAGTCCTCTTTCTCATGACGGTTTGACCATTAAGAAGTTGTGTAGATTTAATGCTTCTCTTCTAGGGAAATAATTATGGTGGTTAGGGTGGAGTGGGGGGGCCTGTGGTGAAAGGTGATTGCGGTGATGTATGGAGTTTTCATTGGGGGTTGGATCTCCTTGATGCCTCGCGAACTTCATGGCATTGGTTATGGAAATTCATCCGCTAGCAGTAGTACTCATTTTCTCATTTTGTAGTATTTAAGTTGGGGGATGGTTCTTCCATTCGTTTTTGGAATGATGTTTGGTGTGGCGAGTCTCCCTTGAAGCTCATTTACCTTGAGCTATATTGAATTGTGTGTTCTCATGATGCTTTTGTGTCTAACATTTATTGTACGAGGGGTTCTACAATATAGTAGGAGGTGCTATTTTATCGGGCTGCTCAGGATTGAGAATTGAAAGTTTTTTCCTCTTTTTTTTGAAATTGTATTTAGTTCCCCGGAATGCTTTAAATAGGATATGTTGGCGTCCCAATCGGGAGAATGGTTACCAAATCAAGTTTTTTTATTCTATCATTATCCCTACCAGGCCTAAGAGATTTCCTTGGAAAAGTTTGTGGAAGGCATAGGTGTCGTCTAGAGTTGCATTCTTTGCTTGGACAGCAATGCATAAAAAGATTCTTACTGCTAATAATTTGCGGTGCAAGAATTACGTTATTGTTAGTTTGTATTACATGTGCAAGGATTTGACGGAATCCGTGCACCATCTTTTCCTTCACTGTTTGTATGCTCAGGGGCTCTGAAATATGATCATGGGTTTATTTGGCTTTCATTGGGTGATGCCTTCATCTCTTGGTGCGTTGTTTGCATTTTAGATAGAGAAAATAGGATAGCGCTCGTGGTTTAGCAAGCTATCCCCTATTGCCTTATTTGGAGTATTTAGCGAAAATGAAATGCGAGTGTTTGATAATAGAAAGCGGTCTGCTATCGAGCTTTATCTTATTTTTTTCGTCGTTTGAGGGAGTGTATCATTTTTCTTCTATTTGTAATGTTGTTAATGAATTCTCATTTTAAGCCTGTTGTAGTAAATATGTTCTTTGTGCACTTTTTATATGCTTTCTTTTTCTAATAAAATTTCTTATTTATCAAAAATAAATCTCCAAAAAGAACAGATTCCAGAGCATTATCAGCACATGCAGTTATCAAGATCCATGCAACTAATCATAATTTAAAGTAAATCATAGAATGTTGCTGCTATTATTTTCTTAACTTTCTGTGCAACCAAGTTTAATTCTTTAATTTCTCTAATCCCATGCAAGTACAACTGTTCTATTAATTACAAAATTCTTAAACTTTCTTAAGCAACGTATAAAGAAGTTAATTTCTTCAATTCCCCTAATCCAATATATGAATGAAATTCAGCATTTGATGCTCTAAATTTTCTTGCACTCCCTAAGAGCACTTACAATAGAATAGCTAAATATTTCAATAATTTTGTCTACGTGAAATAATATTGGTTACAAATTCGACTCGAGATATGTGTTTTTATTAAATATTTTATAAAATATCAAACTTTGAGGTACCAGCTAGCCAACTTTGGCTAGCGGCTAACTAAATTTGGCTAGTTGATGCCTTGAAGTTTGGTATTTTATAAAATTTTTAATAAAAACACATATCTCAAGTCAAATTTGTAGTCAATATTATTCTATATAGGCAAATTTATTAAAAGATTTGGCTATTCCACTATGAGTGCTCTAAGCAGCCACAATGTGCTAAAATTTTCATATACCTAATTGCATAAATCAGATTATACTGCTCTAATAATTTTCTTAAAGTCTCTAAGCACCAAAAGTGAGCCAAATTCTTCAAATATTCTAATCCTATATACAATTTTACCGCCCTAAAAAATTCTTACACATTTGCCATTAGGCCATTCATTTCCAGAATGGAGAAATTTCCCAATGGCATTTTCATTTCACAAATTTCCTGAATAGAGCCCTTAGCCCAACTTTTACTAGTTACCGATCCTGGGAAAAAAAATTAGAGTTTACTGCTCTTAAATTTTTTTTACACTTTATAAGCCACTAAAGTGAGCTAAATTCTTCAATTGTTCTAATCTCATATATGAACTAAAGTCTTTACACTATCTCAGCAACCAAAATGAGGTAAATTCCTCAAATTCCCGATTCTAATATACGAGTTTAGTGCTCTGTCAATCTTGTTACACTTTATGAGGAACCATAATGAGCCCAATTCAAAAAAATTCCCTAATCCAGAAAGCGCAATGAAGCTTACTTTGTCCGCTGGCCCGGGTAAGACCTATATTCGCCATTGACGAAGAACAAAACAGTGGGGAAGCCATTAACATTGTACTCGTGAGCCAACTCATTTTCCTCTGTAGCGTCGACCTTGGCTAGCACCACCTCCTCGTCCCTCAGCTCCGTCGCTGCCGCCGCGTACTCCGGCGCCAGGGCCTGACAGTGGCCGCACCAGGGCGCGTAGAACTCCACCATCACGTGCCGATTGTTCTCCACGACGGTTGTGAAGTTCCTCTCCAGGAGGACGACGACGTCGGTCTCGTCCACCTCGGGCGTGGCGTAACTCTCGCCGCTGCTCCCGACATTGCCGCCGGTGCCGGAGTCGTCGGGGTCCTCGTACTCGTCGTCGGATTCCTCGTAGAGGCTGTCGGGATCCACGAACTGGTACTCATCAGGAAGGAAGGAGATTCCGTAGGCGGCGTCATCTTCTAGAAGAAAGCTGAGATCCTCGTCGAGGCCATCGTCTTCGCCGAGTGTATAAGAGGATGAGAAATGGGCGAAAAGGAGGAGAGAGAGGAGGATCAACGAACGTATCGCCATTGACGCAGAGAGAGAGAGACTGGGACTGAGTTAGGGTTTCAGAAATCGATGAAAGCCATTAACGAATTCCGAAGGGATCCGTATAGAGTATAGAGGGAAGTGGAAGATGGATCTCAACGAAAGTGTAAAAAAACAAAAACAAAAAAACAAAAAAACAAAATCGTAAAATTTTAATTAAAAAACGTTCTATTATCTTATGATAATTTTAGAATTTTAGTAATAAAAAAATTACTAAATTTTAAAATGAAATTTATAAATAAAAATTAAAAAGAAGATTTTCAGAAGAATTACAATTTATCCTCTAAATAATTTTTACTATATTTTTTTATATATGTATACTGTTAAGAGATTAAAAAAATAATAAATACAAAAAAAAATAAAAAATAAAAATAGATATAGAGAATGTGAGGTTGAGAGATAAATAAAATTAATTAAATAGTATACTAATTATCATTTAAAATATAAATGAAAAATATGAAGTTAGTATGAATAATTATGACTTTTAAAAATGATGTTCAATAAAATATGCATTACATCCAAAAGATCTATAAAATTGCAAATGATTTTTAAAAAAAATTACATGACTAATATATATTGGGAAGTTGTCCCACATGGAAGAAAGTAGGGGAAGCTAACGAGTTAATAAGGTGGAGCAAGCCTGAAAAAATCACAATGCATTTTAAAGTCATGCAGGTCGATGTGACGAGCCTAAAGCGAACAGTATTGTGACATACGGGCAGGTTTATGCCTTGGCCCGATCCTAACAAGTGGTATCAGAGCTTGATTGTCCCCCGAAAAAGTGTTTCATGATATTGATAAGGCGTTTTTATCGCACTAACACTCAAAATAATATTTATAAACCTAACTAACCTGTAGAAGGATAAGTCAGCGTCGATCCCATAGAGACATGGTTGGAAATCTATAACTTAATTGCGCTTCTATTGTCTTAGCAAATAATGGTAGAGAAATTAAATAAAGAAAAAAAATAATAAATTAAAATA
This sequence comes from Taxillus chinensis, assembly GCA_023512835.1. Taxonomy (NCBI): domain Eukaryota; kingdom Viridiplantae; phylum Streptophyta; class Magnoliopsida; order Santalales; family Loranthaceae; genus Taxillus; species Taxillus chinensis. The sequence goes on from CM042084.1 coordinate 38,356,888, forward strand.
AATAAAATAAAGCAATCCTAGAGAAAAAGGAAAAATAAGGAAATAAAGGTCTAGGGCTGAGATTCACCACAATGTAACTGCCAATCACTTTCGCGCAAATAACAACATGCTTAACCCTAGCAGCGGCCTACTCTCGCGACCCATGAAATAGGATCAAACCTATTAATAGGTGATCAACTATGATTTCTCCTAGGATCACAAACTACTCTCACGACACGCAAGTCCTAGGTCTCATTCTATAGTTCCGATAATCAAGATTCACCTTTCGATCCTTCCCCCAATTATCCAAGACATGTAATAGGTTCGCGACACCCAAACACGAATTCAATTAATAGAATGAAATTATTTATGAAAAAGATAAGAAATAATTAAATAAAAACTCATACAATCAAGAAATTGGGATTAGGCTACCCCCAATCCCTAGGAAGAATGGATTATCTCATGAGAATTTGAATAAACATAACTATATATAAAATCATGAAATTGGAATTACAAAGGGAGAAAAGAAAACAAACCAACTTGTCACAAAGGCGTACAAACAATCCTCTCCTAAAACCAATGTGTTCTTTATCCAAAATCACATAAAAGTTCTCCAAAATCAAAAGAAAAATCTAAAATTAAAGCTAGGGTTCTTGAGCCATCAAGGACTGTCACGCCCCCAAATTCTAAAAATTACAAAACCAGGAACGCGACTTTCCCACGCCCACTCCAGGGGTCGAGGGGTTAGTGACTGATCCATTCCTGTACAATACTACAACAGGGGTAGAATTGTATACTCCGATAAATTAAATTCAAAATTTATTTTTTAAAAAAAATATGACAATGCAATCAATTCTCATAAATGTCTAGTACCCAAAATCACTCACAAATAAGTTCCACCAAAAAGGTTCATACAATTGTCACGGACCCAAGTCCGGAATAAGAAATAATTAAAATAGTAAATAAGTCCATTAAATGAATCCTAGACCAAAGATGTCCTGACCTGCTCCGCTATGGCTCCACTAGCTACTCCCTACAACCTGTAGGAAATAGAAATAACGTAGGATGAGCACAAATGCCCAGTAGGTAATCCTCATCTCCACCGTCCTATCACATAAAATCCTAAGTCTATATGATCAGTGTATGCTTGTGTCAGTGTAGTGTCATATTCTATCACAGTCAAATTATATTAAATCACAGGATAAGACATCACACTCATTACATTTCATTCATTAAGGGTATCCCACCGAACAATCCAACCATCCATGGGATTCCCATAACCAACTCCAAGAATCCCAGTCACTACCAGATAGCCATATGTGGGACCTGCGGTGTCCCTAACGACAACCTGCCACATATGGGACCTGAGTTAACCAGTCACATAGGAGACCTGCAGCTTCTTGCCAGCCCTTTGTGGGACCTGCGGTTAACCCAATTAACTCCACCACCAAATCCACACATATAATCAATAAATAATAATCTGAAAATCAGTATTCAATATATAGCATCATAGGATATTTGAATTCTAAGCCAAATAATAACATACCACAAATGACAATTATATCACCAACAAATAATATTAGGCACAAATATACATTTATATTATCAAATTGACATTATCAAGCCCAAACCATATTTAGATGATTAACTAATAACATTTAACCCAACAGTATTTACATTATTAAACTAATAACAATATCGAACTTAATCAGTATTTACATCATTAAACCGACAATATCAAACCCAATGATATATATAAAAATATACTTAATGTGTGTGTGTATGTATATATATATATATATATACCAAAACGAAGGCTCTGATAAATAACTATTAGTCACGTTTAAACGTAGATACTCAAACGCTTTCTTTTTTTTTTTAAATTAAGTCCAGGCCGTTATACCCGAGGTACTATAAGTTTTTCCATTGGTAAACTAATAATCCCCAACACGATCTCCTAAATGTTCTAATAGTCTTGGTACTAATATATATATATATATATATATGGCTCGAACGATAAATATATACCAAGGCATATTCTAAACCGCAGGGCATGAAGCTTCCTTGGATCGCAGGGCCGCCCCCTCTAAAAAAAAATCATGCGGCAGGCCGAAGAAAACCCGTGGCACAAGGCGTGGTGGAAGACCCGTGACAGTGACCACATCATGTTGTGATTGAGCACCCGTCGCGCTAGGCGTAGAAGACCAGGCCAACTAAATATTGTGAGGATAATGTATAATAATATGTTAGAATTAAGGGGAGGGGTATACGAATTCATTTCCACAAGATGTGTAGTCGAGAGGTGATGGCTACAGGGGGGTTTGATTGGTCACACGCACGCTTTGTGAAAAGGGAGAAAGGATCAGCCATGCATATTGATTTATGTAAATATATCTATATTCAACGTGAATATATATATCGCATACTATTAAAATAATAGAAACAAAGAAGGATTTAGGATCACCTACCTCTTGCCTTCCGAAGGGATTAAACTCGCAATAATGGTCTAGAATCGGCGAAGAACGATGAAGAACGCGAAGAACACTAAGAACTCCCCTTTGACGGCTAGGGTTTCTAAAAACAAAGTTATAATAAATAATAAAACCCTCAAACCCTATTTTTAATTAAAATCCATCCTCCTCTTTAATAATTTCCAAAAAACCCTCTTAAATTTTATTTTTCATTTATTAACCCTCAATTTAACTCCCAAAAATTACTAAATAACCCCTGAAGGCTTCTGGACCTCAAATTAGGCCCAAATATAGTTAAAATGATTGTATTAATGGCCACATTCTCAAAATAACTTTCTTAACATCAAATATAGATTATAAGTTATGCTAACACATATACGGATCCTTACAGGGACGACTCCCCAATGCTTCAGAATCCCTAATTCTAACCTAAACATGGCCCTTATATACTCCCCCAATTATTACATTAAAATAATTAAGAAAAATACATAAAATAAAAAAGAAAAGGAGAAATGGCATCGACACAGGCCATGACCACCAAAAACTTCCGGCCATAGTGATAGTACGTTGGATATTTGTGAAGGTCAGCGGCCATTAATGATATGGCCATGGCAAGATCTTCGACTAAAACAGTGAATGATGCCTGTAATGGACCTATTTTGCGCGACCATGGCCTGTGTAAAGCACTTTTTAGCTGTGTAACACTATTTGATGCCAATTTTACCCTTTTTCATCTTTATTTGGGCCAAATTGCTCCAAGTACCTACAAAACACACCAAAATACACAGAACACACCAAAATATGACAAAAATACTAAAAACACATATTAATAAAATATTCTAAAATCTATTAAAATAAGGGATGAACACATACCAAAAATGCATATAAAATGGGTTCATCAGATATCGAAAGTCTTCTCAGCATAGTGTGATCGAGCGGCGCATCCTGTGGTGTGCGGCGGTATTGAATTGGAATACAAACCCCTGTCACCAGGTGATCAAACTAGTATGATCTCAATCATGATATGAATTGAGGGGGAGTTGTAAGGAAAATTCTGTGATAGTCTCACATGGTGGCAACTCATACCAATAGGTGTGTCCTATGTGGGCTGATGTGGCGAGCCCAAAGTGGATAGTATTATGACATACGGGCAGGCCTGTGCCTTGGCCCGAGTTTTACAAACCATGTGTTCACATCCTTCCATTATAAAACCTTCTGGTTGTTATATAAACATTCTCTGATAAACTACCATTTAGAAAAGTAATCTTTATATCCATCTGATGTAACTCAAGATCATAATAAGCAATAAGAGCCATAACAATTCTAAAGGCCTCTTTGGAAGAAACATAAGAATAAGTCTCACTATAATCAATACCTGCTTCTTGAGTATACCCCTTAATTTGCAACTAATATGGCTTTGAAACGGTCAATGTTCCCATGAGCATCTTTCTTGGTTTTAAACACCCATTTGCACCCAATTGCCTTTTGACCCTCAAGAAGTTCTGCAAGGTCCCACACATCATTAGAAGCCATAAATTGCATTTCATCATTCTTGGCTGCAATCCACTCCTTAGATTGAGACTCATCCATAGCTTCTCTATAAAAGATAAGATCAATAATTTGAGCAGTTGAATCTTCACCTAGAAAAACATAATAATCATTAGATATTGCATATCTTCTTTCTGTTGAACACCTTTGTGGTGGAATTACTTCTGGAAGAAGATCCTCAATTTGTGTAGGAATACCACTATTATTATTTAAGTTCTCCACTTGCTGATTTCTATCATATGTTGAGGTCAATTCTGAGAATCTATCGACTGTTAGTGGAATAGGCATCATAACAACTTCATTGTGTGAATCTGATATAGTAACTGGAGAATGAACTAAATTTGCCACATCATGTTCTAAGAATTTTGCTGTTAATGATTCCACAATTCTGCTACATTTAATATTACAATAGAAATGATATCCCTTTAAACGTTCTGGATATCCAATGAAATAACACCGAACTGTTCTAGGATCCATTTTATTTTCTGAAAGATTAAATAACCTCACTTTTGCTGGACATCCCCAAACACGGAAATGATTAAGATTAGGATTTCTCCCAATCCAATACTCAAAAGGTGTCTTTGGAATAGATTTAATAGACACCCTATTAAGAATATACATAAGAGTTTTCAAGGCTTCTCTCCATAAATAACTAGTCAAATTGGAATTATTCATCATACTTCTCACCATGTTGTGGAACAATCCCATAACTCTATAATAACTTTGCAAAGGAGCCCATCTGTTGGCCTGAATCACCATGTTTCCCATAGTACTCACCACCTCTATCTGATTTCACAATCTTCATAGTCTTATCTAATTGTTTCTACACCTCTAACTTGAATATTTTAAACTTCTCCAAAGCATTAGATTTTTCGTTAATCTAGTAAACATATCCATAACGACAATAGTCATCAATAAAAGAAATAAAATATTTATTTCCACACATAGTAGCTTGATATGGACCACTTATATCTGTATGAATAATCTTCAGTGCCCCATAACTACAAATAACAGTTTTCTTTTAGGTTTTGGTAAGCTTTCCTCAAGCACAATCAACACAAACATGTTTATCATCATAATCAAGAAAAGGAAGTAAATCTTCTTTAACTAGTCATTGTACTCGATCTTTCGAAATATGGCCCAAACGTTTATAATAAAGAGTAAAAGATTTATCTTTAAATCTAACTCTCTTAGAAAATAAAAATTCAACCACATATGATTCAACAAAATGAGATACCAAAGATAATTTATAAAAACCATTAGATAGCATGCTAGAAACAATAACTTTTGAATTCAATGATAATTGCATTATTCTATCATGAAAAGAACAACCAAAACAAGACTTGTCCAAAACAGAAATAGAAATCAAGTGCCTCCAAATGTAATAAAAGTAAAAGTTCAATCCATTGATTCAGAAATCAAGATCCCCCCCCCCCTTGCCTCTTCTAAAAGTGGGTACATAGAAAATATTGTTTAAAACAAGCCCCCCCCCCCTTGTTTATTTAATGAGCTCAAGTATTACAATATTTAATTGAATAACTCATAATCTCCATTACAAACTCTCATTTAAAGCAAACAAGAAATTAAACCTTCTCTCGAGACATTTAAAAATAAAAAAAAAAAAAAAAAAAAAAATGATAATCAATAAACTTATTACCTTTGGAAAATAGTTATCAAATCATTATATTCACATCCCAAATGCCATCGATTATTCATGTGTCATTATACAAGGATCCCTATAAAAAAAAAAAAAACAAAAAAAAATTCCACCTTTAGATTTGAACACATCTACATACTATTCATTTGGTTCTCTAACCCTTCTTGAACCTTGTACCTAAGGCACGGGCAAAGGGGTTAGGGTGCAAACCCCGAACAAACTTTTAAAATCCCCCACCCCTTTACACCTAGGGTCATAAAGCATCCACATCCAAAATAGTCTTTATTACACAATCCTCTTTTAACCATCCCCACCTGGGGTTACATCATTCTAATAACAAATGGTAACGGTAAGGTAAATAAGGTCTTCCACCTTGGGGTCCCTCCTACTTCCGTATGTTCTGAAAAAACCACCAAGAATCAAGAGAACCCATCTAACACATTAATAGCAATGTAGTGTAAATATAAACGTTGATTCCACATTCCAAAAGAGACTATAAAGAAGTGAACACAATCGATCAATTTACATGTTTATTTAATGAGCTCAAGTATCACAATATTTAATTGAATAACTCATAATCTCCATTACAAACTCTCATTTGGGTAAAGCAAACAAAGAAATTAGAAACCTTCTCTCGAGACATTTAAAAATAAATAAATAAATAAAAATATAATGACAATCAATAAACTTATTACCTTTGGGAAGGAACAAAACCCTACCTCAAGTAAAACGCACAACACAGCAATGTCCGATCCATCTAACCCCCCCCCCCCCCCCCCCCCCCCCCCCCCCCCCCCCCCCCCCTCTTCTCTCTTTCACTCCCGGTGGTGGAGCAACACAACCCTAACCTAAAAAAAAGGAGGGGGTGCCTCATACAATTAATACATGACGTAGTTTTGATTAAGTGAATCCCAGGATCAAAACGACGTAGTTTTGATCACACAAGTTAGCACCTTTCCGCACCCATATAGGCCAAAAAACCCGGAATTTTAACATGGTCCTTTGGAGAAAGATCATTAGAATGTCAAAACCAAGGGAACCATGCAAAAATATTCGCACGCCAATTTGCACGTGAATTCCCCAATTCACGTGCAACTCCAAATGTCATAAAGCGCTCAAACTTCACCCCTAGCCTGCATGAAGACAACCACACTTGCACGTGAATTGGACCCATATCACGTGCACCTCACATACACGTCAGTTTGGCCTGAAACTTCTGTGGTAGATAGAGGACATCATTCTAAGCATCTTTCCTTTTGCACGTGAATTCATTGGAGTCCATTTACTAGGTCAAAATCTAGAAAAACTAGAAAAACTCTACTCAGAAGGCAAAACTGTGACTAACTCAAGGTACGGGTCCTTACATTACTTTAGTGATCAAACATCTACAATACAATATGAATTTTCAAAACATATCAACCTTGAGAGAAAAACCAAGGTGTTACCAAGAATGACCACTTTGGTAGTCAAACATATATGACACAATGTAATTTCATCTCACTTAAGCTCATTATATTTAAATTAAATATCACATCACATGTACACCTGTGTTCAGCCAAATGAGATACAACACTATGTGTACTTCCACAAATATGACAATGAGTTGCATTACAATATATCAATTGGTGAAAACAAACAAACTAATTTAATTTAATATTTAAAAATAATTTTTTCACTACTTCTATTAATATTTTACATATACATATAAATATGTATATATACAAAAACTATATTTTAATATCTCTAGGCATAGTCCTTTCTTTTTATGAATAGCTTATGGTTATTATTAATACTGTTGTTTGGACTATCTAATAATAATTATTATTATAATATATATTAATGGATATGTTATAATAATACAAATTATTATTACAGGTAATAATAATTTCCCCAAAGCCAAAAACGATATTATATCTCCCAAAACCGGTAATAATAGGTGAAGATGTTATTATTAGTAGCAAAACGTCACAATCAAACTATCAAAAAACAATATTACGTTAGCTTGTTTTAATGATAAAAAAATAATAGTAATGATTGATCGACACCCTCTACAGCCCTAAAGCCGTTTTATTGGCATCCAACCCAACCGAAGAAAAATACGATGTGAAGGCTATTCTCCAATTCGGTGTGAATTATGGAGAAAAGAATGTTATTAAATAACCAATTATCCTTACATGTTATTAAAAGAATATTTAAAAAAAACATCAATTCTCTTCCCCCTTTACACCTCCTCTTAACCTTTTTTTAATGATAAATCTTGCCGAATTTTAAGCTCCCACGAATTGATCTTGGCATCTTCTTCATACCTCTAGTCTCCCAGCATCATCTTCATGTTACTGCCATACTATCTATGAGAACAACAATTCCCAGGGATGGGAAGATCAGTAAAAAGAGGTCACTTTTGGGGAATTCCCTTATTAATTGTTTTGTTTGCCCAATATTCTTTAACAGTGGATGTATTGCATATTTCACCAAAATCACAATTTCCTGTGTCGCGATCCATAGGCCACGGCTTTTCTCTCCTTATATATATATATATATAAAATTTGTTTTTAATCAACACACACCATAACTTTTTTTGTTGCATTATTGGTTCTGCCACACACGTAGCTGCGCAACCCGTCCAAATATCAAACTAGGATCGATCACCTCGCCTCCTTAATTTCTTGATTCACACTTGCGTTGCGGCCGAGTACGAGACGACGTTCCATGCGATCTTAGGAAAGAGAGGACACGCATACGATCGTAGGCTAATGTCACATGTAACACATAAAATATAAACATTCAAGATCATATATGTCAATTAATATCACAGTATAATATTTATCTGTTTTCTCTATAATAGATAAAGAATGAACGCTATGAGTGCGACTGGTCTTTTCTCTCTTGTTCTCTCCTTGACGGCTCAACTCGATGGATGAGTTAGGGTTATACTACTAATATATATATATATATATATATATATATATATATAACAGAGGGAGAGACCTAGCAACGCAATGACCTAATGGGCTCTATCCATCAATAGGCCTCATTAGTATATAAAGTCTACACTTAGTCATAAAACCATATTAAAATATAGACAAGATATGTGTAGCCTAATAAGAAATATATAACCTTATATGGGCCTACTTGCATTGTCTTGTATCACAACCCGATTTTAATTAACAGATCACAATTAATGGTTGCCCAAATTTAGAAAACTTCTAACAATATATTTTTTAAAAAACATTAAAGCTAATATGAGAAGGTGCTCTAACTGGTTTAATCTAACCGATAACTATTGTAATCATTCAATTTCGTTTGTGTTCATATGCTTGAATACTATGGGGTATTAGTGGTCATAGAGTTATTATTGCTACAAACTCAAACATATCTTTTGATGATGAAAAATGTTAAATTATTTTAAAATTGCCACCAATAAGATGAGGTGCGATTGAATCACTTAAAGTATGATCTCCATCCAAAGTGGAATTCGGAAGTCAATTACACATAAAAAAGGATTGACACCCTCACAATACCCAAAATTATTATCTATCTTAGAAAAAATAGAAGTTTTTATATGTTTTAGCTTGGTTAAAAAGTTTTTGTTGCATATGAGACTAATAAGTTCTAATGATGAACAAGTTTTCCTCAAATGGTAGTTAGTAAAGCCATCATTTTTATCAATTGGTTTGCACATTTAATTTAATTTAAAGTTCATTTTTTTGTTTTTTTTAAACTTATATGACCTAAGTCCATTGTGTCAAAAGCTTTAAAAAGGTTTTAACAAGCTAAGGAAATAAATAAAAGTTATTAACACAATTATTTATATTTTGGTTCAAGAAATTATAATTGAATATTGATTATCTAATTTACAGTTATTCAAATTGTTTTTAAAAGAAGAAAACTATTTTTTGTGTTTTTATCTCATGAATGTAATGTCTCACATCATACCAAGGGGGGAATATAGCATGCCTCATAAGGAGGGCGTGGATATCTCTCTAGCATAATTCGTTTTAAAGTCGTGTGGGCTGATGTGGCGAGCCCAAAGTAAACAATATTGTGACTAAAAACAACCAAAAAAACATACAAAACATAAAAACATATAAAACACAAAAAAAGTTTTCTTCTTTTAAAAACGATTTGAGTAACCATGGATTGGATAATCAATATTCAATTATAATTTCTTGAATCAAAATATAAATAATTGTGTCAACTACTTTTCTTTATTTCATTAGCATGTTAATACCTTTTCAAAACTTTTGACACAAAGTCCTACAAGTTTATAGAAAAAATAAAAAATTAACTTTAAATTAAATGAAGTGTGAAAAACCAATTGAGAAAAATAATGGCTCTACTAACTACCATTTGAGGAAAAATTATTCATCATTAGAACTTATTGGTTGATGAGTCTAATTTATATACACTTTTGCCATACATTTTCCCCATTATTTTGTGTGATATTTATCTTTTTTACATGATTGTGTGTTAGTTTGTATTGTTTTGCATTATATTTGAACTTTTATGCATGTTTGTTTGTGTTTTATTGAGTTTTATAGTTTACCGAGAAGAATTGAGGTGCAATTGAACAAAAGAAGCGAAAAAAAGAGTTGTCATGCCAACCGTGGCCAGTTGTTGCCTTCTATGCAGTAGTTTCCTTTATTCGCGTAATTGGAGGGCAGACTCATCCTTTGGATTGGTGTTTCTAATTGTTGGTGTTTTTTGGCGCTATAAATATTTCTTTAGAAGCCTAGGGTGTGCGTTGGGAATTTTGGGGTGTCATATTCAATAGTTCAAGGGAGAAAGAGAGCATTAAATCAAAAATGGAGGCCTAGAGCTGAACTGTGACAGGGGTAGCCATAATTCTTTGTGCTTTGTTTAATTTCTTCCTATTTCTTGTAAGAATAATGTTCTCATTAGTGAATTCTCTTGTTTTTATTGCTATGAGTGAGTAATTTCTTAGTCTAGGGATTGAGAATAGTCCAATCCCCGATTGAATGCTTTTGGATTATTTATGAGTCTAAGAATATTGGTGTGTAATAATTATTTATTTGAATATGATTTCACTATGGTATTTTCCTTCATTCTGATGTGTTTGGACAACATGTTATGATTAGGTGATTGAATAACAGATCGAAAGAAGAAGTTTATTCATCTGAACCTTAGAATGAGACTTAGGGTGTGCATGTCATGAGAGTATTCAGCATGCCTAAGAGGAATCCTAATTATCACAAAACCCAAATGAGTTTAATCTTACCATAACGAGTCACGAGAGTAATCCATTGTTAGGATTAGACACACCATTATTCATGCGAAAGCAGTTAACTGATATCATAAGATAAATCACCCTCATATTCTATAGATAATTTCATGCTAAATATCTCTTTTCATGAGCATGATACTGGGTTTGTAGTAAACCTTAAATCCCTAGGCGCTTCATCCCATTACATTATTATTAGATTTATTTGCTTTATTTTATTATTTTCATTTAGTTCTTGCAAGTTATATTGCTTTGATAGTTTAGACAATTAGTTCAAGAAAGACTTAAGGATTCCTTCCCTATCCCTATGGGTTCAACCTTGACTTGTCCTTGCTATAGGTTAGTTAGGAATTATTTATTTTCATAGCATTATTGTGACAGAAAATGGCTTGTCATTGGTCTTATTCTCATATGAAACATAAACTTTTTAAAACATTACTTTTAAAACACAAAAAAAGTCAGGCGAGTAATGTCTGATGGGTTGGTCCATGAGATAGGTATTTTAGTTGACATTGGGTAGTGGTTTCTAGATCCTATTTTAATTGAGTTAGATCACAACTATACTCACAAAGGGCGCCCCAGATGAGGACCTCTCCAAAGAAAATTCAAAGTGCCCTAGAGCTAGTATAAAACGAGAGAGGAGGAAATTTGAAAACCAATGCACTTAACTATGCTCAATTCCAAGTAAAAATGAAGAAATTATTACCAAAACAGTTATAGCCACAAAAAAATCAAAATTGGTTAAAAGAGAGCATAATTTGTCAACTAATGATACAAAGTCAAATTTGAAGACCAACACACTTGACTATGCTCACTTCCATGATACATGATGGATGTTTAATTAATTAAATATAAATACTAAAAGACACTGGAAAGAAGTTATAAACATCCGAGTCTTACCACATTTTCGATCCAACAATGTCAGTCTAACCAAAGCGAAACGTAGAAACAGGGGCTGAGTCATGAGGAATATTAGGATGGTGACAATGTTAATGATTGGGCTAGATTTTACACTATTTTACCCACTTATTTTGGATATCATTGATGCTTAAACACCTATTTATTTGATTATTTTTGGGAGTTTTTCTCCCTTTTGACATTAACATGGTTTCTAGTGGATTTATGGTGTTTTAAACATGTTTTGCAGAGTCAACCTATGCAAAAGCCTAGGTCAATTCTTGCTAGTTGATTTGGGCATGAATGAGCTGTGTTTTGGCTAAAACCAACCTATGCAGGTCGACTTGAGTCTTTGTATTGGTCAATTTGGCATTCACTAAGTATTAAGCTACTTTTGGGTTTCAGGTCTACTTTGATGTTATGGTTTAACTCGAAGATAACAACATATTGTTTTTTTGGGCTTTAAGTATGGTAGCTTAGAAGGCCGGTGCCTCAAAGCTCTTCTTCGAGGGGTTCAAGTGGTCAGTATGTTTTCAAGTCTTCTAAGCTTTACCTCAAATATTTGTGTCTTAGAGATAACTGACACTTTTGAGATAATCTTTTACTTCAAAGTATGTAGCTTTGAAGCATCGTACCCTTTGAGTCGAAACTTACATATGTAATGAGATACTTTAGGTTTTGACATTAAACTTTGATGCCTTTGAGTCTTTAACCTTTTGGGTCTTCAACCCTTCGAGTGTTTAAGTCTTCGAGTCATTAGGTGTTGGACATGTGTCATCACCTGATTTTGACCAGGCTTGAGACTGGATTGAAAAGGACTCAATGCTGGTTCATCCATTGGTCCTCGAGTCATCCCTGCACAGTAGCTCACACAAATCATACAAGGAAAAGAAAATACAGAGTTATCGCCAAACAATTTAGAGGTGTGATTGGACATCTAGAAAAAGAGAGCTTTACAGTTCCAAAGATTAGGTTCGAGAGTTGGTTATGTGTGGGGAAGGAAAAAAAACTCTTGCACTCTCACAACGCCCACAATTGGTACCTAATCTTGATCTATAGGTGCTTGCTTATTTTATTTAAAAAGAAGTTATTTTTTAATATTTTATATTTTAGGGAGAAGGGAAGTTTTATGGATCTAGGCCATTGAAAAAGAAAGAGTTTAAAAATAAATAAGCGGAACATTTTAGTTTTAGAAAAAGAATGTGGATCTAGGCCCATGTAGTAATGCTATCTTTTTTTTTTTTTTTTTTAAAAAGGGAAACTATTGGTCCCTAGTAGCCTAGGGGGGGGGGGGGGGGGGGGGTGAATAGGCTTAACAAATCTCTTTCTATCTCACAGGTATAGCACAATCTGGTTAAGAGATATAAAATCAGTGCGGAAGATAACCAGATAGTGGAAGTATTTTGCTTTATTATCTGATGATAATTACAACAAAATAAGCAGCTAATACAGCTGATTACAATAGCACTCAGTTTTCCAGTTACACACACTGGCGTTCTTAATCTCTATGAACTCTTGTATATCTCATGCGAGTATCAGTTCTATCTTTTTGTATTGCACGCTTAATTATATTTACATTGTCTTAGGTATATATAGACATCCTAGGAATCTATCTTGGAACTGCATTTTCCGAGCTGAGTGAAGCATTGAAGTTCTCTCGGAAGTTGATACTGCTTTAACTGCTGCGGATGTGGAGCTCGAAGTATTGGAAATATAAGTATATTGATTTCTTTGCTTGATTCCAATTGCATTGAGATTGCATCCACATCTTCGCGTATTCCACGTGTCAGACAATTTAGGTGTTCAATGAGTTTGTCTTACATCGGGACGTAGCGAGCTGCTAGCATTAAATGTGACTTGGAGAGATGAAGCAGTGTCTTCTTGGTCCGTCACAAGGTTCCTTACTCCGCATGAACGAAGCTCGGATCATTACTCCGTGTCAGTGATTGCTTACTCCATATGAATGAAGTCTTGGAATCCTTATTCCGCATCAACGCTTCCTTACTCCGCATGAGTAGTGGTTCGGAGAGCTTACTCCGCATTAGCGCTTCCTTACTCCGCATGAGTAGTATTTCGGAGAGATTACTCCGCATGAGTAGTGGTTCAGAGAGCTTACTCCGCATTAGCGCTTCCTTACTCCGCATGAGTAGTATTTCGGAGAGCTTACTCTGCATCAACGCTTCCTTACTCCGCATGAGTAGTGGTTCGGAGAGCTTACTCCATGCAAGTTGTAGACTTGAAATCTTACTCCGCCTTAATTGACGCGGGTTCCTTGGTCGTTTTGTTACACGTTTAGTCCACACGAAGGGTCCTTACTCCGGATGATTGATAGCAGTATTTCTACCGCTTAACCGCAAAGCAACGGCGTCAATGTAGTGTAGCCAATGATTGCAGGTCGATCCCACAAGGACAAGGGTTAGGAATCCCTAAAATTCTCACGCGCTAATTGTCTAGGCAATTGATTTTTAAGACTTTGATGAACTAATTATTAAAGAAAAGAAAGTAAATTAATTAAATTAAAATTCAGAAAATGTCTTTTTAAATGGAGAAAAATTCAATGGAACAAATGTCTAGGGTTCATGGTTTCACCGATTCCCAATTTCCTATTTTTGCATTGAAACATAATTGCAACAATTCTCTCTTTATTCTTCAGGGTGATTTATCCGTTAGCAATCGTCAACTACTTTCGTAAGAATAACGACGTATTTGAATTTAACAACGCCCTACTTTCGTGGTACGTCGGAATAAAATCAAACCCATTAAAATTATGTGATAATCAAATTTCCCATTAGGATGATGGTCTACTTTCGTGACACACTAAGCCCAATTCTCTTTCCGGGGTTCTAACAATCAATTTTCATCTTTCGATCCTTCAATTAATTATTTGAGAAATGCAATTTGTTTATTCAAACGAATCACAATAATAATTTCATGCCAGAAGGAGATAAAGAATTAGAGAGAATAATTTTCCAATCACATTATCATTGCAAAGAATATTCAATTGGGATTGGGCTACTCCCAATCCCTAGACAAGAAGACTAGCCACACATGGCTGAGGATTTCATACAAATTAAAGAGTAAATTCCTTACAAATTAAGGGGTAAAGGATCGTCACATGCGAATTGCCAAAGTCCTTTATTTGATCTTCAAGAAATTGACCCTCTTTTCAATATCCACCTATATTTCCTCCTCCTTTTCTCCCTAAGACGTTTTTAGATAGTATTTCCTGAGTTTTTTCGATCCCATACCACGGATTGCACAGGTCTTTTTAATGCCAAACGCGTTGCCAAAAATGGTAGAATATTAACTAGAAATAAATAAGAAACCATCAAAGGCCATGGCCACTAAAATCCGTGGCCACGGCGATGAGATCCGAAATGTTTATGAAGGTCGGCGGCCATTAATTTTGTGGCCACGGCGAGAACTTCGACGTGAACAGTGAAAGACGCCTGCCATGGTCAGGCACTGCGTCGCCATGGCCTGTGTAAAATGCTTTTTAGCTGTCCAACATTATTTGATGCCCGTTTTGCCCTTTTTCAACTCTGTTTGGGCCAAAACTGATGCAAACCTATAAAAACACACCAATACACACCAAAACACACAAAAAAAGGGAAAAACAACATATATTTATACAAATGACATCTAATTATATTAGAATTTGCTATAAAAATAGATAAAAGAAGGGGAAAATATATATATAAAATGTTCTCATCAATGATAACTTGGTTATTTACCAAGTGAATGACGACACTCATGATGATCCGGATCAGGATTATGTATCCTGTCCTTAGCTTTGTCCTCACAAGAGTAGGTCCGAAATAGAGTTTTATCTTCTGCACAGACTGAGTAAACATGAAACAACTCTGGATTAAAATTACATAGGGTTCGATCCGCATCATCCAAATTCCAGGTTTGATCCAACAATCTCCCCCAATATGGATATGCCAAACCCTTTGTAATCTGATCCGGTAAGACAGCAAGAAAAACACAGAGTAAAGGATAAACAAAACATTTCCACTAATGTCAGCAAGAATACATTAAGCCTACAAATAGAACTATGGTACATATGGCTTACTATATTTAAAGATTAATCTTGCTGCATGCTCTCGAAGTGTTATTGTCTGCTCATTGGTAAACTCGTTGATATTGTTCCAGTTATCATCAAAAGTAATAACAGATTTCAAGAAGTAGTAGACAAAAGCTCTGCAGCTGGTTCCATCGGGCTATTGAGGCACATTCTTATTGTTCCGGATCGCCCCTGCAAGTACTTCACCTTGACCAAGAGGAGTTAGATCCAAGTCTTCATAAAGAGTACTCTGTCTGATTGCATCAGACAAAGTTTGAATGAGGCTCCTCATTTGTTTTCTTCTAATCTGGCGGTCATCAGGCGCATGAGAATTAAGAAGTATGATTCTCTTCTCTTTGATTATAAATACATTCAGCATGAAATGTGGGGAGTTGACCCGGTAAGGAATGAAGATGGTGGACAGAGTACTCCAGGGTCTGCTGCTTTCAGAAGTACCGTTGATGTAGGTAAGAATGGTGTCTACTGCAGGAAACTGATCTTTAACCCAACAAGGAAGAATGTCAAAATTATGACCTTCCTCAAATAAAGAGGGGAACATCCTCAATTCCATCTTTATTTCCAGAGTGTAGTTGTCAATGTTGTCATTGGAAAATTGTCCCTCCTCAGACAGCAAAGTACGGATGTCAGTAGGATCGAAGGGGGATAGGACAGACACACATCTCCGCTCGGCAGTGGAGGAGGCGTAGGCCTTGGCAGCAGCAAGTATGCTCCCATCAACATCATCCGGATGCAGTTCCGTGTATGATGGGAGGAAGGTGATGGTGCCAGATGGAGCAGCAAAAGGAGCAGCAACGGTAGAGCTGGTCTGGCTAGTAGCAAAACGGTGGCTGCGTTTAGGTACCGGGAGACCCGGAGGAAGAATAGATGCAGACCGTTTACGTGGAGCATCGCCAGTAGTGGAAGGAGGATTAGATACTCTCTCCCCCGGTTTGGTAGATCGTTGAGAGCGGGAAGGACGAGCCACGACTTGCGCTAAATCCGTAATGGAAGTAGACAAGCCCATAATAGACGTGGCTATCTTATCGAGCTTTTGGTCCGCGGAGAGAGAGGAGGAGGAGAAAGCAGAAAGAATCTCAGCACCCATTTCCTTAACACGAGCGGCAATGGCCTCAGTTTGAAGACGATTGTCCTCCGCAAGTCGATCGAGTTGGGCAGAGAAAGCAGCTTCGGATAAAATCGTCCCAAAGGAGGCGCGCCCAAGGACAAAGGCAGGTGCTTTAGAGGACTCCCTAGTAGGAATAGGAGCAGGGGGACGCAGGGCGGAGTCGTCGGCAGTAGGAGAGGACGGTGGTGGTGCAGCAGCAGCAGCAGGAGGTGCAGGAGATCCACTTTGACCGGAGAGGTCAATGGTAGGGATAGCCGCAGGATAGGAGGGACCAGCCTCAGTAGGGATAGGTGTCCGTGCGTCATGGGCATGGCTGGAGGAGGCAATAGCAGGATGTGCATCCTGTAGCATGGATGGCGACAAAAAGCCGTGGTAAGAGTTCCAAGTAAGCATCTCCTCCGGGGTTTGAGTGTGTTTAGTGTAAAACACCCGGAGGGTAGATTCTGGGACGTCAGCGGTAAGAGCAAGGCTGAAGCGCAGCCAGCAGTCTTGCGTAGGAGGTTGGCAGGGAGATGGTCGAAGGTAGTCCTGAAGGTCCGGAGAGTGAGCGGGAGAGGCTTCCGCAGGAGAGATGGGAAGCTCCGGAAGAACTGCAGCAACAGCGGCAGCGACCGGAGAGAGGGATGCGAGAGCATCAGCAGTAGCATCAGAGGCAGCAGCAGCAGCAGCGGGAAGAAAGGCAGGGGCATCAGCAGGAGAGGCGGTGGAGATAGCCTCATGGACGGGCGGCTGAGAGGGCCCTACAGCAGTAGATGGTTCAGTGCGAACGCTGTGCAGCGAACTGCGGGAACGTGCCGGAGTGGCAACAGACCGGATGCGGGAGTAGAAGGACGGGGAGCAGAACTAACTTCGTGACCCGAGCTCGCGACGGGTTCACCAACAGAACTATCTTGCTGTTCCGAGATAGTAGCAAGTGCACGGGAGACTGGAGGGCGGCGAACGGTGAGCGTCCCATCGGCGGTAAGATGATGGAAGTAAAAGTTCGCGGGGAAGGGAATCACCAATTCGTCTTGGAAGTGCGCGGGGTGAAGGTGTCAGAAAATTTGACACAGAATCCGTCCAAAAGAGGAATTCCGTTTCCCATTCCACAGCACTCGAAACAGGAAAACGCCCCAGTCAAGTGGCAGTGACTCAAAAACCACGTACATCGCCAGCAGCAGATCGTACGGAACGGAGTCAAGAGCTGTGGAGCGAGCCAGTAGGCACCGGCTTAGTATGGTGGCCATACAGCGATGGGGGCCCTGAAAAGACTTCAACTTGTACTCCTTTACCTTGTTGGGACAGCCCATGGACGCAGCCATGGCTAGAGCGCTCGGCCTGAAATCGTTGCCCTCAGGAAGATGGAAGGTGTCACAGATCACCTGAGGGGTGATCTTGATAGTTTTCCCTCGTACCACTGAGATGATAGACTCATCACTGGAGTTGACATGCTGATAGAAAGCAAGGATGTCAGAGACGAGGAGATTGACCGGGGTAGTGACTAGGGCGAGGAGGTTGCTGGAACCAAGGAGCTGGTGAACCTCTTCGAGCCAGGCCGGAGGATCAGAGATTCCGGACCAGTCGACCAAGTGACCAGGAACAATGCCATAGAGAGCTTGCGTTGCCATTGAACTATGGAGGATTGGAGGAGAAGGAGATGAGATCTTTGGAGTTGGAAGAAGCAACGAGGATTTAGGGTTTTGGTAATGGGAAGTGATAGCCTCGTGCGTCGCTTGAAAGTGCATTATAAATAGGACCTTTGCCATGGAAGCAAGCGGGTCTTGGGTTTAAGTGAGATGAACAGTGATCCGCCTGACTATCCTGTCATTAGACTTGATGTATTAGCGCCGTCAAATAGACTGATGACATGGCGGTCGTGCTAACCATTCAAAAATCACAGCTGTATGCATACTTCCGGATTTTAGAAAAGACAATTGGCGGGCTCGAGACGTGCATTTAATGAACCATCAGTATTCCTCCTCAAAAAGACGCGATGTAAGATAATCACTTGTGTTGTCGCGAAGTGAGAGATTCAAGAGTCAGGAAGAAGTAGACCGACACTCATCCGGGCTAGTGATTGTTCGTTCAAACTTTATCCGGATGATAGACAATTGAGACTGTAGAAGCTGAGTGCTAAAGAAAAATGATTCCTTTGCTGTCTTGGTGTCAAGGAAATATGAAGTACCACAATACTTCAGATCCGAGTCATCAAAATAAGATAGAGCAATGAAACACAAAGAGAATCTGAACCTGTAGCTTTGAAATGTAAACTAAAAGAACAGTAGGCTAACAGGTGGAGTTAGTACGGATATGGATCAAATAGTCTTGGTGAAAACATCATAATCCGAACTAAAGAGAGACAGAACTTATGCATATGTAATAATAGTAACAAGACACATACATGTGAATTATGATCAAATTACTGAAGAAAATGCATATGGCAACTGATAATCACATAAGTTCATATTGGTCAACATAGCGAAACCTTCATACTGACAGTGATAGCTAAGAGAAATTAAAGATCATATGAATTTCTCAAGTTAGGATTCATGAGTGAAACTGGGAATATGAACACATGTCAAAAGTAGGCAGATGAATGTCCGATTAAAATGTATAGTTGAGGAAAGAAAAACATCCAGCCATGCCACAATTCCGATTCATCATTGCATGTCCAATCAGATCCGGAAGTGAAAGTTTAGAGAAAGGAGCATCCGAGACATAAAAGGGGTCATTACAGAGGTAATAAATGAAGCTTTTGCTCCCCCTTAGATCATGCGATCCTCTTAGTGAAAGACTCCCCCTCAGATAGACAGCCAGGAAAGAGATCATGAGACATATATGAGGGGTATTACTAGATTTATTAATAAAGCATTTTCTCCCCCGCAGACCACGCGATCCTCTCGGTTGACGTTTCCTGCTTAGAGAAAGTTAGCGCTGTCTACCCTTTTTGGAAACTGCACTTCAGAAGCTGATCAGATTGCGACTGCATATACATCCGCCAGACATTCCGAGCTAACCCATTTCATATCTTCAACTATACATGATAATAGAGCAATCTAAATGAACCAGCATTTATCATGTGGTGGAGAATGAGAAACAAGATCATGAAATCCTAAAAAGATTATTCATATAAGTTTTAATCATGTCGACTTGAATGACTTTAGTCAGGAAACACAAGCATCCTCCCAATAACAAAACTTTGGTTTTTATCAGACGCATAGGACACATTGACCAGTAAGTATGATTAAAAATTAAATTCGGTATGAATCCATTACTTTCAATAAAAGCACAATGCATATTCTGAAGACATACTGTTGATTGATTTAAGTGAGGCTATGCAGAAAGATCAAGCATACCTAATCGGAAGAGTAGTTCAGAAAATCTTGCATCAGGTAGGGGCTTTGTAAGAATGTCTGCTAGTTGATCTTCAGTTGCAACATGTTCCAGAGATATATTCTTTTTGAGAACATGATCGCGAATGAAGTGATACCTGACCTTAATGTGCTTCGTCTTTGGGTGCATGACAGGATTGTTGCTTATTGTAATTGCACTAGTGTTGTCACAGTAGAGTGGAACAGATGTCATGTCGAAACCGTAGTCAATAAGTTGACTTTGCATCCAGAGTAGCTGTGCACAGCAACTCCCAACAGCTATATATTCCGCCTCAACAGTAGAGGTTGATACAGAATTCTGCTTCTTACTAAACCATGAAATTAATATATCTCCAAGAAACTGACATGTACCACTTGTGCTCTTCCTGTTGATGCGACACCCAGCAAAATCAGCATCGGAGTATCCGGATAAGGTGAAGTTAGACTCCTTTGGGTACCAGAGTCCCAAATTCATCGTTCCTTTGAGATACCTTAATATCCGTTTAACATGAAGCATATGTGACTCCTTGGGATTCGCCTGATATCGTGCACAGATGAACGTTGCATACATAATGTCCGGGCGACTTGCTATAAGATACAGCAAGGATCCTATCATCCCTCTGTATTCAGTCACATTTACTGATTTGCCGTCTGCATCAGGGTCTAACTTGGCACTGACTGGCAACGGAGTCTTGACGGGAGATGAACCCTCCATACCAAACTTCTTAATAAGATCACGTGTATACTTAGCTTGATTAATGAAGATCCCTTCCCTCAATTGTTTAACTTCTATTCCGAGGAAGTAGGACAGTTCTCCCATCATGCTTATCTCAAACTTGCCAGTCATCAACTTTGCAAACTCTTCACAGAGATTCAGATTTGTTGATCCGAAAATGATATCATCCACATATATCTGTACGATCAGAGTGTGTCCATTCTCTTTTCGTTGAAATAAAGTGGCGTCTATCTTCCCTTTTTGAAAGTTGTGAGCAAGTAGGAATTCTGACAGTGTGTCGTACCAGGCTCTTGGAGCTTGCTTCAACCCATACAAGGCTTTCCATAGCTTGTAGACCAGATGTCCAGCCTTGGGTTCCATGAAACCGGGAAGTTGTTCAACATACACCTCCCCTTGAAGATCTCCATTCAGAAATGCGCTTTTAACGTCCATTTGATAAACTATGAAGTTTTCATATGAAGCATATGCCAAAAACATTCTGATTGCCTCAAGTCTTGCTACCGGAGCAAATGTCTCGTCATAGTCTATTCCTTCTTCTTGACGATATCCTTTGGCTACCAGTTTGGCTTTGTTCCGGATTATTATACCATCCGTATCAAGCTTGTTCTGGAACACCCATTTAACTCCAATGACTTGCTGAGACTTAGGCCTTGGTACTAGAGTCCACATATCATTTCTTTTAAATTGATTCAGCTCTTCTTGCATGGCTTCTATCTAGTTCGAGTCCTGAAGAGCTTTATTTACCACCTTTGGTTTTATTTGAGATAGAAAACATGAGTAAAGACAAATGTTGGAGGTGGCTGCTCTTGTTCTTACACCAACAGTAGGATCACCAATCACTTGATCTGAGGGATGGTTTTGAGTCCACCTGTAATTCTGTGCATGTGATGGTTGATCTTGAATAACTTGAAGCTCTGCCAGATTGGGTGGTTCTGGTATATCTGCTGGTTGAGCTTCTTCCGGACTAGATGTTTCCGTGATAGCAGGTACGGTGGAATCAACACTGTTGCTTTCAATGTTAACTGGTCCGAACGGACTTGAAGGTACTCCGAAATTTTGAATATCCGTAGGAACATGTCCGGAGTTTAACGGTAGGCCTGAGTCCGATTCATCCGTAGTATCATCCATATCATTTCTTTATGCTTCGCTGGTGCACCGTGGTGGGTCAGTATGTGTAATAGGAACAGTCATAAACTTTGAATAGTTGATGTTGTTGTCTTGACCCTGTACGTTAGAACTTGAAGAAGCAACTTTTGACCAATCAAGATTGGTTTCATCAAAGGTCACATGGATAAATTCTTCAACTTAAAAAAATTTTCTATTGAAGACCCGATAAGCCTTGCTATGTAATGAATACCCGACAAAAATCCCATCATCAGATTTTGGTTCAAATTTATTCCGGGGTTCTTTGCCGTTGTTCAGTATATAGCAAGTACACCCAAAGGCTCTGAAATGTGAAATAGAAGGCTTTCATCCTCTCCACATCTCATAGGGTGTTTTCATGGTAGATTTATTTATTAGAGTTCTGTTCTGAACATAACAGGCAGTGGACACAGCTTCAGCCCATAGACTGAGAGGAAGCTTTGCCCCTGCTAGCATAGATCTGCCAGCCTCGACTAAGGTGCGATTGTTACGCTCAGCTACCCCATTTTGTTGTGGAGTTCTGGGCGCAGAGAAGTCATGCTAAATGCCCTATTCAGAACAATATGATCTCATATATGAGAAATCAAATTTTGTACAATGATCACTCTTGATGCATTTAATGCTCAATCCTTGTGAATTGCTTATCCAGTTGAAAAGATCTACAAGATGCTCAAAGGTTTGATCCTTAGATTTCAGGAACATCACCCATGTGTACCTGGTGAAATCATAGATAACCATAAGGGTATATCTCGTACCAGATAGTGAAGGAACAGAAATGGGACCACAGAGGTCCATATGAAGAAGTTGTAGAGGGGCAGTTATTGAATTAACTGATTTGCTCTTGAAGCTATGTTTGGTCTGTTTGCAAAGTTGACATTCTCGACAGAGAGTGTCTCTGGAGTATTTGTGTTTAGGTAGACCAGTGACAAGATCAAGTGACGCTAACTTAGACAAGGTCTTAAAGTTTAAATGTGCACATTGCTTGTGCCATAGCCAACTATCTTCATCTGATGCTGTAGTGAGGAAGCATACAGGGTCAGAAGAATTATTTCTCAAGACCACTGAGTATATGTCCCCATCTCTTGATCCGGATAACTTAACATCTCTGGATAAGTTTTCCCTTACTGTGCAGGTGTTGGACATAAAGGAAACGGTAAATCCTTTGTCATATAAATTATTGACACTCAGCAAATTATGCTTCAAACCTTCGACTAGTACAACTCTAGTGATTGATACACAGCCATTGGTTAAAGTGCCATACCCGACAGTCTTACCTTTGCTGTTGTCACCATATGAAACAGATGGACCTCGTTTGTCATTAACTTCAACAAGTAGAGTCTGATCACCCGTCATATGTCCGGAGCATCCACTATCGAGGATCCACTTGCTTTGATTGATCTTTAACTTCAAGTGATCCGGCAATGCATTCCAGAGATGCTCCTGAAAGACAACAGTTTACACTTTCGGTGCCCAAACTTGTTTCGGGCGGTTAGAAAGAACAGCAGTAGTGTCAACAGTTCCAGAATTTTCTTTGCTAGGACTTTTAGCTTTCCAAGTTGACTTTAATTTGTTAGTTTTAGCTGTATCTTTTATTTGGGTTTTCTTTGGAGTGACACTCCTTTGAGGTTTAGATTTTGTCTTGCTCGAAGAACCATTTTTATTTAATTTATCTTTATTGATAGAAACTTGATTACAAAGCCAGTTATCAGACAAACTCCAACATTCATAGTGGTAATGGCCTATTTCCCTATAGATGGAACAGACACTATAATGCGGAGTACAAACAGGGAATACAGTTCTCTTAGATTTTACAGATTTTCTACTCTGTTCCCTATGGCCTAATCCATTGCGTTTGGGTGACGTGCTCTTGGCCCTAGATGCATCAGCCTTAGCCTTTCCTTTCTTTTTGGGTGCTACAGTTTTGGCTTGAACTGCAACAGCCTTCCCTTCATCATTAAGATTGGGTGCTACTACTTCGGGAAGTGCAGTAACAGCCTCGGTTCCACAATCATAAACTATGGTGCCACCTGAAATGAAACCATCCAACGGTTTAGACGTACTAACAGGATATAAGTTGGTTAGTTTCAGAGTGAAGTCCAGAGGACACTCAGTGGCTTGAGCAATGGAAGTCGATGGTTCGGAACCTACGCTAGGTTTGACTCGGGTGTCGTCAGGATCAGTCCTAAAAGTATAGGCTATTTCTCCGGATTTTAGCCACTTATGATTTATTTCCTTTTCCTGTTCCAGTTCATTTTCGAGTCGTTTCACAATAACTTTTAGGCCCGTTTGGTTGGTGTTTAACAGATGATTTTCAGCTCTTAGATCATGATACCAAGCCTCTTTACTCCTGAAGTTAGTTATGTCCTTTTCTAATCTAGCAACAGTAATTTCAAGACGTTTATTCTGACTTTCCATATCTTTGTACATTTGAGTAATTATTAGTCTCTCATTCTTTTCATGATCACGTTCAGAAATAAGAGATTCTAATCTACTCATGAGCTCAGAGATCGAAGGTACCTCAAAATTTACCATGAGGCAGACGTTCGGCTTGGGAGTTAGCTCATCATCCGAGGATTCCTCCTCTTCTTCTGAGCCACTGACGTATTTTGTGACGAACGCCTTCCTCTTGTTTTTGCTATTGTCTGAGGTGGAGCGGCGAGGAGTTACCTTGTCACTTTTCTTGGCCACTTTAGATTTGGATCTGCAGTCCTTGGCCCAGTGACCGGTTTTCCCACAGTTGTAGCATTCCTGGGAACTGGACTCCGGTCGCTCCTTTCTTTGGAAAGATGATAAGGAGTGTCTCCTGAATCCTTTTCTGCTTTTCCGTAGGAATCGCTCAAAGGATTTGACAAAAAGAGCTATCTCCTCCTCCTTGTCAGAATCAGAATTCTCGGATGCGTCCGTATCATCATTCCTCAGTATGCTTAGACATTCCGTAGCTTTGAGAGCTACCCCTTTTCTTTCCGAGCTATTTTCTCATCCCGGTCAGAGTATTTAAACCTGACTTCGTGAGTCTGCAGCTCTCCATATAGTTCTTCAAGGGGAACATACTGCCAGTTCTTGTATGATTGCATCAGGAGTTGTTTGGAGTAGTAGCGATCCGGCAAGGAGCGAAAGAACTTGTAATTGATCTGAGATTGAGAATAATGCTCATTGACAGTCTTTAGCTCAAGGATGAGCTTGGCGAATCTCTGATAGATGCTTTTGAGTGATTTGCCCGGTTTATGATTGAAACTCTCAAAGTTCTTCCTGAGAGTACAGATAACGTTCTGCATTTGGGACTGACTTCCCTCATAGAGGATTATCAGTTTATCCCAGACAGCTTTCGCTGTTGTGCAGCTCTGGACGTCCGTGAAAGCCTCGGAATCCAAAGAAGATGTAACGTATGCCAGAGCCTTTTCGTTGGCACACTGCCAGGCTCTTTCATCGTTGGTGAGTTCGGCATTAGTCTTTGGTCTTCTGACTCCATGTTCTCCGATAGTCATCGGAGTGGGAATCTCCTGATGAAGACATGGCCACATGAGGTGATCATGGCAGACCATGAACATTCTCATGCGAGCTTTCCACAGGGAGAAAAGCTCAGGTGTGAACTTGGGTGGCTTTGTCAGAGTGAAGCCAGAACTCCGTGGTTGTGCAGCAGCGGTAGCAGTAGGTTGAGGTGGATCGACATTTTCACTGTTGCTTCGATTTGGAAGGGGCTCTTGTGCACCTCCGGAGTTAAGGCGAGTGTTGAACAGCATGCTGCTTTCTTCGGCCATTTTTGAGAGTGAAAGAGTGGGATCTCTATTAGAACTAATAGAACGCGCTCTGATACCACTTGTTGGTCCCTAGTAGCCTAGAGGGGGGGGGGGGTGAATAGGCTTAAAACAAATCTCTTTCTATCTCACAGGTATAGCATAATCTGGTTAAGAGATATAAAATCAGTGCGGAAGATAACCAGATAGTGGAAGTATTTTGCTTTATTATCTGATGATAATTACAACAAAATAAGCAGCTAATACAGCTGATTACAATAACACTTAGTTTTCCAGTTACAAACACTGCGTTCTTAATCTCTATGAACTCTTGTATATCTCACGCGAGTATTAGTTCTATCTTTTTGTATTGCACGCTTAATTATATTTACATTGTCTCAGGTATATATAGACATCCTAGGAATCTATCTTGGAACTGCATTTTCCGAGCTGAGTGAAACATTGAAGTTCTCTCAGAAGTTGATACTGCTTTAACTGCTGCAGATGTGGAGCTCGAAGTATTGGAAATATAAGTATATTGAATTCTTTGCTTGATTCCAATTGCATTCAGATTGCATCCACATCTTCGCGTATTCCACGTGTCAGACAATTTAGGTGTTCAATGAGTTTGTCTTATATTGGGATGTAGCGAGCTGCTAGCATTAAATGCGACTTCGAGAGATGAAGCAGCGTCTTCTTGGTCCGTCGCAAGGTTCCTCACTCCATATGAATGAAGCTCGGATCATTACTCCGTGTCAGTGATTGCTTACTCTGTATGAATGAAGTCCTGGACTCCTTATTCCGCATCAGCGCTTCCTTACTCCGCATGAGTAGTGGTTCGGAGAGCTCACTCCGCATGAGTAGTGGTTCGGAGAGCTTACTCCGCATTAGCGCTTCTTTACTCCGCATGAGTAGTATTTCGGAGAGCTTACTCCGCATTAGCATTTCCTTACTCCGCATGAGTAGTGGTTCGGAGAGCTTACTCCGCATTAGCGCTTCCTTACTCCACATGAGTAGTATTTCGGAGAGCTTACTCCGCATCAGCGCTTCCTTACTCCACATGAGTAGTGGTTCGGAGAGCTTACTCCGTGCAAGTTGTAGACTCGAAATCTTACTCCGCCTTAATTGACGTGGGTTCCTTGGTCGTTTTGTTACACGTTTAGTCCACACGAAGGGTCCTTACTCCGGATGATAACTTGGTTATTTACCAAGTGAATGACGACACTCATGATGATCCGGATCAGGATTATGTATCCTGTCCTTAGCTTTGTCCTCACAAGAGTAGGTCCGAAATAGAGTTTTATCTTATGCACAGACTGAGTAAACATGAAACAACTCCGGATCAAAATTACATAGGGTTTGATCCGCATCATCCAAATTCTGGGTTTGATCCAACAGAAACAAAATAAGATGGTTTTTGAATAAATAGCACTGACCCAATCAATGTTGGCCAGATAAGATTGGATATAAGTATCAACGGCTCAACCCCACAACCACTCGGGCCTTTGATTTAATTTTTCTAGAAAGATGCTGATTATTTTTGTTTTTATTATTATTTAGAAAAAGAAGGATAAAAAGGTTTGATTAAAAACTAAAGAGTTTAATAACAAAAAGAAAAAAAAAGAAAAACTTGGATAATTTGCACGGGATGATTCTTCATAAACCTGTATAATGTTTAGTTCCGCCAAAGTGTATTCCCCACTCTCCAAAAATTCTCCCCAAATTGTCTCCTAAAAAAACCTCTTCTCTGTCCCCAAAAGATTGTCAAAATGCTTGCTCCCAAAATAGTATCAGAAAAGATGATATTTCCCCACCAAGAAAAAGATGATCTTGAACTGTTTATAAACTGCCTTTTTATAGGCAAAGGTGATGAGCTTTTCAAAAGGCAGTTGTGTCATATTAATGCTAATTGAAATAAAAACGGGTAAGTAAGATTACTTACTCCCTAGGAACTTCATTAAAACAATTATGATTATTTGATTTTTCACCCTACCCAAATTAAAATGTTTGATTGAAATAAAAGGGGCAAATGAGATTTCTTATTCTCTAAGGCAATCAATCAAATTTTTTAATTTTATGCATTGCCTAATTTAAATCAATCAATCAACCATTCATTCATTCATTCATTATTCAATCAATCAATCAATCAATCATATTGTCCAATTTAAATCAATTAATTTAATTAATCGATATTCCCCCTTTTTAGATTCATTGTATCTTGACGTTTTAGGGAAGGAATTAAAAGCCTTGTAATGACGTCACTAAGCTAATAATGGCTCTCGAATTTTGATCAAGTTTGACTTTACCATAACTTCTTCGTTTCTATTAAAAATTCAGTGCGGTCAAGTGCGTCAGTCTTCAAATTTCCTCCTTTATCACCTGGTGCTAGCCTTGATCCTTCGAGTTTATGAGTCTTCGAGTTTTTAGTTTCCTCGTTGCTCTTGACAATTTCCACTACTTTTGAGAGTTTTTCTACCCTTCGACCCTTCGAATCTTCGAGTCTATATACTTGTTAGTGTGCAATGACCATTCTTTTGTTTCAAGGCTTCAACTCTTCGTTGAATAAATAATATGGAGTCTTGAAGAACATTGGTGAGTAGTTCATTGATGGCCCAAAGCTTTCTTGGGAATGAGTTATAGAGGAAGATGTGCTTCTTGGGAAGTACAACATGGACCAATAACCAGTGAGGGGAGCTAGTGAGGAAAGGGATAATAACTTCATTAACGTTTGTCCAAGCCATGAATTGAGAGAAGGCATATCCCTTTATTAAATCCAACAATAGTTCCAGGAAAATCATCCAGTCGCCCATGATTAGATAACACTTCCATATTAGCATCCTCTCATTGCTTCTGGGTCTTTTGGGTTAAAAGGAAGTGGTGAACATCATTAGTACTCATTTCTTCACCATCTTTAAGAAAACAACTCAACTCTTGAGGAGTGAACCTAATTATAAAGCCATTAAGATGCATGGTTGATGAAGATTCACTGACATCTTTAGTTGAGTGAGGAGGTTAAGTAAGGTGAGAGGTAGATGCAGTGGTTGTGGCGGCAGTGGGTACAGGTTGTGGTGCAAGTTGGGCAGAGGAGGAGCTAGGAAGGTTGTGAGGCTTGGTGTTTCCTTAGCCTTTCTGAGTCCTCTTTATTAGAGTCAGGAACTACATTTGTTCTTCTAGATCGTTTCCTGCCTCTGACATAGGGGTGTCAGGCCTCAATTAAATAGGAGGAGGTGTTGTGGAAGTAGGAATAGGAGCAGGCATAGGTTCTTCAATGATCACTAGCTTTGGTCCATTAGTGGAGAATTGATGCTTTGGCATTACTTCTAATTTGATCTCCCCGTGTTTTAAAAAGAGCAAAATATCCTTACACAGTATAACAAATTAATTTCTCCTATCGAGTTTGGTCCGTCGGCAAGAGAGTTCTTCTCGATGCCTCTGTCGTTGTTTCTACATCATGCCATCACAGCCGCAAATAATCACCCCTCCTCCAAACACCACTTTTGAGTTTTAGTAAGTGGACTGGAGCCCATTTCCCTAAATATATTGATAAATGTCAGAGAACATAAATTACAAGATTATTTTCACATTTCAGTTTTCCACATCTTAGATCTCGATAACTTTGGATTCAATGGTTTTTGTGGCTATATGCTTTGATAAAGCTTCGAGGGTGCTCTTTGGATACTTTTCCAATGAGTTACTTGACTTAATTAAGCTTCACCCATTCGCTGGTATGCTACTATCTCTCTTATAATATATGTTATCACCCGATTTCAACCGGGATCGAGGCTAGATTGAAAAAGGACTTAATACAGGTTCATCTATTGGTCCTCGAGTCATCCCTGTAAAGTAGCTCACACAAACTGTAAGGACCCGTGTCCTAGTTCAGAGAGTTAGAAGTTGGGAGGTGCCTTATGGTGTTAAAACTCTGGTCTTTATGTGTTTTATAGTATGTTGGAGTGAGAAAAGGAGGATCATGGTCAAATCCAGGGCATCATGGTCAAATTTGACGCATTAGATCATCATCCGGGACTTCGTTCGGGACATCAATGATACGAAATAAGAATCCGAGCGATCCCTTAGCATGGAGTAAGGATTCGAGCGATCCCTTAGCACGGAGTAAAGATCTGAGCGATCCCATTAGTTTGAGCAATCCCTCAAACTAGGTAGTCTGGAGTAATCCGTAGTGTGGCTAGCTCGGATTGATCCGCAGCATCAAGTGATCTGGAGTAGTGGAGGTAGACAAGAAGGTAACGTGTGTTCTGAGCCACGTTGTAGCGTGTTTTCTTTGTTATATATATGTGTTCTGTATTTTTGGGAGGGGAAAAAGAAACCCTAGTCGCCGTCACACTTTTGGAGGAGGATAGAAGAGAGAGAGAGAGAGAGAGAGAGAGAGAGAGAGAGAGAGAGAGAGAGAGAGAGAGAGAGATCGTCGTTGGTTCGATTGTTGCCGCTGCGTTCTTGGACGAGGGAGGTGCCTATTGGAGTGGGGCAAGGAGCAAGGAAGATCCTTCAAGCCGAAACCCTAACACGCAACCAGATTCGAGGTAGGTGGTTCTGTCCCCAAGAGTCTGTCTCCAATGGTTGTGGAAATAATATTAAAATTTAAGCTTGGTCTGATATGATGATTTTGGGGTTTGTAATGTGACATGTGATTTGAGATAAGTGTGAATATATATATATGTGCATGTGTGTGCGTGTGTGCGTGTGTGTGTGTTTTGTGATGTGAAACATGTAATAGAGATGTTATGGAACTATACTGAGGTGTGTTGTGAATTTTGGGTACATATATGAGAATTGTTTTTCTTTAACTGAAATAATTGTGTGTTTTGCTATTGTGCTTGGACATGAGATATTGAGGTCCCTTTGAAGGGACAGTCTATGGGATGGACATGAAATATTGAGGTTCCAATGAGGGAACAATCCATGGGATGGACATGAGATGTTGAGGTCCTAATGAGGGGACAGTTCTGGATTGGACATGAGATATTTAGGTTCCATTGAGGGAACCACCTATGAATCCTTCATGTAATGTCCATTATTATTTACACTACACTGTGTATCACACATATTCACACTGTGTATATTGTGGAGGAGATGTTGGGTTAGTTCAGGGAAGCATAACCCCTACTAAGCTATGGTTTGCTCACCCACCTTCAATGTATGTCTCTGCAGGACTTAGCAGGTGTTAGGGGGATTACAACGCTGTGGAAGCATGCGTCTTTGATTTACTGTTTTATTGAGAAATTGTAATTGATGAGACTAAGACTCATGTATTTACTTAAGGTGGGTGTATTTATTTGAGACACCATGTTTTGGGGCTGGTGACTCTATTTATTATGAGACACAATTTTATTACATGGAGTGGTTATTATATGATTGTGCATGTCATGTGTGAGGTTGTAGCAAGTATTGGGGCAGTACCCTTGAGGGAGCTCTATTAGGTGACCATTCACCAACCCCTTGTCCTTCTGGGTGCGAGACATGGGGCATCATTAACTGGTTCCTCAATGTTGGGAAATCCAGGGCATGACAGATGGTATCATAGCAGTTGAGACCTAGGGTAGTGAGAGGGTAAGTCATCCTTAAGGCCCTTAGGGGGGCATGAGTAGACTCGCTTGATCAACGAGGCTCTTATGTCTTTCTAGGGTGTACCAAGGGGCTGATGAGCCATGGAGTAGGATATGCATTAAGAGAGAGCATACATGAATTATGTTAGGTACTAGCCTGTGATGTGATTTGATGTTGTGTGCTTTGATGTCCTTATGCATGTGTGTGATGATGTCTTTGAGATGCTGCATGAATATGCTTATGAGATTTGCTTGTGTTGTGAATGTGCATTGAGATGGGTGCTGAGAACGAGTAATGGGTGATGAATATAAGATGTATGGAGTTGAAAACTTATGTGATTGAGTTGTGCTTACTTTATTGCGTAGAGTCATGCCTCCTAGGAGAGTACCGCGTGAGAGTGGCGCTGCTGGGGATGAGGTGTCAGTCCAAATTGGATAAGCTGGGGGAGTTGACCCCATGACACAGGTGTTGACTTAGCTTCAGACGCTAAGTGAGGCAATGCATGGGATGAGAGATAGCATCCGTCAGGAGCTTCGGGAGGAGATGAGAGCGGAGATAGCTGCTCAGGGGGGGACACCTCCTCCATCACCACGGGGAGAGGATGTTCAATGTGACGAGGACATTTAGAGGAGGGCTTCGAAAGATTGGGTAGCTAGGTTCCGAAAGGAGAAACCAGCGAAGTTCAAGGGAGGTGGAGACCCAGTTGCAGCTGAGCAGTGGTTGCGGCACGTAGAGCATGTCTTCTCTTTTCTCCTTCCACCTGAGGAAGAGAAGGTTAGGCTAGCGATTCGACAGCTCGAGGGAGAAGCCCTAGAGTGGTGGTTGAGTTTGGCAGGTCGCCGGGAGGTGGGGGACATGTTGTGGGACGATTTCCTACAGGTGTTCTACGACAAGTTCTTTTCAGAGTCAGTTCGATGGCGCAAGAGGAGTGAGTTTGACACCCTAACACAAAAAGGACGATCAGTGGTAGAGTACGAGTGGGAGTTCTAAAATCTGAGCCGGTTTGCTCCAGAGTCAGTCTCAAGGGAGGACCTCAGGGCCCATAAATTCACAATGGGTCTTCGACTTGCCTTGAGGCAGAGGATAGAGGTACTCAAGCTGAGGACATATGCAGAGGCGGTGGACCGTGAGGATTTTGGAAAGAGGCCTGGAGGAGGGAAAATAGGAACAAGGAGGCCAAGAGCGGTCAGGTGGGCAGAAAAGGCCTAGGGTGAAGTCTGGGGAAACCAGCCATGTGCAGAGCAAGGGCTAATCAGCGGGTCCTCAAGTAGACCCCGTTTTGCTGGGGGTCAGAGGAGCAGCTTCCAGAGCTTCCCTAGTGGTTGTAGCTGTTGTGGTGAAGAGGGACACTGGAAAAGAAACTGTCCTAAGAGCCACATGTCTTGTTTTAAATGTGGCAAGGTAGGCCACATCATCAGTGTGTTTTAGCAAGGTAGAAGGTTGAGTATCCAGTGGGCCAACTTAGAGTGGGAAGAGTGAAGCTCAGTTCGGGATGCCAACGAGGCCAGCACGTCCTGGGTAGGCTAGCCAGGTAGGGTCCAACCAGGCTCAGCCTGTGGGGAGGCAGGAGGGGCAACTGTAGGGCAGCACAGTGAGGCAATCCGGTGGAAACCAAGGGAGCATGGGAGGTCAGACATTTGAGGCTAGAGGAGGTCAAGCCAGAGTGTTTGCCCTCACATCTACAGTTCTAGAGGAGGAGTTGCCAGCGCCGCCACCAGAGGAGGAGGGAGCAGGACCATTAGTTGTTCGGGGTACGATTCTTATCTCGAGCACTATGATATCTGTTCTTTTTGATATCGGTGCATCATGTTCTTTGATTGCTAAGTCTTTAGTAGAGAGTCTTGGGATAGAGTGTGTTGAGACTGATAGACCTCTTCTTGTGGGATCTCCTATGGGTGTTACCACATGGTTAAAGAGGAAGTGTTGCGGGTGTGAGCTGACCATTGGTAGTGTGATGCTTGCGTTTGACCTATATATGATGTCCATGGATACCTTTGATTTTATTTTGGAGATGGACTGGTTAGCATCTTTTCAGGTGAGGATTGACTGTTATAGGAGGAGGGTAGTGTTTACTACGCCCTCAAGAGAGGTGGGTTCCTTGCGTGGGGAATGAGGTGATGAAGCGGGTAGAGCAGGTCTAGCGTGAGAGCTGTGGGGTGTTATCACCCACCGTTTAGCAACACTGGAGTTTGGGGAGGAGCGGAGTTCGGCTAAGAGGGTATGGTCAACCGTAGTGGATCAGTTCCAGGATGTCCTTTTAGAGGATTTGGTGGAGTTACCGGAGCAGAGCGTGGAGTTCACCATAGATTTGCTACCGGGAGTGGGACCCATCTTATAGGTGGCTTATCATACGGGACTGGTAGAGTTCAGGGAGCTTTAGAAGCAGTTAGCTGAGCTTGGAAAGAGAGGTTTCATCAGGCCAAGTACCTCGTTGTGGGGTGCTTTGGTGTTGTTCGCAAAGAAGGCAGATGGTTCCTTGCGTTTGTGCATCGATTATAGGAAGCTTAATCAGGTGACCGTGAAGAACAAGTATCCTCTAACCCGTATAGATGACTTGTTTGATCAGTTGAGTGGAGTACTAAAGTGGATTTGAGGTCTGGCTATCATCAGTTGAGAGTGAGAAAAGAGGATGTGCCAAAGACAGCCTTCAGGTGTAGGCATAAGTAGTTGGTGATGCCATTTGGGCCCAATAACGCACCAGCAGTATTCATACATTTGATGAATAAGGTATTTGCCCCTTACCTTGATTCATTTGTGGTGATGTTTATGGATGACATTCTTGTTTATTCACGTTCCCGAGAGGAGCATAAGGAGCACTTGCCTGTGGTATTGCAGGTTTTGAGGGAGCATCGTTTGTTTTCTACGTTCTCAAAGTGTAGCTTTTGGATGTAGGAAGTTCACTTTCTTAGCCATGTGGTGTTAGCAGAGGGGATTAGAGTGGATCTAGGACAGGTGGAGGCAGTATCAGCTTGGAGGAGGCCAACCAATGTTTTTGAAATCCAGAGCTTTTTGGGGTTGGTGGGCTATTATCGGCGTTTTGTGGAGGGATTTTCTCGTCTAGCAGCTCCTATGACAGCTTTGACGAGGAAGGGAGCAAAGTTTGAGTGGACTGAGGCGTGTTAACAGGCCTTCAAGAAATTGAAGACTTGTTTGACCACAACACCAGTTCTGAGTTTGCCGCAGGAGGGAGTTCCATATGAGGTGTTGTTGGTCCCTGGGATCCTAGAGGGGGGTGAATAGGCTCTTATTAAAAACTCTTCGCTCGTCTCTGGCACAACACTTCTGGTTAAATGATAAAATCAGTGCGGAAGGTAATCAGATAGTGGAAGTATTTTGTTTTATTATCAACTAATAAATACAACAAAATAGGAGCAGATTAAAGCTTGTACAACTTTTCGATCTACTGTAAAACTCTCTAGCACTCTATTTTACAATTACTCACACACTAGCCAATTTGATCTCTATGAGCTCTTATACATATACGCGTGCACTTTACTCTATATTGCTCTTACACATATACACGCACGTTTCTAGCTCTTACAAAAATATACAAGTGTTAATATATATTGCCATCCAATAAAAACATCTTTGGAACTTGTTCTTCTGAGCAACGTGCAGCATTGACTGTTCCTTGGAGTTCTCTCTGCCTTGATTGCTGCGGATGTGAAGCTCAAGATCTTGGGTTTGTAAAACATAAGTATCTTTGCGAGTTCCCAAGTGCAGTTAAAGTAATGTCCACATATCCGTGTGATCTACATGTAAGATGCTTTAGGTTCTCAACGAGTTTGTCTTACATTGGGACACAACAAGCTGACGACTTTGAATGCGAAGAAGATAAGTTGAAGTAGCATCTTCTTAATCCGTCGCAAAGTTCCTTACTCCGTGTTAATGAAGCGCGGATCCTTACTCCGTGTCAGTAGTTACTTACTCCGTGTTAGTTTGATACTGGAATGCTTATTCTATGTCAGCGCTTCCTTACTCCGTATGAATGAGAAGTCTGAAGAGCTTACTCCATATTAGTGCTTCCTTATTCCGCATGAGTTCCTTATTCCGCATGGGTTGAAAGAACCGGATGGCTTACTTTGTATTAGCGCATCCTTACTCCGCATGAGTAAAAGGTTCGGATTCCTTACTCCGCATCTATTTTTCTTACTCCGTGCGAATAAAGGACTTGGGTCCTATTCCGCACAAGTTGTTCCTTACTCCGCATGTATGAAAGACTCGGATTCGTTACTCCGTGTCTTCTTGTCTTTAGTCCGCTTGAGTGGAAGACTTAGTGTTTTGTTCCGCGATAACTTTCTCTTACTCTGTGCTAGTTGTAGACTAGGATTCTTGTTTCATATCTATTTAACTTAGTCCATTAAAGTGTTAGACGCGGATTTCTTAGTCCGAAGCTTTAAGTGTTTAGTCTGCACGAATGATCTTTATTCCGTATGAAGTGTAGACTTGGTTATTTACCAAGTGTTTGACAATACTCACTCTTGTCCAGATCAGGATTATGTATCCTGTCCTCAGCTTTGCTCTCACAAGTGAAGGTCCGGATTAAGATCATATCTTCTGCAACAACTTAACAATAAACATGCAATGTCTCAAATCAAATTACATAGGATTTTATTCGCATCATCCAAATTCTGGGCTTGATCTAACAGGTGTATTGTAATGCCTCTGGAGTGGGTTTGGGTTGTGTCCTGATGCAGGAGAGGCAGGTTATAGCCTATAGTTTGAGGCAATTGAAGTCTTATGAGCAGAACTACCCGACCCATGACTTGGAGTTGGCAGCACTACCTATTGGGGGAGAGTATTCAGATCATTAGAGTCTTCAGTATGTGTTTAGTCAGAGGGATCTGAATTTGTGGTAGAGGAGATGGATGGAGTACCTCCAGCAGTTTGATTTCACCTTGAGTTATACTCCTGGAAAGGGGAATCTGGTGGCTGATGCCTTGAGTAGGAAGGGTCAAACTGAGGTTGCCTCGAGAGAGTGGAGGATGATGGAGCAGGTGGCTACATTGCAATTATTCATTTGTGATGATAGGGCCATTTTGAGTCCTAATGTGGTTGTGTCTGAGATGTATACTCGTGTCCAGGAGGGACAGTAGGGGAATGAAGAGTGTGGTAAGCTTTGCGCTAGAGTGAAGGCCAAAGAGCTCGCGGAGGAGTGGACATTGGGAGAGAAGCATGAGTTGAGGTTTCGAGGGAGGTTATTTGTGATATCTTCCCTTCGGGAGGAAGTGATGAGGGCATTCCATGCTTCGAGGTTAGCAGTGCATCCGGGTGGCACCAAGATATACCATTCCCTTTGACAACATTTTTGGTGGCCGGGAATAAAGAGGAGTGTGGCAGAGTTTGTCTTATATTGCCTTACTTGTTAGCAAGTGAAGGCTGAGCACCAGCGACCAGTAGGGATGTTGCACCCATTGCCTGTGGCGCAGTAGAAGTGGGACTATATCACGATGGATTTTGTGACTGGACTTCTACCCACATCGGGAGAGAAGAATATAATTTGGGTCATTGTGGACCATTTGACTAAGTCAGCACATTTCTTGGCAATCAAGGAGAAAGGGAGCATGAGTAACCTTAGCCAGCTTTATATTGATGAAATTGTGAGGTTGCATGGTGTGCCTGTGTTTATTGTATCAGATCGAGATGCCCGTTTTACTTCCCGATTTTGGAAGGGTTTGCAGAAGGCCTTGGGCACTGAGTTGAGCTTGAGTACAACCTTTCATCCTGAGACGGATGGGTAATTAGAGAGGACCATCCAGACCTTGGAGGACATGCTTAGAGCTTATATGATGGATTTTGGGGGTTCGTGGGCCACCCACCTTCCATTGGTGGAGTTTGCCTACAATAATAGTTATCAAGCCTCCATTGGGATGGGTCCATATGAGGCGTTGTATGGTAGACCTTGTAAGTCACCCCTGTGTTGGGCCGAGGCCGGCGAGATAGCTTTGTTCGGGCCGCAATTAGTACAAGATGCCACAAAGAAAGTTTGAGTGATTCGGTAGCGTTTGTTAACAGTTCAAAGCAGGCAGAAATCTTATGATAACAGGAGGAGGAGACCGTTGAAGTTTGTTGTGGGGGATCATGTGTTTCTTTGAGTTTCCTCGAGGAGGGGGCATCGCCGGTTTGGAAAAGGTTATAAGCTATCTCCACGGTACATTGGACCTTTTGAGATCCTAGAGCGAGTTGGTCCTGTGACATATCGGTTAGCGCTCCATCTGCATTTGAGTCGAGTGTATGACATGTTTCATGTGTCCCAGTTGAGGAAATACCATCCTGATCCAGTGCATGTGATAGATTGGGGAGATTTAGATATTGCGGATGATATTACTATTATGAAGACTCCTATTCGGGTCCTTGATAGGTGGGACAAGATTCTGCATGGGAAGATCGTTCCTTTAGTTCGTGTCTTGTGGACCCATCGGGGCATTGAGGAGGAGACTTGGGAACGAGAGTCCATGATGCATGATCAGTTTCCTAAGTTGTTCGAGGGCAAACAGTCTTAATGGGGGGAGGAGGATGGTGTGTTCTACCTATTGTTTGTTTTGCATAGCCTTGTGCATTCATGTGTGTTTTGTTTTGCCTAGTTATGCTGAGTATGTGAAATAAATAATGTCTTCTAGCTATGGATTTGATGCAAGTGTGATTAGAATGTGTGTTTGAAATGGTGCCTTGTGTTGTGGTAAATGTGTGTGGAGGAGTTCTCATGCATTGACATTGTGGCATGTTGGTGTGGAGGAGTAAAAGGTGTGATGTGTTGTGCATACTTGTGTTATTTCATGAGTTGCTATGTGGTATTCGTGTAAAGGGAGATATTATGAGCTTCTGTGTTAGTCCCTGTGGTTGAATCGTGAGAGACATGGGGTAGCCTTTTCGAGGGTGAAAAGTTTTTAAGAGGAGGAGGATGTGAGGACCCGTGTCCTAATTCAGAGAGTTAGAGGTTGGGAGGTGCCTTATGCTGCTAAAATTCTGGTCTTTATGTATTTTCTAGTATGTTGAAGTGAGCAAAGAAGGATCATGGTCAAATCCGGATCATCATGGTCAAATTTGAAGCATCAGATTATCATTCGAGACTTCATCTAGGACATCAATGATATAGAGTAAGGATCCGAGCAATTCCTTAGCACGGAGTAAGGATCCGAGTGATCCCTTGGCACGGAGTAAGGATCCAAGTGATCCCATTAGTTTGAGCGATCCCTCAAACTCTATAGTCTGGAGTAATCCGTAGCATGGCTAGCTCGGATTGATTCGTAGCATCAAGTGATCCGGAGTAACGGAGGTAAACACGAGAGTGATGCGTGTTCTGAGCAACGTCGAGCTAGTGTAGCATGTTTTCTTTGTTATATATATGTGTTTTGTATTTTTGGAAGGGGAAAAAGAAACCCTAGTTGTCGTCGCACTTTTGGAGGACAGAGAGAGAGAGAGAGAGAGAGAGAGAGAGAGAGAGAGAGCTGCTGGTTCGATTGTTGCCGCTGCGTTCTTGGACGAGAGAGGCGCCTATCAGAGTGGGGTAAGGAGCAAGGAAGATCCTTCAAGCCGAAACCCTAACACACAACCAGATTTGAGGTAGGTGGTTTTGTCTCCAAGAGTCTGTCTCCAATGGTTGTGGAAATAATATTGAAATTTAAACTTGGTCTGATATGATGATTTTGGGGTTTGTATTGTGACATGTGGTTTGAGATAAGCGTGAAAATGTGTGTGTGTGTGTGTGTGTGTATGTTTGTGTGTGTGTGTTTTGTGATGTGAAACATGTAATAGAGATGTTATAGAACTATACAGGGGTGTGTTGTGAATTTTGGGTACATGCATGAAAATTGTTTTTCTTTAACTGAGATAATTGTGTGTTTTGCTATTGTGCTTGGACATGAGATATTGAGGTCCCTTTGAGGGGACAGTCCATGGGATGGACATGAAATATTGAGGTTCCAATGAAGGAACAATCCATGGGATGGATATGAGATGTTGAGGTCCCAATGAGGGGACAGTCCTGGATTGGACATGAGATATTTAGGTTCCATTGAGGGAACCACCTGTGAATCCTTCATGTGTTGTCCATTATTATTTACACTACACTATGTATCACACACATTCACATTGTGTATATTGTGGAGGAGATGTTGGGTTGGTCCAGGGAAGCATAACCCCTACTGAGCTATGGTTTGCTCACCCACCTTTGATGTCTTTCGCTGCAGGACTTAGCAGGCTTTAGGAGGATTACACCGCTGTGGAAGCATGCGTTTTTGATTTACTGTTTTATTAAGAAATTGTAATTGATGAGACTAAGACTCATGTATTTACTTGAGATTGGTGTATTTATTTGAGATACCATGTTTTAGGGCTGGTGACCCTATTTATTATGAGACAGAGTTTTATTACATGAAGTGGTTATTATATGATTGTGCATGTCATGTGCGAGGTTGTAATAGGTTTTGGGGTAGCACCCTTGAGGGAGCCCTATTAGGTGACTATTCACCAACCCCTTGTCCTCCTGGGTGTGAGCCATATGGCATCATTAACTGGTTCTTCAGTATTGTAAAATCCGGGGCGTGACACAAACC
This sequence comes from Taxillus chinensis, assembly GCA_023512835.1. Taxonomy (NCBI): domain Eukaryota; kingdom Viridiplantae; phylum Streptophyta; class Magnoliopsida; order Santalales; family Loranthaceae; genus Taxillus; species Taxillus chinensis. Next base: position 38,396,957 of record CM042084.1, read on the forward strand.
ACACAAGGAAAAGAAAATATAGAGTCGCCACCAAAAAATTTAAAAGTATGATTGGGCACCTTGAAAAAGAGAAGTCTACGGTTCTAGGAATTAGGTTCGGGAGTCAATTACATTTAATTACATGTGGGGAAGGAAAAGAACTCTTGCACCCCCACAACGCTCATAATTGGTACCTAGTCTTGATCTATGGGTACTTGCTTGTTTTATTTAAAAAGAAATTATTTTTTAATATTTTATATTTTAGGGAGAAGGGAAGTTTTATGGATCTAGGCCATTAAAAAAGAAAGAGTTTAAAAATAAATGAAAGAGGATCATTTTAGTTTTAGAAAAAGAATGTGGATCTAGGCTCATGTAGCAATGCTATCTTTTTTTTTAAAAAGGAAAACAAAATAAGATGGTTTTTTAATAAATAGCATTGACACAATCAATGTCGGCCATTAAAAATAGGGTATAAGCATCAATGGCTCAATCCCACAGAAACTCAAGCCTTTGATTTAATTTTTCTAGAAAGATGTTGATTATTTTTGTTTTTATTATTATTTAGAAAAGGAAGAATAAAAAGGTTTTGATTAAAAACTAAACAATTTAATAACAAGAAGAAATGAAGAAAAGCCCAGATGATTTGCGTAGAAAGATTCTTCTGAAATCCATATAATACTCAGTTCCAGCAAGGTGGTCAAGAGTTAGGACTCACTTACTCATGGTGTATTCCCCCCCCCCCCCCCCCCCCCCCCCCACAAATCAAAATGCTTCCTGCCCAAATAATGTTAGAAAAGATTATATTTTCCCTTTTTAGATTCGTTGTATCTTGACGCTTTTGGGGAAGGGATTGAATTCCAAGATAAGATTTGCTGCTTCTTTCCTGATTTATGGAGCTTCCTGGCGCACCAACTTAAAATTAGGTATTTCAGGAAGGTAATTATGCGTCTGGCACGTTTGGAATTTAAAAGATAGTGAAATGGCACCGTTCTGGGCTGCTAGCAGAAGATTCAGAGCTTTAAAGCCTCATAGGGTCGAAGGCCCAATGGTCAAAGTCTCAAATTTGGAAATCCAGAGGTCAAAGGCTCGGATTTGGAAATCTAGAGGATCAAGGTATCTTCAAAAGACCTGGTATAAGAATCTGGGGGTTTAAAGTCTCTTTTAAGGCCCAGACTAAGGGCCCAAATACTCGAATTTGAACAAAGATGCTCGGATTAAGGGCTCAAATGCTCGAATTCGATCCCAAATGCTTGGATTAAGGGCCCAGACCCTCAAACGTGGGTCCAGATGTTCGGATGAAAGTCGAATTAAGGGGCCAAATGCTTGAATTCGATCCCAAATGCTCGGATTAGGGTCCTAGATCCTCAGATGAAGCCCTGATGCTTGGAAAACTACATGATGATGTCACTATGTGGACAATGACGTCACTAAGTCGATAATGACCTTTGACCAAGTTTGACTTGGCTATAACTTTTTCATTTTGCTTGAAATTAAGCACGATCAAATGCGTTGTTCTCTAAATTTCCTCATCTATCATATGGTCTTTGGGGCATTTTGGGCTCTTGTCAAAGAAGTCCTCGATTTGAGGTTTACTTGCTGAGTATAATCGTGATCTGATCTAGTCAAAACAGGGTCCAACATTATATATAGAGCCAATAAAAGGAAAATGAGTGCAACACTCTTAAAGAGTACAACATCATTCTCAGCCATTAAATCACATTTATTTTAATCTAAAGGCTATAGTTAAATTTCCATAATCCGAAAACACCCTTACTCACGTTAAGCCTATTTTTCCAAACTCGCTCCCCACCTCTCCTTCCTATCGTGAGTAGGGGTATAAATGGATTGTTGGTCCGCGGATCAACCCGCAATCCGTGCGGACTGGAGTGGATTGGACCAGAAAAATTCTGGTCCATTTCAATTATGGGCCTAAACTTGTACGAATCAAATCAGTTCAAACGCAGACTGATCCGCAAATTGGTTTTTTGTTTTTTTAATAATTTTTTAAAATTACTACCCATCTCACCTAATATGTTAGTACATAGACCCTAAAATAAATCTATTAGTTTTAAAATTAAAATTTAGAAATATAAACTTTTAGATGTGAATTTAAAATTAAATTTTAAAAAATATTTAACAAAAATTAACTTATTATATTTATTTAAAATGGATAAATAAACATGGACTGATCCGTGTTCGCATGTGAATCGATCCGGTCTGTTAAATTTTAATCAATCCGATCTGCATGTGGACTGGATGGGACCTCAAGACAAGGAGGAAGGGGCCTATATAACCTCACTAACTTTGCTTGTAGACCTTAAGATGAGGAGCAATCGAGTATGTTTATCTAATGAAAAACTTTTAACTTTTTACAATGATATTTCTTTACTTCTACGATGGTTCCATTTAGATAATCGGGTCCTAAAATTTTTAAGTGGAAATTTTCCGATTGCTTTTCATAATAAATCTAGGTAGGAGATTTGAGATCTTCCATTGCTAGCTTTTTCGGCACCCCTTCAACCTTTTTCTTAGTTGCAACCTTCACTATATAAACTAATTGAAACAAAAATACGACCAACATTATATATCATTCTGCACATATTCCAGGAGAGTAAAATGGAGAGCAAGCACCACAAACCTAAGAGGAACAATTACAAACAATACTAGCTATTTTAAATTCAACAAGTTGTGCAATATAATACATGTATATTTCAAATTCATTCCTTTCTTCAATTCAGCATCTACTATAAGTTCAATAATATGGCTGTAAATTATTTGAACACCATATGCTGGCTTTTTTCAGCTGGCTTGTAAACTTTTTTTTTTCAGCTAGTTGTGTTTTTGTTGTAAGTTGTATGAGAGTTTTTATTGTTGGTGTATGTTGACAAAGCGTTTAGTCGCCTCACGCTATCAAAATATAATTTATAATGTCCTAACTATCTGTAGTGTGGTAAATTAGGGTCGATCCCACAGAGATGAACAAAGGAATCTATTGTAGCAAGCACTAAAATTTATAAACCTAGTTTTGTCTAGAGAAATTAGATTAATAATTGATAAATAAAATAAAATAAAATAATCAGAATAAAATAAAAAACTTAAACTAAGATAAAAAGGAAAAATTCTGGAGAGTTAGAGATTTTAGTTAAGCTTTAAGATTTCTTAAAATTAGTTCACCTAAATTCATTCTTCAAGTTATTTTCTCAAACATTCAAAATTCATCATATCACATTATTCAATTCCCTTTGGTCCAGGTGAATTTACTAATTACAATTTGATCCCATTTGATCCATGTGAATCAAACCCAAAAACCCAGTGACTCATTATGTTTGTAAATTCATATAGGCTTGATCCACTCTATATGCATTTACCGTGGTAATAAAATCCATAGACAGTTTTATAAACCACAACACATGAAGATTTCATTCAAACATTTAATCAAACACATAGAGTTCAGAACTTGAATTACACAATTCTAGAATAAAAACAATTTATGCAAAAATACATAAAAATCTAACTTAGAAGGTGTAGAATTGTCCAGTGGCGTCCCACTCTTGAAGACCACGCTCTTCTCTCTTTTATTGACAGCATAAAATCTCCCACTGAATCACACACACGAACTAGGACTGTCATAATCCCTGATTCCGAATAAATGGTCATTCAACGCTCCTCCTCTCTGATATGGCGTTGTAGGTGAGCTATGGAGGATCCTCTCTCCTTCCCCAGGCCAAAAACGCCTCTAGGGTTCCTCTACCAGTGCCCCCTCTTCTCTAGGGTTTTCCAGCCTCTCTAGACGTCTGCCTCCCTCCTCTATTTATAGATATCCACCAATTTAACCTAAGGCCGCCATTACATGTGTAATCCCCTATTTAACCTTCATTAAAAATCATCAAGTCGTACTTAGTTAAACAGTGTCGTTTTGGAGCAGAATAGGGGTGCATGTGTCCACTGAATTTGACGATGATAAACACTTATTTTCCAACACGTGCAAGAACAAAAGTTGCTTCAAATAATATTTCTTACAATTCCCCTTACGCACGTGTCCAATAGTGGACACGTGCATGTGATTTTTCCACTCGTGCAAGAACTAAAGGTGCTTGAAATATTGTTCTCTTCATGTATAAGCCTGCACATGTCTAACCTTGTCACGTGCACTGGACAGGTGCATGATGAAAGTGTTTCATACTTGTTTCCTGACCACTTTGGCAACCATGCTCATCCTTGATTTGAACTCTTTAGCTCCTATTTCCTAGAAAAAGCTACAAAACTAAGCAAAACACACACAAAACTACATAAGCATAATATATCTTAAACTAATACCAAAAACGCACAATCAAACATAAAAAGAAATACAAAATGAGAGATAATACATATATAAACATAATACATAAATTCCACATGTCATATGTGCTTCTGATTTTTTGTAAACATTGTTTCAGCTGGTTGTGATTTTTTGTTGTTTCCTGTGAAACCGTGTACAGGATTGGTGTGTGTATATGAAATAAATTGCCGTGTACAGATTCTATAGTCGCGTATGTGCTTACTATTTTCTCTATTGACTTTTTGGCCTATCTCTGGTTTGGTGAGGTCTGTCTTCTGGTGGTCCATTCTCTGGTCTAGTCTAGTGATAACTGCTAGTTTTTATAATGATTTTCCTATACCATATTGAAGCATTCTATTATGTGTTAACTTCTTGTTCTATCATTTAAGTAAATATATAGGGGTATCATTACAACTCTCAGGACCATATTATGTATACTTTTTTAAATTTGTGAAGGCCAGTAGTGGTCTTTTTTTTCTTTCAAATCTATTGGTGACATTTTTTTTATCTGATCTCCATATCAAATCACGACAATAGTTGTGAGTGTTTTGGATATCAATATAATGATTGATCTGGACGTTTTTCAGTTAGCTTTCAATCCTACTTTTTTTCAGATGGTTGAATTTCTTGTATGTTATATGAAAGTTTGTGTTGTTGGTATGTGCTTACGATGTTTGAAAACAAAAATCAGAAACAAAAGTTAATACCAAATCCAATATGTATGCCAACGTTTGAGTTGTCAAGCTTAATTTAGGTTGTCATATTACTTTTGTGGATGTCAGGTACGCATTTAATAATTATCTTCTCTGATTCTTTTACTTTATTTTTCTTAGCATAGTATGAATCCACAGAGGCCCTCTTATCCAACTGCACTGGTTTGAATGAAGATGATGAGTGATGACTTCAATGTTTTAGAAATGCCGCTCAGCCTAACAACAGAATTGGAAGATGAAGATGATGGATTACGCCCACTGCATTTGTTCCAATCACCAAAGCTCACTAGTTGTTCAAGCTTTAATTTGGTTTCGATTTCGATGTCGATGTTTTATCGCAAAAGAACATGTTGTACTACAAAAGAATTCATTAATTTAGTAACTATTTAGAAAAATAGGTTGAGGTCAAGTATATGGGAGAAAGCCCAATGTCCACTGGTGCAGGGAAGGGATAGAATAGTATCGAAGGAGACAATGTGGCCATTATGGTAAGTAAAATGGGAAAAAATAATACCTGCATAATGTGGCAGGCAATGCGTGGGAGAAGATTTGTATAATGGCGGCAGGTTTTAAACTCAAATTAAAAAGCACTGAGTTTTTGTTTCTAATAAATTTTTTATGTGGCATTAGAATTATGTGTGTTGTAAGATGAAGAGAGTGCATAAGGACATGTTTGTTTTGCCTCTTTTCTGTTTTTATTTTTAAAATATGTTAGTTATTTTCAAGTAAAGAAAATAAAAAATTAAAAACAATAAAAGATTATTTTCATTATTTGGAACCTAGAAACTAAAAATAACCCTTTTCTTATTTTTACTTTTTTACCAAAAAAAATTATCACATTTTAAAAATAAAATAAAAAAAATACCCCAATCAAACATATCTTAACTTTTTTGTTATTTAAGAATCATAGAATTTTTTTAGGCAAATGAACTAGAAAGGATAAAAAAACAAAAAAGTAAAATAAAATTGAAGGAGGTTTTAAACTTAGGCCATTAATAGGTTTTTATGATACATTCAGTTTGTCAGTCAGCTAAGCGCTTAAAAAGTTCTTGTGAATATTGAGACCAACAAAGTAGACCAATCTCGGTTACCAAAATTAAACACGGTGTCCTTTGTGATGATTGCACTACCAATCAACTACTAAAGCAGTAGCTACCAGAATGAGCTTAGTTTCCATTGACATATGAAGTATGACTTCACTCCACATAGGCGTCAACTTTTTCTTTGTTATCATCGTTAACATGAGTTTGGTCTTTATTGTACAGGATGTTGGGGCCAATATTTGTAGTGGATAACCAAAATTGCACAACATCATTAAAATATGTAGCCATAGCCAAAAGCAAATGTTTATATAATACTACACACAAATCAACTGTCAATTTTCCACTTTTAATTCTAGAAAATTTTCAGACCATGGAGATGATAATGGAGGATATTACTTGGGACATAATCGTAGACAAGACTTCACTGATGTTCAAATATACAGTAACCTACAAGTGAATCTTTCACTGCTTCCCTTCATTTAACAGGAAACCTTTGTAAACAAAAACCAAATTCTCCATCCCCCAAGAGATTTTGAGCTAAAAATCCCTTTTCTCACCTCAACTAATTCTTCGCGCGTGAAGCATGACCTTGAATTTCCTGCACCACCTGACCCTGATGGTCAATACTTGAAATTTCCAGAACCACCAATTTTTACCAAGGGATCAGAAAAAGGAGTTAAAAGATACACATCTGAAAAAACTAAAGAAAAAGTACCATCAACATTTAATTTCTAGTGATTCATACTTGAAAAAATTGTTGACAAATATATATGGGAGATTTTTTGAATTAGTTTTTATCTTTCAAAATACTTTATGAATCAACAATAACAAAATATGTTTAAGGCAATAATATTTACCATTTGAAGTTACTTTTTGAAAATTGAACTTACCAACATCTTTACAGCAACCACCACAATAACATCAGACTCGGCTCTGATACAACCTAACGGCAAGAACGTACCCCTGGGAGGCTTCGACAACAGCTTGTAATGGCTAAACTCCGTGGCGGCCGACAGAGAGCATAAAAATCAGGAAACCTATTGAGCGCTCAGGTGTACGTCCAAGCAAAGCCTTTGCTTGGTGGCGCCAAACTTACCTGACGATCTGAATGTTCTTCTTCGCTTTCAAAGGGCCGACAAGGCCCAAGCAAAATCACAACCTATCTGATGATCTAGGAGTTCTTCGCTTTCGAAGGGCCGTCGAGGCTCAAGGTTGAAAACGTTGACAGCTAGCAGCATTTGTCACTCGGACCGATCGAGAAACCTCGACAGCATGCTCACCAACACCTTCTACCTTATTGGGATCCTAAATTTGATGGTGATAACGAGAAGAGAGAGTCGATGGGAGGGAGGGATTTATTTGCCGTATTCTTTTTACAAATAAATGGTCTTAATTACAACCATGGAATTAAAACAAATGTGATCCAATAGCTGAAAATGACTTTGCAATTTTTAAATGTGTTAAAATCCTTTTTCCTTTTATCAGCCGTATATCTATATATATATATATGTGTGTGTGTGTGTGTGTGCTATTGGATTGACTATGTTTGAAAGAAAAGTAAATTATGACTATTATGGCTTGGGTCTGTTGGGATACAATTGTCTTTGATCCAAACAAGAAGAGAAAAGAGCAGTTGGAGGGAGGGGGTGTCAGAGCATTGGGCCTGCAATAAGATTACTATAATTTCAAGGTAAATATTATTATTTCAAATTTTAAAAGTTAATTCTTGATAGATAAAAAAGCTTCGAAAAATAATCCTTACTTATGTTTTTTAAAACCTTTTAAATAAGCATTTTCCATTACTTGCCACGACGTAATTTTGCTTATAAAAGGTATAAATTTTACCAAACTAGCACATGATTTCCCAAATATGATTGAACGCTCACCTATTAATGCACGCTGAGCAGGTGTCCTCTTTTTATACATCAATTGCAACCATTTTAAGATTATATGAATTGGGTGTACGTGTTTGGGCGACTGACTACGCAAATGAACTAATAACCAACCAAGGGTGTATATGAAATGGGTGTAGTTAGTAGTTACTAGCTGGATTTTTTTAACCCAGCAGCTGCAAGACTTCTAAGCATGCAAGAGAATCTCAAATCTGTTTAGCTTTATAAATAAGGATCACATACGAAGGCTAGGTGCCATGAGGACTCCCCTACTGGCAAAAATACATTTGTGGGAATGATTCGTTCATATTAGGTGGAAATGTATAAAATCACAGACGCATGAAACACAAACCAATAATCTAGCAACTGCCACAACCAACACAATACAAAGAAAAGACATAATCAAGCACATACAAATCCAAACTATAACATTATCGATTACGGATACCATACTATGTTACCAGACAATCAATCATCACTAGCAAAATATGCCAAGGTTTTCTCATCGGCACAAAACAAAAGTGAAAATTTAAAGCAATTCAACAAAAACAAAAGAAAAAACCCAGAAACTAAAACTGATTAGCAACAAACAAAAAGGGAATAAAAGACAAACTGGGTTCTCACTCGGCTGAAAACCCAAGCTCAGTCAAGAGGGACCTCCACGTCTCCGTTTGTGATTTCCTGCTGCAAGTCCTTGGGATCCTTCCCATCAACAGTACAGCCGACGGAGACGCAGGTCCCGAGGATCTCCTTTATGGTGCCGGAAAGGTCCTTGGCCATGGATCGGGGCCTCATTACTTTAGCGATCTCGATGACATCATCGAGATGGATGTTGCCGCTGTGTTTGATGTTCTTGACCTTCTTGCGGTCGCGCTCGGGCTCCTTGAGGGACTTGATGACGAGGGCGGAGGCGGAGGGGACGACTGAGACCTTGGCCTGCCTGTTCTGGACGGTGAGTTTGACGGTGACCCTCAGGCCCTTCCAGTCCTTGGCCGTCTCCTTGGCGATGTCCTCGCCGATCTTCTTGGGGGAGAGACCCAGAGGTCCGATCTTGGGAGCGAGGGAACTGGCGGCGCCGACCTCGCCGCCGGTCACTCGGACGCAGACGTCCACGACCTGGGTGGGATCGAACTTCGGAGGCATTGTCGAGGAGAGATGAGAGGGGAAGGTTGAGACAAAATTAGGGTTTGTGCAAATCTGCCGAAAAGAAGTGAGCGGAGAGTTATACTATCGGGTAGGGTTTCGCGAATCGCGCAGCCTTCGATGTGTAAATGTCGGGTTTATCCCCCATCCTCTCCATGGTATTGGTAGACGGTAGTCCAAAAATGCGACTTCAGGAAAAACAAAAAAACGTATGGGCCTTCTTTAAATAAATCCGAGTAAAAGAGAGGCAGGCCCATGTACCGGAAACAACGCCATGCCTGTATGTTGTTCTCTACTCTCAAATGTTTGTTTTACTTATTTTTTTAAAATCTCATTAATAATTATTTTTCGGTGGTGCTGTATAGTTGTTTTTAGATAATATAATAATAGTTTTATGTAATTAAAAATAATTATCGCATTTTAATAATAAAAGAAAAAATAAGTAAAATATAGAACATGTTCGGCTGGCAATTGTATTCTGTATTTAAAAACCAAAATATAGAGCATGTCTCTATTATTTGGTAAGATGATATTATTTTTGAAAATAGAATTATTTTAAAAATAATAGACCCAAATAATTTGAAACTATTTATGAGTTGTGTAATTATATTTGGACTCATAGTTTTTAAAAATAATTATATTTTTAAAAACAATAGACTCAAATAATTTGAAACCAAAATATTCCCACTCTCTCTCTCTCTCTTTGATTCTGAGTTTTGAAGCTTACATGTGACATTTTTGTGTGTGTAGTGTGCTCTGTAAATTTTGAAGGACTCAACTAATGAAACCACTTAGTTGAATACAAAATCCTTTTTTTATGATTTTATCCCATATGTAATACGGAAATTTTTTGGTTTTAATTTGTTTATATGTTTACTTATAGATCTGATGGAATTTGGGAACTTTGTACATTAATTGATGATTGTGTAAAATGATTTCTCAAACTAAGGATGGGTCATATAACTAAGAAATTGTTTTTGATATAGAGGACTAAAAATATTGGGATGAATGCTTATATATTGTTTAATAACATGACCTATAGGTATGATGATAGAATAGTTGGGGCTTATTAAGGAAGTATGTGTTAGATTATTGAATAAAAAATTAAATAGGTAATATATTTTCTTGGAAAGACACATTATTACCAAAAGATATGTCCATTAGGGTAGTACCTTTTCATGTAAAGGTACATCATTATCAATAGGTGTGTCATTTAGAGTGTTATCTTTCATGAAAAGGCATACCATTACCAACAAGTGTGTCCTTAAAGGATTATCTTTTAATGAATAGGCACACCTTTTACCAAGATGTATATCCTTTAGGATGAAAAACTATCAATGGTAACTCTTAGGGACACCTTTTACCAAAGAATATGTCCTTTAAGATGAAAAGTTATCAATGATAACTCTTAAGGTCATTATTAAGAGTCATGTAAGAATCTATAAATAGGTCATTCTATCATTCATCAAATCAATTAATTCTTTCTCTTCCTCCAAGTTAGTAATATCCATATATATAAAGAGAGAAATATTGTCTTCTGGTTCGTTGTAATTATATATTGTAGTGCTTGCTTCTATAATTGAAGAAACAAATTATCCTGGGAGGCAACTGTCATTTACAACCTTAAGTACCAGTGGAGGGGCAAATTTTGTCTTAAGGAGATAGTGTCAAACACTAGATTTGATTCAACATTTCAATTACTTTAATTCTAGAACTTAGTTGTAAGTATTTAATTTTTTGGAATTTTATTTTATGTTTTTTTTCAGATTAGGTTGTGGTCTTGTGTTTAGTTTATCAGAATAAACTATTCCTATTCTTATATTATCCAACAATCTTAAGACAAAATCTTTATAGTTTATGTTGATATATAAATTAATTTTATTTATAATTTTATATTCCGAATGTTAGTTTCATTGCAAGTGTATACAAATTATTTTAGAATTTAAATTGAGTGATTTATTTTCATTTAGATACATACTAGTTGTATTAAATTTGTATTTTGTTATAAATGGCAAATATCCCAAATGGTGAAACAAACATTGCTGCATCTGGAGTAGTAGCAATTCACCATGTTCCTACACATGGAGAGAAGCCTGAGCAGTTTAATGGAACTGAGTTCAAAAGATGGCAACAAAAGATGCTATTTTATTTAACTACATTGAACTTGGCCAAATTCTTTTATGAAACAACCCCTATACTTAATGAAGAAAAGAATAATAAAATCACTGTTGCGGCTGTGGAGGCATGGAAGCATTCTAATTTCTTATGTAAGAATTACATACTTAATGTATGGGAGAATACATTATATAATGTGTATAGTTCAATTAAAATTGCAAAAGGGTTATGGGACTATTTGGATAAGAAATACAAGACAGAGGATGCTAGGTTAAAGAAGTTCGTGGTTAGCAGATTTTTAGATTTCAAAATGATTGATTCCAAGAGCATTATAAGTTAGGTGCAAGAGCTTCAAGTAATTTTACATAAAATTCATGATAAAGGTATGACCTTAAGAGAGTCTTTTTAAGTTGCTGCGATAGTTGAAAAATTATTACCGCTTTAGAAAATTTTTAAAAATTACTTAAAGCATAAGCGCAAGGAAATGAGCTTAGAAGATTTAATTGTAAGATTGAGAATAGAAGAAGATAACCGGAATTCTGAAAGGAAGAATGGGAAGAATCTTCTAGAATCTAAAGCTAATATGGTTGAACATGGGCTCACACACTTCAATAAGAATTTGAAGCATTCTGGTGGAGGGACTTCTACAAGACCTAAAGGTAAACATGTAAAAAGGTTCAAAGGCAAATGTTTTGTGTGCGATAAGTTAGGACATCAAGCTGAAGATTGTTGTCAGCGAAAGACTCAAGGGAACAATAAGAGAGCTCAAGCTAATGTAACCGAGTTAAAGAGTCTGTCTAATACAGTTAGTGACATGAGTTTATCAGCATTAGTGTTAGAAGTAAACCTTGTTGGGAATACTAAGGAATGGTGGGTGAACACAAGTGTTACTTGTCATATATGCTCGATAAGAATATGTTTACTTCTTATCAACCAACATATAATGGTGAACAACTATCTATGGGCAATTCTGTAGTTTCAAAGATAGCTGGGCATGAGAAGATAACTTTGAAATTGACTTTTAGAAAAGAGCTAACTCTGAATGATGTGTTACATGTACCAGATATTAGAAAAAATCTGGTTTCTGGTTCTCTATTGAGTAAAAATGGTTTTAAGCTTGTATTTGAATCTGATAACTTTATACTTATCAAAAATGGGATATATGTGGGGAAAGGGTATGACAAATGGCCTGTTTAAGATAAATGTAATGATTATATATCCTAAAGTTATTAATATCAATATTTATTCTTCTACTTATATTGTTGAAAATTCTAATGTATAACATGGTAGGTTAGGACATGTTAATTTTTATACTATTCATAAAGTAATTCAATTAAATTCTCTACCTAAGTTTGAAATTGATTTGAATTCCAAATGTGAGACTTGTGTGGAAGTTAAGCTTTCAAGGACTTCTTTTAATTCAATTGAAAGAAAGTCTGAACCTCTAGAGTTAATCCATAGTGATATATGTGATTTAAAATTTGTTCAAACTAGAGGAGGGAAAACATATTTTCTTATTTTTATAGATGATTGGATAAGATACTGCTATGTATATTTGTTAAGAAGTAAGGATGAAGCATTAAATGTATTTATACATTATAAAAATGAGGTTGAGAATCAACTTAATAGAAAAATTAAGGTTATAAGAAATGATAGAGGTGGTGAGTATGAGTTTGATTCATTTAGTAATTTTGCTCTGCTCATGGAATTATACATCAAACTACTGCACCTTATTCACTCTAGCAAAATGGAGTTGCTGAAAGAAAGAATAGAACAGAGATGATGAATACAATGTTAATAAGTTCAGGATTACCTCAGAACTTGTGGGGGGAAGCAATTCTCTCAGCTAATTATATTCTCAATAAAATACCTCATAAGAAAACAAATCTAACCCCATACGAATTATGGGAAGGACGAAAGCCTTCATATAAATTCTTAAAAGTGTAGGGGTGTTTGGCAAAAGTAGTTGTGCCTATGTCTAAGAAGGTAAAGATAAGTCCTAAAACTATTGGTTGTATATTCATAATAGGGTATGCTCATAATAGCAGTGCATATCGTTTTCTTGTTCATAAATCAAAAATTCTTGATATAAGTGTCAATACAATTATAGAATCAAGGAATGCATCATTCTTTGAAAGTTTCCAAATAAGTCTTTACACATAGTAAGTTCAAATAAGGGAGACTTTGAACCTACGCCTAGTGATCAGTTAGATCAAGATAATCAAGAGTCTAGACGTAGTAAGAGGGCTAAAGTTTTAATAACATATGGTCTTAAGTTTCTAACTTATTTGTTAAAAAATGAACGTTGAAGCTTAAATGAAGCTATTTCAACTTCGGAAGCTCCTTATTGGAAATAAGCTATAAATAGTGAAATTGAATCCATAATGCAAAATCATACTTGGGAATTGGTAGATCTTCCACCGGGAAATAAACCTCTTGGGTGTAAGTGGATTTTCAAAAGAAAATCAAAAGTTAATGGATCAATTGACAAATATAAAGCAAGGCTTGTAGCCAAAGACTTTAAACAAAAAGAAGGAAGTGACTATTTCAACACATGCTCACAAGTTACAATAATAACATCCATTAGAATGATGATAGCTATTGCAGCTATACACAACTTAAAGATTCATCAAATGGATGTTAAAACAACATTTTTGAATGGATAATTAGATGAGAAAATTTATATGGAACAACCAGAAGAATATGTTGTTCCGGGAAAAGAAAAACAAGTATGTAGACTTGTAAAATTTCTATATGGACTAAAACAAGCTCCAAAGCAATAGCATGGAAAGTTTGATAAAATAATGATATCAAATGGATTTAAGATTAATGAGTGTGATAAGTGTGTCTATATAAAAGAGCGAAGTATTAGCTATGCCATGGTATGTTTGTACGTTGATGATATACTTATTATTGGTAGCAATGATAATATCATTAAAGGAACTAAAAAGATATTGTCTACAAACTTTGACATGAAAGATTTAGGTGTTGCAGATGTTATATTAGGAATTAAAATTTCTAAAACATCTAATGGATTAGTATTATCTCAATCACATTACATTGAGAAAATATTAAAGAAATTCAATTAATTTGATTGTAATATTATGAAAACACCAGTAGATACAAGTTTACATTTGTCAAAGAATAAAGGAAAAAGCATATTACAACTAGAATATCCTCAAATTATTGGGATTTAATGTACTTAATGAATTGTACAAGACCAGATATAGCTTACTTGGTAAGTAAGCTAAGTAAATACACTTGTAATCCAGGTATAGATAATTGGAAAGCTATTATTAGAGTTTTACGATATTTAAAATATACTTTAAATTATGGCTTACATTATACTGGGCATCCAACTGTTCTAGAAGGATACAGTGATGCAAATTGGATCTGACATAAATGACTCCAAATCTACAAGTGGATATATATTTACCCTTGGTGGAGAAGCAATGTCATGGAAATCATCAAAATAAACATGCATTGCAATATTTACAATGGAATTAGAGTTTATAGCTTTAGATAAAGCTGGAGAAGAAGCCGAGTGGCTAAAAAATTTCTTAAAAGATACTCCAACATGATCAAAGTCTGTGCCAGCAATATGTATACATTGTGATAGTCAATATGCTATTATAAGGGCACAAAATGAAATGCATAATGGTAAATCAAGACACATTCGTCAAAGACATAATACCGTTAGATAATTGCTCTCAAATGGAATTATTTCCATTGATTACATTAAGTCAAAAGATAATATCGCGAATCCGCTAACAAAAGGTTTGACTAGAGAGCAAGTTAATAGTTCATCGAGGGGAATGGACTTAAAGCCTACAACATAAGAGTTATCTTAATGGAAACCCAACCTAGTTGACTGGAGATCCCAAGATCTAGGTTCAAAAGGGACAACCTAATTATGTGTAACTCAGTAGTTCACTATAAAGATAAATCTCTAACTTATTCCTATGTTATATTAGTGAAACCTGTAGAGAGTAAAAGGTTAAGCTATATTTTTAATGACCCTTATAACTTGGTATCATCAAGTGGAATATGACAGGATATTCTTAATAAGGAATTACCTATATGATTGAAGAAGGGGCCACTTCTGCGAGAATAATAAGGCTTAATTTTCTAAAGTACTCACGAAACCAGGAATTGTTTAGGGCCAAAATGAATACAACAATGAGAATAAGTTACAATAAGAAAGAAGTTGTATGAAACCTGGTGTCTTGGTTTACATAAACAAGCTGAAATAGGATCAAACCCATTAATAGGTGATCAACCATGATTCCTCCAAGGATCACGGACTACTCTCGTGACATGCAAGTCCTAGGTCTCATTCTATAGTTCCGATAATCGAGGTTCACCTTTCGGTCCTTTCCCCAATTATCTAAGACATGTAATAGGTTCGCGACGCCCAAACACGGATTCAATTAATAAAATGAAATCGTTTATGAAAAAGATAAGAAATAGTTAAAATAAAAACTCATATAATCAAGAAATTGGAATTGGGCTACCCCTAATCCCTAGGAAGAACACATTATCCCATGAGAATTTGAATAAACATATCTATATATAAAATCCTGAAATTGGGATTACAAAGGGAGAAAAGAGAACGAACCGACCTATCACGAAGGTGTATAAGCGATCCTCTCCCAAAACCAATGTGTTTTCTATCCAAAATCACATAAAATTCTCCAAAATCAAAAGAGAAATCTAAAATCAAAACCAGAGTTCTTGAGCCGCCAAGGACGGCTCCCCAATGGTTTAGAATCCCAAACTCTAACCTAAACATGGCCCTTATATACTCCCCCAATTATTACATTAAAACAATTAAGAAAAATAAATAAAATAAAAAAATAAGGGGAAATGTCGTCGACATAGGCCATGGCCACCAAAAACTCGGGCCACGACGACAGTATGATGGATATTTGTGACGGTCGACAGCCATTAATTTTGCGGCCACAGCGAGAACTTTATCGTGAACAGTAAAAACGCCTGTCATAGTCAAGCATTGCATCGCCATGGCCTGTGTAAAGTACTTTTTAGCTGTCCAACATTATTTGATGCCAGTTTTGCCCTTTTTCAACTCTGTTTGGGCCAAATTGCTCCAAGTACCTACAAAACACACCAAAATACACAAAACACACCAAAACACGATAAAAATACTAAAAACACATTTTAATCAAATAAAACATAACTCAAACACAATAAAACACTCTCAAATCCATTAAAATAGGGGATGAACACATACCAAAAATGCATATAAAATGGGTTCATCACTAAGTCTCCTGTAACACGATATTATTCAGTTCAAGGCCTAAGCCCAATCCCCGGTTTTGTTCTTGGCAGTACCACATAGGCACCCCAAAAGGCCTCGTTCTAAGAGAGGTATCCACGCCCTCTTATGAGGCACGCTTCGTTCTCCTCTCCAGCCAATGTGGTACTTGCAAAGTCCTCGGACTTCACATTACTTGTAAGTATTTAATCCTTTGGAATTTTATTTTATGTTTTTTTCAGATTTAGTTTGTGTTCTTGTGTTTAGTTTATCAGCATAAACTATTCCTATTCTTATATTATCCAACAGTATGTGCCCCATTTGTTGGCTTGTCGGACTACTGGTTTGTTTGGGCTGTCAGTATCTTATTTTTTTGTTATAGGGATTTATTAAAAAAAATGTTTTTTCATAGGGATATATTTCTAATAATTGTATGCATAAGGAATATGGTGTGGATAGAAGAATTATTGTGTTCTTACATTGTTTGGAGTGGATAATGGAGGGATAGGAGGGACATACAATGTATGAGAGTTTGCATCTTTTAGTTTGTCTGCGTATAAGAAAATTGCTTAGATTTTAGTTGTTTAGGCATGGAGTAAAACTTGTAAAGTATTAATGCATACATGGCCTTTTAAGTCCCATGTGTACTAAAGAATATTCCATGCAATTGTATCTATTAAAATTGAGCAATGAGAATTAATGTCCCTTATTTCTTGTGCTATTAAGAATGTCAACATAATCTTTGTCTGTGTGTGTGTTTGTTATTGCATTTTATCCATGCATTTGATTCAATTAAAGTTTTGAATAATCATGGCTGATATCTTCATTTTTACTAAAAAAAAATATAATCTATGTGTTTTGCATTGTGCGAATGTTATAACTTAACGTAGATTAGCATGTATATGTGTAGTCTAGTGCCCTGTACATGTTTTGGGAATCACGTGGAAAGAGGATATTAATCAGGGGGATTTATATCCCCTTTTTAGGGCCATTTTGGATATATTTTTTTACTCTTTTGCTTCATTTATTGCTCAATTGAGCTATATTTTCACATTTTCATGCCCTAACCCGGAAAAGAGGATTTCTTGTAGTTTTTGTAGTATTTTTGTTATATTTTGTCAGAAATCCAAGAATCAAGGAAGAATTCATGAGATCATCAAAAGGAAGTTAGAATTTTAAAGACCTAAAGACCACAACGGCCAAATTTCAAGTTGGTCGGGTGAAGAACTCTTGACCCGACCAGTCCTTCACTCGACCTGGTCGGGTGAAGCTAATTTTTGCACATTTAAAGTCTAAAAGCCTCACTGAATAAAACATCCTTCTGATTGGGTGAAATCCAAGTTCGTCTAGTGATGATCGGGTGAAGCCAAATTTTGCATATCTGGAGTTTATAAGCCTCAACGAAGCAAACATCCTTCTGGTCAGGTGAAATCTGAGGTGATGAAGTGATGGTCGGGTGAAGGTCGGGTGAAGCCTTCTTCACCCAACCAAGCCCAAATTTTGGCATTGGAATCGTTATTATGGCAGCTCACTTGTTCCCTTTTAAAAGAAAGTCATTTGGACAAAGAATAAACATCAACTCTGAAGTCAAAGTACAATTAAAGGAAGAAATTCAAATTCAAATGAAGACTTTGCATTGGGACAGGAGCTTTTTCATGTGATAAATGATGGGATTTAATCCATTCTCAATTTTAAATTCTAATGTGGAGTTACAAGAGAATAAATGAAGGTATTTACTTGGAGGAATTATGAGGAATAATGGAAAATTCAAATCCAAGCTCTGGAGGCTATAAAAGGGCATCAGATCATCCATTGTAAATCATCCAATTTTTTACCATTCTATTTCTACAATTACATCATCATCTAGAGTAGAGAAAGTGAGATTGAAGAAGGTTTGGGTATCACTTGAAGCTTAAAGGCAATCTGCTTGGAAAAGAAGATCGACCTTAGAATTTCTTGGTCAAAAGAGGCAAACAATCCTTTTGGTATTCTTATTCTATGTATTGTAATTCTATTGTCTTCAATCAAACTATGGAAGCTTAAAAACCCTTAATTGGGGGTTAGGATGGAGTTTGATGTAATAAATTAAATTTTAATGTTTTAGTTTAATCTTTTTCACCTTGTGAGTGTTTATTGAATATCTTGGGTTTAAAATATAAAATGACCATTTTATTTTATCATATTAAGTATTTATGTGAAGGATTGAAAAATGAAGTATAAGTACTGGAAAAATCAAGATACTTAAATTAGAGGTTGTATAATTTGCGAAAGCCAGTATAAAACCAAGGATACAAAGTTAAGAGTGGGTGTGATGCTAGCTCTAGACTAAACAACCCAAATTTTAAAGGGTCACCCGTCCCCCATGCTTGGGTGTATACATGAATTATGACACTTGGAAAAGGCTAATTCATGCATTAGAGGTTGGGTATTAAACATGATCACAAAAAAAGAATTAGATTGAACTAAGACATGATCTTTGGGAAAATACATCAAACGAAATCTTAACTCCAATCGCCTTTATTAATTGAACTTTTCTATGCTTTAAAAGTGTTTTTCATCTCTCACAATTCCTCACATTAATTTGCTGAAATTCACTTCTGTTTTTATATTATTCCCATCAAAATCTCTTTATAAGCTAGTTTAAAATTTCCAAATTATTCATCCTTCTTTTGGGTTTGATATCTGGACTTAAAAATTACTTTATTACTTGTCACAATTTATACACTTGTGAAACATTGATCAAATACGTATACAACCTTTTGCAATACCATTCTCAAAAGGTTATGGTACTAGTCTACATAAGAAGATTAAGAAGATGGAGGTCAGTCGACAATACTTTTGTGAATTTGGTGGGAAGGTGAGGTTTTGTTTTAGTTACATTCTTTTAATTTTTGTATTGAAAATTAAAGTTTTATGATTCATATGTTGAACACTTGTCTCATAAAATTATAACATTTTTTTTCTTTTAGTATGCTGTGAAATGAAATGTTGTGGGGATTTAGCGCTGCAAAGACAACGACAAAGTGAAAGTAAGTAGTGCCTACACTCTGAAGTATATGGTCTCTCAATCTTTTCTGCCACTCTTATCTATTCTATTCCATGTCACCAACTATTGTTTTTATAGCATTGCTAGTGTAGTCACAAGAAAGAGTACAATTTGGAGCTTGAGGGAGCTGGCTGAGAATTGAGCTACCATCTATCACACACCAATGCTTTGAAACTGGATGTTAATAGTCCTACATTTATAATAATTTTATAATAATTTTTAATTTTCATTGAACAAGAGTTTGATATTTAAAAGTGTAATTTCATTTGACTCAATTGTTTTCAAGTTTCGGATTTGTTTCTTTCTTCAAAATCATGCTAATAAAAAATCGTGTCAAACATTGATGACTTCAATATGTTAAGAATTTGTTCATTTGTTCACTCTTCACATCATATGTTTTCTAGTGCTCTACAATGCTTCTTACTTATTAAGACAATTAAAGAAATGGTAGTTTTGAAAATGTAATTCTCAATGTTAATCAAAAACATAACTATGTAAAGCAAAAGCTTGGCAAGGGCCTACTTTAGGATTAAGGCCTGAAATGAAAAGTAAAAACTTTGTAAAATTTATTATTTGGGCAATTATAAACTCAAAGGAGGTGATGATAAAGTTCAAAGCATTAATTAAAACTTTTTCTTTTTTCTTGAAAAGTTGAGGCATGTTTTTAATACTGGAATCCAATAAAATATTGCACATGAATACAATATTAAGCACTTTTATTATAAGAAAATTTTACATTGATTCAAATGCCAAATAATCTAAAAACACTTTTCTCTATTTAACTTGTACCTTTTGATGTAAACCATATATATACTATACTAATGACATTCAAAACTAGTAAGCTTAACTTTAACACAAACTTTTTTTATACAACAATGACATTACAAAATATCGGGGGCTGAGAGTATATATATGAAATTCATTCTTAGATAATGTTGGACCCCATTTTGTTGGGTTCCAAGCTTAAGTACTTCTTTCATTGTTAACCATTTTCCCTAGAAAAGTAAAGAGCGATCGTGAAGGAAACATGACTTCTTTAAAAGTTTCAAAGCCAAGCCAAATGGAGTGAATCATTCAGGTAAGCTGATCACCATGTGTCATTATTGATGATGCATTATGTTTCTAAATATTGACCTTTATAATAGCGCCAATTTTTGGCTACACTTGGTATCCATGGTCCGACCTCATCGCTTTGTTAATCCTCTCATCATCCTAAGTTTTCATGTATATATTGCATATATCCGCTCACATGCTTCTTACTTATTCAAGAACAATCTAGAAGAAATGGTAGTTTTGAAAATGTAATTTCCATGCCAAAAATAAATCAATACCATATGTAAATGTCAAAAACTTCATTTTTTCATATTTTATTAAAAGGTTATTTTACCGATCCCAAAACCCCAAAGATAAAAGTAAAAATAAAAACTTATGCAAAGTTTATCTTTTTCTTCCTACTTTTGCAAGTCATTCAACCAAGGCTGGCTCTATAACCAAATCAAATTTAGGATGTACTTTTACATCCTTATTCCAATATTCTCCTTATTTTAACTAAAAAAGCATTTTATCATTTTTTTAACGTGTTGTGGAATCCAATAAAATATTACACATGTATACAATATTAATGCACTTTTCCATTATAAGAAAACATTCATTGATTCAAATTTCAAATAATCAACAAATCACTTTTCTCTATTTAACTTGTACCTTTTGATTTAAATTTGTATATAGTATACTAATGGGATGCTCAAAACTAGTAAAAGAAGTTGTAGTTTATTGAAAAAGTATCAACTTCTATTACAACAATTATGGTTACCATTGCAAATGTTTTGTGAGCTCTCTGGTTGACATGTATATCTAGTCTATATGAAAGTTCATTCTTAGATAATGTTGGAAGTCCCTTAATTTTGATTGAGTTGCAAGAAACATACACATTCTATTTTGTCCGTGGCTTTAAGGGACTTCTTTTCTACTCATTTTACTTATTCAGATTTTTAATATTTAATAAAGAGACTTGAGCGGTAATGGATGCATGGCGTTTATTTCGATGACTTCTTTAAAAGGCTCATTCAACATGCTCTTAAAGTATGCAAATCGGGGTGGGATAAAGAAAATCTTCAACAAATTCGTGAATCAATCTTTTTCGATCATGCGCCCATTTCACAACATGGGCTGCAAATGACAGAAGTGTATGGTTAAAATCAGTGTTTGAAATCCTCAAGGAACTAGCGCTCATCTTGGGGCCTAAACTTTATTCAAAACCCGCTACACTTTGGATCAGGTCTCGAAACCAAAATCATTCACTTCAATCTCCCTAATTTCATCAGATTCAAAGAATTTTTGATGTATATATTGCATATATCCAGCTCCCGACCAGCCAGGTTTATTTTCAAAAATAAAAAAGGCCTTTTTGGTAATAAAGCGGCTTCCTGAATTGGCGAATCGAACGAAGATCTTGACACAAAAATAAACTCATTTTTGGAGATAGGGGATTGGTCGCGAGAAGACCGGAGCGTGAGGATTCTAAAAATTAGTTTTTTCATATTAAAATTATTAAAATTTTATAGGTTATTTTACCGATCCCAAAACCCAAAATATCAGTTAAAAATTACAAAATAGAGTAATAGAAATTTCCTCTTCTTTTTCTTCCTATCTTTTCCCGCTTACCTTAGCCACATGTCCAACTGTTGATGATAATAAAACAAAAATAAAAAAACAAAATATAAAAGAAAATAAAATTTAAAACAAAAATCACAACCACACATTACACATCTGGATCGTCATCTTCTTCCCCCTCTCTTCCCGTTTCGTCTCCTTCCCCCCTTGTTCCACCATGGCCGCCGTGATGCCGCAACGGCCGGAGGACCACAGCCACGTCGATCCCTTATCCTTTCTTCTCTCCCTTGGACTCGGTCCACACCTAACCAAGCCAAGCCGTGGCCAGCCTCCCAGACCCTCGATCGCTTCCTCGAGCCAAGCCATCCTGGCCGAGCCCCACCGAACCAAATGTGGCCGGTCACCCATCCTTGCTCCACCAGCTCAACCCAAACCAAACCCTAGTCTCTTCCCCTATATAAACCCAATCAATCACCCAGTTAAAGGGGGGCTCTCATGATTTACAAAATCAAAATAAAGTTCAATTCCTCACCTTCTTCGAAACCGAGAGTTCCCCGGTGGCCGGAATCACTCCGCCGGCCACCATCGTAGATGCCGACAGATACAATCTGAGACTTCATCGACAAATCCAACCAACCTTTGTTCATCTTCCTCCGACCACGCCCTGAGTCGCCACCCTAGGGGTCGTCACCCCCTGTTGACGCAGCCACCATCATCCTTATCGTTTTCACTGCCTTGCACCACTGTCCACCATCCCCTTAAAAACAACCGACGCCGACTGCTTCGATCACTCTGACAACTTCTTCTAACATGCCCAGACTCGTCACTCCTCATTGGCCCAAGCTGCAGCTAACCATGGGCCCTCCATCCTACTCGTTGCAGCAGTCTCCTAAGCCTCGGTTCACAACACCGATGGTTCCAACCATCCTCAACGACGCTTCTGTCATTTTCTCTACCACATCCAGCCTCCTCCCCCGCTGTGAAGTTCATCATTGCGCTGATTCAATGTCATATCTCTATGGCACAAGCAAAGACAGGTGAATCTTCACATCAGAATCGTGGTGGCTTGCTGCACTGCAAAGAGGCCAAAGATTAGCCCGATCGGGAGTGAAAGAAGGAGTACACTATGGTTGGATTTGTTTAACGCCTCTTCCTTTTGTCTCATTGATCTATAGTTCATTTTCATACTTATTTATCTCTTTGATGTTTCTGTAGTGACCCTTTTTTGGAGCTCTTTAGGTTTGAGTTTTGTTTTCTTATTAGGTTTGGTGACATATTTGATTGCACGACATTTGGTTTCATGAGTTGAGTGAAGGCCACAAGTGTTGTTGTCCTTGGATCTTATTTTGTTTAAGTCTTGTTTTCCTGTCTTGATCCTCTAGTCACAAGTGTTTCTATTGGCTCTCCTTTGCGATGTCTGTGAAAGCTTTTTTACATTTATCTGCCTGCATAACTCTCTGTGATGGGTATTTCGTTGTTTCTTTGGATTTGTCCTTTCTTTTTTATTTGTTTATGGTTAAGTCTACCTTCTACCTGCATAACTTTTGGTTACAGTTTTGGTTACTGTCCATTTGGCTTGAGTTTCTGTGTTTTTCCCTGCCACGGTTTTGGGTTTAGGTCTCTGTATGGGAATCCCCGTCTTCGACCATTAGTTCAATCTGTGTTGTTTATCATGGTTTGGTTTTGGGTTTTTGTTTTGACTTCTAGTCACAGCTTGGTTTTAAGAAGAGTTTTTGGTCATAATTTTGTGTGGTTTTGTGTTCTTGAGCCTATAGTATTTTGTTTATTTTCGTTGTATTGCTTCGTGCTTTTGCAGGTTTTATTTTTAACTTTTTCCCTTTTACTATTAGTACAGTGCTGATTTGTATAATTGTTTTATTTTGTTTATAGGTTTTTTTTTTATGCATTTAGGTTTCTCCCGTTGTATTTCATCTATCATAATGGCTTTGAGCCACTCGTAAAAATGCAAACAATCACTTATATAGTAAAAAAAAAGGGAGAAAAGAGTGAGTGTACTTATAAAAAAAAAGTGAGTAAAAAAAGAAAAAAAAAAGAGAGAGTTTTGTTTTATGGATGTCACTTTCACATATAACCTTTTGAATTATGATTGCTTAGATATTTTTAATGTACGCACACTCAAAAATCAAATTCTTCTAGAAAATTTTAAAATAAAAATACAAAAATTGTTTTCTTATTAAAATCAAATTAAAAATTCATTCTCACTAAAAAATTTAAACTCTTTGAAATCCTTTCATGAAAACTTGCTTCCTTTGATTTTTTCTAGAATTATTCAAATAAATAACTTAGGACTTAATTAGTGTTTTAGGATCATAACGCTTCAATTTTAGGATCTCCCTTAGACTTTTTAGGGTAATATGACTCAATTCAATTCTAATAAATAATAGACACTTTATGTCCTTATGAAAACAAATATATTTAGCTTTAGACAAGTGAAAATTAAAGTAAGCAACTAAAACAAATCAGAAACCTCTAAGATCTTAAGATAGGTACCGAAAGGGCGTCGCGGAGGTGCTAATCCTTCTTCGCGCGTAACAAACTCATGAACCTAGCTCCGGCGATGTAGACTATTTTAGGTGACCAACTGCACCCCAAAAATAGTTGGTGTCGACTCTATTTCTTTTTCATCACTATTCGGGTGAAGGGTGGGAGAATCGCATTCCTAAAAGCGGGTTTTTCTCGGACGAAATCCGGTGATGACAGATAGCATTAAGAACTTTGGAATGGTTAACAACATAAGAGGATCCAGGCTGGTTATGTTGACATGCTATAATTGCAAAAGACAACCTACTGATAAGATTTATCAATCCCTTATATTTTTGTAGTAAAATTTATCAGGGAAACCATAAATGATAAGTACATGACTGTCAGTATATGATTAGCAAAGTTAGAAAGCCAATATCTTTCATTATTGCTTCTTCCGTTTCAGTTCCAGATCCATTAGTGAGAGATTGATCATGATGCAACATACTTGGATATTTCAATACACTCTTTGTCATATTGTCAAATTGTAAAGATTTGATTACTTTATCCAATATAAAAACATAGGAGAAAAGGCAGCAACAATGCAATAAAGAATAACATATAAACTTAATAAATTCCATAACATATTAATGGCAAGGGTTATTAATTTTTCTTGTCCCATGTTTTAACAACACCAGGCCGTAGGGCTTAAAATACAAATATAAATCACAAATTTGGCAAATATTGCCCTATTTTGAATATGTTTACTTTGGCACATATTGTCTTAACAAAACATTGCTAACAAATATGCATCACACAACACATAGCAATTAAATACAACTCCCAAGCACAAATTAAGAACAAACATCTCCTCTATACTTGTTCCACATCATTTTAGTCATTTCGTCACGATTGCTCCGATTTAACCCATTTGGGAATTAGAACATGTATTTTTTTTAAAAAATATAGTACCTCCCTTACCACTTTACAGTCAATAGCGAGGGGGCTGAGGGTTTGCTTCTGCATAATCTCATACTCGACTTCTGTAGGGAGACGAAGAGGGGACACACACCAAGGTCGGCTTCTGCGTAAAGGATAGTTGACAATAGCGGGGGGAGAGAGAGAGGGCAACGTTTTCTTCTACGTGAGGGACGCTCCATAGTAGCTGGGGAGAGAGAGGAGGGACTTAGCCGGGGTTGGCATCTGCGCTAGGCAAGCTCGACAGCAGCCGCAGGCTACTGTGGAACGAATCCTAGAAGAGCCGGCAAAGATTGGGCACTAGAATGAGTTCAGATCTGCCCACGGGATGGGCTGCTGTCCATGGCTTGGGAGGGGATTTCTCTAAAGAATACCAATTCTTAAAAACAACACCTAACAAAAACCACTCGAATCGAGAAAGGTGCTTTGCCACTTGATTCAAAGTTCCCTTGATATCTTTATCTCCAAATCAAATTCTTGTAACAAGAGAATCTATCGTATCAAGCGTATCTTTGCATTTGAATTTCTTGCTAAACAAGTACCTCAAGGATGTATGATATGTAAATACTAGTACTTTGGTTCCCAAAAGATAAGATCTCTTTTCACAAGCAAAGACCACTGCTAACAATTCTTTCTTAGTAGTTGTGTAGTTTTGTTGAGCTGGCCCAAGTGTCTTGTTTCGTGTAATAGATTAGTCTGAAAATCTTACCCTTTTGTTGGCCCAAAATAGCTCCCACTTCATAGTCCCGTGCATCACACATTAGTTTAAACGACTGTGACCAATATGGAGCTATCATTCTCGAGGGCTAAAACCAACCTTTGCTTCAAGGTCTCAAAGGCTACCTCACAATCTTCGGTAACTTGAACTCGACTTCCTTTTCCAATAAAACATAAAGGGGTTTCACTATCTTTGAAAAGTCTTTGATAATGCGCCGATAGAAACTTGCATGCCCTAGGAAGCTTCTCACTCCTTTTACATGAGATGGAGGTGGTAAGCTCTCAATAGTGAATATCTTGACATGATCCACCCCCAATCCAGTTGCAGATACTTTATGGCTAACAACTATGCCTTTTTACAACATAAAGTGATATTTCTCCCAATTAAGGACCAACTCCTTCTCTTCACAGTGAGTTAAGGACTAACTCCTTCTCTTCGCTCTTGGGCCTTTTTCAATAAAAATCAAAAATAAAATTGTTTTTCGGTAATAAAACAGTCTTGGAGCACTCAGTACAGGCTTGTCATAAAAATGAGATTGTTTTCAAATAAAATTGACACAGAGTCGCTCTTCATGACACTCCGAGTCCAAGAATATTTTTTAAAAATTTTTTGAAATCGGATCGCCCTACTGATCCCAAAAACAAAAAAACATTAGTTAAAAACCCAAAAACAAAATAATTTTTTGCTTTTCTTTTCTTTTCCCGCCCATCTCATCCACGTGTCACGGTTTGATTGGTTTTTTTTAAAAAAATAATAAAACAAAAACAAAAACAAAATGAAATAAAAAAAACAATAGCCACATGGTTCAACCTTATCACCTTCACCAACTCGTTTAGCGTGTTCTTCCTCTTCTCTCTCCCTCCATGTTATCTTCTTCCCCCAATCCGCACCATGGCCGCCGAGATGCCGGAGCTCCACCTGTCGGAGGACCACAGCATCTCCAGCTCCTTCCCTCTCTCTCCTTATCTCTCTCTCTCTCTCTCTCTCTCTCTCTCTCCTGCAGACCCTAGCCAAACTCACCCAAACCATGGCTCATACGCCACATCATCTCATGGCTCGGACCCCAATCAGCCAAACCATGGCCAATTCCTCTTCCTCGAGCCAGCATGACCGATTCCACATGCGTCATCCTAATTTCCCATCTATAAAACCAAATTCAAACCACAATCATGGGGGGCTCTCCCAATTGAAAAACCTATTCGCCAGACTATAATCCCTCAATCTCTTATCTTCCCCCCATGGAGAGTCCCCCCTAGCTGGACTTCATATCGTCGGTCAGTCACACAAAAAGGCACAACCCCCTCTTGATTCTCATCCCCTTTCGAAATCCCAACTGAAACCCATCTCTCCAAAGCCCGTCATCTTCCTCGCCTCTAATCCCCCATCGGCCCCCAATAGTGATGTAACAGAGCAGCCATCTCCTACCGCGCCCATATTGCCACCTCGATGACGCTTACAAGTGCACCTTCAATCGCCGTTTCCCATGACAGTCCACTGAGCACCGACCCGCAGCACTACCCCTCCCACCAGTGAACGCATACGGTTGCAACAACGGCACGCCTCAGTCCCTCAACAGCAACTAACGGAGTCACTGCTTCTGTCTGCCTAAGCCATTGCTAACGACAAGATGTCCATCCTGGCGACCTCCTCGACGGCTACCAACTTCCTCGACAACACCACCAATCGTGCTTGGAGCCTCCACTGCCTTCGACCACGAAGCTCCCCTCGCCACAGCCTTGATCGAATTGCACTGTTGCCCTACTAGGCCTTCACTAATTTGCCCCCCAACGACGACTGTCGCAACCAAGGTGCGCCTTCGCCTTCCCGACGATGCCTCTATCACGCCCGCTCTTTGCATAACTGACCGTCATCGATTGCCCTGCTCTCCATGGCACCACCAAACTAACCTGATGCTAGTAGATCCAAGGAGTTAAAGGAGGTATCCCCGTTCGCAACCTTAGAAAAGAGGAAACTCGTTTGTGTGTTTGGTCCAACTGCTAGGTTTTGGGTGTGTTTTAATTCATTTTGGTTCTGGTTTAATATGGTTTTGCATGGTCTGTGTCAAGTGATGTATGACCTAGTTTGATTTTCATGATCTATTGGTTTGATTCGTCTTTGGTTGTGTGTTTGGTTTGCTGTTTCGGGTTTGTGTTATCTTGCTCTCAGGGATGTACGACTTGGTTTGGATTTTGGGTGTGTTTTCTTGGGGAAATATTTTCAATATAAAAAATCATTTTTTATTGGGTCCCTCGTGTGCTATCTCCTCCTCTTTTTTCATTCACAAAGACTATTTTTTTCGTTTGTGACCCTCGCTTTCAGTGACTAGTTAGTTGTTTCTGCCATGGACATGTTTCATTAATTGTTTTGTTTTTTATTTGTTCAATCCTTGCTTGTCAGGGTCTCTAGTTGGGTTACGTTCTTATTTGTTTGTTTTTTTAAGCTCATTGCTAGGCTATGTTTGCAAGTTACAATGGTATTGACTATTTTTTTTATGTTATCTTATTTGGTTCGTTTTGGTTTTGGTTTGGTTTGGTTGTAGAGTTACTTTTTGTTCTTCCATCTTTCGCTTTATTTAATTGTGTTTGGTTTGTTGACATAACATGTGTGTTTGGTGATCCGATTGGATGAGTTTCCCTCCTGACTGGTGGCCTAATGTAATTCTGATGGTGCCATTTGAATCTTTCCGCATGTTATCTCTGTAAAATTAATGTTAGTTTTATTTTCTTTTCTTAATTGGCCTTAGGGAGCTGTGTTAGTTTGGGCCTATAAGAAATTTTGTTAGCTCAGGCTCATGATCCAATTGTAATATTGTAAATCAAGTATTTAGTGAAAAGGAGGGTGAGAACAAAAATAAGAGAGAAAAGTAAAGAAAAGAGAGAGCAACAAGTAAAAAAAAGAGGAAGAATGAAACAAAAAAGAAGAAGAGAAAAGTGAGCTGGTTTTTTTACTTTATGAATGTCACTTCTACACACTTCACATTTGTTTAATTTATCTATGCATCTTTTATTTTATTTTACTTTTAAAAAAAGCAAAGAAAAAAAAGCTTTCAAAACTAAAAAAATGTTTTTTAAAATATTAAAAAAATAGGTTTTCTTCAATTCTCTTCATTCATTACTTTTCATTTTTTTATTATTTGGATTCTTGAAACCATTCTTAATTGAAAAAAAACACAACAAAAACAAAAAAACAAAAACAAAAAACAAAAAATGTTTAATCCTTTAATTTAATTTTTCTTTTAAACATAACAATTTTTTTTAAGTTTTTCACTTATTCCTTTTTATTTTGATTTGGTTTTCTTTTTAGATCATCATTAAACTCTTAGGATTTCTTTAGGTCCTTGGGTAAATTAAACTTAACCCTTAACTTGAACAAAGGATTCCCTTTTAGATGAGTAGGATCAATTGGACTTAACTTAACTTTAACAAATAACTTAGGAAAATAAAGAGTAGATCTTTAAGCCATGTGAAATTCAACATCAACTTAGATTAGTTAACTTCAAGCAACAGTTAAAACAAATTAGAAACCTTCAAAAATCTTAAGATACGTACCGAAAGGGCATCGTGGGGGTGCTAGTCCTTCCTCATGCGTAACAAACTCCCGAATCTGACTTTGGCAACGTAGACCATTTTTAGGTGATCAACTGCACCCCAAAAACAGTTGGTGGTGACTCTGTTTCTTTTTCATCACCATTCGGGTGAAGGGTGGGAGAACCGCATCCCCAAAAGCGGGTTTCCCCTCGAACGAAATCCGGTGATGACAGTCACCTCCCTTAAAGTGTGAAAACTCGATCTATGGTTTCCTTGGACCCCAATCACGACATCTATTGCCTTCAGAATCTTTAGTGCCATGCCTCTGTCCCCTTCGATGTTCGAAGACTGGTCTCCGTCCATGGTCTGTCCTGTTGGACATCCCATCAAATTCGTAGCCATCTACATTCTCTCCACTAACTGGGTCATCTCGCAACAACTGCTCGACAACCATCGGACCTTTTTCCATATGACCACCACGCCTAGGCCGACCATGGTAGGGTATGTCTTCCGCCCTCGATGTATCATCAACCTCTTGCGCAGATCATCATGATCTACGATTGTCTCCATGAGTTTGCCTTCCTCCGACCGGTTCCTTGCCCTTACTGGCAAGTAAACGGTCGAGACTCTCGTTCATCTTGCCTTGTGATCGAACCATCTCTGCCATCGCCGTCGAAAGCTCTGCCATATAATTCTCTAGGGCTTCGAACCGCTGCCTATTTGTCCTTGCCGCCTCCTCCGTCATTGCTGAAAAAAAATGCGAGATAAAATCGAGAAATCGTAATGAGGATCTCTCAATGGAAGCACCAAATTATTGAGGACCTTGATTAGGATCCAACAATAATTTAGAGATAGATAACCAAATACCCAAACTCTAGCCCAAACAATTCAAGTAATTAACTGGAAAAGCCGAAAATAAGAATAAACCTTCAATATGAGAGTTTATAATTAATAAAAACACTTTTCAATGATTTATTACATCTGAATACAAGGCCTATTTATAGGCAAACGACTGACAAGGAATTGAAAACTATTACAATTAGGAAATTAAAGTAAAATACCAAAATACCCTAATACGAATTAAATAAAGGAAAACAATAAAGGGAAGACTTCTAATACGATAAGGAAACTAATAAAAGTCTAATATTATCCCTTCCTACCACAAACTACTTATCAAGAAAAGAAAAGTAAATCAAGAAGAGTCCTAATGGTGTCCAGTTGCTTGGATAACATGAAATATGGAACGTAGCGATGCACGTGGTGACGCTACGTGCACGCCATCGATACGTGCACGGCATGATGACACCGCATCCTCGTGGCAACAGTGCTTGGTGCATGTGGCGGTGGCGCCACATGCTAGCGCTACGTGCAGGTGCCACATGCATGGCGCCCGATGTGCCGCTGTTTCAATGTCACAATTCGCCCATCTCGCACTACTTAAACGTTTGGGATTTAGATGCCTATCGCTTTGTGTTATGATAATTCATCATCAGTTACTGTTCATAGGAGGAAGATGCAATAAGTAGAAGAAGAAGTAGATATGGAAGAGAGGTTTAACTTGGTACAAGAGATCCACAAGAGAGGAGCAGGATCAAGGAGCTCAAAGGAGAGCTCGGCAAGCCAAGGATAGGCCAGAGAAGTCAAAGTGAGAGAAGGATCAAGTCCTGAGTAATCAAAGAAGTTCTGCGAGGAAACTGTCGCCCCTGGGGGCTTCAAGCTAGAGGAACAAATCAAGATATTGACAACATTACCACGTAACTCACTACCAGAGATTACAACAATCCACAAGCCTGAGGAACAACTGCGGCCTCTTCAATAAGCTTCAAAGACAAGGCCGGTCAAAGTTTCAACCTCTAAAGCTCCTCGCATCACATCTCTTAGAAGAGCTTCGGGAAACACCGCAAACGGCTAGAAAGAGATCATGACACCATACGTGGCAAGTGAAGGTTAACATTCCAGGATGGGTGAACGTGACAACACAACAATGCCACCACAGACCCGTGAGCTACCAAAACGTTAAGAGTGTCACCAAGGGTAGGTGTGAATGATGAGAAGATGGAGAGACACCCGAATGTTCACTCCAAGACTAGTGGAGTGGAACAAACGTGTCTTCAAGGGCCGAAACATTCCACGCATGTGAAGAAATCTAATGCAAATGTCATTTCCACAAGTGTACAGGTGCCCCCAAGAAAGAAGGAAGGAAACTCGTGAAACCAACCATCAAGATCAAGGCCATTAAGGAAGAACACCTGTGATGTTTAGGAAGTTGCTGCAACCAGCTTTTAGGTCACCGCTACTACTATGCTAAAATGGGTTATATGGCCAAATTTTGTTGGCGGGAGGTATCCAGGACAAGTGATTCAATCCGAAACGAAGACATTTCAAATCTTAACTTGTACAAGATCTAAAGAAAGAAACCAGCTAGAAGTTTCTTACAACTACCGTCGGAAGCAATCTATACGATTTGTTGGGTCATGGCCGGTGGAAACCAAAGCCCATTTCCACGAACAACAAATTTGCTTATTCTTGCATTTGGAAGTTTATGATAAATATAATAATGAAAGCATTAAGGTCTAAGAAGTTTATCATTCTTGAGTTAATAAGAAAAAGAGTGGATAAGATCGCATCTTATCTATATTTTCTGTTTTATACTATTTTTACCCCTACTTTACCCTTTATTTGCAATGGTTTGAACTTTGTTTCCCATTTTACCCTGATCTGTTTGGAGTTTTTGTGGTGTTTTCTCTTTTGGTGGAATCTAGATCAATGCAGAGGAGTTGGATTTTGGCGGTCGACATCTTAACGAGTTGAAAATCGTAATGAGAGGATCGATGTATACTGATGCGGTGTATTGTTTTTGTATGGTCGATGCAAATTTTGAGATCGATGTGATCAACGTGGCTTAATCGTAGATCGATGCAAAGGCCTAATGGAATCGAATTCGTCAATGTGAATGCCAGTCGACTGAGATATTGATCAACGCGATCGACGTGTTTTACTATGATCGATACGGGGTTATTGGTGTTCGACTCAGTTTTAACATTTTTTAACCCTATTTTTAAGCATTAATATGCTTTGTTTTGAAAAAGGAAGAGGTGACGGTATACGAAAGGGTTATTTTTTTTCTTGTGACGGAGAATATTGACTGATCAGAAGAACGTTTGTGTTAGTCAAGTTTGTGCTTTAATTTCTAACCTATTTAATGGTATTTATGTTTATATCGATTTTTGATATGACAACCTCGTTGGAAATATGATTTGGATGAAGCTGCCAAAATAGTCTAAGTCCTGAGACTCAAGAATCGGAAGGTCGTAAGGGTTTAAAAGTTCGGGAGTAGATTGAAACCATCAAAGGACGTATCGGCAGAACTCGAGACTGCAGAACTGAGACTCAAGGTGAAATAAACAATAACACTGTGATTTTGAGTTCGCAGTCCTCATAAATACTTAAGCGACTTACTGAAATTCAATGATCACTGCATCAAGACTCAGAGAGTCGTAGGGTTAAACCTTCGAACACCGTTAAGAAAATAGACTAGAGATCGAAAGTCACGTAGTCAAAGCCTTCAATAAAGAAAGAAACCGGACTCGTAGACCTAGATTGAAAGTCGTAGAGTCGAAGCCGCGAACACGGTTAAGAAAACCGAACTGTGAGACTGGGAGGTTAAGGTCGAAGAGTCGATACCATAAAAGACGGCAAACAAATGAAATCGTAATTCAAGGGTCGTAGGTCGAGTTTCACAGACTGAAGGGACACAACTACCTATAGCAATTGCCACACTTTGACTTTGAGATCGGGCTAGGGAGTTAGAACAAAGGGTCGAGCTATACAGAACTCGCTTTATGAGCCTCTGTGGAAAGACTAACGAAGAAAAGCGGCTGAAGACTCATGGAGCCGAACATTTTCAGACCACTTAGTCAAAAATAAATCGAGAGACCCGAAAGTCGGGAGACCCACGTACCGAGAGTCGACTCGTAGCCTATAACGTGTACTACCGAACTCGGGAGGTCACTTCTAAGCGTTATCCGCAGAGTCGCAGACTGGGGAGAGTCGCACACACGTAGTAGTTATAGATTTTAGTTAACAGAGAGACATAAAAGGCCAATCCAACATGACCCCCAGCCTCAAATTACTCGAAGATGTGGTCGTGGACCACGTAAACACCATAAAGCCCGAAGAAAACTTCGTAACTTTCAGTAAGAATCGAAATCTTTGAGTCACCGAACCTACGGGGCATCTACCTCCGAGGCAAACTTACAACCCTAAACACAACCACTTAGCCGAGATGTCGTTAGGGTTTGTACCAAACAACTTCTTAGGTCCCGAGTAGTCGAAAGCACATTAATGACACATTAATTGTCGCCAACCACCATCCACGGATGAACGTCAAGATCGACCCCATACAAAATACGCAAAAGATGGCAAACGATCTACAAATCAAAGCAGATGAATCCATCCCCCGACATTCCGCATTTTCAAAGCGGGAAGTTGGCCTGTCGGACGGACAACTTGGCAGAAGGGCACTTTAATCTTAAAATATATCTCTCACGCACTTAATGACAAAAATCAAGAGTTTAACATCTTCAAAAGAATGAGCACACGTAACACAAGATACTGGTTCGGATTTGATTTAGAGAAAATAAAACTAAGTTAGTAACTAACATTAAGTGTTCCAACAAAAGAGAGAGAGACTAACGGAGAGAAATCGGAAAAGTGGTTGCGCTATGTGAATCGAGAACAAGAGCAATCCATTCTTTATTCACGAATCTTGTTAGTCTATCAAAGATCTAGCACTTTCATTAAGTCTTGATCTCAATGTTGTTAGTTTTCCACACCTCGATCTATCATAAACCATCTCTTTCACAACCGGGATCCGTGAGAAAAGAGCACTTACCTTATCTCGGGTTTTGTTCGATAGTTCATTACCACTCACCTTATCCTACAATACTTCGGTCATCTTCTCCATAAATACTTCCATCATAATGATTCAGCGTCAGAACTAAAACCTGCTACGCTAGCTTGACGACGAAGAAAGTCTATTCACCGCCCCCTTAGACTCACTTTGGGACCTATAATTGGTATCGTAGGCAAGTTTTAAACTCTCGGAGAGATCCCTATCGGCCAATGGATTCCAAAGAGTAGCAGCCACAGCCTTCCATTCTCGAGCAACTCTAGTTCCCGGTGAGGAACTTGGTCACCGTGTTCCAGAGGAAGGAGCGTAACGGAGACCGGGAGCAAGAAGAACCGAGAACCCAGAAGAATAAGAAAGAACAAGAAGACTTCTATGATGTTTTGCCCGGCTCATCCTCTCCTCCAAGTAACCATGTGCAGACACTGCGCTTTTCCAAACGGGAAGCGAGAACGAGAGCACACCTAGACATGCTCGACACCTATCTCTCGGGGAACTATAAAGAACGGACCTTCACACCAAAGAGTATGCAGAGAGGTCAGCTAATAACGAAAGACCTAGTATAAGTGAGTTCAAGGTGGAGCAGAGAAAGTAAAGTCAAGCCAAGGCAAAAGCCATACTTTTCCGCACTAGATGACGACATGTTCACGGACGTGCAAGATCTTGAGACTCAAAAGAGGTATGGGGATAAGTCGCCTCATCTACGGAAGGAGATGAGCAACACAGACAACAAGATCTCCAAGCTCAAACAAGAGTATTTAAGCCTTCAGGATGTGAACTGAAAGAGCTACTGGATAGGATTTACAAACGGTTCACGGTCTGATTCAATGGATGAAGACTTACAATGTTGAGATCTCTCAAAAGGACAAAAATGACAAATTTCGAGATCTCTACCCTAGATCTGATAGAGACATCACGATCCGTCACCCAAGGAATGGAAGATTGAGGCTCGGGAAGCATTATAAGGAGACTCTCATGACGTTCGAAATGCAAAAGGAAGAACTTGAGGCATTTGGAGAATCTTTCCAAGAAAAGGAGAAGTCTGATGGCCTTAAGGTGTCACGACAACCACGGAACCGTCTCAAAAGAGGAAGAAGACTTAAGTTAAGGAACTTGGCTTGATAAGGCCCAGATGAAGAAGTAGTATTTCGATCAAGAAACCAACAAGAGAAGGAGGAACCATGTAAGGAAAGAACGCCTCTTATCTTTCTAAGGGAAAGATAAGGACAAGCTGGTAATGTTATCACCGTAACAAGCCCGGCCATTTCGTTTGTCGACTCGTTAGGTGTAAGAGGGAGAAAAGGAGGCAACCGAAAGGTAAGAACACCAAAGGCTCTCGAAGGTAAAGGATGACAAGAGGGAGAAGGCTCACAACAACAAGTTTAATAGTGAAACCGAGAGGAAGGAGAGTCATCCACACGAGGAGAAGAAGGAAAAGGTCTCATCCGTTTCATGGTCGACCATTCACCTCCCTCAAGGTAAGAACTTGCCTGATCACTTCACATTGAATATGAAGATACCTATGTAGTGCTCTTAAAGAATATTAAAGGAGGAATAATTCTTCCTATGAAAAGTCGACAAAGAAAGATACTATTCTAACATCGAATGGCTTTCATGTGAATATAGAGATTCTATAGATGATTATGAAAGAACAGAGAGAGGATGATAGCTGAAGTGAGTGAGATGAGAAGCACACACGATGATCTTTGACAAAGTCGGTCAACTAAAATTACCCAATAAAGACACCGATAGGTTGAGACTCGGTTCATTCAACAAGGTTGTTGGCTTCCAAAATTTTTAAGTTTGTCTCTCGAGAGAGAGTTATTGAACGCTAGGATGTGAGAAAACCTAGGAATTCTTTAACTCTCTAGCAAAACCCTTGAGACAGAAAGTGTTCAACCTAAAAGTCAACATGCCCCATCTGATCGGCGGGTCGACACCTCTCCTATCGCTGCAAATTCTACCACCGAGTATCTTAGGGAGATTGCTGCAAATCAGGGTAAATCTTAAATAGCTTAATTTTACTAAAAATCAGAAGGAAACAAAGAACTCCGATAAGAAGAAACATAACAAGCACACAAAGTGCTACCCATTCAAAAGACTTAAAGACCAAGCCTGGTGGTAAGAAAACTGACAAACTCGTGCTCGCTAAAGTCATGCGAAAGACAACAATAAGGAAGAAAAAACGTGGCAAGCTTCTAAAAGATTAACCTCAAGTACTAAATCTAATGGCGATCACCAAGATTAGTATGGAAAGTTAAATTGGTCCCTTCCTTATCGGAAACCTAAATCACAAGCTAGAACTTTTTACTTACCCAAAGCCCAATCTTAATCGGGCCCCCAAGACTTAGTTGCTCATTGTGTGTAAATAGGTACCCTAAGCTCAAAGAGACCGAAACAAAAGATCAATTCCACATTAGTGGTATCTTTATTAAAGGCTCTTACTGTGCACATGATGGCATTTACTGCTTCTCGCTATCGGGAGAGAGGTAAGGGAGGTTACAGCTTCATCTATCACATTCGGGGACAATAAAAAGGGTAAGATTGTTGGTAAGGGTTACTCTCTTAATGGTTCTGTGGTCCATTCAAAATGTATCTCTTTGTTCAAGGTCTTAAACATAACCCGCTGGAAAGCAAGTCAATTATGACAAGGGTTATAAAGTTTTGCCTACTAAACACACCGCATAGCTTATGGACCCCTGCCTCCAAAGAGGTGAAACTAAATGGGCATAAACAAGGTAATGTCTACAAGTTGGTCTTTGGTAATGCTCAACTGGAGGAACCAATTTGATTTCCTCCTTCAAAGCTTCACCCACTTTATTAATAATTAGTTGTAAGATGAGAGATACGGCTATTTAAACTTTAAGACTATACCTAAATTGGAATCTCTCGGATTTGGTGAGGGCTTACCCAAGCATGTTTACGAGAAAGAACACCTTGTAGGGATTGTCGATGGGTAAGTTAAAAGTTAAACATTCTTTTAAGAGCAGATAAAACCTCAATCATACAACCACTGGAATCTCGCATACGGACCTATGTGACCAATAAATGTGTCTTCCTTATCCGGTGCACGAGACTTTCGCGGAGGAGATGACTATACCGTATACACATGGGTCTTGGTTTTCAAAAACAAATCAAAACATTTGAGAATCATGTTGAACTCTTCAATCGGGGTCACAAATGTTAAGAATCTTCTATTAAGTATATTTGTAGCGATCATGGCAAGGAATTTGAATTTTCTAATATGCTAGAAAGTTTTGTACTAAACATGGTATCCAGAAGATAATTTTTCAAAGACCAAGAACCCACAACAAAATGGAGTAGTAAAAGAAAGAATCGAACATTAGTTAAGAAAGTAACTATGTTTACAAGAGCCTACCCTTGTAATCACGGTGGGTCAAGTCACATCATCACATGACAAAATGTAATTCTAATTAACAAACAAGCCAAGAAAACACTATGAGTTATGGAAGGGAAGGAGACCAAACATTGGTCACCTAAGGATTTCGGGTGTACTTGCTACATTCTCGAACAATGGCAAGGATTACGGGAACAAGTTTGATGCCAAATCGACGATGGATATCTTGTTGATATTCCATAACTAGTAAGGCTTATCGTGGGATTTAAGACAAGAACCAAAGTTGTTGAAGAGTTTATTCATGTTTTTTATGAGACTAACCATGGAATGCGTAGAGAGGCAATGTAACAACGGTGGAGATATTGTCATTATAAGACCAAGACACGGATAATCCCACCACAACAGGAGACAAGGGAAGATGTACTAACCTGGTTTAACACGTGCCAACCGGTTGCGAGGAACCAAGTCAAAAAATCGCAGAAAAACCTTGAATTTAACATTCAACCTTTCAAGATCACCACCACCTATACAGCCCAAGAACCCCATACCGAGCACTCACATTCACCGTGAATAAAGAGAAGACCCTCCAAAGTCGTTAAGAAGGTTAAAGGACCACCTTCTAATCGATAATTGAGATTCAAATTGATTTGAAGTTAAAACAAGGGCTGCTACACTTCATGAAAATCGGTACGTGCTTCCTACACAAGTGGAGCTAAAATCACTGGATTTATGCAGCAGGATCACCATTGGATCGACGTAATGCAAGGATAATTAAACGGGCCTAAAAGACAAAGAAGTATGGGAGTCAAGTCAATGTCTAGATCACAATAAGTCATCAGGCGGAAATGGATTTTCGTAAACAAACTTGATGCTACTGGTGTTAGAACGTAAACAAGGCCGCATCGGCCGAAGCGGATGACGCACAAAGGAAGAATCGATTATGACTAAACCTTTCACCACTTGTTGATCGAACTAGGCTT
This sequence comes from Taxillus chinensis, assembly GCA_023512835.1. Classification (NCBI taxonomy): domain Eukaryota; kingdom Viridiplantae; phylum Streptophyta; class Magnoliopsida; order Santalales; family Loranthaceae; genus Taxillus; species Taxillus chinensis. The sequence continues at coordinate 38,436,045 of CM042084.1, forward strand.
CGCATGTTCTTAGTATACGCAGATTCAAGGACTTCAAAGTTTATCGCATGGATGTCAAGAGTGCTTTCTTGAATGGAGACCGCCAAGAAGAGTTTATGCTGAACAACCAACCGATTTCTAGAGCCAAACCAAGAGCATAAGGTATATAAACCGAAAAAGGCTCTTATGGACTAAAACAAGCTCCCGTAGCGTGTGTGAAACATTGTCTAGTTTCGATAAAAAGCAAGTTCGTAAAAGGTGAATTGACTCCCACACTAATCCTTCTCAAGAAAGAAGGATCACCTTTGATAGTCCAAATCTAAGGGATGACATCATATTCGGATCAAGGGACAAAAAGCACTGTGAAGACTTCTCATCTAATAAAAGTGAATATGAAACGAGTATTGAGGGAGAACTTCATTCTTCCTTGATCGAGGTCAAGGATAGAAGACGGGATCTTTATCACCAAACCAAATATACAAAGGAGATTCCGAAGAAGTTTTAAGATTTATCGACGTGACACACATTAAGTACCCTATCTTACAAACGCTAAACGGATATAGGTTAAAGGATAGAGGTGGATATCTCGGTTCATCGTAAGTGCCGATCGATCCTTGTCGGACCGATAAAGGCCGACCCGACATAACGTTAGCATGTATCTGGGTGTGTGATAACAAGCTAATCCCAAGGAATCCCATTGTTACATGTCAAGAGGACTGGTAGTTGCACCAAGGAATCGAGAATTTGGGACTGTGGTATCCAAAAGAGTCCGCTTTAAATTGAGAGGATATTTAGATGGTGACTTTGACGGACGTAGATTTATGTAAAGAGCACAAGTGGAACATGCTAACTTTTGCGAACAAACTATGTCGGTTTGGAGAAGAATGGAACCATTAACCTCCACAATGCTCAATATATTGGCAGCAGGGTTCTAGCAGTAATCGCTTTGGACGGCCATTCAACCATCAGACAGTGGGTTTGCCTCGAAGGCCGTTCCTCGTATCGTGATAATACAATCGCCTGCTTTTTTCTCACAAATCCCTTTACGCATCCCAAAACTAAGCACATTGAGGTCTACATACCACATACGTGATCACGTAAGCAAAGAAAGACATTTCTCTAAAGTATATATCCACCCCGTGGATCGAGCGATATATTCACCAAACCAACGCGAGGAGCGGGAATTCAACGAACTTTCGACAAAACTGGGCATGTTGCATTTAAATCTCATAAGAGGCACGTAAGTGTCTGTTTCATTTCTACCTAATTACCCGTGCATGAACATAAGTACGACACCGTCACATCAGGATTATGTCTCCATGAAAATTAGTAATGGCTAAGTGTGATTCATGCATATCTATCATGGAAGCGTAGAAATCACATGAACGAAACTTGCCACCTCTCAAACTCGGTTCAAGCTTTTGCGCAACTCCGTCGCTAATCAAGTCTGAGTTTAAAATGAGCGCAATTCCCATTATGTTAAATTAAATGATATTCCCACTACTAGTCATTTTATTCTCTGTAGTGGACATCACCCGTATGGTATTGCTTTCATTAACCAGTCAGAACTGTCAGATTTCGTGGTACTGCTGGCTTTGCACTTTAAAGGATCCTCAATGATTTAACGTTCAAAGGACGACCGAGATCAGAGTATTTGAGAATCATAAAAAGCCTATTACTTAAATAGAAGAGCCACTACCTTCACTAAAAAAGGCAAGGTAAAGGCAAAAGCTAGACAATACGATCGCTCACTTATCTAGGGGAGTCCTCACTATTCTCCCGGGGTCGGGTCTCCTACAGTACAATGGAGGTAAAATTGTATGATCATGTGATTCAAAAAGAGATTGCATTGAGTCATTCTTGTAAAAAAGGCTCATGAACAAGTGCCGAAAATTTGTGCTCTACAAAAGCAAAGAGACAACTTACGCAGACAATCTAAATAATCAATCTCCAAACTCTACCTATATCGGGTCAGAATACATAGATGTAAGGGTGTGTTCTAATTTCAATAGGGCCATCTTGTCTCTCAAGTCATCTATGCCGAATCGAAAATCATTGTCGACTGAGGTCAGGTAAGATTCAGCGGACCATGAGCCTACCAAACAAAGCAAATTTAGTTCCCCAATCAAACTCACATGCTGATCCGAGAGTGAGAGGGTGAGGCTTCCGCCGAGTGAGTTTTTCCTAAATATGTGAGAAGACTCGAATTCATGACTCGGGTGTTACAACGATAAATCATGGTTACTCATCGGGATATGTTAACATAGGGATCATCTTCTAGCCAAGATGTAGCGCTTACGAAGTACTTAATCATTTCTAAGGTAAATGGAGAGTTAAATGGTAGTAACGCAAAGAGCCCATACATGTAAACCAGAATAGGGACGAAAGAAATCAAGTTCGGATATGTAATTTCAATTCCACCGATAACACTGCTCTCATCGAATAACATTACGTGAATTGTCATATGCTTCTCATGGTTGTCATTGAGTGTTGAAAAAGTCCGCAGAAATCCACCGCTCGTACGACTCGCAACGACTCAAAGCAAACCGCATCGGGCACCGCGAGATCGAAGACTCGTTGCTTCGAAGCCTCGAGTGGTCATACCCTCGAAGTGTTCTAATACAACTTCGCAGAGTCGTAGTCCAAAGGATCGGGCGAGACGAAGTCTGCCACTTACTATTCAAGCATCGCATATTTTAGCAATGTCACCGTGCACTTAAATGGAGTCGCACCGACTTAAGGGGTGATATGGATTCACCCGTTTGAACGTTCCATCAGTGGATCCGAACTTTCGAAAGACTCGGTCAAAGAAAGAACGCGGGACTATGGAAGACGAACCATAGAGTGAGCTGATTTCACAACTTCTCAACTCAAATATAAGTCACTAATGAGACAGAGTCTCCAAGGTAAGTTCATCGTTTTCAAACTCGAACCCTAACCCTAAAACTCTCTCCTTCTCTCTCTCTTCGATTCTCGTCTCTTCTCTTTCTCTCTCCCCACCAACTTCGAACCTTACAATCTCTCTCTACGAGTGTCTCCTTCTCTCTCTACAAGCTCAATGGCAGGACCAAGCTCATCGATGGCCGACGATCTACGTAACATCGTCCCGGATTCATCATCACTAGGAAGCCAAGGCACGCCAAAGTCGCCATGGTCGGACGAGTTTAAAACCGCCAATGAAACCGGTGTTCATCCGTCTACCTAAGGGTGCAAGACTTACTGATAAGATGTCTCGTAATTGTACGAGACCATGACATTCGCTGGAGACGACTTAGTGGGAATCGGACACGTAAGTGGAGGTTCGTATCTCTACCGACACAATCCGAGATGTACTTCCACTCCCAAAAGGCACTTTCGATCCTCTTCCTAGTCCGATGGTCCCTTGGAGCCTAGAGGGGGGGCTGAATAAGCTCTATCGAAACTCTTTTTATTCTCTTACGACACAACACTTATCTAGTTGTATGATAGAATCATCATGAAGATAACCAAATAAGGGAAGTATTTTGTTTTATTATCAAAAGATAAATACAACAAAATAGAGAGGCAAGACTTTTTACACTCTATTTACAAAAGGATTCACACATTAGCCTATATTATGTCTTTTAACTCTTGTGCAGGGTACACGGTTGATTCGTGCTTGCCGCACACACTATTTTTTTCAAATGTACAAGTATGAATATTTATATAAACATTCCTAAGAGATAACCGTGAACTTAGTTCCTAATACGTTCGCACTAACTATTCCCTGAATCTCTCCGCCTCGATCGCTCGTGGGCTCAGGGAGATCACGATCTCGGTGAAGAGTATAAGTGTCTTTGTGAGTTCCCAAGTATAATTAAAGTTGTGTCCACATATCCGGGTGATCCACGTGTAAGATTCTTCAGGTTCTCAACGAGTTTGTCTTACATCGGGACACCACGAGCCGATAACTTTAAATGCGGTAAGTCAAGTAAATCTTCTTGGTCCGGTGTAATTTTCCTTATCTCCGTAACGGACTCGAACCTTACTCGTGTCGTTGCCTACCCCGATCTATTTGGGGCACTCGAATCTTAGTCCGTGTCGCTGCTTTCCGTCCAGTGAATGAAGAGTCGGAATGCTTATTCCGTATCGCCGCTCTTCCTTACTCGCATGTAAGTTCCTTACTCCGCATAATTTTTAATTCGTGCGAGTTTAAAGGATCGGATGGTTTATCCGTACTAGGACATCCTTACTCCGCATGAGCGAGTGGTCCGGATTCCTACTCCGCATCTGGGGCCTTCTCCTTACTCCGCGTGAATAAAGACTCGGGTCCTTATTCCGCATCGCATTTCTTACCTCGTATGTATGGAAGACCGACGCCTTACCCATGTCTTCTTTACTTAGGCTTCGCTTGAGTGAAGACTCAACTTTTTAACTCCATGTCGATTCTTTTTACTCACGCGACCGTGTAAACTCAAGCTTATTTCATGATGGCCAGATTTAGTCCGGTTTGAGGTATTAAGAGCAGATCCTTAACTGTAGCTTTACGCCCTTTAGTCCGCACAAATGTTCCTTATTCCAGATGAGATAGACTGGTGGTTATTTACCAAGTGTTCACGACACTCACTCGTCCGGATCGGATTACGATCCCGTCTAGCTTCCTTTTTACGTGTGAATCTCCGGATTAGAATATATCTTCTGCAATGATCCAAATTACATAGTGACTTTATCGCATTATCCAAATTCTCGGCTTGATCCAACATAATTTTTCCAGAGAGGAGTGTAAGTCTTTTCTGGTACCCAATCCCAGAAGCAAGGTCAGGGGAGCCCGAAGATGGGCTTTTCCGGTCGTGCACTGCAACTCTCATAGTTACCTCTGACAAAGGCCCGCGTCGTAAAGACGGCTATGACTCGTAAGTCGGAGCGATGAAGATCATGTGCGCTGTTCTACAGTAAGACGAGTAGACCGGGAACACAGATACACTCCATGATCAAAAGCAAGAAGGGACACTTTGGACTTCTTCTCACCGTAGTCCTTAGGTTTCGCACCGACGTATTCCGCAAAAGGCCCTCGTTGCCACCGCCGACCAAATACATATTTAAAAGTATTTATGAGGATGGTCGGCCGGAGATCAAGTCGATGAGGAGGACCGAGTCGAGTGCGAAGTCGTGCAGAGACACCGCTACCAGACGAGCCCTGCCTACGCATACCACGACAGCCACTCATGTCTCACGTACTTAGTGGGCTCCTCCGATCCATCGCAACAAGACATATAATCGAAGTGGTGGAGAACATTGCCAGAACACATCTCCCCACTAATTTCCGCACCCGAGGAGACCCTACCGACGAGCAGCCCAAGGATACTTGCAAGTAAGAGAACTCGCAGCTGAGGGAGGCGACACCAAAGACAGAAACCCCCGAGGATAGGGGTACTACACCCGCATCGTTGAGCACCCTTGGGGAGTCCGAGCTAGAAGAGTTTTATATGGAATATGCCAAGGCTCATATGCGACCCCCGCTGATCTACGAAAAGCATGGATCGTTTTGCAAATGGATAGGATGGACCATCCGATTAATTGTTAGTCGAAGCAGGGGTCTTGTAAGTAGGGACCACTGGAAGCCGTATCAATGGTTGCCCCATCTCCCATTAGGTGGACTCACTGCTCACAACTACTCCACATGATGCTGAGGTGGTAGCATTGTGGTAGAAGAGGTAAGCAGAAGAAGAAGACACTCTGTAATGCCGGCAGCATGACTCCGATGAGAGCTGTCCCACAAGTCCATGAGATCGTGGAAAGGATCGAGATGGCCACACCATCTCGCACATATCGTTCATCGGATAGCCCTCAAGTGAGTGAGGAGTACGTAGCCAATATCCCAATGGCTATTCCAATATCAGCCGCGTCTCACTCACATTCTCTAACCGGTTAAGGCTGCATCTTCCGGCCAGCAAGGTCATTGAGAAACTAATCTCCTCTGGCATCCTTAAGACATCGGTTTCCAAGCCTTTGAAGAACGACCGGCTACTATGGAGTCCATCATGGAAGAGGTACAAATGCAAGTTGAATCCTCGGACCGTATCCTCGATAAGGTGCAAGAAGAAGCGACATCACTCACAAGTGCGGCCACGGATGGATTTAGACATCTAGAGGAGCACTATGAAGACCTCAAGGAGCTTACCGAGACAATACAAAGGACTCAGTACAACTTTGGGAGCTATTCGTCCGAATGTCATCGTCTTGCCAATGGTGAAATATCTCTAATCGCAAAAACACACTCCCACGGCATCCGACCGACCTGCACCCGAACCAGTTGATACTCCACGACCTAGCCATACCGTCTCCGAGTCACTCTCAACCTATCGCACTTACATGCGAGGGAGAAAGCGCGCACACGAACCACCGCCATCTCGGATTCGATGATGATGATGATGTTCCCATTGCAACCCGCATGAAGAAACAACCTTTTGCTCCTCGCCAACCATCCTCTTCCACTCACCAGGCCGCTCCACTTCACATCCAAGTACAACCGAGTACACCATGCCCGCCTCACCTACCAAACCAACCGCTACCACCATCGACCAACCTTTAGCCCCACTTCACATTGTAACTACGGAGGCACCTCACTGAATCGGCTGCATTCAATACTTATATTGTTGGGGATACCATCGCCGAGGACCTACGGCTATGAAGCCTTCTTCACCGGACCTGATCTTTGTCGACTACTACATGACGGTGAAGAAATGGATAACATTGAGATGACTCGGTTCATCTTCGCCCTAAGTCCTTTTCTTGAGAAGCTACCTCTCCACATTTGGCAGAGATACCAAGGTAGAACTCGTTTGCCAATCATGTGGTGCTCGGTCTCGATGATGCAAAGAATGATTGAGATTATATAGGGTCGCAGATATGAGAACTCCTTCCGTCCTTGGAATGAGGTAGATAATGTGCTCATTCCCTACTTGTCCACATCCCCGCACTGATTTCTTCTCGACATTGATTTCAAGAACCAACGGATCGTCATCTTCGACTCCAAACCTAGTACCTTACTTATCCATCGGCATGAACAATTGCGTGAATTCAATCGCACTCTCACCCGTGTTATGCAGGGATACTCGCATGGGTGTGGTGGTTATCATCTCTCCAAACCGATGGAAATTACGTGAGTCAAGCAAGGCGTTCTGCTCAGGATGATGCTCATAGCTGCCAGGCTTCATGTTTGCCATTACATCTCGCATCCTGACCACCAACGGGTTCCCAGCTCTCGTGCCTGAATTTGATCGTGTGAGCAGTCGAGCGGCCTCGTTACACTTGACTCCTGCTCAACTCCTGCGCGAGCAAGCTACTATTTTCTGCTACACAGAGTGTACTTGTAAGGACCCATACCTTGAGTTAGTCACAGTTTTGCCTTCTGAGTAGAGTTTTTTCTAGATTTTGACCTAGTGAATGGGCTCAAATGAATTCACATGCAAAAGGAAAGATGTTTAGAATGATGTCCTCTATCTACCACGAAGTTTCGGGCCAAATGGACGTGTATGTGAGGGTGCACGTGAAATGGGTCCATTTCACGTGCAAGTGTGGTTGTCTTACATGATGCAAGGAGGCTAGGGGTGAAGTTTGAGCGCATTTGGAGTGCATTTGGAGTTGCACGTGAATTGGAGAATTCACGTTCAAATTGGCGTGCAGCCATATTTTTGCATGGTTCCCTTGGTTTTGACATTCTAATGATCTTTCTCCAAAGAACCATGTTGAAATTCTGAGTATTTTGGCCTATATGGGTGCGGAAAGGTGCTATTTGTGTGATCAAAACTACATCGTTTTGATCCTGGGATTTTCTTAATCAAAACTACGTCGTTTTGATGTGGGTAGTGTCTATATAATGAGGGCTTGAGTTTGAGTTTAGGGTTCTTGTGTTCTTCTTTGCTTGTTCTTTGCCGAAGAGAGAGAGAGAGAGAGAGAGAGAGAGAGAGAGGATCTCCGGCGGTTGCCGTGGTGGTTCGCGTCGTTGGAAGGTGTCTAGCGTTGAGGTTAGGACAAAAGTCCGAGGTAGGGATTCATGTTCTTCCTAACTCTCCTCTTGTTCTAGGATATTCACCTATATATATATGTAAATCCATATAGGTGTGATCTCCTATATGGATGTTGGCCTTCAATGGCATGTTCTATTGATTCGATGTTGAATTTGGCTTGAGGATTTTTTGGGTTTGTTTATGCCCACCATGTGTTTGATGAAATGTCTGTGAGGCCTGCACACTATGTATTTGATAAAATGTCTGTGAGGCCTGCATGCCATGTATTCAATATAATGCCTGTGAGACCTTGTATATGAGAGTCTGATGATATACCTATGTGACTGGTGTGTACTGTGTTTGATTTGTATTTGATAAAAAAGCCCGTGAGGCTGATGTGTGTGGCTTGCATCCGACCATGTTGGTCCCTCCGAAATAAAGTGTAAATGTTGGTCGAGTTTACATATTGAGATGTAATGCTATCTTTGTTCGTTGGTCTATTTGAGACCGAGCCGAGATACGGGCTAGGCACAATAGCTGGACCCCTTTGAGATTTGGCCAGGACGTGGTCCTGAGTCTCGGTGTAGCACTCACGACGGTGGGCTAAGTCTACACCCATTCCGGAGGGTAGGTATGGCGCCCGAGGAGGTGGTTGACCATATCTGACTCGGGTGGAAAATGTTGCATTGGTGTCCATGCAACATTCGCCTGGATGTGGTATGTCATGTCGCCGTGGTGGCGGGGTGTCCTCTGCCCTTCAGTGCGGGCTCAGGTAAAGAGTGTTTACTGGGTGATGTTTCTTTGCTTTAGCCTTAGGCACCACACGAGCACAAGCATACACATATCATGCATGTTGTAGAGCGGGACGGGTCCGGGGGAGACTGGATCCCTCTTGAGCTATGGTTTGCTCACCCCTCCTATAAACTCGTCCTTTGCCAGGGTTTAGCGGGCGGTAGGTGAAGGCGAGGAGCTAGGCCCCTGGGGCTGGGAGTTTTATGTTATTTCCTTTGTTGTACTCGTGGTTTTATGTTTTGGAATTTGGTTTGGTTTTATTTGTAACAGTACACCTGGCATCATAGGGGTTTTTCCCCGACTGGGTTGTAATAAACATTTAGTCTTTGAAATGAAATAAAATGAGATGTTGTTATTCAATTTGTGTTTGTGTGCATGGTTTGGGAGCAGGAGCATGCCCCTTGGCATGTTAGCCAGGTTGTGCGGGTTTGGGACAAAGACCCGTGCCTTGAAGTCCTTTTAAGGTGCTTGCACCAACCCCTTGTCCCCTTCGGGTGCGGGCATGGGCAGTCACTACTCATTTCTAAGTGGAAGGAAATTGGGGCGTGACAATATGGTATCGTAGCGATAGTTCATGGTCTGGTGGACCTAGGATAGTGGGGAGGCCTGGTCGCTTCGAGACTCTTAGGAGGCGATATAGGACACGCCCGATCAACGTGGTCCTATCCTGGTTTTCTCGGGGTGTACTCGGGGGTAGTTAGACCAAGGAGTAGGGCATTTGCATTTGGGTTGAGGGTGCATACATGCATTGGCATTAGGGCACTAGTTTAATTTCGAGTATGAGTGTCGTGATTGGACATGCTATGTTGCTTAAACTTGTCTTAAAAACAAAATTTTGTTCTTGTGAAATTCGGTGATTTTCCGTGAGGCTTGTTGCTATAAATTGCGGTGTGTACTTCGTGATTTACCCGTGTGTTTAAATGTAAAACGTTGCTTGAGTACCTCATGGCCCATGGGAATGAGGGTGTGTAGAGCTTGAGAGAAGCTGATCCTAGTTTGGTTTAAATTATGTAGACTATGCCTCCTAGGAGAGTAACTCGAGCTACTCCAGTGTAGAAGATGAATCTTCTGCCCGTCCTGGAGAGGGAAGAGGACAGCGTGTAGAGGGCAATGATCCCCCGGAGCGGATCATGGCCCAAGTCCGGGCCCTAAGTGAGAACGTGCAAGGCATGCGTGAGGACCTCGGGGGAGAGATCCTAAACGAGGTGCGTCGGAGATGATGGCACGACAGGGCGGTGCCACCCTCCCCACCCCGTGAGGCGGAACCTCCGTGTAGGCGGGAAGTGCCGGTGAGGCGGGAAGAGGGAGACGTGTTGATGCAATTCCGAAAGGAACATCCACCAAGGTTCAAGGGAGGAGCTAAACCTCTAGGAAGCGGAGCAACCGGCTGCGGGATCGAGCATGTGTTCTCCTTTCTTCGACCCGGGAGGAAGACAAAGTGAGACTAGCGGTCCCGGCAGTTGGAGGAGGAAGCCTTGGAATGGTGGCTTAGCATCTTAGGAAGCCAGGACATGGAGACCATGGCCGGGGAATGAGTTCCTCGCATTGTTCCATGAGGAGTTCTTTCCGAGTCATTGCGGTGGCGAAGCGGGAAGAGTTCAGCAGCCTGAAGCAAGGATCGCGCTCAGTAGCAGAGTATGAGCGAGATTTCCGGGGGCTGAGTCGGTTTGCTCTAGAGGAGGGAAGACAGGCTCACCAGGAGCGGATGGGGCAGAGCGTGCGCGACAAGCACGGTGAAACCAAGAGGCAGAAGGTTGAGTCCGGGAGTGGGACTTTTCCCAAGGATAGGGGCCAAGCTTCAATGGCTCCACCCAGATCCCGTTACTTTGGAGGATAGGGGAGTGCTGCTGGGAACTTCCCAAGCGGGTGTACCTGTTGTGGCCTGTCAGGGCACGTCAAACGTGAGTGCCCCAAGCAACACTTGACGTGTCATAGCTGTGGGAAGGTGGGACACATCAGCAAGGTGTGTTTTAGCAAGGGGAACACAGGGGAGTTGGAAGCTTAGCACAAGGGAGCAGGGTGGGACCCAATTTCAGGCCCCGACCCTAAGCCAAGACATTCATGGAAGGCGGTCCAGGTGGTTCCGGTCACACTAGGCCACGGGGGAGAGGCAACCACAAGGAGGATCGGAGGGGCGTCCCGGTGGACTGCAAGGGAGCAAAAGGGAAGGCAAGTGAGGCTAGCGGTGGGGCAAGCCAAGGCAGAGTGTTCGCGCTACCTCGGCACCAACCGAAATGGAGGAATTACCATCACCCTCCGAGGAAGGTGGAGCTGGACCTTCGGTGGTTCGAGGTACTATTCTAATATCTCGCACCGTTGTTCTTTGCATTGTTTGATACCGAAGCTTCGTGTTCCCTAATTGCTAAGTCCTTGGTGGAGAGCCTTGGACTTGATTGTGTGGAGGCCGATAGACCTCTCGAGGGTCGAGTCCCCAATAGGAGGTGTGGAGTTGATCCACCAAATGTGTCGAGAGTGTGCGCTTACGATAGGAGAGGTTGACCTCTCATTTGATTTGTACGTAATGCCCATGAGGACTTTTAATTTGATTATGGGGATGGATGGTTGATGGCCTTTCAGGCTAAGATTAACTGCTATAGGCGACGAGTATCATTTACTACACCCACAGGATCTTCCTGTACCCTAGTGGGTGAATGGGATAGGAATGCTGGGAGAGCTGGACCGACGAGGGAGCTATGGGGCAATATTACCCATAGGCTTGCCACCCTAACCTTTGAGGAGGAAGGTAACTTAGAGAAAAGGGTGTGGCCAGATGTTGTCGAGAATTTCCAGGATGTCTTTCCTGGGGAGTTGTTGGAGTTACCTCCACACAAAGTATCGAGTTCACGGTTGAACTGTTGCCAGGGGTGGGACCCATCTCACAAGTAGCATACCGGATGGGACCTGCTGAGTTGCGGGAGCTTCAGAAGCAAATAAAGGAACTGGGAGATAAAGGTTTTATCCGTCCTAGTACCTCACCTTGGGGTGCACCGGTCTTGTTTGCTAAGAAGGCAGATGGTTCGTTGCGACTTTGCATTGATTATCGAAAGCTGAATCAAGTAACGGTAAAGAACAAATACCCTTTGCCGCGGATCGATGACTTATTCGACCAGCTGAGTGGAGCACGGTGGTTCTCAAAAATCGATCTGCGTTCGGGATATCATCAATTGAGGGTCAGGAGCGAAGACATCCCTAAGACGGCGTTCAGGTGCAGATACGGACACTATGAGTGGTTAGTGATGCCTTTTGGGCTCACGAACGCACCTGCCGTGTTCATGCATCTAATGAATCAGGTATTTGCCCCATACCTGGATTCCTTCGTGGTGGTATTTATTGACGACATCCTTGTGTACTCCAAAACCCAAGGTGAGCATGAGGAGCACTTGGCCGTGGTGCTGCAGGTACTACGAGATCATCACTTGTATGCTAAATTTAGCAAGTGTGACTTCTGGATGCAAGAGGTGCATTTTCTTGGGCATGTAGTATCTGCCGAAGGAGTTAGAGTGGACCCAACCAAGATTGAGTCCGTAGCATCTTGGAAGAGGCCCACAAATGTTTTTGAGATCCGGAGTTTCTTGGATCTGGCAGGGTATTACCGGCGTTTTGTGGAAGGGTTTTCTCGGTTGGCGGCGCCCATGACAGCTCTTACACGGAAGGGAGCCAAATTTGAGTGGACGGACAAGTGCCAGCAGGCATTCGAGGAGTTGAAGACTCGCCCGACTACCGCACCGGTGTTGAGTCTACCGCAGGAGGGAGTGCCATTCGAGGTGTATTGTGATGCGTCTCGCGTTGGACTCGGGGTGTGTTCCGATGCAAGAATGCCAAGTCATAGCATATGGCTCGCGACAGTGAAGTCCCATGAGCAAAACTACCCAACACACGACCTGGAGTTAACGAGCAGTTATTTTTGCCCCGAAGTCTTGGCGACATTACCTGTTGGGAGAGAAATTTGTGGTATATACTGACCACAAAAGCCTATAGTATATTTTCACCCAGAGAGACCTAAATTTGCGACAACGGAGGTGGGTAGAGTACCTGCAAATGTTTGACTTCACGCTCTACTACACGCCTGGGAAGGGAAATTTAGTAGCCGACGCGCTAAGTAAAAGGGGAAAGCTAAGGTTTCTATGAGAGAATGGAAAATGATGGAGCAGTTGGCGTGTGCTTCGGGTGCAACCTGCTTTCGGCGAGTGAGGGAGCTATCCTGTGTCCTCTCACCGTGATACCGAGTTGTATCGCGTGTCCGTGAGGGGCATTAGGAGACGTGGACCGTGAGGTGATCCGGGCCCAGATAGAGGCCGGAGAGCTGTCGAGGACTGGACAGAAGGAGTTGAGCATGAGCTAAAATTTCGGGGGGCGTTCGATAGTACCACCTCCCTTGCGTGAGGATGTGCTTGAGGGAATTTCATCATTCCCGTTTGGCTGTACATCCAGGAGGAACTAAGATGTATCATGCCGTTCGCGCACGCTTCTGGTGGCCGGGGCGAAACGGAGTGTAGCAGAGTTTGTTTCCAGGTGCCTTACCTGTCGGCCAAGTGAAGGCAGAGCACCAACGACCCGCCGGGTCAATTGCGGCCTTTACCTGTAGCCGAGTGGAAGTGGGAGCATATTACCATGGACTTCGTGACGGGACTTCCTACCACTTCGGGAGGAAGGACATGATTTGGGTCATAGTGGACCGCTTAACTAAATCAGCCCATTTATTGGCAATTCGAGAGCGCGACTCTATTGGCACGTTAAGCCGGTTGTATGTTGATGAGATTGTCTGCCACACGGAGTGCCCTTGTCTATTGTTTCGGACAGGGATGCGCGGTTTACATCCCGGTTTTGGGGAGGTCTCAGGAAGCATTAGGAACCCGACTTAATTTGAGTACCGCATTCCATCCCGAGACCGATGGTCAGTCCGAGAGGACCATTCAAACATTGGAAGACTTGTTGAGGGCTTGTGTACTTGATTTTGGAGGATCATGGGCTTCTCACCTTCCTCTGGGTGGAGTTTGCTTATAATAACGTTACCGGTCTTCGATTGGGATGGCCCCGTTTGAGGCATTGTATGGCCGACCGTGTCGGTCTCCATTATGTTGGGCGAGCCGGAGAGGCGGCTATTTTAGGACCTCAATTGGTCCAGGAGGCTACGGCAAAAGTTCAATGATTCGGCAACGCCTTCTACAGCTCGGAGCGGACGGAAGTCTTATGCGGATCGCCGACGCCGACCGTTGGAGTTTTTGGTGGGAGACCACGTATTCCTTCGTGTTTCTCCACGGCGAGGGCATAAGAGATTTGGGACTGGGTCCAAGTTGTCCCCTCGGTACATTGGACCGTTCGAGATTTTGAGCAGAGTTGGACCTGTTGCTTATAGGTTGGCGTTACCACCTAGTTTGAGCGAGTTCATAATGTTTTCCATGTATCCCAGTTGCGGAAATATCATCCGGATCCCACACACGTGCTAGATTGGGGTACCCTGGATCTTGGAGAGGATGTGTTTGTTGTCGAGGCACCCATCCGTATTGTAGATAGACGCGAGAAGCAGTGCGAGGTAAGACTATTCCGTTGGTTCGGGTGTTGTGGCAACACCGAGGGCCGGAGGAAGAGACCTGGGAACGTGAGACCGAGATGCGTGCTCATTATCCTGATCTGTTCGAGGACGAACAACTCGAAGGAGGGGAGGAGGGCAAGCATCAAACTTCAACATAATCAGGTATTTGCCCAACTAGTCATCGCTACATGACCATGTGGAGTGTATAAATGTGTGAAATAATTTGTGATTTGTTGTGTCTTAATTTGTGCTAGAGGGTGTTAGAGGCCTATGCATTGGTTCTGATTGTTTTCTTTCATTCCACCTTTTCTTTTCGAGGATGAAAAGTCTTAAGGGGAAGAGGATGTAAGGACCTGTACCTTGAGTTAGTCACAGTTTTGCCTTATGAGTAGAGTTTTTTCTAGATTTTGACCTAGTGAATGGGCTCAAATGAATTCACGTGCAAAAGGAAAGATGCTTAGAATGATGTCCTCTATCTACCACAGAAGTTTCAGGCCAAATGGACGTGTATGTGAGGTTCACGTGAAATGGGTCCATTTCACGTGCAAGTGTGGTTGTCGTTTACATGATGCAAGGAGGCTACGGGTGAAGTTTGAGCGCATTTGGAGTGCATTTGGAGTTGCACGTGAATTGGGGAATTCACGTTCAAATTGGCGTGCAACCATATTTTTGCATGGTTCCCTTGGTTTTGACATTCTAATGATCTTTCTCCAAAGGACCATGTTGAAATTCTGAGTATTTTGGCCTATATGGGTGCGGAAAGGTGCTAACTTGTGTGATCAAAACTACGTCATTTTGATCCTGGGATTTTCTTAATCAAAACTACGTCGTTTTGATGTGGGTAGTGTCTATATAATGAGGGCTTGAGTTTGAGTTTAAGGTTCTTGTGTTCTTCTTTGCTGCAGCTGCTGCCAGAGAGAGAGAGAGAGAGAGGGAGGATCTCCAGGCAGTTGCCGTGGTGGTTCGCGTCGTTGGAAGGTGTCTAGCGTTGAGGTTAGGACAAAAGTCTGAGGTAGGGATTCATGTTCTTCCTAACTCTCCTCTGTTCTAGGATATTCACCTATATATATGTGTGTAAATCCATATAGGTGTGATCTCCTATATGGATGTTGGCCTTCAGTGGCATGTTCTGTTGATTCTGATGTTGAATTTGGCCTAAGGATTTTCTGGGTTTGTTTATGCCCACCATGTGTTTGATGAAATGTCTGTGAGGCCTGCACACTATGTATTTGATAAAATGTCTGTGAGGCCTGCATGCCATGTATTCAATATAATGCCTGTGAGACCTTGTATATGAGTGTCTGATGATATACCTATGTGACTGGTGTGTACTGTGTTTGATTTGTATTTGATAAAAAGCCTGTGAGGCTGATGTGTGTGGCTTGCATCTGACCATGTTGGTCCCTCTGAAATAAAGTGTAAATGCTGTGCTGAGTTTACATATTGAGATGTAATGCTATGCTGTTCTGTTGGTCTATTTGAGACTAAGCTGAGATACGGGCCAGGCACAATAGCTGGACCCCTTTGAGATTTGGCCAGGACGTGGTCCTGAGTCTCGGTGTAGCACTCATGACGGTGGGCTAAGTCTACACCCATTCCTGAGGGTAGGTATGGCGCCCGAGGAGGTGGTTGACCATATCTGACTCGGGTGGAAAATATTGCATTGGTGTCCATGCAACATTCGCCTGGATGTGGTATGTCATGTCGCCGTGGTGGCGGGGTGTCCTCTCGCCGCCTGGTGCGGGCTCAGGTAAAGAGTGTTTACTGGGTGATGTTTGCTGCTTTAGCCTTAGGCACGACACGAGCACAAGCATACACATATCATGCATGTTGTAGAGCGGGACGGGTCTGGGGAGACTGGATCCCTACTGAGCTATGGTTTGCTCACCCCTCCTATAAACTGTCCTTTTGCAGGGTTTAGCAGGCGGTAGGTGAAGGCTGAGGAGCTAGGCCCCTGGGGCTGGGAGTTTTATGTTATTTCCTTTGTTGTACTCGTGGTTTTATGTTTTGGAATTTGGTTTGGTTTTATTTGTAACAGTACACCTGGCATCATAGGGGTTTTTCCCCGACTGGGTTGTAATAAACATTTAGTCTTTGAAATGAAATAAAATGAGATGTTGTTATTCAATTTGTGTTTGTGTGCATGGTTTGGGAGCAGGAGCATGCCCCTTGGCATGTTAGCCTGGTTGTGCAGGTTTGGGACAGCACCCGTGCCAGAAGTCCTTTTAAGGTGCTTGCACCAACCCCTTGTCCCTTCGGGTGCGGGCATGGGCAGTCACTACTCATTTCCAAGTGGAAGGAAATTGGGGCGTGACAGTACTGTACTCTGAATTTAACCCGTAACTATCTTGTACTCTAATTCCTTGTACACTGCTTTTCTTGCTTTTCACTTTTATGTGTACTGCTTACTGTCAGTTACTTTTTATGTATATCTTTGCTCTGCTGTCTGTTATTCTGTGCTTTCTTATCTTGCTCCCATGAGGTTTATGTTCTGGTGCTTGTTCCTCACCCCAGAAAAGGGGAGTGTTTCTCTCAGGGGGAGCAAGTTCGTAGGGGGAGTTATCTTTGACAGGAGCCAGCTAACGCAACCTTCATGCCTATGGGGGAGAGGAGTGTGTATTTTTGAAAATTTGAACTCCTCCATTCTTTACATGCAAAGATCTCTTCTGATTAATTTAAAATTGCCCATCAAACTCGTAGTTTCAGACTTCATGTATTTACCCGTTGACAGCTTACATTAAATAGGGGGAGATTGTTGGAAATATAGGATTTGATGAAGCTGCCAAAATATAGTCTAAGTCTGGAGACTCGAAGAACCGAAGGTCGTAGGGTCGAAGAGCCGAAGTTCGTAGAAGTGAAACTATCAAAGGACGTATTGGCAAGAGACTCGTAGACTCGTAGAGTCTGGAGACTCAAGGTGAAACAGTGACAGAACATTGCGACTCGTAGACTCGTAGAGTCACCATAAATACTTAAGTCAATTAACAGAACTTCAATGATCACTAGACTCGAAGACTCGTAAAGTCGTAGGGTCGAAACCTTCGAACACTGTTAAGAAAATAGGACTCGTAGATCGAAAGTCGCAGAGTCGAAGCCTTCGAACAGTGTAAAGAAAACCGGACTTGTAGACTCGTAGATTGAAAGTCGTAGAGTCGAAGCCGTCGAACACGGTTAAAAAAACTGAACTCGTAGACTCGTAGGTTAAAGGTCGAAGAGTCGATACTATAAAGACTGGCAAACAAATGAAACTGTAACTCAATGTCGTAGAGTCGTAGACTCAAGGGACACAATCACTATAGAGTAATTGCCACACTTCCAGGACTCGAGAGATCGATGGCGGGGAGTTGTAGCTAAATGGTCGTAGCTATACAGGAACTCAGTTTATGAGCCTCTGTGAAAGACTAAGGAAGAAAAGCGAAGTTGAAGACTCGCAGAGTCGAAGATTTTCAGACCACTTAGTCAAATATAGTAAACTGAGATACCCGAAGGTCGTAGACCCGTAGAACTAGAGTCGTAGACTCGTAGCTACAATAACAAGTAGATTAGCTGAACTCGAAGAAGTCACTCTAAGCGTTATTCGAAGAGTCGCAGACTCGTAGAGTCATAGACACGCAGAGTTATAGACTTTAGTTAACAGAGTGACATAAAAGGCTAAACCAACATGACCTCTAGCCTTGAAGACTCGAAGATGTGAGTCGTAGACTCACAGAAACACCATAAAGCCTGAAGCAAAACTTCGCAACTTTCTACAGGTGTTAACTGAAATCTTCGAGTCACCGAACCTGCGAGGCATCTACCTCCGAGGCAAACTTACAACCCTAAACACAACCACTTAGCGATATTGTCAGCTAGGGTTTGTACAGCAAGTCTGCGCCGCCCCGAGCAGTTGAGCACATTAATGACACATTAATTGCTGCTAACTACCATCCACGGATAAACGGCCAAGATCAACTGCATGCCAAATACGCAGTATGAGCAACTGATCTGCAAATCAAAGCAGATCAACCCATCCCTTGACATTCCGCATTTTCAGTGGCGGGAAGTCAGTCTGTCGGGATGGACAACTTGGCGCACGAGCACTTTAATCTTAAAAATATATCTCTCACGCACTTAACGACAAAATCAAGAGTTTAACCTCTCTCTCAAAAGAAGGAAACGTTCTGACGGACTTAGAGAAAAATAAAACTAAGCAGAACTAACATTAAGTGTTCCAGCACAAGAGAGAGAGACTAACGGAGAGAAATTGAAAAAGTGTTGTGCGCCGTGTTGAATCGAGAACAAGAGCAATCCATTCTTTTATTCACGAATCTTGTTGTTCATCAAAGATCTAGCACTTTCATTAAGTCTTGATCTCAGTGTTGTTAGTTTTCCACACCTCGATCTATCATAAACCATCTCTTTCACAACTGAGATCTGTTGAGAAAAGAGTATTTACTCTTATCTCAGTTTTGTCTGATAGTTCATTATCACTCACCTTATCCTTACAATACTTTTGTCATCTTCTCCATAAATACTTCCATCATAGTCATCTGTAGCAGGAATCCAAAACCCAGCTAACAGTCTAGCTTCCGCGCACGAAGAAAGTCTATTCACCCCCCCCCCCTAGACTCACTTTAGGACCTACACAGTCCATTATAGACTAAACCTCCACTCTAGGGAGGAAGTCTTAGGACTGGATTATTCTATGCCATGGTTTGAATGGTTAATTATCATCTAAAAGTTTGTCTTGTTAGATTTGCTTTGATTGGTTGCTTAATGCTTTTCTCTTACAAAGAATGACGGAGAGGACTAATTTTAGCGTGATTAGCGGAATTACAGTTAAGGCGTAATAAAGAAGAGTGAGGAATGAACAAACCCATTTAACTTTATTAAATCAACCTTAAAGTGTGTATTACGAGAAAAGGATATTGTATTTAAAGGTGAGATTAATCTCAACATGCATATGTAGGAAGGTAATTTATTAGTAAGGCATAGAGAAATCCTGTTCTATTGGCTTCTTCCCTAGACTTTTATATCATTGTTACCGTGCTGTTACATTTTACCTTTAATCGAAGTATTAGTTTACATTGCTTAGTTAATTTATTTCATTGCTTGGTCAAAAAGAAACAATTTTCCCAAACATATTTAGAGTTTGCCAATCTTAGTGATTATTAGGTAATACAATTATTCCTCGTGGGATCGATACACTGAGGTCAAGATATAGCTCTTTTTATTACTTAACCTGTGCACTGCAGTAAGCCGTAAATCCCTCGGTCAAGTTTTTGGCGCCGTTGCCGGGAAAAAAATTGTGTTAATTTTAATAACATTAAGACTAAGAATAATATTTGTGCTTTGGGTTGTTTATATTGTGTTTTTGTATTTTCAATTTCTGTTATTTCTTTGTTGAGCAATATCACCAGGTTTTCTTTTCTTTGTTTTGTTTTTGCAGTTATTTTCATTCACTTTAGTGCTTCATTCAGTGTATGCACCAATCTCGGTTGCGAGATTTAGAGCCATTTGATTCAGAACCTGAGAGGACATTGAGAGCCAGGTTGAGACAGAGGCAGCGTGATCAATCAGAAGTTAACTCTACCGATATCTCTACTCTATTTGTCTTAGACAATATGGCAGAAGGGCAGGATCATAATGGGGAGACTCATAATGGCGATACTCAGCCACGGACTTTACTAGATTTTGCTAGACCAACTATCTCTGATCATTACTCAGGTATTCATAAACAACCAGTGCAAGCAGCTAATTTTGAGCTAAAGCCAGCCTTAATTCGTATGGTCAGTTAGCAACAATATGAGGGCATGGCGGTTGAGGATCCGCATAGTCATTTACACCATTTTCTGGAAATATGTGACACTTTAAGAATGAATGGTGTTTCTGAAGATGCTCTGAGGCTTAAACTCTTTCCTTTTTCTCTCAAGGATAGAGCTAAGGTGTCACGCCTCGGATTTCCCACCCAAAGAAACCAGTTCGTGACTCCCCTTTACCCATGCTGTGGATAAGGGGTTGAAGTGAAATAACACCACAGGGTCACAACCCACATCAGAAAATCACCAAAACAAAACAAATGACTTTATTAGATTTGAAACACAATGTCAACAAAGCAAGCATGCCTTTATTACAATTAAGTCTCCTTTACAATATCTCCCCACTGGGGTTACAAGGCCTCACAAAAATAATAAAATACAAGTAACATTAAACAAGCCACCAAACAGAACTGACTTCCACCTTGGTATTCCCACCTAATGCTTGTAGGTTCCTGAAAGAAAACACATCACAGTAGGAGGGGTGAGCAACCACAGCTCAGTAGGGATCATGTCTCCCCAACCCATCTCATGCTCCTAGCATTTACATGAGGGCGTGCACAAGTGCAGTGTCGTGGCAATACTATTTGAACAGGTATAATCACATTTAAAAATATGCCAACACAGCCACACAGGCTCACAATCTGCCACGGGCTTCCACAGCCACCGGGCTTCACATAACTAGTCACGGACTTCCACAGCCACCGGGCTTCACATAACCAGTCACAGACTTCCACAGCCACCGTGCTTCACATAACCATCTATGGGCTTCCACAGCCACCGGGCTTCACATAACCAGCCATGGGCTTCCACAGCCACCGGGCATAAAACCAAACACATAACATACATCAGTCACACATGCATAATATTAAATACTTAACTTGCATAGCCACACGGGCATAATATCAAACACTTAACTTGCATCAATCACACAGGCATAATATCAAACACTTAACTTGCATCAATCACACAGGCATAATATCAAACACTTAACTTGCATCAATCACATGGGCATAATATCAAACAATATGCCATTGAAGGCCAACATCCATATAGGAGATCACACCTATATGGATTTACGTATAAATATATATATATATATATATATATCCAGATAACCACAGTTCACCTATCACAAGGCCTAAACCCTGGGATAGGTTCAAGGAACAGGACAAAACCCCTACCTCTGGAAGATCCTACAAGCTCTTGCTTCCACGCCTAATGTCGTCTAACCACGGAAATGACAACGACAGCCAAGATCTGGAGCTCTCTCTCTCTCTGCGACGGCTGCAGCAGAAGAACCCTAAAATCACAACACAAAGGGGCTCCTCCTTCTTATATAGAAACCTCAACATCAAAACAACGTAGTTTTGATTAAGTGAACCCCAACATCAAAACGACGTAGTTTTGATGGAACAGGCTACAACCTTCCCGCATCCACACAAGACAAAATACCCATAATTCCGACATGCCTCTTTGGGAAAAGATTACTAGAATAACAAAACCAAGGTGATGATGCAAAAACATGGCTGCACGCCATAATGCACGTGATATCCCCATATCACGTGCAGCTCCAATTGATGTGAGCAAGGTTCCTTGTATCATGTAGAAGGCAGGCATACAATAATCTTCTTGCACGTGATATCCCTATATCACGTGCATTGTCACATGCACCTCCTAAAGGTTTCCTCTTGGGCTCATCTCTTACCTCAAACTTGCCCATCAACAAACAAGGTATTTTAACTAAAGTGTGTGGGAAGAAAACTCCTTAAAACCCTACAATTTCCACCCCAAAAGGCAAAACTATGACTAGCTCCTCACATCCCAAAACACGGGTCATTACATAAGCAATGGTTACACTCACTATAGCCGGGCAACATTCACACATGGGCTGATCTTGCGGGCAAATTCTTATCCAAGTTCTTTCTCCCATCTAAGCTGATACAATTGAGAGGAGAAATTGGGGTTTTTAGATAAACAGATACTGAATCTCTTTATGAAGCTTGGGAAAGATTCAAGGATCTAGTACGCCGATGCCCACCTGATGGCTTGCCAGAATGGTTTCAGATTGAATCCTTCTTTGTGGGTTTAACACCTCAAATGAAGGGCAATGTTGATGCAGCAGTGATAATCATGGAATTTGTCATTAAATTTGCATTTAATTTATGGGCTTTAACTTAATATTTTGTTGAATTAATGTATTTTTATAATAGTTTTCCCCAATTTCAATTATTTACTGTTTTATTTATTTTTATAGATTTAATATTAATTTTGGTGATTTTAAATGTTAAATTAATTATTTCAATTTTTAATATTAATTTTATGGGCTTAATCGATTATTTTAAGTTTAATCTTAGTATAATTTTTCTATATATATATAGTGGGTTAATTGAATTATGTTTTTATCTGAATGGTTTTTTTGTGTGTTTCACTTTTATTATTATTATTATTATTATTATTATTATTATTATTATTATTATTATTATTATTATTATTATTATTATTATTATTATTATGGTGTAGGAGAGCATAGGAAGAAGTCATTCATATATGGGGACCACATTGATTTAAGGAAGGAAAAAAAAGAGGAAACAAATGAAAGCATTACGTGGGAGAGGAATGAAGAAAGGAGAGATATGGGCCCAATGCTTTGAATGAATTGAATTAGATAACACAATTATACATATGGAATGGAAGCAATTGAAGAAATTACATGTGAAGCAATTACGTGTGTGTGTAGGACACACGAAATTTAATGGAGAAAAAAAGGCAATTGATTTTGCCTATTTTAGAGACCCAGCGAGACCTATGTTACAGGGGGCAGAGAGACAAAAACCCGATGCCGTCTCCATCCTCCATCTCTCCATACACCATCCCTCCATCACGCCAACACCCAGCGCCGCCACACTCAGATGCCCAGCCTAGTGTCGCCCGCAGCAATCCTTACATCAGGCAGGGCCTTCGGCGCAACACTGTGGGACTGCCCATGCAGCCTATTTTAATTTTCTGTATTTGATTTAGCTTCAAACTTCAATTGTTATTTTGAATCTTTGTTCTTCATCTTAATAATTTATTTAGGTGCTATGGTTTGCAATTCGTTCCTCTATCTGTTTTAAATTCTTTGCAATTAATTTGCGGTTGTAGTTAATTGTGGATTGTTTAAAGCATGATTTTTAATTGTGATTAATTCGCAGTTGCGGTTAATTAATTTTAAGATGTGAAGATTATTATTCGTAGTGAACGATTTGGTCTTCCGAATGCAAAACATAATCGTTCGTAGGATTGGTACGAGTTTAAGTCTGATTTGTAGTGCGAATTCATAATTTAATTATAATCATGGAGTCTTGGTTTAATTGAATTATGAGGCCTTAAATATGTTATTATATTTTTAGAAGATAATGATAAATAATAATTGAAGTGAGAGGTTAAATCATTTTCATCTTTAGTTAATTAATTTTATTTACATATTTAATTTTATTTAAATTTCACACAAAACCCCCAATTCTCTAACTTAGCTTTTCTTTATTTTTCTTGAAGAATAAGTTGAATTAAATTTTATAAGTCCTCCAGTTAGTGAACGACCTATGTTAGCCCTATGCTATACTTAGTTTAAATATTATTTGAAGTACGTGTGCGACAAACGCTCTTTTCAAGCAGCAGGAGGGGCTTTTATGTTAAAAGCACCGAAGAAGCAAGGGAGCTCTTAGAGAGAATGGATCTTAACAATTATCAATGGCCAAATGAGAGAGGCCCTGTTCCTAGCAAGAGTGTAGGCTGCGGTGGACCGATAATCAACTGGGTGAACTCACAAATAAAGTGGATCTTCTTACACAACACATGACAGCTATGGCAGTGAGAATGGGAGGTTCTATTGATAATACAACTTTGGAGTATAATTCTTCTACCATGATTCCAGTTGAGGAGGCTTTATATGTGGGAGGCAAGGGGTATTATCAAAAGCAGAATTTTCATGGTGGCCCACCTCCTCAAACTTATCATCCAAGTAACAGGAATCATGAGAACTTTTCATGGTTAAATCAGAAGAATACTTTAAACCCTCAGCCATTCCCTCCAATACCACCGGGGTTTGAACAACAGCAAGCTCAACCTCAACAGTTTCAGCCTCAGCAGCAATACCAACAACAGCCAATAAAAGAGAAGGTTTCAGATGATGAAATGAAGCAGTTTTTTTATAAATTTGCACAAAGAAACTCACTCCCCACTTGAGAACACAGATGTTAAGCTTAATAAAATGAAAACAGGGATGAGTGATTTAGGTACTACCATGAAAGGGTTGGACTAACAATTGGGGCAACTTGCCAATACAGTGAATGCACAGCAAAAAGGGTCTTTCCCCAGTAACACTGAAGTGAATCCAAAGGAGTATTGCAAGGCAGTCACATTGAGAAGTGGGAAAGAGTTGCCACCCCGAGTTAACAAGGAATCACAACCAGTTACTAAACAGTTAGAACACAACGAAGAGCAAGAAGCAGGGAAAAACACAAAAGAAGTAGCACTTGAAGATGAAATAGTAGAGGAAACTTCCAAGCCTATTGAAGAGAGGTTTGAGGTTTATCAACCGGGTATTCATTTTGTAGAGAAACTCCTGTTTTGAAGACACCTTTACCATTTCCACAGAGAGTTAAAAAATAAAAGGTGGATGCAAGTTTTGCTAAGTTTTTGGAACTCTTCAAGAAGTTATAAATTAATATCCCTCTTGTAGATGTGCTACAGAGTATGCCTAAAGCAGCAAAGTACTTAAAAGACTTTGTATCTCAAAGAAGGAGGCTAGAAGATTGTGAGACAGTTACTTTAACCAGGGAAACTAGTGTTGTTGTCCAACATGTCTTTCCTCCAAAGTTGAAGGACCCTGGGAGTTTTACTCTTCCTTGTACTATTGGAGAATCATAGTTCACACGGGCTTTATGTGATCTTGGAGCAAGTATAAATTTGATGTCGCTTGCAGTTTATCAGTAGTTGGGTTTATCTGGGATGAAACCTACTTCTATTTCATTACAGCTAGCAGATAGATCCGCAAGAAAGCCTGAAGGAATTATTAAAGATGTACTAGTCAAGGTGGATAAATTCATATTTCCAGCAGATTTTGTGGATATAGAAAATGATAAAGGGATACAATTGATTTTGGGGAAGCCTTTACTTCATATAGGTCGTGCAGTGATAGATGTTCATGCAGGGGCACTTACCTTAAGAGTGGATGATGAACAGGTTATCTTTAATATGTCACATGCTTTGTAACTAGAAGATGATATCCTAGTTGCTACTGGATAGATGATGTAACTTCATTAGTGGAGGAATACTTGCAGGACAGCCTAGCATAGGAAACTACAATTGAGAAGTTCTTAGCACCAGTGGTGGATGCAGAAGATGAATTTTCAACAGGGGTGGAGTTAGGCGAAGTAATTACACAGGAAGATTCTTCACTACCACCACCTCCTGAACTGAAGCAACTACCAGCCCATCTTACATATGCATTTCTGAATGAGAGCAAGAGATTCCCAGTAATTATTTCTGCTCACTTGGATAGTGAAGAGAAAGTAAAATTGCTCAAAGTTCTTATAGCACACAAGTCAGCCTTGGGTTGGCATATTGGAGATATCAAGGGAATTAGCCCTGCCATCTGTCAGCATAAAATTCTAATGGAAGATACCTACACTCCTTCTGTTGAACAACAACACCGCTTAAATCCAGCCATGAAGGAAGTTATCAAAAAGGAAGTTCTGAAATGAGAGAGGCTAGAATCATTTATGCCATATCTGGTAGTTCTTGGTTCAGTCTAGTGCAAGTGGTACCCAAGAAGGGAGGTATGACTGTCATTATCAATGAGAAGAATGAGCTCATTCCTACTAGAACAGTGACTGGCTGGCGAGTTTGTATTGATTACAGGAAACTCAACAAGGCCACATGAAAAGATCATTTTTCATTGCCTTTCATTGATTAGATGTTAGACAGACTTGCTAGATATTTTTATTACTGTTTCTTAGATGGGTACTCTGGTTATAATCAAATTCCCATTGCGCGAGAGAATCAAGAGAAGACTACTTTCACTTGCCCATTTGGAACTTATACTTTTTGAAGAATGCCACTTGGATTGTGTAATGCAACTGCGACGTTTCAAAGGTCTATGATGGCAATTTTTCACGGGATGGTGGAAGAGATAATGGAGGTATTCATGGATGATTTTTCAGTCTATGGTTCTTCTTTTGATCATTGCTTAACTAATCCTGAAGTAATGTTAACTCGATGTGAGGAGAAAGAGTTAGTGTTGAACTGGGAAAAGTGTCACTTTATGGTGCAAGAAAGTATTGTTCTTGGCCATAAAATTTCAGCATTGGGTTTGGAGGTTGATCGCGCCAAGATCTCTACTATTGAAAGCTTACTACCTCTAATTAATGTGAAAGGTATTCGTAGCTTCCTAGGGCATGCAGGGTTTTACAGAAGATTCATTAAAGATTTTTCTAAAATTGCCAAACCCCTGTGTGCATTGCTTGAGAAGGAAGCAAAATTTGAATTTACAGAAGATTGCCTTACAGCCTTTGAAACACTGAAACAAAGGCTCATTTCAACCCTAATTATGATAGTTCCAGACTGGTCACAACCATTTGAGCTTATGTGTGATGCTAGTGACCATGCAGTGGGAGTTGTTTTGGGGCAGTGAAAGGACAAGATTTTCATACCTATTTATTATGCAAGCAAAACTGTTGGGCCAGCTTAACAAAATTACACCACAACCGAGAAGGAGTTGCTGGCAGTAGTGTTTACAGCTTTGAAATTCAGAGCTTACCTCTTGGGAACTAAAGTAATAGTATTTACAAATCATGCAGCTTTGAGATATTTGTTTAGCAAGAAAGATGTTAAACCATGCTTGATACGTTGGATCCTTTTATTGCAGGAGTTTGATTTAGAAATCAAGGATACCAAAGGGACATCAAATCAAGTAGTTGATCATCTTTCACGATTGGAACAAGATGTTACATCTGACAAAGAGAAGATTATTCAAGCTGAGTTCCCTGACGAACAAGTCCTTTCTTGTGCAATTTCACTCCTATGGTATGCCGATATAGTAAATTATTTGGCATGTGGAGTAGTTCCTGCTCATTTTTCTTAGGAGCAGAAGAAGAGGTTCTTATTCCAAGTTAGACAGTATATTTGGGATGATCCATTACTTTTTAAATAAGGTCTAGATCAACTTCTCCGGAGATGTATACCTAAAGAGGAAGTTTAAGAGGTATTAACACATTGTCATTCTTCTCCTTATGGGGGACATCATGGAGTACAAAAGACAGCTGCTAAGGTGTTACAATGCGGATTATTTTGGCCCACATTGTTTAAAGATAGTCATGTTTTCATTAAAAGATGTGATAGCTGTCAAAGGATGGGAACAATTTCCAAGCGCCACGAGTAACCACTAAATAGCATCAATGTCGTGGAGGTATTTGATTTATAGGGCATTGATTTCATGGGATCATTCCCATATTCAGATGGATGCCAATATATTTTGTTAGCAGTAGATTATGTCTCTAAATGGGTAGAAGCTATTTCGTCGCAGACCAATGACGCATGGGTTGTCCAAAAGAACATTTTCTCTAGACATGGCGTGCCTCGTGCTATACTCAGTGATGGCAGCTCTCATTTTTGTAATTCCATGTTTAAAAAGCTATTGCATAAGTATGGAGTTCGACAGGAAAGTCTCTTTAGCCTACCATCCTCAAACTAATGGCCAAACTGAAGTGTTGAATCGTGAAATCAAGCAAATTTTACAGAAAACTATAGGAGTCCATCGAAGTGATTGGGCAGCTAAGCTTGATGATGCTTTATGGGCTTATCGAACAGCGTTTAAAACTCTCATTGGCATGTCTCCTTATCATATTGTCTGTGGAAAAGCTTGCCACTTACCAGTGGAGATAGAGCATAAAGCTCAATGGGCTCTCCAAAAGGTGAATCTGGATCCTGGTTTAGCTAAGGAGAAACGATTGCTCTAGCTTAATGAGCTTGAAGAATTCAAATTGGAAGCATATGAGAATGCCAAAATTTATAAAGATAAAACCAAGAAATGGCATGATTCTCATATACAACCATACACATTTGAACTAGGGCAGCTCGTTCTACTTTTTAACTCTCATTTGAAGCTATTTCCTAGCAAATTGCGATCCAAGTGGACTCGCCCTTTCAAGGTAATACGGGTATTTCCCTATAGCGTTGTGGAGTTAGAAAGTAATTCGAATGAGACTTTCAAAGTTAATGGTCAAAGACTCAAACCGTATTTGCGAGCACCAGCTGAACGCGAAGTTGGCCTCACCAAACTTGGAGAACCTTGAATATGGTGTCGTCTAGCCCAAGACGGAAAATGAGGCGCTGACTGGGAGGCAACCCGGTATGTTTTTCTTATCTTTTTATTCTGATTTTATCTTTCTGTTTTGTTTTGGTTTTGGTTGTGGTGTTGTGCAGGTCCAATTTTACAGTGACGTACAGTTTCACAGAGATAAGCGACATCGACCAAAAGAAAGATCGACCTCGACTACCATCGATATTCATATGGGGTCGACCACTTCTTACAGTTAACTCTCTGGAATTTGCATTGGTCGACGCCGACTAGGTTTTCGCAACGACGACCTCCACAACGAGCTACGTCGACTTCAGTTCAAATCGACCAACCTCTATTGTTAGCTCACGAGAAATTGCATCCCATCGACCTCGACCTATTATGTGGTTGACATCGTCATATATCGACTACTTCTTGGCTCGACTATTTCTTGCTCCAAACTCGCTGGAAATTGCTAAGATCGATGTCGCTTCCATGACGACCCAATAGCGAGCCGGATCGACCTCGTTTTTCAGATCGATCAGCTTAACCTGACATCTTTCATGGAGTCGATGCCGACCCGTTTCAGCAAGATTGAATGCCATCAACCAATAGTGTCGCATCGACGTTCGGTATCGACCTTGAGCTTTTTTAATTCCCTATTGCCTCCCTCCAATTAGTCTGTTCAATGTAGCCTATACCCTAACCTCGAGCGGCGACATCGACTATACCCCTCTCCTCCATTAGTCTTATTCTTCACATCGATCAAGTGTGGGAGTGCTCCAAACATTGATTCTAACTTATCTATTCTTGTTTTATTGATCATCATGGTTTATCCTGGTCACGTTTTGGATTGGTCGGCATTGGAGAAGCTAGAGGCACCTTGGAAGGATCAAGCCCTTCAACTCTTGCAAACAAGTGGATTGCGGACCATTTGCTATGATCCTTGCCCTATTCTTGATGAAGATTGGTCTTCCTTCTATCACAATGTGAGTTCCTTTGATGATAAATTTGTTGCTATAGTTCAAGGCGTTGAAGTTGTTGTTTCTGAAGACGTTATTCAAATGGTTTTTCATCTTCTAGTGGGTACACTTTCACTTCCTGTTTTGAACAAAACTGAATTAATGGCCCCATTTGATTATGTGGAACCTGAGGGTGTGCATAGGCGCTACCCTAAGAAAATGGGTTTTAATGGGATGGATAGATTCCTCGCCTTCCTCATTGGCAAATGCATGTACTGTCAGCTTAAGGGTGTGGATAGCGTACCCCTTGAACATTTATAGTGTATGTTTGGTTTGCATCATGGGTTGGATATAAAATGGGCTTCATTTGTCTTTGACAGTTGGAAGGAACGCGTGCTGATGTGTCTGTATGGAAGGTTACTAACCAAGATCATGCTAGCTCAACATCCCTATGTTTTTGTCACTAGGCCAACCATTCCATACCCTGATAACCTCATTTTGAAGAATATTTTTGATAATGGGTATATGGATGCCCGTAAAGCCGGTTGCTTACCTCCTACACCTCGCCCTATGATCTATGTTGGGAGTGCTTCTCAGTCAAGGCCCATGCCTACTTCTCATATTCCGCACACTACTAGGGGTGACAGCCATCGGGAAGGGACTGTAGCTAGTCAGTTAGAGCAGTTTTGGATTCTATTTGCACAGTTTCGACCTAAAGCAGAGGTTTGCATGGTTTGGCTCCATTATGGGATGTCTTTGGCCAGTAGGGCTGTTGTTGTTGATTGGGCCGTTCATCACCACCTTATTCCTACAGAGGACCACGCACAGTATATGGACGCCCCTTATGATGTTCCGATCAGTCCTAGCAGAGGACCTTATCAGTGGAGGAGTGTCACCGCTTCCGCTAGTTAGTTTTCTGTCCCTCCAGTGGACCCACGTTTCTCTGCTATTGATCAACGGTTAGATAGTTTAGCTGTCGACTAGACAGATTTAGCTAGCCAGATGAAGGCCTTCCAAGCTTACCTTGATAGACAGGCTACAGCTGCTTCCACAGCTAGTCCTGTCTCTATACCTTCTGGGTCTTCCTCGTCTACTTCTGGCTCTTCTTCATCTTCTGCCGCTAGTGTTCCTTCTTGTTGGTCCCTGGAAGCCTAGAGGGGGGGGTGAATAGGCTTTTATCGAAACTCTTGTCTAACTCTGGCACAACACTTAACTGGTTAAGAGAAATAATCAATGCGGAAGATAACTAGATAGTGGAAGTATTTTGTTTTATTATCAAGAGATAATTACAACAAAATAGAAGCAGATTAACACTTGTAAAGCTTTTGATTTGCTGAACAAATATCTTACACTCTATTTAGTTACTCACATACTAGCCAACTAGTTATCTCTATGAGCTCTTGTACATACAATTTTATTATACACTTAAGAGCTTTCGAATTGCATCATGTCACGCCCCAGATTTCCGACCCACAGAAACCGGTTAGTGAATCCCCATGCTCGCACTCGAAGGGACAAGGGGTTGGTGAGAACACCGAGAAAGGGACCTTAGCACGGGTGCCGTCCCTAAACCATATCACACATATATTAAAATCTCATTTCAAAGCACAGTATAAACACACATACATACATGTTCTTTCCCCCACGGGGTTACCACATAGTTTTTACAATATAACAAAATAAACAAACACACACAAGGTCTTCACCTCTGGTGAACTTCCTAGCTCCTGTAAGCACCTGAAACAAACAAAAACAAACACAACAAGAGGGGTGAGCAACCACAGCTCAGTAGGGATTATGTCTCCCCGACCCATCCCAACTCATAAACGAGTGTAGGCATGTGCTCGTGTAATGCTACATATACATATATATCACCAACTCAATCATGTACACATATTGAAATGAAAGAAAACCTCTCAGGTAATCCCAAACATTGCCTCTCAGGCACAGAGTACTGCCCCTCGGGCACAGCAGTGCCTCTCAGGCACAATATTACCTCTCAGGCTCTGAACAAATCTCACCTCCCAGGTCCTCAACAGTAGCCTCCCAGGCTTATCAAGATAGCCTCGCATGCCCACATGACCACTTGAGATCACAACTCTATCCTTATGTCTTGACCAAGAGAGAGGATTCTCGTAAAAGCTATTTTCTTGAAATAAAAAGTCCCGGCATTGGCTCCCCATAGCATAACTAAGATAATCTGATTTTTGGGGATTTTTCTGAGGGGTCTAACCCCACTTTCCAAAAAGTCACCACTACGAACTTTTGAAGATTTCCGGGATTTTACACTAAATCCCATTTTTCACATTTTGAAGGAGGGGGAATTAATTTTTCTAGTATATACTGCACTGCCCAACTGCTTGAGACACCTTGCTCGAAGCTCTACTCAACGCTGCTCGACACTCTAGGCTCGAGCAACATGCTCGATGCTCCCTGCTCGAGGCTCCTGCTCGACATTCTGCTCGAGGCTAGCCTCGAGCAGTTACCCAGTCGCGAACTATCAACTGCGTTCTTCCCGATT
Organism: Taxillus chinensis; assembly: GCA_023512835.1. Taxonomy (NCBI): domain Eukaryota; kingdom Viridiplantae; phylum Streptophyta; class Magnoliopsida; order Santalales; family Loranthaceae; genus Taxillus; species Taxillus chinensis. The sequence continues at coordinate 38,467,914 of CM042084.1, forward strand.
TCGGCCCGAAACTCAATTATACCCATTAAATCTCCATTTTTAAGCACTAATTCATCCCACTAATGGCTTTCTAGCTCATCCTAGCCATCTTAGGCTACCAAAATAACATCAATTCATACAAAAACAACAAAAAACGAGTTTCTCAAACTCTAGGGTTCATACTTCCAATTCCACGAATTAGGGGTTAATTAACATGTTTTAGCTACTCTAGCAAATATAATCAACGATATAGGAGTGAGAAGAACGAATCCCTACCTCGACTTTGGCCGATTTGAGCTCCGGATCGTCAATTCCTCTTTCCCCCTTCTCTTTCTCTCTCCTCTTCTCTTTCTCTCTCTAGAAAGGCAAGCACGTAAGATACTCAGGGATTTGGGTTCTTCACTGCCCTATTTATACTTTCCCACATTTAATTCATTAAAATATCAAAATTACCCTCACAGGGTCCCGACTCCAAATCGAGCCCAATTACTGTCAAAATGCTCCGTTTAACGAGTACATCACTGTACTGAGGTTTGTTTTTCCAAATAAGCCCTCGAATACAAAGTCACCTAACCATACTACAAAAATCTCAAAATTAGCTTTCCGGGGCTCTGACTCCAAATCGGGCCCACTCACAGTCAAAACTCTCTATTCGACGAATACGTCGTCGTACTGATATTCACATCCCTCGATGTGCATTCCATCACATGGCTCTCTCCCAGAACCCCAAACACGGGTCCTTACACATCAATACTTTACAAAATATACAAGTGTTCATATATATAGCCATCCATGAAGAACATCCTTGGAACTTGTTCTTCCGAGCAATGTGCACATTGACTATTCCTTGGAAATCTCTCTACCTTGAATGTTGCGGATGTGGTCTTCAAGATCTTGGGTTTGCAAAGCATAAGTGCCTTTGTGAATTCCCAAGTGCAGCTAAATTTGTGTCCACATATCCGTGTGATCCACATGTAAGATCCTTTAGGTTCTCAACGAATTTGTCTTACATCGAGACACAACGAGCTGACTACTTTGAGTGCGAAGAGATAAGTTGAAGTAGCATCTTCTTAATCCATCGTAAAGTTTCCTTACTCTGTGTTAATGAAGCTCGGATCCTTACTCTGTATCATTGGTTGCTTACTCCGTGTTAGTTTTGGTACTAGAATCCTTATTTCGTGTCAGCACTTCCTTCCTCCATATGAACGAGAAGTCCAGAGAGCTTACTTCGTATCAGCGCTTCCTTACTCTGCATGAGTCGAAAGGACCGGATGGCTTACTCCGTGTTAACGCATCCTTATTCTGCATGAGTAAAAGGTCGGATTCCTTACTCCACATCTTTTTTCCTTACTCCGTGCAAATAAAGGACTTGGGCCCTTATTCCGCACAAGTCGTTCCTTACTCCGTACGTATGGAAGACTCGGATTCCTTACTCCGTGTCTTCTTTTCCTTAGTCCGTTTGAGTGGAAGACTTAGCTTTTTATTCTGCGAGGACTTTCTCTTACTCCGTGCAAGTCGTAGACAAGGATTCTTATTCCGCATCTATTTGACTTAGTCCATTTAAAACTCTAAAACACAGATTCCTTAGTCCGTAGCTTTAGTAGTTTGATTCGCACGAATGATCCTTATTTCGTATGAAGTGTAGACTTGGTTATTTACCAAGTGTTTGACGACACTCACTCTTGTCCGAATCAGGATTATGTATCCTATCCTTAGCTTTGCTCTCACGAGTGAAGGTCCGGATTAAGATAATATCTTCTGCAACAACTTAAGATAAAACATGCAATGTCTCAAATCAGATTACATAGGGTTTTATCCACATCATCCAAGTTCTGGGTTTGATCCAACAATCTCCCCCAATTATGGATATGCCAAAACACTTTGTAATCTGATCTGGTAAGTGAAGCACAAAGATAATATAGAATAAAGATAACTTCCACTTTCATTAGATCAGCAACAAAGTACAATCCAGCCTTAATACATGAATTTTACATTTAAGGTACATAAGGCTTACTATACTTGAATATCAATGTTGCTGCCTTCTCTTTAAGTTCCATTGTCTGCTCCATCGTATAGTTGCGGATGTTGTTCCAGTCTTTTGCAACCTTTACGAATAACTTGATAAAGAAATAGACAAAGGCTCCGTAGCTATCTCCATCAGGCTGTTGTGGCACTTGTTTCTTGCTCCAGATTGCCGCCTTCAGCTTCTCAGTTAGAGCCAAAGGAGTTTGGCCCATTTCTTCATAAAGCTCGAATTGCTTTACTACTTCCGCCAGTCGAAGACGCAGTGGTTCCCATTGATTTCTTTTAACGTTGTGTTCCACAACTTGATGAGAATCAATCAAAATCATTTGCTTGGATGGAATCAGAAAAGCAACTAGCATGAAGTGCGGCATCATGACCCGGTACGGAATGAGGATAGTTGAAAGGTTTTTCCAAGGTTTGTTATCCTCTGCAGTTCTGACGATGAAGGTCCTGATGTGGGCTACATCTAGAAGATAGCCCTCATTCCAACATGGCAACACATCAAACAAGTGTCTGTCCTTGTACAGAGACGGAAATAGCCTCATCTCCATCTTAACTGCTCGAGAAAAGTTGTCTATGTCTTCTATGGTAAACAGACCCTTCTCAGAACATAGAGTCTTAATGTCTGCAGGGGAGAAGGGGTAAAAATCAGATAGACATCTTCGCTCGGCATTGGGCGCGGTGTACTTCATCATTTCGTTGAAAACACTACTGTCCGCATCATTTGGATCACGATCCGCGTATGATGGGAGGAAGGTGTCAGCCGCGGATGTAGAAGTCGAAGGAGGAGCTGCACTGGAGGAGCTGGGCTGAGAGAAACGACTGCATTTGGGGATAGTAACTCCCAGAAGCAATGAAGATGCAGGCCGCTTCTCAGCACGAGTTGAGGAAGGCGCAGGAGGATCAGATGACACTCTCTCCCCAGTTTTGGCAGATGGCCGAGAGGTGGTAGGAGGACGAGCCATCGTGTATGCCAAGTCCGCGAATGAGGTAAACAGGGAATGCACGAAAGAGGCGATGAGATCCATCTTCTGCTCAATGGAAGTGGAGGAGTCAGTCAGGGAGGAGAGGAGTTGGGCGCCGAGAGCATCAACCTTGACGGTAATGGTGGAAATTTGGGCGCTCTGGGCTTGGGCGTGGCGGTCCAGTTAGGCGGAGAGCACAGCATCGGAGTAGACCGTGCAAAAAGAGGCACATCCAAGCGCTAACTTTGGGGCTTTAGAGGACTCTCCCGCAGGAATAGGTGCAGGAGTGCACTGGGCAGAGGAGTCAGCAGGAGTGGATGGAGCATCAGCAAAAGGGACCTCCAGAGCATCAGAGGCATCTGGAGCAACAGAACCGCTTTGACCAGAGAGGTCAATAATAGGGATAGTTGCAGCAGGAGAGGCGGGCCGTGCCTCAACGGGGGAGGGAACCCGTGAGTCATGGGCCAGGTCCGGAGGTAACAAGATCGAAACATCCAGAATGGAGGCAGGCGTAAGGAAGCCATGATCCAAGTTCCAGATGATCATGTCCTTTGGGGTTTGTTCTATGCTATGGTTTGAATGGTTAATTATCATTTAAAAGTTTGTCTTGTTAGATTTGCTTTGGTTGGTTGCTTAATGCTTTTCTCTTACAAAGAATGATGGAGAGGATTGATTTTAGCGTGATTAGCGGAATTACAGCTAAGGCGTAATAAAGAATAGTGAGGAATGAACAAACTCATTAAACTTTATTAAATCAACCTTAAAGTGTATATTACGAGAAAAGGATATTGCATTTAAAGGTGAGATTAATCTCAACATGCACATGTAGGAAGGTAATTTATTAGTAAGGCATAGAGAAATCCGGTTCTATTGGCTTCTTCCCTAGACTTTTATATCATTGTTATCGTGTTGTTACATTTTACCTTTAATCGAAGTATTAGTTTACATTGCTTAGTTAATTTATTTCATTGCTTGGTCAAAAAGAAATGATTTTCCCAAACATATTTAGAGTTTGCCAATCTTAGTGATTATTAGGTAATACAATTATTCCTCGTGGGATCGATTCACTGAGGTCAAGATATACCTCTCTTTATTACTTGACCTGTGCACTGCAGTAAGCCGTAAATCCCTCAGTTAAAGAGCACTATGAAGATTCTGGAAAGAAAGAAAGAATCAGCATCTCAGAAGACTATGAAGCCTAAGCCTCAAGGGGTGGGCTTCAAGTCTAAAGTAAAACAAGTCTACATGGCTAAGGGGAAGGAAGTTGCTCATATTGCTGAGATAGCTTGAAAGCTGATATCAAGGATAAATAATAGATCCTTGATAGTGGATCTTCAAGTTACATTACGGGTGACCTAAACAAGTTATCAAATGTGAACAAAGGCAAATTTGGTAAAGTAAGGTTTGGCAATGATAACTCATTGAAGATCAAGGGGCTAGGATTTGCTAAATGGGGAAAGAACAAACTGAAGGATGTCTTGCATGTTTAAGGATTAAAATACAATCTAGCATCCATCAGTCAGCTGTGTGATGCAGGTCATGAAGTGACCTTTATTAAAACTAATTGCCAAGTTAAGAGAGAAAATGACAACATAGTAACAGCTGAAAGAAGGACAAATGTGGACTTGTATGTAATTGATGAGAACAACACCCAAAGCTGTCATATAATAAAGGTTGAATAAAATAAACTCTGGCATAGAAGACTAGGACATCTCAATCATAATATGAGACGGCTTATAAATTGCAAAGCTATTAGAGACATCCAGACATCGAAAGAGATAGAGAGCATGTCTGCTCAGGATGCTAACATGAAAAACAGACCAGATTTCATTACAAGGTAAAAGAGTACAGTTCAGAAGCAACTCTAGACACTGTGCATACTGATTTGTGTGGACCTATGAGAAACAAGGGACTTAACAGCGAAAAATATTTCATCTTGTTTGTGGATGACTTCATCAAAAGACATTTTGAACTCTTTATGGAAAAGGTAGTGGTGTTTTCAAAATTGTAGGTTTGTCTACAAACTTAATACCTTGCTAGTATATCTTAAACCACTCTTCAATTGGCTTCAATGTTTCCTCTGTATCTTCCACTATTTCTTCTTGCTACTCGGTCTGCCGGCTCGAACTAGGTTGCAACTTAGGTTTTGTTCTGCCTTGTAACTCTTTCCCACTCCTCAAGCTAATTGCCTTGCAATATTTTTTTGGGATTTACTTCTGTATTGCTAGGGAAAGAACCTTTTTGTTGTGAATTCACTGAATTAGCAAGATAGCCCATCTGTTGCTCCAGTATCTTAACAGTTGTACCCAAATTACTTATTTTAGCTTTCATCTCATTGAGCTTAGCATCTGTAGTTTCAAGTCTGGATTGAGTATGTTGAGAAAATATGAAAAAGAACTGTTTCATCTCATTATCATAGGCTTTCTCTTTTAGTTTTAATTCTCATTATCAAGTCTAGATTAAGTGTGTGTGTGTGTGTGTGTATATATATATATATATAATAGCTAAAATTGAAACATACAATTTTAATATATATATTTATATTTTTATAAATGTGTGTGTGTGTGGAGGGGGGGGGGGGCGACTGGTCCCCTCCTAAATCCATATTTGCACTACATCACTACATAATGATGTTTCAAAAAACATACCTGCTCTAGAGTTTTCAGATGATCGCTTTATATAGGCAATTGGGAGGATAAAGAAGAGGATGACAAAATGGAGCGTTGATATATGGATCTCGATTTGTGTCCACTAGTGACAGGAGTTTTTAAATGATGAAACTTGTAGCTTTAAGTTGGGAGGACAATGTTAATCAATGGATCTCAAACGGTCATCACCTATAATCTCATGTTTTCGAGCGATGAAACTTGAAGCTTGATGTTGGAGATGGGATTAAAAAATATAGTAGGAATTGCATTTGCCCTAACCCATTTGAGCATTTTTTGCGAATACGGGAGTAATTAGGTTGGTTGACCTGACACAAGTCCATGTTAGCTAATGACAAAAAGTTATCGCATGGGGAATGCATATAGAGTTATTGTGTAAAAAATAGTTGGCTAAATTTTGAAAAATTATCTCTTTTTTTTTTAAGCTAAATAAGAGCATTTTCAATAATATTAGGTATATTTTTTTAGCTAAAACTATATTTAGCTTGTTAGATATACATTTAGTTAAGATAAATTCCAATATGCCATTTTTTAAATTTTTTGTCTGAAACCTATTTTTCCTAATTTACACTCACATACCTTTCTCTCCCAATGATGCATTTGCACAGGTCACTGTTGCATGCACAACCCACTGTGACACTCTGCTGCATTACCTTTCTCTACGGCGCAATCTCTTTGTTTGCATAGCTAATTGAATCTCTCTCTCTAATGCTATCTCTCTTCTCTGGCAAGAATTAAGTGTTGACATGGCTAACTCGTGCAATGGAAAGCCTACTGGAGTTTTTTTCATCATCTTTATCGAATGAAGATGATAAATTCGCGCCAATGATGATGTCCGTCACAATCAAGTATCAAACAAGAAAAAAGCGCCTTAGAAATCAAAACTTAACACATGATGGTTCTATTGGGCAGCGATACATTGATTGTGATAGAGTTGTTGAAAACAAACAACTTATTAATAATTATTTATGCCCGAATCCAGTTTATGGGGATGATTTATTCAAGCAACGATTTTCAAATGCAACATCCACTTTTTCTTTGTATTCTTGAGAATTTATAATAAGAGGATGAATACTTTAACCAAAAGTATAATGCTACAGGACAACTAGATGTATCCCACTTACAAAAGATAACAGTTGTGATCTGAATGCTAGCATATGGTACAACAGCCAATGCTATTAACAAGTATGTTAGAATTTGTAAAATTACAACAATTGAGTACATCAATTGTGCACAACATGACCAATCTCGTATAACTCATTATGCACTTCGCAATGATCTAATTGAACATCTAATCTGACCAACGATGAAAAGATAAGGACACATTTATTTTAATTATTTTATATTTTTATTCTTAAAATGTTATAGTTTTAGTACAGAATAAAAATAAAAATAAAAAAATTATTTTTATTTTTTAGTAATACCTAAAATTAAAATATTCTTTTATTTTTTCTCATCCAAAAATAACTATTATAAAACATAAAACAGTTTCACCATCTCTTAATAATTAAAAAAAATAAATTAGAACCGGTTTAAATAAATAAGGGAAAATTCTCCCACTACAGTCCCAACACTTCCACTCGTTTCTTTCTCACCTGCAGCCGCATCTCTCTCCCTCTCTCTCTCTCTCTAAATTGTTTTGTTCATCTCTAAATAAAACCCAAAAACCTTGATTTTGGTACCATGTTCATCGTTTTGATCGGATCTGAAACCATTTCTGTCTTCAGAGCTGTTTGTGGGAACTGAAGTGAGATTAGAGGAGAGTCGGACCATTAGTACCAAGATGTACAAGAACCAGCTTCAGGAGCTGGCGCAGAGGAGCTGCTTCAACCTCCCTTCCTACACCTGCATACGCGAAGGTCCTGACCATGCGCCGAGGTTCAAGGCCACTGTCAACTTCAATGGCGAGGTCTTCGAGAGCCCCAGCTACTGCACCACCCTCCGCCAGGCCGAGCACGCCGCCGCCGAGGTCGCCCTCAACTCCCTCTCCCACCGCGTCCCGTCCCTCTCCCTCGCCGCTCGGATCATGGTCGGTATTCGCAGAGTGCTTGTCTTTTGTTTTGTTCACTCCTGTTATTTGTTCCGTACTGTGCGACGCTAGGGTTTGTAGCTTTTTCCGTTGATTCATGTTCCTTCCGTCGACCCTTCTTTGTTTTTTGAATCGTGTTCGATGTTAGTCTGTTTATGAGCACGGGCAGGGTACCAGAATGCGCCGCCTTTTTTTGGCGCCGGCGGCTGCGGTTCTCTCTCTCTCTTCTTTTTAATGACGAAATTGCCCATTTCCATGAGCTGAGTGATGTGATAAGTCTACGCGTTATTTGTTTTGATGTGGTTGTGAAATGAGTTGTTCTGTTTTGTTTTGTTTTGTTTTTGTTTTTGTTGATATGGCAATAGCATGTAAGTGTTCCACATTTCCGGAATTGAGATAAAAATGGCGACTTTCCAACTTTATATCTGGCGGTCTAGCTATCTTGTATGTTATTAGTGAATTTTTTTTTCTGTTTGTACCTCCAGAATATCGTGATATTTTCAGGCGGCTTAGATTCATTGTTTCTGAGTCAGGGCTGTGCCCATAATCTTGAGACATGTATAAGTGGCACAAAATGCTCCCTGTTGTGTGATGGTTCCACTTTAAGTCGTGTTCTGTTAGGTTGTACTGTTTTGTTGTTTGCAGTTATCTTGATTTTATAGCATGCACTATACAATTTTTTTGCTTGTATGATGACTCTCCCTTCTGTGTAACTTGATCCCAAAGGGGGAAAGGAGACATAAATTGCTTGATGAGAGTACTACTGTAAATTCTTTACAGGTAAAGGATGTTCTCTTTGTTTCTCTTGAAAGTACATAATTCTGCGTAAGATGCTGGTTTGCACTGTGCGATCTTATGTGAAGTCAATCCATCTTCAATGTCTTCACATGTAATTGAAAGTAATTCTTGTTTTGCTTGTAAGCATGTCAGCACTATCTTTACAGTTTTGTCATCTGTATCTGCATTGTCTGCTCCTACATAGTGAAATAACCCCTTGGAAAATAAAATGTGTTGGATTACTTGGATATTGGTGATATGGATAGAAATTTAGATATTTTCTCATTCTCAAGCACATAAATTATAAAAAAAAAATTGACAGTATTTGGCATTTTACAGTCATTGTCTCTTATATATGAAGTTCTTTACTTCTGCTAGTTTGATCTTCATGAGATTGATTGGGCTTTAAACCTGGTTAGGATGAGACAGGAGTCTACAAGAATCTGTTACAGGAGATTTCACAAAGAGTTGGAGCCCCATTGCCACAATATACAACCTTCAGGTCAGGCCATGGATACCATCCAGTCTTTACCGGGAGAGTAGAGTTGGCTGATATCATTTTCACTGGAGAACCTGCAAAGAATAAGAAACAAGCTGAGAAGAATGCAGCTATGGCCGCTTGGTCATCTCTAAAACAGTGTGAGTTCCTTCCTAGAATCTCTCTAGATAAGTGGTTGTGGAAATGGCCTCTCTCAAACAAAGAGATACCCATATGTGGAAGTGGTAGTCTCTCTCAAACAAGGAGTCACATGATAATGTGATGCATACAAACTATATGGAATCACTCCTGCATTCCAAGTTTCAACATTCAACACTAATCCGAGCATCTAAAATTGTTTGTTTGAGATCCTTTTTGGTTTTAGCAGTTAAGTCTATCTCTTGCCATAATACAGCACAAACTTATAATGGACCATATATAGGCCCTCTAAGTTTGTCTTGTATGAATTATTCCTGGTCAAATTTTATTTTACTACTATGCTTAATGCCAGTCTTTATACTCAGATATGCAGCATTTGAATTACCAATCTAATTATATTTTGTTTTTTTTTTAACTGTTGTAGTGGCAAGGGAAGCTGCAAACTCATCATCTGAAACTGTGAACAATGATGAGCTGGAACAGATTGCAATATCACGGGCATTACTGAATTACCGTTTGAAGGAAAAGATGGCAATGTCAAAGAATCCAAATGCCCCTTTGCTGTTTCCGATGAAATTTCGAATGCAGAACCCTAGGCCATCAAGTCCTCAGTGCCCCCCTTCTGCCAGCTCAAAAATTCTTCCATTAATCTGTTCCAAGTCAACTCCTCGCCACAGGCCCACTTCAATTGCAACATTTGGCAGTTCTGTGGATCCACATCAGACTGCATCCCCTGAAATCCATGGGCCCTTTCCCCAGAAGTTTCCTGAAGCAGGTGCATTTTCGTTTCTGCCCAGTCAGCATTTTAGCCTACCTTACCATAGGGCTGCACCTCCAGTTACCATAAGAACTACAGTGCCTGTATTCTCTGCACCACCACAGCTGCCACAGCCACAGCAATCACTGCCTTCCATTGTGCACCCTCCTCTGATTCGAAATTTGACTGGCCGACATGCCCCAGCCGTTTCTGTGAGGCAAGCTGAACTGGTTTTTGCTGTTCCACCCATCCAAAAAGATCCACCAGCTGTTACAGCTCCTGCTCCATCAAATGAATATCCCCAGGCCATGATAAATAGAACTGGTAACCTGGGAATGACTACCATACAAGAATCAGAAACCAAAGTGCAATATGTTTCACCTGTTTCTGTGAAGCAGGCTGAACTGGTTTATGCTACTCCAATCATCCAGTTGGATCAACCAGCTGTTGCAGCTCCTGCCCCACCAGATGATCTTCTGGCCATGGTAAGAAAAACGGGTAATATGGCTGGGACTAACATGCTGGAATCAGAAAATAATGTGCGAAATGCGCAACCTCTTTGTGTGAGGCATGCCGAGCTGGGTCTTGCTGCTCCACCTGTCCAGAAAGATCCACCAGCTGCCACAGATCGTTCCTCACCAAAAGAACACCCGGCCATGCCAATGGTAACAAAAACTGGTAACACAGCTAGGAATGATATGCAGGAATCAGATGCATCAAGGGGGCTGGAACAACTGAAATTTTAATGCAATTGGACAGGACTTTACTGTAGAAGAAACGGTATCATGGTTATCTGTTGCGTTTCAGCATATTCTGCCATCTACTCGACCTTATCCGAGTGGAGTGCTGCCATTTCCCCCTTTTCTCCCTACTTGTTTTCTTTAGTATCTTGTACTATTTTTCCTTTTAGCCTTCTTTTGTTGAAAGCTAGCGATGGTAGGATGATAAGATAGCTCGTTGTTAGTTACTTGAAATTAGCACCTCCCACTGGGTATTTTGGCCGTGTTTATAACAATGGCTTATCTGGTGACAAAAAATTACCGCATCAGTCCTTTGCTCAGATTTAGAGGTGGCCGGTCTATGGAGGAAAAGAAAATTATTCAGTCAGTTGACTTGGAATTTCGATAGTTTGTGGGTGAGATTTTCATTATGGTGATGGTTTATATATGACCTATTCATGCCATTGTGGGGTTTGTTGTTTTTGGTTTTTTTTTTTTTTGGTTTTTTTTTTTCGTGTCCAGTAAATGGGCTTCTGTAAATATAATTTTCGGAGTTCTTTCTGCCTACAGCAGTGAAGGCTTGTGAAGAGTTTGGGCAATTCGTTTTGCCCAAACTAAGTTAAATAAATGTTTTAGCAGATGCCTGCCGGTGCAAAGATGGAGATATAGGCATTTACGTGGTTGTGAATAACTCACTTCGATTAAGAAGACATGATTATTTTGCAATAGACTTCATCTGACTGCAGTAAATTGATCGATAGGTGTTCTATTGGTATGGGATCTTCCTTTTAGAAGGGTGACAGGCTGCCGCTGCAAATCAATCAATTAATGCATCTTAATTAATTTCTATTCATTAGTAATGGCTCGATACGCTGGATTGTCCGTCTCAGCTCTCTCTAACATTGTCTGTCTTCGCTAACAGGCGCCAGCAAAATTTGAAAATTAGTGAAGGCATGAGTTTTTTCCTTAGAAAAGTAACGTTATATGCATGTATATTCTACCGTGAATAGCATAAAAATAGTTTTAATATTATTGTATTGATATTTTTTTTAAATATTCATACGAGAGTAGTTTAGTACGAATTATTTATGTAATATATTGTAAATAAATTTTTTTAATCAATAATTCTATTTACACTATAATTTTTTGTATTTAATAATAAGTTAAAATATATATTTAATAATATTATCATTAAATTTGAAATATATATTTTAAGACTATTGGGGTCACTTATATGTATTAGGTGTTGTTTTGTCTGTTCTATGGAGTTTGCCTCCTCGGTTGGTGAGTGATTGTTTAAAAGGTCCCGAGGCCGGATTTGAAATTGAAAAGGCTTTGTGGGGTTTTGAGGCCTGACAAAATTGAAAAGAATCTTAAGGTAAGGCTAAAAATGAAATGGCGGCTGAGGTTAAATTATAGTTGAAAATACCCTTGAGTTTAAATTGGAATTAAAAAAATCCTTAAAAGTAAATTAGAATTGAAAAGACTTCTGAAATTGAAAAGGAAATTAAAAAACCCTTTGAAGTCGAATTGAAATTGAAAAAACCTTTAATGTCAAACTGGAATTGAAAAGCCCTTATCACTATCAAGGAACAACCTGATTAGGTCAAGTCATCTTTTGATGAAATCAATGACAACCTCAATTGTTATGAGATGTAATATCTTGAACTAGAGGAAGAAGAAAAGCTTTCAGAGAGATAAAAGAACCTTGTGATGAGTGCATTTTATATATGTATATTTATAATTTGGATGAAGTATGCAATGTAATTTTACATATATTTGTATTATTTTAGAATATGTTAATGTTTTATATGTTTTGTGTTATTTTGTTTTGTTTTATAATAATAAATCATTTCAAGTTTAATCCAACCAAACTTCAATTAACCCTCGTGAATAAGCTAAAAAAAAAAACCAATAACTATTGGGCTCAAGGAGAAAACTTTTTAAGATATTTTTGGGCCCCGGAGACAAATAATATAGCCCAATTGATACTTGGACAAAGGGTAGGTATGGAAAAAGACAAAAATGAATAATTAAGTATTGTAGGAGGCATTTTTGGGGAGAGACAAATGATCCAAGGCGCTTTTTTTCAGAGGTCATTTTTGGAGAGAGACAGATAATTAAGTTTGGTGTTTGCCCACTAACATAGGTTGTTTGGTCCTTGTGGGTTGAAAAATCTGGGATCATAATACTCCCATTATATTACTTGACGTATTCTCTTGCTGAAACCTTAAGCATTAATTTAGGAAGGTCACTTCGTCTTTTAAGTAATAGGATTTAGTTCAAATAAAGGGATGACCCCTTTGATGAAGAAGAAGAAGATGAAGCTGACATTGAAGACTTGATGGTGATGCAGACATTGTTCTTATTATTAGAAGAATCAGAAAATTCCTTAGGAGGGGCAAAAAAAGAAGAGCTACAGAGGATTATCATCAAATCTCAAAAAACAAAAGCTAACTTGCTACAGCTATATCAAACTCGGACACCTAATATCTTATTATTACAAACCGAAGAAGGAGGCTAAAAAGACTGAATATTCCAAGAAAAATCTTGCTTTTGGTTATTGGAAAGATGGTATGATGGGCTAAAAGTTTACCACTTTTGCAAGTGGATAGATATCAAGTAATAAAGTATAATATGAAGTACGGATGCCAAACCCATAGGAAACGATAGCTTATCGTACTAAGTACTAAAATTAATAGATTTAGTTTTATCTAGAAAATTAAAAGGTGAAGGTTTTGATCATTAAAATTTAAGTTTAAAGCACTAACATGTCACGCCTCCACATTCTAAATACAACAGAACTAGGAACGCGACGTCCCCATCCACACTACAGGAGTCGAGGGGATTAGTGTTCAACCCAATCATGTACAACTCAACAATAGGGGTAGAATTGTACTTCCCAATGCATTCAATTCAAGAATTATTAAAATGATACGACATTGCATTCAATTTCCGTAATATCCAACACACAGAATAACTCACATATAAGTTTCACCAACAAGGTTCTACAACTGCCACAGACCCAAGTTCGGAAAATAAAATGATAAAATAAAATAAAAATAATTCGTCTACTAATTAAATTCTACACCAAGGATGCCCCGTCCTGCCTCACTATGGCTCCACCAGCTACTCCCTACAACCTGTAGGAAATAAAAATAAAGTAAGGTGAGCACGAATGCCCAGTAGGTGATCCTCCATCTCCAGTACTCTATTACACGAATTCCTAAGTCTGTATGATCAGTGTATGCTTGTGCTAGTGTAGTGTCACATTCTATCACAATTAAATTTCATTAAATCACAAATAAGACATCACATCACATTTCCATCATTAAAGGTTCACACCGGCCATTTATCCATCCACGGGATTCCCGCTACCAACTCCAAGAATTCATATCACTACTGGACAGCCATATGTGGGACCTGTGGTGTCTCTGACAACCTGCCACATATGGGACCTGGGTTACCAGCCACATAGGGGACCTGTGGCCTCTTGCCAGCCCTATGTGGGACCCGCAATTAACCCAACCAACTTTATCACATAGTCCACAGACATAATTAATAAATACCAATTTATCACATCCACATATAATTTACAATACCAATTGCAATCACCAAATCCACACGCATTAAACACTAACTCAGCAATCCCATAATTAGTATAACTACATTTATATATATATGTATATCATCAAATAACTGATAATATTAAGCTACAAGTAATATTATTACATTTAAATCATCAAACCAATAATAACGAACCACAATCTATACATATATGTATATGTATGTGTGTGTTTATCTAACAATTAATATCAAGCCACATATACAATTCTTAATGTCAAATTAACGATATCACGTTGTAGATAATAATTTTTAGATGCCAAATTGATAATATCAAGCCTAATAATATTTAAATTATTCACACTATAATATTAAGCCCCATAGTATTTTTAACATGTCAACCAACAATAATATTCATAAAAATCTATATAATTCTAACGTCATAACATGGATTCCAAATAATATATATATATATATAAGTACATATATTTCCAGATATTAAAACGGCATTAAGCATTGTATATATACATATATATAAGTGTGTATATTTATTAATAAATAACAATATATATATATATATATATATATATATATATGTGCATTTTCCTCTCACAAGAAGACATGGCAGGGCCTCACCGCCCGCCTTGGTGCGCGCTCGTCATGCGAGAGGAAGACCAGGCCGTACGGCCTGGCACCAACAGACCCACAAAATCATTTTTTTTCTTTGTTTGCTAAGCTTCACCCCTCGCCTGACGTTATCACATAATAGCATTAGTTTTGCTTAAATATTTTATCTCTCCGCCTGCATCACCTTGTGTTAATAATAATATGATAGAAAACGTAGGGTGTACAAAAGAAATTCCAGAAAGCGTGAAATTGTGAGGTGGTGGGGCGCAGGAAATTGATTGGCCACCGTACGCGAGTTTTCGGAAGTCGAATCGCAATGAGGGAGAGAAGGGAAACGGCAAGCATGTAATCATATATATCTAAAATCAAACGAGAATATACACGTATATTTTCACATACTATTAAAACAATAGAACAATGACGGATCTATCACCTACCTCTTGCCTTCCGAAGGGATTAAACTCGCAATAACGGTCTAGAATCGGCGAAGAACGATGAAGAACGCGAAGAACACTAAGAACTCTCCTCTGACGGCTAGGGTTTCTCAAAATAAAGTTATAATGAATAATAAAACCCCCAAACCCCATTTTTAATTAAAATTCGTCCTCCTCTTTAATAATTTCCAAAAAGCCCTCCTAAATTTTATTTTTCATTTATTAACCCTCAATTTAACTCCTAAAAATTACTAAATAACCCCTGAAGGCTTCTGGACCTCAAATTAGGCCCAAATATAGTTAAAACGATTGTATTAATGGCCACATTCTCAAAATAACTTTCTTAATATCAAATATAGATTATAAGTTATGCTAACACATATACGAATCCTTACATCCTCCCCACCTTAGAACTTTTCGTCCTCGAAAAGCCAACTGAATCAAATGTCACAACTATCCTCATAAGACGTCATAGACCTCGATATCCAACCGAGCCCACACCCACGTGAATATAATTATTGACACCTATTCAGACACACCCAAACCATCCTACAAATTTATTAACCCACAAGCGCCGAGCTGATACAATATCTACCATAGACCGAAACTAGCATGCGCTCTTAATCAATAACTAAGCACATGAATATAATAACATAAAACAAACACACATGACACGATATCGGAAAATAACATAAAACAAACACACATGACACGATATCGGAAAAGTCCTTACATTCTCTCCCTCTTAGGACTTTTCGTCCCCGAAAAGACTAACCAGCAACAGTCCTAACGATAAGGCAACGCTTAGTCCATCAGCCATGAGCCAGCACAATGCTTCAGGACATACCATTAACTATTACGAAGCAACAAGGTATTTATAGATTTACATTCCCGTGAACTAACAACGCATCCACTAACCATTTAACATAAGGAGAGGTTGGCGGGGGGGTTATCATCCTTCTATAAATTATTTATGATCCCTTGCCAACGCAACAAGGCTTAGATATTCTGGTAACACATCCTTAATTAAGTCACTTGAAACGCAACATAACTCACCCAACTCCAGGTGGTAACTCTAGACTACGAGATAGTCATGGTAACAACAAGGTTAAATGGACACCTCAACATAGTTAAACCGACACCTCAACATAAATCAACTGGATCATAGTCGATACGATCACCTATTAAAATCCAATAACCAATCAAATTAACAATTGCACCACACACAACCACTGCACGCCAAATACCCAATATCGAACCACTACCAGTAACCCCTTGTAATTAATCCACTAAATGATCATCATAACGAGTCATTAACGAAACAACACCATACTAACAACTCCACAACCGACCATACACTACCTCAAAATTATTCCAACTGGAGCCAACATTACCACCAAAACTAACCAATCTAATAGAACCCAAAACAATAAGGAGTAACATTATAACCCAAAAATCCATCAAAGCACTATCAACCCAAATTAATAGGGAAAACGCACCACCTTAATTAAATATTGCATTACCAAAGTCCAACAACCTACTCTCAATTAACCAATAACCCGCAACAAGTGCAATAAGGAAACATTGCCTCACAAATCATGATCAAATATTATAAACAATATGTCAACCATATAATAATCACAAACAGAGCACAAAATAAAACATCAACATATCAACAATCATGCGAATATCTATTTCCATGCACAGAAGGAAAGTCACACCTAAGTAGGCTCCAACAAACTGGGTAAGACGCCGCTAAATTACAACCGAGTTCCCTTACAAAGAGGGCTTCATAACCAAACAACAAGCAACAAACTCGGCTACTACAACAACATGTCATACTAACATCACCAAGGGAAAGCTCATCAAGCTAATCCCACCATAAACCGTTCACCAGTTCCACATCATCATGCTTATCACCAATCAATCCAGCCAAATGATCAATAAACAAGGTTCATCCTAGTTTCACCACGTGTCACCACACAAAATAATAATGTATGTAACTAACAACAAACCAGTCAAAGTGAAACAAGGCAACAATAAGAAATACTATCATTGTTACACTCAGTCATAGATACACAACACGGTACACATCTCAATCACACATCATAATAAATAAACAAGGTTAAAAACAACACTTATAATTAAGACAACCAAGCAAGCACAATCACGACCACAACCACATAGGCTTCCAAAACCACAACCACACAGGCTCCACGGCCACACAGGCTCCACGGCCACACAGTTACCATAACCACGCCATGCAGGCTCTATAGCCACACAGGCTCCCACAATTCCAGATAGCACACTCACAACCACAGCACAATAATATGTGTTCACATTACATCAAATAACACATGTAATCGAATCATACAACTATACCCCAAAACAGGGCAAAAGTCTACAACATGTCATTTGCACGCCATATCATATGAAGAATATCCAAACAATCATACAATATGGTAATCCATATTGACATCAATCGACATAAATCACAATAATATTTAACACAGAGTTGATCATCATTATTTATTCATTTATTTACTATTGTTACTAGTGTTGTAAGTATATTATTTATGTTTTTTTAGTTTTATTGTATATTTACCATTCTTATCAATAACTGGTTACACGCACCAACATAGTCCACCACAAGCCAACACCACACAATGTGCATGTGACTAACAACGAGCAATAACTCAAAAACAAGCAGGCCAACAACCCATTAATATTTACTAGACAAATCAATGCAATTATAAAATTGCAATTTAGCCAGGGGATGATTATCATCCCCATTCATTAATAATCAACCAAAAATCCATACTGCATTTCACTAACTAGTAGAATATAACCTAGTCAACATAAAACCAACACAACCCACATACATCAACGAAAAATCGATACAATTACATTCACAAGTAAACAAAGGAAGTGAATATTTCAAATAACCGTTCACCAACATTAACCAACAATTCATAGCAGTAGTGAACCAACCAATGCAATACAATAAAGTCACATCAACAACATATCATACAACTAACTACATCAATCAATATGATTTTTTTTAATAACACATATTCAACATTTAAATCTAGGGAAAAATGTATTCTTACTTTCCTCCTGTGATGTTCCTCTAAGACCATTTCCAAAACCTCTTATAAAGTCATAAAAAAAATATAACTCTCTTTGATTCTCAGTTTATTTTATCACCTTCCAAATCACTGACTAACATTTTGAAAAGATAAATTATTAAAATATTTTATCGAAAGGATATGAATTCTCCACTCCCATTCCAAAAGACTATGTCATCACTATCTCCCCCACTCATTGGCACATCTACCTTTCAATTGCCTTAAAACGAAAATAAACCATTATTGAATCTACCAATCCCATCATGGTTTTCTCATAATATTTAAGCCTAATATCTGATTAGTATATATTGCTAGTCATAACGAGTTGTTAGCTTCATTTGTATTATTATATTCACTACACTATTTATTCCTTGAATATTTTATTCCATCATTTACCATTGTTGTACTTCATATTTTACTTTTATTAAGTTACATTTTTTTAACCTTCCAATCCTTTTGCTACTACTTTATATACCACACATTAGATAAACATGATACATCAATTCACATCATAGGAGAAACAATCATGACCCGTAGGTCCATAACAAGTAAACAAGTAGGCTCTAACACCCTTTTCAAGAGATAATTACAAATTACTATACCTCACTCGTGACCCCATACGATTTTTTTTAAATATTAATTCTCTCAATTCATACACCCATCAATTTAATTCCATAAATTCACGTCAAGTAAATCAAATTAATTATATCTCCACATGCAAAAGCTCCTCTCCCCAAAATTTCCTTAGTCCAAAAATTAATATTAAAATAGATAAATAAATAAATAGTAAAAATCCATCAAATTAATATTAATTCTATAAAATAATCAAAAACATGGTAAAATAAGAAATTTGGAAGATTTTTTTTTAAAATGCATTAAATTATGCCACGCAATCCAAATCACTCAAAGTATATTTTAAATTTCTCTAAAATTGCATTTAAAAAAAAAACAAATTACATTAAAGCTCAAAATACCGATAAATAGAATTTATGCAATTAAAATAATCAATTAAGTTCAAATTATTGCACAAATATTTGTTATAAAGCACAAATAAAATGCAATTATCACTCCTAAGTAGTGACCCCTAAGTCTATACCACATAGAACTCATAAGTCTCAACTGTCATCCATGGGACATTGCCCCCTTCCTATACACTTCCATCAAGCAATCACCCATAACAAGCATGACCCAATAGGTCCTCATCATATCAGAGTGGGGTTCATTTTCCCCCGAAATCCATTACATTTGCCCAATCATTTAACTGGCTACCTAAGCCATCGAACAATTGGTAGGGTTCATATTTCCCCTACCACATCATCATAATAACATCAAGCAAAAGATAATACTATAGCATATTGTACTTGAATCAGCTCAAAATAATACAGGTCAGTTCAAAAAAATGTAATTCATTAACAAGCAACTACGCAAATCATTCCAAGCAATTTCAAGAAATTTCACAGCTATAAAGTCAAGCATCATCAGAGTATCAAGCGCAACCAATTCTAGTGCCCTAAATGTACAAGCAATGTCATGTCATGTATGCACCCAACCCAATGCATCCTAAGATGATCTGACTGACACTAAGGTAACCAAGGACACCATTAAGGACTACGTTGATCAGGCGCCCTCCCTAATGTCTCCTAAGCCCCAAAGTTTCAATCAATCACCCTACTATGCTAGGTCCACTAAATCGACCGCTCTGATACCAACTTGTCACGCCCCCACATTCTAAATACAACAGAACTAGGAACGCGACGTCCCCATCCACACCACAGGGGTCGAGGGGATTAGTGTTCAACCCAATCATGTACAACTCAACAATAGGGGTAGAATTGTACTTCCAAATACATTCAATTCAAGAATTATTAAAATGATACGACATTGCATTCAATTCCCGTAATATCCAACACACAGAATAACTCACATATAAGTTTCACCAACAAGGTTCTACAACTGCCACGGACCCAAGTCCGGAAAACAAAATGATAAAATAAAATAAAAACAATTCGTCTACTAATTAAATTCTACACCAAGGATGCCCCGTCCTGCCTCACTATGGCTCCACCAGCTACTCCCTACAATCTGTAGGAAATAAAAATAAAGTAGGGTGAGCACGAATGCCCAGTAGATGATCCCCCATCTCCAGTACTCTATTACACGAATTCCTAAGTCTGTATGATCAGTGTATGCTTGTGCTAGTGTAGTGTCACATTCTATCACAATTAAATTTCATTAAATCACAAATAAGACATCACATCACATTTCCATCATTAAAGGTTCACACCGGCCATTTATCCATCCACGGGATTCCCGCTACCAACTCCAAGAATTCATATCACTACTGGACAGCCATATGTGGGACCTGTGGTGTCTCTGACAACCTGCCACATATGGGACCTGGGTTACCAGCCACATAGGGGACCTGCGGCCTCTTGCCAGCCCTATGTGGGACCCGCAATTAACCCAACCAACTTTATCACATAGTCCACAGACATAATTAATAAATACCAATTTATCACATCCACATATAATTTACAATACCAATTGCAATCACCAAATCCACACGCATTAAACACTAACTCAGCAATCCCATAATTAGTATAACTACATTTATATATATATATGTATATCATCAAATAACTGATAATATTAAGCTACAAGTAATATTATTACATTTAAATCATCAAACCAATAATAACGAACCACAATCTATACATATATGTATATGTATGTGTGTGTTTATCTAACAATTAATATCAAGCCACATATACAATTCTTAATGTCAAATTAACGATATCACGTTGTAGATAATAATTTTTAGATGCCAAATTGATAATATCAAGCCTAATAATATTTAAATTATTCACACTATAATATTAAGCCCCACAGTATTTTTAACATGTCAACCAACAATAATATTCATAATAATCTATATAATTTTAAAGTCATAACATGGATTCCAAATAATATATATATATATATATAAGTACATATATTTCCAGCTAAACGGCATTAAGCATTGTATATATACATATATATAAGTGTGTATATTTATTAATAAATAACAATATATATATATATATGTGCATTTCCCTCTCACAAGAAGACATGGCAGGGCCTCATCGCCCGCGCTGGTGCGCGTCGTCATGCGAGAGGACGACCAGGCCGTACGGCCTGGCACCAACAGACCCACAAAATCATTTTTTTTCTTTGTTTGCTAAGCTTCACCCTCTCTGACGTTATCACATAATAGCATTAGTTTTGCTTAGATATTTTATCTCTCCGCTGCATCACCTTGTGTTAATAATAATATGATAGAAAACGTAGGGTGTACAAAAGAAATTCCAGAAAGCGTGAAATCGTGAGGTGGTGGGGCGCAGGAAATTGATTAGCCACCGTACGCGAGTTTTCGGAAGTCGAATCGCGATGAGGGAGAGAAGGGAAACGGCAAGCATGTAATCATATATATCTAAAATCAAACAAGAATATACACGTATATTTTCACATACTATTAAAACAATAGAACAATGACGGATCTATCACCTACCTCTTGCCTTCCGAAGGGATTAAACTCACAATAACGGTCTAGAATCGGCGAAGAACGATGAAGAACGCGAAGAACACTAAGAACTCTCCTCTGACGGCTAGGGTTTCTCAAAACAAAGTTATAATGAATAATAAAACCCCCAAACCCTATTTTTAATTAAAATTCGTCCTCCCCTTTAATAATTTCCAAAAAGCCCTCCTAAATTTTATTTTTCATTTATTAACTCTCGATTTAACTCCCAAAAATTACTAAATAACCCCTGAAGGCTTCTGGACCTCAAATTAGGCCCAAATATAGTTAAAATGATTGTATTAATGGCCACATTCTCAAAATAACTTTCTTAACATCAAATATAGATTATAAGTTATGCTAACACATATACGGATCCTTACATAACACGTGAAATGGTAATAAAAGAAAGTACTTTAAACTTAAATTTTAATGATCAAAACCTTTACCTTTTGATTTTAAAAACTAAATTTATTAATTTTAGTACTTAATATGATAAGCTACCATTCTTTGTGGGTTTGACATTCGTACTTCATGCTACACTTTATTCCTTGATCAATCTGTGCACTTGCAGAAGTTGTAAACTTTCAACCCATCAAGTTTTTGGTGCTATTAATGAGTATACTTCCAAATGAGAGTTGTTCAAGATAAAATATTTACTTTGAGACGAAATCCAGTTTGAAATGTATCCATCATCTCGAACTCTTTATTGAAGCTAGTTTGTGGTTTACTTTGCGATTAATGGATAGTTTGAGATTTGATTCACATTTTGAACTCAAACACGTATCCTCTACGTTGGATTACTTTAAAGTGTTGAAGTCCTTATATCTCAAACTTAAACTCAAAGACGTGTTTCTCGGATTACTTTGAGACAATAGACTTCAAGATATAATTTTCATCTCGAACCGAAGTAATTGAGGTAGCATTGAGGCTTTTCTTTGATTCATCCTCTTTGAGATCTCAGAGTCTTGTATTGATACCGAATTGTTGCCTTTTTCTTTGAGATTTTGAAGTGCCTCGGCTCTCGAATCTAAGTAATTAAGTGTTGTGTTAGTTTGAGATTTAGGTTTGTAACTCGAATTGAATATGCAACACTTAGCCAAATTTCATTGTTTTGTCCCGTTTGGCCCTTGGGTCCTTTCAGCTTGCATCAATTGTCCATATTTACCTAAAAATGAATATTAAACTTACAAAATATGCTTAAAACACCACAAATCTAATGGGAACATTGATAAGGTCAAAAGGGCAAATAACTCTCACAAATAATCAAATAATATAATGTTTAAAGCATCATAAATATCCAAAATAAGAGGATAAAAATATGGAAAAAAAGCATTTTGATCAACTACCCATACTTAAATTGTTGCTCATCCTCGAGTAATAAAAGACATTCCAACGGGGAGAATTAGCCAATACAATGCTCAAAGATACATTAGAAACAACTCAAGTATAAAATAATCTAAGTTCAAATCTATATTAGTGAGCTGTTAGCAATTCCGCAAGCGTACGGATCGTTACAAGTAATAAAGTGGACTCAAAGTCCGGATGTCGAACCCACAGGGAAAGTGATCAAGTAAAAAGCTCATTTTGTAAATCCATGATGTATCTAAAGTTGGTTTTGTATCATTAGCAATTTGAATGTTGTAATTTAATTAAACAAAGCAATGTAAATGTTCTTATGGGAGAAAATAGGGATTTGGATGTCAATCAATGTAATTAATTATTCTCTTGTTCTTAAGGCATATTAATTCAAACTTCCCTTTTTTGTTTAAAACCCAACACCTTTGCATGTACTAGCCTCTTTCGAGTGATTTAGCCGTGTGTATACCCTAGCTTGGGGAACGGGCAACCCATTATGTGCTTAAGTTGTTTGAGTGTAGATTGGCATCACACCAACCCTAACTAGGTTACAAGCAAAATTACTGGCTTTCGCAAATTATAATCTTAGCAAGTCAAGTCTCTTAACTATCCGGTTATCAATGTCTTCTTTCGATCCATGATTGATTAACCTTATACAAGATTTAAGGTGGCCGAACTTAAATCTCACATGCTAACTCAAAAGACTTGATAAACATAACAGGGAATTTCAAATTAACTAGCCAAAAGAAAAGGAATTAAAAACTTACATCAAATCCATCCTCCTCCCATGGAGGTTCAAGCTACCATAGCAAATAAGAAAACCATTGTTCTTACTATGAGAACCCAATACACTTTTCTCTCTCTCCCAGAATGAACGATACCCCAAATTACATGAAAAATCCCTTTTTGTCTTACCATCCTCTGCATAACCGCATCCCCTAACTGTTAGAACTATTCCCTCCATTAATTCAAACTCGTTTCCCTCTCAAAAAGGTTGAATGAGCATCGTCAGATCCTTTAATGAAGGATTACAGTCATGACACGTGGCATCTATGAGGATTCGTTGATCAAAGAAAATACGTTGTGCGAAACCGCCAGCGATCAATTCATTTGGTCAACTCAATTTCAAATGACCGTTTCAAATGATCAAGCTCTCGGGAGCTTCTGGTCAACTCAATTGGTCCCGTCATTTCTTTTTGGTCATTTCAAATTTGAAATGACCAGGTCATGATTATTCCTTGCTCCTTCATTCTTTCTTTGGACCTTGTACTTGGCCTGTTTTCCATTCAAAGACAACAAAAACACCACAAAGGATCTACTAATGCTATGTTAGGGAGTTAGTTCATTAATCATTCAAATTCATCAAAATGAAGTTAAAGATGTGATCTTTTATCATGAAATCCCCTTCATTTGACACTAAAATGTGTTAGAAAAACCCCCTAACAACAACTCCAAACTTAGAACTTGCTCGTCCCGAGGCAATTAGAATTATGAGGCATAGCAAAAGTAAGACAATGAATTGATATAAGAGCATGTGAAAGAATAAAACATCCATAAAACATATGGTTTAACTCTTAATATCATGTATGAAGTTTTGTATTCTCAGTCCAACAATCATATGTTCTCTTTACAGAAGACTAGGAAGCAATTGAACCACTAACATTCTGAAACAAATTTCCTAATTCCTTGTAATCTCACAATGAGCAAAGCAACCTCACTCATAGGGTAATGTCACTTCACTCTCTCTCAATCTTTCATGGAATTAAAATTAAAACAAGTGCCTTCCTAATCCTTTTTGGTGATTCAACCATCATTCCATTACCCAATTAGTTTTTGTCATAAACCACAATGATGGTAAAAGTAACAATGCCCAACACACTTCTTATCTATTTTTAATGTACAAGTAAGTTCTATGTACAATGCACTTTGAAAATATACAACTGTAATACTTTTTTTTCCAAGGCTTATGCTACGGTAGTCTATATAACCTTACAAAGTTTTCCTTGATGGATTATATATCTCCACAGTTCATAACCTTCTTTTTTTTTCTTTTTTTTTTCAAGGCTTATGCTACGGTAGTCTATATAACCTTACAAAGTTTTCCTTGATGGATTATATATCTCCACAGTTCATAACCTTCTTTTTTTTTTTAAGTATACACACTTTATACAACACTTTATACAACTTGGAACATTATACTTATTCTAAACAAAGTGGGTTATGACTCCAACTCCACCATTCCAACTATCCAATCACCAATGTAGAACTATAGAAGGACTTATTAAAGTTTAATTTCCATGAAGTGAACACTCATCAAAATATATAGCTCTCAATAAAGTTATGTTCTCACTCATTCAAGGAATCAAGTTATTTATTCAAAAGTTGTCAATTCATTATGGATCCAAGTCTTTGTTCAAACACATGATGATATCATTCCAAGTACATGAGTTTCATGCATGGGATTAATGAGTGACCATTGGTTTCAAAAGTATTTCATTCTTAAACATGTTATATATAAACATTTCAAAAATTTTCCTCATGAATTCATCTTTTGATCATGCAACTCCTTTCACAATATAACCAAATCTCATATATGAACAATGCATATCATCATTAATTCCATTGCATCTTCACAAATAACTCCAAACTTGGAGTTTTGCATATTCACAAAAACAAAAACATACAGCCAGAAAGGGAATTGTTCAAACCTTCTTCTTCTTTTTCTTACGAGGAGAGGCTGGCTCACTAAAATAATACATCATTTGAGCCATCAATTCACGAAGGGCTAGTACAGAAATCGGGTTTGAATTTGGTGCATCCCATTTTCCTCCATGTTCTTGCATGAGAGCAATCAAATAATAACAAACAAAAGGCCCACGGCTTGAATTGTCAACTTGGCGAGGTGATGGTTGGACTGAATAGGACAATTGTTCCTCTGGTTCCTCCATGCCAAAATGAGTATATATTTGAGCTATCTTCATAGCCTGATGCAAAGATTCTCCAACCCCAGCTGCTAACTCTTTTAATCTGTCTGCATTATTTGCTCCCAAGGAATCATATACATGGATAACACGATTCCCCATTGTATACTTCAGTAGGATATAATGATTTGAGATGTGAATGGGGATCAGAACAGCTTTTAAATCTACCCACGGTCGGAAACCTTCTTCACTCCCTATCATATATGCAGCCAACGCCTCTGGCTTAAGGGGAGAAGAATTTGCAAGCAAGGGAAATACTTCATTGTCCTTACCATGTTTAAAAATCTCTGGTTCCTTCCTTATAGCATCTCTTAAGGCAAAAATGAAATTGCC
Organism: Taxillus chinensis; assembly: GCA_023512835.1. NCBI lineage: Eukaryota > Viridiplantae > Streptophyta > Magnoliopsida > Santalales > Loranthaceae > Taxillus > Taxillus chinensis. The sequence continues at coordinate 38,494,450 of CM042084.1, forward strand.
CAAATCAGGTGACTCAATCCAATTTCGAACACCAACAATTCTCCTCAAGTCCTCTGGCCGGAAATGTTCTAAATGCCCAGTTGTTCTATAAAGTTCTTGATTAGAATCTCTAAACTGGAAATATCTCTCTCTTGATTCAATTGTTTCCAGCCCTAGAGGGATAAGTATGTCCAACAATGACCATAGAGGAGTTGTAAGCAAATCCAATGATAGCTCAGTTCTCTTTTTCTTTTGAGCTCTTGTTGGAGCTCTTCTTGTTAAGGCTCTAGTTTTCTTTGGGCGTTTCTGAACAGCACCTGCAGGATGCAACTGCTCTCTATCTCAAATGGTGGAAAAAGTTGTATTGTTAGAGGAGAAGGATCTCTCTCTACCTCATCTTCTTCAGATTTCTGCTTTTCAGCTGTTGGTTCTGGTGTAGCCACATGAGTGGAAGCTACTTCTTCCTCAGATTTCTTTTGCTCCTTCTCTGATTCAGGTTGGGCTTTTGTTGATTTCTTCTTCCTTTGTTGCACTTTTTCCAACAATTCTGCAATTTGTTTCATGTGGCTCTCATAAGCAGCCTTTACATCTCCTTGAAGCTTAAGTAAAGCTGATTCCTCGCTTGAACTTCGTACATCAGTTTCTTCATCTTCCTCAGAAGATTCATATTTCTCAGGTTTCTGTATATTTTCCTTTTCAGTATTCTCTTCCTCAGTTGAAGAAATCTGAAGTGGGAGAGCTGAACCATCTTTTACAGGAGATATTTGCTTTGCTCTATGAAACACAGGCCCCACCAATTTAATGGCTATAGTCCCTTCCTCAGTGATACATTTTATAATCAAATTGTTTGGGTAAGGGGTCTTAGCAGCAGTTCTATATATACTAGGATAACAGTGTTGCACCACTTTTGTTAAAATTCGCACAAATCCCCTCTTATCCACTGACTTCTTCCACTCTTGAAATATCATTTCTGCCGGTCTATGGATAATTCTGCCTTGATGCTATACATGCATTGTAAATGTGCAACAGGGGTCGCATCAATTCCTAGCATCTGAGAAAATATGCACCGACCAAAGAGAATAGCCAAAAACCTTAAATACCCCGAAAACCCCATTTTCTTATGATATTTCTTCTCATTCCCCTTGGGTTTGGAGTAGTCAAGTGCTTCACTAAATTCCTCTTTAGTTAGGTCAGGTAAAGAGCAGCATTTGCTCTGCAAATTGAAGGTTTTTCGAATATTGGGAGCAGAAATTACTACCTTCTTTCCCCCTACTGTACATATCATGCGATTCTCCTCTGTTTTCAGATTATTATAAAAATTTTCTGCAAACTCCATCAACAGAGGGCAAGCATCGCCACATACCTTGTGCAAGTTCTGCCCTTCAAGTATTCTCTGCATTTCGGCTGCCCATGAGATTCTAGGGTTATTCAAGAGTTCCCATGGAAACACCAGTCCTGGCATCACCTCTCTGACAACTGCCTTTGATTTCACCATGTGAACCGTCGCGAAGAAAATGAGTGAGTGCTCAACTTGGTTGGAGGTAATCTGAATCAACAAACCTTTAAGAGATAAGGGAGCTAAGCGAGATTCGCGAACTGGAGGAGTGAGCTGGTAGATTTCGTGCAAAGGAAGTTCGGCTTAAATATTGACCCTCTGTTTTTAAATAAGTGTCCTTAGTCAATCGATTTGTCAACTCAATTTTTAATTGACTAAGCCTTCGGGACACCTTAGTCATTTCAAATGGCTGTGTCATTTCAATTTGGTCATTTTAAATTTCAAATGACCACTTCACTAAAAATTACCAGTTTCAATCCAAAACGCAGAATTAACCTCCTTCAACTGCAACGATGCTTGGATTCTCTATCTGAATATCAATAAACTCAAACAAACAATCAAATAATCACAAATAACTCGGGTTGCCTCCCGGAAGCGCTGCATTTAATGTCAGTAGCTTGACATTCGTCCTTGATTAATTTGGAAATGGAGCAAGGTAAAGAACCTCCTTTACTCCTGCAGGCTCAACAAAAACCTTCAACCTGTGTCCATTAACAGTGAATGCTGGAGAATTATCCTGTTGAATAAGTACTCCTCCCTTTTCAAAAACTTTTTTAACCACAAAAGGTCCAGACCATTTACTCTTGAGTTTTCCAGGAAAAAGTTTCAGTCTAGAATTATACAACAAAACCTTCTGACCTTCTATAAACTGCTTAGGATGAAGATGTTTATCATGCCATCTCTTAGTTTTCTCCTTGTAGGTTTTTGCATTTTCATATGCATTCAATCTAAATTCCTCAATCTCATTTAATTGCATAAGTCTGAACTCCTCCGATTTCGAGCAACAAAATTTAAAAAGTGTGTGGCCCAATAGGCCTTATGCTCTAGTTCCACAGGTAAGTGGCATGCTTTTCCAAAAACCAATTTGAACGGTGATGTACCCAATGGAGTTTTGAAAGATGTTCTATATGCCCACAATGCATCATCCAATTTGTTAGCCCATTCCTTCCTAGACAAGTTGACTGTTCTCTCAAGGATCCTCTTAATTTCTCTGTTTGAAATTTCAACTTGTCCATTGGCTTGAGGATGATATGGAGTAGTGATTCTATGATGAACTCCATACTTTTTCAACATTTTTTCAATAAACTTATTACAAAAATGGCTTCCTCCATCACTAACTAATGCTCTGGGTACTCCAAATCTGGTAAAAATATTCTTCTTAAGAAACTTGAGTACCACTCTTGAATCATTGGTTTGGGTGGCTATGGCTTCCACCCACTTTGACACATAATCAACTCGCCACTAGAATATACTGATTCTTGTAAGATGACGGGAAAGGACCCATAAAATCTATTCCCCAAACATCAAACAGCTCCACTTCTAAAATGTTTGTTAGGGACATTTCATCTCTTCTTGTTAGAGTCTCAGATTTTTGGCATTGCTCACAAGCTTGAACAAAACTCCTTGTATCATGAAATAGTGTAGGCCAAAAGAAACCTGCTTGAAGGACCTTTGCTGCTGTTTTAGATGGTCCCATATGACCTCCACACTCCCTAGTGTGGCAATGATTCAAAATATTGGTCATCTCATCTTCTGGAACACACCTTCTTATCAAACCATCAACACAAATCTTGAATAACAGAGGTTTCTCCCAAATGTAACTCCTCACTTCAGATAAAAATTTCTTCTTTTGTTGTGATGAGAATTTATAAGGGAAAATTCCCCCTACAATATAGTTTACCAAATCTGCATACCAAGGAGTGAGTTCCTGCACAACAAATAATTTTTCATCTGGAAAATCTTCAGCTATAGGTAAAAATTCATCAAAATTCTTTTCAACTCCTTCTAATCTTGACAAATGATCTGCCACAACATTTTCTGCTCCCTGCTTATCCTTGATTGTGAAATCAAATTCTTGCAATAATAACACCCAATGAATCAGACGAGGTTTTGATTCCTTCTTGGTGATCAAGTATTTAATAGCTGCATGATCTGTGAAAACAACTGTGTGGGATCCCAAAAGGTAACTTCTGAATTTATCAAAGGCATAAATAATTGCAAGTAATTCCTTTTTAGTTGTGGCATAGTTGATCTGAGCATCATTCAACAATTTGCTTGCATAAGCAATTACATGTACCTTCTTCTCCTTTCTTTGCCCTAAGACAACTCCTATAGCTGTGTCACTTGCGTCACACATTAATTCAAATGGCAAATTCCAATCAGGAGATATAATAATAGGGGCAGAAATAAGAGCTTCCTTGAGTTGCTTAAAAGCTGTTTGACACTCAGCAGAAAATTCAAATGCCACATCCTTCACTAACAATGAACATAGAGGTTTAGAGATTTTTGAAAAATCCTTTATGAACCTTCTATAAAATCCTGCATGCCCCAAAAAACTCCGAACCCCTTTGACATTTGTGGGTGGTGGCATGGATTTTATAGCAGCAATCTTTGCACGATCTACCTCTATTCCCTTGCTGGACACTTTATGTCCCAAGACAATGCCTTCTTGTACCATGAAATGACATTTTTCCCAATTAAGAATAAGATTGGTCTCTTCACATCTCTGCAAAATCTGAGATAAATTATTTAAACAATCATCATATGAAGAACCAAAAACAGAGAAGTCATCCATAAAGATTTCAATTGTCTTCTCTACAAACTCTGAAAAGATAGCCATCATGCAACGTTGGAATGTAGCAGGAGCATTGCATAATCCAAAAGGCATCCTCCTATAAGCAAAAGTTCCATAAGGGCATGTGAAAGTAGTTTTGTCTTGATCTTCCGGTGCAATGGGTATTTGATTATACCCAGAATATCCATCAAGAAAACAATAATAATTGTGCCCGGCCAATCTTTCCAACATTTGATCAATGTGTGGCAAAGGAAAATGATCTTTTCTTGTGTTTGCATTGAGTTTGCGATAATCTATGCAAACTCTCCATCCGGTGACAGATTCTAGTAGAGATTAATTCATTCTCGAAATTCTTGACCACAGTCATTCCTCCTTTCTTAGGGACAATCTGCACAGGACTCACCCATGGGCTATCTGAGATAGAGTATATAATACCAGCATCAAGAAGCTTAGTAACTTCAGCCCTTACTACTTCCTTCATGTTTGGGTTTAACCTTCTCTGATGCTCAATGCTATTTTTACTCTTGTCCTCTAAGAAAATTCTGTGCATACACATGGAAGGACTAATTCCTTTTATATCTGCCATTGTCCACCCAATGGCATTTTTCCTCTTCCTTAAAACTGTCAACAATCGATCTAATTGTTCTCCTTGTAGCTCAGCTGCTACAATAACAGGCCACTCACCTTCTTCTCCCAAGAATACATACTTTAGATGTGCTGGTAGAATCTTCAACTCAACCTTTGGTGCCTTTTCAATCGATGGGACTGGTTTAGAATTTCTTCCAATATCTTCAAATCCTTTCTTTGATTGAAAATGAATGACTGGTGTGGCCTCTAAAGCATTTCTCACCTCTAAAATGTCTTCATTAACAGTTGACGAAACATTCTCCAAACATAACCCTAAGGGATCATGAAATCCCTTAGCATGATCTTCAATTGCAGTATTTAACATCTCCACAAGACAACCTTGTTCATGTTCAACTTCCTGAGGATTCTTCATACTCTTATATAAGTTAAACTCCACTTTGTCTTCACCAATGTGTAATTCTAATTTCCCACCTTTGACATCTATGATTGCCCCTGCTGTTGCTAAAAATGGTCTGCCAAGAATAAGTGGTAAAGAACCACCTTCTTCCATATCCAAAGCTATCAAATCAATTGACACAATAAAATTCTGAATTTGTAACGGTGCATTCTCTATAATGCCAGCTGCATACTTAATAGATTTGTCAGCAAGTTGCAAGGTCACTGATGTGGGCTGCAATTTTCCAAGACCTAGCTTGCTACATACTGAAGATAGAATCAAACTCACACTAGCTCCCAAGTCACAAAGAGCTGAATCAAAAGTAACGTTCCCTATAGTGCAAGGTATAGAAAAACTTCCTAGGTCTCCCATCTTCTGAGGTAGTTTTCTCTGAATAATTGCACTACACTCCTCTGTAAGTGCAATTGTTCCATTCTCTTCAATTTTCTTTTTGTTACTTAACATCTCTTTCAACATCTTGGAGTAGGAAGGCATTTGAGCCAATGCTTCCAAAAATGGAATGGTAAGCTTTAATTCCTTAAGATGTTCAATGAATCTTCTGTATTGTTCATCTTTCTTTCTTTGTCTCAATCTTTGAGGGAAGGGTATTGGTGGAGCATAATTCTTCACCACCTTAGGAACTTCAGGATGTTCCTCTTTCTTTTCTTCCCCTTCCTCCTCAGATTTAGGTTCACCTTCATCCTTTTTGACATGGGTTGTTTCCTCCACTTGAGGAACTTCCCTCTCTGGTAACTCTCTTCCACTTCTTAGCATAACAGCCTACACATATTCCTTTGGGTTTGGCTCAGTCTTACTAGGAAGCTCTCCTGGGTTCCTAATAGTAAGAGCGTTTGCTATTTGTGCAATTTGAGTCTCTAACTTCTTGTTATGAGTCTCAATTCGTCAAACCGGCTACCAATATCGGTTTCAATCTTATTCAATCTCTGTTCAGTTCCTGCTGCCATCTTCTCAATTGCACATTCCCAATCAGCCTTCCTTTTCTCACCATATCCAGCTCCTTGCTGTTTAGGTTGGAACTGCCTATTGAATTGCTGATTGTTCTGATTATTCGGCACATGATTTGCATTATTTCCACCTTGATTACTCTGCTGATTATTCTGTCCTCCCCATGAAAAATTCGGATGATTCCTCCATCCAAGATTGTAGGTATTGGAAAATGGATTATTCTGTTGCCTGTTTTGGTTAGCTATGTAATTAACTTCCTCATTCATATTAGCTGAATATCCTTCCACTGTCTCTTCATATGACTTTAGTGGACACTCATTCGGAATGTGTATGCCCCCACATTCTTGGCAAGCAGAGTTAACCTTTGCTACTCTCTGAATATTTAATTTTTCAACCTGTTTTATCAAAGCTTCCAACTTAGCATTTAGCATTGTGGAATTATCCACCTCAATTAAACCAGGTTTCTTCACAGCTATTCTCCTAGAGGGCCACTGAGCTTGCTCTTTTGTCAGTTCCTCTATAATCTCTTTAGCTTCTTCTGCAGTCTTGGTCGTCGAGCACCTCCTCGTTGCAGCATTTACCATGTATTGCTCCTCACTAGTAAGGCCTCCATAAAACACTTCAATAAGTAACCAATCTTCTAAGCCATGATTGGGACATTTTCTCTGCAATTCCCTGAATCTATTCCATGCTTCACCAAGTGTTTCTCCAGTGGTTTGGGTAAAAGCAATGATGTTGTTTCTCAACTTCACTGTTCTTCCTCTTGGGAAATATTTAGTAAGAAATTCTTGGGCACAATCTGCCCATCTGGTAAAATGTCCCTCTGAAAAAGAATTGAACCAGATTAAAGCATCCTCCTTTAAAGACCAAGGGAATAATTCCAATTTGATAAAATCCTCCGGCACTCCTTGTCTTCTCATTGTTCTGCATATCTGCACAAATCTAGCTAAATGGTGGTGAGGATCTTCCAAAGGTGTCCCCCCAAAACTGTTCTGCACTACTAAATTAATGAGTTGTGGAGAAAACTCAAAGTTTTCTCTCAAGAGAGGTGGTGGATAGATAGGATTTCTGATATCAGAAACGTCAGGAGTATGATGCTCCCTAACTGGCCTGAGATCTGACCCATTATCTTCCTGTTGCTGCTGTTGTTGTTCTTCCATAACTGAACATGATTCAACACTTTCTTGTTCCCACAACAAATTCTGCAAATCAAACTCTGGATTACTCCAAAATCCAGGAACAGAATTTGATTCTTCTTCAATGCTTGCTGACTGTCCACTCCTTTGCTTTCTCAATCTAGCAAAGAATGTACGTTCGGCTCAAGATCAAACAAATCTTCAAACGTTGATGAACGCTTGCTCATTCATTCGCACTGTAAAAACAACAATGAACACATACCTAGCATAATACCGCACACGGAGTTTGGTAATTACAATAAGTATGCTTCCACACTCAATCACAAAATGTACTTTCAACTTTGTTACTTTCCCCGGCAACGGCGCCAAAAACTTGTTAGCAATTCCAGCAGCGTACGGATCGTTACAAGTAATAAAGTGGACTCAAAGTCCTGGATGTCAAACCCACAGGGAAAGTGATCAAGTAAAAAGCTCATTTTGTAAATCCATGATGTATCTAAAGTTGGTTTTGTATCATTAGCAATTTGAATGTTGTAATTTAATTAAACAAAGAAATGTAAATGTTCTTATGGGAGAAAATAGGGATTTGGATGTCAATCAATGTAATTAATTATTCTCTTGTTCTTAAGGCATATTAATTCAAACTTCCCCTTTTTGTTTAAAACCCAACACCTTTGCATGTACTAGCCTCTTTCGAGTGATTTAGCCGTGTTTATACCCTAGCTTGGGGAACGGGCAACCCATTATGTGCTTAAGTTGTTTGAGTGTAGATTGGCATCACACCAACCCTAACTAGGTTACAAGCAAAATTACTGGCTTTCACAAATTATAATCTTAGCAAGTCAAGTCTCTTAACTATCCGGTTATCAATGTCTTCTTTCGATCCATGATTGATTAACCTTATACAAGATTTAAGGTGGCCGAACTTAAATCTCACATGCTAACTCAAAAGACTTGATAAACATAACAGGGAATTTCAAATTAACTAGCCAAAAGAAAAGGAATTAAAAACTTACATCAAATCCATCCTCCTCCCATGGAGGTTCAAGCTACCATAGCAAATAAGAAAACCATTGTTCTTACTATGAGAACCCAATACACTTTTCTCTCTCTCCCAGAATGAACGATACCCCAAATTACATGAAAAATCCCTTTTTGTCTTACCATCCTCTGCATAACCGCATCCCCTAACTGTTAGAACTATTCCCTCCATTAATTCAAACTCGTTTCCCTCTCAAAAAGGTTGAATGAGCATCGTCAGATCCTTTAATGAAGGATTACAGGCTGTACACGTGGCATCTATGAGGATTCATTGATCAGCAGAATACGTTGTGCAGAAACTGCCAGCGGTCAATTCATTTGGTCAACTCAATTTCAAATGACCGTTTCAAATGATCAAGCTCTCGGGAGCTTCTGGTCAACTCAATTGGTCCCGTCATTTCTTTTTGGTCATTTCAAATTTGAAATGACCAGTGCAGATTATTCCTTGCTCCTTCATTCTTTCTTTGGACCTTGTACTTGGCCTGTTTCCATTCAAAGACAACAAAAACACCACAAAGGATCTACTAATGCTATGTTAGGGAGTTAGTTCATTAATCATTCAAATTCATCAAAATGAAGTTAAAGATGTGATCTTTTATCATGAAATCCCCTTCATTTGACACTAAAATGTGTTAGAAAAACCCCCTAACATGAGCGTGTACACTAAAAATGTTCAAATTCCTACTTTTGCTCACATCAACCATCTCCTAACACACTTAACTAAATTGTGAGAGTTTGCAATCTCCAATTTATCAACTCATGATAAACACCCAAAAATCAATACAATAGTAATTGTATACTCAAAGCATCATATTAAAATTCACACTTTAAAGTGAAACAATTTAGGAAGAAAGGAATGGAAATAGACAAGATATATGATTAAAATTGTGCTGACACTTTTCTTTCTTTCTTCTCTTAATAAAATTTGTAGCAAAACTTACTTTACAATAACACATCTATATTACCCATGTAACAGGATCCAATTCTGGTAACTCTCAAACTATGGTGGGTCTTGGGGTATCGGACTTTGAAAATCCCCTCAAGATAAGTTCCCAAGTAATATAACATACTTTGCAAGTTTGCTTACCCTATAATAATGCTCTTTTCGTACACCCATACATGACCTCTTCAAAATCATTTATTTGACAAGGGTCTTTATGACCTTACAATGCTGCATTTTATGTTCTTCTTTGATGGATTATGGAACTTACATTTTAACATACAAGTTTAGTTTATGATAAGTTCCAAATTGCATAATAACTTTTGAGTTCAAAGTATGAATAATAAAATAATGTCCCTAGTATTTCACTACACAAAGCATCAATCCTCTAACATAAATCATAGCTTAAGATCATGAATCACGCAATCCAACACTTTCCAACCAAAGTATGGAATAGGCTAATGCAATAAAAATAAAAAATTATGTTGTTCCTATAGTATTTTGGGTTGTTATTGTTGTCAATGGTCCATGTTTGACAAGTAGGGCAACAGGGCATAATGTGTACTTATACTTGGTTGGACAAATTTGTAGAGTGATATCTTAGAGTGAGCTCATAAAGGGAATATGATTATATACTATGTTTGTCGGTATTATTTGCCTAAGTTGAAGATCCATAGGTTCGAAAATCGAACTTTGATTCAAAGCTTTGCTGAGTAGGCCTATAAATGAACCAACACACTCAACAGCTCGCTCGATACCTGAAAAGGGCGTTTGTCGCACACGCACTCCAAATAAAATTTAAACAAAGTATAGCTAGTGGCTTAACCTAGATCGTTCTCTACCGGAGGACTTATAAAATTTAATTCAATCTATTTAATTACATGTTTAATAAAAACTAATGAAAAAGAATAAATATCAAATTGGGGGGATTTTTGATTGAATGAAAACTAATTAAAGTAAAGAATTTTAACTAAGAAAATCAATTAATCAAAGATGTAACCGGTTTAACTTCACACCTGAATGTTGTTTATCACTATCCCAAAAGATAAATTAGATAAATTATGACCCCATAATTTAAATGCATCAAGACACCATGAATACAATCAAATTATGAATTTATTCCAACCAGAATAATTATGAATTAATTCTCGAAAGACTGCCCGTTCCCTATGAAACAAATCTTTCCACTCAGATAGAACAATAACGCACAATGAATTGTTAAATCAACACTCAACCGAGATATTAAATTAACAAATCAAAGAGACAGAATTAAATCATAGTACATAAAATACCGAATTAAATATTAAAACATGGATTCAAAACAAGCATCCAAAGTGTTATGCTAAACCGATTATAAAATACTTACCCCTCCATGGGTCGAAAAATCACAAGTCTGTTCAGAAAAATTAGAACAACAGAATTAGAATAGAATTAAGAAAAATAGGCCGCAAACAATTAAACACTCGGTCTTTAATTCGGTTGGAATACTGCTGCGCTGGAATTGGTGTGGACGTCTGCGTGATGGCGGGACGCTTGCGCTGATGAAGTGGTGAGCTGGCGGCGCTGCGTTGGTTGCCTGGGCGTGGTGGAATGCTGACGCACTTGCGGGAGATGGATGGAATAAGGAGTGGAGCCCGCATGAACTGATGATGGCAGGACGTGATGGTGATGGGCGTGTTGCTGCGCGTACAAGAGAGATGAAGATGGGCTGGGCGAGATGGAAGAACTGGCGCGCGGGATGAAGGGTGTTGCTGAAAGCTAGGTGCGGCATTGCGTTGGTTGCCTGGTTTTTCTCCTCGGAACGTGACATATCCCCTTGGAAAGCAGGTCGTGCTCTCTTTTTATAGATCCATAAATCGATTGGCTTATTGATTGATGTAAAACTGGCAACTCTGTTTCTTTAAACAATGCTAACTTGGTCCCACGTAATAAATCATTCACGTAACTTCATTTTTTTTTCCTTCCTCCGAGACACAAGCAATCCAGACCTTCAAATAAATCTCTTAAAATCACATGGCCCCACTTTAATGGCTTCTTTTCAATATACTTTCCAACGCAACATGCATGCAAAATAATAATAATAATAATAATAATAATAATAAAGTGAATCATAAAAACCATGCAACAATATATTCAAATGAAAATTTATATTAAGATTAAGATTAAAATAATCAATTAAGTCCAGAAAATTAATACTAAAATTAAAATAATCAATTTAACATTAAAAACCACTAAAATTAATATTAAATCTATAAAAATGAATAAAACAGTAAATAATTAAAATAGAGGAAAACCATTATAAAAATACATTAATTCAGCAAAATATTAAATTAAAGCCTATAAATTAAATTCAAATTTAATGACAAATTTCGCAGTTATCAATACCCACTCAACTAAACTCAACTCGAGTTCGAGTTCGATACTATACAAGCTCGACTCATTACTATTTAAGCTCGGCCCAGTTACTGTACAAGCTCGACTCGATTTGGCTCAGTTACTGTACAAGTTCGACTCGGCTTGGATCATTTACAAATTTATCCAACATATTTCTTTATATTTAAGGAAAAAAAGTTAAAAAGTCATAAAATCATTTCCACAGCAAATGCTCTATATTTAACTTTCTCTATGAGGTTTGTACTGTATTTTCAAATCTATTGGGAGACACTATTTACTCATTATAATTATTAAATTATATCTAAAAAATTTCTCTCACCACCTCCCTCACATTTCCCATAATATTAACTTTTATTTCATATTGAATAATAAAAAATTATTATTAAATAAAATAAATAGTATAAAATATTATTTAAATAATATAAAGTTTGATTTAAGGAATTTATTGTGATATATATTTGTATAGGGAAGCAAAAAAGTAATTTAAATAGACAATTTAGATAAACCTGTTTGAAAAAGCTGGTGTTAGTGCTTTTATATCCGAATTTTGATATTTTCTTTATGTGGTTATCGATTGAGTCTTGTCGGCCTCGTCAAATTTTTTTCATATTAATTGGCATACTTAAAAATTATTTTTAAAATAAAAATAATATTGAAATTCATAAAGAAATTAAAATATTATTTAAAAAATCCAAATAAAATAATAAATTAAAGTTATTCATTTCAGATAAATATTGATATTTTAAATATTAACATCACATAATTACAACATCAAAAAAACACATTATAAATAGAAAAAATTATTAATTAAATTTATGTATTGAAATTCAATATTAATATATAAACATTTGTAACTTAATTTGAGTATTTGTTATTTGTATTTTGGTTTCTTGGAATATTTATTGAAATTGAGATTTAAATTTTAAATTTAAAAATTAATTATGTTTGGTAGGAGAAATAATGTTATGAAAAATATTTTTTAAGTTAAATTTTATAAAAATTAATTTTAAATAATATATGGTGGATTCAAATAATAAAATAAAAATATTCCAAAAGAAGTTTCAAAAAATTGAATTTATTTAAATGATTAAATTTATTTTAAAAACTATTACCGTTTTAATTTGAATAAAGTATTATTTTATTAAAAAAATATAAATATAATTTGTGATTCAGATTTTATTTTTTAAATAGAATCAGATTTTAAAAACTACTACACAAACATCGATTTGGGATATAATCACTCAAGTCGGCCTTTATTAGGATTGGGCCAAGGCGCAAGCCCATCCGCATGTCACAATATTGTCCGCTTTGGGCTCGCCACATAAGCCCAAACGGCTTTAAAACACGTTATGACATTTCTAGGCTTGCTCCACCTTATAAACCCCTTGGCCTTTCCCAAATCTTTCCATGTGGGACAACACTTCCCAACAATCTCCCCCTTTGTCACACATCGGCCCACACGGCTTTAAAACGCGTTGTGACATTTCTAGGCTTGCTCCACCTTATAAACCCCTTGGCCTTCCCCAAATCTTTCCATGTGGGACAACACTTCCAACAATCTCCCCCTTTGTCACACATCGAACCACATCATAGGACACACCTATGGATCTGAGCTGCCACCATGTGAGACCGTCATGGAATTTTCCTTGCAGCTCCCCCTCAATCCACACCCGATTGAGACCATGTGACAAGGGTTTGTATTCCAATCCAATACCGCCGCACACCACGGAACACGCCGCTCGACTACACCATGCCGAGAAGACTTTCGATATCATGAAATACCTTTTTCTGGGGCCAACCAGGCTCTGATACCACTTGTTAGGATCGGGCCAAGGCGCAAGCCCACCCACATGTCACAATATTGTCCACTTTGGGCTCGCCACATCAGCCCCTGCACGCCATTTAAAACGCGTTGTGACATTTCTAGGCTTGCTCCACCTTATAAACCCCTTGGCCTTCCCCAAATCTTTCCATGTGGGACAACACTTCCAACAATCTCCCCCTTTGTCACACATCGAACCACATCATAGGACACACTTATGGATCTGAGCTGCCACCATGTGAGACCGTCATGGAATTTTCCTTGCAGCTCCCCCTCAATCCACACCCGATTGAGACCATGTGACAAGGGTTTGTATTCCAATCCAATACCGCCGCACACCACGGAACACGCCGCTCGACTACACCATGCCGAGAAGACTTTCGATATCATGAAATACCTTTTTCTGGGGCCAACCAGGCTCTGATACCACTTGTTAGGATCGGGCCAAGGCGCAAGCCCACCCGCATGTCACAATATTGTCCGCTTTGGGCTCGCCACATCAGCCCGCACGGCTTTAAAACGCGTTGTGACATTTCTAGGCTTGCTTCACCTTATAAACCCCTTGGCCTTTCCCAAATCTTTCCATGTGAGACAACACTTCCCAACAGCCTCAGTCGTATTCCTAATTCTAAGTTAATTTGAAAAAGAGGACTATGCAAACAATATAAATTACGTTACATAAGTCAATTACATCTAAATTAGAAACGTGTCCGATCGGTTACAAATGAATCAAAAAAATTATTTCTCTGCAGCATATTAAGATAAAAGAAGTTATCAAAATTCATAAATAATAATTCTTGTTAAAATTTTGGAGATGGAGAATTGTTTGGTCGCCGTATATACAAAATAAGGACGGCGAAGAGGAAAAGCAATGAATAATGAATACCCTCAATTTTTTTGAGTTACAAAATAGGTATAATATAAAAAATGCGAAAATAAATAATAAAAAATTATCTTATGCAAGAATATCTTATACGAAATAGATATGAATCGTTAATTCCCTTATATTTTTATTCGAATATGAAAAAGAAAGGACATTTGATTTATTTCTTTCCCCTTTTTTCGTACCACTTAAGGATTAACCAAATGTCGAATTGCCATAAACATTTATTAATTTTAAGCAATACCAAACAAGTCTGTAACAAGTAAAAGTAATAAAATTATGTGTGTACACAGTACACCCTTACTAATGGGATCCCCATGTGTTCCTCCGACACGATCTATCATCATAATGGGATATAATCACCCTTTTTTTAGGTATATAAATATAATCGCTAAACTAAACTGCAATTGTATTATACTTAAAGTTATATTTTATCATTCATTGGACTTTCTGTAATGTATTAATATCTTGTTTTTAATACATCAGCACGTATAATTTTATGTATTCGTGAGTTTAATATTATTAAACGACTTTCGTTTATATTTTATTATTGTATATTCTTGTTAAATTTAAGTCATTTATATAAAATAAAATGTATTAAATACGCATAAATATTGAAGTTGGGTGTCTTGTAATTGTTGAACGAAGTACTCCATGATTACAGTCGTATCATTTGGCTATCAGATTCGGGTTGGCATCCCAAAATCTGAAAATAATAATAATAATAAATGGCACGCGTTGCGTGTCTATTGGGGGAGAGTAAGGCCCGCGGCATTCCACTGGCGTCGACAATTGGCACATGAACCAATTACACAAGATTCAAGACGTGATAACTTCACTCACTCCCCCGTTAAAACTGACGGCCTAAGGCCGTTAAGTCCCAACACGCTACACACCAAAAACCAAAGCCACGAGTTAAGAAGCAGACGCCGATAAATCGTCTATGGATGACAATGTGCTGGGTTGATACAGGTTTAAAATGACTATTTCTAACTCGATAAAGATTTGACATGAGTTCAAAATGAGATAATTCATTCTATAAACCTATATATAAGGAAATATAATATGTTTATTAGATATCCGACCCGACTCTATTAGAATGAATTTCGGGTCAGTATAATTGAGTTCAAAATGAATGTGAAATATAATTTTCTTAGATGAAACAAATTTGAAATAAAGGTAATTTATCCCAAACCCGCCGGCTGCCATTCCTACGCCTCACAATTATTGGATTGGAGATCAAGGCAGCTGTCTCCACTCCCCGCTCTACCGTCCTGCTGTGCTGGAATCGTGCCCTAGAATATATATTTTTACTTATATATATTTATATATATTGGTACGATGTCACCACACACGGACGCCGCACGAAATGTCTTGAAATAACATTAATCTCGACCTTGTGCTTGGTAAAACATGAAAAATGTAAGGAAGAAAAATAAGAGGAAAAGATGCAGAAAGAAAAAAAGGTGAAAAAGAAAAAGGGTGGAAAATATTATTTACAGGGTGGTTGGTTAGAATAGAAAAGGATGAAAAAGAAATATGAAAAAAAATAATAATTAAATGTTTATTATTAATTTTATAATTTTATCCTTCAATGTGATTAGTTCGTATAGTTTTAAAGGGCAATATTAACATTTTGATATCCTATCAGTTTTCTATATGATTTCCTTACAATTTGCTATAGAAAACTTTACGAATAAATATTTATGCAATCGGCTCGTGGCATCTTTGCATAATCGTGAGGGATTGGACGGCTATGATCTTTTCTTTTCTTTTTCTCTCTCCCCTCCAATGAATTGGTAGGCTGACACGTCATCAGGATTATCCAAAGATTATCAACCCCGATTATACCTAAACCTTTTCAACCCTTTTTCATATACCCACCCATTTTTTACCTTTTTTTTAGAATAAATATTTTTAGCCGAATGATTTTACCGAATTTAAAACCAGATCTACGTGTTTGTCCAGCGTGTTAGTCCAGCGAGGCATCCAGATGGCAAAAAAATATTACGCGTTGCATCATAAAAATGGGCGGCCGAACGACAAAAACAGAACACCATTTAAATCGGTTCGATTTAGAAAATAATTGTATTACGAAAAACTGAAGTACTATTTATGCATTAAACATCTGCTAAAAATTAGAAGCAATAATATGTTAAAAATCAGGTTTTGAAAGCGATAGAGTGCTTTTTTTGAAAATCTAAGAGCGAAAAATCCCCTACGGGAATTTTTGGGCTGTAGCTCTCGTCGATACCTATAAATAAAAATAATGACCTAATTCTGACCACTGTGCGCAAAGTTATGATCGTTTGAAGTTTTCGTCAGAAATTACAGTCCACCGAAGATAGCTACAGTTCACGGAACGCAAAAACCCACAGATAAGGGATGATTAATTCGGTTTGACGATTCAGTTCGAGAAATAACAGCTTTTCCCGAACCGAAGACCTATTTTCCGAACGAAAATCTTATTTCCCGAACCGAAGTCCTTATTCCCCAAACCGAAGTCCTATTTTCCGAACCGAAGTCCTATTTTTCGAACCGAAATCTCTATTTTCCTGAACCGAAGTCTTATTTTCTTGAACTGAAGTCCTATTTTTCTAAATCGAAGTCTTATTTTTTTAAACCGAAGTTCATCCCGAACCGAAGTAAACATGTTATATTTCGCGAATATAACAATCGATAAAGACAGAAATTAAACCGAAATTCATTAAACCAATTTAAATACATCATCTGCCACGAGCGTAATTAATAATTATACGTATGTAAACACATCAGCTGACACGACAATCCGAATGATAAATCCGGTGAATAATTCCGGTCGAATATCAGCCCTTTTTTCTAGGTCAACCAATCACACTTTTTTTAATGGCTGACATGATGGCGGATGAGTATATATATGAGTAGTGCTAGGTACAACCGCGCCCGCGGCATCGCCGCGACCCCGACTGACGTGGCCTATTACACGTCGGCAAATACAACCAGCGCGAAAAAGAGCCGGCTCGACACTACGGCTCGATCATAAGCTCGAGTCTAAGTGTTGAGCGTAGACTCGAGCAGACGCGCCGAGCAAAACTCATTTGAGTTATGCTCGACGCTTAGGCTCAAGTCTACGCTCGAGTCTACGTGTCGAGCGCAGACTCGAGCAGACGCGCCAAGCAAAATGAGTTTTGCTCGACGCGTCTGCTCGAGTCTGCGCTCGACATGTAGACTCGAGCGTAGACTCGAGCCTAAGCGTCGAGCACAACTCAAATGAGTTTTGCTCGGCATGTCTGCTCGAGTCTACGCTCGACACTTAGACTCGAGCGTAGACTCGAGCAGACGAAATTAAATGTAATTAAGTGTCGAGCAGGGATCGGGCGTCATCGACATTCATGCCAGTAGCTTTACTTAAGTTGCTCGCGTCTTCATTTCTGCCGATCGACGAGCAAACGAAACCCTAAAACACCTAAACGACTCTGGCACTAGACGCTCCAGCTGCAGTTGACGCACCTGCTCGTTTCTCTCATGGCTTCGAAGGCTCGATCTGCTCGACAGTCCACATCCCGCGAGGTTTATGCCGGCCAAGTCCTTGATTGGGATGTCGTTGTTCGGTCTACTATCCCATGGATGGAAGCAGTTCGTGATCGGCTCGAGCATACCGGACTTCGCCACCTTGTAGCTGACACTTTCCCTCTTCTGGAAGATGATCTTGCAGAGTTTTATGATCATGTGCATGTGGAGGTGAGAGATGGAGAGGAAATGCTAATATCCACGGTTCATGATTTAGAGGTAATTGTCACCCCCTCTATCATTAATGCCGCTTTTCAATTGGAATTTTGCATGAACCCTCCCCCAAATATGAAAACTAGAGACATGGGCATGCAATTATGATACAATGATCCCGAATTGCAAAAAACAAGATATCACAGAAAGTAGGGTTTGAGGGGAGAACACGCTTTGTGGCAAATATAGTTGGAAAATGTATATGCTGTCAGATGTCAGGGACTGATTCCATCCCCAATGAGCATATGAAATTAATATATTGCTTTGAGCATGGTATGACAGTTAACTGGGGGGTTGTCATTTTTGAAGTGTGGGCTGGCCACTTGAACATAGGGCTTTTTGGTCGACTATTAACGAAGGTTCTAGTGCATCGAACCCTGAGGTATTCCGTGAGAGGGCGCAGTTGGCTTATCCTCAACATTACATACTCCGGTATATCTTAGAGGATGGTAGTATTGTTGTTCGTCCAACCGGTAGTAGTGTGCAACGAGGACGCGTCGAGGTAGCACGTCCTTCCACTCAGCGGGCTACTTCTTCCTGTAGTGCCACCACTCCTACACACGTTTCAGAGCATGAATCCGATGTGGCACCCCCCGATGAGACTTCAGTTCCATCACACGGTGATGTATCTAAGCACGTCATGGATGCCCTTTGGGTTGCTTATGCCCATGATCAGTTCGGACCCGAGGCTACCGAGAGGGTATGGTTGTACTGCGGCAAGCATATGATCAGCAGAGTAGATCTTATTAGTTGGGGCTTCTCTAGGAATCATATTTCGGACTATTAGCGTGATAGACTGCTTAGACGCCATGGAGTGGACCCCCAGCACCGCCGAGGCCGCCGCCGACAGCCTGAGCCATCCTATGTGGATCCTAGAGTTACTCGGTTAGAGGATGACCTACAGGAAATGCGCCGTATGATGGAGGCTGAGCAGATTGAGCACCGTCATCAGCACGACGAGATGATGTCTTTATTTCGCCGACAACCTGCCCCTGTACCAGATGAGTATCCAGTCGGTCCGCAGCAGCCATATCCTAGTCCTGCAGAGGACCCTATTCCTGCAGAGGATCCTATTCCTGCAGAGGTGACGCCAGCCCCTCGTGTTCATTTCACCAGATCTGCCAAAGCCAAAACCGAAACCCCTCCGAATTTGGCTTACTGGTGAAAGAAGACGCGGAAGACGAGGAAGACGGGGAAGGCAGCAATGGCTGCCCCTGCCCAGCCGGAGGTCATTGATCTGACTTCCGCTGCTGGTCTTGATGTTACATTACCGCCGGTCATTAATGACCCCATTGCGAAGGCTGACTATCTTCATTACAAAACATCCACAGAAGCCTTGCAGCGGAATTCGGGTTATCTGGAGACCTTCAGTCTAGCCATGCTTGTGGATATCACGACTAGTAGTCAATGGTTTGGGGAATTTGAGGTTCTTACGTTTAGTTGTACCCTACATCGAGCGTGTGATTGCGCACCCAGCCGGTATTTCCTAATGCCCCGGTTGTCGATGTCCTCCTGTCACCACGGTCACCCACATTCCATCTTACCAGGGGTATGAAAATTACATTAATGGGAATGTGGCCAATGCTAAACCGTGGACTATGCGGGGATTTTGTCCTCATTCCAGATTGACATGAGAGATCATTTTCTCGAGGAGCAGGTTGATTTGAAGGGGCGATGTGGCGTTATTTATGATTCCACTTGCGGACCAATAGGCGAAGCTAGCGAGGGGACTTCAAGAATAGGACCATATCGCAAAATATCTCACAAGCGGTTACTGGAGGACAGGGAGTGTTTTTCCGTATGAGATTAGGAATAAACTTCCAATGTACGCAATGGAAGAAGAACCGCGTCTCCCCCAACAACGATGGGGACACATGTGGGGCATTTGTTTGCTATTACATGCTTGCACGGGTCTTAGTCTCCTCGATCGAAATGGAGCGGTTTGACATGGTCCACACGCGAGGCAACACTTCTACGAGAGATGGTGGCACGGTTCCATCTACTATTACGGTGAGGCAAAGGAGGGTGAAGGCGCTTGCAATGTATATATGTCGAGTTAGGTTATTCGTGTTTTTGTTATTGTTGTTATTATTATTATTATTAATACCGACTTAATATATAATTTTTCCTTGCGACCATTTTGAAATGGAGGTATGACATTTAGATATTCCTTCGAGGTTGGTGGACAAGGCACTTTCCGTGGCTGATACTATTCTGAAAGTTCTGACCGTTGTTTTTTTGTTATTGTTGCCATTGTATTGTTTGCTTCATTGGTGGAAGTGCTTGAGACTAAGCTGAGACTTGCTCGAGCCTACGGCGAGCCAATGGAGGTGTGGAGCCGGGCAAGACGTGCTCGAGATGTTGCTCAAGGGGGGGTAGGCCCAGCCTACGCTTGAGCTTAGTCACGCCCGTGTGGCTCGAGCCGTGCTCGACACTAAGCTCTAAAACTTGCTCGGCGTACGCTCAATCTTAGTCTCGAGCACGTCTCCGCTCGAGACGTTGCTCCATGCTTTGTGCTCGCCTACGCTCGACACGTCGCCTCAAAATGTTGTGTCATGCAATGTGTTAGTTTGTATTTACTTGATACAAATCTAATTGCTTGCAGGCCACCTTAAAGTTGTGGAGAAAACTCATGGTGGTAGAGGTCACCAGATCACTCCTCTTAGGATGGAATTAGAGGTAGTCAAATCTATTTATTTTATGGGTCATCTTTTTTTTGACTATGTTTCCTTCTTTGTTTTTTCCTTCTTTAAAATGTTGTTGTGATGCTTTGTTTATGCTTCATGGTAAAAAGTGGAAGTAGTCTGCTCGAGAGGAGGCAACATCAGCTATGGAACAGCTACAAAGTGCTGAAATTGAAATTAGATCCCTTCGCATAATGACTTAAAGAGGTGCTGGCTTGCCGCCTTTCATCACTCATCATGCTGAGAATCCTACTTGAGATTCTGATTGAGAATTGGTTCTAACATATTTGAATTTCCACAAGCTCAAGGGCGGCCCGTAAAATGACTGCACTTAGTCAATGATGGTGAGGCTCCATCTTCTAATAGAACTTTAGTCCTGCCATGATGGATGGAACTTTATTAAAAAAACCCTAAGATTAAATATATTATACTATTTCATTTTGAACTTGCAGAGATTCCCTTTAGATGGACATTGTAGTTGAAGGCTATCTACGAGACTCATATATGTTGTTTGACAAGGTTACGAACCAGCATTATTCACTCGTTTCTTTCTTGATATTTATTAAAGGCCAATGTAAGTAGATTGATATGTTTCAATATGTTGCTTTCAAGTTATAATTGTTGTTGTGTGAGACTTCTATGATATATAATGTATGACTTCTTTTACAATTAAATTATTGCCCCTTTGTGAATTAATTCTGGTGGTGACATGGGGACTATACGAGGATATCTACAATAAAAGCAAACGATGAGAACAACATAGTAGATATTCGGATATATTAAATGTACGAACTTACACTTTCTTAGCTCGAATGAAGGTCTCGCCAGGTGGGATCTGGTAGTGTCAATATTGTGCATATCCATGTTAGTATTAGGGAATAAAACCCCTGGCCACGTTGGTTTGTCTGCTCCCATCTAACTAATAATCAAGAAACACATTAGAACACAGTAAAACACACGACAACACAATATAACCTTGGGCATACCTCTACATGTTTCCCCTTCGATGCTGTTTTCTTTGATTTTGCCCTAACTTTTCGCATTTCCACCTCCATCCTTGATGCTCTACGTGAAGATGCCGGTCTACCTTTCCCTCGCACGAGATGTGGACTCCGTATGTCATTTTTCGTATGACATACATTTGAAACTGTTTGTGGCATTGGTGGGAGTTCTTGGCTGGCATCATACAAATTGATCATTGCATGCAACTTACATTTGGCATCCCGAGTATGCTCGTACTACCTGCGGCACGAGTAATCATCCGATAACGATAGTAATAATTCAGAATATCTATTATAATCTGGACGTTGTTCGGCTGCATCATAGCTCATATGAATTAATCTGTATCGTCTTTTAATATCCTTCTTCCATCGATGCAAAATATATTTATCCGGCAATTCTTTAATCTTGTTACATCTATAAACGGCAAAAATGTAATGATACAAGATTCCCCTTGTCTCAAACAATCCACAAGAACACTTTGCAGTTGCATCGACCTCATTAAAATTCACCAAAAATGTCACTACCTTACTAAAATCTTCAAAACTAACTTCAGCATGAATGAGATAGAGTCTGTATCACATCACACCTGATGTAACTTTTGGATTCAAATCAATCATGCCAGTGAATTGCTTTTGAACTTCTTTGAATTTTGCATGTGTATACAACTCCTGGAATCTCTTCTCGATTGGTGATCTAGATATACAAGGAATCATGGTAGTAAATGAGTAAAAGTCAGCAGCAATTTCCTTCTCATTTTTTTTCAAAGCGTTATCAAATTGGTCAATGAACTCTTTCAAGTTTGTATTAGCATGAACATAACCATCAAAAAATGCATTCATGCTCTCACTCCGCTGGGTAGTACTCATTCCAGCCCAAAATGCATCTTTCAAATATGCTGGAACCCAATACAAACGATCAGTGTATAGGCTTTTCAACCACGCATTCTCTTCTAAGTTATAAGTGGCAATCAATTGAATCCAAGACTTCTCAAACTCTTCAACACTCTGGCTGTCATACACACATCTCATCAATTCATTTTTATCCCTGCTTTGTATGAACCATATGAGCTGAGTTTCTCTGGAACTTTCTTCATTATATGCTATAGACAAAATCTGTGTTTGGTCTCTGGGAAAACAATAGCAATTGCATTTTTCATTGCTCTATCCTGATCAGTGATAATGGCTTTCGGAGCTATACCATCCATACACTGCAACCAAGTCTGAAATAAGCCCACAAAGGTCTTAGATGTCCACACTAGATATCAAACCTGCTCCTAGCAAAATTGATTGCCCATGGTGGTTGACACCAACAAATGGTGCAAACGGTATCCCATACCTATTTGTCGTAAGTCATGTCGAATGTGACCATATCACCAAAATATTGGTAGCAGCTACTACGAGGGTTCGCCCAAAATACATTCCTTAACCTCCCGTCCTCATCTAAATCCATCAACGCAAAGAATCCAGGATTTTTATACCGCATCCGTGAAAAATAGTCTCTAAGTGCCAGCACCCATTCGCACCAAGTCTCGAGATGTCTTTCCTTATTGATATAATACCGACAATCCTTTCCAAAAAGGAAGATTCTCAAATCCACCAGCACCAACAACAAGAGATCCAAAGTTCTTATTCATTCGGATGCCAGCCAAGTCATTTGTATCCAAGATTTTTTTATTGGCTCACTCACTTCTATTACATCGAAAGTAGCGAGATTTCTTTGGGATAAGGCCATGATTGTGGATGTTATGGACCGTAGTCAACTGAAGCTTTCCATCAATTCTTAAGGCATTAATCTTAGCCTTACACTGCCCTCCTGTTGGACGTGGGTTAGCCACATTGGAAGTCCTATTTCGAGCTTTCCCACCCCAGAGCACAAACAAGGGTGTAAGGACCCGTACCTTGAGTTAGTCACGCTTTTGCCTTCCAGAGAGTTTTTTCTAGATTTTGACCTAGTGAATGGGCTCAAATGAATTCACGTGCAAAAGGAAAGATGCTTAGAATGATGTCCTCTATCTACCACGAAGTTTCGGGCCAAACGGACGTGTATGTGAGTGCACGTGAAATGGGTCCATTTCACGTGCAAGTGTGGTTGTCTTCTACATAATGCAAGGAGGCTAGGGGTGAAGTTTGAGCGCATTTGGGGTGCATATGGAGTTGCACGTGAATTGGGGAATTCACGTTCAAATTGGCGTGCAGCCATATTTTTGCATGGTTTCCTTGGTTTTGACATTCTAATAATATTTCTCCAAAGGACTATGTTGAAATTCCGAGTATTTTGGCCTATATGGGTGCGGAAAGGTGCTAACTGTGTGATCAAAACTACGTCGTTTTGATCCTGGGTTTACTTAATCAAAACTACGTCGTTTTGATGTGGGTAGTGTCTATATAATGAGGGCTTGAGTTTGAGTTTAGGGTTCTTGTGTTCTTCTTTGCTGCAGCTGCCGCCAGAGAGAGAGAGAGGATCTCCAGGGCGATTGCCGTGGTGGTTCGCGTCGTTGGGGAGTCGTCTAGCGTGGAGGTTAGGACAAAAGTCCGAGGTAGGGATTCATGTTCTTCCTAACTCTCCTCTGTTCTAGGATATTCACCTATATATATATATATATATATATTATATTATATGTAAATCCATATAGGTGTGATCTCCTATATGGATGTTGGCCTTCGGTGGCATGTTCCGTTGATTCGATGTTGAATTTGGCCTGAGGATTTTCTTGGGTTTGTTTATGCCCACCATGTGTTTGATGAAATGTCTGTGAGGCCTGCACACTATGTATTTGATAAAATGTCTGTGAGGCCTGCATGCCATGTATTCAATATAATGCCTGTGAGACCTTGTATATGAGTGTCTGATGATATACCTGTATGACTGGTGTGTACTGTGTTTGATTTGTATTTGATAAAAAGCCCGTGAGGCTAATGTGTGTGGCTTGCATCGACCATGTTGGTCCCTCTGAAATAAAGTGTAAATCTTTGTCTTGAGTTTACATATTGAGATGTAATGCTATGCTTTTCGTTGGTCTATTTGAGACTGAGCTGAGATACGGGCCAGGCACAATAGCCGGACCCCTTTGAGATTTGGCCAGGACGTGGTCCTGAGTCTCGGTGTAGCACTCACGACGGTGGGCTAAGTCTACACCCATTCCTGAGGGTAGGTATGGCGCC
The DNA here is from genome assembly GCA_023512835.1 of Taxillus chinensis. Classification (NCBI taxonomy): domain Eukaryota; kingdom Viridiplantae; phylum Streptophyta; class Magnoliopsida; order Santalales; family Loranthaceae; genus Taxillus; species Taxillus chinensis. The sequence continues at coordinate 38,519,374 of CM042084.1, forward strand.
CGAGGAGGTGGTTGACCATATCTGACTCGGGTGGAAAATGTTGCATTGGTGTCCATGCAACATTTGCCTGGATGTGGTATGTCATGTCGCCGTGGTGGCGGGGTGTCCTCTTGCCCTTCAGGCGGGCTCGGGTAAAGAGTGTTTACTGGGTGATGTTTGCCGTTTTTAGCCTTAGGCACGACACGAGCACAAGCATACACATATCATGCATGTTGTAGAGTGGGACGGGTCTGGGGAGACTGTATCCCTACTGAGCTATGGTTTGCTCACCCCTCCTATAAACTGTCCTTTTGCAGGGTTTAGCAGGCAGTAGGTAAAGGCTGAGGAGCTAGGCCCCTGGGGCTGAGAGTTTTATGTTATTTCCTTTGTTGTACTCGTGGTTTTATGTTTTGGAATTTGGTTTGGTTTTATTTGTAACAGTACACCTGGCATCATAGGGGTTTTTCCCCGACTCGGGTTGTAATAAACATTTAGTCTTTGAAATGAAATAAAATGAGATGTTGTTATTCAATTTGTGTTTGTGTGCATGGTTTGGGAGCAGGAGCATGCCCCTTGGCATGTTAGCCTGGTTGTGCAGGTTTGGGACAGACCCGTGCCGAAGTCCTTTTAAAGTGTTTGCACCAACCCCTTGTCCCTTCGGGTGCGGGCATGGGCAGTCACTACTCATTTCCAAGTGGAAAGAAATTGGGGCGTGACAATATGGTACGGAGCGATAGTCAGGTCCTGACCAAGATAGTGGGGAGACTCGGGGCTTGACTCTAGGAGGGAGATAGGACACACCCGTCAACGGGTCCTATCTGGTTTCTCGGTACTCTGGGTAGTTAGACCAAGGAGTAGGCATTTGATTTGGGTGAGGGGCTACAGCATTGGCATAAGGCACTAGTTTAATTCGATGAGATCGGATGGACATGCTATGTTGTGAAACTTGTGCTAAAAACAAAATTTTGTTTTGGAAATTCGGATTTTCTGTGAGGCTTGTATGAATGTCGACTTCTGGATTTACCTGTGTTTAAAGTAAAAGTGTTGAGTACCTCGGCATGGGAAGAGGGGGTAGAGCTTGAGAGAAGCTAATCCTAGTTTGGTTTAATTATGTAGACTAGCCTCCTAGAGAGAACCGAGCTACCCAATTGTAGAAGAGAATCTTCCGCCCGTGCTGGAGAGGGAAGAGGACAACGAGAGGGCGATGATCCCCTGGAGCGGATCATGGCCCAAGTCCGGGCCCAAGGAGAAGGCAAGGCATGCGGAGGACCTCTGGGAGAGTCCAAACGAGGGGTCAGAGAGATGGCACGACAGGCGTGCCACCCTCTCCACCCCGTGAGGCGGAACCTCCTGTAGGCGGAAGGCCGGTGAGGTGGGAAGAGGGAGACGGTTGACGCAGTTCAAAGGAACATCCACCAAGGTTCAAGGGAGGAGCCGAACCTCTGGAGCGAGCACCGGCGGGCATCGAGCATGTTCTCCTTTCTTCGACCCCGGGAGGAAGACAAAGGAGACTAGCAGTCCGGTGGAGGAGGAAGCTTGGAATGGTGGCTAGCATCTCGGGAAGGGGACATGGAGACCATGGCCTGGAATGAGTTCCTCCACTGTCCATGAGGAGTTCTTCCGAGTCATTGCGTGGCGAGGGAAGAGTTCGAGCCGGCGGGGATCGCGCCGAGGAGTACGAGCGAGATCGGGGCGAGTCGGTTGCTCCAAGAATATCAAGGAGGACACGAAGGCCCGTAAGTTTACCATGGGTCTCAAACCGCCTAAGCATAGGGGGAGATGCTGCGACCGAAGACCTATGCGAAGTCGTGGACACCGCAAGATTGTAGAGAGGATTAGAGGAGGAAGACAGGCTCACCAGGAGCGGATGGGGCAGAGCGGCGACAAGCACGGTGAAACCAAGAGGGGGTTGAGCCCGGGAGGGGACTTTTCCCAAGGATGGGGCCGCCTGGCCCGCCCCATCCCGTACTTTGGAGGACAGGGAGCCGCTGGGAACTTCCCAAGCGGGTGTACTGTTGTGGCCTGTCGGGGCACGCAACGGAGTGCCCCAAGAAACACTGACGTGTCATAGCTGTGGGAAGGTGTGTTTCGAAGGGAACACGGGAGTTGGAAGCTTAGACAAGGGAGCAGGGGTGGGACCCACCCCCGGCCCCGCCCCTAGCCGACATTCGTGGCTCACGGAGTTGGTTCCTCACACTAGGCCACGGGGAGAGGCAACCACAAGGAGGATCGGAGGGGCATCCCTGGCGCAGGGAGCAAAAGGGAAGGCAAGTGAGGCTAACTGGGGGCGCCAGTCGAGGTTCGCGCCCTCGCACCAGCCGAAAGGAGGATACCGCCACCCTCCGAGAAGGTGGAGCTGGACCTTCGGTGGTTTGAGGTACTATTCTAATATCTCGCACGTTGTTGCCGCATTGTTTGATACCGAAGCTTCGTGTTCCCCGATTGCTAAGTCCTTGGGGAGAGCCTTGGACTTGTGTGTGGAGGCCGATAGACCTCTCGAGGGTCGAGTCAATGGGAGGTGTGGAGTTGATCCACAAGTCGAGCGCTACGATAGAGAGGTTGACCTCTCATTTGATTTGTCGTAATGCCCTGAGGACTTTTGTTTGATTCGGGGATGATCGTTGATGGCCTTTCGGCAAGATACTCTATAGGCGATGAGATCATTTCTACACCCACAGATCTTCCGTCCCTAGTGGGTGAATGGGATAGGAATGCCGAGAGTGGACCGACGAGGAGCTATGGGGCAATATTACCCATAGGCTTGCCACCCTAACTTTGAGGAGGAAGGTAACTTGAGAAAGGGGGGCCAGATGTTGTCGAAAATTTCCGGGATGTCTTTCCCGGGGAGTTGTTGGAGTTGCCTCCCACGTAAGATCGCATTCACGGTTAACCGTGAGGTTGGACCCTCTCACAAGTAGCATACCGGATGGGACCCGAGTCGGGAGTTCGAGAAAAAGGCTGGAGATAAAGGTTTATCCGTCCTAGACCTCCTTGGGGTGCACCGTCTTGTTTCTAAGAAGGCGATAGTCTTGCGCTTTGCATTGATTATTGGAAGGAATCAAGTGGAAGAACAAATACCCTTTGCTGCGGATCGATGACTTTTCGACCAAGCCGAGGAGCACGGTGGTTCTCAAACGATGCTTCGGGATATCATCATTGAGGGTCGGAGGAGCTCCCTAAGACGGCGTCAGGGGATACGACACTGGTTATGTGCTTTTGGGCCGCGTGTGTCAGCATCAGTCGGTGCCCCCCCCGGATTCCTTGGGGTTTTCGACATCCCTGTGTCTCCAAAACCCAGTGAGATGAGCCTGTGGTGGGCGCTACGAGATCATCACTTGTAGCTAAATTTAGCAAGGTGACTCCGGATGCGAGAGGGCTTTCTGGGCAGTGGTATCTCTGGAAGGAGTAGAGGGACCCACAAGATGGTCCGTAGCATCTTGGAAGAGGCCCACAAAGTTTTTGAGATCCGGAGTTTCTTGGGTCTGCAGGACCGCGTTTTGTGGAAGGATTTTCTCGTTGGCGGCGCCCTGCGCTCTCGAGGGAGCCAATCGAGGGACGGACAAGGCCCGAGCATTCGAGGAGGAAGCTCGCGACTCCGCCGCTGTTGAGACTACCGAGGAGGGAGGCCATTCGAGGTGTATTGTGATGCGTCTCGCTGACCGGGGGTGTTCTGATGCAGAGCGCCAAGTCATAGCATATGGCTCACGCGAAGTCCCATGAGCAAACTACCCACACACGACCCGGAGTTAGCAGTTTTTGCCCCGATTGGCGAATACTGGGGAGAAATTTGTGTAATACGACCACAAAAGCCTACGATATCTTCACCCAGAGGCCAATTGGACAACCGAGGTGGGAGAGACCGCTGTTGACTTCACGCCTCCCACGCCCGGAAGGGAAATAGTAGCCGCGCGCTAAGTAGAAAAAGGGAAAGCTGAGGTCATGAGAGATGGAAATGATGGAGTGGCCCGGGCACTTGCTTTCAGCGTGAGGGAGCATCCGTGTCCCTCCGGTACCGGGTTCAGCGGTGAGGGACAAGGAGACGTGGCGGAGGTGATCCGGGCCCGATGAGGTCCGAGAGCTGTCGGAGGACCGGACAGGAGTGAGCATGAGCTGAATTTCGGGGGCCGATAGACCACCTCCCTTGCGTGAGGATGTCTGAGGTTTCATCATTCCCGTTTGGCGTACATCCAGGAGGAACTAAGATGACTGCCGTCACGCACGGTGGCCGGGCAACGGAGGTAGCAGAAGCTTGTTTCCGGCCTACCTGTCGCAGGAAGGCGAGCACCAACGACCCTCATGCCTTTACCGTAGGGGTGGAAGTGGGAGCATATTACCATGGACTTCGTGACGGGACTTCCTACCACTTCGGGAGGAAGTACATGATTTGGGTCATAGTGGACCGCTTAACTAAATCAGCCCATTTCTTGGCAATTCGAGAGCGACTCCATCGGCACGTCGTGTTGATAGATTGTCGCCCGCACGAGGCCCTTGTCTATTGTTTCGGACAGGGACGCGGTTTACTCCGGTTTTGGGAGGTTCAGGAAGCATTAGGAACCCGACTTAATTTAGTACCGCATTCCTCCCGAGATCGATGGTCAGTCCGAGAGGACCCTTCAAACATTGGAAGACTTGTTGAGGGCTTGTTGGAGGATCTGGGCTTCCCCCTTCCCTGGTGGAGTTTGCTTATAATAACGTTACTGATTGGGATGGCCCCGTTTGAGGCATTGTATGGCCGACCTGCGGTCTCCATATGTTGGCGGGAGAGGCGGCATGTTAGGACCTCAATTGGTCCAGGAGGCTACGACAAAGTCACTGATTCGGCACGCCTTCTTCAACTCGAGCAAACGCAGCTTATACGGATCGCCGGCCGGTTGGAGTTTTTGGTGGGAGACCACGTATTCCTTCGTGTTTCTCCACGGAGAGGGCATAAGAGATTTGGGCTGGGTCCAAGTGTCCCCTCGGACATTGGACCAAATTTTGAGCGAGTTGGACCCGTTGCTTATAGGTTGGCGTTACCACCTAGTTTGAGCGAGCATAATGTTTTCCATGTATCCCGTTCCATGGAAATATCATCCGGATCCCACCGTGCTAGATTGGGGTACCCCGGATCTTGGAGAGGATGTGTTTGTTGTCGAGGCACCCATCCGTAGTAGATAGGCGCAGAGCATGCGAGGTAAAACTATTCCATTGGTTCGGGTGTTGTGGCAACACCGAGGGTTGTAGGAAGAGACCGGGAACGTGAGACCGAGATGCGTGCTCATTATCCTGATCCGTTCGAGGACGAACAACTATGAAGGAGGGAGGAGGGCAAGCATCAAACCATACTCGGACTTGCCGGTTAGGTAACCCGAGAATATAACATCGCTACATGACCATGTGGAGTGTATAAATGTGTGAAATAATTTATGATTGTTGTGTATTAATTTGTGCTAGAGGTGTTAGAGGCCTGGCATTGGTTGTGATTGTTTTCTTTCATTCCACCTTTACTTTTCGAGGACGAAAAGTCTTAGGGGAGAGGACAAGGACCCGTACCTTGAGTTAGTCCCGCTTTGCCTTTCGAATAGAGTTTTTCTAGATTTTGACCTAGTGAATGGGCTCAAATGAATTCACGTGCAAAAGGAAAGATGCTTAGAATGATGTCCTCTATCTCCACAGTTTCAGGCCAAACGGACGGAGTGAGGGCACGGAAATGGGTCCATTTCACGGCAAGGTGGTTGTCTTCACTGATGCAAGGAGGCTAGGGGTGAAGTTTGAGCGCATTTGGGGTGCATTGGAGTGCCGTGAATTGGGGAATTCACGTTCAAATTGGCGTGCCCTATTTTTGCATGGTTCCCTTGGTTGACATTCTAATGATCTTTCTCCAAAGGACCATGTTGAAATTCGAGATTGGCCTATATGGGTGCGGAAAGGTGCTGCCTTGTGTGATCAAACTACGTCGTTTTGATCCCTGTTTAATCAAAACTACGTCGTTTTGATGTGGGTAGTGTCTATATAATGAGGGCTTGAGTTTGAGTTTAGTGGTTCTTGTGTTCTTTTTTCTTCTCTTTGCGCCAGAGAGAGAGAGAGAGAGAGAGAGAGAGAGAGATCGGGTCGGGGCGGTTGTGGTGGTTCGCGTTGTTGGGAGTGTCTAGCGGAGGTTAGGACAAAAGTCCGAGGTAGGGATTCAGTTCTTCCTAACTCTCCTCTATTCTAGGATATTCACCATATATATATTGTAAATTCATATGGTGTGATCTCCTATATGGATGTTGGCCTCGGGCATGTTCTGGATTCCGATGTTGAATTTGGCCCGAGGATTTTCTGGGTTGTTTATGCCCACCATGTGTTTGATGAAATGTCTGTGAGGCCCGCCACTGTATTTGATAAAATGTCCGTGAGGCCTGCACACTATGTATTTGATAAAATGTCGTGAGGCCTGCATGCCATGTATTCAATATAATGCCTGTGAGACCTTGTATATGAAGTGTCCGATGATATACCCGTATGGCTGTGTGTGTGTTTGATTTTATTTGATAAAAAGCCCGGAGGCTGATGGTGTGTTGTATCCGACCATGTTGGTCCCTCTAAATGTTGTCTGAGTTTACATATTGAGATGTAATCATGCTTTCTGTGGTCTGTTTGAGATCTGAGGCGAGATACGGGCCAGCACTTTTGGACCCCCTTGAGATTTGGCCAGACGGGTCCCGAGCTCGTGTAGCACTCACGACGGTGGGCAAGCTACACCCATTCCCGAGGTAGGTATGGCGCCCCGAGGAGGTGGTTGACCATATCCGACTCGGGTGGAAAATGTGCATGGTGTCCATGACATTTGCCCGGATGTGGTATGTCTGTCGCCGTGGTGGCGGGTGTCCTCTCGCCCTTCAGCGGGCTCGGTAAAGAGGTTTACTGGGTGATGTTTCGCTTTGCCTTAGGCACGACACGAGCACAAGCTACACTATCGCATGTTTGAGCGGGACGGGTCGGGGAGACGTATCCCTACGAAGCATGGTTTGCTCACCCTCCTTCCGTCCTTTTGCGGGGTTTAGCAGCGGTAGGTGAAGGCGAGAGCTAGGCCCCGGGGTGGGTTTTATGTTATTTCCTTTGTTGACTCGTGGTTTTTGTTTTGGAATTTGGTTTGGTTTTATTTGTAACGGCACCCTGGCTCATAGGGGTTTTTCCCCGTGGGTTGTAACAAACATTTAGTCTTTGAAATGAAATAAAATGAGATGTTGTTATTCAATTTGTGTTTGTGTGCATGGTTTGGGAGCGAGCATGCCCCTTGGCATAGCCCGTGTGCAGGTTTGGGACAAAGACCCGTGGGGGCCGAAAGTCCTTTTAAGGTGCTTACACAACCCGTTGTCCCTTCGGGGGGGGGGGGGGGGGGGGGGGGGGGGGGGGGGGGGGGGGGGGGGGGGGGGGGGGGGGGGGGGGGGCGGGCGGCCGGGCCGCCCCCCCCCCCCCCCCCCGCCCCCGCCCCCCCGCGCCCCGGCCCCCCCCGGGGGGAGGGGGGGCGGGGGGGGCCGGGGGGGGCGGGCCCGCGCCGGGGGGGGCGGGGCCCGCGAGGGGGCCCCCCCGGGGGGCGGGGGGGGGGAGGGGGGGGGGGGGGGGGGGGGGGGGGGGGGGGAGAGGGGGGGAGGGGGGGGGGAGAGAAGATGGGGGGGGGGGGGGGGGGGGGCTGGGGGGGGGGGGGGGGGGGGGGGGGGGGGGGGGGGGGGCGCCCCTCCCTCCCCCCCCTCCTCCCCCCCCCTCTTTTTCTCCCCCCCCCCCCCCCCCCTTCCTCTCTTCTTTCTTTTTTCTTTCTTTCTCTTCCTTTCCCTCCCCTTCCCTCCCCCTTTTTGCCCCCCCCCCCCCCTCCCCCCCCCCTCCTCTTCTCGGCTGGGCCCCCCCGGGGGGGGGGGGTTGTGTGTTTTTTGTGGGTGGGGTGTGTTTTTGGGTTTTTTTGGGGGGTGTCCTTCGGAATGTAACTATCTGGACGTAGGCCGCATGTGAGCATTTTGACCTACTTTGGGCCCGATTCCGAGTCGGGGCCCCGTTTGACCCGATTGTTGACTTTTTGGGGTTTATTGGTTGACTTTGCGTTTGAGCAATCATTTGAGTTGATAATATCCGAACAGTGTTTGCTGTTATTTCGAGCGTTTTGACAAGAATTTGACTCAATTTGGAGTTCGTGACCCTGGAGGTCAATTATCTTCGGGTCAATTATTGCTGGAGGCCAATTATTGGCAACGGATATATATAATTAAGAACTGCCTTATATCTTTAATTGCCAATTATTGGTACGCATGTTTGAGCAAGAGAGAGAGAGAGAGAGAGAGAGAGAGAGAGAGAGAGAGAGAGAGAGAGAAGGGAAGAGCAGAGCTTTCTTGGCGATTTTGGGGCGATTGGAGCTCAGGATCGCAAAGAATCTTCCAGTAGTATTCTAACTCCTTATATGATTCATAGTAGGCTTAAGATGCTTAATTTGGGTGAAATCATGGAATTTGGGGGTGAACCTTAAGATTTGGGGGAAACCCAATTTTTGGTCAATCTTGTGATTTAAATGCATAAAAGAGGTATTTCTGTTGATTACATGAAATTTAGAGTTATTTAAGACGTGTAATGGGGTGTATATCAAAATAAATGTGTTTATGAGTGTTTGGGGTTGTCGGGTTGCCTTCTAGCCGAGAAAATTGGCAAAAACGACATGAAGCCGGGCTAAGTGTAGTTTTTCCTGGACTAAGTGAATAAGTTTCCGGGACTAAGTGAATAGGGTTGGGTGTGAATAGTGTTTTTCCTGGACTAAGTGAATAAGGTTTCCGGGACTAAGTGAACAAAGTGTTTCCGGGACTAAGTGAACAAGTCCGGTTAAGTGATAGGTTTCCGGGACTAATGAATAGGCTTCCGGCTAAGTGAACAGTGTTTTTCGGGACTAAGTGAATAGTATTTCCGGGACTAAGTGAACAAGGTTTTTCCGGACGTAGTCCGGAGGAGTTAGTCCGGATCGAGTCCGAGTAGTTAGTCCGAGGAGTTAGTCCGGATCGAGTCCGAGAATCTCCGCAAAGATCAAATCCGTAGGAGTAAACAAGAACTCCGCCGCAGTGCAACCGCACCACCGGACATTTACATTGTAAACCATTATGCCCCACATTTAAGTATTATACTTAAGTTACAATGTAAATAATCTAAATACCCCCCCATTTGGATTCAAAGAAAAATACTAGAAAAATTAATTCCCACTATTTCAAAATGTGAAAATTGGGTTTTAGTGTAAAAAACTCGAAAAACCCAAAAAGTTCGTAGTGGTGAATTTTTGGAAAGTGGGGTTAGACATCTCTAAAAATCCCCAAAAATCAGATTATCTTATTTATGATAAGGGAACCCAATGCCGGGACTTTTAATTTCAAGAAAATACATTATGAGTACTTCCTTCATAAATCAAGGGTCGAGGATTTACTTGTGAAGACCGGTACAATTCTAAAGGAAATGTTGAGAATGACATGCCATACTAATGTTAGTATGTTGATGTGAGGTATTGGGGCATGGACTCCGTGACTTGTTTGGGTTCTCACCTGATGCACCGATGGTGCTATGTGGCTGACGTGGCAGATATGCACCATGGCGGCCCTGTGCACCTGGCCGGGCATATGCGCCGTGGACAAGCTAAGGCCTGAGTTGAGCCGTTGAGCTCGTGGAGCTAGGGCCAGTGCCCTGAGCCGGGATCCCATGGAGGATCGTGGACAAGTTGTCCCGATGTTTGCCCAGGCGAGTCCCGATGATTGTGCACACTACACGGTGCACGAGTACACCGAGCATATAGTATGGACTTATATGTGTTGCATGACGTGGAGTGTTAGGGTCACCTACCGAGCTTGTCGCTCACCCCTACTTGTTGCTTACCCTTTTCAGGTGTGACCCGAGACTAGTGGAGGACTTTCTTCCAGGAGGACGCCCACTACTCATGTATGATACGCTTATATTCGTATTGTTTTACGTGATATCCCGGACATGGGTCCGTGGACAGTTGTATTTGCATACCGTATGATGTGATGTCTCGTATGACTGTTTGACTCTTTGTATGCATGATGATATATGGGAAAGTACAGGATTACCCTGATGTATGACCGTACAGGGTTGCATATTTGAGACAAAGACCGGTTAGTCTCTATTGGTGCTATCACCAACCCCTGACCTTTCGTGCGGGCAAGGGGAAGTCATGTACCCGGTTCCGGGTTCCCTGGAATTCGGGGGCGGACAAGTTGGATCGTAGCATGGTCTAGTGGACCTAGGTTAGTGAAGGGTGGTTAATTGATTCCATGTGACTTGGAAAACCGTAGGGAGGGCGCCCGATCAACGCAGTCTTTACATGTATTCTAGGTTATTTTGGTGCGTTAGATCATCCTAGGAGCATACATGGGATGGGGTGCATTGCAGTGGTATGATGCGTGCATATAGGGCACTAGCTTGTCTTGCGTGTGATGTGCTTGTATTGGTGCCAGGATGGCACTGGCCGTGAGAGCCAGGACTTGATTGTGGTGTACCCTGAGGGGGGACACGATGCTATATGCATGGTATGGACCTACGGGTCGTGTGGTGAGAACCTACAAGTCGGTCGGGCTTTGATGGGTTTGTGCTAGCAGGCTAGTATTGATTGTTTGTTGTTTGTTGTTGTGCCAGCTGTGATGGCACCACCGAGGAGGGTTGTCCGAGGCCAGGGTCCGGCAGGGAACCCACGATAGATCGGGGCACCAGGGGGCAGAGAGCCCCAGCCAGGTCATCGCCTCCGTTGGGGACCCGATTTGACCAGTGTTGATTCAGCTGCAGGAGGCCATGCAGGAGCGGGCTCGATGAGGATATGGCTAGAGAGGTGGATGAGCCAAGAGGCAACACAGCCTCGGCCACCACGCCTCAGCAAGAGAGGCGAGGGTGGGCAGATGTGCACCGGCAGGAGGTCGTGGTAGAGCCAAGCACGACGAGGGAGTGGACCGGCCGCAGTAAACACGCACCCAGGACTTTTGAGGATGGTTCCGGCCGGAGGTAGCCGAGGACCGGATTAGATGGACAGAGGACATCTTTGAGATGATCGGGGTGCCAGATGAGGAGCGGGCGCGTGGCACGCACTATTTGTTGGGTATCCCACGCAGTGGTGGGAATCCACTAGAGCTGTCCATGGCAGATGAGCCGGAGAGAGTTTGTTGAGCGCTTCTTTGGGGGAGTATTTTCCCACGCGCGATGCCGACGTAGAGAGTATTATGAGCTTGCAGGGTAAGATAGCGTGGGGGAGTATGTGCAGCCTTCACGCATTTGGGGCGGTTTGCTCTGGAGTCTTGGGAAAAGGAAGGCCGAAGACGCAGGACTTCATTCAGGGCTTGAGGCCATCTTTGAAAAGACAACTGAACCGATGCAGCTTGACCACCTACGGGGAGGCGGTCGACAAGGCGATCATTATTGAGCGAGGTCGGATCGGGCAGAGCCCAGAGGCCGCGGTTCGGCAGTCCGAGCAAGAAGAGGCAGAGTGGGGAGAGCGGGGCTCCTACCCGAGAGGAGGCAGCAGAGGGTTTCGCGGTGGGCCCCCGGGAGAGTTCAGCCAGCAGAGGCCAGGGACCCGTTGGAGTTGGGCCTGACCGGCATGTCTCGAGAGACCGCCCAAGGAAAAAGATGACCCGTTTCCATGCGGGAAAGTAGGGCATGGAGCTAGGGAATGTGTTACCCTTAGCTCAACCAGAGCGTAGGCCCTGTCCGAGAGATCACGGACAGAGGAGTGGGGCTCCGTCTGTAGGTCGCGCTGCCGCATGCGAGGCACGCAGACGCGACCCGCGGTACAGCAGCCTTGCGGGAGGCACAGGGTCATGTTGATCAGCGGGGCAAGGCCCCAATGGGCCGGCTAGGCAAGTGGACCACGAGGGAGGACTTTTGCCCTTACCAGGAGAGAGGCAGAGGTTCCACCAGGGACGAGGCAGGAGCAGGACCTTCAGGGTAGAGGTACCATTATCATTTCTCATACTATTTGTTCAGCTTTTGATTGATACTGGTGCTACCCATTCTTTTATTTCGTATGCTACGGTGGTTGGCTTGGAGTTAGACCAGGACAGTGAGTCGGCCTGATGGTTGCTTCACCTTTGGGTGGAATTGTGATACTTGAGAGTATCTCTGCTTGTCGGAACACTTGGGGGTGTTAACCGTTGTGTGATTTGTATATCATGGAGTTAGATGATTTTGATGTTATCCTGGGTATGGACCGGTTGGTCTCCATGGAGGCCAAGATTGATTGTTTTGACGGCGGACGTTCCTCACACCCGGAGGGCACGCGGGGTGTCTTGTGGGTGAGTGGACCGAGGAGGCATGCAGGTTGGGACCTTGAGGCATGGGTGGGGTGATGTGACCCACCGCTAGCCACTGACGTTGGTTGACAGGAGGAGAGAGGGGAAGGCCGTTTTGCCACCCATTGTAGATCGCTCCGGATGTGTTTCCCGAGGACTTGGTCGGTTGCCACCCATGAGGGAGGTAGATTTTCGATCGAGTTGTTGCCAGGGACAACACCGATCAGGTTAGCGGCCTACAGGATGGCACCGACGAGCTTAGAGAGCTCAAGAGACAGGTTGATGATCTATTGGCACGAGGCTTTATCAAGCGGAGTAGCCACCGTGGGCGCTCCAGTTGTTGTTCGCCAAGAAGGCGATGGTTCACTTCGGCCGTGTATAGACTACCGGAAGCAACCAGGTACCGTGAAGAACAGTATCCATTGCCGAGGATCGATGACCTGTTGACGTTCAGGTGCAAGATGGTTTTCCAAGATAGACTTGAGGTCCGGATACCATCGCTTGAGGGTTAGGGAGCATATCCCAAAGACCGCATTCGCTTGTCGCTATGGGCATTATGAGTGGCTTGGATGCCGTTTGGGCTCACGAATGCCACAGAAGAGCGTATGGGATTGATGAACCAGGTTCGCCCATATTTAGATATGTTCGTGTGGTGTTCATTGACGATATCTTGGTCTATTCAGCTACCAAGAGGGAGCATGAGGAGCATTTGCAGGTGTGTCAGACCTGCGGGAGCATCGGCTGTACGCGAAGTTCACGAAATGTGACTTCTGGTCCAACAGGCACTTCTTGGGGCATGTGGTGTCTTCGAGGGTATCACGGACCCCGAGAAGATTGAGGCAGTCATGTCGTGGAAGAGGCCCACGAATGTGTTTGAGATTCGTAGCTTCCTTGGTTTGGCAGGCTATTATCGGAGGTTCGTGGAGGATTTTTCCCGGTTGGCGCTCCTATGACACACTTGACTAGGAAGGGAGTTCCTTTCATTTGGTCCGATCGGTAGAGTGCTTTCATGGAGCCAAGGCACGATTGACCTCAAGACCTATCTTGATTCTCCCACAGGAGGGTGTGCCTTTTGAGGTGTATTGTGATGCTTCCAGGGTGGGTCTTGGTCGGTGTTGATGCAACTGGCAGGTGATTGCTTATGGATCTAGGCGGTTGAGACCACATGAGCGAACTATCCCACGATGATTTGGAGTTGGCCCAGTGATCTTTGCTTTAAAGAGCGGCAAGATTATCTCCTTGGGGAGAAATTTGTGGTGTATACGGACCACAAGAGCTTGCATATATCTTCTCTCAGCGAGACCTGAACCTTAGGCAGAGACGGTAGGTGAGTACCGCAACAGCTTCAGCTTGATATGATGTATACCCCTGGGAAGGGTAAGGGTGCAGATGCCTGAGTAGGAAGACGGGCCGTGGTGGCCCACCGTGCCATTAAAGAATGGGAGATGATGGGCCACTGGCACGATGAGGTTGCAAATGGTGACCAGTGAGGGGCGAGGGACCCTAAGGGTTGTTGTCGCAGCCCGAGTCAGCAGCAGGCAGATCATAGAGGATCACTGGGGGGACATTGATTGGGAGGTCATCGGAGACAAGATTCGGACGGGGCAGGCATCTTCGATTGGACCGAGGATCCGAGCATATATTGAGGTATAGGGGTCGCCTGATAGTTCCCACTTCTCTTGGGAGGAGGTTCTTCGGGAATTTCACCGGCCGAGGTTAGCCGTACATCCTGGTGGGACCAAGATGTACCATGCCGTGAGGAGGCAGTATTGGTGGCCAGGCCTGAAGAAGGCCGTTGCCGATTTTGTGAGGAGGTGTTTGACCTGTCGCGGTCAAGGCAGCAGCACCCGAGATCACCGGGTGAGTTGCGCCATTGCCGTGCCGGAGTGGAAATGGGACCACGTGACCATGGATTTTGTCACCGGACTTCCTCGTTCCAGGGGACACGACACGATATGGGTAGTTGTCGACCGGCTGACCAAATCGGCACATTTTATTCCGATTCGAGAGACAGACCCAGTGAGGACTTTGGGACAGAGGTATATTGATGTTATTGTGCGGTTGCATGGAGTCCCATTATCTATTGTATCCGATCGGGATGCGAGGTTCACATCTCGCTTTGGAGACAACGCGGCGAGCCTTGGGTACTAGGGTGAACCTCAAGATGCCTTTCACCCGCAGACGGATGGTCGGTCGGAGCGGACGATTCGTACACTCGAGGATATGTCGCCCGTGTCCTAGATTTTGGAGGTTGTTGGGAGACTCACCTTCCTTTGGTGGAGTTCTCTTACAACAACAGCTTATCGGCCACGATTGGGATGGCTCCATATGAGGCGCCGTATGGGCGGCCTTGTCGATCACCCTTGTGCCGGGCACGGACGGGAGAGACAGCAGCTTCTGGTCCCGATATGGTTCGAGAGACCACAGAGATAGGTAGTTGATTCGGCAGCCGCATGTTAACAACGCAGAGTAGCGTAAGTCCTACGCAGCCGCAGGCGCGACCTTGCGGTTGAGGTGGGTGACCTGTATTTTGCGGGTTTCACCGTCGAGGGCATCGGAGGTTTGGACGTGGATCCAAACTTTCCCCTCGTTTTGTGGGGCCATTTGAGATTGTTGCCACCGTGGGCGCATGGCTTATCGGTTAGCTTTGCCACCGGAGTTGGCTCGAGTACATGATGTGTTCCATGTGTCTGACGACGGTATCACCCGGATCCTTCTCATGTGTTGGACTATCGCGAGATAGACTTGGCCGATGATGGTGCCGTTGTTGAGATGCCGGCACAGATTTTGGACAAGGGGACCAGGTCTTGCGAGGCAAGACAATCCCACTAGTTCGGGTGTTATGGCGACACCGAGGCATGGAGGAGCAGACTTGGGAAAAAGAGAGCCAGATGCGGGTTCTTCATCCCGAGCGTCGAGGACGATCGGCCCGAGGTGGGGCGGATGTGAGGACCTTCCCCGAGGTATGAGTTATGTTTTATGCATTTGTTTTGCATATGTTGTTTGAGATGTGGTTTAGCTTGTTGTTTGTTGGTTGGCATCCTGGCATCGTGTGAGCCTTTTTGGCTTGTCAGGAGTCGCATTGCACTGCGTGGTTGGTGATCATGTTGATGATCATATTTTTGTGTCTTGTTGTTGGGCGGTGCTTGAGCTTGGATTTTGCTATGTCTTTTGGGCTTGTGTTTGATTTTCGAGGACGAAAAGTCCTAAGGTGGGGAGGACGTAAAGACTCGTATTTGGGTAGTTTTGAGAGATAGTCATTCTATGGGAATGTAACTATCCGGACGGTAGTGTAGCCGTCATGTGAGCATTTTGACCGTACTTGGGCCCGATTCAGTCGGGGCCCGTTTGACCCGATTGTTGACTTTTTGGGGTTTATTGGTTGACTTTGCGTTTGACAGTCATTTGAGTGTGATAATATCAACAGTGTTTGCTCGTTATTTCGAGCGTTTTGACGTAATTTGACTCAATTTGGAGTTCGTGACCCGGAGGTCAATTATTGCTTCGGGTCAATTATTGCTGGAGGCCAATTATTGGCAACGGTATATATATAATTAAGAACTGCCTTATATCTTTAATTGCCAATTATTGGTACGTGCATGTTTGAGCAAGAGAGAGAGAGAGAGAGAGAGAGAGAGAGAGAGAGAGAGAGAGAGAGAGAGAGGGGGGAAGGAGAGCGTAGAGCTTTCTTGGCGATTTTGGGGCGATTAGAGCTCGTGGATCGCAAAGAATCTTCCAGGTAGGTGATTCTAACTCCTTATATGATTCATAGTAGGCTTAGCATGCTTAATTTGGGTGAAATCATGGAATTTGGGGGTGAACCTTAAGATTTGGGGGAAACCCAATTTTTGGTCAATCTTGTGATTTAAATGCATAAAAGAGGTATTTCTTGATTACATGAAATTTAGAGTTATTTAAGACGTGTAATGGGGTGTATATCAAAATAAATGTGTTTATGAGTGTTTGGGGTTGCTGGGTTGCCGTTCTAGCCGAGAAAATTGGCAAAAACGACGATGAACAGTGTTTTTCCGGGACTAAGTGAATAAGTGTTTCTTGGACTAAGTGAATAGGTTTCCGGGACTAAGTGAATAGGTTTCCGGACTAAGTGAATAGGTTTTCCGGGACTAAGTGAATAGGGTTTCCGGGACTAAGTGAATAGGTTTCCGGGACTAAGTGAACAGGTTTTTCCGGGACTAAGTGAATGTTTCGGGAAAGGATAGGTTCCGGGCTAAGTGAATAGTGTTTCCGGACTAAGTGAACAGTGTTTTTCCGGACTAAGTGAACAAGTGTTTTTCGGGACTAAGTGAATAGTGGGATTAAGTGAACAGTGTTTTTCCGGATCGTAGTCCGGAGGAGTTAGTCCGGATCAGAGTCCGGAGTAGGAGTCCAAAGATCAAATCCTAGGAGTGAAACAAGCCTTCCGCAGCAGTAACCGCATCGGACCGGACATTTACATTGTAAACCATTATGCCTCCACATTTAAGTATTATACTTAAGTTACAATGTAAATAAACGAAATACCCCCCATTTGGATTCAAAGAAAAATACTAGAAAAATTAATTCCCACTATTTCAAAATGTGAAAATTGGGTTTTAGTGTAAAATGAAAAACCCAAAAGTTCGTAGTGGTGAATTTTTGGAAAGTGGGGTTAGACATCTCGGAAAAATCCCCAAAAATCAGATTATCTTATTTATGATAAGGGAACCCAATGCCGGGACTTTTAATTTCAAGAAAATAACCGCTATGAGTACTTCCTTCATAAATCAAGGGTCGAGGATTTACTGGAAGACGCTACAATTCTAAAGGAAATGTTGAGAATGACATGCCATACTAATGTTAGTATGTTGATGTGAGGTATTGGGGCATGGACCCGTGACTTGTTTGGGTTCTCACCTGATGCACCGATGGTGCTATGTGGCACTGGCAGGCATACACCGATGGCGGCCTGTGTGGCACCGTGGCGGGCATATTGCGCCGGGGACAAGCAAGGCCCGAGTTAGCCTTGAGCTCGTGGAGCTAGGGCCGAGTGCCCGAGCCGGGATCCCACGGAGGATCGTGGACAAGTTGTCCCGATGTTTGTCGGCCGAGTCCCGATGATTGGCACACTACACGGCACAGTACACCGAGCATATAGTATGACTTATATGTGTTGCATGACGTGGAGGTTAGGGTCACCTACCGAGCTTGTCGCTCACCCCTACTTGTTGCTTACCCTTTTCAGGGTGACCCGAGACTAGTGGAGGACTTTCTTCCAGGAGGACGCCCACTACTCATTATGATACAGCATATTCTGTATTGTTTTATGTGATATCCCGGACATGGGTCCTGGACGTTATTGCATACCTATGATGGATGTCCATGACTGTTTGACTTTTGTATGCATGATGATATATGGGAAAGTACAGATTACCCTTGATGTATGATCGTACGGGGGGGGCCCCCCGGGGGGGCCCCCGGGGGGGGGGGGGGGGGAGGGGGGGGGGGGGGGGGGGGGGGGGGGGGGGGGTTTTTTTTTTTTTTTTTTTTTTTAACAAAAATTCCATTGTCAATATATTATTCAATTGGATAAATAACATCAAAACTAATCGTAAAAATAAAAGTAAATTCGACATTCAAACTTGGTTTGTTCGAGCAAAGTCCCATGCCTTGCTCGAGCTAGTCTCGAGCCGAGAGACTTGATCAAGACTAGCTCGAGCCATGCTCGAGTCCTGCTCGAGCAATGTCTCGAGCAGGACTCGAGCTAGTCTATCGGCTCGAGACTAGCTTGAGCCATGCTCGAGCTTTGCCCGAGCAATGTCTCAAGCATGTCTTAAGCTAGTCTCCAGTGAGAGACTTGCTCGAGACTAGCTCGAATCCTGCTCGAGCAATGTCTCGAGCCGAGAGACTAACTCGAGACCTGATCGAGACATTGCTCGAGCAGGACTCGAGCTAGTCTCTCAGCTGGACTAGCTCGAGACCTCTCTTGAAATTCAACCTAATTTTTCATTATTTTCACAAACAAGAAACTATGAGGGAAGAATTATCAAACCCTAATCAATTGAATCCATAATTGAAGATGTACAATCAAAAACCTGACAGATCTGCAATTGCTTCCTCAGCTGCGACCGTCGGAGATGGAATGGAGCTACGCGAGCCGTCACACATGCGTTGATACTCACCTTCAGTTGGAAATTAATAAATTGGGGAAACCTTCTTCTTTTTAACTTGCTGAGCTGGAATCGGCCACGTCAGACGGGTGCGCGGCGAGGACGCAACCTGGTTGCATTAGGACTTTTTTGTATATATATATATAGGAACGTGTAGGGATTAGGGTTTGGTTGGTTGAGTTTTCGCTTCCTACTCGTCGTGATCGGCTGCACTTTTTTTTGTTCCTCCTCCATCCCTAGTTTTCTCCCTCTAGCCATCAAAAAAACCAAACATCGCGCTTTCCCCCTCCCTCTCTCTCGTAACCTCACTCTCTCTTCCCTGAATCTGTTTTCCTGTAATTTTTTTGCCCGGCTGACCTAACTCGATAATTACAAGACGCTGGCATAAAACTTTAAACTCCCTCTAAAGTCAAGTCCAAGCGAGTTTGGGATCAAAGGAGATCCATGAGCAGCACAAGACCCGAATTAATTGCATGTGGCCCAGCAAAGCCAGCGCAACAAGCTCATGAGGTTCCACGAATCGCATGCTCAGGACCACCAATTGATGGTTCTGCCCCACCAGTTCCCACCTCGTGACATCAGAAGTGGCTCCTCCGCCCTCTCCGAGATCATGAATTTCTCCGCCGTCGAGCCTAGCCCGAGATGTCCTAGCAGTGGCTGTGTCGGGGTCGCCAGAAAACCCAAATGCATGCCGAGTTCTTCAGGAACGTCACTAGTACGGTGTTGTCTTCGTCCTCGCCCCACCACCACCAGCTACGTGGGCGACTACCAAGATTTCCAGACCGACAACTACGGTAATAACATTTCGGAACAAGGGGCTCCTCCTCCTCATCCGTACCAACACCAGCACCAGAACCGGCACCGGTACCACCATCACCATTAGATTTACCAAAATGCCCCCTCGGAGGATGGGTTCGTTGATGAGCTCGTCCGCCTCCCAGCTTCCGCTTTTATGGGAACTCCTCCGAGCTACCACCACCAACCCAGTAACGGCTGCTTATACCGGACGATTCTAGGTGAGAACCCCAGCATGGGAGATTCCAACTTGCCCCGAGGCCTGTCGCTGTCTCTGTCGCCAGCGGCGAAGACGACGACCGAGTAGCGGAGCTGCAGGGGACAGGGGTGAAGGCCAAGTGGCGGGGAAGCTTGTGGCTTCACCGCGGAGTAGCAACAAGCGTCTGAATGTTGTTGGGCCGTTAGGGCCTTTCACGGGCTACGCGGCCATATTGGAAAGCTCCATGTTTCTGAGGCCGGCCGAGCAGCTGCTGGGGGAGTACCTAAAAACGCGTGAGGTCGGCGATCCCACGATGTATGCATTATCGGCCTCCATCGGTTGACACGGCGGAGTTGGCGGTGGATCGTCGTATGAGTCCTATGGCTGTCGACGCCTTACGATCGGTACCACCGCAAGCAGAAGAAGGCCACCCTTTTCATCTTGCGGACGTGACTCCCCTCGCCCCTCCCGCGATGGTTTGGTATGCTGACCCGCTGTCCTTTTTTTCCACCCTCTCTGCATTTTCGTTTGCGCAGTGGGTTCACTTCCAAAAAAAAAAAACTAAAAATAGATCTCACCACTCATGCATTTGGTGCACATTTGTGTTTGAGTATGTGACAAGCACCAAAACACTTTGCTTAGTGACACTTATTCTCGAGTATATATATATATATTGACTGTTTTAATTTTTAAAATACGAATATTTTTAACCAAATAAATTACATCACTCATAAATATTAAAAAAAAATCATTAAATTTACTATTTTAAAAAACAATCATGTTTTCAAAAATAATACACTTAAAAACAAAATAACATTGCTTGTATATTATATTGTTGCTAATCCACATAATGATAATTATAACATCTGAACCATCATGCACGCATGTCAAATATTATAAAAAAAAAAGTGCAACAAACACCCTTGAACATGTTTCTTAACATCTATGCATCGAAGTAGGTTTGTGGGATTAGAATGACATTTGACACTAGTTGTATTTGGTGTTTGCTAATTTTTCATGCCTAAGATGCTCTCAACACGGTAGCACTCACTAATCGCAGCGCCCTTTAAATTGTGTTGAAAGGACATCATAAAATTGGCAGAGGTTGCATCCTCTGATTTGGAAATTCAGATTTAATTTGACAAAGTTTGTTGAAGCAAATCTATGAAGGAACAACTAAGCAAGCCTTAGGAGCATCGTATATATATATTCGTTTTTCTTTTCATTTCTCAAGTCCAGATTATAATCAATTTCGAATTGTTCAATGTAGTTGTAATGATTTCATTTCAATCTGACCATGCAGTGAGATCACTTGATTCACTGACACATTTTGGTCATTGTGTTTTTTTTTTTTCCTTTCCAAACAGGCCCAAATGGAACTGTTGGTTACTAGGAGGTACCGACAGTATTATGACCAAATGGAACTGTTGGTTTCATCCTTCCAAGCGGCGTCTGGTCTCAGTGCAGCTACTCCTTACATCTCGTTAGCTCTTAAGACCTTTTCGATGCAATTCATGTACCTGAAAAATGCCATCTCTAGCTAACAGCTTAGACAAAAGGTGTCTGGGGAGGATTATCCATCATCATTACCAAACATAGGTTCAAGTAGCAGTGGTAATGTTAATACTTCAGCACCTGGCTAAATTTCATGGAGCAGGGCGATAATACTTCACCATTACCACAAGTTGGGTGTGATAAATATTGAGGGCTTCCATGGACCCCAACAACACCACATATGGCGACCCCATAGAGGCCTACCCAAACGGTCCGTAGCAATTCTTAGAGCTTGGCTGTTTGACCATTTCCTCCACCCGTGAGTCTCTTCCGCAGTTCCGCACATTATTTGATTGTTCCTAGCCCATTCGTGCTGGAGATAAATAAAAGTTGCGTTTATTTTTCTGTTTCCTCCACTTTTTTGTAGGTACCCTACAGACTGCGACAAGCCAGATGTTAGCCACTCGAACGGGGCTGTCTAGAAACCAGGTAGGGCCAACTCAGCACTTTGTTATACATGTTCCGAGGTTTCTTGGCATGATTGAAAATTTGAAATGGCATAATAGTACTGCTACAGTTAATGCTGCTTGTGGGTGATATAGCAATTCTTATTTTAGATTGGATGAGTTAGCCACATTGGGAGCCAAGATGTGTCTTTATATAAACCATAGATGATATTTTTAATTTGTTTTACATATCAATTATTGGCTGGTCAAATTATGACACATTACCAATCCGATTAACTATTCCTTCAAAAAAATTATTTGTGATGTGATTCAGCACATCTTTTCTTTAATGGCCCGCTAGTGCTATTTTTTCATTCATCAAGATCTGAACTTGAGTCTTATGCCTAGAACATTATAATAGCAGCCACAAAATGAACTAAAATGGAGAATTGAATAACTTGGGTACCATCTAGTTCAAATATAATGATAGAAGTTGATAGTAAGAAGCTTTATTTGGTACATATTCATTTTATTGCTGTGGTATTGAGATTCAGAGCTTTTGATGCATAGGTTTCAAACTGGTTCATTAATGCTCGGGTACGCTTGTGGAAGCCCATGGTCGAAGAGATACACATGCTAGAAACTAATGGCTTTGCAGAAGCAGGCCTAATTGCAGGGAAGGAGGCCGGATCCGGAAAATCAGCTTGCAGCCAGGAAAATACAGAAGAATTTTCGAATATCCAAAGGCCCGATATGGATGTAAGTTGCTCCGATAAGCTAGTGGAATCTTATGGGATGATGGGTTCCTCGGCAATTGGGGAACATAGCTCCCTATGTTCGACAATGGTATCAGGAGAAAAGGCCTAGGATGGAGTGTCATCAACTGTCAACAGGGATTAGCGGGCCATTGATCAGTTTCGTGCCATATGATCGGCGAACTGGCTTTGAGATAGGGGGGATTGGAGCAGTGTCGCTCACGCTGGGTCTGAAGAACAACACGGAGAGTGCACTGCAGCAGCAGCCGCAAGGCCCGCAGCTGTGGGAGCAAAATGGGCTGGGGCATCATTTTGGAGGTCAGATTATTCATTATTCATGACCTTGTGGGCTTATGGGCTGGATATTTTTTCTTCATTCTCCGGTGGTAGCGTAGTTAGGGGTGTAAAATGGACCGCTGGTCCGCGAACCAGTCCGTGGTCCGTGCGGACCGGAGCGGATTGAATCAGAGAAATTCTGGTCCATTACAATTGTGGGCCTAAACGGACCGGTCCGTTTAGGCCCGGTCCATGCGGACCAAATCCGTGCGGACGCGGACCGGTCCGCAGACTCCGGCTTTTTATTTTTTTAAAATAATTTTTTTAAAACTATCATATATTTTACTTAGTATATTAGTACCTAGAGCCTAAACTTATTAATTTTAAAATAAATATTTAGAAATATAAACTATTGAATATAATTTTTAAATTAAAATTTTAAGTTATTTTAAATAAAATTAACTTATAATAAGTTTTAAAATAAATGAATAAATATGGACCGGTCCGCGGACCTATCCGCATCCGCATGTGGACCGGACCGGATTAGAAAAATTCCTGGACTCATTCTAGCCCGTTTAGGCTCGCTCATCACGAATCGGACCGGACTGGTCCGTTTTACACCCCTAAGCGTGGTGGTGTAGGGACGTCGTCTATTTCTGCAAGCGTGTAAAAATGGGCATGTGCGTCTAGATAATTAGGAGAGGTTGATATGGGTAGGAAAATGTAAAGCTTGTTGTGTTTGAAAATCAAGTGATGCAAAAGCCTGGGAATTTTTTGATTAAATAATGCAGTTTTAAACTTATATTCTTGCACTAGGTTTTTTTTTTGTTTTTGGTTTTCGAGTATTTTTAAACAGTTTTTATTATACTAAATATTGTGTACATTAAAATTTGATATTATAGCGATATTTGGTATGGTGCCTTTGGTTTCACAATTTTTTTTTATTGGGTTTCTGTTTTTAGTTTTATGATTTTTTTTTATTTTGTTGGAGTTGAAATTTAAATTTTTAATTTTAAAAACTAAAATTTTGTTAAAAGAAAATATTTTGGAAAGAATTTTTTTAAATTTTTTATTTTTTAAAATATTTAAAAAAAAAAGATAACTGAAAAAAATTATTACCTTTGCTTTTAAAATTAAATTAATAAGTAAAAAATCTTTTTTAATATCATAAATTTATTTAAAATTTGAAGTTCAATTTGAACAAAATACATACTTTTATTTTTAAAATAGAATTTACAAATATTATTCACTCAAATTTAGCACGTACCATAAAAAAAATCTCGCAATCCTATCATCTACACTACATCATTTATTGAATCTTGTCATTTATCGCTTTGAGATTGAATCTTATCTTCAACATTAGTATATCATAGGTATTGAATTCTATTTTGTCCTGGTAGATATATACATTCATTTGACGCTTTAAACTTTTTTTTTTTCTTTTGTTATTCACTTTGTACAGATAAATAAAGAGACGTGATCATCGATTCGAATGGTATATTTCAATGACTCCTTCAAAAAGGCTTTTAAATGCCAAAAAATCTAGTCCCTGGTGATAATGAATCAAATTTTGCGATCAATGCTTTTGCGCCAAATGTTTCATTAACCTCCTGCATAGATTGTCATGATCTACAGTTATTTTCATGAGTTTGTTTGCCTTCATATGGCTCTTTGCCCTTTTCATCTACGAGTAAATGATCGAAATTTTAATATAGTCCTGCCTTGAAATATGAAAAAAATACATTTTTTAAAAAAATATTTTTTAAATTTAAATTTAGAATTGGTGTATTAGCATAATGTCGCGGAGTTAGGCCTACAACGAACTAATCTGGATGACACTTACTCACTTAGTGAAATTCTGTGAACTAAGTAAGCCTTTTAAGTTTGACTTAATATTTTAGAGTCGTTTGAAACAATTAGCAACGATTAACGGAAGTTTAGAGAATGCGTGAGAAAACTTATATTAGAACAAATGTTAAGTGCAAATTTTAACACTAAAGCCTTACTCTACTTTAGAATAATTTTATAACTAACACTAAAAAACATCAAGTACGAAAGTATAAATCACACCTACAATCATTATAAATGGTATAAATATGTTATAAAAGTATATCATGAGGCTCCGAACACGATAATAAGCTTTATAAATAAATTTGAATGATGGACGATTGGACGCAGTGCCGCAGATTATGTGACTGGTAGGTGCTCAACACAGCCTATATTCCCAATATTGCAAGACGATACAGATCAACTTGTATGATTGCATATTAATAAAGAAGTTGAATTTTAAATTATATCAATTCATTATAATTTTTCATCTAATATCATTTGTTAGTTAGAATGTTATTATTTTAAAAAACAGTAAATAATTTAAAATTATTTATGAATAATATATATTTATTTAGATTTATAATTTTTAAAAATAATTTTATTTTTATTTGATATTAAAAGAAATTAAATATAATATATATTTTTATAATAATAATAATTAAAGCGAAATAAGAAGTGCATACCGACGAATCATTTTCCTTACAGGTGTCCAATAACATCAATCAATTCAACTTTCCTTTACATCACAGGGACGGACCCCCCTGAAAACGTGTCTCGTTTCAAAACAGTCAAAAACAGGCATATTCGTTTTGATGTCTTGGGAGACCACGCACGCGTTTACTAATATGCTTCAATAAGAGTGAATATGACATCCATTCGTACGTTTTAATGATATGGACGCCTTCTAATATATTACGCGGGGCATTCTGGTCTATTTTGTATTATTTTAAAGGTTTTATTATTGTTTTTAAACCCATATCAATGAGCTATCTATATATACGTATTTTAAAAAAAAGAAAATAATGTAAGGCATTGTCCCTCCTTTCAAGCTTTCACACTCCCTCGCGTCCATTCGAACGCAAAGCGTGATGCTCTAGAAAAGTCAACCAGCGCGACAAAAAGTCGTTTCCTATCCGTGCTCAAATGCGTTTTTTGCATCGCACCCACCACCCCCAACCCCAACCCCAACGTACATGATGATACTGTACATGCATATATCTATGAACACACGAGTCAATTTTAAGCGTATCATTTTTGATTTATTAAACACTTGCCTCGGGTATATGCATGGAGTCTCTCCCACATTAATTCCTGCCTCGGGTATCATTTTTGATTTATTAAACACTTGCCTCGGGTAAATGTTTGTCATACTTTCAATTCGTACTATTAGAGTAAATTAATTCCTGAAATATTCATTGAATATTTTCTTTATTAAATTGATAGTATTTTAAAAACGAAATATTGCTTCAACGCCTTTTTTATTTACCATTTTCGCAAAAGAAAATTCTATATAGTATATACAAACTTAGTTTGCATGTACTTTTCATGTTAATTTGATCAATTAATTCCACCTATAATTTGGAACAAAAGACTTCGTAACATCAACGTAGTAATCGTGCACTCATAAATATCTTTAATATATATATATATATATATATATATATATATATATATATCCGTAAAATTTTTAAATTTTTTAATCAGTAATTTGTTTAGAATTTAAAATATAATAGGGTATTACGTTATAATCCAAAAACCTCATTAATTAGTTCACTTCCTGATTGCTATAGTCGACACTCGCCTATGATTTTTTTTTCTTTTTAATTCTCCTTGCGAAACTCACCTATCAATTATCATCATATCAAAAAGAGCGATTCTTTAAATAATTCTCATTCTTTCTAGACTTTCTGAATCGTCCAACGACTTGTTGAGCTGAACAAACTCTAAAAGCTTGTTGGCGCATAGTATTAATATATGTATTAGGTGTGAACCTGTTGAGAACCTTGATTAGGATCCAACAACAATCTAGAGAAGAATAATCGAATACCCAAACTCTAGCCCAAGCAATTCAAGTAATTAACTGAAAAAGCCGAAATAGGAATAAACCTCTAATATAAGAGTTTATAATTGTCAATAGCCAATAATCTGAATACATAAATTGTCATAGACAAGACCTATTTATAGGCAAGCTAGTAACTAGAAATTGGAAACCTATTATAATAAGGAAACTAAAGCAAAATACTAATTTAACTCTAATTAATATAAACTATGAATTAAATATGGAAATAAGATAAAAGGAAAGACTTCTAAATGAAGTATAAATTAAATAAGAAAAGAAGAGAAAAGGAAAGACTAGTAACTTGATCAACAAGACAATTAATCTTCATCATTCTTCCTCCCTTCAAGATTGCCCTTGTCCTCAAGGGAGAATTTGGGAAAGTACTCTTCCAACTTGACAGAGCCACCCCAAGAAGCCTCCCGCCAATCTCCATCACCCACCACCACGAAGCATTGAGCGCTACTAGTGTATGGTTCCTTGAACTTTTGAGCTTCACGTTGGTGTTCCCCCTTAGGTGGCAAAGCTGCCCAAGTTCTTTTTCTTCCATCCAACTTGAAATCCATTGTCATGGCTCGATAATCAATAACAACCTTACCAATACCTTTTAACCAAGCAGTGCCCAGAACCACATCAATTCCCACCATAGGCAACACATGCAAATCGGTAGTGATCTTGACTCCTTGGGCATTTATCTTTGCATTCCGAACTATTTTCTCGCATTTTAATTTTTCTTTACTAGCCACTCTCACCACAAAAGGTTCTAGGGTAGAACCTTCTATTCCAACCTTCTCTATGATATCAGTGCTGATGAAATTGTGGGTAGAAGCAGAATCTATAAGCAATGAAACTTCATGAGTTCCAATCCACGCCATGAGCCTCATAGTAGTTGGCTTTGATCCTCCTGTCATGGCATCAAGAGATAACTTAGCGTCACAAGTATCTTTTTTTACTTCAACCAACCTCAATTCACCACCATCACTGATGATGTCTTCATCGATTGAGCTGGAATCGTCCATCATAAACACTTTCCCAATGTGACAACGATGACCCTTGTCCCACTTCTTGCTGCATTTGAAGCAGAGACCTTTCTTAGCTCTCTCATTAACCTCTTCATATGAAAGTATTCGACTTTTCTTGTCGCCCCTCTTGAATCTACCTTCATTGGGCGCCTTTGCTGCTTGAGAGTCTTCCACAGGTTCTGCTTTGACACTAGTGTCTCCAGAATCCTCCTTAGCAAGCTTCTTGTCGCTATAGTAACTCTCCTCCAAGACTTCCGCCATTCTCATGGCTTCGGTTAGCCATTGAGGTTACTTCACCTTCGGGCTCGTGCTATCCATGGCTTTAGCCCTTCGATAAAGGTACCCAACAAAGACTCTTCGGACCAACCATGAACAAGAATTTGGAGTCATTGAAACTCCTCTAGATAGTCAAGAACCTTGCCGTCTTGCTTGATTTGGCCGTTGCCCATGATGATTGACAACCTGGAGAGGGTCCCCATTGGATTAGGAACTCTCGCTTGAATGCTGACCATCCCAACCGTCGTCCATCTTGTTCATACTGGGCCTTGATCCAACGCCACCAGTTGTTGGCCTTCGCATCCAAATACATGCAGGCCACTGTAACTCGGTCGTCTCTGGATATCTCGAAAACTCGGAAGTAGTAAGCTGCTTTATCCAGCCACTCATATGGATCGCCTCCCTTAAAGTACGGGAACTCGATATTTGGTTTCCTTGGACCCCAATCACGGCGTCTATCACCATCAGAATCGTCAGCGTTATGCCTGTGTCCCCTTCGGTGTTCATAGACCGGTCTCTCTCCATAGTCTGTCCTGTTGGACATCCCATCAAATTCATAGCCGTCTACATTCTCTCCACTGACTAGATCATCTTGCAACCACCGCTCAATAACCATCGGACCTCGCTCCACACGCCCATCACGCCTAGGCTAGCCATGGTAAGGGTTGTATGCAGCATCTGATGAATCATCAGCCTCCTTTGCAGATCGTCGTGATTGACGATCGCCTCCATGAGTTCGCCTTTCTCCGACTGGTTCCTTGCCCTTGTTGGTAGTGAGAAGACGGTTAATATTTTGGTTGGTTATATCTTGAGAACGAGCCATCTCTGCCATTGCCGTCGAAAGTTCTGTAACAGAATGCTCCAGTGCTTCGAACCGTTGTTTGTTCGTCTTTGTCGCCTCCTCTGTCATTGCTGATGAAGAACGCGAGATAAAATCGAGAAATCTTAGTGAGGACCTCTCAATGAAAGCACCAAATTATTGAGGACCTTGATTAAGATCCAACAACAATCTAGAGACGGATAATCGAATACCCAAACTCTAGCCCAAGCAATTCAGGTAATTAACTGAAAAAGCCGAAATAGGAATAAACCTCTAATATAAGAGTTTATAATTGCCAATAGCCAATAATCTAATACATAAATTGTCATAGACAAGGCCTATTTATAGGCAAGTTAGTAACTAGAAATTGGAAACCTATTATAATAAGGAAACTAAAGCAAAATACTAATTTAACCCTAATTATTATAAACTATGAATTAAATATGGAAATAAGAGAAAAGGAAAGACTTCTAAATGAAGTATAAATTAAATAAGGAAAGAAGAGAAAAGGAAAGACTAGTAACTTGATCAACAAGACAATTAATCTTCATCAGAACCTGTGATCATTACCAGCGTAAACTTGTGATCTGAGTTAAAACGGGGTGCATTATAAAATATAAATATCAAGGCCGGCCATGTTCATTGTTCAACAAAATAGTAGATTCTTGGTTTTTTTTATTTTCTTTTCTGTCGCCTAATTGGAAAGTGGCGCGAGTTGGACGCGGAGGGCGAAAAGTTTAATATTATACGATTGATTTTAAAAATTAATTAAATAAACAAGTAATTTTATTTATTAAAATTTTAAAATTTTAAATTAAATTTATATAAAAATTAACACTATATATATAGTACATATTATTTAATTTAACCGTTGATTTTTAAAATAAATATAGAGTAAATAGCTTTATCGAAAATCCGCACCATCTTTCACCCTTCGTGCCGAACTCGCGCCCCGACGAAAGTTTGTTGGCCAGCACCAGCGCACTCTAATTTACCAATCAGTGGGGCCAATCAAGTTTCTAATGTCAACCAAGAAATAAATGAAATTAAAATCTAGTACGCCATACACCGGTAAAGGTAATTAAACAAAATTATTTATTTTATTTTATTAATTATATTTCATACTCGTGTACCGGATATGTTGCGATTGGAATGGGAGGCTAATGCAAGATTCATAGAGATCAGCGGAACTCGGTATGAGCTCCGGCAATGCCACTGGCACTCACCTTCTGAACATACCATCAATGGCAGAAGGTATCCTTCTTCTTCTATACACACACAATATATATACACACATATATATATATATATTCTTAGATGGCGAAAAAGGAGAAGACTGAACATAAAATTTTATAATTTTATATCAAAGGTTGTACATATATATATGAATTTTATTATGATGCTAGTATATTTTATTAGCGTTCTGAATTTTATGTCTTATATATATATATATATGAATTTTATTAGCATATATATATGAATTTTATTTTGATCAAGCTCCTACGTTCCATTCTCCTTTCGTAGTAGAGGGCTACTACACACCACGACTGATTACGTGGAAAATGCTTCACTGCCACTCTTGAGACTTATTCACGACGAACGAACCCAACATGATGGTAAACACATGAGAGAAAAAAATGTTGCAAAAACTTAAACAAAACTCCTTTTTGTAAGGACCCGTGTTTGAGGAGTTCTTGGAGTTAGCCTTAAGTAAGAGACCTTGTCTTAGAGAATGAACATCAGAATAGTGAGGTGCTAGTCAAATGGAGAATTTTGACTATACTTGGGCTCAAGTTGGAGTTCGAGGCTCTGAGGGGTATTTTGGGAATTTCACATATCATAAATAATATTTATTTGAGGCATTTATTTTAAATATTTGTTGGGCTTAATGAATTGGGCTGTTGAGCTTAAGAGATGGGTTAGAAAACCTTGGCCTTTGGGCTTATAGATCTTGGGCTTTAGATTAATCAAAACTACGTCGTTTTGATGTAGGGATTCACTTAATCAAAACTACGTCGTTTTGATTATGTGGGAAAATATATAAAGAAAAAGGGGTTAAAAATTAGGGGATTTCTCATTTGCAAACCCTAGCAGCCGTCAGGGAGAGAGAGAGAGAGAGAGAGAGAGAGAGAGAGAGAGACGGCCAGAGAGGGAGGGAGACGATCCAAGGCCGACGATCTGAGGTTCCTGCTGACGATAGGAGACCGGAGGCATCGAGGTAGCTAGGATACAATGATCTGTTGTATTCCCAAATTCTTGAGGTAGGGATTTCTTGATCAACCCTTGAAACTCTCTCACAAAATTCTGAATTTTACCTGTCATGGATGTGATGATGAGTATATACCTATATATATAAGCGCGTGTTGGTTTATGGTGAGATTTTCAATAGATATCTGAGGGAGAATTTATTTGGATGGCCTGGGTATGTCTGGATGGGTGGTTAAACATGAGTGTAGAGGCTGGTATTGAAAATAGGCTTTGTATCCTAGGTTTAAAGCCTAATAATTTACAAACTAACCAGAATTGGAGGTGGGTCCTTTAAAGAGAAGTCTTTAGAACAACAAAACAAAGAAAATTGTGCAAAAACATGGCTGCACACCAATTTGCACGCCATATCCCCAATTGGCGTGCAGGTCCAATTGCCCTAAAAATTTACCCCGGACATCCCTGAGGTGTGTAGAATGTAGGGAGCCAAAAATACCCCTGCACGCCATATGGCCCATATGACGTGCACCCTTTTTTTTTGCTTCTTTTGGCTACCCCATTTAGCCAGAAGTCCCTTGTGTGAAAAATAGAGTGATTTGGGTAACAATCATGAGTTGAATTTGTTTAAAGATTTACCAAAATAGCTCAAAAACACCTATGTTGGTAGAACTGTAAACTGTGAATGTTAGTGAATGCTGTTGCACAGTATGAGCTGAATGTACTATTGATTTACACTGATATATCTGAGTTATGCTTGCTGAGTTGCATTGATATATTTGAGTTGTGCTCTCTGAGTTACTTTGTACTGAGTTTAGATGTATGCCTGAGATGTATGCCTGAGTTGCATTACTGAGTTACACTTGCGTTTGAGCTATGTTTGCTGAGATGTACTTGTAATGTATTTGCTGAGATGCTGTGAACATGTATTTGAGAATGAGTACCCAAACACTTGTGGGTTGAGATGACTTATGGGCCAGGCACAACTACTGGACCCCCTTTGAGATTTGGCTAGGACTGCGGTCCTGAGTCTCGGTATAACACTCACGATGGTGGGCTAAGTCTGCACCCATTCCTGAGGGTAGGTATGGCATCCGAGGAGGTGATGGCCATATCTGACTCGGGTGGAAAATGTTGCATTGGTGACCATGCAACATTCGCCTGGGTGTGGTATGTCATGTCGCCGTGGTGGCGGGGTGTCCTCTGCCCTCCAGTGTGGGCACAGGTAAATGGTGTGTTACCTGGGTGATGTATCTTGTTTAGCTTTAGGCACTACACGAGCACAAGCATACACTTGTCATGCATATTGTAGAGTGGGACGGGTCGGGGAGACCGGAACCCTACTGAGCTATGGTTTGCTCACCCTATAAACTGTTCTTTTTGCAGGGTCTAGCAGGCGATAGGTGAAAGAGCTGTGGTGGTAGGCTACTGAGGCTGAAGATTTTATTAATTTCATTGTTTT
Source organism: Taxillus chinensis (assembly GCA_023512835.1). Taxonomy (NCBI): domain Eukaryota; kingdom Viridiplantae; phylum Streptophyta; class Magnoliopsida; order Santalales; family Loranthaceae; genus Taxillus; species Taxillus chinensis. The sequence goes on from CM042084.1 coordinate 38,551,407, forward strand.
TGTGGAATTGTGCTTTTATGGTTTGGATTGTTTGTAAACAGAATATATTATGGTTTGATGGGAGTTTTTCCCCAACTGAGTTGTAATAGACTTTGAGCTCCTTTGAAATGTAATAAATTGAGATATGATTATCATTTAATTTGTGGTTGTATGCATGGTTTGGGAGCAGGAGCATGCCCCGTGGCATGTAGCCTGGTTGTACAAGTTTGGGACAGCACCCATGTCAAGTCCTTTTTCTTTTAGGTGCTTGCACCAACCCCTTGACCCTTTGGGTGCGGGCATGGGCAGTCATTACCCATTTCCAAGTGAAAGGAAATTGGGGCATGACACTTTTGGAAATCATATCAACAAAAAAATATTTTTAGAGTAATATGATTACCCATACATATAATCACATAGGACAACCAATTATCACATCACTTCCATCTAGTTCATCACAAGATAACCAGGTAGTTGATGATGGTGACAATGCCTCAACATATGATGCATCGTCAAAACTAAAAGGTCTATGGAAAGACCATATTGGTATTCACTATGGAGTATATTCACACTCCAAAAACCCTGTTGGTCCACAACTTAGGAGACAAAATTCTGAACCATCTCCATTAGAAATGGAATCCCCATCCATTAACACGATAGAGTTAAGACCTAGAATTTAGATCACTAAGGATTTTAAGGACAAACTTCAGTAGGTGTATGAGAGTCCTTAATTTGACGCCTTTCGAATTAAGTTCAGAAAAATTTTCACCTTAGAATATAGAAAGGAGGTCAGTGCCAAGTATATCACTTAGATTTAAGATAATCAAAGGGCAATTAGCTTCCCTGAATGGTATAACACCATTCTTGAATCAAATAAAAGAAACCCTATGATTTCCACTTTCCAGCTCAACAAAACCACAGAACCCATACCACTTGTAGAAACCGAAGTACAGATCAATAATCAAACTTTTCCCGTGATGGGTATGACATTTGTTGAGGAAAAAGATTCAACTCCTATTGTTCGACGTGATTATTTAATCATCAAGCAGAATAATTTTCTAAATGCTAGCTTGTATCAACTCAATTCTAGAGTTTCTACTCTGAATGAGGATGTAAGAAAAGTTATTAAAATAAAAGAGAAAGTTGAAGGGTTTTTACCAGGGCCGGCTCAAGGGGTAGGCCCAAGAGGCGGTCGCCTAGGGCACCTCATGGCCAAGATCCGGCAGGGGCACATTTTTCGGCCAATATTCATCTCGGTAGGGGCACTTCGTATCCCCTCCAATCCCTCCTAGACTCGGGTAAGACGGTCCTGTCACGCCCCGAATTCCAGGGAACCCGGAACTGGGTACATGACTTCCCTTTGCCCGCACCCGATAGGTCAAGGGGTTGGTGACTAGCACCAATGGAGACCACACCACGGGTGCTGTCTCAAATATGCAACCCTGTACAGTCATACATCAGGAGTAATCCTGTACTTTCTCATATAATACAATGAGTCAAACAGTCATACAGACATCACATCATACAGTATGCAAATACAACTGTCCACGGACCCATGTCCGGATATCACATAAAACAATACAGAATATAACTATATCATACATCAGAGTAGTGGGCGTCCTCCTGGAAGAAACTCCTCCACTAGTCTCGGGTCACACCTGAAAAGGGTAAACAACAAGTAGGGGTGAGCGACAAGCTCAGTAGGTGACCCCAAAAACTCTACATCATGCAACACATATATGTCTATTCTATATGCTCAGTGTACTCGTGCACCGTGTAGTTGCACAATCATCAGGACTCAGCCTGCAAACAAACATCAGGACTCAGCCTGCCCACACAGGATAACTTGTCCACGATCCTCCATGGGATCCCACTCAGGGCACTCGGCCCCAGCTCCACGAGCTCAACCGGCTCAACTCAGGCCTTAGCTTTGTCCACGTTAATATGCCCGGCCACGGTCGCCACACGGCCTCGCCATCGATGCATATGCCTGCCACGTCAACCACATAGCACCATCGGTGCATCATGGTGAGAACCCAAACAAGTCACGGAGTCCATGCCCCAATACCTCACACCAATATACTAACATGAGTATGGCAAATCATTCTCAACATTTCCTTTGGACCGTAGCCGGTCTTCACAAGTAAATCCTCAATCCTTGATTTATGAAGGAAGTACCAATAGCAGTTATTTTCTTGAAATCAAAAGTCCTAGCATTGGGTTCCCATATCATAACTAAGATAATCTGATTTTTGGGGATTTTTCTCGAGATGTCTAACCCCACTTTCCAAAAATTCACCACTATGAACTTTTGGGTTTTTCCGAGATTTTACACTAAATCCCAATTTTCACATTTTGAAATAGTAGGAATTAATTTTTCTAGTATTTTTCTTTGAATCCAAATGGGGGGGTATTTCGTTATTTACATTGTAACTTAAGTATAATACTTTATAGGTTGCAATGTAAATAGGTCCATCCCAGGTGTTGTACGGTGTCCGCTACACTTCAGGAGTCTGCGACTCATAGCTCGGAACCTGCGACTCGTAGGCTGCGGAATGCGGAGCCGCAGCCGCGCCTCGAAGACTCGAAGCGAGGCTACGACCTTTGGCCTACGAGGCTACGAACTTCGACCCTTCGACTACGAACTACGGGTCTACGAACTACGAGTCTACGAACTCCGACCCTACGAGGCTACGAAGTACGAACCTTCGAGCTACGAACTGCGGGTCTACGAACTACAACCCTACGACCCTGGATCTTCGACCCTTCGACCCAGAACTTCGGATTTTCGTCAGTTCGACCCAGTAACGCGCTCAGGGTACTGTTTATCGTCGTTTTTGCCTATTCTTTGTCTGGAATCAACCCAGCAACCCCCAGACACGCACAAACATGCATTCTATGCAACAGACTGCGATATTTACCTTAAAATGCATCCAGAACGCCTCTAAATCGCACAGAAACAACAGAAACACGTATAAAATTCCAGAACTCTAGATCTAAACCCAGAATTTCATGGTTGACTTATCAACCCTCATGAAAAACACAATTAATCAACCCCAAAATCACAGAAACATATATCCACAATGATATAAAGCAGTTCTTAACGACAAATCTTATGCTAAACCATTAGATCTAACCCAAAATTGGTTTTCCCCAAATTCTAGGGTTCATGCTCAATTTCATAAATCATGATAAATTCGTGCAAATCCAAAACAAGAGAGATATAAGAAGTTCAAGGACACCTACTTGAAGTGAATCTTTGAGCTCCACGAACCCAAATTGCCCCAAATCACCAAAGCCTCCAAGCTCTCTCAAGCTCTCTCTCTCTCTCTCTCTCTCCGCACAAACGTGGAATGTAAAGTGAAAGCTTCTTCCTTTTTTTTATGCTATTTATATTTCAACGACCTAGTCAACCATTGACCCGATCAATAATTGACGTCCCAACACAAAAATTGACCCCTAAGGCCCCGAACCTAAATTGAGTCAAACTACGGTCAAAACGCTCAAAATGATGAGCCGACACTAAACGGATATTATTACACCCAAATGACCGCCCAAACGCAAAGTCAACCAATAAACCCGGAAAAATCAATAATCGGGTCAAGTGGGGCCCCGGCTCGAAATCGGGCTCAAGTAAAGTCAAAATGCTCACATCGGACTACATTACCGTCCCGGATAGTTACATTCCCATAGAATGACTATCTCTCAAAACTACCCAAATACGAGTCTTTACGGGTCCGATCACCGCAGGAGTCGATCCATCTCCGTTCTCATCATACGGGGCTCATCGTGCGGCACTCGAAGGGGGGGGGGGGTGCGGTGGCCCCGCGACTCAGCCTTTCTGCTTGGGCATGACCGGCTGTAAGGTCTTCCAGACCCTCCCTCCGTGCCTCGACTCCTCCATTGAGTGGATTCCCGTCCACGACGGTGCCCTCGTCAAGTTCCACACCTGTTACGGCTCTTCCCAAGGTTTGTTCAACATCGTGTAGTGCTGATCTTACCAGTTTTGTTCCTTTTACTTTAATGCTATACGATAATGAATTTATGGTGTTTAAGGGAATGAAATTATGAAAGTTCATTATATCAACCATCTTTGAATGAATGTCTGTTTGTTTGTGCTTTTATGAATTTAGACTAAGCTTTTTTTCTTTCCCCTTTTTTCTTTTTCTTTATCAAGTTTGAATGTTTGGGATTTTATATTTTGGAGTTAACAAGTTATTATTAATATTATTTATTTGATTAACAGGCAGACATTATCCAAGTGGAAATCAGAATTGGGAGAAAAATGTTTTGTTCTTGATTGGGGCTAATAAGAATTTGAAGCTTATGAATTAAGAAAATAAATAACTGAGATACATAGTGATGCCATAAATTGGTTTATGGCTTCCACCCCTTCCATTTAGGATGAAAACATGTTTTGGGCTGCTTGAATGATTTGTTTTTGATGCTTCACGTGCAATCTTGAGTTGTTTTTGATCAATATTATAGCAAAAGATATTGTTTCAGTAGGTTTGTTGCAACAAATGAAAACGAAAAAAATATGACAGCTGATATATAGACAAATAGATGGGGTTGTTGCTTTAAGTTCCAATTCAACTTACTGTTTTAGAGTTTCTCTGTGCCTTACCTTTTCCTTTGGTTAGCGTGCTGCGATTGGAGAGACTTCGCAAGATTACCATGAATCGGTGCTTAGCAGACATGTCATTTTTTTTGCCGATTTACAAGCATGAAGTTACAATCGATGTTCCGTATTATATATACATCCTCCCACTCCTTGAGGGTCTTCTGCACCTTTGTTTTGTAAATATTCAATTTGACCGATCATGATGAGAATTCTAAACCAAATTTTGATGTTTTGTAAATACCTAATGGATATACATATCCCTACATCAAGTCAATAGGGGTACTCTTTTAGGCCATCGCCTAGGGCATCCAAATCCTTAGGACCGGCCCTGGTTTTTACCCTCTCCTTCGTTTCCTTCGCTTGCAGGTTATAAGGGATCCTAAACCTTTATTACCAAAGGTAATTCCGCCAATATCAAGCCACCTCTAAAGGTTACTACTAAGCCATATAAGCTTGGTAATGGCAACGAAGAGATGATTAATCATTTGATTAAACGTCTAGACAAATTAAAAATTGGCAATATCACCAAAGACCAATCCTCTTTAGGAATGGTTGGAGTTAAAGATTCTCAACAAAATTTTGATCTTTATGATGCCTTCGAGAATATATCTTTGGAGGATCATGCTTTATCAAATAAGCCCATAAAGAATACCTCTTTAAAGGATTATGGGTTATACAATGAACCTTCTTATACATTGGATACTTCTCTTTTTAAAGAGTCGACATCCACCCAAGATTTTCCTCATATTGGGAAAGTATATTTTCCTAACAAAATATATAAATATACAAATACTCCAATTTCTAGAATGTATTATCCATGCCCAACTCCTATGGATATACTCTATGAAGAAACGGAACAAAGAACGCAGATGGCCTACAATGCTAATGCCATCTATGATTGGAATATTGATGGTGCGTCAGAACAAATTATTTGACAAACACTAATAAAGCCTGTCTGAATTAATTCCTGCCGCTTTTCTGGAAGTTTGAAAGGTTGGTGGGATAATTATCTCACTAATGAACAAAAACATTTGATCTTTCAATCTGTTAAAATTTAAGATGGTCATACAACACATATTCAAGATGTTGTTTATACCTTAGTGCAATACATTTATCATCATTTTGTTGGCAGTACACTGGATTCATGAAAAATAGTGATGTCTTGCTTATGAATCTTTGATGTCCCACTCTCAGGTGGTACAAGGATGTATTTTTTACTCGTGTTGTTCAACGTTCTGATGCTAACAACATTTGATGGAAGGAACAATTTATAAATGCTCTTCCTCCTTTATTTGTCAATAAAATTTGGGATAGGATTCGCCACCATCATAATCGTCAACTCCCTCTTGACCAGTATAACTATGGCGATATCTTCAACGAATGTATTGCTGAAGGCCTTTCTCTTTATAATGATATAAAGTTACATCACCAACTTAAATCCCAAAGGTTGATTGGACGATGTGAACTTGGGAAATTTTGTGCCCAATTTGCTTATCCGGAGCACAAAATTCAGGGGGTACCAATCACCATTCCTCCCAATGCCATCATAAGAATCATCATAAACATTATTCAAAGAGGAAATGATTTAAGCCTCTTCCTTAAGCTTCAAGAACCTCTCCTACTCAGAAGAAGAGTATTAAGAGGAAGAATTATAAAAAGCCTGAATCCACACCCAGATGTTATAAGTGTGGAAAAAAGGGTCACTTTACTAACAAATGTTATGCAAGGACAGCTTTGAAAGTTATTTAGAATGAGGAAGAACGCCAAAAATTACAGGCTCTTCTTCAAATCAAGGATACAGACTCTGAGATATCTAACTCTGAGAGTTCTTTTGATAAAAATGACTATGTTTTCTTAGAAGAAGATTCTTCTTTTTCCAACAATGGCCATTGTTCCCCCAAACAATGTAGTTGCTCGACAAGAAATGATAATTCCAAATGTATGAAAGTAATCCAAACTATGAATGGATTACATATAGTATTCTCTCTGCTTCCCAGAATTATATTTTAGACTTGATAGATAAGATATCAGATCCTCAAGAGAGAGAGAGAGAAATTCTTTATTATCTTGATATTCAAATCTAAGAATCTAGGGAATCTAAAATCAAACATTATCGTAGAAAGAATAAGGCAATTGAGCTTTATACTTTCAAAGAGGTCCTTAATAGGATCAAAGGAGAAGAAAGTTCTGCTCGAACCCCAACTCTTGCAAAATTATGTCAAGATGTTCAGACACTCAAAATAGAGGTCAAAGAACTTAAAGCTTTTATTAAAACCTTTCAAGATAATCAGAATTTGATTCATGCGTCCCCAGCAAGATCAATTCAACCCGAGATTACCGATAGGCATTTCTTAGTCTTGTAGAACCTGCTAAATAGACTGTCTCTACTACTTTAGTGGTAAGTGGCAATGAAATTCATGAGACAATTGCACTCTTAGATTCAGGTGCTGATATGAATTGTCTTCAAGAAGGATTATTGCCAACTTCTTATTATAAGAAGAAAGCTATGACTATTACTATTGCTAATAATAGGATAGTAAACATTAAGTATTATTTACCCTAAGCATTCATTTGTAATAGCGATGTTTGCATCAAAAAGACTTTATCCTAGTAAAGGATCTTAGTCATCTAATTATTTTAGGAACACTTTTCCTTAAGAAGTTATATCCTCTCACAGTTACTACTGAAGGATTATCTACCTAATTACAAGGGCATCCTCTCATTTTCAAATAGTGTAGATCTCATGAAGTCTCTTTACTTCAATCCCTTCAGGAAAAGATTCAGTTAAAGACGTTACATCTTAACTCTCTTAATCAAGAATATAAAATCCTTAAGATTTAGGATAGATTATAATCTTCTGAACTCTAAAAAATCATTAAGGATATTGAGATAGAAATCACCTAATCTATATGTAGTGATTTACATACTGCCTTTTGGGAACACAATAAGCATGTTATTTATTTTCCTTATGAAAAGGATTTTAGTGAGAAAATGATTCCCACTAAACCTTGACCTGCTCAAATGAGCAATGAACTAGTCAATTACTGTAGAAAAGAGATTAATGATCTTCTACAGAAAAAATTAATCAGAGAAAACCGATCTCCTTGGAGTTGCACTGCTTTCTATGTCAACAAAAATGCAGAATTGGAAAGAAGAGTTCCTAGGTTAGTAATCAACTATAAACCCCTCAACAAAACTTTACAATGGATAAGGTATCCAATTCCAAACAAAAAAGATTTACTGAAGTGTCATAATGAAGTTATTATATTCAGTAAGTTTGATTTAAAATCAAGATTCTGGCAAATTCAAGTTGCTGAAGCAGACAAGTATAAGACTGCATTTACTTTTCCATTTCGTCAATATGAATGGATTGTAATGCCCTTTGATTTAGAAAATGCACCTTTGAAGTTTAAAAAAATTATGAATGATATATTCACTCCTTATATGCACTTTATTATTGTTTATATTAATGATATTCTTATTTTCTCTAGCACTCTAGACCAGCATCTTAAGCATCTTCATTGTTTTATTAAAACTACTTTGCATCATGGTTTAATTACTTTTGCTAAGAAAATGAAACTGTTTCACCTCAATGTTTGTTTTTTAGGCTATAACATTAAAAATGGAAAAATATTACCCATTGAAAGAAGTTTGAGTTTTGGTGATAAGTTTCCTGATATTATAACTGATAAAACTCAGCTTCAACGAATTTTTGGTAGTTTAAATTATATCAATGATTTCTACCAACATTTAGCTCAAGATAGTAAGCTTCTTTATCAAAAGTTACAGAAAACCCCTGGTTCTTAAATTAAAGCTCATACTCAAGTTGTCTGGTAAATTAAATTAAAAGTTAAGCAAATTCCTTGTTTAGCTTTAATCAGCCCATCTTGGCTTTGTATTGTGGAAATTGATGCCAATAATATTGGCTATGGTGGTATTTTAAAGCATAAAAATCCAACCACCAATCAAGAAGTTCTTATTAGAATTACCAGTGGATTATGGAAATCTGCTGATATGAATTATTCGACAGTAAAAAAAGAAATGCTTTCTATTGTAAAATGTGTTTCTAAATTTCAAGATGATTTGCTCATTCAATATTTTATTATTAGAATTGATTGTAAGTATTAAATTTATTCTGGAAAAAGATGTTGCTAATTTGGTTTCAAAGCAAATCTTTTGCCAGATGGCAAACTATTTTATTTGTATTCGATTTTTCAATTGAGTACATTAAAGCAGAAAATAATTCTCTCCCAGATTTTCTAACTCATGAATTTTTTGTAGAATTTAACATAAATCCGCAAAAAAAAAGAAAAATTATCATTCAAAATTTGGATGAAGCATCACCAATAAGGCAACTTCCTCTACCATCTACAAGCAAAGGCAAGGGTAAGGAAATTGTTCCTGCCAAGAGGAGTAAAGGATTTTCATCCGTTACTCAGAATTCTTTTTAAGGGAGAGAAAAGAGTTGCCAAAGAAGCATATCTTGCTAAGGCAACAAATTTTGCAAAAAGATCAACCAAATGGGCACTTTTAAGTGTGTAATGACCCGTGTTTAGAGGTACGAGGAGATAGTCATAGTTATGCCTTTTGAGTGGCAATTGTCAGGTTTTTTGGGGATTTCTTCTTATACTTTTTTGCTAGAACACTTTGTGTTATGATGAACAAGCAAGAGGCAAGGGATGAGCTCAAGAGGGAGCATTTGGGGCTGCATGCGACAATGCCTTTGTCACGTGCAATGAGATTGTTGCATGGGAGCCTTCCATACTAAGTTATAAGGCTTGTGGTAAAGTTTTAGGTCATTTGGAGGTTACACGTGACAATAACCTTTGTCACGTGCAGCCATGTTTTTGCATCGTTTTCTTCGTTTTGTTATGCTGATAATCTTTGTCCAAAAGACCTTGTTTAAATTATGGGTATTTTGTCCTGTGTGTTAGCGGGAAGGTGCCACTTATCAAAACTACGTTGTTTTGATAAGTGTTGTGTTTTTGTAAAAGGAGGTGTCACTTATCAAAACTATGTCGTTTTGATAAATGAGGTATCTATATAAGGAGGTGGAGGTCTCTTTGTTTTAGGTTTAGGGTTTGTTGTCAGCTGCCACAACCGTCACACACACACACACACACATACACACACACACACACACACAGAGAGAGAAGAGAGGATCTTCTCTTGATCGCTGCTGTAGTGATTCGTGTGGGTGGACAGCGTCTAGCATGGGAGCAAGAACAAGGAGGATTTTTCCTGAGGTAGGGATTTTGTCCTTCCTTGAACCCGAATCTAGAGTTAGGGCCTGCGGTAGTCGTTCTTTGTAGTTTAACCGTGTTTATATAAATATATATGTACATAAATTCATATAGGTGTGATCTCCTATATAAATGTTGGCCTTCAGTGGCAAGTTACGTTTGGGCTTGATGTTAAGTTCGGGGTCTGGGGATTTTCGGGTTCGTTCGCGTGACAGTGGGCTATGGGGGTCATTAGGATGTCTACGCTGTTCGATAGGGTTCGTCCCGTGGTAGGGTCTCGTGAGGAAACCATGGGGTTTCTGGGGGAAGGAAAGTCATGTTTGAGAATATATGTGAATATGATAATTATGGATTGTGTGTTGGTTGTTGATTTATGTGTTATTTGATGTAGTATAAATGCTTATTGCTGTGCTGTGTAATATTGTGAGCCTGTGTGGCTGTGGAGCCTGTGTGGTTATGGTTGTAGAAATAGTTGTACTTGCCTTTGTGGTTTGTGTGTTATCATATTTATTTATGTTGAATAAACCTATTTAAACACTCATACCACGACACTATACTCGTATACGTTGACATGTAGATACTAGGAGCATGGGACGGGTTGGGGAGACATGATCCCTACTGAGCTGTGGTTGCTCACCCCTCCTACTGTGTTTTGTTTTCTTTTCAGGGACCTAAAGGCGTTAGGTGGGGACACCAAGGTGGAAGACAGTTCTGCTTTGTTGCTTTATTTAATGTTATTTTGTGTTATGTTATTTTGTGGGACCTTTGTAATCCAATGGGAAAATGATGTAACCCAGTGGGGAAAGATTGTAAAAGGGATTTGACTATAATAAAGGCATATTATTTGGTTTGTAAACGTTTATTGTGGTTTGAGTTTAATAAAGATATATGATTTTGTCTTTCTGAATATTTATTGTGGAAGTTTGTGATGTCATGTGTGGAGTTATATTATCCTAACCCCTTATCCATTGTGTGAGTAAAGGGGAGTCACGAACCGGTTTCCTCGAATTGGAAATCTGGGGCGTGACAAAGTGGCCCCTTTGAAGGGTTTCTTCCCCTTCCAATTACCAAAGATGTAATCTTCATCTCTGAAGATGATCTTCAATGGAAAAATGACCCCTGGTATATTGCTTCACGATATTTTGACAGGAATTGCAATTATCTAGTTGAAAGTCAGAAAACCAGAGAATATGCTAGAGCTATTCTCATGGATATTGGTTCTATTCAGATTTATCCCATTCATAAATACTCTGGAGATAAAAAAGCATTTATTTTTGAAATCAAGTTATATTCAAACTATGGTTTTAACCCCAACGAATCAAGAATTATTCGGGGAATAGATATTTCTTATAATTATTGGGACTATGTGCAGGCATGGAAGAATGTCTTTCTAGGCCAGAATGACAACAATCGACACTCTTGATTTATGAGGTTCAACCCAACCTTTAATCTCAAAAGGTTACCATCATGGTTCCCTTCGTGGTGGTTAACCCATGGACTCATAGAGGAATGTTTGCCCTTTGAATTACATAAAAGGTTTTTACTTTTCTATAAGTTTCGGAGTAATGATCCTTTTTTTGTTAAGTATTTACAACCCTTTGAAGGACAAGTACATCATCAAAGACATATGCTCATGCTTCATTTCATGATAAAGTATCATCTTTCATGGATCTTTGCATGACAATATGAAATTGAAGATTCTCTTTTTGGCACTAAGTTGATTCAGAGATTTCTCACTATGTGGTGGAAATCATTTCACTTGGAAGAATACAGAGATTCCAAGGGAACTATTTTCCCCAGTATTCTCCCTATCATTGATAAGGATTTAGATATTCTCCAACGTCAACATGAAGGAGTTCGTCGAATGACCTTTGCATCAAATCTTGCTCAGGCTACGATCCATCCAACCCTATGAGTATTGTACAACATTTGGTACAATCTCAGGCGACAGATGAAGCTCAAGGTTTCAAGAAGCAACTTCTTGAATATCTCATGAAGGATAATGCTGAGAAATCGATCGTATCATCACCTGCAGGTTCGACCGATAACTTGAGCGTCAACAATGATTCAAACCATCTTGATAATATTCATCTTTATCAAGATGCCCAAGATCCAGCAGAAGATAATGAGCTTGAAGCCCAATCTTCTACAAATGAAGAAGTTGATGAAACCCAACTCTCCATAGAAAGGGATTTCATTCTTCAAAGGCTCAAGCCTAAGAAGATAGTTTAAAAATCCAAATGGGCCCAACCGTCTTCGTCAAAATCCCCATCTGACGGCCAGAGCAACAAGGATTTTCCAAAGCTACCCTCACCTAAACGTAAGCAATGACATTAAGAAACAATTATGCAACCGCCCTATGTCATCTTGTGTCAGCAAGCACTACAATGACTTATGGAGCACTCTTCTTCAGAATTGATGGCCACTTTTGACAAAGGAAACCACTTTTGATCCACTCATGGTGCTAAGCAAACTGCAGCTATGATTCTATCTACCAGGCATTCCGAGCCAACTCATTTCAGATCTTCAACAATGCATGTTAGATATTTTAGTCAATCATAAAAATCATAAGACATGTGGTGAGAGATGGAAATGGAATCATGATATCGAAAAAAGATTTGATTCATATATCATTAATTATGTTGACATTACCTATTTCAGTCCGGATTAGCAAGCATCCTCCCAATATGAATTATGAGAATATTACCAGAAACATGATGCATGACTTTAAAGTAAATATGGTCAACATGAAGTATAATATGTGTCTTGCACTAGTCAAGGAAAGCAATGCATGTTCTGAAAAATTAACTGCTGAATAAAGAAAATTAGAAACTATACAGAAGGATCAAGTATACCTAACTTGAGGAGCAGTTCAGAAAATCTTGCATCTGGTAGGGGCCTTGTTAGTATGTCTGCAAGTTGATCATCCGTAGCAATATGTTCGAGAGATATGTGCTTTTTGAGAACATGGTAACGGATGAAGTGATACCTGACTTCAATATGCTTTGTCTTCAGGTGCATGATAGGATTGTTGTTGATCGCGATCGCACTGGTATTGTCGTAGTACAATGGAACAAACGTCATGTTGAATCCGTAATCAGCAAGTTGACTTTGCATCGATAAGAGTTACACGCAGCAACTCCCGATAGCTATATATTACGCCTTAGCAGTAGAGGTTGATATGGAATTCTGATTCTTACTGAACTAGGAGACAAGTTTGTTTCCAAGAAACTGGAACGTACACTGGTGCTCTTCCTATTTATGCGACACTCGGCAAAATTAGCATCGAAATATCCGGATAAAGAAAAATTGGACTCCTTTGGACACCAGAGTCCCAAATTCATTGTCCCTTTGAGGTACTGAAATATCCGTTTGACATGAAGCGTGTGTGACTCTTTAGGATCCACCTGATATCTTGTACATATGCAGGTTGTGAACATGATATCTGGATGACTTGCTGTAAGGTACATCAATGATCCTATCATACCTCTATATTTAGTCACATTTACTAATTGTCCACTAGGATTATGATCTAGATTAGCACTGACTGGCATAGGAGTCTTCATGGGAGATGAATCTTTCATACCAAACTTCTTGAGTAAGTCCCTTGTGTACTTAGCCTAGTTAATGAAGATTCCTTCCTTCATTTGTTTGACTTCTATTCTGAGGAAGTAAGATAGTTCTCCCATCATGCTCATTTCGAACTTGTCAGTCATCAACTTTGCAAACTCTTCACATAGCTTCGGATTTGATGATCTGAAAATGTAATGACCCGTGTTTTGGGTAGAACAAGCTGGAACGAAGATGAACAATACCCTGGGCGAACGCTTGGGTCGAAAGGTGGAAGACCCGAAGATTTGGGTCAGAAGGTCGAAGTCGAAGGCTTAGGGTCGAAAGTTAGATCTTCGAGACAGATCTTCGAGGCCGCGTTTCCAGTGAGTCTTCGAGGGAGTGTTTCTACGAGTCTTCGTGGCTTGGTTGTTAGAGAGTGTAATGAGCTCAAGTGGGAGCGTGTAGAGGCTGCGTGTGACAATGACCATGTTCGGATTGTGGGTATTTTGTCCTGTGTGGAAGCAGAGTGGTTAGTTCATGTTTTATTTATCAAAACTACGTCGTTTTGATGGTGTGTTTCATTTATCAAAACTACGTCATTTTATTGGTGTGTTTCATTTATCAAAACTACGTCATTTTAATGGTGGGATTTCATTTATCAAAACTACGTTGTTTTGATGGTGAGATTTCATTTATCAAAACTACGTTGTTTTGATGGTGGGATTTCATTTATCAAAACTACGTCGTTTTGATAAGTGAGGTCTATATAAAGAGGAGCTCTCTTTATTTTAGGTCTAGGGTTTTTGTTGTCAGCCGCCGCAGCCGTCGCAGAGAGAGAGAGAGAGAGAGAGATTGAGAGAGAGAGCTCCAGTTCGTGGTTGTCGTTGTCATTCCCGTGGTTGGACAGCGTTAGGCGTGGAGGCAAGAGCGTGGAGGATCTTTGAGGTAGGGGTTCTATCTTCTTGTACCTAATCCGGGGTTAGGCCCTGTGGTGAATGAACCGTTGGATATCATTCTTGTTATTATATTATTTATATGTAAATTCATATAGGTGTGATCTCCTATATGGATGTTGGCCTTCAATGGCATGTTGTTTGGATATATGTATATATGCCTGCTAAGTGTTTGAAATTATGCCTGTGAGGCTGTGCATATTATGTGTTTGAGGTTTTGCTTGTGAGGTCATACACGTCAAGTGTTTGAAATTATGTCTGTGAGGCTGTGCATATTATGTGTGAGATTATATCTGTGTGGCTGGGTTTGTGAGCCTGTGAATATATGCATGCTAAGTATTCAATGTTATTCATGTGTGACTAAGCATACTAAGTGTTTGATGTTATGCCTGTATGGCCATGTGTGCTGCGTGTTTGCTTGTACACCCGGTGGCTGTGGAAGCCCGGGACTATTTTGTGGAACCCGGTGGCTGTGGAAGCTCGGGACTATTTTGTGAAACCCGGTGGCTGTGGAAGCCCAGGACTGCTCATGTGCTAGCCTGTGTGGCTGTTTGAAATATTTGTTTTTGATGAAGGCTTACTATTATATTTGTTGAAATAATTGTATCACGACACTGCACTTGTACACACGGCATGTAGATGCTAGGAGCATGGGATGGGTTGGCGAGACATGATCCCTACTGAGCTATGGTTGCTCACCTCTCCTATCGTGTTGTTTTCTTACAGGGACCTACAGGCGTTAGGTGGGAACACCAAGGTGGAAGACTTTCTACCTTGTGGCTTTACTCCTTTTGTTATTTGAGTGTTTTGTCGAATGTTATGTTGAGACTATTGTAACTCCAATTAAAGATGATGTAATGGATTTTGGAACTTAATAAAGATAAGTGGTTTGCCTTTTTGCTATTTATTGTGGATTATTATGAATGTGTTGGATTTTGTACATCTATTCCTTGCCCACCGGGTGGGTAAAGGGGAGTCACAAACCGTTTTTCTCGGGTTGGAAATCCGGGGCGTGATAGAAAATGATATCGTCCACATATATATGAACGATCAGAGAATGTCCTTTCTCTTTTCGTAAGAATAAAGTGGTGTCAATCTTCCCTTTTCTGAAGTTGTGTTCAAGCAAGAATTCTGATAGTGTGTCGTACCAGGCCCTTGGAGCTTACTTCAATCTGTACAAAGCTTTCCGAAGTTTGTAAACTATAGGTTCAGCCTTGTGTTCAATGAATCTGGGAGGTTGTTTAACATAAACCTCCTCTTGAAGATCTCCATTCAGAAAAGTGCTCTTGATGTCCATTTGATAAACTTTGAAGTTCTCATATGATGCATATGCCAGGAACATTCTAATCGCCTCAAGTCTAGCTACTGGAGCAAAGGTTTCGTCGTAGTCAATGTCTTCTTCTTGATGATAACCTTTGGCTACCAGTCAGGCTTTGTTCCAGATTACTATTCCATCCGTGTCAAGCTTGTTTCAGAATACCCATTTGACGTCAATGACTTGTTGCGACTTTGGCCTTGGTACTAGTGTCCACACGTTGTTCTTCTTGAACTGATTAAGCTCTTCTTACATAGGGTCTATCCAGTTTGAGTCTTGAAAGGCTTCATCCTCCACCTTTGGTTCTACTTGTGATAGGAAGCATGAGTACAGGCAGATATTGGAGGTGGCCGCCCTTGTTCTTACTCCTGCAATTGGATCACCAATCACTTGATTAGATGGGTGGTTTCGAGTCCACCTGAGGTTCTACGCTTGTGATGGTGAGTACTCAATAATTTGAAGCTCTGCCAGATTGGTTGGTGTAGATGTGTCCACTGGTTGAGCTTCTCTGGAGCCAGATATTTCCGTATTAACAGGTCCGATTGTACCTTGAGGTTCTCCGGTACTGTTACTTTCTGTATTGGCTGCTCCGAAAGGACTAAAGGGTTCTCCGGTGCTATGGATTTCCGTGTTAACTGGTCCGTAGTGATATAGAAGTTCCGAGTCCGTATCATCAAAAGCATCATCAGTAACATTTTTTCTTGCTCCACTGGTGCTAGGAGGTTGGTCAGTAGGAGCGACAGGAACATTCATGAATTGTGAATAGTCAGTTGTGTCTGTCTGATCCTGCACATTTGAACTTCAAGATCCTATTCTTGACCAATCCAAATTAGCTCCATCAAATGTAACATAGATAGATTCTTCAACTTTCAAAAGTTTTCTGTTGAAAATATGATAAGCCTTGCTAGTTAATGAGTATCCAACAAAGACCTCATCATCGGATTTTGGCTCAAATTTGCTCCGGGGTTCTTTACCATTGTTAAGTACGTAGCAAGCACACCCAAAAGCTTTGAGATGGGAGATTGATGACTTTCTTCCTCTCCACATCTTGTAAGGTGTTTTCATGGTAAACTTGTTGATTAGAGTTCTATTTTGAACGTAGCATGTAATGGACACAACTTCAACCCAGAGACTAAGAGGAAGCTTTGCCCCTGCTAACATTGATCTACCAACCTCGACTAACATGTAATTCTTACGCTCAGCAATCCCATTCTGTTGAGGTGTTCTGGGCATAGAGAAGTCGTGTTGAATGCCCTATTCAGAACAATATGACCTCATATATGAAAAATCAAATTCCGTACCATGATCACTCCTGATGCATTTAATGCTCAGTCCTTGTGAATTACTTATCCAGTTGAAGAGATCTACTAGATGTTCAAAGGTTTGATCCTTTGATTTCAGGAACATTACTCATGTGTATCTGGTGAAGTCATCGATAACCACAGGAGTGTATCTCGCACCAGCAAATGAAGCAATAGAAATGGGACCACAGAGGTCCAGATGAAGAAGTTGTAAGGGAGCAGATATAGAATTAACAGATTTGCTCTTAAAGCTATGTTTGATTTGCTTGCCAAGTTGGCATTCTCGACAAAGAGAGTCTCTAGAGTACTTATGTTTAGGCAAACCAGTAACCAAATCAAGCGATGCTAATTTAGACAAAGTCTTAAAATTTAAGTGCGCGCAACGCTTGTGCTATAGCCAATTTTCTTCAGTAGATGCTTTAGTGAGGAAGCATACAAGACCAGAAGAATTATTTCTTAAGATCACTGAATATATGTCCCCATCTCTTGATCTGGATAACTTAATATCTCTTGATGAGGTTTCCGTGATTGTCGGTGTGTGGACAAGAATGAAACAGTGAATCCCTTGTCACATAAATTACTGACACTTAGCAAACTATGATTTAAACCTTCGACTAATGAAACTTTAGTGAATGATACATAGTCATTGGTTAAAGTGTTATACCTCACAGTCTTACCTTTACTGTTGTCGCCATATGTTACGGATGATCCTCGTTTGTTAGCTATTGTTGTACCCCATTTTGACCAGGTTAGATCGCAACCATACTTGGAGAAGGACCACTAAGTGACAGAGGATGACATTCGGAGAATAACGCACTTGACCACGCTTGATTCCGAGGAGAAATGAAATGATTATGATAAAAACATCAAGTTGAATTGGACAACCGGTGGGCAGCCCGCTATTTTATTAATAACTTCCCCGATACTTGTCGTAATCCAACAAAGTCAATTGAATTGATTAGATAACACCTTTATCTATCATTTCCAATTGGTTTGAGAATATTCCGGGTTGTATTCAATTAGTTATGATTTTTCAAAGTTGGCAACCAAACCTTGTGCAAATTTGGGGGAGACAGCTAGTGCGCAGCGCACTATTTTGCCAATAACTTTCTCAATACTCATTGGATCTGAACAACGTTAATTGAATTAGTTAGATAACATCTTTATCTATCATCTCCAATTGGTTTGAGAATATTCCGGGTTGTATTCAATTAGTTATGATTTTTCAAAGTTGGCAACCAAACCTTGTGCAAATTTGGGGGAGACAGCTAGTGTGCAGCGCACTATTTTGCCAATAACTTTCTCAATACTCATTGGATCTGAACAAAGTCAATTTCATTAGTTAGATAACATCTTTATCTATCATCTCCATTTGGTTTGAAGGTAATCCGAGTTCTATTCAATTAACTATGAATTTTTGAATCGGACGGGCAGAATGCTCACTTTATCATGTACCTCTGTGCGGTATTTCCCACTTTTCTCCTAAATGGATGATCCGTTTGGAGTGATTCCAATTTCAGGAGATAGATAACAGAATTTAGAGCAAAACAAGACCAATTTTGCCCCAATCCGAGCTCTGTGGAGAAAGTTATGAATTTTTGAAGTTGCCCCCTAAATCTGCCAATTTTTCACGAATTTTGGTTCTTCATATGCATGTTTGTCCCACATTGCCAGGTTTTGCTTCTACTTCGCCAAGATATATACAAAGGCACTCTCCTTACACAGCAAGTGATAACAAGAGAGGCCTAAGGAAGCCCAAGTAGAGGTGCCACGTGGCGACCGAGCCCACACACGGAAATTTTTGGGGAAACCCAAATCCGGTGGTCAAACTTGGTCAAATCCGGACTAAGCCCAGGATCCGGTGGTCAAACTTGGTCAAATCCGGACTAAGCCCAGATCCGGTGGTCAAACTTGGTCAACTAATGCGGAGTAAGGACTTACTGATCCGGACTAAGCCCAGATCCGATGGTCAAACTTGGTCAATCGATGCGGAGTAAGGACTTACCGATCCGGACTAAGCCCTGATCCGGTGGTCAAACTTGGTCAATCGATGCGAGTAAGGACCTACAGATCCGGACTAAGCCCAGATCCGGTGGTCAAACTTGGTCAACCGATGCGGAGTAAAGACCTACCGATCCGGACTAAGCCCGATCCGATGGTCAAACTTGGTCAATCGATGCGGAGTAAGGACTTATCGATATGGACTAAGCCCAAATCCGGTGGTCAAACTTGGTCAACTGATGCGGAGTAAGGACTTACAGATCCGGACTAAGGCCACTGATCCGGAATAAGCGCAGATCCGGAGGTCAAACTTGGTCAAATCCGAGCTAAACCTATTGATGCGGAATAAGCTCATTAGTGCGGAATAAGGACTTGTTAATGCGGAATAAGGGCACTGATCCGGAATAAGCCTAGATCCGGAGGTCAAACCTGGTCAATAATTTTGAAAAACTCCAAAATAGCTCCTCTACAGGTCTGGGAGTGACTCCAAAGCATCGGGACTCCGAAAATTCTTTTTAAGTGCATTAAATGCCACAGGTGTCTGGAATCCTCTTTTTTAAGCGTGGGAATTGAGGAGTTTCCAAATATTACATTCAAATGTCTCGGAACTCCATTTTTGAGCATAGGGACGGAAGACCTCTGTAATTAAATGTCATTTTCCTCGGGACATCACAGTTGACCCTGGGAATTGCATAACCATTAATTCCCAACGGCTCCAATACATCCGGAAATGCATTCCGCCCTTACCCACCAAAGCGTCCCAGGTACAACAGAGGATTAAATAATCTCAAACAATTTATTTATTTTCAGCACTTGGGACTCCTTTTTCAAAGCACGGAACCGTGAATTATTGTAAATCGCCGGGAACCGAGAATTCCATTTCCGAAGTCATTAATTCATTGGAACGATGTAGTTGACTCATGGGGACCGTAAGGCATCCAATAAATGCCGAGGCACGGGCTGTCTCCCCGGGATTCCTATAAATAGACTGCCCCAAGAGGCAAGGGAGGGGGATCAATTATCAAGTATCGAAGGAGGTTATTCGAGAGAGAGCTTTCGACTAAATTTCCAGAGATAAAAACCAGAGGGAGAGAGAGAGTATCCCGGGAATCACAAAGAGAGATATACTCATTTTCTAAGGGAAAAAGCACCCGGAATCACTGTTCGTCTTCACGGGGAGGGAGCCGACACTTTGGAAAAATTCTTTTTTAACCTTTGTGCTTTCAGGAAACGCTTTGAAGGCATTACTCGAAGGAAAAAGGGGCTCCCACCCGCATCATTTTCTTTCCTCCAGGTTCTCTACTTTTATTTTATTTTATCTTATTTTTTTTTCTCATACTGTTTTCAAACATAAAACCCAAAACTCGCTCTTTTTCCTTTTTTCCTCATCTCTCAAAGTAGCAAAACGAAAATATAAAAAACAAACATCTTGCATCTCTTTTTTTTTCTTCCTTTATTTTCAAAAAAAATAATAAAATGTAAAAGAACAAAACTCAAATCTCTTCTAGAAAAATTTAAACAAGGCCTGGGCGGTCATGAGGGTTGAGCCCCTAGATGCTCACATCCTAGTCTGCTTGGGCCAATATCAATTGTGGCGTATTTTCTTATTTGAATTCAAATTGCTTTTGTTTTCTTTTCTAAAAAGGAAAATTACTTTTGTTTTCTTATAAAAATGCACATCGTCACGCGGGCCTAGATCCCACATTCTTTTTCTAAAATTAGAATGTCACCTTTTATTTACTTTATTAAAATCTTTTTTCTTTGTTATTTTAAGGCCTAGATCCTAAAATCTTTCTTTTTCTTAAAATTAAAAATACAAAAACTCTTTTTTGAATAAATAATAGAGCAAGCAAACACCCATAGATCAAGACTAGGTACCAATTGTGGGCGTTGTGGGGGTGCAAGAATTTTTCTTCCTTCCCCACACGTAACCGACTCCCGAACCTAATTCTCTGGAACCGTAGACCTTCCTTTTTCTAGGTGCCCAATCACACCTTTAATTTGTTTGGTGGCGACTCGTGTTTTTCTTTTCTTTAATGGTTTGTGCGAGCCTTGTGCAAGGATGACTCTAGGATCAATGGAATGAACTAGCATGGAGTCCTTTCACAAAATCCAAGATGAGCCCGGTCAAAAATGGGTGATGACACTGGCGACTCTGCTGGGGACTGTTGTGAGAGTCTAGCCATGGTCTCAATTTTTGGAATTTTTGCTTGCTTGTTTCTTTTCTCGTTTATTTTCTTTTATTCTATAATTGTTTTAACTATGCATACATGCTTCTCTCTCTTTCTCTAACCCTATACCCGGGTTTTCTCTAACACAACAGATTAGAAGAGGCTAGTAAAGGTTTGCCCACGTGGACTTGGTTGTGCTTGTCTACGTGGAATACCCGAAATGTCTCACTCAGGCAGTGGTCCTTTCTTGTTAATGCCCCAAGAGGTACAAGAAGGACCCCCTCCGTTAATGCCCTTTGGGGTACGGGGCTCCCTCTTAGTTTTTGTTAATGCCCTCGTGGTACAAGGCTAAGTAGGGAATGCTTGGGAACCAATGAATAAGATAGGCAGATTTAGAAGCCCATCAAGGGCATGACCTTCATGTGTTTGAGCCTTGCTATGACATTTGTGTACTTGCCTTGCTTGAACTTTGTATATATTGTCCATGTACTAACCCCTTGTATATATTATCCATCATTTGTTTACTAACCCCTCATTTTCATTCATTGCATATCATAGCATTGCACACATTCATTTAGGAAACATGGCAAGCTTTGATCGTCTTCTAGCTAACAAGGTGGACAAAGAAGACGTTCAAGAGGTCGCTCTCGCATCAAGGATAATCCAAAGGGACTTGGGAAATTTCTCTCAAGAGGAGCCACAGAAGGTCCGAGACATACACATTAAGCTCCCAAAGAATCATGCTCCTGAACTCACATCTATATGGAGGAGGTGGTCTTCAAGGAGTCAAGCCGTATACATCAAGCACTTTGGGGATATGTTACATCTAACTCAACTACCAATAGATGAGAACATGATCATTGCGTGATGAACTTCGGGATCCAAGGCGAAGGTGCTTCCGTTTTAATGGCGTGGATTTGGTCCCAACTATTGAAGAATACAAAAGGCTTCTTGATCAAGAAGTTGATCAAAAGAAGGCAATCTTCAACTATGATCCTCGAAAATCATGTCGGCGTACTTTGGCTTGTCTCCTAGATATACAAGCTAAAGAAGTTCCTCCAATCATTCAAAGTGATGGGAAGCATGAAGTTGTTCCATGGGAGTTCTTCAAGAGGATGATGCAACATTCAACTCAAGAGGAGACCCATATACTTTTCACTTTGTTGCTGTCTATAGTCCGCTCATTTTCCCTCGAAATCCAAACTTCATTGACGGGGAAGTCCTGGAACTTGTCCCGCAATTGATAAAGGGAAATGACCCTGTTCTTGCCATCTTAGCCGAAACCATTAGGTCCTTATCCTACATCCGAGTAAGAGGCCGAGGACAATTCGGAGGTTGTCTTCCTCTCCTATGCACATGGTTGAAGAGTCACTTCCAATGCATCTTTCCATGCTTCAAGGAAGTGTATGCGGCTACCTGCTACAACCTTGCTAGATATTCTAAACATGGGGTGGTAGCTACCCAATGACAAGGAGGGTTGGATGCACAAGTTCCATACACTAGGAGATGAGGATATCATTTGGAGGGCCCCCTGGATGCATAGATCAAGCATGCTATATAGCATGCGGCAGCTATAATTGGGTCCCACTAATTGGCCCTTGGGGAAGCACCACATACGCACCATTACGGGTGGGAAGACAACTTGAGGGGCGTCAAATCGTCCCGGTCTTACATGGAATGGAATCCTGTGATAGGGAATATGGAGCTCCTGGGGCAAAGCGGGCAATCTTTGAGATGCACGGAGCTTGGGCCACCCCTCGACGAATCAAGGCCAACCTACATGCTACTCCTGTCTTATCGAATACAAGGCATGGAAAGAGAAGTTATTCCCTCTCCCCAACACAGGCGAGGACACTGCAGTGAAGAGGTGGCCTCTAATGAAGAACCTGTGGTTGTCCTAGATATAACTACATCCTTGTTACAAGAGAACGCCGTTTTACAGACAAACGATTGCAAGAACAGGGGGAAGCTATACGAGAAGATGGTGGAGCAGATTGGAAGCAACTAAGATGCGGAAGAGTCATGCAAGGAAGCGATCATTGGCAAGGGGGATGGTCATCAACAAGGCTTGAACAGGAGAATGAAAGACTAAGGAACCTCCGAAGAAGACGATGCTAGGAGATAATCAAAGCTTGTCCTAGAACATGTAGTTTTAAGGATTTCATGTCATTTTTCTTGTTTAAAATTCAGTTTGACTGTCTGTACCCTTTGAAGTTAAGTCTGGCTTCCAACTTAATAAAGTTTGTGTCTTTGCATTTCATGCATATCATGCACTCATACTTAAAAAGTGAGAACCAAAATAAACTTTTCAGATTCGCCAGGCTTGCTAGAGGATTTTCGGCAGAATTGGGCACTCATACAACTTAAGGTCTTCCAGCCACCAGTCATCTCCTCCAATGGCAGAACATACTGAGGATAGACTTACTGGTCTTGAGCGAGCTCAAGAAGAAATCGGGGGAAGCATGCTCCAAGTGCAGGCCCAGTTGAAGACTATGATGGACATGCTAGCCAAGCCGACTTCGGAGAGAGAAGCTAGCCCAACTCAGGGGCCATTAATCGGGAGCAAGAGCAAGCTCCACATGCTTCACGAGCCTATGCTCCAACAGAACATGGTTCCTGGGGCATCACATCAAGTCCCACCTACACCACCTGCTATGGGGGCGGCAACCCCAAATATCATGGAGGCTGTGGAATCCCTCACTCAACCATCTGATTGGAAATCCATCGAGGCCCGACTAAAAGCTGTGGAGGGGGTGAAAACATATGGAGGGACCGATCCTCATGACTTATGCTTGGTGCCAGGCATAGTACTTCCTTCCAAGTTCAAGATGCCTGATTTTGAAAAGTTCAATGGTACTCGGTGTCCTAGAACACATATGACCATGTCTTGCCGCAAGATGGCGACCCATGCGATAATGGAAAACTCTTAATGCATTGCTTCCAGGGAGAGCCTAACCGGCGGTCCACTTGCGATGGTACATCCAACTTGAAGGTAGCCGTATCGAACATGGAATGAGCTTGCCACGGCATTCTTAGATCAATACAAGCATGTCACCGAACCGCGTTAGATCGGCTGGCCTACGGTCATTTGAAAAAGGAAGTAATGAAAGCTTCAAAGTTTATGCCCGACGATGGAGAGAGGCAACAATGGATGTTCAGCCTCCACTCACCGAAAGAGAACTCACTACCCTCTTCATCGGCACCATGAAGGGGGTTTACTACAAAACTAATTGGGAATGTTTCAAGTAGCTTCGCAGATCTGGTCGCCTCGGAGAACGAATCGAAGGTGGCATAAGGGAAGGAAAACTCGGGGGAAGCAAGTATGAAGCTTCTAGAAAGCCCTCTTCCTCCAATCGAAAGAAAGAAGGAGAATCCCAGGCGGTATGGCAACCCAAGGCCGACTATAACAGCGCCGGGTCACAACAACCCCAACAATCAACTACACCTGGGTGTTATGGAGGAACTTCGACAGGTGTCCTACATTGCTCAAGCCCCGAACCCACAATATCGGCCTCGGGGCGGGAACTTTTACTCAACTAACCAATCACGATCGAGCAATCAAAACGGCCATGGCGAAAGCAAAAAACGGGAAAGGAGAAATTCGATCCAATTCCTATCACATACACGGAGGCGTACACCAGGACTATTGGCAGCAGGACTTGTCATTCCAGTGCCCCCTAAAAAGTTAAGCCCTCCATATCCTGATTGGTACAAAGCCGATACCGGTTGCGCATACCATGGAGGTGGAATTGGACATGACACGAAGGTTGTTTTGCCCTAAAAGGAAGATACAACATTTAAGAGATCTTTGGATGGTTGGACTTCTCTAAAATGAGTGGCACTCCCAATGTGGGTACCAACCCTCTTCGGAACACTCAGGCAATGTTGCCCATGTAATAGCCAGGATATGGAAATTCTCCTAGACAGGATTCCACAATCAAGACGGACAAGTATCAATTATTCATGACCCTACACAAGAATGGATTCATAGTGACCAAGGATGTGACCGATGCTAATAGGGGCAACAACTGGAGGAAGCGATGCCTCTATCACAAGACAACTTATGGACACGACTTAGAGGAATGTGAAGAATTTCAAGAAGCGGTCCAAGAATTGCTAAACTCTAAGAGACTAGAAATTTCAAAGTCGGAGGTACATCATGAGGTCTCGTATGGCCTCCACCGATAGGTCACAAGTGGCACCCAAGCCTGGGGCACCGAAACCCCCAATTATCCAAGACACCTGGAGAAGCCGAAGGCCGACTCATTGATGCAAAAGATCAAAACCCTTACTATTCGGGAGCCGTCGCCTTTCCCATACAAGGATGATAAAGCGGTCCCTTGGAACTATCACTGCAAGTCTTGTCATTGCGGGGTTCCTATAAGAGAAGAAGACAAGAAGTGGTCGTTCATACACACCAAGAAATCAACAAAGCTGATAAAGGCAAAGCCGTAGAGCAAGATATCATTCCAAAGCCGATATCGGCTAACAAAAATACCTCTATCTCGAGAGGAGGAGGTAACGAGTTTCGAAGCTGATTAAACAGAGTGAATACAACATCATTGATCAATTGAGTCGGCACCGGCTCGCATCTCATTATTATCTTTGCTTATGGATTCTACTCCACACCGGGAAACCCTTATGAAGGTCTTAAGCAAAGCTTACGTTCCTCCATCCATTTCTTGGAGAACTTAGATGGGATTGCAAATAATATCGTGGCGAGTAACTTTCTCGGCTTCAGTGAAGAAGAGCTCCCTCAAGAAGGTGTTGGACATATCAAGGCTTTGCATATTTCCGTTAAGTGCAAGGACCACATCATCTCGCATGTGCTAATTGATAACGGATCTTCTCCGAACATTATGCCGCTCCCATTCTAAAGCAACCGCCGGTGGACCCGTCTTACATCCGCCCCACCAACATGATTGTCGGGGCTTTCGATGGGGAAAAGCGAGAAGTAGTGGGAACCCTAGATATACCACTACAAATCGGTCCAAGCACTTTCACCGTGGAGTTCCAAGTCATGGATATCGCTCCTTACTATAGTTGCTTATTGGGAAGGCCATGGATTCATGCGGCGAGGGCAATCCCCTCAACCCTCCATCGAAGGTTAAATTTATTGTAGACGGGCAACTGATATGTGTGTCCGGAGAAGCAGAAATCCTCGTCACCAAACCTCTCTCTGTCCCTTACATTGAAAGCAGCGAAGATATCCCTGAATGTTCCTTCCGCTCATTCGAAGTTGTCAATGCAACCTACCTCCCGAATCCTACAATAGATCGGGATATTGGGACACGGCTACCAAAAGCATCAAGGATGGTAGCGTCGATCATGTTAAGCTGGGCCACAAAGCAGGAAAAGGCTTGGGCTTGCAAGGACAAGGGATCAAAGAACCTGTTACGATTCGAAGCACAATTGGAAGATTTGGGCTAGGCTACAAGCACACTAAAGGCGACGGGCAATTAGAGACCTCAAGAAGAAGGGATAGCCGGCTGGCTAAGCTGGAGAAAAGAGCTTTCCAAGAACAGAAGATGATTTTTCCACCGCTCGGAGCTACATTCAGGAGCGCAGGATTCATAAACCAGAGGGAAGAGACAGTGGCCGCTATGGGGGATGACAATGAAGAGGTGAAACTGGTTCGGGTTTGCCAAGGAGACCCGAGACAACAACTGGACAACTGGAAAAGCTTGGACCTCCCTATCATGTAAACGGTTCAAGGAACTCGCTAGGACATTTTCAATGTTTTCTCTTTGTTGTTTTTTAATTCGAGTTTGTTGTAAACTTATTTTTGAAAGTTTGAATAAAATGAAACTTTTTCAAAAACATCCTCTTGCATTTCATAGCATGTGCATTATCATATATGGTTGAGTAAGTCGGACTTTTTCAAACAGGTATGATAAATTCAAAGATATGGTAAGAAAAGAAGAAACGAGTTGCTTAAGACTTGACCATAATCCAAGCCGGGAACAGTCGATTATGCCGAGATAGAGGAAGGCTGGAACAGGGAGAAGATCCCGAGCTACCAGAAGACATCCAGCTCCTGCTAGAAAAAGAAGACCAGCCCACTATCCCTAGTGAAGACCCGATCCAGGTCGTAAACTTCGAATGACCAGCGAGCCAAAAGAATTGAGATTGGGGTCTTTAATCCCCAACAATATCAAACATCGGCTACTTGATCTTCTCAAGTCCTACATTGATGTGTTCGCCTGGTCCTACAAAGATATGCCGGGATTGGATATAGATATAGTGCAACACCAGGTTGCCCTTGAGACCTGAGTGTAAGCCTGTCCAGCAAAAAGCTAAGGAGGATGAGACCGGAGATGATACTAAAGATCAAGGAAGAAGTCAAAAAGCAATGGGATGCGGGGTTCCTTAGTGTGGCCCACTATCCAAGAATGGGTGGCCAATATCGTACCGGGTCCCAAAGAAAGGGGGGAAGGTCCGTATGTGTGTAGCTATCGCGACCTCAATAGGGCTAGTCCAAAAGATAACTTCCCACTACCTCACATTGACACTTTGGTAGACAACACGGCAAGACATACTATGTTTTCCTTCATGGATGGATTCTCCGGCTATAACCAAATTCGGATGGATCCTGAACACAAGGAAAAGACTACATTTATCACTATATGGGGCACCTTTTGCTACAATGTCATGCCTTTCGGACTCAAAAATGCTTGGGCAACTTATCAAAGAGCCATGGTAACACTGTTCCATGACATGATGCACAAAGAAGTAGAGGTCTATGTCGATGATATGATCGCCAAATCAAAAGGAGACAAAGACCATGTCGAAGTGTTGCGTAAGCTCTTCGACGACTACGAAAATATCAATTGAAGTTAAATCCGACCAAATGTACCTTTGGGGCTACATCAGGCAAGCTATTGGGATTCATCGTCGATCAACGGGGAATTGAAATTGATCCTTGATAAAGTCCGGGCCATCCAAGATATGCCTGTGCCAAAAACTATCAAGGAAGTTAGAGGATTCCTCGGAAGACTCAACTACATCGCTCGGTTCATTTCACAACTCACTATGACTTGTGAACCCGTCTTCAAGGTCTTTGCGCAAGAATAGCCCCGAAGTGTGGAACAAAGAATGTCGGGAGGCCTTTGATACAATTAAGCAGTATTTGATGAACCCTCCAATTTTGGTTCCCCCGATGTCCGGTCAACCTCTAATTTTGTACTTAATCGTCCGAGAAACCTCGATGGGTTGTGTCTGGGACAACATGATGCCTCAGGGAAGAAAGAGCAAATCATTTACTATCTCGAGCAAGAAGTTTACACCTTGTGAGGAAAAGTACACTCCTCTGGAAAAGACTTGTTGTGCCCTCACTTGGACAACACGAAGGTTAAGACGGGATACACTCTACCATACCACATGGCTCATCTCTAGACATGACCCGCTCAAATACCTATTGGAAAAGCCATCCATGATGGGAAGAATTGCTAAGTGGCAGCTACTCTTAGCGAGAATATGACATTGTCTATGTGCCTCGAAAAGGCCATCAAAGGAAGTGCCATAGCTGATTATCTAGCGGATCGAGCCTTGGAAGATTATGAGCCGGCAATCTCTCGATTTCCCCAGGATGAATTCATCAACACCATCCAAGAAAATGAAGAGTCGACACATGGACTCTATGGTTTGATGGAGCATCAAGCTTATCGGTCATGGCATCGGGGCGATCCTAATTTCCCCATCCGGAGTACATTTTCCGATGGCCGCCAAGTTGACATTCCCTTGCACAAACAATATAGCAGAATATGAAGCTTGTGTAATGGGCCTCCAAGAGGCATTGAGTAAAGGAATCGAAAGTTACAAGTATTCGGTGATTCAAGACTAGTCATTTATCAAGTTAGAAAGGAATGGGAAACTCGAAATCACAAGTTGATTCCTTACCGACAAATGATTTGTGAAATGGCTAACCTATTTGATGAAATCACATTTGAACACATGTCAAGAGAGCATAATCGAATTCCCGATGCTTTAGCAACTCTAGCCTCCCTCCTTCGATTGGACACGTGCTTGAAATACCATGCTTTGACATCAATGTGAACAAGGAACCCATTTACAACATGGTAACCAATGTTGACACCTGACAACAAGCCTTGGTATCAAGATATCAAACGAGCACTGTCCCAAGCCTCATATCCGGTAGGGGCCTCGAAGCGAAAAAAAGAAACATCCGACGAGCAAGCATCAATTATTTCCTCGACGGTTCAATCCTATACTGACGCAACCATAACCAAGTTTTATTGCGGTGCTTAGACAAAGATGAAGCAGCTCGGGTCACCAATGAGGTTCACAACCTGGCGATCGGATCTCATGCAAATGGGCATACACTAACTAGGCAGATCATGAGGATGGGCTACTATTGGGTTACTATGGAAAAGGACTGCATCGAGCATGTGCGTAAATGTCTTAAATGCCAGGTTTATGGGGATCGCATTCAAGCACCCCCATCTAAGTTACACGTGCTTACATCTCCGTGGCCATTTGCATTGTGGGGCATGGACGTCATTGGGCCCATATTTCCAAAAGCCTCCAATGGACATAGATTCATTCTTGTAGCCATCGACTATTTCACTAAGTGGGTCGAGGCGGCCTCCTACGTCCAAGTCACTCGGTCGGTAATCACTAAGTTTGTCCGCAACAACATCGTGTGCCGCTATGGGCTCCCGAGCACATTATAACAGGATAATGCTGCCAATCTAAATAGCCGGATGATGGACAATTTGTGTGAACAGTTCAAAATCCGACATCGCAACTCTACACCTTACCGTCCTCAAATGAACGGAGCGATAGAAGCGGCAAACAAGAATATCAAGAACATTATCCGAAAAATGACCGAGACGTACAAAGATTGGAGCGAGAAACTCCCATATGCACTACATGCCTATAGAACCACGATCCGGACTTCAATCGGGGCAACGCCATTTTCCTTAGTTTATGGCATGGAGGCTTTTTTACCGGTGGAAGTAGAAATCCCGTCTCTGAGGGTGCTCATGGATACCAAGCTAGATGAAGCCGAATGGGTTAAGAACCGTTTCGAGCAGTTGAACCTAATTGACGGGAAACGATTCACGCCGGTTTGCCGAGGTCAGCTTTATCAAAAGAGAATGATGGCTAGCTTCAACAAAAGGTGCGACCAAGGGCATTTCAAGAAGGAGACCTGGTCCTGAAAAAGATACTACCAATCCAACGATGATCACAGAGGCAAATGGACTCCAAATTATGAGGGGCCGTATGTTGTAAAAAGAGCATTCTCGGGTGGTGCACTCGTCCTCACCAAAATGGATGGAGACGAACTCCCGAACCCCTAAATGTGATGATGTAAAGAAATTTTATGTTTAGTTTCCGTTCTTGTACCAAAGTGGATTTAAAATTGTCATTTATTGAAAGAATTCTCCGTGTTCTTAAACCTTTCATATATCCTTATTTTCCAAGAAGGGAGCTTTTCCCTTGAGAAAGAAACAAAAAAAAAAGGAGCACCAAAGGGCCAAAAAAAAAAAACAGAGCCTTCTCATCTTTCAAAAGAACTCCAAGCAGTCATTCACTATTGAGTCCAAATCTCACGCTCATCATCTCCTTCATATAAATGACAACAAAAAAATTCATTTTGGTACAAAGACAAGGAAGTCGCAATAAGAGCGGACTTGGTGAAAACCCGAAAGGGCGCTAAGGGTAAAATACAAAGCTCTCGTGAAAAGAGAGAAGGATTAAAGGCGGACTTAGTGAAAACCCGAAAGGGCACTAAGGGTAAAATACAAAGCCAAACAAAAGGACCAGGATCCAAAGTCACCTAAAGCAGCCCTGATAGAATCTCAAGCACCTCGGAGGGATTGATCGGTTACTCCACATCAAATAGAAGGATTGGTCATGTTTTGAGCACACTTTGATCAACTTTGTAAACCAATATCTTAAAAGATTATCATTCTTTTTTATAAAAGGAAGACTTGTTAAACTCTTATGATAATGCATGAGTCATGTTGTGTATGATGATGTACTTTTCTCAAAATTCTTTTTCAAAATTCCTTTTTAAAAAAAAAAAAAAAATTCCCAAGCGAGTTTTCTTGAACATTCCATGCATGGGGATATCAACATGTAGAAAAGATGGCGCCTCGGTCTCTTGGAGCAAAGAGAGAACAAAAGGCACAAGTCATCCACCGGCCTCTTTCCCGATAAAGGAGAAGGATTCACAAACTTAATCATAAAGTCACATACATTCACGCATCTTCATGCATCATTAGCATACATCCTAGCATGTTTGTTCTTCTTACTCACAGGATTATCCGTATATCGGAATGGCATGAGGATTCATCTCATGATCTACCAACAGATTAAGCTTCAAAGACAGATGAGGACTCACCCTCAACAAACAGAATTCCCTTTCAAAATCAATGAACTAAACTCGGCGGACCTAGATCGTAAGCCCAAGCATAACTCTTGAGTGGTAATCTCGTAGAGCGATCTCTTAGAGTGAACTCGTAGAGGGGAGCCATGATAGAGTCACCTATCCATAGCCCAAGATGCTACCTCACTATCATTTGACCCAAGATGTCACCCTTATAGCCCGAGAAGCTATTCGGCCCAAGAAGCCACTCTCATAGCCCAAGAAGCTATTTGGCCCAGAAGCCACCTTTATAGCCCGAGACGCTATTATTCGGCCCAAGAAGCAACCCTCATAGCCCAAGAAGCTAATCGACCCAAGATGTCACTCATTTTCGACCCAAGATGTCGTATCATAGCCCAAAAGCTATATGGCCCAAGAAGCCACTCATAGCCCAAGAAGCTATTTGGCCCAAGAAGCCACCTTTATAGCCCGAGACGCTATTATTCGGCCCAAGAAGCAACCCTCATAGCCCAAGAAGCTAACCGACCCAAGATATTACTCATTTTCGACCCAAGATGTCGTATCATAGCCAAGAGCTATTCGGCCCAAGAAGCCACCCTTATAGCCCAAGAAGCAAATCAACCTAAGATGTCATAGCCCAAGAAGCTATTCGGCCCAACAAGCCACCCTCATAACCAAAAATGCCGCCTCAATCTCATAGCAATGCCAAACTCCAAGGAGATCTAACCATTCAAAATGGGTATTTGGTTATCTTTGTACATCATTTATATACAAACAATGCACAAAGAGGGGCAGTTGTTGTACCCCATTTTGACCAGGTTAGATCGCAACCATACTTGGAGAAGGACCACTAAGTGACAGAGGATGACATTCGGAGAATAACGCACTTGACCACGCTTGATTCCGAGGAGAAATGAAATGATTATGATAAAAACATCAAGTTGAATTGGACAACCGGTGGGCAGCCCGCTATTTTATTAATAACTTCCCCGATACTTGTCGTAATCCAACAAAGTCAATTGAATTGATTAGATAACACCTTTATCTATCATTTCCAATTGGTTTGAGAATATTCCGGTTGTATTCAATTAGTTATGATTTTTCAAAGTTGGCAACCAAACCTTGTGCAAATTTGGGGGAGACAGCTAGTGCGCAGCGCACTATTTTGCCAATAACTTTCTCAATACTCATTGGATCTGAACAAAGTCAATTGAATTAGTTAGATAACATCTTTATCTATCATCTCCAATTGGTTTGAGAATATTCCGGGTTGTATTCAATTAGTTATGATTTTTCAAAGTTGGCAACCAAACCTTGTGCAAATTTGGGGAGACAGCTAGTGCGCAGCGCACTATTTTGCCAATAACTTTCTCAATACTCATTGGATCTGAACAAAGTCAATTTCATTAGTTAGATAACATCTTTATCTATCATCTCCATTTGGTTTGAAGGTAATCCGAGTTCTATTCAATTAACTATGAATTTTTTGAATCGGACGGGCAGAATGCTCACTTTATCATGTACCTCTGTGCGGTATTTCCCACTTTTCTCCTAAATGGATGATCCGTTTGGAGTGATTCCAATTTCAGGAGATAGATAACAGAATTTAGAGCAAAACAAGACCAATTTTGCCCCAATCCGAGCTCTGTGGAGAAAGTTATGAATTTTTGAAGTTGCCCTTAAATCTGCCAATTTTTCACGAATTTTGGTTCTTCATATGCATGTTTGTCCCACATTGCGCTTTTGCTTCTACTTCGCCCAGTATATATACAAAGGCACTCTCCTTACACAGCAAGTGATAACAAGAGAGGCCTAAGGAAGCCCAAGTAGAGGTGCCACGTGGCGTACCGAGCCCACACACGGAAATTTTTGGGGAAACCCAAATCCGGTGGTCAAACTTGGTCAAATCCGGACTAAGCCCGATCCGGTGGTCAAACTTGGTCAAATCCGGACTAAGCCCAGATCCGGGTGGTCAAACTTGGTCAACTAATGCGGAGTAAGGACTTACTGATCCTGGACTAAGCCCAGATCCGATGGTCAAACTTGGTCAATGATGCGGAGTAAGGACTTACCGATCCCGGACTAAGCCCCGATCCGATGGTCAAACTTGGTCAACTGACGCGAGTAAGGACCTACTGATCCGGACTAAGCCCGGATCCGGTGGTCAAACTTGGTCAACTGATGCGGAGTAAGGACTTACGATCCGGACTAAGCCCAAATCCGGTGGTCAAACTTGGTCAACTGATGCGAGTAAGGACTTACTGATCCTGGACTAAGGCCACCGATCCTAATAAGCGCAGATCCGGAGGTCAAACTTGGTCAAATCCGAGCTAAACCTATTAATGCGGAATAAGCTCATTAGTGCGGAATAAGGACTTGTTAATACGGAATGAGGACCTATTGATGCGGAATAAGGGCATTGATCCCAATAAGCCTAGATCCGGAGGTCAAACCCGGTCAATAATTTTGAAAAACTCCAAAATAGCTCCTCTACGGTGTCCGGGAGTGACTCAAAGCATCGGAACTCCGAAAATTCTTTTTAAGTGCATTAAATGCCAGCAGTGTCTCGGAATCCTCTTTTTAAGCGTGGGAATTGAGGAGTTTCCAAATATTACATTCAAATGTCTCGGAACTCCATTTTTGAGCATAGGGACAGGAAGACCTCGCAATTAAATGTCATTTTCCTCGGGACATCACAGTTGACCCTGGGAATTGCATAACCATTAATTCCCAACGAGCTCCAATACATCCGAAATGCATTCCGCCCTTACCCACCAAAGCGTCCAGGTACAACAGAGGATTAAATAATCTCAAACAATTTATTTATTTTCGGGCACTGGGACTCCTTTTTCAAAGCACGGAACCTGTGAATTATTGTAAATCGTTGGAACCGAGAATTCCATTTCCGAAGTCATTAATTCATTGGAACGATGTAGTTGACTCATGGGACCGTAAGGCATCCAATAAATGCCGAGGCACGGTCTGTCTCCCCTGGGATTCCTATAAATAGACGCCCCAAGAGGCAAGGGAGGGGGATCAATTATCAAGTATCGAGGAGGTTATTCTGAGAGAGAGCTTTCGACTAAATTTCCGAGAGATAAAAACCGAGGGGAGAGAGAGAGTATCCTGGGAATCACAAAGAGAGATATACTCATTTTCTAAGGGAAAAAGCACCCGGAATCATTGTTCGTCTTCACGGGGAGGAGCCGACACTGGAAAAATTCTTTTTCTAACCTTTGTGCTTTCGGAAACGCTTTGAAGGCATTACTCGAAGGAAAAAGGGGCTCCCACCGCATCATTTTCTTTCCTCCAGGTTCTCTACTTTTATTTTATTTTATCTTATTTTTTTTTCTTATTTGTTTTCAAACATAAAACCCAAAAACTGCTCTTTTTCCTTTTTTTCCTCATCTCTTAAAGTAGCAAAACGAAAATATAAAAAACAAACATCTTGCATCTCTTTTTTTTTCTTCCTTTATTTTCAAAAAAATAATAAAATGTAAAAAGAACAAAACTCAAATCTCTTCTAGAAAAATTTAAACAAGGCCTGGGCGGTCATGAGGGTTGAGCCCTAGATGCTCACATCCTAGTCTGCTTGGGCCAATATCAATTGTGGCAGTATTTTCTTATTTGAATTCAAATTGCTTTTGTTTTCTTTTCTAAAAAAAGGAAAATTACTTTTGTTTTCTTATAAAAATGCAATACTGTCACACGGGCCTAGATCCCACATTCTTTTTCTAAAATTAGAATGTCACCTTTTATTTACTTTATTAAAATCTTTTTTCTTTGTTATTTTAAGGCCTAGATCCTAAAATCTTTCTTTTTCTTAAAATTAAAAATACAAAAACTCTTTTTTTAATAAATAATAGAGCAAGCAAACACCCATAGATCAAGACTAGGTACCAATTGTGGGCGTTGTGGGGGTGCAAGAATTTTTCTTCCTTCCCCACACGTAACCGACTCCCGAACCTAATTCTCCTGGAACCGTAGACCTTCCTTTTTCTAGGTGCCCAATCACACCTTTAATTTGTTTGGTGGCGACTCTTGTGTTTTTCTTTTCTTTAATGGTTTGTGCGAGCCTTGTGCGAGGATGACTCTAGGATCAATGGAATGAACTAGCATGGAGTCCTTTCACAAAAGCCAGTCTGAGCCCGGTCAAAAACGGGTGATGACAGCTTATATTTACGAGGGACTTATCACCCGTCATATGTCTGGAGCATCCGCTATCAAGTATCAATTTACTTTGATTTATCTTTGACTTCAAGTGGTCTAGGAGAGAATTCTAGAGATGCTCCTACAAGATAACAAATTACGTTTTTGGTGCCCAAACTTGTTTCAGGCGGTTAGAAGAAGCAGTAACAGAGTCAACAGTTCCGGATTCAGCTTTGTTAGGAACTTTAGCTTCCCATGTTGACTTTACTTTGTTAAGGTCATGAGATGTGGAGATGTGATATTGAGAGTTTATAAGTGTGTGATGTGGTTGTCTATTCTTGTTTAGAGATAAAGAGTTATGCTTATGAGGAGAGCACCGCGTGAGAGTGGCGTTGCTGGGGAGGAAGTGTCTATCCAAATTGGGTAGGCAAAAGGAGTTGACCCCACGGCACAGGAGTTAACTCAGCTTCAGACCCTGAGTGACGCGATGCACGGGATAAGAGATAGTATCCGTCAGGAGCTTCAGGAGGAGATGAGAGCAGAGATAGCTGCTCAGCGAGGGACACCTCCACCCCCACCTCGGGGAGAGGATGTTCCACGTGACGAGGACATTTAGAGGAGGGCTTTATAGGATTGGGAAGCTAGGTTCTGGAAGGAGAAACCAGCGAAGTTCAAGGGAGGCGGAGACCCAGTTGCAGCTGAGCAGTGGTTGCAAAACGTGGAGCATGTATTCTCTTTTCTTGTTCCACCAGAGGAAGAAAAGGTTTGGCTGGCAATCCGGCAGCCGGAGGGAGAGGCCTTAGAGTGGTGGTTGAGTTTAGCGTGTCATTGGGAGGTGGGGGACATGCTGTGGGATGATTTCTTATAGGTGTTTTATGACGTGTTCTTTTCGGAGTCAGTTCGGTGGTGCAAGAGGAGTGAGTTTGACACCCTGACCCAGAGTGGGCGATCAGTGGTTGAGTACGAACGGGAGTTCTGGAATTTGAGCCGGTTTGCTCCAGAGTCACTCTCGAGGGAAGACCTCAAGGCCCACAAATTCATTATGGGACTTCAGCTTGCCTTGAGGCAGAGGATGGAGGTACTCAAGCTAAGCACATATGCGGAGCAAGTGGATGTCGCGAGGATTCTGGAAAGAGGTTTGGAGGAAGGAAAGTAGGATCAAGGAGGCCAAGAGCGGTCAGGTGGGCAGAAAAGGCCAGGGTGGAGATAGGGGAAATAGTCATGTGCAGAATAAGGGTCAATCAGCAGGGTCGTCAAGTAGATCCTGTTTTGTTGGGGGTCATAGGAGCAGCTTCCAGAGCTTCCCTAGTGGTTGTAGCTATTATGGTGAGGAGGGACACTAGAAAAGAGATTGTCCTAAGAGCCACATGTCTTGTTTCAAATGTGGCAAAGTAGGCCACATCAGCAGAGTGTGTTTTAGCAAGGGAGAAGGCTGAGTATCTGGTGGGCCAACTTAGAGTGGGAAAAGCGAAGTTCAGTTTGGGACGCCAGCGAGGCCAGCGCGTTCAGTGCAGGCTAGCCAGGCAGGGTCCAACCAGGCCTGGCCTATGGAGAGGCAGGAGGGACAACTATAGGGTAACACAGTGAGGCGGTCTAGTGGAAACCAGGAGAGCATGGGAGGCCAGACATCTGAGG
The DNA here is from genome assembly GCA_023512835.1 of Taxillus chinensis. Classification (NCBI taxonomy): domain Eukaryota; kingdom Viridiplantae; phylum Streptophyta; class Magnoliopsida; order Santalales; family Loranthaceae; genus Taxillus; species Taxillus chinensis. Next base: position 38,588,684 of record CM042084.1, read on the forward strand.
CTAGAGGAGGTCAAGCCAGAATGTTTGCCCTCACATCGGCAGTTCCAGAGGAGGAGTTTCTAGCGCCGCCACCAGAGGAGGAGGGAGTAGGACCATCAGTTGTTTGGGTTATAATTCTTATCTCGAGCACTATGATATCTATTCTTTTTGATACTGGTGCATCATATTCTTTGATTGATGAGTCTTTAGTAGAGAGCCTTGAGATAGAGTGTGTTGAGACTGATAGAGCACTCCTTGTAGGATCACCCATGGGTGTTACCACATGGTTAAAGAGGAAGTGTTGCGGGTGTGAGCTGACCATTGGTAGTGTAGTGCTTGCGTTCGACCTATATGTGATGTACATGGATACCTTTGATGTTATTCTGGGGATGGACTGGTTAGCAGCCTTTCAGGCGAGGATTGATTGTTATAGAAGGAGGGTAGTGTTTACTACGCCCTCGGGAGAGGTGGCTTCCATGCATGGGGAATAGGGTATTGAGGCGGGTAGAGCCAGTCCGGCGCGAGAGCCGTGGGGCATTGTTACCCACCATTTAGCAGCATTGGGGTTTGGGGAGGAGGGAAGCTTGGGTAAGAGAGTATGGTCGGCAGTGGTGGATCGGTTCCGGGATATTTTTCCCGAGGATTTGGTGGAGTTACCTCTAGAGCGGAGCATGGAGTTCACCATAGAATTGCTACCAAGGTGTGGGACCCATCTCATAGGTGGCTTATCATATGGGACCGACGGAGTTGAGGGGAGATTCGAAGTAGTTAGATGAGCTTGGGGAGAGGGGTTTCATCAGGCCAAGTACCTCGCCGTGGGGTGCTCCAAGGTATTGTTTGCAAAGAAGGCAAATGGTTCCTTGCGATTGTGTATTAATTATAAGAAGGTTGAATCAAGTAATTGTAAAGAACAAGTATCCTTTACCCCGTATAGATGACTTGTTTGATCAGCTAAGTGGAGCACGGTGGTTCTCCAAAGTGGATTTGAGGTCTGGCTATCATCAGTTGAGAGTGAGCAAAGAGGATGTGCCAAGGATAGCCTTCTGGTGTATATATGGGCACTATGAGTGGTTGGTGATGCCATTTGGACTCACTAACGTGCCAGCAGTGTTCATGCATTTGATAAATATGGGAGAGAGAGAGAGAGAGAGAGACCCAACATGTATTATATTTCACGGCTTTGATGAAAAAGAGAGAGCTTGGAAGTGGAGCTTGTTGAATTGGAGTTTGAAGCTTGGGTTTTGGAATTGATTCATCCATGAATACTTACCAAGTAGGTGTTCCTAATCACTTATCATGATTTTGTTCTTGAATATGTATTATTTGAGAATAATATGTGAATTTTAATATAAATCCTATGTTTGGGGGAAACCTGATTTTGATTTGAATCTTGTGATTTTAGTGCATAATATATGATTAAAACCTAATATGTAATGCTGTAAATAAATCATACGTTCATGAATAAGCTCTCATTCGGTTCGGTAAAAGATCATTTATGTTCGTTTATTGAGGAATAGTGCTGTTCCCGAACAGTTCGCGAACACCATTGTTATATTTGTGAATATGTTCGTGAACGTTCATGAACACATTTTCATAAATAGTTCATGATTATTGTTCGTATTCGTGAAAATTATTTGTGAACGAAAAAATAATAAATTAATTAATATGTACAAATATTATTTTATTAAATATAAATGTATTTTTATTAAATATAATTTAATAAGCATACATTTTTTATATTATTATTAAATAAAAAATATATGTTATTTATTTATTTATTTATTATTACTATTATTATAATATTTTCGTGAACTACATATCATAATTGTTTAAACATATTAAACAAAGATAACACAATCTAACTGTTAATTAATTATATTTTTTGGGATAAGTTTATGATGTGAATTCTTTTTATAATTTTTTTATGAATTTGTAATTGTATTTATAAATGTTCGTGAATAAGTTTGTGAACACATGTTCTTGAACAACATAGTAACGTTTGTGAACAGTTCGTGAACATTATAGTTTAAGACTTGTGTTTGGTTTGGTTCGTTAATGAATAGTAATGAATATATTCGAACACCTTACTACTCGGCTCGCTTGGTTCATTTACAATTCAACTGATATGTAGTATTGAGTATGAGTTTTACGAAGGTTTGTGAGGGTTTGGGGGGTCATTGGATTGATTCCAGACGAAGAACATGTTAATACGATAATAAACGAGGAACCTTGGCAAAATTGTGAGATCGACTCTACGTTAAGATTTGAAAAAAATTCGAAGCGAGATTCAAGGCAGACTTGAAGGGTCAAAGAGGTTGGGTTGAATACTTGAATGAGCATCGAGCCAGTATATTTTTGAGGCAGTTGACCTTTGAGGTAGTGGATCTTCGAGGCAATGAAGCTTTAAGCTTTGAGGTAGGGGTTCCAGGGAGCTCTTCGGGGTTAGTTCCTTCGCGTGTGATGCTTGCTTGATACGTCAATGTTTGTGTGGCATGTGATGTGTTTGTTGTCTGGTATGTTATGACCTGTAGGGCCTTAGTACACACTCAAGGTGTTGTGTTTCGCTAGATTGCGAACCGTCTGCTCAACAAAGGTCCCATCTAGAGCTGGCTAGAGGCCAAGCTTCCCTATATGGCTGGTTGATAGCAGAAGGTCTCACAGGTGGGTGGCTTTTTATATTGTATTCCCACCATAGCGGGCAGGATAAAAGAGCCTAATCATGTATTGATCAGCTGAATTTGTGAACTATTTCTGTTGATTTGATAGTATAAATATTCTTATGTGTTTATGCTTTCATTAGTATTATATAAGATACTACTATATGGATGTTGTTATGTAATTATATATTTAATGAAACATGTATAGATAAATAGTATGTTATAAGTCATCTAATAAGCTTTTGTGCGCATTAAACTTTTAATGTGATCATAAAAACCTGCGGCTGATGTCAACTTTGGATGGGGAAGCTCCTTGTTTTTTTAGATATTTGGAAGTTTTTTTTTTTCCCTTTTTCAAACTGCGGCTGATGTCAATTTTTTAAAATATAATTATTATTTAAATAATAACAACAGGCGATGATGACGGCCCTAACTAAGACCCGATCCCCAAATTCATCGATCGACAGTTGCCTTCTCTTTTGGTGAACTCGTTGGCTCTTTGGCTGCATTTGAAGCTTGTTGGTTCATGTCCACTCAACCAAATTATATCTGGTATGCATGCTATCATCCCCCAACTCATTCAATTTATGCGCGCCAACTTTACATCACCAAATTGATATATATATATATATATATGTATATATATAAAATTCATGGCATAGTCTGTCCTAAGGCGCGTGAACGAACAGACAGACGGATTGATTGCAGATATGATTACGCAAGAGCAAGATCCTGACGTTGTTAGATGGAGTCGTGAGCTTTTCGACTGCGATCCGTACAACAATTTGGGGTTTTGTGGTGCCCTTGTTCCAAGCGACGGGGCGCATTATTACCCGGAGGTACACTATTTTAAGAATAATCATTGTGGCGGCGGCTTGTCGGACTACAGCAATGTAGGAACCGATGAGCTCGGTGGCTGCCGGTCTCTTGAGCATGAATTTTCGAGATTCACGGTCGCTGAAGCTGCGGGATCCTCAAAAGGTGAAGAATTGGAACGCCATTTGCTGGCCTCCATCTACCCACCAGAGTGGTTTGGTCAATCTGTGGTCAATCACGCTTCAGGTAATCCTCGTACTGACTATGAGTGGATCGCTGGATTTATTCACATACACACCCGTGTGTGCGCGCGTGTTGTAGAGTTCCCGAATAGATTGCTAATGTTGGGCTGCATTATAATTTTCTAGAGCATGAGAGTGGCGGCCGGGAGGAGGTGGATGACACCGTGCCATCTAGTTCATGTTGTAGCCCTGGAGAAGAGTCATATTGTGGGGAAGATTGGTCTTATTCACTTGATCTAACGGATGAGTATTCTCTCGATGGTGAAATGGGCAAGCGGTTGAATCAGATGGCCTCTGTTCCTGTGAGTGAAATTATGTTTGCGGTCGACATTTTTTTTTTTTTTTGGGAATTTTATGCTCTTGAATTTGGTTAAGCTGAGCAAGGCCTGCATAGAAATCGTGTTTTCAATATCATGTGTTAGATTATTGAATGAAAATTTAAATAGGTTAATACCTTTTCATGGAAAGGTACATCATTATCAATAGGTGTGTTCTTTGGGGTATTATCTTTTCATGGAAAGACACACTATTACTAACAGGGGTGTTCTTTAAAGGCACATTATTATTAATAGGTGTGTTCTTAAAGTATTACCTTTTAATGGATAGACATACCTTTACCAAGAAGTATATCCTTTAGGATGAAAAGCTATCAATAGCAACTTTTAGGCATACCTTTTACCAAAGAATATGTCAAGGGTTATGTAGGAATATATAAATAGGTCATTTTATCATTCATCAAACAATCCATTCTTTCCTTCCTCCAGTTAGTAATGTTCATATATACAAAGAGAGAAATATTATCTTAAGGTTTGTTGTAATTATAGATGACGCTTGCTTTATAATTGTAGAATTAAATTATTATGAGTCAATTCGTTTTTACAACATTAAGCACTAGTGGAGGGCGATTTCATTTGGTCCCTAGAGGTTTTTGTGAAATAGGAATATTTCATACTTTGATAATACACTAGATGTACACATGTATTCATATTATATTGATTGACCCTTAATCGAGGTGTAGTCCAAAAGCGCTCGCGCCAGCGCCAAAGGCATGAAGCGCGTGCTAGGAGTCCATACTTCGAGGGGGCAAAGCGGCGCCTTGATAGAAAGCGCGCGCCATGTCGCACTTCGTGGGCTTTTTGTCAACGCGAAGCGACGCCCTCGCTCGGCGGCGTCACGCGGCGCATAGAGACACGATCCATGCCTCCATCAACGCGTTCGCTGACCTCGGCGGCCCGTCGACTACCTCTACGATGATGCAACGACTTCGACCTACCGCAACGCCGACGACAAGCGCTGACGAGACAACCCCGACGACGATGATGGAAGACCTCTGCGATAACGACAGCGGCAGCGACCTGCGACCTCGGCTATGATGTCCTCTTCCTCCACGTCGAGCGTGCGACCTTCTGGTAATCGGGGTCGTCTTTAGCCTTAATTTACTTATGGACTAAGATCTTGGGTCACTTATCTCGTTAACTTTGATTTATTTGACTATTTGAGGCAATGGAAAACACGGCTTGAGTCGACCTACTTCATGGTTGATCCAATATGTAGACAATGGAAAACTACGACCCAGTATATAATTATTATTAAATAATAAAATTATTTAAGTTTAATATAGTTATATAATTTATATTAAATAATAAAATTATTTAAACTTAATACGTAAGTAAGATATAATTATATTAAATAATAAAATTATTTAAACTTAATTAAGTAAGTAAGATATAGTTATATTAAATAATAAAATATAGTCATATTATTTGTTTTCAAGCTTTTAATAAAGTATGCATGGATATATCTTATTTAATATATAGTTATATATTAAATAATATATATATATATATATATATTTCTTGTCTTGTTCACTTTACTAAAGCGAGTGCTTTTTTTGCGCTTTGTGCTTAAAGCGATAGGGTACCTGCGTCTAGTGCTTTTGACTACCTTGCCCTTAATCTTTTAACAATTAATTCTAGAATGAATTTAGACACCTATGAACTTAAACACATAAATATAATTAATAAATAGTGCATAGAAACTAAAAAAGATAATATAATAACCACAAATAATAAATAGTGTAATAAATATTGTCTAGGAAATTGTAGAGTTGACTTTTTGTTCACTCGCATTAATGACTCAAATTCAAATCAACTTCTAACCCTCTCCCTCAAGTCGGTGACTAGATATTTTCCATTCCCGACTTAGATAGGATGTTCAAACATTGAATTGTTTAACCTTTTAGTGAGAATATCAACCAATGACCATAAGTAGATACATAAGGTATACAAATCAAGCCATTATCTAACTTCTCCTTGATAAAGTGTCTATCGATTTCAATGTGCATTGTTTGATTGTGTTGTATTGAATGTTGAGCTATGTTGATAGCAACTTTATTATGATAGTACAACCTCATTGGACCTTCTCTTTGAATTTTTAAATCATTTAGGATAATTTTTATCTAAAGTAATTCACTTACACCATGAGCCATTGCTCGAATTCCTTTTGCGGTAGACCAAGCTACTACATTTTGCTTTGTACTCTAAGTTACTAAATTTTCCACCAAAAAAGGGTATTGTACCTAGATGTCAACAATTGATCTGCGTAATCAACATCAGTATAACTAAGATTTTCGTATAAAGGCAGCTTAATTTGCGTGTACTTTTTCCTTTCTTTAATTTATTGCTTCTTTACTTATAAAAGAAATCCCTTTGAGATATTATAACGGTTGCCATAAGTGGACTTCCTTTGGATTATGCATAAACCAGCTAATGACACTAACTGCATAAGCTATGTCAAGTCAAATGTAAGAACGTTAATGAGTTTCCGAACCAAGTGTTGATACATTTACCTGTGGATTGTAATATCCTCGGCTAGACCAATCCTAAGATTTGGATCTATTAAAGTACTAGTTGATTTGTAGGCTATCTTACTAGTTTTTCTAAGGAGATCCGTAATATACTTCCGTTGTGATATAAATATGCCAAGCTTAGAATGAGTCACTTCAATTTCAAGAAAATAAGTCCGCCTCCACGGTGTTTTGATGTCAAACTCCTTGGTCAAACAACCCAAGAGTTCCCGCTTCGGCTCCTTGTTGTTCCCAATCACAAATTCACAATTATATCACCCACATTACATATACCAAAAGAGTGGTAACTTCCACTATAAATGAGTGTTTGATAAACCCGTCAAACCAAACTCGTGGTGATTGTTTAAGATCATAGGGGCCTTTTTCAATCTACACACAATTTTAGTAATGGGTTTTCCATCATAACTAGGTTGAACTTCTATGTAAATTTCTTCTACCTCGCCATGTAGAAAGACTTTCTTCACATCAAACTATTGCAAATTCCACCCATATTTAGTTGCAAAAGTTTTTTAAGCAATCAATCTCATAGGTTTGAGTGTAGCCTTCGACTACTGATCTTACTTTGTATCTCTCAATTGAACTATATCTTCCTTCTTTCGGTTCGAGAACATGTGGCTATTAGCAGACGGTTTTGTGGACTAGGTGCAGTCTTGGTGGGAGTCCTATTGTGTGGAGGGAACTCTGAGTCACGTGCTTGCCTCGAAGTTGAAATTGTTGAAAGGGGACTTGAAACTGTGGAATGATACTGTTTTCAGACAAGTTGGTGTTCGGAAGCACACTTTGCTGGAAGATTTGAGAGCTCTCGATGAGGTGGCCTTGATTTGGCCTTTATCGGAGGAGGAGAGGGGGCACAAGGTTATGTTGGCCTCATCGCTTGAGCAGTTGTTTCGATGGATGAGATATCTTGCGACATAAATCTTGATTCTTGTGGCTTCGAGAGGGGGATAAGAACTCCAAGTTCTTTCACTGCATGGCTAACTCTCATAGGAATGCCAGCACCATTAGCAGGCTGCACATTGATGGTATTGTCTCTTTGAGTCAAGAGACTATTTGGGACCACGTTGTGGAGTTTTATGAGTCTCTTTTTCGGGAGGAGGATCGCTCCGTCCTCTTCTTGATAGGCTTTTGTTTGATGTTCTTTCCGAGGAGGATGGTGGGCGGCTTGATCGTCTGTTTGAGGAGGTGGTGGTGTCCATGGTTCGGGGATGTAAGGGGGATAAGGCCCCTGGTCCAGATGGGTTTCCCTTGGCATTCTTTCAGCATTGTTGGGCTATTTTGCGGTGTGATGTCATGGGTATGTGTGCAAAGTTTCAAGAGCATTGCGGTTTTGAGAGAAGCTTTAATGCGACTTTTGTGGCTCTCCTCCCAAAGAAGGAGGGGGGCGGAGGACCTGAAGGATTTTCGGCCTATTAGTTTGGTGGGGAGCATTTATAAAATTATTGCAAAAGTTCTAGCTAATCGGTTGAAGTCTGTTTGGGAGGCTGATTTCTCCCGCTTAGAGCATTAGGTATAGACTCTTCAAATTTTTAGTTAAATTTGCTTATATGGAGCAATATGAACCACAAATTATACTCGAGATTTGTATTTTAATTATGAACTTTGTTAAAACCCAAACATCGAGGCACCGACTATTTAAATTTAACCAAATTTAGATAGTTAGTGCCTCGATGTTTGAGTTTTAATAAAATTTGTATTGAAAACACAGATTTGAGTATAATTTGTGGCCCATATTGGTACATGTAGACAAATTTAGCTAAAAATTTGAAGAGTCCACCTAATGCTCTTAGAGTGCCTTTGTGCCTGATTGGCAAATTTTGGATTCGGTTCTCATCGCGAACGAGTGCCTTGATAGTCTCATCAAGGCTGCTCTTTCGGAGTGTTGTGTAAGCTTGACTTGGAGAAGATTTATGATTATGTGCATGGGGGGTTTCTCCTTTTATGTTCTTTAGTGTTGTGGCTTCTTGGCCAAGTGGCAGCGATGGATCTTCTTTTGTATCTCCACCTGGTTGGTTTTCGGTTCTTGTTAATGGCAATCCTTGTGGGTTCTTCTCGAGTTCTCGGGGCCTCCGGCAAGTGGACCCATTGTTGCCTATTCGTTTGTTCTTGTCATGGAGGGTTTTAGTTGCATGATGGGCCGGGCTTCTTTGGATGGACTTCTTTCCTGGATTTTAGGTTGGTTGTTCGGGTAAGGGTTCACTCTTAGTTTTTCATCTTTTGTTTGCCGATGACACTCTTGTGTTGTGCAAGGTGGATTAGGGATATATTTTCCATTTGCGGTCCATCTTTGTATGGTTTGAGGTTGCGTCGGGCTTGTGGATTAATCTCGGTAAATCTGTTTTGGTTCCTATTGGTGAGGTGCTTTCTTTGGGGGTATGGGATGATATCTTAAGGTGCCGGATCGCACAACTCCTCCTCTTGTATTTGGGGCTTCCGTTGGCGGCGTCTTTTAATATTGCTATTTGGGAGCCGATTATTGAGCGGATGGAGCTTTGTTTGGCCGGATGGAAGCGCATTTACCTCTCTATGGGGGGTTGGCTCACTTTGATTAGGAGCACCCTTTTCAGCTTGCCGACTTACTTTCTCTATTCTCTTCCTGCGGCTGTGGATTCTCGCCTCGAGCGAATGCAAAGGAATTTTCTTTGGGGATCCGAGGTTGGTGTGCCAAAGGTTCCTTTGGTAGCTGGGAGACTGTGTGTTGTTCTCTTTCTCATAGCGGCTTGGCCGTTAAGAAATTGTGCCGTTTTAACTCCACTCCAAACTGCCACTAAAGTTTAGAATTCAGCCACTTGGCTGAGAAACCACAACGCTGAAGAACATAAAGAATGAACATCATCATAAACCTTCTCTAAGTCTAGTTTACACATGGCATAGCTATCACAATCCACATAATGAAACATTTTACCATATCATTTGGGTATCCATGGGAAATACTCTTTACCCACATCATAACAAGTCAAACCAATAGGGCTAACGATAGAGGGTTCTTATAACACCCCCAAACGAATATCAACCACAAGTAAGCCAATTAATTGTCATTTTCCAAAATTGAAACCCTTGTATTCTTCATCCTTAATCCAGGTTTCAAAGTAGAAATTTGGGAAAAACCCCAAATTTCCCACTAATCATCTAGTCACTACACCAAGTGTAGTAAGTGTTAATTCATCACTTAGAGTCTCAAAAAATTGCCTAGGTGTCTACGTGGATCAAGCCCTAGGGTTCCCACAACTACAATTTATCCTAAAATCATTGAAGGTTTCAAGTTCTAGAGTGTTATCAATCATCCCCTATGGGTCTCTAGTCAATTCCACCAATCATTAGTTTAACACTAGGTTTAAGGAACATGGGAGAGGGAAATAAAGTAGAATCACCTACCTCAAACAAGATATAAGATCAAACTCCACGCCAGAAGAAACCTTTCTCCTTTTGTTCCCCACGTCCTAGCACACCCAAAATCCCTTAGAGAAGTTGTAGGATTGAAAATTAGTTGTCCCAAGCTGAAAATCAGTCGCACAACTCGTCCAAATTGGAAAACAGTGAAGAAATCACATTAAAAAGGCAAATCAGAGAAGGAATAGGTTGACTCGACCCAAGTCAACCCTCGAAATTGGCCGATTCAACCCAAGTCAACCCTCAAATTAATCGGTTTGACCCTTGAATCAACCTTAGAAGGCGCGCTGACCTACCCTAAATTGACCCTAACACTGCCTGGCTGAATCCTTATCGACCCAAATTGACTCGATTCCCTCGCATCAACCTACCCCAAATCTACCCAAATAGTCTTCCAATTCCTAAATTACTCCCTTAAATACTTGAAACTGCTAACCAGGCAATTTGAATTGCCTTTCGGGGTCTCAAACTTCAAATTGGATCATATTATTATTAAAATGCTCGTATCAATGGCCACATCACCGTCTAGATATTTTCGTCCCTAAATAATGACTAACTCAAAACACGAGTTGTTATATCTTTTTCACCTTAGGACTTTTCATCATTGAAAAGCACATTAATTTATACACCATGACTAGAACTACAATTTAATGTCACAACCTCCTTTCCAAATGTCTATCAACATAGAAGTATTATCAAAATCTACCACAAACGAGTCACGATCAAACTATATCACAGAATTACCACAACATATAATATAAGATCACAATAGATGTCACATCACAAATCACATACCAACATCAATGCTCAAAGCAAATTCTAACAAAACATAGCAAATCACAAATCACAACACAAACAAAACAACACAAATGCACTAACGTGGCTCATTGTTGGGAAGATCTTCACATTCTCTCCATCTTAGGACTATTTATCCTCGAACAGCTCAAGATTAAGAATTCGCATATGGATCTCCTTCTCCCAAGTCTACTCCTCTAAACCTCGGTGTTGTCACAACACCTATACCAATGAGATTGTTATACCCGTGAGATTGTCCCACCCTGCAAGAATTGCTCCCTTTTGCCCATAATCTATGCTAGCATCTCCACAATAGCACCATCGTTAGCCAAGTCAATCTCTTTGTAATCTAACACATGTGACAGTTCAGGGTGATATTATCTCAACCGGGACACATGATATTATCTCAACTGGTGGTAAGTATAATTTGTACGCCATTGCGCCTATGGTTGCCATAATCTCAAATGCTGTTAAATCAATTGTATTACTTTGGTGGTTTCCCGTACCATATAAGGACCAAGAACCATTGTCTTCCCGGCTTGTGCCCAACACAAAGGCGAGTACAAGGTCTTTTATAAAGTGCCTCATACGGAGCCGTACCAATTGTATTTCGATAATTGTTTTTGTATGAGTACTCTACTGAGGGAAGGTGAGTCTCCCAACAACCTCCAATATCCAGGACATAAACCCTCTACATATCTTCCAATGTCTAAATAGTACGCTTTGGCTATCCATCAGTCTGCCATGGTTCAAAGTCGCGATCGCGGGCAACTCGTTGCATTTCGGGCTAGATACAACTTTAGGTATGAAATAATATTAAAAAAAATCATAGAAAAATCAGAAAAAATCAAATCATTATATTAGAACCATCAAACAAGCAAAATAAATAATTTCAATTGCATGTTATGACTTCAAACATAAAAGTAGATGCTAGAGCATAATTTTTATTGAGAAGTAAGCAAATTTTATTAGGAAAAGATTACACACAAAGTGCTCAAAGAGTAGAAATACAATAATAAGCTCAAAAGAAGTACACATTAACATCACAAATGAAGAAAAAATAGTACACGCCCAAAGCAAACATTCACTCCCTCAAACGACAGGAAAAATAAGAGAAAGATCGGTAGTAGATTGCTCCCGATCATCAAACACATGCATTCCGCTCTCGTCAAAGACTTCAAAGAAGGTAATGAGAAATAGTCCGCTAAAGTACCGAACGTTGTCTCATGCCCCCTATCCAACACACAAACAATTAATGTAGCATTAAAATAAATATATAATTATATTTTGCATGATTTATAATTTAGTATTTCAAATTGTTATTGAAGTTCAACTTTTGTTGTATTTACTTGACAAAAGAATATGTGAACACATACCTTTTTCTTTTTAATTATATGTGGAGTGGCGATGATGATGAAATTCTCCTCCTCCTTCAGGTCCGAAGAAGAATGCGAAAGATAAGCCTGCACCTGTTTCTTGTGAAGAGTAGCCACTAGAATTCTGTGGATATATTGGTTGGTTAGGTGGGTAGTGCATCTGTGTACCACTACCACTTGAGTTATAACCTCCATCAAATTGACCCATTGATGACATTTGATCAAGATATCCATAACCACGACTACTACTACTGCCATAGGAATAAGATTCGCTACCATGGTGAGGATGTCTATCCCGATCATAATAACTACTAGGTTTAGGATGGTTGTGGTGATGATGATCTTTATCACGATCTCGATGAGCTCCACTAGAAGTAGCACCGCTACGAGTACGAGATCTCCGCAATGGGGGTGATGACAGTGGTGAGGATGATTGCTCATGTTCTAAATTCATACGACCTATTTTAACATCAAGTGCAGGACCCATGGAAACTAGTTGACCGACCTGTCTTTGTCGCCTCCGCAAAACTTCCTCATATGCATAATCAGTTGAATCACTGCCTTAACTTGGATAGCTAGTTATTTGATCCCAATACCTCCTCTGTGCTTCAAGTGGATCAAAGTTCTGCTCCAATAATCTTCTTGACCCATGATCTGCATCTTGTGTGGCAATGAAATCATCATTTCCTTTTTGCTATGTTTGAGTTTCAACTTGGGTCGATTCTAGATAACCACCACCACCACCACCACGACCATCCTCCTCCTCACCTTAATCATAACCAACACCACTGCCACCATATCCATATCCACCACCACTAAAACCCTCACCTCCACCTCCACTATCAGTGGATTCATTCCCACTTCCAGAATTTTCCTCTTCAGAATTTCTCACATAAATTCCTTTTCCACGCCTTGCTTGTGAATCCCTTGTCTCTTGTGCTCGCCTGCTTGTGCCAATGTCCTCTCTATACTCATCATCCCCACTGAACTCTTGAATACCATCTTGTAACCATTGATCAGTAGGACTTAGCAATGGTTGTTCAGACTCTCGAATCTATTCATCCAATATGTCTTCATCATTAAAGATATGGTTCAGGTCAATTGGATTGTAGTAGTCATTATCGTCATTTTTATTCAAGAGGTTTCTTACTCGAAGGCGCAAATTATACTGCACATATACCAGTTGCTCCAACTTTTTTATAGTCAGCCGATTTCGAATTTTGGTATGGATTAAGGCAAATGTGCTCCAATTTCTTTCGCATCCCGATGAGGAACATGTCTGGCTAAGTACTTTAATTGCAATTTTTCTCAAATTTAGAGCAGATTCCCCATAATTATACCACCATTCAACTACAAATATAATTTGTGCACAATATGTTAGTTTTTACATTTAAAAAACTCTATGAATTCAAAATAAAAAAATATTATTCTCAATCTTATTTATTTCAAATCTGGAAGACAAGTAGTTCTTGATTGTTTGGTTAAAGTTTCTCCAAACTCTCCCCTTACCTCTTTAAAGATTTTGACCTGCAATTAGAAAATCATTATTAAGTTTAAACAGATGTCGTAGTATTATTTGTCATTTTTTATAAATTACATTAATCATACTCACTTCATTAAGTGCCTTTGCTTGTATTGCGACATCAGGTTCAAGACGTTTAATTACAACTTTTAAACCCTTTCTAACCTCTTCATCCTCTTCAAAGTTGTTGTATTGACATGCTGGGTTTAAAAAGTAAGCTGTCATAATATAAGAAAATTAATAAATATGTGTTAATCTAAATACCTCTTAGAAAAAAAAATATAATTAAACTATTTAAATAAAATACCTGCTGCATGCAAGTCTGTGTGGAGCTGAGTTTTCCATCTTTGGTCAATAATTTGCCAAATTTTTTTCCAGAATTTGCAGGCCATTTTAATTGCCAACTTTGCCCTATCCATGCAATCGTAGATGACAGCCAAAGTTGGTTTTTTATCACTGTCAACAACTTTGAGGACCCTAATGAGTGGCTCCATCATAGCACGAATAGTCTCAGCTCGTTGCCAGAATTGTTCAGTAAGAATGAGAGTAGATACCTCTGTTCTTAACCCCCTTCTCACACGGTTGCGTGAGTATGATAGCTCTTGCCACTCATGAGATGAAAACATCCTCTTTAAAGCTTGTTGATGTCTCAATAGGCTCTCAATAGCTATGTATTCAGTGGCAAAACGTGTGATCCCTGGCCTAAGGATCTCTTTATCACCCGTGAACGTCCTCATTAGGTTAACAAGAGCATCACTGTTATATATGAAGCTCGTGATTTTACCGCTTTTACGTTATTCATTTTGCCAATATCCTCCAAGATCAAATCAATGCAAAGGAGCGGTGCATGGAGACCAGACAAGTGTTTCCTCTTCGCATCAATTTAAGGCCTGCGCCTTATATGAAGCTTCATTATCCGTGACAATGTGAACAACATATTGTTCACCTACTTCCTCCACTACCTTGTCCATAAGCCTATAGAGGTAGTCAGCCGTTCTTGATCCTGCATTAGTGTTGTCAACAGATTTATGAAAGACCATTTCACGATCACAATAAATCATAAAGTTCGTGATGGGGTGTTTGTTTTGCGATGACCATCCATCACACATAATTGTGCAACCATATTCAGGCCACTTTCTTTTCATAGACTCAAGATAGCTTTTCAACTCTTCAACCTCTTCATTCAAGAAAATCCCAGCAATTTGATATCCTGTAGGACCAACCACTCCTGGTCCACACTCAGCTATGGTATCTATCATGACTTGATAGTAAGGACCACTGTCTGCTGCATTAAATGGTATTGCATTGAAGTAAAAGAATTTTGATATTGCCTTTCCCATTTTCTTTGCCTTCTCTTTAAAAAAAGAAATCTTTAACTTTTTTTGCTTTGCATCTTGTGGCCTATACATGTATGGATCAATACATCTTAATTCGGCACCTGAAGTCTTACGTGGATCTTATTCGTTGAAAGTACGGCGAGGGGGGGGGGGGGCGGAAAGGACCACCTTGAGAAAAACTACCTTGACAAGGCCCAGCAACTGTGTAGGTCGAAGGGGATGACCTGCAATATCAGATGTAGAAAACCTGCGAGCATCATTCTCATAAAATGCAGTCCTTCGACTCTGTTCCATAGCATATCTCATTTGTTCCTGTTTTTGTCTCGGCATTTCATTTCTCCAATCATCACAATCAAAATCATCAATGTAATGTCGAGGTTGGCGCTCAAACTTGGCCTCGTCCCGTAAGCTGTTTACTAGCTGTTCTTTTTTTCTTTTTTGAGCCTCTCTCATCTGTGTAGCCTCACTAAGAGCTTTCTTCATCATTTGTGAAATCTCTCTACGACACTTCGTGCACACCGCCACCTCACCCCGTACACCAGCAAGATGTTTTAAACGTGTGATTCCTCCACTAACAACTTTGTAACAATAATTGCACCGGATTTTCTTTTTATCTTGTGAGATAGCTGTACCATGTTCCCAACCAATATCTGGTAGCTTATTCGATATCTTAAAAAGAAAATAAAAAAATTAACTACTTAAAATATAATCATAATGGTCACTAAAAAACATATGTCATTGTAGAGTAAATTAAAAAACTATTTATAATTAATAAATTTACTAAATAACACAACTGTTAAATAATATAACTCTTAAAGTGTCTAATTATATATATATAATTTAAATTTATACCATATTAAATATTCAACAATCAATATTAAATGTATACCATGATAAATTTATACGATATTAAATATTCATCAATTAGTATTAAATTTATACCGTATTAAATATTTTTAATTTAATTTATATCATAAATATTTTTAAATTTACGGATAGTTCGTATTAAATATTCTTAAATTTAATCAAATTGTCTAATTATATATATAAGTCCTCTAAAAGTATTTATTACTTAAATTTATTAAAAAAACATATATGTTATCATAAATTAACTTAATAATTTATATTGTATTAAAACTAAATAAACTTTACATCATATTAAATTTATATCGTATTAAATATTTTTACTTTAATTTATACCGTTATAAATATTTTTAAATTTACAGTTTACGTATTAAATATTTTTAATTTCATTATTATATATTTTATTTTAAATTTAAGGACTAAATTTAAAATAAGTTTATGTAATTACATATACACTTAAAAATAAGTTTTTATGTATTTATATAAATAAACTAATTTATAAGTTTATTTAAATGATTAGATATAAATATTTTTGAATCAAACATATAAATAAATAATTTACATATAAATAGTTTTAATTAGATTTTAAAACATATAAATCAGTATAAATATTTTAAATAATTTAGAATTTAAACAAATAAATAGAATAAATTTAGTCCTAGGGTATGTGTTAAATAAATTTAGTCCTAGGTTATGTGTTAAATAAATACTAAATAAATTTAGTCCTATGCTATTTGTTAAATAAATAAACATGCTATGTGTGCTAATGGAATTTAACTAAATAAATTAATACAAAATAAATAAATAAATAAACACGCTGTCTAAATCGCTACGCTAACATACCTCGAAGGATCGCGAAGCCGGCCGACAGCCTGCGTGTGTATCTGACTCGGCAGCGTCAGCGACAATCGGCAGCGGCAGCGGTTGGCAGCGGCAGCATGTGTTTTCCCGTTGAAGAAGAAGACGAGGAAGAAGAGGAAGAAGAGAAGATGAGGAGGATTGGCCGTTGGCGTGAAAGATTTAAAGCAAAACAGCAGAAAAAGCAGTGGAGGAGGAAGAAAGGTAATTCGATTTTTTGTACCAATGATTTCCGTTTATCACGAACGAATTTTCGTCCGTGATGCTGTGTCTCGGCTTGACATTGACCGATACGCTCCTTCTCGCCCGAGATCTCGGGCGAGACAGGCGAGATGAAGCCGACGCACGATATCTTCGTACCGGGGTGGGATCTCGTACCGGGTCCTCCCGATACCGAGCCGACTCGGGTGATATGTTGCGGTATCGCCCGATACTTCGAACCGTGCAGTCTGCGGGTGAATGGTTGAGCTTAGCCCATTATAGCTATCTTCAAAATTGACATGTGAATCATCCCGATCAGATATAATGGACAAGGAGACTCCATGTAACCTCATTATTACATCAATATACCTTTGTATCAATGGGTCCATCTCCTGTATCAAAAGAAAATGAATTGATTTGGTCAACTGGCCTCACAATGACCCATATAGTGTTATGTCCCCTAGAACGAGAAAGTTTAGTTACGAAATCCATTGTCGCATGGTTTCATTTTTACTATGTTACTGACAATGATTGGAACTCACTAGTTGGCCTAAAGTGTTCTACCTTGACCTGTTGACAGGTCAAACATTGCTTCACAAATCCAACGACCTTTTTCTAGCCTGACCACCAATATTGTCTCCTCGTTACATGGTGCTTTTGGTCTCACCAGGATGTACAACTAGTCTAGATTGATGAAATTCCCACAACACCTCCTTCTGAAGAGTAGTGCAAACTATCAATCTATCACGAGATCTCAACACATGCTTTGTATCCTTTGCATTCTCTATCTAGTTTGAAGATACATGCCTTGTCTGAATGTTGTTCTTGTTCTTCGCGTAACTCAAAAATATTAATGGGCCTTTTCCATGATATTACTCCCTTAATCTTCTCGGGGTCCACTGTGATACCCTCTGACGATGCCACATGCTTTAAGAACTTCACCTGCTGCAACGTGAAGTCACATTTCGTGAATTTCGCGTACAACTAGTAGTTCCGCAATATATGCACCACAATCTCCAATTGCTCACCATGCTCCCTCTTAGTCAAGGAGTTGACCTAGTCATTGATAAACATCAAGGTTTGAAAATATGGAATGTGGTACGGTGCGGACAGATTGAGTTTTGTACATCGAGGTGGGCACCTTAGTCGTCGTCGATAATTTTTTTTAATATATAGAATTATATGAATTTATAACAAAAAAACTATAGAACTATATATGAATTTAAAACAATTTGATGTAACATACAATTATATATGAATTTATAGTTTAATATAGTAAAATCACTATATATTAATATTTTTTTTAATATGTAACTAATATATTTATTGATACAATTACAAATATAAGAAAATATTCTTATTTCTCTTAATTTATTTGTACAATATATGACTAGGTAGATATACAAGAAAATGAAACTATATTAGGATATCAATAATAATATCCCACTAATCACTCCAATCCAACTAATTTTTTTTTTATAAGTAACAAATATTGTATCAATTGAAAATAAAGTATAGCATAATTGGCAAAGGATAGTCATACCCATTTAAAAGGAATGAAGGGCCTTTACAAATTTAGGTCATGGGTCTAACCCAAATAATGATGACTAGCCTAAAACAATAAAAACAGATACATTGAATTTCGCTCTAATTCCACTAATTACTCTATTACTTACTACTAATTACAGTGACACTCCACTCCCTCTCAAGTTGGAGCATAGATGTTAATCAAGCCCAACTTGTTACAAAGATAAGTAATTCGAATCCTGTTTAGAGCTTTGGTGAATATATCATCTAATTGTTCTCCCGTCTTCACATATCCTATGGAAATTAATCCAAGTTGAATTTTTTTCGGATAAAATGATAATCATTTTCAATATGTTTAGTTTTCTCATGAAACATAGAATTTGAGGCAAATATAAAGTGCAACCTGATTATCACACCACAATTTAGCTAGTACTGAAGTTGTAAAACCAATTTCATTTAAGAGATGAAAGATTCACATTATTTCACATGCAGACTGCGTTATGACCCTATATACTGACTCAACATTGGACCGTGACACAACATTTTGTTTCTTACTCTTCCATAAAATCTAATTTCCTCCAACAAAGACACAATAACATATGATGAATCTTTTATCCACTAGACAACTTACTGAATTTGCATATGAGAAATATTCAATTTGCGTGTGTTCATGATTTGTGTACAAGAGATCACGTCAGGTGCTCCTTTTAAGTAACATAAAATTTGTTCTAATGCTGTCCAATGATCAATTGTTGGGGATGACACGAATTAACTAACAACACTAACAAAATAGGCAATATCTGGACGAGTGACGGTAAAATAATTTGACTTCCCAACCAACCTTTGATATCTCTCAGGGTTGTCAAATGGCGTCCCATCTCCTGTGAGATGCATATTTGGAGTCAATAATAATATTCCATTAATTGCTCTAATTTCACTGCTTACTCTACTAATTACTATTAATTACCGTAACATTTATATATTAGGATAAATATATAAATGTTTATATAGTTACTTAACATAGTTAATTTATGTTTATTTATATATATTTTTTATATAAATAAGTTATATACTTAACTTAACATTTAAGTTAACTTACTCATCTCGGGACAACGACTTCTACGACGACGCAGAGACGACTTGGGACGACGAAGATGGGATGACTTTGATGACGATGTTAGGACGACTTCGACAATGACATTGGGAAGACAACCATGACGACGACGACGTTCACCGATGATGATGACATTGCTACAACGATCGACGATGACGACGTAGGAAGAGGTGAGTCAACTTCAAGTTCAATATGAGGTTGAGATTGAGAAGAAAAGGTTAGCCACTTAGCTGTATTTTTTTTAACCTGTTTAAAACTGTGTCCATTTGTGTCGACACAGTTGCCTCATCCTGGATATGGGATGAGGCGGCGGAACGGGTTATGGGGCGGTGCCTCCAGGCGGTTTAGTCTCGAGGCGGGCGAGGCAGCGCCTCAGCCTGTTTTTTTGAACCTTGATAAACACTATGACAAATAATTTGAGGTACAAAGTAAAAATCTAGTACATTGATCCCATAAACTTTGTTAGAGCATCTGTGAGCATGAAAGATATCACTAGCCACATATAGTGTATATAATAGCAATTGAAGGTGGTCTTTGAGATATTTGCCTCCCTTACCCTCAACTGATGGTATCTAGACTTCAAATTAATCTTGAAAAATCATCTTGTAGTTTGAAACTAATCAAACAAGTTATATATCCTCGGCAATAGATACTTGTTTTTTATAGTCACTTAGTTTAACTTCCGGTAATCTATACACAGCCTAAGTGAACAATTTGCCTTCTTGGTGAACAACATTGGAGCGCCCCAAGGAGAGTTACTCTGCCTAAAGCCCCTTGCCAACAAATCATTTATTTGTCTCTTGAGCTCCCTAAGCTTCGTTGGTGTTATTTTGTAGGCTATCAATCTAATGAGTGCTGTTTTGGGTAACTCTATCGTGAATTCCACCTCCCTCACTAGTGGCAAACTGAGTAAGTCCTTTGGAAAAACATTCGAGAACTAATTAACTATGGGCGGTAAAGCAACTTTTCTCTTTCTATTAATCAAAACAAGACACAGTATGATAGATAATAATGGTAACTTTGACTACTGAGGGTCCCTGCCCTGATTTATCTATTGGTGGAGTCTTCACATCCCTGTCCAGTACTGCATAGGTCCTCTCGTGTTGGACACTCCCACTAGCTTGGCTTGCTGTAGTCTTGCCTAAGTGGCCCCGCTGAACCGACCCCTCCCGCTGAGGTTGCTGTGTCGTAGGTCATCCCTGAGTACTCTAAGTTGGTGGTAGCAGTCCTTGGTATGGAGCCTTGCTCCCTTGCCCCTGATCACTCGGATGTGAGCCTGCTACACTGCCCGAATTGGCAGGGCACTCCCTCTCTCCGTGTCCTAGTTGTCTACACCAATGACATCTTATGCACTTTCTTTTACAGTCCATCTCTATATGTCCCAGTTGCCCACATCCCCAATAAGTCCGTGGTCCCTTGCCGATTGAACTGCCACTCTGTCTAACTGGACAACCCGAAGTCCTCTGTGCCTGCCTCCTATCAGGTTAAGTTACATTGTGCTCCTCACAAGGCCTCTTATGTCTAGTCCCCGCTGTTCCCCTTTGGTCTCTGGGACTTTATCCGTCCAATCCTCTCACTTAATAGTCGTTTTGTTGAACTCATCCTTGTCGATGGTCAATTCTATCACTTCTAACCTAGTCCTCAAGGTTGGTCTCAGTCCATGAATGAAATTCATTGCCTTGCAAGTATCATTCCTCCAAGTCTCTGTGGTGAATCACTCTAAGTTTGTGAAGGCTTGGACATACTCGGCCATGGTCCTACTGCTTTGCTTAAGGTTGTTATACTCCCTCTGTCATGCCTATTGCACCGAATAAGGGAACACTCCCCATATAGGAAATCTACGGACTCTTCCCAACTCAAGTAGCTTCCCTAAGAGCCCTCCTCAACTCCCAGCACCTACGGGTCCACCTGGTCCACCTAGCAAATAATGTATTGCCTGGTGAACTCTTGCCTTGTCAAAAATCCAAATAATCTGAAAGATGTCCTCGGTCCATCTGATTTAATCCTTTGCTGCCCCTTGTCTCGTGCCATCCTTGAAGGCTCTAGGTCTATATTTCTTGAACTGCCTGGCCTAGTTCACATCTCTTGGTGTCGGCTTTCTCACGACCCTTAGCTGGTACAAGTCTTGTTGTGGTTGTAGAGGCTGTTGCTGCCTCCTCAGCTCAATTTGCATGACCTCCCTGGCCACCTCTCTCATTGTGCCCAACATAGCACACTAAAGTTGGCTCAAAATTTGAGCCGCCAAATTTGTCCCTAAGAATGGAACATGCAGACCTTATTGCCCTGGTGCACAAGCTCAATAGTAGGCTCCTTTGTCGGACCCTTGCCTCGATCACTCTTCCTAGGTGCCATTGAGTTGGCCATAAGTAACAAATAATCAAACACTTATATAGACATCCAACATAGTTTAGAACGTACCTTGTAGGTTCAAACAACTTGACCATAGGTCTATAACAAATCATTAGGGTCCATATTCCCTAATTGCAAATTTCTACAACTTAACTCGTAGGTCTACAAAATCTTTGGTTGACTAAAGGTGAACTTGGATGGCTTAGTGTAGAAGTGATTGGCTTGAAGGAGCTGCTAGGTCTGTGAGAGACGCTTTACATGTAGCTTATCATTAGGGTTGTACACCAGTATGTCGTCAAAGAAAACGAAAATAAATTTACGAAGATAAAACCACAAGAGATTCTTCATTATTGCTTGAAAGGTGGATGGTGCATTGGTAAGCCCAAAGGGCATTATCAAAATCTCACTTCTGTGTTGACGCTCACTATGGTTGATTGTATTGGTAGTCGGCTCACGTGAGGTGGCTGGAATATTTGACCTTGGATTAATATTTTGTAATGTGGAGATTCGTGTAGTAAAGGTAGTTTTGGGCCTTTGGATACGGAATGAGGCTTATGAATCTGGATCTGCGATTTTAATTCCTCCTTTAACCCTACGATAAAGGCACCGACGAGGGTGTTCTCTTGCCAATCAATAACCCTAGCCGCACATCGTGCAAACTCGAGATGGTACTCTGATATAATGCCTTCTTGTTTGATGGACTAGAGAAATTTACCTGGATTTTGGAACTCCGGCAGCCCATAGCTCGCCTACAAAATCTGCATGAGGTCATTCCATATCAAAATTTCATGTTTGCCAATGATCCATGCGTAAAGATCCTATCACCCTCCAAATGCGTCATCGTGTCCTTGACTTTCATGTCATCAAGGACATTGAAATATCAGAAATATTTCTCTGCTTTGAGAAACCACCCATGAGGATTGTTGATAGTAGTGAATTATATTGCTATTAATTAGATAATTTAGGGTGTTTTCATTTGGAATAATATTATTTTATCACCCTATTTGGTTATATTCTTGTACTAACATGATAATAAGGTAAACAAATATTTTTTGGAGTATTTTGTATTGTTTGCGTATATTTGTATAAGTGCAAGGAAGGTTAGTGCTAGCTAAAAGGACCAAAGAGCTAAATAAGACAAAAACAATGAAATTCAGCTAAATGTTAACGTTCGGTTTGAATTGGAAACCTAAATCTAGAACATGTTCAACATTGGATTAATTCGATTCAAGAACAAGGGCACTTCGATATCTCTAAGCAAAAGCAAAAGTTCGGTATCTCGAAGGACATCAAAGTCTTGAAGAGGAAGAAATAAAAATGAAGCCCCAATGCCTGTATTGAAGGAGTTCAAGACGAGGGTTCGATATGTCAAAAGTTCTAATATCTCAAAATAATCCATGAAGCGCATGTTTGAAAGACTTTGAGAAGAGGTTCAATATCTCAAACTAGCTCTCATCTCGAAGTAATTTAACACGGAGGAGTTAAGTTCGAGTTCAAGATGAGCGTCATATCTTAAGGTGTCCTTCATCCTAAAGTAGTCTAGGTGCTGAAGACGAGTCTTAGCACATCACTCAATTACTTCGAGTTGAGGCTTATATCTAGAAGTACTTTGAGATCTCGAAGTAAATCTCAAAGTTTTCATTTCAAAGTAATCAACAAGCTGCTATCATAGTGCACATCTTAAAGGACTTCGAGACGTGGAATTACAACTCGAACTAACTCTCATCTCGAAGTATCTCCAGGACAATTAAGCGACATCGTTTTTTGTACATTTGATGAAGAGAGACAACACACTTTTGGTTCTCACACATCATGATCAACTGTTTCATTGCCCATGCGCTGTCTATCACGATACTTCACCATCCAATGACCATACCCTATCGATCAAGGTATTGACCGTATCTACGAGAATCCTAAAAATTGTATTATTTTAGTAAAAGAGGTATTTGGGTGAGATTCAAGGTATGAATGTGGATATTTTATGCAGAAAATAAGTGGGATGCCTTTGTTTTGAATAGAGGAGATACTTTGGGATAGACGGCCTGAAGAGGTGAAGGAGCTTGGGCCTAAGAGAAATACTTTGGCAGAGGCTCAACACTAAAGGAGCGCTTGGATGGCCGTGCTTAATTGATATATCTTAAGCTGCTAAGGGAGAAGAGGAGCAAGTTGGATCGAGCCATGGGGCACTACCAATTGGCCTTCTACACTCCAACTTAGGATTTTATGTTATGTTGTAACATAAATTGAATTTATTCTAGGGTTTGCTGTAATTTATATTTTAAAATTTGTTTGTCTTGGTTAATTGGATTGAATAAACCTATATTTTGTGTGTTGTGTTATCTTGATTTGAACCTTTGGGGATTGTTACTGTAATTAGTAGTAATTAGTGGAATTAGAGCAATTAGTGGGATTGGAGTGATTAGTGAAATTGAAGTGATTTCAGGGATATTATTATTGATATCCTAATATAATTTCATCTTTTTGTATATATACCTAACCATATATTGTACATGAGAATTAAGAGGAATAAGAATATTTTCTTATATTTGTATCATAGTATCAAAGCCTTGAGGAAAAAAAAATCGTACAATCAACGATTCGCAACTCTGCCAATGGTGTCGTCCTCGTTACCCGCAAGGATCGATCGGGCGACACTCATCCTTCACCATTGATGTTCGGTGGTCTCTTTGACGTTCGTGACTTTGTTGATGTCGACGTCTCGTCCTTCTCTGGTGATGTTTGGTTTGTGGCTCGTTCGTAGCTCCCTCCAAGCTTCTGATGCAAAACCTTTTGCCATAGTTGATCTTTTGTCTGGCCCTCTTCTCAACGACGACTTGTGTTGACGACACCCTGCTCGCGTCACGGCCATCGACAGACAGTGATGACTTGGTCTCTACCCGACAGTGACTTCGTCTCTGGCGCCCCTTATTCTGAGTTCCACCATCATCCTTACTTGCGTTGTGGTCCTTCTGTCCTTCGACATTATCCTAGTCTGACGCCAATCTTGATGACTCTGAAAGACGACAACTTTGACGACGCTGACTTCGACAACTCCAGGCTTGGCGCCTCTACCCGACGTCTCCGACTTCTTTGACATTGTTGATGACTGGCCATTGAAACATCTGCCTACATCTCAGTGACATCTTTGCCCGACATCGACGATCTTCAACGTCTCTCACCGCGCACTCTGTTTGTTGACATCTTTGTCATTAACAATGTTCGTTCTTTGCGTTTTTGCCCAGTCTCGCATCTCTGTTCGTTGACGTCTTTGATCGTTGATGCCTCTGCTCAAACTGTCTTCGACCTTAGCCTCGTTGTTTTCATTATTTGAACATTGACTGTGATCTATTTCATATCTTTGGTTGTTTTATTCGTGTCAACTCTTCCTAGTAACGGCTTAGCCTATGACGTGACAGCTCTTCTGTCTCGATTTTGGAATTATGGATGCACAGCCGATAGTTTGTATCTTTATAGACGAATTTGTCAAGTTTTGCAATATCAAGAATCACTAAAGTCTTCATCTACTGTTATTGCTAATTCAAGTATTTCAAATAAGTGTCTTCTTTCTTCATCTTTCAAATGGATCATTAGTTTTGGTGTCACAAATCATATGTCAGGTAATTCCAGTCTCTTTTTCTAATTATCAGCATCACGCCTCTTGATATACAGCTACTTTAGCCGATGGGTCATCATCTTGTGTTTGTGGACTTGCACAATTACATCAACCCCTCTACTGCCGTTTTCATCGGTCCTACATTTACCTAATTTCTCTTTTAATTTAATTTCAAAGTCAGCTTACTCGTCATCTTAATTGTTCCATCACCTTTTTTCCTAATCATTGCTTATTTTAGGATCTGAAGACGAAGAAGATTATTGGTAAAGGACATGAATCTGGAGGTCTCTACGCTCTTGATACCCCACTCACTTTGTCTGTTGTTTGCTTTAGTGTTACATCTCCCTTCAAAGAGCATTGTAAGTTGGGTCATCCATCACTTCCCATGCTTAGGAAACTTTGTCCACAGTCTAGTCATGTGTCCTTTTTAAATTGTGAGTCATGTCAGTATAGCAAACACCATCACCTTAGTTTCACTCCGAGAATCAATAAACGTGCTAGTGTTCCTTTTGAGTTAGTTCATTCTGATGTTTGAGGTCCTTATTCTATTATATCTAAGCTTGGATTTAAATACTTCGCTACCTTTGTGGATGACTATTCTCATGTTACTTGATTATATTTAATGAAAAATCACTTTGATTTTTTTTTTTTTATCTTTTGTGCTAAAATAAAAACTCAATTCAATGTTCTCATTTGTTGTTTTTGCAGTGATAATGCCAAAGAGTATACGTAAATATTGTTTCAATTTTATAACTTAACATGGCATGATTCATGAGACTTTCTGTGTTGATACGTCATCTCAAAATAGCATGGCCAAACGAAAGAACAGATATCTTCTTGAAACTGCATGTGTCATTTTATTTCAAATGAATGTTCCAAAATCCTTTTGGGCTGATGCAGTTTCTATCGCATGTTTCTTAATTAATTGTATGCCCTCATCTGTTTTTCGTGGTGAAATCCCTTATAAAACTCTCTTTTCCCACAAATCCATATTTCTAATTGAACCTAAACTATTTGGTAGCACTTGCTTTGTTCGTGATGTTTGCCCACATATCACTAAATTAGATCCTAAGTCCTTGAAGTGTGTTTTTCTTGAATGTCCTTGTCTTTAAAAAGGGTATTGATATTATTGTCCTAGTCTTAACAGATATTTTGTTTCTATTGATGTTACTTTCATGGAAGATACATCCTATTTTTTGTCTTCTTCACTTCCCACACATCAGGGGGAGGATGCTGCTGTTGCTAATGATATATTGGTGTATTCTATTACACCTTTTGCGCCTGTAACGAGCCCCGTTCCTCCTGTCACACAAATATCCTATTACTCGAGTGTACTCCCGCCGCCGACCCCTTGATTCATGTTCTGTGCCTACTTCTTCGCCCTCAAATCCTATTTGAAGTGATGATCTTCCTATTGCCTTATGCAAAGGTAAATGAAGCTGCACTTTTCCTATTTCTTCTTTTGTTTTTTACAATTGTTTGTCTTCATTTTCTCGTTCTTTTGTTGCCTCTCTTGATTTTACTAGTGTGCCTAAAATTGTTTGTGAAGCCCTTTCTCACCTTGGTTGGTGTCAAGCAATGCTCGATGAAACATAGGCTTTATATGAAAATGGTACATGGGACTTGGTTCATTTACCTTCTAGGAAATGCGCTATCGGATGCAAGTAGGTGTTCGCAGTTAAGGTTAATCATGATGGGTTTGTTGCTAAAAGTTATGCCTAAACATATGGTGTGGACTATTCTGATACTTTCTCTCATATTGCCAAATTGACTTTTGTTCGCTTGTTTATCTCTATGGTCGCTACTCACCATTGGCCTTTGCATTAATTAGATAATGTTTTTCTTCATGGTGATCTCTACGAAGAGTTATATATGGAGCAACCTTCAGGTTTTGTTGCTCAGCCAAGGTAGTCAAAAGCGCTAGGCGCACTTAAGGCGCTAGGGGTATTGCTTTAAGCGCAAAAAAAGCACTCGCTTTAATGAAGCGAAGCGCATGTTAGAGAAAAAACATATATATTATTCATAAATAACAATTCATCAAATTAAATGTTTACAAATCATTCTCATTATAACTACTATCATAAATTTATCAAATAAAATATTATTTTATTCTTCCAAAATAATTTCATCCTCCAAAATATTATACTTTCAAACAGGTTCTCTTTTGTTAATGTTGAAACTAATAGAATTGCTTGATGATATTGCATGTTTGCTTTGACTTTCAGAATCCATATAACACGATTAATACATAATTTTATTTAAGATAACTGTATATATAATACTACACACAGACTACACGCCCAGTTAACACTACACACACTACACGATTTTCCAGTACACTAATTTATTAAACATAATTTAAAAAATTATTACGGACACGATCCTGAACCAGGCAATGCGAGTCGTCGATTGCGTATCGCGTCTTGCGAGTCTTCGCCTGGCGTCGCGTCTTGCGAGTCGTTGCGTCGTCGCATCTTGCGAGTCGTTGCGTCGTCGCATCTTGCGAGTCGTTGCGTCTCGCAGAGTCGTCTCCCATCGTCGCGTCTCGTAGAGTCGTCTCTCGTCATCGCGTCTCGCAGTCGTGTACCGTCGTCGCGTCTTGCGAGTCGTCGCGTCGTCGTCGCCGATCGTGGAGCAGGGGGTGAAAGACGTCAATGGAAGTCGCGTTCGTCTGTCGTCGCATAAATATTTTATCTTCCCCTTTTATTATCTAGTCTTTCGTAAGGGCGAAAGACATGCACGGGGCGAGCACTTCTCGCGTTGCCCAAAAGCGCGGCAAGGCGCGCGCTTCCCTGAAGGCGTTGCGCCTTACCCCCGTGAAGCGATGGAGTCCCCCAGCGCTGCGCCTGGTGCACTTAAGCGCTGGGGCGCTCGCTTTTGACTACGCTGTGCTCAACGGGTGTCTAGGCATGTTTATTGTTTTCGGAAATCTTTATATGGTTTGAAACAAAGTCCTCGAGCTTGGTTTGGAAAATTTACTCAGGCTATTGAAACATGGGGCATGATTAAGAGCCAGAAAGATCATTCAGTGTTCTACAAGCAAGCAACCAGTGGTTTCATACTTTTAGTTGTATATATGGATGATATTGTTATTACTGGCAATGATACTTTGGGTATTTCATCTTTTAAGTCCTTTCTTCATACTCAATTTCACACGAAGGACTTGGGGCTGCTCAAATATTTCTTAGGTATTGAAATTATAAGGAGTAGACGCGGTATCTTTCTCTCTTAGAGGCAATATGTTTTTGATTTATTAAATGAGACACGCAAATTGGGAGCGAAGCCTTGTAGTGCTCCAATGACTCCAAATATGCATCTCACAGGAGATGAGACACCATTTGACAATTTTGAGAGATTTTGATGGTTGGTTGGGAAGTTAAATTATCTTACCATTATTCGTCCAGATATTGCCTATTCTGTTAGTATTGTTTGTCAATTCATGTCATCACCAACAGTTGATCATTGGGCAGCATTGGAGCAGATTCAAGACCCTGGACGTGGTCTCTTGTACACAAATCATGGACACATGCAGATTGAATGTTTCTCAAATGTAGATTGGGTAAGTTGTCCCGTAGATAGAAAATCCATCACAGGTTATTGTGTCTTTGTTGGAGGAAATTTGATCTTGTGGAATAGTAAGAAACAAAATGTTGTATCACGATGTAGTGCTGAGTCATAATATAGGGCTATGGCACAGTCTGCATGTGAGATAATCTTTCATCTCTTAAATGAAATTGGTTTTAAAACTAAGGTACCAGCTAAATTTGGGTGTGATAATCAGGCTGCACTTCATATCGCCTCAAAGCCTGTGTTTCATGAGAGAACTAAGCATATTAAAAATGATTTTCATTTTGTCAACGAGAAGATTCAACTTGGATTAATTTTTACGAGATATGTGAAGACTAGAGAACAATTAGGTGATATATTCACCAAAACTTCAAACGAGATTTGAGTTGCTTATCTTTGTAATAAGTTGGGCTTGATTAATATCTATGTTCCAACTTGAAAAAGAGTGTTACTGTAATTAGGAGCAATTATTAAAATTAGAGCAATTAGTAAGATTGGAGTGATTAATGGGTTATTATTATTGATATCCGAATATAGTTTTATTTTTTTTATATGTACCTAACCATATATTGTACATGAGAATTAGGAGGAATAAGAATATTTTCTTATATTTGTATTGGGGATGTTCAAACTATATATGGTTCTCCATGCGCATGAACAATGGTTTATGATATTTAATTGATTTGTTTGTTTTACTTGTATGCTTAATGTTTTCAATATAAAGGTTGATGCTTGAAAGATTTTAGCCTTGAAGGGTGGACCTGAAGTAAAATATAATAATTGATAGTGAGGAAGGTCAACCCACTTGAGATTATTAAATTTATCTTTCAAATCTTTGATCACGAGAAAAGGGTCATTGGGATGAGAGAGAGATTAACACATATTGGCAAGTGAACTAAGGGAGGATATGAATGAAATCAATCCTAAGACATTTTTATCCATAACTATGTCTCCAATCTCTCCAACTTATCTTTAGTTCAGGTTTTTGTTACTTCGATTTATTTTATTTAAACCAAAACAAAAAATGGTTTTCTAAACAAAGTTGAGGTTATAAATTTCGGTACTTGTCATAATAAATTCAAGCATATATGTGGGATTGATCCTGACTTATCCTACTATAGGTAATTAAGAGTATATAAAATTATTTTGATAGCATGAGGACGACTAACTCAATCATCAATTGCTCCCTTCGAACTTAGGAAATGAGATTTTTGCTTGTGGTCTTCGATGTTGCTGCTGATTGTAGCCAATGTCACCTTCGGAATCATCCTACCAAGGTTTGTGGTTGCGGTCACTAGAAGGCATTTAGGGGTTTCTTGTCTTGCCCCTCTGCGACCTTTTATATACACCATCAGGAGATGCATGACGAGTGATAGTTTGGGATTTTGCTTCCAAAGAAACAACTTTGATGGTCAACCCATCTAAAATTTCCAAGCACGAGGCAATGGATGATATTTGATGGGATGGTATTGGTCTGGTTGGGATTAGGAGGGGAATTAGATGATTCTGATTGTTGGATGGAAGGATTAGTAGAGGAAGTGCATGTTTTCACCATTCAAAAGGAATGACTTTGATACCAAAATGATAAGAACCACTCTAGCCAGAATTTAGCAGGAGTAAAGATTGAAGGAATTTTCCTACAGCTTCATAGATTTAATAGATTTAATTGATAAAAAGATGTCTCTACAAATCACTTTACATGTCAATAAATAAGCTAGAGAATCACTAAACCACCGAACCATTATTCCTCACTACTTCCTACTACACTATTCCACTACCTAGCTAATAGTAGTGGCTCCAAGGTGAAGGAACAGACTCAGACATAACAGACTGGATAATGACACTGTGAAAGGAAATAAAATAATGCATAATGAATTAACTTCTTCCTCTGATATGTGATGCATGACTGATTTATCAATGGTTTAGAGGGCCTCATGTCATTTTGTCTTGTTTTCCCTCCTTACCTTTCTTGCATTGCCCTTGTCATCCCATCTTCTATGCTTCGTCATGAGCTAGGGTTTTGCAGCACAATCATCAGTCAAAATCAAGAAGGATGATTGTCTCTTGCCCTCTCCCCGCTGGTCTAGCTATGGTCATTTTCTTCTTTGTTAAGCAGAAAATGTCCTTCACAAATCATCTCTCAAGTCTCAACGATTGTTGTGGTGTCGTGTCTTGTTGACGCCAATCTCTCTCCCTCTCTTATTACTCGCTATTTGTCTCCATCTTCCACTGCTCACACTCCCTCTCCAGCCGTGACTGTACTCCCAACTCTACCCTTTCCAAATCCTAATTTGATTTTAAATTTAATTGAAAGGAAAGGATGTTGTGTTGTGTCATGTTGGTCAGTTGGTGTTACCTTGTTAGTTTAATTATGTATTTTTAATATTTTGATTTCGCTTTAGAGATTATATCATTATAAACATCATAAATATGGTTAGTATGATTGGTGGAATGCTGTCCGTTTCAATTTTTATGCTTGACACTTATGTTTGCCAACCTATTGATGAGTTGGGTTCATCCTAGCGATAATATTACATGGGACGTGGTTGATAGAGAAATTTAGTCATCTACGTCATATGAAGGCCCTAATAGACCAAGGAGACTGAGAAATGAGGACATGTTAGCTTTGTAAGCTAGAGAAAATGTGAATGATGATAAAAATATTAAAGATGATTTTGGTATATCAATTTTCAATTTTATAGGCCATAGGCAATCAATTGAGGCTGATGGTTTACATGTTTACTTTTAAGTCAATATTTGTTATTTCAATTTTTTCAATTTTTGATATCTCGTTTATTTTAAATTTTAATGTTATAAATATATGTTAAATTTCTTAAATTTACTTATCTATGCATTGATTGAATTCTTTTTTATTTATTTTTATGTTACAATGTTATAAATTACAATATGATTTTTATATATAAAAAATATATATTATAAATGATTTGGTTGTCTAAGCACTGCCTAAGCGTTGCCTCGCCTTGCCTAGCCCGACCCTCCAACGTCTTGATGCTTTGCAAGCTTGGTTTCAAAAGCCAAGTATATTAGCTTAATCCTATATTTAGGATATTAGCATCATCTTATTACATCATGTACTTCCTATAGATCTATTTGTTTTTAGATTTTTTTGTTTTTTGTTTTTTGAGTTATATGTGTTCATTATTTTACTCTTGAAATGGCCATTTCAACATAAGAAATGCACGTGGCATATTGGGATGGAGGATAGCTCTTCTGGAAATTATGTAGTAGGAGATTTTTTCATTTGGGAATTCATTTTCAACATGCATGCTTATTCTGCAAATTTTTTATTGGGTATGTTCAGCATGTTCCAAGAATCAATGGAGAAATACCCTCAATCGATGAAGCAACATTAGATCATCAAAGGCTATTAGAAAGGTATTTTCGTGCTGTTCATGTACGTTGTTTTTTCATCCTCCTGAAGATTATATATATATATATACATATATAACATTCCAGATTCCATTTACCATGTTTAACACTGGAAATGTTTTCTCTTTGATAGGCTGCAACTGTACGATTTGTTTGAGAACAAGGTTCAAGGAGATGGTAACTGTCAGGTTAGCTGTTTTACTGAAATCTAATGTTGTCATATTGTTTAGTTTCTTCTTAGACATGGTCTCAGTACTTCCTAGCAGTAGACCCTCCATGGCTCCAGAAAGCATGGTTTCGGGGTGCACCCAACATGGCTTAATGATTAAGGGAAATAAAGGATATATAGGTAGGAAATATGATCCTTCTTTTTGCAATCTTTATAATTTGCTTCTGTTATAGTTTTGGAAACGAATAGGAACTTTTCCTTTGCTGAACTGTGCGAAAACTTTGGTTTTGATTTGGGGAAATATGTAGTCATTAGCATGCTTGTTATTGTGTCTAGTGTTTTCTTCTGAAACCAATATGTTGCTTCTCTATGATCGTAGAATTTTTCAGTCTCATAGAGATTCATGTATGCTTGTTAATCTGCTTGGAATTGAAACTACTTGACATTGTGGCATTCACATTCTAATTTATTTCTTTTATTGTTTTATTTTTTTCATTTAAATTTTAATAATTGTTTTTGAAAATTTAATGCAGCATATTAGTGGGCTTTTAAGGCTGTCTTGATTCATATAGCCGACCTCATATTATTGGGACTAAGGATGATTGATTTGATTTGGTTTTTATATTAGTGGCCTTTTAGCATTATATGATCCACCAATCATGGTTGAATTATGGTGGCTTCGAAGTTTATTTTCAGGTAGCGTGTTAGCATAGATTGTGAATAGATGTTAGTTGGGTGTTGGTTTTGTCTACTTGGAAATAGAGAGTTAATTTATGTGTGCTCTGACAATTTATTGCTTCTAATCAGCAATCACATAATCAATAACTACAAATATACATATATATTGATTGCTTATGTTTTTTTTTTAAATCTCACTATATTTGTTATGGTGGCCAATATGATTAACTTGTTTTATGTCTCATTAGTTTTATATCTCCCCAGTTTCGTGCTCTATCAGATCAATTTTATCGTTCTCCTGAGCACCATGAATTTGTGAGACAGCAAGTTGTGAATCAGGTAAAGCTATTTTTCAATCAAGTATTTCATTCTTTATTTGACTATAATTTACTATTTGATGGGTGTAACTTTCTAGATTACTTAAGACTGATGTTTCTCGTGATACCCTTATTGAAATGTCAGCTTAAGTCTCACCCAGAAATTTATGAGGGATATGTTCCTATGGCCTATGTTGACTACATAGAGAAGATGTCAAAGTACTTTTCTACTCTTACTAATAATATAAATAAATTATCTTGCTTACCGTCTGATGGTTTTTTTTTCTTAATATTGATATAAATAGGAGTGGTGAATGGGGTGATCATGTCACTTTGCAGGCTGCTGCCGACTCGGTGAGCCCCTTTTTCTCCCTTATAGTTATTATATGTTTGTTGTGATTTGATTGATGATAAGAACCACTCAAGTCAGTATTTAACAAGAGGAAAAGGTGCATGAAACAGTCCCACAGACTCTTAGATTTCATTTGCAAAAGATATTTTTACAAATCACTTTACGTGCCAATAAATAAACTAGAGAATTATTAAACCACTAAACCATTATTCCCACTTCCATTGTCCTACTAATTTCACTACTCAGCTAATGGAACTAGTGGCCCTAAAAACAAGTAACAGACTCGATTAATAAAATAATACTTAATTAATAAACTTCTTCCTCTTATATACTCATTCATGGTTTAGAGGGTCACATATCAATTGATCAATCATCAATGTTTGTACATCACTGAAGTTTAGTGTTGGTCCCTGAGAGCCTAGAAGGAGTGAATAGGACTCTTTGAAAATTCTTCTTTTAAATGCGCCAGACAGCTAGTGACCGATTGCAAGGATAATGTTAATGTAAAAGACAATTAAACTAGTAAAAGTATGATGTTTTATAATCAAAAATTAATTACATCAATACAAAAGCAGATAAGCTATTTTACAACCGCTTTGAACTACAAAAGAATCTTTCTTTTTATGACAATAGTCACTTTGGTATTATTCTATTATGAGTACAATTCACACACAAAGCAAAACAATAAATATTATGAATTAAGCACAAGTGTAAGCACACTTTTATAAATGGATGATTTGTTTATTTATACACAGTTTGATCTCAGTGTCTTCTTGGAATTTGGTTTGTCTATCTTAGATTAGAAAGCTGCATAAAGAATGTCGTCTACTTGGTAAGCTGCATTACTTGACTCGAGATTGTTTGACTTGAGGATGTTGGAAATGCATAACGCATTAATTCTGCTTTGTTTGGTTCCAACATGCATTAATACTTGTGTCATTCAATTCAAGTGATCCACGTGTAAGCTGTTATTGTAGCGTTCAATGAACACCTTATAGCTTACATCGAGTTTCTTAGAGGTATTTTTGAGCTAATAAAATTATTTCGAGCATGTGAGGTTAGACCAAGCTTCTAAAATTAAATCGATACTCGCTTTCTTATTTCGAGCCTTAGGCTTAATTTAGATCTCTAAAAAGACTCAGAACTCTGATGAATGCCAGATATGCAGCTTGCCATACTGAGACTTGATTGCTTATATTGAGACTTAGTTGTTTATACCGAGGTTTGGTTGCTTAAATCGAGACTTGATGAGTATCGTATAAAGGACTTCGTTAAACAGAAACTTTTTGGTTATATTGAGTCTTTTTGTTATACCGAGCCTTGAAGATATCCATTTCTTAGTTAAACTGAGTAAGTAAAACTTTCGGATAAAAGACTTAGTTAAACCTAATATTTTATTGGTTATACCTAGTCTTTGTCTTATCCTAGATCTTTGAAATATGATTTGACTTCTCAGTTATATACCGAGTCTTTGATCGTCACTCATGTTGCTTGATCCGGATTAGGATTATGTATCATGTTCTTAGTCGCTCTTTAGAAAACTTTCGAATTTGTTCGCACACACCTTTTCTTTTTGAGTCTCTTTATTGTAATCCGAGGTTTTTCAATAAAATTTATTTTTTGAAATATGATAAAATATAACATAGTAATATTAACCCGATCCAATTCACATATGGTTTTATCAAATTCACTAGTATATATTGCATTGGGGCATCACTTTCATATTTATGATACCCGTTCAATAATAATAATTATTATTATCTTTTTTATTTTTCATCTAATTGGAGTTGATTTGATTGCTCATTAACTTTCCACCATTCACAAAGGATAAAGTTGATAGGGCAAGGATGTGAGCTTAAGATGGTGAATCTTGCACTCATGAGTTGCAACCCTAAATATAGAGAGTTAGGATATTCATTTATCATTCGAAATTTCATGGCAGTTATTGTGCATTAGTGAGTGTTTATATCTAAGAGGCAATTCCAATAGTATATTTTATTACAAGAAAAGTGTATCTCTACAATTACCAACCTCTTACTGTTGGAAATTACTGGAATGTACTTTTATATTGTAATTGTCAAACTTCTGTTAGAGCATCTCTAATCGAGACGCTAAAATGCTGTATATAGCGTAAAAAGGAAAAAATCGTACTCTGCGCTATTCTCATGTTATTTTTGTGCAACTCTACAACACTGTGCTAGATATGGTGCAGTATTGTTGCTGCGCTATTGCCTCGCAACCCTTACTCTCCCGCACGCAAGGGCTCCCTCACTTCTTTCCTGGCTGTCGAACACCCCCTCTCCCCTCTTCCCTGGCACCGCCCCACCCTTCCCCAGTGCCGAACACCTCCCCCCCACCCCACTCTTCCCCAGCGCTTGAATGCCCCCCCTCTACTGGCACCGTCCCACCCTTCCCCAAGTTTTTCCCTGTGCTTGAATGCCCCCTCCCTCTTACCTGGCACTGCCCACTCTTCCCCGGCACCCAAATGCCCCGTCCCCTCCCCTCTTCTCCGGCGCCACAGGACGACTTGACCGGACCGGATTTCAGTGGAGGTACTAAATAAATGAAAATAAAAAAATTATATATTGTATAGTGTTATATTTAATGCAAAAAATATATTAAATTAAAGTAATAGGTTGGAGATGGTCTTAACAAGGCAATGCAGCAGCAACACATGGATTTTTATATTTTTCTTTTCCAAATTACTAATATAAATATTGAAAACATTAAAGTAAGTCTCCCACTCCCCAGTCCCACGTCATTCTCATGTGGGGGGAGGTGTTCCACCTCTTGAACGGGGGAGGGAGGAGTGAGATTGCTGAAAGGAGCTGAACTTCAGTTGCAGTGATGCACTTTTGGTAGAGGGGCGCTGGGTGGGGGATGGGGGTAACTCACTTCTTGGAAGTTCAGGTTAAAAACCTAAGACAAAGTTTGTTAGAATTTTTCCTGATGATTTTATTCTTCTTAAACATGTAAATGGATGAGCCCTTCTGAATTTGATTAATTCTATCCTTTTTATTTTTTAAATTGAAAATAAATTATATTCAATTGAGAAAATAAAAAAGGGAAAAAAATGTTTGGGAAGCAGGTATTCCTAAAAAAACAAAATGAGGAAGGGCACCCACCCAGTAACAGATGGGAGCCATAAATACTAGATAGATATGATATGTTTTGATCACTTGTAATTTTCCCTCCTTAATTGTAATGATTATAAATAAAATAAGGGTTGAAATTGTCATGTTTTTTTCCCTACAATTTCTCGTCTCCAATAGCTGAGATCCACACATGACCACCAGCACTGTTTCTGTGTCAAGCAATCTCCTCGGAACTGCCCCATCAATCAAACCGCCAGAGGAGCAGCAGTGAAGGGGTCTCCCCAGCCATTGAGTGGTCAATGTCCTCAGTCACACTAAGCAGCACCTCCCTGTTGCGAGTTTAGCCATTTCAGCCAGTTCCCTCCTTTCTTGGCCCACCTTCTTCATCTCTCCTGCCTCCTTTTTCCTTGCCCATCCTATATGACCATCTCTCTCTCTCTCTCTCTCTCTCTCTCTCTCTCTCTCTTTTGAGGATCCATTTAAAAAGTTCCAAGTTGCTCAATTTGACAAGTTGAGGGGAAACATTGCACTTTAGGGTATAGCTCAGGGACAGTTGGTTGCATTTAGTCTTTGAGATAATAGTGTTAGTGTTTTTCTTTAGTCCTACATCTAGAGTCCTAGGAGTAGGCCTATTGTAATTTATTGAAGGGGATAATTTGGAAATTATTGATTTATTTTTGGACATTTTAATCCTTGTTAGGGAATCAGTGTCTACCATGCGCCACCGTTAGCTTATGCAACCAGCTGCTGTGACCTTTTCAAAACAGCAGATCTTTCTTGCAAATTGGTCTTATGCTGATAGAATTTGCAAATATTACATTTAATTCTAAACAGTTATTGATTTTAGGGATTTTAAGCTTCAATTTATCAGTCCTCTATAAGAGTTATTTCCACACATCAGGGCCCACATATAAGTGTATTGCAGTGATTATAGTTTTGGGACTACAGGACAATTTTGAGCAACTCATTTGCTTTATCATTAGGCCTTTCAACTATTAAAAAATATTTCTTAATAAACTCGCCTAGTATGACTACAGTACATGAATTGTTGTCTAATGCGTGTCAGTTGTTCTTGCAGTACGGTATTAAAATATTTGTTATAACATCTTTCAAGGACACGTGCTACATTGAGATTATCCCAAATGTTGCGAAGTCAAAAAGAGGTAGTTCTATACCTTTTTTAAACAATTGTTGAAACTGGCTTTTCTTTGTGCCACTGTCCGTATTCTCTTGGTGTGAATAAGCATTTTGTAAGGGCTTGTACTGTCTGAACGTTGAGTTTTGTTGCTCTGTGTTGACCGTGTTAGGGATTGATATGCATTTTGGCCTGACAGCCTAGCTAGGAAGTCAAAACTCATGTCATTCTTGTTGCCACATTTATAATCCAAAATTGATTCATCTTTCCATAGTGGGTATTAACAGATTTATTATTTTGTACACTCCACGTGCGAGTCGTGTATTGTGTGAAAGCTTGATATGCCTCAAGCTATAAAAGCAAACATTCTGATACATTGTTTTGTGCACTGGCTGAATTTGCTTGAATATCCTTTTTCCCTTCCCACCCTTAATATGAGTTTGTATGAACAGGATTGATTTATTTTATTTTTCTCTTATTTTCTTTTCTTGTATTGGAACCTTTTTATAATTTACAGTGATCAACAGGGAATGGGAATAAAAATTTTATTTTGTGTTTGTGCAGTCATATGTTTG
The DNA here is from genome assembly GCA_023512835.1 of Taxillus chinensis. Classification (NCBI taxonomy): domain Eukaryota; kingdom Viridiplantae; phylum Streptophyta; class Magnoliopsida; order Santalales; family Loranthaceae; genus Taxillus; species Taxillus chinensis. The sequence goes on from CM042084.1 coordinate 38,627,465, forward strand.
AGCTTCTGGGCGGAGGTACACTATAATTCAATATATCCACTCGGAGGTAAACATTTTTTGAAATCTGTTCTAGACGTTATTATCTGGGACTGAATGTCTAAAATAGTTGATAACAAATGGTTAGTGTGATAGTTTAGTTAGACCATTAGCTTTTCCACGCATAGTGTTGTCTTGAGAAAACAACGGCCTCTTATTTTTATGTGGCCTAAATGTAGAAGAGCCTGTGTTTGAGACCAAGAAGAAGAGGAGGTGGCGAATCTTCCGGCATAAGCATGTTGAGCCTCCAGATGAATTCGAACAATGAATTTATGGCAGTGATGCAAGTATAAATGGTCACTGTTAATGTACCTCAACTTCTATTCTGGTGGAGATTTAGACAGATATAATGCCTCCAAAGGCGCAGTTTTCATCCACATTTGATGCTTGGGCGGCCTCACCTCTCCTGGCTGCAACCCGCATCCATATTATTTCTAAAAATTAAATATCTTGAAGCATAAATGACCTGACTGTATAATCGTGTATTTTATAACCTGAATGAACATGCGCCTGCTAGTTTCTTTGGTAATGAACCACATCTGATTATTATCTGGGGTGCATGATTGAAGTAACACCTCAATATTCATGTTCTGTGCAACAACGCTCTGTGCTTTTTTTCTTCCAGGAATGGGAGGATGGTTATATGCATGTTCTGTGCAGGCATTTAAGCTTTGTGGCATTGATTTGCTATTGAATATTAAAATCCCTCCCAGATATTCTGGCTTCTCAATTCTAGCTAAATACCTGTTCACAGAAAATTCATCTTTTTGAATCAATGGTGGTTGGCGAATTCTGTGTTCGCCACTCTGAGATAAGACATTTAAGTTATGTTTCATACGCGATAAAAGAAAGAAGAGAAATTAAATCTTATTTATTTTTCGCGTTTAGTATGCAAATAGAATAGAGAAACTTTTCTCCCCTGGGAATATTATACTCCTACATACTGATTCTCTTCATATTCTATGTTTATAAAGGTTTTCTGATATAAGAAATTCCTTTTATCGTTTTGTCATTTTTATTTTTCTTCCAACTTGTTAATGGCAAAGTCGATAGACAAAATCCGCAAATCGCAGGATAGCAGTTTTGTTGGATCTCTGATGTCGGTGGCTTGCTTTTGTTGTGAAACTTGTCCCTGATTAATAGTAATTTCCCATTGATGTTCTTCGTGGATTGCAAATTTTCATGCTTCACCCCCCCCCCCCCCCCCCCCGATGCTCATTCTCTTCTTCGAACTACTTCTACCTGTTGCTGTTGCTTCTCACGCTCGCTCTCTCTGACATTGACCTTGATGATCTTGAAATCCTAGCCTAGTTTAGGTGAGGCCTCCTTGGGTGGCCTGCCAAAGGTGGCAACCCCTACGGTCTTTCGTCGTGGAAACACATCTGTGAGGGCGAACCCAGATTCAGGTCCAGGGATTGGGCTCTGTCGGACCTCCGGGAAGCTTTAACTGTCTCTCTAGGCTCCTCCAACGTTGGGTTCTAGCAAAACAACTTCACCGGCCCTCTCCCCTCTTGAATTACCCGTGAAGGCTTTTTTCTGTGTGGTCAGGTAATGATTTGTGCCAAGGTCCATGGCTGGCTGGGATTCAACTGCAACCATGCAAATGTTTCAATCATTAATTTGCCCAAATATGGTCTCAGTGGCACCTTAAGTCTTGCAATTGAGCCTAAAACTTTTTCATTTGAAAATGAGTTTGGTTGGGGTAGCTTCGAGGTGGTCTACAAGGGAGGCCTGTTTGCCAAGATTGTCGATCACTTGCATAGAGGTGGCGAGGGCAAGAGCAAGAGCAGCGGGAGTGTACAATATTATTTGATTTTTTAATAAAATTTAAATTTTGGAAGGATATTTATATAATTATATTAATTCATTACCTTTCTTTTCGTTGTATACTAATTGTATATCAAATGTAGTAAAGGTAGTGAAAAATTTTATTCTAATGTTAATTTTATTCTCTTATTTATTTCATTTCTTTCACTTTTATTCTCATATACCAAAGGAGCTCTTATTTAATATTAAATGCTTATCAAATATTTAACGTTATACATTAAGAAATAATTTATTAATTTAAATATAATTTTTTTATTAATATGAAATATCAAAATAATAATACAAACAAATATTAAATATATTAATTTTAATAAATATTAACACAAGAACACCATAAAAATATTTTGGGCTAGTGTTTTTTTCTTTTTCATAAATGTGATATAAATAATTTATTAATTATATGCTAATAATAAAATTTGAAAACATTATTTAAATTAATGTTTAAAATTATTTAATTTATTTTTAAAATTAAAATATTTCTTAATTTTAAAATTATTTTATTAATTAAAATTAACATGATTTAAATTTTTAGTAATGTGAATATAAATAATTTAATAATTATATATTATTACTAATAAAATTTTGTTTTTCTAATTAGAGTTTAACATAATTTAAAATGTTTTAATTTACCATTTAATATATTTTTTATGGTAAGAATATTTTGTTGTCTTTCAGTATATTTGTATTTATGAAAAATTTTAAAGTTAATCAAAAAGTTTAGCAATCATTGCAAAAAATCTACAAAGTTTAGTGACCATTTAAAATAATTTACCCATTTTAATAATGATTTGTTGATAGCTAAAAATTGACATCAATAATGTGTGTTCTGGGTTCATATTTAAATTGCCAGCGGAGTCCTCCTAAGGTGGATCAGCTGGCAGCAAGATAGTTTAGGCCGTTGTAAGATTTTGGGTTTAATTCTTATGCATGACAGTGTCTGCCTTGATTTATTTTTTGGGTCTCATACATGATTGGTGAGGGATAAAAGAGGTTATCAATTCATGAGTTTTATCGACACGGCTTGATCGTAGGGTTGGTTGGTCCGTTGGTTGAGCTTTCTATGTACTCGAATAAATAAATAAATAAAATGTGTGTTAAAGATAAGTGACTACCAATATAATGTAAAAATTGGCATATCTGAGTAAACCAATATTACTTCAATATATTTGGTACCCTTATTTTGTTTAAGGGTATGTTTGAAACCAATACTCAATATAACTTTTTGTTTTTTTTTTTTTTGGGGTTTTTTTTTTTTTTTTTTTTTTTTTTTAATCTTTATTTTTTTTTTTTATTTTTATAACAATTCGGCTATTGATTTGTGTACCTTTTTTATCTTTATTTTGGGTTTATTCAATTTCTGAAAATCAATATTCAATATATTATCGATTTTTATTTTTTTTGTTTGATTGGTGTTTTAGTTTTTCTTCGTGCTTTTGTAAAGTTATTCATTCGTCGAAAGCTTTGGATGGAGTGGTAGGGTGTGAAGCATTGTAACAGAAATGCAAGGTGTATTAGAAAAGGAAAGTGAAACATTGTGCAGGGGGGGGGGGATAGAATCCGGGTTTAGGTAGTTGGGGAAACTGCAAGGTGGGGTGGGCCGCGTCGCGCACGTGGGGAGATCAGCACCGGGAGGGAGAGGGGAGGTCGCATCGGGGGTGGGGCATCATGCGCAGGAGGGAGAGGAGAGGTCGCGAGCGCTAGGGGGCGAGCTGGGGGGTGAGCCGGGAGGTCACGCGCGGCGCGGCGGCGGCGTCGAATGGCAGCGGATCTACCGGGAAACAAATGGAAACAGAAAACACAAATTAAAAAACATCCAATATGTGTTATCATTTTTTGACATTTGAAAATAACTTATTTTCGAAAACAAAGAAAAAAAACGGGTGTCAAACAAATGGGGATGGGTGTTTTTTGCATTTAAACGTAGAAAACAGAAAACAAGAGTAGCAACCAAATACGCTCGTTGAACATGTCATGTCATGTCACTTGTCAACATGTCAGCCTTAATTTTCTGTGTAACTTTTGTCGTTATTACTATTGGGATGAATATATTAATATAATTTATAATATTTTAGAAACGAATCCATAATTAATGTTTTTGAATTTTATATGAGAAAACAATTGAATCATTGAACTTTGAAACTACTGATCCTGTGTTTCAGCATCTAAACTTAGATTTGAGTAATTAAACCTTTCAATTTCTGAAAACATTTAAAAGATGTTATAATACAATAGTTTTTCATAATATTAAATTGAGGTTAATTTCTTTAAAACATTTATAGAAGTCCGAAGAATTTATTTGTTTTGGTTTTAAGTTGAGGTGCTAACTGCTAAGTTGGTTTTTCATGTAAAATTCAAAAATTTAATTGCTTTTCCATGTAAAGTTAGAAGCTTTAAGTGTTCTAATTCAAAATTCAAAAGCTAAATTTTATTTTGGAATGAAGTTTTATGGATTTAATTATGCATTATTTATTTTTAAAAAAACATACAAGTTTGAAGAATAGTCCCTATAACATAACAGATATAAATTGAAAGTTTAATTAGAAAAGTGATCCAAAATTGAAAAATTAATACAATATTCAACTTTGGCATTAAGTATAAATATCCATTTGTTTACTTTTGTAATATATATATATATATGGGTAATGCGAATTTTTAAAAACCTGAAAAGTTATAATTATTTTGAATCATTAGATCAAATTTAAATGAAATCTAACAGTTCATATTAATTTTGCTCATTTTAAGATAGATGCTCACCTTTTCAAGTTACCATTACTCTTGATATATATATATGGCCCATGCCTTTGTGCTCATGAGGAGACGTTTCAATGTAAGCCCACCTCTCACCTTTGTGCCTTTGGTTATAATGACATGAGGATGAGTTTCATCTAAGTCCCTGGCTATGTGACTTTGATGATAAAGAGGTGGAGAAGCTTATTGTGTGTTTCCACTCCCATATTGACATTGACAGAACGTAGGGATGTTATGTTCCTACTAAAACAGAATGTATTTTCCCATTTTTGATATTGACAGTAGGCTTCAATTTTCCAATTAAGTAATTAATTTAATTTTAGGAAAGGGAATAATATTGTTGGAAAAAATATATATAAAATATATATAAAAAATTGGTCATAAACTACAATTTTCTGAGTTTGTTTCTTGCAGAATCCAATAAAATTAATAAAATAAGTTTTTTTAATATTAAAATTATTATTTGTTAATAGCTAAATTAAATTATAATTGAGAAAAAATAAATATAATGAAATTTGTGGTCATCATTTGTTTGTTGGGCAGTGGTGTGTTTGCTATCATGACCACACCGGCTCATATGTGAAGACGGTTGTTTGGTAAATGTTATTATTTTTAAAAATATAATTATTTTTAAAAATAGTAAATTTGATAAATTTAAATTTTTTTATAAGTGATAAAAATTTATCTAGACTATTTTTTTTAAATAATTTAATTTTAAAAAATAATTATGCCTGTTGAACCCTATTTTGTTCGGGTTAGACATACACATTCATTTTTCGCTTTAAACTTATTTTCTATTTGTTAATCACTTTGTACAGCTAAATAAGATGACTTCTTTAAAAGGGCTTTCAAATGCTAAAAAACCAGTCTTAGGTGATAGAGAATTAAATTCCAGGATCAGCGCCTTTGACCGTGCTCAAATCCGAAATCAAATGAAGAAGTTATGGTCAAAACCGTATTTGGACCACTAATAGTGGTCAACTGACGGCCAACATTCAAAATCACACATCGGATCAGGTCATGAATCTCATACTCGTAATCCTCTCATCATTCTAAGAATTTTGACGTATATTTTGCATATATTCGCTTATAGAGCTTATTTTCGAAAAATAAAAAAAATACTTTTTTCAATAATAAAGCGATTTGGGGACGCGCAGTACAGGCTTGACGCAAAAATAATATCATTTTAAAATAAAAATGACACGGGGACGTTCGTCACGATGCTCCGAGTCGAAGAACAATTTTTTTGAAATTTTTTGAAAACCGAATTGCCTTACCTATCCCAAAAACCCAAAAACATCAGTTAAAATTATTCAATTGAAAATTTTAAAATCCTAGCCGTCATTTTTTTTCCGGCCTACCCTAGTCCACATGTCATCTATTCATTGGTTTAAGAATAAAAGCAAAAAAAGCCAAAAAAAACCAAAAAGAAAAAAGGGTCAACTCTCCCTCTCTCTTCCGTCTCTTTCACGCAGGCAGCAGCGCACGCTGCCTCTTCTTCCCCACAGCGCAGAAACGCTGTGATGCAGGAGACCCTCCCGGTATGGATTCCTTTTCCCTTTTCCCTTCTCTTCTTTCCCTGCCTTGCCAAAACCGGCTTGCCGCCTTCACACGCACAGCCAGCTAGGTCACACCCGTGACTCACCTCTCCACACCAGTCCAATCAAACCCCAAACCCTAGTTCTATCCTATAAAAACCCCAAAATCGAGCAGCGAGGGGGGCTCTCACGACTAAAAACAACCTACCATCATACCACACAATCCTTTGATCCGTCTCCTCCAAAGAGAGTCCCCCGGCCGGACGTCACACCACAGCCCGCCAGCCGCCGTATCACCCTCCAACCTAAACAACCCTACCACCGACGTATCCTCCACGGCACCATCCGAGATCGACACTGCAGTCTTTGTTATGCTCATTTTGGTTTTTCAACCAGTAATTGTTTTCCTGCTTCGTTCATAGCGTGTACGTGTTCATCACTGTCTGTGCTTTGGATTTTTCTTATTTGTTCATAGGTTCATCTTCATCTGATTTTCGTTTTTTTTTAAAAGAAGTTTGTTTGGTTTTGTTGGCCTGATTTTCTCTCTTACGTTTCTGCCTCTTAACTAATTGTTGTGTTGCATTTTACAACGTTTAAAGATTTTTGTCTTATACTTGTGTCTCTTATTTCTTTTCGTGATTGTGGCCCCGAGGAAGTGTTGTTTTGTAATTGTGTCCTTACTGGCTGGGTTTCTATTGATTTGTTTCATAATGTTCAACAGAAGTGTATGGTATGTGAACTCAGTTTAATGCGTTTTGTTTTGGCTTTTCGTGACTGAAGCAATGCTCCCCCTTGGGTTGAATGCATTCTACATTTTCATATATGTTAAAGTATTTATACTGCATGTTTTTGCTGATTTTTCATGTGTTGGAATCTTCTCTTGCTTGCCAACTGGTTTTAAGAATATCATAGAATTTTTGAGGACACAATTTTCCACATCAAATTAATTGTTTTTTCGCCCTCTGGTTTAATCCATTTTTTCTATATGTTTTTACTTGGTTTTCCAGCTTAGAGCATCTCCAACCATTCTAGCTAAATTTAATCAGCTAAAATCAAATTTAGCTGAATACAGTAATTTTAAAAATTATCCTCTCCAACGTGCGTCATTTATTTTTTTAAAACTTAATTTTATTTTCCAATTTCGCCCTTGAACCATCTTCTCCCCTTCGTGTAAGGTTTAGTCCTCTTCTGACAAGGCAGACCATTCGTGACGATCTCAATCGGTTAGGGTTTTGCGTTAGACGAGACGACAATACCAGTTGGGGTTTTGCGTTTTGCTGTGCAGTGGAGCCGACGGCGAGAAAGGAAGACGGACTGGATACCCTGCTTCACGCTACAAACTGCACAATCTCTCTGGTGAAGCTTCATCTCCAACAGGGCAGCACGTCCGAGAGTGGAGGTAGTGGTCAAAGCACCAAAGTAGCATGTCTGTACAATCCCTCCTCATCATCATCTCTCTTCTCTGTCAGGAATCAGGAGAGGACATGAATAATTGTGATAATAACACAAATGGAGATTTTTCATCATCTTCGTCCGATGAAGATGAAAGAAGTTTTATGATCGTGCACACGACAATCAAGTATCAAAGAAGGAAAAAACGCCTTAAAAATCAACGACCAACACATGGTGGTTCTATAATTGGGCGGCAATACATTTTTCGTGATAGAGTTGCTGGAAACGATCGGCTAAGAAAGGATTATTTCTGTCAGAATTCAGTATATGGGGATGATTTATTTAGGCGGCGATTTCGCATGCATCGTCCATTGTTCCTTCGTATTTTAGAGCATCTACAACAAGAGGATGCATACTTTGTTCAAAAGTATGATGCTACGGGACACCTAGGTTTATCCGGCTTACAAAATATGATAGCTGCAATTCGTATGCTAGCATATCGTACGGCAGCTGATGCTATCGATGAGTATGTTTGAATTGGTGAAAGCACAAGCATTGAGTGCTTGAAGAAATTTTGTAAAGGGATTATTACTGTTTTTGGCCAACAATATCTTAGATCGCCTAATGTTGCCGACATTCGAGGTTACTTAATAAAGCGGAGCGAGTGGTTTTCCCTGGCATGTTGGGCAGTCTAGATTGTATGCATTGGGAATGGAAGAATTGTCCAACCGCCTATCATGGACAATACACTGGCCATACTCATAGGCCGACAATTGTGCTTGAGGCGGTGGCCTCATATGATTTGTGGATATGGCATGCCTTTTTTGGCATGCCGGGATCCAACAATGATATTAATGTGTTTGATGCGTCTAATGTTTTCGCTAACCTGAGGGATGGACGCGCGCCTGCTGTCAATTTTATCATAAATGGTCATGAATATACCATGGGATATTATTTTGCCGATGGTATATATCTGCCATGGGCAACAATTGTGCAAACCATTACTGGTGCTATTAGCCCGAAGATACGACATTTTGCTAAAAAACAAGAAAGTTTTCGAAAAGATGTTGAGAGGGCATTTGGTGTTCTGCAAGCACGCTTTGCGATTGTTCGTGGCCCGGTGCGATTTTGGCATTGCTTAGATCTTAGTAATATCATGAAAACATGCATTATTTTGCATAATATGATAATAGAAGATGAGCATAATGAAGAAAACATTGGGGAAGTAGTTGAGCCTCATAGCGGTGAATATGATGTACATGATATGGATAATTCGGTTTACTTTTCACATAACTTCACACTTCCATTTGAAGAGTACATGAACCGTGCACAACAGATCCGATCTCAAGCAACTCATCATGCACTTCGCAATGATCTAATTGAACATTTATGGTCAAAAGAAGGAGAGTGATAGCCCTCTTTATTGTCTTAATTATAATGTATTTGTTGTTATGTTTTTCAATTTGTATCCCTCTTTGTTGTTGTCTATGTAAGGTGGTGGTGCAGTCCTGCACGTAGGTAATGATGCAGCAGTGCAGATTTTTTTAATAACACATGATGCATAATAATAAAGAGATTTTGTATCCCTCATATTGTTGCATAATATGAAGCAGTCTTATTATCTTTATGCAAATTTGAACTTGGGCTGAAAATAAGAAAAAAATGATTTAGGTTGGAGATGATTCCAATGATTCCAGCGAGCAGGCTGTATAGCTAGATGACTGCTTTCTGATATATATGCAGTTTTTTCAACTGCTTTCGGATATATATATATATATATATATGCAGTTATTTGTTTAGCAATGCTGCATAGCCAGCTCACTTCACTTGCCTGCATATACAAAGAAATACAAATGGGCTGAAAATAAGACAAAAAATTATGCAGGTTGGAGATGATTAAACGTGCAGAAAATTAGACACATGATGCAGTTTTTTTAATAACACATGATGCAGAAATGAACAATATATATGCATGCCACGAGGCTGAAATTAAAATCTATCAAGAAAATGTGCTTACGTTTGACTGTTTCAACTGCTTTATGATATATATGCAATTATTTGTTTAGCAATGCTGCATAGCCCTCCTACTTCACGTGCCTGCATATACAAAGAAATACAAATGGGCTGAAAATAAGACAAAAAATTATGCAGGTTGGAGATGATTAAACGTGTAGAAAATTAGACACATGATGCAGTTTTTTTAATAACACATGACGTTCACTTTTAAAATGAAGGATTTTCTGCAAGACAATTACCCAGGATGATTTTGTAACATATGTTTCTAAAGAAGTGAGGTTTCAGATAGACATAATGACAGTAACAGGGCATCAGACTAAACTAATTAATAAGTTACTGCAGCAAGAGTAAACTAAATGAATAATGGCTGGAATGTAGCCTGTGTGGAGATAATCCGTCCAACAAGCAAGAGGGCAAAGGCTTCTACATGGTTTGACTGAAATAACAGATTAAAACATTGAATTAGAAGAACAGGGAAGCACTACTCTGCATAACATAATTCTTTTATTGGTATATACCAGTCCAGGCAGTCTCTCACTCCATGCATATTGACAATAGTGTTCTTTTTCCGTTAGTTGAGGGGGAGGTAGCTACTAATTGTCAAGAGAAGAGGAAAAAACACGTGAACTTGCCAACAGAATCTTTTGATAAATTCAAAAGCTTAAAGCTCCTTCTACTTAGATAGAGTACAGAAACGTTTTTCCCTTATGATCTTGCTGACTTTTGTTTTTTCAAAATTAAGCAAACAATGTATAATTTGAATGATATCTGCTGCTTCTGCTAATGTTGAAAGAGTTGGTATGGTAACACCAGAGAAACATTCCCGAAGCTTCAACAGATTCTTTTCCCCTAAAGGGAAGGAGCAGCCATTAGGCTTGCTGCTGTGTTTGAGCAAATGGACTGAAGTTAGGCGTGGTGTTGTCCTTTTTTCTGTTTCATGCACTAAAAAGAGCAGTGTAAACATCCACCCTACTGCACGAACGGTCAAGCAGGCACTACCAATCTTTTAAGCAGTTTAATCAAATATTGCAGCATCAACATATTTGAGATTGTGAGAGAATAGAAAGCATACAGTTATTAAAAAGACACCAAAATGACAATTAATAACATTAAAACAACAAAATTTAAACATAAGTCTTCTAGGAAAATGAGCTACACAATAGGAGGTAGCTCTCTCCTTTTTATTAATATATTAAAAAAAGTATTAACATAAGTCTTTAAAAGTGCAATCACTTAAAGGTTGCACTATTACATATTCCCATTCCTACGCATCAGGAGAGGAAGAAACATGAAACTGGGAGGTACTTGAACGTTCAGACACTTTCGCTATAATCTCATTCTTAAGCATCTGGTAATAATGTTGCAATTCGGGACTCATGTTTGTAGTATCCAAAGCCATAATTGTAGAGTCATGTTTCATCTGTTCATGATGTTCCGCAGCCTCAAATATAACCAATCTCCTTTGCTCCCTTGCTTTAGCCGTCTCAAGAATTTCTAATCTTCGTTCTGCAAACAGTTTCTTTTCCAATCTAGACTCTTGAAATTTTGGTTAAACTTCTTTAGCACACTAATAAATTCAGCGTCATCTTCCTCAACTAATTTACTCTTTTTTCGAGATTTCTTTTCTGATTTTCTTCCGATCGGCCTTTTCCTTTCACTTGGAGGAGAGTTAACACTCTTCTGAGTAGGATCGGGGTCAAAGTCTATGGATATTGGTGTGCTTGGAAAAGAAGAAGCTCTAGATGATAGGGATGCATGATTAGCTGCTGTCTCAATCCACCACTTAGGACAATCTTCAAGTATTTTCCAACAATGATCAAGGAGAAAAGGTTTATCATTATTTTCTTTTGTATACATAATTTTTGCTTGAGTAACCTACGTAGAGATAAGAAATAAATTTAGAATACAAATAATTCAAAACAACATTAGTATTAATAAAAAAATAAATCTCACCTTGTTTGATTGGGTCGCTCCAGTTAAGTGCCTATGATCTATTTGTGAGAGGCACCCACGATATTTAGAACAATCCTTTTGAATTTTCTCCCAACGATTTTGAATTGAGCATAATGTTCGTGGCTCTATCCATGTGATTGCAGCAGAAAATTGTTCAAGGATACGATTCCAAAAACAACTATCTTTTTGACCAATACCAATTGCAGGATCTTGGCTAACCAAGCGTGGCATAGAGCTTCGTCTTCCTCTATAGAGAAACCTTTTCCTCGCCTTCCCTTTAAATGTGATGTTGACATTTTTTTTCCTATAAATACATAATCAAAGGCTTGTTTTCACAAAGAAAGTTTAGGAACGAATTCAAACAATATTCACTTTAATTGTATACATATTAATAATCAATTCGAACAACATTCACTCAAATTCAGGATGTTTATGAACCAATTCAAACAACATTCACTTCAAGTAAATATATATTAGCTATAGCAATATAAAACATATACTATGTTACACCATCACTGCCACATGGTACAACGACATCTGCTTTCTATTGGTTTCAAACTTTATTTCAACTAAAATTCACAGTTTACAGTTCACAGTTCACAAATTGGGTATAACAAAATTCACAGTTTACAATTCACAATTCACAAATTGGGTATAACAAAATCCACAATTCAATAGATAAGAAAATGAAGATCACCCGTGCACAACAAATTTAAGTCATGAAAACAATTTTAAGTATTGAACTTACAGATCGTTGTTACACCAACGGTCTCCTTTGCGTACGGAACAACACCTACCGCTGCAAGCCACACCTCACACCCGATTCGGAAATCAGCCCCACAACAGATAGAAGGTCACCTTAACCCCGACCCGATACCTAGGATTGCATCCAACAGCTACAAAATTATTATTGAGAGGGTCGATTCACGATTCACTGCCTAAACCGTCGGGAAGCCATGCGCCAGAGATCGCCAGGAAGCCATTCACAAAATTCTTATCAAGAGCTGTGTTTTTACGATCGCCAGAGATCACCAGAGGGAGAGGCGTTAGGTTTACTTCTGCAAAGGGTAGGGTGGGAATGTTAAAAAAGTTAAGGGTAATGAGCTGAGGTGGCAATCTTAGCTAAAGGTAAAAAATTATCTATATTTACCTATTTGTTTTGCTATAGCTTTTGCTATAACTAATGCATTGGAGATCAAATTAAGTCAAATATTACTATAGCTTTCGCTATAGCTAAAGGGTTGGAGATGCTCTTACACTTTTAAATTATGTATTTTTATTAACCTTTACACGATTTTCTTCCTCTTTATTCGTGTGCCTATTTTTACACCTTTGGCTGATGAGATTGATTTCTTTTATTGTTTTGCTACTAGTCCTTTGTTTTTCTAACCTCTATCTTGCAGGAATTGATTAGGGTGCTTATTCGTTTCATTTTTTTATTTTTTTATTTTTTTTATTTTTTTTACTCATTTGTTTCCCATCGATTCTCATTGTATTAAGGTTTCATAACCTTTTGTTGTAATATGTAAAAATCACCAAAAATAGTGAAAAGATTAGTAAAAAAAGAGAGAAAAAGAAAAAAAAAGAGTGGAAAAGAGAGAGCTTTGTTTTTACTTTTGTGCATGTCACCCTCACATACAAATACTTTTATTTATGTTTTATTTGCTTTTAAAAAATGTTTAATATGTATATGTACTTTGTTTTAAAAAAAATCTTTAAAATGTTTTTAACAAAAATTAAAAATTAAAAATTCTCCTTTCTTTAAAAAGTGAAGTCTTTCCAAATTTCAAAGGTTATTTATTTATTTATTTATTTTCTTCAAATACAAACAAATTTTTCTATCACTTTGATTTATTAGAATTTTTTTTGACATAATCCTCTTTAGGTTACCTTAGACTTCTTAAGCATGTCAGATTTAATTTTTAACTTTAACAAATAAACTTAACTTGTAGGTCTTTAAAAGAATTAATTAAACTTAGGAAATAATTAATTATTTTAGAATTGTATTTTAGTTTTTTTTTTCTTATAAACACTTTACATTCCTTTTAGATATTTTAGAGTAATCTAACTTAAAAAAAAACTTAGATCAAAAAGTAGAAACTATAAGTTATTAGGAAAATAGAAACAATTGTAGATAACTGAAATTAAAGCAAAATATATGCATATATATAAAAAATTATTAGAAACCTCTAAACTCCTAAGTTAGGTACCGAAAGGGCGTTACAGGGGTGCTAATCCTTCCCTGTGCGTAACAAACTCCCGAATTCAGCTCCGGCGATGTAAATTATTTTAGGTGACCAACTGCACCCCAAAAACAGTTGGTGGCGACTCTGTTTCTTTTTCATCATCATTCGGGTGAAGGGTGGGAGAATCGCATCCCCAAAAGTGGGTTTCCTTCCTGACGAAATTTGGTGATGACAATGCCAAGTCAAACGTAACCTGTATTTTTCCGGTTAATTTGTAATATGGGCCCAAGTCAACATGCAATTTGTAAGTAAACAATCTTTGATAATTCATTTATTTTTTAAGGTAGTAGAATAATATTATTGGAATATATATATATCGCCCATACCTTTGTGCTCATAAGGAGATGTTTCAATGTAAGCCCACCTCTCACCTTTGTGCCTTTCGGTGATAATGACATGAGGATGAGTTTCATTTAAGTCCCTGCCTATGTGACTTTGATGATAAAGACGTGGAGAAGCTTGTGGTGTGTTCCCACTCCCATATTAAAATTATTATTTGTTAATAGCTAAATTAAATTATAATTAAGCAAAAAAAAAAAGCATAATACGACTCCCGCATTGAGATAAATTAGTTCATTTTCGGCTGATTGTAAACTGTTTAAACTTTATAATATTAGATATAAAGTTTAAAAAAGAAAAGTTGGCACGGGAAAGTGTACATTTTCTATTCCGAGTCGATGTTGTAGCCACAGTATTTGTAGTGGGTGGACATTAGACTGACCAGTTGATTACTACGATTAGGGATGGCAATTTGCCTCGTTCCTGCAGGACCCGACCCGTCCGGTCCCGAATGGGGTGGGTTTTTTTTTAAATTAATTAGGGCACGGGGCGGGGACGGGGCAAGCATCCCCCGCCCCGCCCCGGGATAAATCCCTGACCCGCAGGTATTTCCCACGCCCAGCCCACCCGAAATTCAGCAAAATATAATGCCTTCACTAAGTTTTGAACCCAAGACCTGCTAAACCATCAGACTAACTCTATTTTATAATATAAACTTATGTAAATAATATATATACTTATCATATCACATATAAATAATACCAATAATAATTACTTTTAATTTAAATATGAAATACATACTATCAAGTGTAAAAAAACTCAAAACTCAATCTCACTGTGAATGACTCATATCACACATAAAGTAAATTAGGGATAGTAATCATATTAATTTGATTGAAATTTAGTTTTAAAATTATTAATATGTTGATTTAAAACTAAATGATCAAATCAAGTATTATTTGATCGATAAATATATTTATATATGAATTCGTAATATCATTTACCTTATTTATTATTTAAGCTTTTAACCCAACTATGAAATATATACTATCAAAAGTCAAAACTCACTTTCACCATGTATTTTTTAGTATATCAAACTTGTTAGTATTGTTTAATTAACTAATAACATTAATTACAATTATAATATTATATATATATATATATACACTTACACTGAATGACTAGTATTATGCAAAAATAATCATATTATTGTATTACTTATAACAAAAATAAGTTTTAATTACATTAAGAAAAATAAAGTTGGGAAACATGACTTTTCATAATATTATATTATTTATAACAAAAATAATATGATAACTATGTTATATAATTATATTAATTAGGTTTTCACTAATGTGTTATCATTTATTATCAATGATAATTGTATTATTTAAATTATTACTACTCGATATTCAAGTTATTACTTATTGATTATAATCTATAAATGCATATATATATAGTGACAATTATATAACTATATATATATATACACCATATATAACATAAGTAATATGGTAATTGTTGAGTATCTAAAATCTAATAACTGATGTTAGGGAGTTCGTTGATAATTATATATTTCATAGATGATTATTGTTACTATGTTTACATAATTAGTATATATACTTTAAATATGACATATAAATAATATTGGTAGCAATAATAATAATAATAATAATAATAATAATAACATTACTATTAGTATTAATGATAATAATAATGAGTAAATGTTTTCTTTAAAAAGAATATCAATTACAGAGTATATATACTTATATTTTAATAAAAATAAACATTGAAAAGTAAAAGCAATGTTTTAATATAAAATACAAGCATATAAAATACAAGTGATATAATTATATAGTATATTAGTATGAACAATATATTACGCATGCCATAAGTAATCTTATAATTATTCGACCAAATAATATTTAATTATATTATTTTGTATTAAATCAATATATTAATAATTTTTAAAACTAAATTTGAATCTAATTAACGTCAATCTACAAATTATTTTATTCATGATATGAGTCATATATTGTGAGAGTGACTTTACTTTTGATAGTATATATTTCATATTTAAATTAAAAGTAATAAAATATGTAAATGATATTATTAGTTTAAATATTAATATATTTTCAATCAAATAATATTTGATTGAATCATTTAATCATAAAATCAACTTATTAATAAATTAAAAAATTTGAATCTAATTAATTTGTATTTTATATCAAAATAGTAATAGTACATTTAGTTTTTATTATAATACATATATATATTGTAATTACTTTTTTTTAATAAAGCATGCACTCTTTATTAATATTATTATCATTATAATTAATAATAATAATAATAATAATAATAATAATAATATTAATATTAATAATTATAATTATCATAATTGTTATTTTTTTATTATTATTTATATGTGATATGATAAGTATATATATTATTTACATAAGTTTATATAATAAAATATAATTAGCTTGATGGTTTGGTGGTTGTATGTGTAAGGAGGAGGTTCTAGGTTTAAAACTTAGTGGAGTTATTATATTATGATGAATTTCGGTGCAGGTTGGCTGGGTGGGCGTGGGCGGGGCTGAGCTAGACCCCTGCGGGGCGGGCTGGCTGGGTTCAAAACTTAGTAGATGTATTATATTTTGATGAATTTCGGTGCGGGTTGGCTGGGTGGGCACGGGCTGGGCTGGGACGCGCAAGGCGGCCTTGACTGTGTTGGGCTGTGACTAGAGTTGGGGCGGGGATTCCCCGCCGGGGCATGGCGCGGGGATGGGGACGGGGCAACCCAAACAATTGTGTAAGTTTACAATTTAAGGGATCTGATGGCCAACCTGCAGTGGAAATGTATCAAAATTTACTACATTGCTACGCACTCTATATGTAAACTTGTCAATCAGACAACGGAATCTAATCAGAGATAGGGAAGTAAATGATCAATTCTATCAAGGGTCAGACTATCATTAACTTCAAAATGCTGGTAGGAATTAATTACTTCCCCCCATATTATTAAAATACAGATCGATTTGTCTGACTTTTTTTAAAAAATAATTAATATTTCTATAAACTACAAAATTTTTAGTCAATATCAAGTTAGTTTATTGCATAATGAAAGTCTACTTAAATTGAAAAATATACTTGATTCATCTAAAGTTAAGTCATCAAAAGTAGATTTGCCCTCTTTTTTATTGCACTATATGGGTTATCATAATAGCATGTTATTTTATGATGTGAGCAATTAGTTTTGTTTTCCTCCATTTTGAAGTGGCTATGACACTGACAATTATTAGAGTCTGAAGGGCTTTCCTTCTAAAATTAATTGATTGCAGGAGAGATCATTATTGGATCTTTATTAACTAATATTTTTGGTTGGCAATATCACGTAGGATGATTCTAATGTATTCCCTCGTGTGGCAATGTGGATAACACACACCGCAGGAAATCATACGAAACATTGGGGAACACACTCACGGGCTCAATATCGTGAGTGAAAAACACAATCTGGTTTTGATATCATATTACAGTCTTAAGAGCTTTCATCTAAAATCAATTAGCTATAGGAGAGGTTACATTAGGGAAAACAGGTTTTGATGACCATTTTTTGAAGCCTTTAAGCGACATTTATTGAAAGTGTCATTAAAAACAGCATGTCACTTAAAAAGTGTCATGAAGTAGTACACAATTAACGACACTTACATGTAAGTGTCGTGTACTAGTAGTATTTACAATGAATCAACATTGCGTGCAATACCAAAGGAATTGCACCATGCAATTCTACAGATATACACCGCCCATTTTAACACAATAAAATCTAATGGTCGAAACTTAAACCACCAATAACATGGTCAAAAATCACCAAACAACCAAATTAATGTAAAATAAGCCCTTTCACCAAATAGCCATTGAAATGCATAAAAACATCCCACTCCATCCCACTCCATCCCGCCTAATAAAGACTCCATTGAACGCCTCTCCCTCGTGCCAGCTAGTGGTAGTCGTCACTCTTTAAATCGTTCCTGTTAGAGTACCTCTCCTCCAATATATGTCTATATATATATATATATTAAAAAATTGATGAGGGAGAAAAAATGATGTCGATGATGATTTATTGATTACTAAAAGTTAAGTCAGCAAGTAATGAAGACTAAAATTGAATAACCATCATGATTTTCGCCTGTATGTTTATAAATTTCTAATTCAATTTGGCGCAGATTTGTCTTCTTTATATTTTTCTAAGCCATACCTCTTCAAAATTGGCCATTTATTTTTGATATGTAGCTATCCTGAGATGGGACTTATCTGCATTATCCCTTACTCATTTTTTTTCTTCTTTTTAGTTAACCATTCTTTTTAGTTAACAGGCCCTTAGACTTCAGTAAAGGTTTTTATTAAGCTACATTGGTTCTAGCAGACATAAGCTGCAATTCTAGGAAATTTACCATGTTTAAGCTTTCACCTCGCAAGATTAGATACAGATTTTACAGCTTCCCATGTTTAAGCTGTCACCTCGCAGGATTGGAAAAAGTTTCATGAATAGTATATTAATGATGTATTAACATAGATTTTGCATTGTAGGAATATGTCTTAATGAATTAAGGTTACAAGTTAACACATCTCTCCAATTTAATTACATTCCCAAAATTATACCAGTACACGCGTGAGCGATAGTTTAGATTGGCAAATGTCGATAGAGGTAACGGAATCGGATTCGCTGGTGAGCAAAGTTAGCTCACCACCGTGGTGAACTGGGTTATTTCGGATTTTGTCGATATTTATTTCAAAAATCAATTGTTAGATTAAATATTCATGTAGTATATATTATGACTGTAAAATTTAAGGACGATCTAACTGTTAATTTTTGTACAAATTCACTAAAAAATTATATATTAAAATTTGATTGTGGAACTATAAAATAAATAATTGAATTCACTATTTAGTTTGAGTTGGACAGATGGGTGCATTTGTTTGTAAATATAGCCTATAGCAACAATAACATCTTTTGTTGGAAGAGTATGGGCTATACTAGGATGAAATACATTCACATATCATTTTTAGTCATAAGTGAAATTATAAAAGTATCATAAAAACTTATTTTTAACATTATTTGAATAATAATATTAAAAAATAAATAAAATGTATAATTTGAATATTATATTTTTTATTCTAATAATTTTTTCTAATACTATTTTTTTGATCAATCTTGATTTTTAATCGGATGAGTTAGCTTGATTGGGATCTGAATGTTGATGTGTCAGCATGTAAACCATAGATGATATTTTATTTTATTTTTTGCATATCAATTATCGGCAATTGAGATTATGACACATCAACATCTGGCTACCAATCCTATTAAGTTGTTCGGTTAAATTTTTTTATTTTTTCGATAATAATTTTTCAAACATTAGATTTTTGTTTGAATATTAATATATAAATAGTTTTTTTTCATAAGGGTGATTTAATCATTTCATATTGGTGGTGTATATATTAATCATTTTTTGTGGGTGCATTTATCCCTTATATATATATTTAATAATATTATTTTCCTATTTAAAAATAAAATAAATAAATAAATAATGGTAGATTTTTGTTCTTCGAAAATTACAGGACTTTACCTCCAGTCAATATTTATGTGAGCCGGCGTAGGGTATGGTAGCAAAAACACACACCACTAGCCCCCGCAAACATATCGCCACTTCAAATTCTATTATATTTACTTTTAGGTGGGGTTGGCAAATCTCATAAGTATTTTTGTACTTCGGAAATTGCATTCCTTAGTCGGTGCTACAGAAACGAGTTGGTAAATCTCATTCTCATCATTATTTTTTTTGTATAATTATTCAGATTTATTTATTTTTAGGTGGGAGAATAATATTATTGAATATATATATATATATAATGTAAAATGGTTCCAATCGTAAAAGTAACTATTAGCAAATTTACATGACATTCTATATTTATTCATTAAAAATTATAATTTACTAAATTTATAATAGTATTGTCGTGAAGCCTAAATATTGAATTTTAAAAAGTATTTATATACCTTTTCTTTTTGAAGTACCATGGAATGAATGAATGTATATTTTAAATTCCCACCCAAAGACTAGTCAATTCTGTGTCGGTGGCCTTTTCTTTTCATTCAATTATTCATTCTTACTTCCACGACACCACAACCATTAGTGAAGTACATTGAAACGTCTCGTCAGCACAAAGGTATGTGCTGACATTGATGGGAGATTAGGCGGAGTGGAGTTGACGAGTGACGCCAGATCGCTATCTACCAGTCTATACCAGTCTACCGGTCTCATGAATAATTACAATTTAAAAGCAGACCTGACAGTCTACCGCCGACACAAACAGGGCCAGCCCTTCGTAGCCAATCTTCCATCTTCATCAATTTCACCCACTTGAACCCTCACGTCAACCCTCTATACCAGTCTAACCCTCACGCGTCACTCAGTGCTGGACGGATATGGACGCTAGAGCACGGACACGACCATCTCTCTGACTCTCTCGCACCTGGACGGCTCTCCCCCTGTGCTCCGCGCCTCAACGGCTTCGCTCCGGGCCTCCGGTCACCGACCTCCGGCTCTCCCCAGGCCAGACGGCTCCTCCGGCTCTCCCCAGGCTAGACGCCAATCCCTTTCCTCCGCTCCACACCTCCACCTCAGCAGGTCTCTCCCCCAGTCCGACAGTCCCCCTTTGTGCTCCACTGCTCCCAAGCGGCCACCCCCCTCATCCTCATGTCACTATTCCCAAAGGCACAAAGGTGAGAGGTGGGCTTATAAATCAAATTCAGTCTCCTTTGCAACTAGCAATAGCCAGATTCAAGTTAGGATTTGGAAAGACAAAAAATAAAATCTAGAACATTACAAAAGCTTATGAAGTAGACTGCGTATCTTCTAATAGTGCTCACACATGTCAAAGAAGATTGGATTCGGTGGCAATACTCCGTTTATAATAGAGAATTGCTTGCAAATTGCATTTAAGGAGGTATCTGCTCAGTTTAATATTACTTTTGAGTGACTAATTTTGCTTATTTTATAAAAAGAAGTAACAAAACCCATATTGTAACTGAAAAATACTTATAAAAGAATACTAATTTTGCTAATTTTTCCGTTTTTTTTGTTTGTCACAATTTTTTTTGGCTGCCTCCATCCCACCCAAAGACTAGTCAATTCTGTGTCGGTGGCCTTTTCTTTTCATTCAATTATTCATTCTTACTTCCACGACACCACAACCATTACTGAAGTACATTGAAACGTCTCCTCAGCACAAAGGTATGGGCTGACATTGATAGGAGATTACGCGGAGTGGAGTTGACGAGTGACGCCAGATCGCTATCTACCAGTCTACCGGTCTCACGAATAATTACAATTTAAAAGCAGACCTCTATCTGGCAGTCTACCGCCGAGACAAACAGGGCCAGCCCTTCGTAGCCAATCTTCCATCTTCATCAATTTCACCCACTTGAACCCTCACGTCAACCCTCTATACCAGTCTAACCCTCACGCGTCACGCTGGACGGATCTGGACGCTAGAGCACGACCATCTCTCTGACTCTCTCACACCTGGATGGCTCTCCCCTGTGCTCCGCGCCTCAACGGCTTCACTCCGGGCCTCCGGTCACCGACCTCCGGCTCTCCCCAGGCCAGACGGCTCCTCCGGCTCTCCCACACTTTACGTTATTATTCATGTTTTCTTTTAAAAAAATTAAAAGATTAAAAACTAATTCATATCTTACATATTAAGAAGATATATAATTACATAATTATATCTTAATTGAAATAATTACATAATTACATAAAAATTAAATATTTTCTTAATTAAAATGTATAAATTGAAATAATTTACATAATTACATGATAGCGTTTGTTTAATTGTAAGTGAATTGAATTATTTAAATTTAATTTTATATTTACTTTAAATTTTAATAATTTATTTCGGTTATAAGAAAATATTATGATCTTCTCTTAAACTTTTTGTGTTTATTTTATAGATTTTTTTTTTACCATAGGGCCTCATTCTAGGACCCTGCTCAGGGCCACCTAAATAGTAGGGCCGGCCCTGCTCTCTGTGTCCAACTCTAGCTCACGCCGTCCGATAGCTTACTCAATGGATTCGGTTCCACATCTAATAGCACCTGCCACGCCGCCCGTGCTTCCAAAAAAATTAAAAATATCTCCTTTCCAATTCTATCTTTTTACATTTTAGCCATTTCCGTGCATTTTGTTTTGGCTGGCAATAAGAAGATGGAAAAGGAGGTTTGTTTCGACTTCCATTCCCATACAACCCAATGAAGAAGCCCAAGTAATGGCACGCAGTGAAGGTTAGATATTTTTATTAAGGAGTTTGGAGGAGATCATTGTAAATTTCACGCGTGTTATTATATATTGTCATGGACTAATTGTGATTATATTATTGTTTAGCTCGACTGCGGACTTATTTGACATGCACCCACCTAGGGCTTTCACTGTATATAAATGGTTTCATGTCGGCTCTGCTAGGTATTGATTTTTTTCTTTTTTTCTCTTTTTTCAAAAGTATTTTTATTGTATTTATGTATATTTTAATATCTTTTACTTATGTATTTATTGACAGGTATTGCTCTTAGCAGTTATGATTTCACGTCAAAATTTTTACCACACTATTCAGAAGGTGAAGCAAAAAAAGAAAATTCCAATGCAATATGTTACTTCGTAGATAGTAGTATACTACTGCTGTCGACCATCTACGATGTAGCAATTATTGTAGGACTTTTTCTATATGCTACGCTATCCCAAATGCTTAGTCTACGGTGGATGGTCCTAGTTACTCCAGCGGCACTCTGGATTGGAGTAGCTACAAGTCTTTTGGCTAAAAAACTATCCACCCTAGTAGTTGGTAGGTTTTTTATGGGACTCGCTCCGGGCTTTGTCATCCAGGTTTAAATTTTGTTAAATATAGTTGGATTATTTTGAATTTAGTTACATATTATATTTCATATCTATCTAAGATGTTTTTGCCCTTCTGTGAAGATCAACAAGAGGCTCATACAAGAGTTTGCACCTCAGCCCGTTAGAGGCAAATTGTTGTGGTGCTACGACAAGCTTACGTATTTGGGTTCCATGGTGGCATATGGCATAGCTTATTACACCTCATCTAAAGGGCATCCATGGACACTTATTTTTTATTTTTTAGTTATTCCTCTTATTATATTTACTATATTTTGTAGTACTACTACAGTATGGTACCCTGGAAATATGGCTGCGGTAACTTTCGGACAGTTAAGTCGTGCCCGAGCACTTATCCCTCTGCGGATTAAATATCAAATCCTCATCGCCATCTTGGGATTGGATGTTCTCATCCAGTACATACCTGAATATTGTGACTTTATAGAAGTGAAGCGGGATGTAGCGTACCTAATATCTCTAGCTGTCAGCCTGATTACTGTGTTGACCATCATCTTCGCCAGTGTATTTAAGTTCGAGCGATTTGGTCACTGGCTATTATCTGGAATAGTATTGAGCGTGCTACTAGCAGTCGTTAGTATTACTTGCTTATTCTTTTGTGTATAATATGCCTTCAAAAATTTAAATTAACTCAGTTTCATTTTGTAGGGTATATTACATGTGCTGCTGGCCCGCCTTCAGACGCCGACTTCAGCACCCCACTGGCCAGTATTAATGCTTTCGGTGACTATCATTTATTGCGTGGTCATAGGTCTATCAAAAATAGACCCAAAGACACCAGAGTCTCCGAATGATGTGCGCCCTGCAATCACTATGCTTAATAGAGCCATAGAATCAGTGGTTAATATTATAACCGTATTATGCATTTCATATTTTGGTTGTATATCCCAGCTGAATGTTCATTTTATCTTTGTTGGATTTGTTTTTGTTACATATGTATTAATTTCAGATGATATTTGATGTTTAAAATTAAGTAAATTTTTCTTGTTCTTATGGGTTTGCTTAAAATGTTATATATAATATTATTATGTTTTTAATAGTTTGTAAAGTCTCCCATTCTATACTCTGCTTGTACCAAAGGCCGATTGCAGTTCGCATATCTAAAAAATAAAATGAATTTTTATAATGAATTGAAAACGTAACTATGAAGTTGCCTAACACCCACATTAACTCGATAAGAAATGACTCAAGTGTGAAGAAAGACTTTCTAAAAGTTAGTTCTTTGTTTATTTCATAAATGATTATATGTTTTCTTGAACTAATGGAAGTTAACTTTATTCCAACCTATCATTCGTCATTGATGATCCAATGCGATTAGTTCTATCAACAAAATAACATATGTGAAAATATCTCGGACAATAGAAACAGAAACAGATAGGAGTAGAATGGGGATTTGACAAAAAGAAATTTATACCAAGAAATTTCCAATGGCTTAACAAAAAAAAAACTATATCAAAAAGAAATATTTGTGACTGAAAAAACAAAACTTGTTACATGAATTTTGGATCTTTCTTTTGCTTTCGTTTTAGAGGTATGTTGTGGGAAAGCAGTTCTGTTCGGTATATGAGCTGAACGTAAGAACCTCAACCTGTTTGTTGCACCTCTTGATGCCAAGTTCACTTTCCTTCCATCTGCCAATGAGCTCTGCACAACACATTAATACAATTTTAGTTGCCTCATGGAGTAAAAGTATAATGTAAGAGTAATCTAAAAGGCTCTCTATTTTCTACAAACAGAGAGAGCCAAACCTCCCTCTAACAAACTTTCTATCCCACTCTCCACATATAGAATTTGCTACGGTTACTCTACATTGTTGAAGAGTAACTATTTATTCTTTATTTATTATTATATTACTTTTTTCTCTCTCCCTCCTCACGTTCTCTCCGCTATGCTCTTTCCTCCGCCGCTCACAATCTCTTGGCTACGCTCTTCCCTCTATCAATTCCCACCCTCTCCTCCATAGATGCTCTCTCTCTTTTCTCCTCAGGTATTTTTCTTATCTATTTGTGTTCTTGATTCGTTTTTGTTTATCATTGATCTTTAAAATCTATTTGGGCGTCGGATGATTTCTTTAGAGTTCGTTGGATGATTTCATCGTCAATGATCAACTTTTAACGATGATTTCTTAAAAAAATTCAATTTTGTGGGATAATTTCATTACCCTGAATTCGTGGGATGATTTCTTTATCATTGATTGATCTCTACAAAGATGTTGGCTCCCTGCTATAATATTTTGAATGAAAGATGGTTTTTTTTTTTTTTGGGGGGGGGGGGGTGTTGAGGTGGGATACAATTTTAGCGCCAATGCCGATTTGGGATAATTTGGGGTGCGATGGGATATTTTTAGATGCTATTGTCTAAATTATGCTCAATCATAAATTAGAGGAAAACTAGAGTAAAATTCATACATTTGTAGCAAGTCATTTGTTGGCTACGTTTTATAAGTGTTGTATATCATGGAAAATTAATTAAGCCTGCAAAGTCATTTTATACCACATAGTCGAAACTCTATGACGTTTCTTTGATTGGTTTAGTGATTATCAAGGCGAAGGTGATGATAACATAGAGGTAAAAGCTTGGCAATATCCCCATCTAAATGTTGATTAGTGAATAATGATACAATCCAATGCCTGCATTTAAATGTTATTATTTTTAATGAGATAATAAGTATTTCTAAAAGAAAATATTTATTTAAAAGACTGTTGTAACTTTATTTTTTATTATTAATATTTGATGTAAAAAGAGATAAAAACTAAATAGCTTCATAATACTAAGTTTTCTTCATGAACGTAAGATGGTTTTATTATGCTGAATTATTGTGTTCATGCATAGGGATGGATTCTCCAAAAGAAACCCTCAATTTCGTTAGTCTTCTAGAAGGTACACATAATGAGATTTCTATGGAAACCTTAAATGCAAGCTGTGATAATAGTAATCCATATACTTATGAAACCAAAATGTGTCCACCCTCAAGAGAGTTACTTGACAGGTCATCATTCGAAGTTGAGTCATCTAGAAAGTCCAAACCACATCTTCCCAATTTTACTTTAAAGGAGGACTTGACTCTTATATCTTCGTGGCTCGCTATTGAGCAAGATCCAGTGCAAGATAATGACCAAAAAATGGATCACTAGTAGTTCAGAATTCATAATTATTATCACGCTCATAGGACTTTCGAAAGTCAACATAGTAAAGGTTCTCTAATGTAGAGGTGGTTAAACATTCAAGCGCAGTGAAATAAATATTCTGAGTGTTTAGCAAAGATTGAGTCATTACATCTAAGTAGTATGACCGAGGAAAACAAGGTACATTTTATTAACTATTCAAGTTGTGTTAATGCATCAATTTGTTTTAACTATTAAATATATTCATTGTTTTTATTTGTTTATCTTTAAGATTGATAGCGCAAAACAAATGTACAAAGAAACACATTCGAAAAAACAGAAATTTATATTTGAACATTTTTGAAATGTGTTGAAGTACGCGCTAAAATGGATCAATAGTCATGAAAATAAAATTACAAAAAAAAAAAAGAGAGAATAGAGACAACATCTTGAATAGATCCAATAAATCTAGAAGATGAAGATGTTGCAAATCACTTGGAGAGACCATTAGGTAAGAAGGCCGCAAAAGCTCAATCAAACAAACAAAAGAGCACTGAAGGTAGTAGTTCAAATGTGGAATCAATTCTAAATGCCATGATGGAAGAAAAGAAAACTTCCAATGAAGTGAGAATGAAATTTCTTCAAAAAGGTCGTGCTAATTTCATTGAGTTGGAGAATAGGCGACTTTGTATTGAAGAGGAAAAGCTTCAATTGGCAAAAAGGTAAGAGGAAAGGGAAAGAATAAAAGAAGATATGAAAATTAGAGCAAAGGATTTTGATACATTGCCTCTAGTGCAACAAGAATATTTTCGAAATCTTTAAATGAAAATTCTTGGAAAAAGAGGAAGTGGTATTTAATAAATAATATTATATTATTTGTTTATGGTTCATAACTTTGAACTTTTGTATTGAAATGGAATATTATTGAATAATTGTGAACTTTTGTTATTATTGATCGTCTTTTGTTACTGTGGTTGAAAGCTCACTTTTTGAATTTTCATTTAACTTGTTAAGTTTATTTTCAATTGATTTGGTATTTAGTAGTATTTATGGTTGTGCGCGGGTAGAAATATGCCTTTAAATCTATGGTTGTGCAGCAGGTAGAAATATGCCTTTAAATCTATGGTTGTACAGTAGGTAGAAATATGCCTTGGAATGGAATGAGATTCAAAATATGCCTTCAAATATATTATTAGGTACCAATAACAGTGAAATAAAGACTGCCATTATATTATTGTTCATGCCAATGGTGGGTTGAATCAAATTAGGACCGGGGTAAGCATCAAAGCTCAGCTATTCAAGTGTATTGAGTTTTTTTTTTTTTAAATCTTTTATAGGCTTTCTACTTTTTCCTGATCTGGGTTTGCATGCACCCATGGTGCAGTGTACCTTTTTTTATTTTTTAGCTCACACTATACAATGAATGAATTGTAAAATATGTGATATGGTTGATGTTGCTAAAATTATGAATGCTACTCTAGTTCTTCCTTCCCTTCATCACGAATCCTTTTGGACGGACTCAAGGCATTACAAGGCTCTCAAGTACTTCCTTGAAATTCAAGAGCTCGGGCTGAAATTGGAGCCTCAATGTCTTCTGTCACTCCAGACCATGGTTCGAAGTCTCGGACGATTCTGAGATATCTCGAACGAGTCTTCACGGGATCGGAGCTTCCCGATACCTGATCCGGGCCCAATACGGACTTCTCGCGCTATTACTGTATCCCGTCGGTCTCGATCGAGATCTCGATTGAGACGCACCAAATCGGCCGAGATATTAATGACACGTCTCCTCCAGTACGAGATCTTGTCTAAGATTGCCGGGATGCGGTTGATCACTGTGGCATTGTGCGCCGATCGCCCCTGCGTCGTGCGTCGCTGCCAATCTCCCTTGCATCGTGTGTCGTGCGTGACTACCTCTTCTTCTCTCTCGCGCTCGCTATGGCTATGCTCTACCAACGTTAGTTTTCCTATTTACATTTATTAGTTTTTTATTAGTTTACTTTAATTTTTTAAAATTAGTTCCTGCTACATAATAATAAACTTACTGCATTTGTAAAAATAAACCTGTATTGAATTATAAATAAATAAATAAATTATATCTATGTTGAATTATATTTTTTTGTATTTTTCTTAAAAAATATTATAAATATAAAAACTAATTTTATCAATGATTATATATTATAATTTTATAATTTTTTTAATAAATTATAAATCATACAAAATATAATAATATATTTATTTTAATATAATAGCATTTCAGCGTCCTTTCTTTTGTTTGAAGTCATAACATGTAATTCAAATCATTTATTTTATTTGTCTAATCGTTTTAATGTGATGATTTGATTTTTTCTGATTTTTCTATGATTTTTATTTTTTAAATTAAATATTATTTCATATCTAAAGATACATCTCGTCCGAGATGCAACGAGTCATCCGTGACTGCGACATCTGCGACCACGACACGATGACAACCGCGATCGCGAATTCGAACCATGCTCTAGACTGGCAACAGGAGGAGTTGGAGCCATTTAAGTTGTACCAGAAACGCCTAGCAGCATTGGATTATATCACAGCACTTAAAAGTGAGACAGAAATGTCTTGTATTAAGCTGTAAATGTTATAGACAGAAAAATGTAAAAGAATTCTGATTCTACCCCTCCAGTTGTGTCTACATTTTTCTCCTACAGTACAATTAAGTATTTAAGTGCAGTTTCACATTTTTAATTCAACGAACGTGGACAACATGCTTGTATTTTTGCTCTTGCCAATTGCAGAATAAAGATTTCTAAATTATTTTAAAAGTTTCCAAATAAAGTATACCCTTTATCTTGGTTTATGTAATATGGTTCCCAGTGTGATGCCTACAGGACATGTACATTGATAAAAATTAAGAGATAACAAAGAACTTGCCTGAATCATTGAGATTTGAGTTGATTAACATCAGTGATCCATTCTATTTTCCAAATTGGCCAATTATTTCTGACTACATTGTGCTATGCTTCCTTCTTACGTGAGGTCATCCAAAGTCCTTTGGGCACTTCAAAGAGAACTAAAAAATGGCAACCCATGCCTAGGCTCCAACTTCAGGCACCCTTGCAAATGAGATGAACAAGTCCCAACCATGTGAATTCAAAAATCTAGACTGCATAAATAAATCTGGACTACATAAATAAATTTGGACTGCATCCAAAAATTTGGACTGCATTCCCATCTAGCAACAAAAAACACATTCCCATCTAGCAATTCAAAAAACAATTTCCTATCAGAAAATGGACTGCATCAAAAAAGGGAACATAAAAAAACTGGACTGCATACAAAAATGGACTGCATTAAATTAGAATATGGGGAAAACTGTCTTTCACATCCCAACCATTTACGAGAATGAGTAAACTGAAGAGCTCATCTTTTAGTGAAATCTGTATATATTGTATATTTGAATGATGGAGGGACATTGCTGTCAAAAAACGATACTTGAATGGTTTTTTGGAAAATGAAGGGATATGGCTACTATTGAAGTTTTTTTGTTACTGAAATCTGTTTCTAATGGAAATTCAGGAAGGATTTTGTTTTGCAAGAAGCATGCATCTGTTTAGCGGAGGGGTTAGAATTTAGGCTACGCTTTGTATAGTTTAATAGGATTGAGTGGTTCACTGACTATTATTTCTATGCTTGATGCAACATAGACTTTATTCATAGGGCAATTTTATTGGTATTGCGTAGCATGGCATTTGGATTATATTACAAAAATCTGGACTGCACATAAATAAAAAATCTGGACTGCATTCCCATCTAGCAACAAAAAACATATTCCCATCAAGCAATTCAAAAAACAAATTCCCATAAAAAACTGGACTGCATTCAAAAAATCTGGACTGCATTCCCATCTAGCAAAAAAAACATATTCCCATCTAGCAATTCAAAAAACAAATTCCCATAAAAAAATGGACTGCATCAAAAAGAATCTATTACATAAAAAAATTGTTACATAGAATGCATATAAAAATTTTTACATAAAAGAAATCACATTCCCATCAAACTTCTAGTAATAACATCTCTTAGGGCATCCATTTTAAGTGATCTTGTGACACCAGTAATAAGAGGTTTAACATCCTCATTATCTTTAACTCTTTTGTAATTATCAATGATTTTAGTAAAATGACGATCATGCTCGGTATGCTTCCTTATGTAGTTGTGCAAAGTCATCTTTGCAATAATTATTTTTACTTTTTTCTCAAATGAATAAGAAGGCATGTCATTTAAAATCTTCCATTTTTTCTTCCACACCGAAAGTTCATTTAATCACATTTATAAGAGAAGAGTGTGCATGATTAAACGCTTCTTTATATCCTTCGGGTCGACCACTTTGGCAAAACACTTAAAGATAATACATTTCATTTTTATAAGGTCCTAAAAATCTTTAATTTGTGGGTATCCTGCATCTACTAAATAATATTTTCCTAATAAGATAAAAAATTATTAATCACCATCATTACACCATAAAATTTGAAAAATATCCAAAATGATTAAAAAGTACATTCTAACCTTCTGGTGGTTTAGGAAAATTTGCACTTGGATAAGAAAATTTAGGCATCATGAGCATTGCCTTCCCAACCAACCAATACATACATAAATTGCATATTGAAATTGCACACAGCCATTATATTTTTGTTTTTTGTTTTCTGCATTTAAATGCAGAAAACACCCATATTTTCTTGTTTGGCATCTGTTTTCGTTTTTTGTTTTCGAAGACAAATTATTTTGAGTGCTAAAAAATGAAAACACTGATTTGATGTTTCCTATTTGTTGTATTCTGTTCTCACCTGTTTCCGGTAAGCCACCGCCACCCACCGTCGCCCGCTGCGCAAACTCTATCTCCCCTTGCGCGTGCCACGGCGCAGATCTCCCCCGATGCGATGCTACCTCCCCCGGCCGACCTCCCTCGACGCCACCTCCCCTAGCACAGATCTCTCCCGCTGCAGGTCTCCCCGTCCGGCGACCTCCCCCGGCACGACAACCTCCCCCCGGCGCGACAACCTCCCGCTGCCAGATCCCCCGCCCGGCGCGACCTGCCCCCCTGTCGCTGCACGACCTCCACGCCGGCTGTGACGCCTCCCCTGCCACTACACGACCTCCACGACCTCTCCCACGGTGTCAACAAAAAAAACAAAAATGAAAACAGAGAACGGTGACCAAACGAAATTCGTTCTCACTTTAACTTTAAAAATAATTTTTAATTATAATTTTTAAAACCGATTTTTGAAAACCAAGAACGAGAACCGTGACCAAACATGGTCTTAGTGTTCAAGAGCTATACGAGCCTGAACGTGAACATCATCTATTGCACCAATGCAATTCTACATTATTTTGACAAGTTCGTAAAACATAAATAAAGTAAAGAAACAAGAAAGAAAATAGTAACTAGTTTTACCTTGAAGTGAGGCATATATCTATGGTCATTTGATATTTAAATAGGAATATCCTTAAACTTTGGATCTTGTAGCTTTAAAACATCGACACTCATTAGACATATAGCATCTAAAACCTTACTAAAATATGTGCACACAGTCCAAGCAAAGTGTTGAAAACATTCTTGTTTTCAGTTAACTCACAGATACCACACGAGACATCAAATTTAATGATGGGTGTTCAGTGGGTTACTGCAGGTAAGGTGGGCCCTGAAATTGTTGCATGGACTGGATTGGGCTTTGTCCACACTTGCATTCATTCTTCCAAAATTTCCAATGTTATTGATGTTTTTTTTTTCTTTTCCACCGCTTGGGGGGGGGGGGGGGGGGGGGGGGTAACCAAATTTTCTTCTTTTCCATCCCCTGAGTTCCACCCCAAAGCCTATATGCTGTTCATCATCTTAATTCATAACTAGGATCCTAAATTCTGGGAAACCCAGTCAACGCTGGGTTTTTCATCTTTTCAAATTCTGGGAAACCCAGTCAGCGCTGGGTTTATCATCTTTTCCTATCCCTGTTTGTCTAAAACCTGGGAAGCACAGCCAATGCTCAAAGACAAGTCTCTTTCTATTCTCCAGTGAGCTCCACCCCAAAACCTATATACTGTTTATCATCATAATTCATACCCAAGATTCTAAAATCTGGGAAATCCAGTCAGCACTAGGTTTTTCATCTTTTCCCACCTGTGTTTGTCCAAAATCTGGGAAACACTGTGAGTGCTCACAGACAAGTCTAATAAACAACAATAATCACCACCATTCTCTTTCTATGCCTAATTATTCTCGTTTTTTAGAGTATATTAAAACAAAACCAGGCAGAATAAAAAAAAAACAGATATATGTGGGTTTTACGAAACTGCAGAAATTAAGGTGTTGTATTTTGTAATATCACAATAATTTAACAAGTAGATAGACTAATAGACTTACACCCGATTCTAAACGAGGAGGAACAACCCTATAATTTGTTTCCTGAAAAAGATCAATGGAAGAGGCTCAGATGTTGGATGAATGAACCCTAGGAGGATAGAGCAAGTAGAGAAACGATTCTAGACGACTGCTAATTTGTTATTTAAAAATTTCCAAAGCTGCTTCCCTGGTAAACAGCTCTAAGGCCTTAAATTACTTCTGTTTTTTATATAAAAAAAAAGTAAAAACTTATTTTATAAGTGTTTTTTTATAATAAAATCTATTATGAAGGCCATGTAGGGGCAAAAGCACATTTGCGGGCTAATCAACAGTCATGGCCATGAATTCAACACTTAATCAAGAAGTTTCAACCTATCACATCAACGTGGAATGAAACATTAAGTCAACAAGTATTCAATTACCTTGAGCACCGGAGGCAAAGGACGAGCCCGGAGGAAACAGCTAAGCCATGGATTTGTCGGCCGCGCTCGAGATCGCAGCGGCAGGCCTTGAGCTCCACGGCGACAACTTGGTCGGCAAAATTGTTGGAGTTAATATATACGGAAATGCTATTTGCTAGCAATCTGCTGTGATATGCTGCAAATTGATGTGCTCCACAGCAAGCAAACTCGATCAACCAGCAATCTGCTCCAGCGAATTCACCGAATTGTCCTTTGATGTTCTAGTGTCAATAATTTATATATATATATATATATATATATATATATATATATATATTACAAAAGTAAACAAATGGATATTTATACTTAATGCCAAAGTTGAATATTGTATTAATTTTTCAATTTTGGATCACTTTTCTAATAAAACTTTCAATTTATATCTGTTATGTTATAGGGACTATTCTTCAAACTTGTATGTTTTTTTAAAAATAAATAATGCATAATTAAATCCATAAAACTCCATTCCAAAATAAAATTTAGCTTTTGAATTTTGAATTAGAACACTTAAAACTTTTAACTTTACGTGGAAAAGCAATTAACTTTTTGAATTTTACATGAAAAACTAACTTAGCAGTTAGCACCTCAAACTTAAAACCAAAACAAATAAATTCTTCGACTTCTAAAAATGTTTTAAAGAAATTAACCTCAATTTAATATTATGAAAAACTATTGGATTATAACATCTTTTAAATGTTTTCAGAAATTGAAAGTTTTAATTACTCCAATTCTAAGTTTAGATGCTAAAACACAGGATCACGAATTTCAAAGTTCAATGATTCAATTGTTTTCTCATATAAAATTCAAAAACATTAATTATGGATTCGTTTTTAAAATATTATAAATTATATTAATATATTCATCCCAATAGTAATAACGACAAAAATTGTCATGTAAGTTATCTACATTATGCTTTCAATTATAAGTTACACTAAAAATTAAGGCTGACATGTTGACAAGTAACATGAAAATATCGGTAGCTTACTTCAGATATGTCAATTTTTACATTATATTGGTAGTCACTTATCTTTAACACACATTTTATTTATTTATTTATTTGAGTGCATAGAAAGCTCAACCAACAGACCAATCAACCCTATGATGAAGCCATGTCGATAAAACTCATGAATTGATAACCTCTTTTATCCCTCACCAACCATGTATGAGACCCAAACAATAAATCAAGGTAGACACTGTCATGCATAAGAATTGAACCCAAAATCTTATAATGGCCTAAACTATCTTGCTGCCAGTTGATCCATCTCAGGAGGACTCCGCTGGCAATTTAAATATGAACCCAGAACACACATTATTGATGTCAATTTTTAGCTATCAACAAATCATTATTAAAATGTGTAAATTATTTTAAATGGTCACTAAACTTTGTAGATTTTTTGCAATGATTGCTAAACTTTTTGATTAAATTTAAAAAATTTCATAAATACAAATATACTGAAAGAGAACAAAATATTCTTACCATAAAAAATATATTAAATGGTAAATTAAAACATTTTAAATTATGTTAACCTCTAATTAGAAAACAAAATTATTAGTAATAATATATAATTATTAAATTATTTATATTCACATTACTAAAAATTTAAATAATGTTAATTTTAATTAATAATTTTTTTAAAATTAAAATATATTTTAATTTAAAAAATAAATTAAATAACTTTAAACATTAATTTAAATAATGTTTTCAAAATTTATTATTAGCATATAATTAATAAATTATTTATATCACATTTATGAAAAAGAAAATAACACTAATCTAAAATATTTCATTACCGTTAGATTAATATTATAATTTTTTTTAATTTTTTATTTATACCAATTCAACAACAGAAAAAATACTCCTGTATAGATTTCCTATACGATCTATCTGTGTAAATAGACTTTTTCTTTAAAAAAAAATAATATACTAAATAACAAGGCTCTCGAAGTGCCCCGATATTATTTAATAATTATACAAATTTCTAATAAAATTACATCAATTCCCATAGATAATTGCCAATCACCTGTCCTCTTTACCGGGAGCTAATGGAATGGGGAAGTGATTCTTGAGAGTTTTTTAATTATACCAATCCCTTAATTAACTATTCGGGTGCGAGCCTGTAGAAGTCACGTGTCCGATTATCTGGAATTGGGGACGTGACAACGTGACACCATTTCACTCCCGTTGACTTGTGTTGGGGGATGCAATGTAATAAAAGGCCACCGTTTAGAATAAGAGAATAAAAGAGCGGAGCTGACAATGACAATCGCGCCTCGTCTCCCTCCCTTTCGCTTCTCCTCTCCCGACTCCCATCTCTCTCTTCCTTCTTCAACCTTCCCACTCGCTCCGCTAATAGCGCGACACCAGTTTTTCGAGCTGCAGTGGCGGCGAGAGCAAGAGCAGGCATTCTGTGGTTCGCCCCATGGCTTCGTCTCCGCCACCGTTCGACTCTCTGATGGAGGCGGGAGTGAAGAAGACGGTGTCCGAGAACCCATTCGTCGTTTACTCCAAAACGTGGTGTTCGTGAGTCCCAATCCGACAAACTCCATCAAGCCCTAGCATTTTCCCATTTTCAATCCTGTGACGCCTCCTGATTTGGGGGTTGGGTTCAGACGCATCAGAAGCAATTCTGTTTCTGTTTCTGTTTGCTGTGCCTGTGATTAGTTTGGTATTGTGTACTGACTGGATTTTGGGATTTGTCGGTTTCTGTGAAGGTCACATGCCATAGTATTTAATATATTAATTTAGGGGTGGAGATTATTAAAAAAAACCATGTTGAAAGATTTTGGAACGTGCGCTCAGGAATGTTTTTCTAATTTTTATTTTTATTTTTTTTGGGTTTCGTATAACTAGCCCGTAATGAATAGGGGACATAGGGTCATAGACTTACCATTGTTAACTCGTGTGTAGCGAAAATACATAAACTAATAAGTTTTATGTTTGAGTAAATGATTTTAGAGTCATACGATAATAAATGTCCGACAATTCTTTCACATATTTTTTTTTCATCCATTTTCTTTTCACATATATTTTTTCTATGCCAAATTCTTTCACCTCTGGGTTGATCCAATGTGTCCCTCCGCCCAAGCAAGTTTCTGAATATGTCCACCCCCATTTTCCACATCCAAGGCCCAGTCGCCCAGACAAGGCCGTACTAGATTCTTCCTCGGGTTTAAAAGTGGGCATTGGAGGGAGGGATTTAAATTCGCTGCTGATGCTAACTTAACTTTATTAGCACAGAGGAAATTACATGATCACGCCACATCAGCGCACTAATCGATCAAAAGCTAATACCAAAAACGCAACACAAATTGTCGTTTTAATTACCACCCTGCTTCGTTCGTTGCCTATCTTCTCCTATTCTTTGGCGAGGCCTCCTTTGGTGATCGGAAAAATAGGGCCGTACACCGTCTTCATGACTCCTCCTCTGACAACCCCCATTTTAATTTGCAGCTCGCGTCCCCGTTATGCTCAGTACCTACTACAAAAAAGTATAAATTAAAGGCGATTTTAGAAATTGCCTTTATTAATATTATAAGAAGATAGATTTTTTTAAATTATCTTATTATTTAGCACACTCATCATTTATCTGTCTTTGGTGAACATATTTTTCAAGACGAATTAATCTAAGTGTCTTCTTAATCTTTAAGATATAAAAATTAATGTTTGGCATTTAATAATAAATAAATAAAATTATCCTAGAGAAGAAAATTCAAATTTATTGTGTTTCTTGAACATATAAAAATGTTTTATTTAAACCGTACTGCCCTATTTTAGTTATCTCCCAAACCAAACCTGTAATGTCCAGAATTAGTGGTCGGTGTGAGGGTATTGTGGTCGACATCGATCCTGTGCGAAAGCTTATTTTCAATAAATGTCGTGCTATTGGTGTTTTTATTTTCTTTTTTGTAGTCAAGTTATAATAAAGAGAGAGAGAGACCCCCTATTCATTCATTGTGGAGATTGTTGACGACTGCTGAGTTCTGGAGAGTGACGGCGGCCAGCGATGAGGAGCAAGGAAGGAGCGTCTGTGATGTGATTCAAAAACTCTAAGTTCAACCAAAACTGAGGTAGGGATTATGTATTTCTCTCTTAAACTTGTCTCTGTTGGTTGTAGTTTGTGTGATTGTATGTATCATGTTCTAGAGCAAGGATTTAAAGTTGAAATATGAATATATAGGTAATTATATGTAAATTCATATATATATATATATATATGTGTGTGTGTGTGTGTGAGATCTCAAATGTTAGTTTGAGACGGCGTGTCATGTGTGTATTGTTGTTATGTGCGGTTGAAGGAGTTTGTGTATTATTCGTGTAATCCCATCCATCACCTTCAACGGCATAAAATTTGGACCTATATACTGTGTCTGTGGATTGACATCTCAACCTACAAGAGAATTGATGTAAGATTGTCTTTTACTACCAAAGATTTATAAATCTGTTTATACAGACGTTGAAAAGGAGTTTTGGAAATTTTCTTTTTGTTCAGTTTTCCTGTTGATGACAACTTAACTTTACCACGAAGTCTATGGTGGTATACTTTCAAGATATGTATGGGTTTACCCCAGGACCAGGAACGTGACATTTTCCAGGTACACGTAATGAATGGAAATTCTCTTTCCATGTTGAGCCAGTTTTAATACTAACTGGTAAGAATCTGCAATTCAGTGAAAAGCAAGCTTCTGTTGAGGCACAGATTCTTCTAGCTCCTTGGATTATATTGCTCTAAAGGATTTTATTATTATTATATGATTTACGGTAGATTTAATTTGGTTTCCTTGTTTCTATGTTGTACTGATGAAACTTTCATTTGATCAGCCCTATTACAATTAATTCAAGCAACCTCAACTCACCTGATAATTGATATATTTTCATTTATTATGTGGAGAGGCTTTGAAGCATGTGTACCATTGATCGAATTCGAAGAACATACTCAAAGAAAAAGAGTTGTAGCTTCTTTTAGTTGTTTACATTAAGGCATAGTAGGGGTTAAAAACAGCCACTAATGCCTAATTTTTTTTATTTAAAAAACGATTTAGCAGTGATTCTATATTAATATATTTGTAATTTATATATTATTAATATATTTAAATATTTGTATATGATTTTTTTATTTATGGATATGTATTTTTATTAATTATTAAGTTATATGATTATATATATATTTAAATAAAATTTAAAAAAATAAATTTGTATAAATTAATTCAATATTAACAACGCTCTTCAATTACATACATACATCTTTAAATTCTGTTTTCAAAAAGCTCTGTTTTAACAAATCACTTCACCAATTTACTAGATAATTAAGTACCTATCAAAAAAATTTATTAAGTGAAAGAAGCATTTCAGTTCAAAAAAAATGATGCCCAAGAAAAGCCGGGGAATAAAACCGGTGGATGGTTTGACCCTCTTTTCCGCTTACTGTAAGGGTCGACCCGGCTCCACTATTACGTTGTGCTGGCAATTCTATGGTGAAATGCTCAAGAAACGCTACTGTGGGTATAATTAATTCTGTGTCAAAATGAGAATTTTTATTGCCATTTATAACAAATCATGTCCAAAAAAAAATGGTGCTCAAAGACACCATACTCAAACAAAGACACACTCACTGAACCTGACATATATATAGGTTGGAAACAAAAAAATGTGCGGAATCATAAAATTTTATAGTTTGCATTCAATCCCCACATTTACCTCTCCCCCCCAAAATAAAAGAAATATCCTTCTCCATCATTCCTGTATTCATTTTTCTCCGCCTGATAACAACGAGAATTTAGAACATCAAGGGCCGAGTTATCTGGTGATTGCCACTTGAACTGAGTTTCTGAAAATAACACATTTCGCATGTAGCAAGATCTTTCACCAATAAACCCCCTCATCCTGCCACTTCCCATTTGGGGGGGTAATATATTCGCCCGGTGCGAAGGACACAATCCCTCCCCAAAAAATCTTATTGGCTCCATTTTGCAGTGAAGCCGTGAACAGCCAATGAGGCCAATACCCAACAGGGCTACTGTCAATAAAAACCCACCACTTCAAATCCCTTTGATCCTGATCATCTCAAATTTATCAGCATGTGAATATATATATATATATATATATAGTTACACACTTAATTACTGGCATGTCTTTAATTACCTGAACAATTGTGAATCTCTTGTCAACTTGCGCGTAGCGTGAACTGATAGGACTAATAACACTACCAATTGGATTGGTATTTCCACTCAACACTAAACCAGGACAAAGCAAATTATAGCAACCAATAGATTGGAAATTGTCATTCTAGCACATGAAAAGAATTAATGTTTATTATTATATATAGGGTAATTATATAAATTTATATAGGATTGAAACTTAAAGCACTCACGGTCCACCCAACGACTACTCGAGTACGAGCATCTGTATTCAAATCCGGGTCAACCTACAAAAGTGATAATTTTTAGTACAAATATAAATATGACCGCAATGAAATTATACCACAATTAATTGAGTCGTTAATCTACTTCCTTTGCGTAACCTCACCGTCCATCCGGCAATTATTTTAGTATCCTCTGATTCTCCACCAATCATTGATATGAGAGAAGAACTATATTGATGATCTTTAAAAATTTTCGGCTTGTATAAAGCTATATAGCCATCCGCACCATGATATTCATTCGTATCTGAGAACCTTGTCTTTATGCCAGCATACTATGCATGAGTTGAGGTAAACTATGAGATTAAACTAATTCTAAAGCACAACTAAAGAAATTGATAAAACACAAATATATGAAAAATATATACCAGGGTATCCAATTGCGATAATGAATGACTAGCGTCTTTTGGGATACTACGAGAATGGTTATAAACTATCCTTTGAATTGGAACATAACCCAAAGGACACCACTCTTCAAACCCAAAATGATGCGGGTCAAGTCGTTTTTCATCCAATGGATTCAAACCCATTCTCTTGTACACTTCCACGCCTGGTTTTGCCTATACAATTGTCAAGCAAAAATTAATAAGTAACTGTTAGTTTTAACTTTTATTTCATATATTAGTCTTTTAAAGCAAAACATTCCTACTAGTGTCCATCTGAAACTCATTCCAAAATTATTATCAATAGTCTGTTGATGTAGATTCTACAAATGGAAAGTGCCCCCATGTGCATCAAGAGAAGATAGGAGATCATGCAAGTGACGTGACTTAAGATTGGAAATAAAAAAATTTAATTGAAAAATAATAAGTGACGTAATGAACTGTTTAGCTGCATCGAAATTGTATATTAATGGAGGACATTCGATGATAAAGAATTGAATCTCACATCAAATATATAAAATTCAAAGAGAGAAATAGGATAATTAAAGAAGAGAGTAATTAAGAACCTGAATCTTGTGCTTTGCAAATTTCACACTATCAAAAGCTGGTTGCTTATATCTTTGGACGCAATCGTATACATCCCCGTGCTCGTTCTGTAACAATATATTTTTATATAGCTATAGGACTAGCATGGAAAAATAGTATGCTTGCAATCTATATTAAGATGAAAAAAAAACCTTAATAGCTTTTCTCCTAGCATGCTGCGACATATTATGCCTTGCTGAAATTGTATTGATGAATAATAATAATAAAAAAAAACACTGCTTTGCAATCCATGTTACCAGACAAAGCTTGTTTCATCCTTGACTCTCCGACAACTGCGGAACTCTCAGTAGAAGCGCATGTGTGTGTATATACTTATATATATATATCCAATTAACTCTGGTTTGGATCTTTAT
Source organism: Taxillus chinensis (assembly GCA_023512835.1). NCBI lineage: Eukaryota > Viridiplantae > Streptophyta > Magnoliopsida > Santalales > Loranthaceae > Taxillus > Taxillus chinensis. The sequence continues at coordinate 38,668,150 of CM042084.1, forward strand.
TTACAAAAAATATATTAACGGTGTGTCAATAGTTTCATTCATAATTGTTAACTGACAGCGCCCTGCATGTCCCAAATTAGTTATTGTCATATATTTTTTAGGAAAATAGTAATGTGAAAAATTAATTCCCCTAAAAATTCCCATTTCAACTTTGGAGAGATTTGTGGCATATACCTGCCCGCATGGTGCGTATTCGAATTAATTTTCACATTATTATTTTCCTAAAACAGATATGACAGTTACTAATTAACCATAAAAAAGTATCCTTTCACGAATGAAACTAATTTTTCACATTACTATTTTCCTAAAAAAGATATGACAATTACTATTTACTAATTTTGGACACGCCGCGCGCCGAAATAAACAGCATTTGGAAATAAACAGTGTTATTAGGCATTTTAGGCAATTAATTTTACCGTCTTAGGGCAATTAATTTTTCAGTGTGTCTTTTTTTCAGAAAATAAACATTATTGAGTGTGGTAGACAGTTAATTTTGATACCTAGCGTTTAATCTTTCGTTCTTTATTTTTCATGACTATTTCCATTTTTGTTTTTATTTTCTGCCATTAAATATATGGCTTCAAATGAAATATGTGTGGGAAATAAAGTAGTTTGAAAAACTCTTGAATTTTTTCTTTGAAATAAGTTTAGAGTCATGCTACATACGAAGGCATCTGCCATCAAGTCGCCTACGGATTGCTCCAAGCCTTGCAATGCTTCTTCCGCCTCACGTCTTTGCTTCCCTAGAGCCTCTAAACAACCTTTCAAGTTCCAGCGTAAATTGTATATCCTCCTCTCTTTGCATGCACAACTAACAATCAAGGAGAATCATGGTTTCCTAAGCATGCAACTCTATCATGATGAAATGGGAATTTAAGCATCAAAATGAGTCATAACTTAGTTCATTCATGTCCATATCCCTAAGTCCAACAACCATGCAATATCTCCACTTAAATTTCGGATATGAGCAAGCAATCCATGATAAAATAAGCACCTAGTTTCCCTTTAAGTTCTTACCAAGGATAAGCAATCACTCAAATATAATAATTCTCAAGCCCAATACCTATTAATGAACAATGGATGGAAAAACTCTACATACGAAGGCTGCGAACGAAGCCGCGTAATTTTTTCCATCTTAATTTGTATTCTTGCTCGGCTGTCGTGCACAATCGTTGAGAGAGAGAGGATCGTTGTACCTAACCAACCAGGGATTCACTGGTTGAGGGAGATTGAACAACAAATAGAGAGAAGCGGGCACCGGAGCTATATATTGGATAGGTCCAGCAACATTTGTTGGTGTTTGTTTTGCTCATATGCGTGTTCCCTTCCACGTACGGTTTAATGTTTATTTGCTAATTCCTCTCTGTTTTTCGTTAAATGTTTAAGAAAAGCAGTCACGTAGGGTGACAAATTTTATTTGTTTTGCCTTTTCTTTTTTCTCTGTTCGTTGTCTCCCTTTCTTGTTCCATGGTTTATAATCTGGTTGGGTAGTCTTTATCTCTTGTAATCAGGAATGGTTGATGGGTAAATGCTTGTTTTCTAACAAAAAAGAAAAAAAATGAACAAAAAAAAAGCAAAACAAGAACAAAATAAATTGCCTCCCATACGTTTGTCTAGGTTCTGATTCATGGTTTCAAAGAAGAAAGGAAAAAAAACGCCTGCTCGTTTGTTGTGGTTTTTTGGTTATGTACGGTGGGAATGGGTGAGTAATTTTAGTTGTCGTTCGCTTTGTCTACGTACTGTTTATCTGCTGGGTTCTAGCGTCAATTAATCAACCCTTCCTTTGCTCTTTGCCGTTACGCTCTGCGTTTTTTAAAATCCTGACCTGTTTTTACGACTGGGTAGCCCTTAGCAAATCCTGTTCTGATTTACCTGTTTTTTTGTTTGTTGTTTTTCAAATCCTGTTTTGTTTTCCTTGTCATTTGTTGTTCGGTTTTCAATAAATGAGAAGTTTTTGTTTGTCTTGATCGGTTTTATTCTTTTAAATTCTGATCTGTTTTAACGAATGCTTTTTTTAACCTACTCTTTTTTCTGTTTGTAGCCGGTCTTCAACTATTTTACGAACACTCCAGCTTGAATGCGTTTTGGAAAAAAAGTAACCTGTGCTTCCATGCCTGTCGCTTGTTTTGGAAAAATACCCTCTAGATTTTTTTTTCTGCTCTTTCAATTGCAATTGAACGGCATAGCTGTAGCTAGCCAACAAGGAAAGATTGATCTCACGAGGATAGAAAAAATGCAAAGAGTCCCTAATATTTTAACAAGCCAAATGCCTAATTAAATCAAACACCATTGACATGCTGCATATAAATGTATTTGCAAATAAATAGGTGGGATAAGAATGATGTTATCTTATATGCATTATCATTGAAAATAAAAATTCTTGAAATTACCATTTGTTCAAGATTTTTAAATCATTCCTCAAACTGTTTTTCTTTTTGTAGCATTATGTCTTCGATTTTCTGCTCAAATAGCTTCCTTTAACAACATTGTTTCCTAAAATTGACCATCTTTCTCTAGTAATTGTTCTTGTAATGTGTTAATTATATTTACATCATTCATATGCTGTTGTTGAACGAAGTCAGAATATGAAGATTTCTGGGATGAACGAGTCCAGGAGATCATAGGCCCAAATCCAAGGCCACGGATTCGCCCATTTCTTTCTTCTTTAGATATCACTTGACTATAAATGTCGTCCTCTGCATAGACAATTTCACCACGAATCCTTTGAGATGGATCCACTTCTTGCTGAGACAAGAATGTTTACATCTCTTTCTGCACACACATACAAATAAACGATATATAGCAAACTCATGAGACAACTATACGATATATAGCCAACTATTTTATTATAGTTGGCTTACAATATTTTTAGCGGCAATTTCTGTGACCGGCTCTCCATTTTTCCTTTTTCTACTTTTGATATACAAGTCAGTCCTTGTTTGAGCTCGACCATCCATCATTTCTTACAAATTATTCATACCCAACACAAAAACACAAATAAATAGAAGAGGGGATCATCTGAACAGTGAAAGCAACTGGATCCTAAAATAAAGTCCAACCACTTAACAGAACAGAATCAGAAACACAAAAAAAAAACAGATACAGAAACAGGAAAAAACCAGAAACAGAAATTTTGATCTCAACAGGTCTTCAGCGAAGGAATCAAACACTGCCAACTTGTGCCCTGGGTTGACTTGGTATCATCAACATGATCAGTGTTATTTGTTGTACCGTCATTATGCTGCTGTGATAGAAATGTGTGCAAACTGGCAATTTGGTGTGCTTCCCTTAAAAAAGAATACTGACACACGTATAGCCCAACTCTAGCAGACTGATAAGCCCACCATCTTTAAGGCACCCATGGTTTGATGCATAGATTTTACTTCCTTTACTTTCTTTATTGATCTAATGGATTGACTAATACCAATGGAGACACGCAAGTCTCTCCAACGTGCCATTAATTAAGTTTAATCTTTCACCGATATATTAAGTTTTTTGGATGGAGAAGTGAACTAACTTTGTTAAGATAAACAAGGGAAAATGAACACTGTTTAGCATATGAGAGGCGTGTTGGTGTTGTCATCAACATCTGAATGCAAAACAGTATTTGGATATCATCAGAATTTAGAATCAGAAACGTAAAAAAAATAAAACAAAGCAGAAACAGAAATAGAACAAAAAAACCAGATCAGTTCACCATTTTTCTACTTTTGACATACAAATCAGTCCTTGTTTGAGCTCGACCATATATCATTTCCTACAAATTATTCACACACAACACACAATTGAAATAAATAAAACAGGAGATCAACAGGATCCTAAAAAAAGGTCCACCCTCTTAACAAAACTGAAACAGGAACAGACAGCAACACAAAAGTATATAAATGAAAACATAACTGAAACAGGAAATTAAAACTCAATTCTGAACGGTGAGCTAGCAAGTTTGGATTTGCATGGGCTTGGGCATTATCTTGCTTAGTAGGCCCGAACTCATCAATGGGCTTAGTGCAGTTATTTTCAATCTATTTCATTTTCTCTAAATTCTTCTTCCCCTTTATCTCTCCTTTGGTATGATGCATGCCCTCTAGTATACCCCCCTTCATAATTTCAGGCAACCTTTCTTACATGGAAGTTCAAGTTGAACCAAACCCAAGGAAACTCAATACCAAACCAAAAATCCAACCCCAAATATTAAGGACACATCCACTGTAACCAGAGAAGAGGAAAAACCTGATAAGAAGTGGTTCTCTATATGGAATCACTTTCAAATATTGGACCCAAAAAAGCTTCCATTTGTGGCAACATGTAAGTGGTGTAAAGGACACATGTGGCTGCTACCCAAGGAACAATGGCACTAGTGCCATGAAAACACACCGGAAAAGTGTGTGCAAAAAATACCCTTATATGCTTCAGAAAGATTTAAGAAAACAGAAAATATTATCCTGGGAAGCCAGGAAAGAAGGGGAAGATGGTGTGGGTACTCTCAAAATAGTGGCCTATGATCCAGCTGTGATAAGAAAGAAAATTTTCTTTTGAGTAGAAAGAAGGATTTAAGGAACTTCTTTATTGCTCTGAACCAAAGTTTCAAGTACCATCACATGTGACTGTTGCTAGGGATGTTGGGAAGATGTTTTCATAGGAGAAAGAAAATTTGAAAAATGTTTTATTATTATTATATGATTTACGGTAGATTTAATTTGTTTTCCTTGTTTCTATGTTGTACTGATGAAACTTTCATTTGATCAGCCCTATTACAATTAATTCAAGCAACCTCAACTCACCTGATAATTGATATATTTTCATTTATTATGTGGAGAGGCTTTGAAGCATGTGTACCATCGATCGAATTCGAAGAACATACTCAAAGAAAAAGAGTTGTAGCTTCTTTTAGTTGTTTACATTAAGGCATAGTAGGGGTTAAAAACAGCCACTAATGCCTAATTTTTTTTATTTAAAAAACGATTTAGCAGTGATTCTATATTAATATATTTGTAATTTATATATTATTAATATATTTAAATATTTGTATATGATTTTTTTTATTTATGGATATGTATTTTTATTAATTATTAAGTTATATGATTATATATATATATATTTAAATAAAATTTAAAAAATAAATTTGTATAAATTAATTCAATATTAACAACGCTCTTCAATTACATACATACATCTTTAAATTCTGTTTTCAAAAAGCTCTGTTTTAACAAATCACTTCACCAATTTACTAGATAATTAAGTACCTATCAAAAAAATTTATTAAGTGAAAGAAGCATTTCAGTTCAAAAAAATGATGCCCAAGAAAAGCCGGGGAATAAAACCGGTGGATGGTTTGACCCTCTTTTCCGCTTACTGTAAGGGTCGACCCGGCTCCACTATTACGTTGTGCTGGCAATTCTATGGTGAAATGCTCAAGAAACGCTACTGTGGGTATAATTAATTCTGTGTCAAAATGAGAATTTTTATTGCCATTTATAACAAATCATGTCCAAAAAAAAATGCTGCTCAAAGACACCATACTCAAACAAAGACACACTCACTGAACCTGACATATATATAGGTTGGAAACAAAAAAATGTGCGGAATCATAAAATTTTATAGTTTGCATTCAATCCCCACATTTACCTCTCCCCCCAAAATAAAAGAAATATCCTTCTCCATCATTCCTGTATTCATTTTTCTCCGCCTGATAACAACGAGAATTTAGAACATCAAGGGCCGAGTTATCTGGTGATTGCCACTTGAACTGAGTGTTTGCGGGGGCTTGTGGTGTGTGTTTGCTACCATGGAAAACTCTATTTGCAACCGTGGATGCAGCATCGGCACGCAACCGGCTGATGTGGCAATTGCCACATCAACAAAAAACTTAAAACTTAACACTTAACGCGCAGCTCACCATAAGAAAGATAGAGAGAAAGAATGCAGAGAAGGGAGAGAGAAGGCTCAAGCTGTGTGGATCTGGACGGGAGGATGGCATAAAATCTGATTTTGAAGGCGTTAGAGAGCTTTTTTTTGAAAATCCGAAGGCGGAAAATCCCCTATGGATATCTTGGGCTCGTAGCTCTCGTCGATACCTTCAAATCAAAAAAATGAACCTAATTCCAACCACTATACGCAACGTTATGGCCGTTTGAAGTTTTTGTCGGAAATTACAATCGACGGAACCCAGAAACCCGTCGATCTGGCCATAGGAGAGATGATCGACACCTGCTCGAGGCCTGCTCGAACCTTGCTCGAGCTTGAGACTTGAGCAGATTTGCTCAAGCCTCAAGCTCGAGCATGCCTCGAGCAAATATGCTCGGGCACGCATGCTCGAGCCCCTTCTCGAGGCATGCTCGAGCCCCTTCTCGAGGCATGCTCGAGCCTCACCTCGAGCAGAGCTTCGGGCATGCCTCGAGTAGATCTGCTTGAGTCCATGCTCGAATCTCTACTCGAGGTTAGTCTTGAGCACGCTTCAAGCATGGGCTCGAGCAAATGATTTGGAAGCCCGCCGAGTCGTGAAAAAAAAAACATGCCACATCAGCCATGCAAACTCTACTACAATCTCTCACTAATCACCGCAAACAATCCCCTCTTCATCAAGTCTCACTAATTAGTCCTATTAATACTAAATATATTTTTAGTATCCCTAACAGTCCCTCACCCCTTAGCTAGCCCGTATAACCATGCCTATTTGTCTCTTTCTCTTATTTATTTTTTTAATTATTCTCATTTTTTGCTGGAGCTCTTAAGTTTCCATGGGCAGAATGCGCTATAACAGTCCAACTTAACTCTCCACTGGACCGAAAATTATGATCTAAAATTTTGATCCTCCATATTACATATAGAAATAGTAATAGTTCAGAAAGATCAACAACTAAAATAAGAGTTCAATTTCACATACCTTCAATCCAACTGCACCCAGGTGTTTCTATGACAAGCACAAGCTGCACAATGATTTAATCTTCGGACATACTGGAATTTTCATACCTATGCCATCGAATAAATGGACACACAATGTTTAGGTTAGTGAAACTTCATTTAAAAAATAAAGTCAACGTGACTTAACTTCATACCTTATGGATATTGCACTTAGGGATAGCAAAATGAACCCACCTCGCTCCGTCCCGCCCGACCTAACAAGCCATTAGGTCGGGCCCGAGTCTTACACGATTCTGCTCCGATCTGATTTTTTTAAAATATAGGATAAAAAATACCGATCCAACCCGACCCGTCCCAAACTGCTCAAACCTCAAATTGAGTCGGGTTTGGATCGAATTATATATTTTTGGGTTGGGTTCGGGTCAAACAGTACCCAAACCCAACTCGACCCGTTGCCATCCCTAATTGCACAGGAGAGTTAGATTATTAAAAGAAGTGCAGCAATTTATTTTATTTTACCTTTTGTTCTTGGATAAACTGTTTTTTACAATAGGAAACCAACATTTTCACGCACAATCAAAGAATCAAAAAGGGCAGCACTCTGAAACACCTGTTAAAAGGAAAAGAAAAAAAACAGTAAGTTTAATACATTAATAAAATAGCACTACATATATGGCAACAAGAGCTAATCATTAAGTCCAAACAAAGATTACCAAGCTAATTCTAAGACCAGAAATCTCCTCATGACTGATCAAACCCACTCTCTTCTTCCCCCGAATAACGACCTCCCCTTAATCATTACAAAATAAATCAATTTTAAAAACACTATTTGTCACAGATTAAATGTTTCCTAATTCTAGATGGTACCGAAATAAAACAAATATATATATAAAATGCAAGTGCACATACAATGTTGAATTATTTACCTTGTCTGGAGCAAGAAGTCTTGCAATAATTTTCAGAATTGCAGATTTCCCGGTACCAGTAGGCCCAATTATTCCTACAGCCTCCTCGTGTTGAATCTATAGGTAAACTTTCAAATAACAAGGAATCAATTAGAAAAAAATTGAAATGACACAGTAACAAACTTTTAAAAAATCTCAAACTGACGTGTCTTGAAAATTTTCAATGTACTAATAGCAGTATCAGTCACACTGGCTTCAGTAAAATGAAATATTTATGTGGCACGTAAGGCTGAAAGGAAAATTAGGGTAAAAATGACGAGAAATAAACTAAAAAGGAAAGAAAATCTCTTTCTTTAACAGCATTTTATATGCAACCACATAAACAATGGCTATGTTTTCTGAATTATATATATACTCCAAACCCATTCCATAAATGTTCTCACAGTAAAAACTGCTCTCATTTAAATTTTTTATACACTACAGTATTGTTCATATTACATGTGAACACACAATTGCACTAGAAATACCCGAACAGGGAAGGAATGCCAATCTCTTAGAACAGATACAAAAAGAGCATTTCATGATGGAATCGAGATTCACAAAGGATATCAACAAACGAATAAAGACTAAAATGAACAAAAAATACCCCAAAAGATATAAATTGATCAGGTGAAAGAAATTAGTGCATAACTGCATCCCATCAAAGAGCTTAGCTTATGTTTATTGATAATATAACTCAAGTATGCAACATGGAATGACAATCAAACTCTTAATTTGCTCCTTCTGACCTTCAATAAGGAACTTGGATTAAAATTGGAAACACTAAAAAACAAATCAGAAACAAGTCAATAATACTAATAAAAAATGCCAAAATATCATAAAAGCAAAAGTCAATAATAATGAACTCATAAAATAAATAATATATTCATATATATATATATATAGATGAAATGATTATTAATTAATCAAACTAAGCAAAACTGGAGCATTCAAAATTGGTTAGATTTTCAACCATAGAATGTAGTAAAAATTGGCCTGTATAATAAGTTTGTCTCTACTAAGAATATTATCACAAAGATTGAACAGGAATAGGACTTTTTTTCTTAGGACTGGACCGGAACTGGAATGCTGGAGCAAGACTGGACTGGAACTGGAAAGCTGCAAGTGAACGCTAAACTGGAACTAGAACTGGAATGGGACAAAACTGACTTTGGGTTTATATGCAATCATGTGATGTATGTAACCAACAGCCCATCCTATCAATTGATTTTCATATTAAGGCTAAGAAATCAACAAGGGATAGTTTTTTCTATGCTGCATTGTCTACTTTCCAGTAATTTCTAGTTTTAATCTTTCTTTCCCAGCGAGGGAACTAGGTAGGAGATGCAAGTGGCACTGTAGATAGCTTTTTAAATCAGTTGTTATCATTGGGACAACCAACAAGCCTGACATTATCAAAGGTCTTGTTACAATGTTCAGAATATCACAAGTCAAGATGCCATTTTTACAAACTCTAAAATTATATTAACTTAAATATTTTGAAAATAAAAGTTGTGGAATCTTCCAAATGCTTTCAGCATGGAGAAATATCAACATAATTATAACAAGGCATTCATCAGTAAATTACATAAGAGGACTTCGAGCCGTGGAATTACAACTCAAACTAACTCACATCTCAAGTAAGCCATATCTCAAAACATCTCCAGGACAATTATGCGACACCGTTTTTTGTACATTTAATGCAAAGAGATGACACAGTTCTGATTTCCTCGCATCATGATCAACTGTTCATTGCCCAAGCCTTGTCTACCACGATACGTCGCCATCCATCGACCATACCCTACCAACCAAGGTATTGGTCGTATCTCCAAGAATCCTGCAAATTGTAATATTTTACAAAAAAAAAAGGTATGGAGGTGAGATCCAAGCTATGGAAGTGGATATTTTATACAAAAAATAGGCCGGATGTCTTTGTTTTAAATAAAGGAGATACTTTGGGAGAGACAGACTAAAGAGAAGGAGCATGGGCCTAAGAAATACTTTGAAAGAGGCTCCACACTAAAGGAGAGCTTGGATGGTCGTGCTGAATTGATATATCTTAAGCTGCCAAGGGAAAAGAAGAGCAAGTTCGATCGAGGCATGAAATGATACAAATCGGCCTTAGACACTACAATTTAGGGTCTTATGTTATGTTGTAACATAAATTGAATTTATTCTGGGATTTGCTATAATTTATATTTCGAACTTTGTTTGTCTTGCTTAATTAGATTGCTTAATTGAACTTTGTTTGTCTTGAAAGATTTTAGCCTTAAAGGTGGAATCCAAGTAAACAAAATAATTAATAGTGAGGAAGGTCAATTCACTTGAGATTATTAAATTAATCTCTCAAATATTTTATCACGGGAAAAGATTAATTGGGATGAGAGAGAGATTAACACATATTGGCAAGGGAACTAAGGAAGGATATGAGTAAAATCAATCTTAAGACAGACAATTTTACCCATAACTATATCTCCAATCACTCCAACCTATCTTTAGTTTAGGTTTTTATTACTTTGTTTTATTTTATTTTATTAGCAAAGCAGTTAGTACCATACTATATCTATCCTATATGGGGTCATCCCCCCTTAAGAAATATATGAAATATCATTCAACCTCTCTTATCTCTCTCTTAAGCCATTACATCGATTCCTCTCAACGACTTGATGATATCCCAGCCGTGACGCTCACCCGACATGACGCGACGAACTGTGATGCTACGACGAAGAAGCTACGATTAAGGTCTTGCAACGACAACGATCACAATGACCTCGACAATCGTCCCGCAAACACAACATGACGTGATGCAACGACATCCCAGCCACGACGCTCTCCCAATGCGATGCAATGACATTTCAAGTCCAAACACGACGCGATGTGGCCCTCTACATCGACGACGACGAAACAGTGACGACACATCACGTCATGTTCTCCTGCATATGCCATGTGAGGCACTGCCATGATCCTAGACACACCTCTCTGCGTCATGTCCTTGCTGTCTAGACGACAGACTATGGCTCTTGCCATCCAGATGCAATACACAACGCAATCATGTTCTTCCCATACACTAGTTCGCTGGGACAAAAGGCTAAAGATAGGTGTCATTTGACATCATCAATCCAATACTGCAAGTTTTTCTTGTTCTAATCAATCGTGATCCATATACCTACATGCTTCAATCGGGACCCGTTTATATGACTGTGTATATCTTTATACGATTTATATGTATACATGTACTATGGGTGATTGATTGATTGATGCTTCTTGCTACTGATACATGAATATGGGATTGGTTAGTTATTGAACTGATGACTGGTTGGTGGTAAAGTGGTGTCATCACCGGATTTCGTCCGGAAAAAATCCCACTTTTGGGAATGCAGTCTCCCACCCTTCACCCGAATGATGATGAAAAAAGAACAGAGTCACCACCAACTGTTTTTAAAATGCAATTGGTCACTTAAAAAATGGTCTATGTCGTCGGAACGGGATTCAGGAGTTTGTTACGAGTGGGAAAGGATTGACACCCCTGCAACACCCTTTCGATACCTATCTTAAGATGAGAAGATTTCTAATTCATTTTAATTGCTTGATTTAAAATTTATTTGTCTAAACTATTTTTAAGGACTTAGAATGTCTACTTTTTTATTTTTTTATTTTTTTAAAGTTATTTGTCAAAATTGAATTAAGTCATATTACCCTAAAAAAAATCTAAGAGAGATCCTAAAAAAAAATTAAAGTATTTACAAACCAAAGAATAATCCTAAATACGTCTTAAAATTTATTTTACGGACCCTAAAAAAAATTCTAAAAATTCTAAGAATGTAGAAAGAGAAAAAATATTTGGTAAATGTAAGAAAACTCTTTGAATTTTTATTTATTTATTTTTTAAAGCATTTTTTGAGAAAACAATTTTTATCTTTTTTGAAAAAGAAAATAAGAATTTTTTGTTTTTGTTTTTTTAAAGAAATAAAAAAATAACAAAACTATTTTAAAAAAACACAAATAAAAGTGTAGTGTGTGAAAGTGACATCCAAAAAATAAATCTTCCTTTCCTTTTTTTTCTCTTTTTTTCCACTCATTTTTCACTATGGTTCTTTTTTATATATTACAATTGCAAGGCTTTGGGCCATTAGGAACAAAAATAAAAGTAAGAATAATGGTTAACGGTTCCTGCAACATCCAATTGTTAGAACAAACTAAAAAAAATAGATACTTAGATAGACATGTGCACACATCATTATTGTGGCCTTCGAACCGAGCAGGAGAAAAGCACAGTGATTCGAGTGATGAAAATAAACTAAGAAAAGCACTGTGAGAAAAGCACAGTGATTCAAGTGGACAAATTCAGAATAACACACACCTAAGTAAACCATCTATGCAAAGGAAACAAAAATTAACAGAGATGGAAATAAACTATACAGAAACAAGGGTTTGAAAGCCACAATAATGATAGCAAAAACCACACAAAACAGGGATACCAAAAATTCCGTGGCTAAAAAAGCAACAAGGTAGGACCTAAACCTTCAAATCAAGTGAAAACTCATGACTCTGAGGCAACAAAAAAAGATAGTCATTGAGAACCAATTACAAACACAAAGAACAGTCATTGAACAGATCATTAAACCAGAGGAAAGAAAAGACTCACGGGAAAACGAAATACAAAAAAAAACAGGTTAATATATGCTCGCTAGACTCGCAAAATCAATGAATCAACCGTAGAAACAGATAAACCAGTAAAACAAATGGAAAAGACTGCAGTGACTTCAACCAAAAAACAAATAACACACGACAAAGTATGCAAGCAGGGACAGCAAGAAATCACACCAGACAGCAAAAGGGAAGGAAAGAAAAAAAACAGTAACATTTTAGGAAAACAAATAGATCCTTTCTTCAACCTCACGGACGGCAGAACTGGGAGACACAGAGGAATGAAACGGGGAAGTCGTGGTAGGAAGGCATCACAGCAGCGGCGAGGGGACTTGTGCGTGACTGGAGGCATCGTCGTGGCGGCCGAAGTTACATCCCGATTGCGTCGCCCTTGGAGGGTTGAGGCAAGCGACGGTTGGAGCAATTGACGCTGGATGGTTGAGGTGGCGATGCCGGGATGTTTAACAGGCATAATAAAGGCGTCGTGGCGGTGTTGCGTCACCGTTGGTGAGGAGGCGCCAGGTTGATGTTCGTTGGAGGGCGACGTCGATGGGTCGGCGTAGGATGCGTCAGCTCGTTGTGCGACAGCGTCGTGGGGAAGGTGCTGCGTCGCGGTTTAGATGCTTGGGAGGCTACTTCGGTAGCAGGGTCGTTTAGGTTTGAGGATGATACGGCGGCTGACGGGCTATGGTGGTGGAAGGGAAGAACGGGTAAGACGTATGGAGCGTGCGAGGGTTGGGATCGAGTGGCTGGAGGGTGGAACAGCGGTGGCTGATTTTGGAGGGTGAAGGCGGAGGCGGCCGGTGGTGTGACGTCCGGCCGGGGGGACTCTCTTTGAAGGAGACGGATCAAGGGATTGTGATATGGTGGTAGGTTGTTTTTAGTCGTGAGAGCCCCCTTTTATTTGGTGGAGGAGATGAGTTTATATAGAGAGGAGATAGGCGAGGTTTTAGGGTTTGATTGGGGCGGCGAGGAAGCATGGGAAGGTGACTGGCCATGGTTAGCTTCAAAGGGATTGGGTTATGGCTGTGAGAGAGAGAAGGGGACCGAGACTTGACAATGGTTGGGTCGTGGGGAGAAGAGAGAGATGGAGGTATGGGCGAGAGCATGGCTGGCAGGGCATGACTGGGCGTACGTGGGACCTCAGATACCATGGCCGGGCGTGGGGGGAGGAGATCTGCGTCGTTGCAGCGCTGTGCCGCTGTGCGTGGTGTCCGCTCAGGATTTGAGTTCGCTGCGGATTTTCACTGCCCTCCTTCTACGCTGCCCGCGACGAGTTTGTACGCAGCCCTTCCCCCGTCCAGCAGCCGCCCTCCCTCGCCCCAACAGCCCCGCCATCTCCGGTAGCAGCTCCTCCCTCGTCCAACAGCCTCCCTCCTTCGCCCCAACAGCCCCGCCATCTCCGGTAGCAGCCCCCTCCCCTGTCCAGCAGCCGCCCTCCTTCGCCCCAACAGCGCCGCCATCTTCGGCAGCAGCTCCTCCCCCGTCCAGCAACAGCCCTCCTTCTACCAAACAGCCCCGCTATCTCCGAAAGCAGCCCCTCCCTCGTCCAGCAGCCGCCCTCCTTCGCCCCAACAGCCCCGCCATCTCCGGCAGCAGCCCCTCCCCATATCCGCCCTCCTCGTCACAACGTTCACCAGGCTCCTCAAGCACTCCTAATCCGTATCTGCCATCCCCGTCCCCTGCGCCACGAACATCGCCAACGCCAAGTGCCAATGTCACCGTGGCAATTAGGAAAGCGCCATGGTCGGTGAGTTCTTGAGCAGACCTTTGTTTTTTTGCACTTTTAAAATCCTAATTTTGATATGCTTTACGTTCTTGAATAATAAGTAAAAAATAAATGTAGATTTTTCTTCTCTCTTCTAATTTCTCAAAGCATTGCCCTTCTTTGGTGCTTTTTCAATTTATTCATCGTGAGATTGCTATATGAAAGGCTTTAATATTAGTTGTTATTGATGTTAGTCAGAGATTACTTTAGTTTATTTATTGACTTTTGAAGAACTTGGAGTGAACATATTGTAGATTTTTCATTTCCTTTGTGGCTTATACCTTTTATATTTGATAACTTTTAGATTTTTCTTCAATTTTTATTAAAGTTGAACTTTAGTCTATTCGTACGGTTTTCCAAATAATCTTTGTCTAATTTCAACCGTAGACCAGCTATATCATCTTTTGCTAACTTAAGAGTTTTTTGTATTTCTTTTCTTTTTAATGGCATAAAGAGATAAGCTCAAATCTATCTTTTCATTTTCTACAAAGATTATTTTCTTTACTCTTCATTGTCTTTGACCGTGACTTTGTATTGCCTATGCATCTCATTGAATTCATCCATAATTCCATGCAAGTGCACTCCAAGTTTGTCTATTATAAGTTGTAAGAGATTGAAGTAATTTTTTGATGATACTTTTTTGATAGCTGAAACTTTAGTATTACGTTCTTGAATATCCTTTTAGTAAAAGTTAATGTTCCTGGTTTTAATATTACTTTGGCTGATTTTAATTTTGAAATTTCAAATTGATTTTAGAGGCTTCAACCTACTAGATCGAAAAGCGAGTGTTGTCTCCAAATGGATTTTAGAGGCTTCAACATGTTAAAAGGCCAAGGCTGGATGCCTAGCAAGCTCTTTCCTCACTCTTATATTATCTCATCTCTTTGGGGGTTTTGTTTCTCTTTGAAAATTGGGTTTATCCAAAAAAAAATGATATTTTCTTGATTATCTTACTAATGTTGTATCATCGTCGGTGCAACAAAGACGCTTTGCCTGATCGATGGCTTTCCGATTATGGGTTGGTTTTTCGAATGGAGTTCAAATCGATGGCTTTGTTGTTGTTAAAATACTATATTTTATTTTACTTCACATATTGGATTTTGCATGTTTTTTTAATTATAGAAATAGGGAGAGCTTTTTTAATTATAGAATCAGGGAAATGGCTAAAAATATATTGTTGGGGTCTGTCGGCCGGTGGTTGGTGGTCGCTATCTCGCGGTGCTCATGTTCTTGGTGTTGGGACATGCTTCTTGGCCGTTGGTGCTCGTGGCTGGCTGGTGATTGGTGCCTGGTGGCCGTTACTACTGGCCCCGTTGGTGCTTACTGGTTACCGTTCTTCGCTATTTCACCATTGTTGGGTGCATCCCACCATTGCTCTTGCTTCGAAGTCAAACTCGATCGAGGTGACCAATGCGGGCAGTGAAGCTATTTATGAAATGTCCTTTGTTAGGATCTCCGATGATTACGTGGTTTTGATTTGCTTTATTGTTCATCGATCAAATGTAATGATTAATTATCTACTTGTTTCCTATTACCGTCACTTGAAGCTTTGTAAGAACTTATTGGAATAACAATTTAATTTTATATGCAATGTATTTATTTATTGATAGAACGCCTAGAATGATTTAGTTTTTTGGTTGATGCATTTATCCGTGGATGTTTTTATCTCTTTATATACCGCATTTGCCAAAAAACTAGTTTGGAGAAGTGCAAAAAAAAAAAAAAACAACATGGCAAAGTCAATAAATTAAATTGAGAATTAAAGGTTCGATTCAAGAATTAAAATAATAATTTCCAAATTGAACCTTTAATTTCCAAACCGAACCTCTAATTCTTGGCACATGTAGTGTATAAAGACAATTTTTTTTTTTAATGTGAAGGTTGCAAAAAATAGATGTCCTTTTCCAGCTAGTCATTTCAATCAAACATTCACCTTGGTTGCCGCAAAGGTGAAAATCAAACATATCAATATTCT
This sequence comes from Taxillus chinensis, assembly GCA_023512835.1. Classification (NCBI taxonomy): domain Eukaryota; kingdom Viridiplantae; phylum Streptophyta; class Magnoliopsida; order Santalales; family Loranthaceae; genus Taxillus; species Taxillus chinensis. The sequence goes on from CM042084.1 coordinate 38,684,345, forward strand.
TCCAAAATATTGAAAATCATAATTGATATCTCGTAGTAGCAGTGTGCCCATTTATGCCTAACCTTAAACAACCCTTCAAGCCACCTATTTTCGCGGATGTTATACTCTTGAAGCATTTTCTCCCATTCATCCAAAAAGTAAACCTCCTCATTAATATTTTCCATTAAATAGGCAATCTTGCCTTTAATACTACTATTGCATGAAGAAGAGGTTTCTCTAATGTTGTTGGTGTGCTTAAGGGCATTTTGCATTATATGCCACTTACATAAGTGATGGAAAGTCGTAGGCAACTCTTCAGCTGATTGCAATTGCCATGCTAGTATCCTGATCGGTTAAGATCATTTTTTGTGCCTTTTAGACATAGCATCTAAAAAATGTCCTGAACAACCATTTGAAAGACTCTGCAATCTCATCATACATTAATGCTGCACCAAAAATGACAGTTTCCCTATGATGAATCAAATCCACAAAGATAGCAAAGGGACGATGTTCATTATTAATCTTGTAAGTTGTATCGAAGCTCACCACATCGCCAAATATAGCAAAATTCATTATCATCCGAGCATCCGCGCAAAAAATGTTTGTTATCAACTCATCACTATCAAACCGCATATCGAGTAGAAAGATGGGTTTGTTTGTGCCTGTTTCTTAAAGTATTCCTGTATACTTCCAGCTTCACCATACAACAAGTTCTTCTCGTCTTCTTCTTGTAAGGTAGTTATGTTGATCTAGTTTTGTAAATCCAAGGCATTTCCTCCCCGCATTGTTTGTGTTGGACCCTAATTTGTCCGGGTTGGACATATTTCATCAAATCCAATTTTCCTTTATGCCGCCTCGTTTGTTGAAATGTTGCGAGCAATGGAGTTGTGATTGGTGAGCCGTAAGTGTCCAATTTCAAGAAATTATGCAAAAGGCCTCCGACTACCGAAGAGCCAGCCTTGAGCGATAGAAAATCAAATTTGAGGATCAACGCCGTCGACCGCGCTCAATTCGGAGGTCAAACGAAGAAGATATGATCAAAACAACGTTCGGGCCGCCATCGAGAGTCAAAACGGTAATTGACTTTTCAAACGACACTCCGGGTCAGGTCCCGACCCTCATTTTCTTATTCTACTCCTCGTTTTGAGAATTTTGACATATATTTGCTCCCGGGGCCTTTTCCTTTAAAAATTAAAATAAAATCATTTTTTTCGGTAATAAATAATATCGATACAGGTGACCATAAAAACGGGATCGTTTTCAAATAAGATTGACACAGGGTTGTTTGTCATGACGCCCCGAGTCCAGAAATAATTTTTCCAAGATGTTTTGAATTTTGGTTCGTCCTACCGATCCCAAAAACCAAAAGACGCCAGATAAAAACCCAAAATAATTTTTTTTTACTTTTCTTTTCTTTTCCCGCCCACTAGGCCATGTGTCACCAGTTAGAAGTTAAATTAAAAAAAAACAGAAAAACAAAATATAAAAATAAAAACCAAATAATTACAGCCACAAATCCATGCGTTCTTATCTCTTCCCACCAAACACGTTCGTCGTCTTCCCCCTCTCTCCTTCCCCCGCCGCGTCGTCTTCACCAAGGTCGCGCCCGACCGCCGAGATCCCAGGAGGACCACCGGACCACCGCGCCGCCTTCATCTCTCTCCCCTCCAGCGTATCAAACCTACCCATCTCAACCATGGTTCAACCACAGGTCCTCTTCTCTCTCTCAAACCGAACCCGCCATCCGTTAGCCTTAACCAAGCACCGATTCCACGCCTCCAGGTCCACCGGGTGAACCAAACCCTAGCCCCTCTAACCTATATAAATCCCTTACCCGATCATCCCTCCACCCCCTCTGGTTAGCTCTCCGAAAAATCACCAACTCCTCTTCGACGCACACGGAAAAACCCAAACCTCACTCTCTGGTTTTCGGATCCGTCATCTACAACCATCACCGCCTTCTTCTTCCATCCTCTTCTCGACTCTCCAACTACACTGCCTGGACATTTACATTGTAAACCATTATGTCTCTCCATAGTATTATACTTAAGTTACAATGTAAATAACGAAATACCCCCCATTTGGATTCAAAGAAAAATACTAGAAAAATTAATTTCCACTCCTTCAAAATGTGAAAATTGGGATTTAGTGTAAAATCTCGAAAAAATTCGCTTTTTCGTAGAGGTGAATTTTTAGAAAGTGGGGTTAGACATCTCCAGAAAAATCCCCAAAAATCAAATTATCTTAGTTATGATATGGAGACCCAATGCCGGGACTTTTTATTGTAAGAAAATAGTCAATGGGTATCTCCTTCCTTAGTCAAGGAATGAGGATCGACTTGTGAAGACTGGATACGCTTCTAAAGGGAGTGTTGTACACCTTAAGACCATATTGGTGTTGGTATGATTGGTTTGTGGATTTGGGACTTAGGTTCAATGACTTGTTGGGTTCTTACCGTGATACACCGATGGGCTATGTGGTTGGCGTGGCAGCATATGCGCCCGTGGCAGGCCGTGTGGCGACCGTGGCATTGCGCCGTGGACGGCTAAGGCCTAAGTGAGCCGTCGAGCTCGTGGAGCTAGGGATGAGTGCCCTGAGCTGGGATCTCGTGGAGGATTGTGGACAGTACCTGTGTGGGCAGGCTGGGTCCTGATGTTTGTTTGCAGGTTGAGTCCCGATGATTGTGCACACTACACAGGTGTACGAGTACATAGAGCATGTAGCATAGACTTGTATGTTTGCATGGTGTGGAGTATTGGGGTCACCTATCGAGCTTGTCGCTCACTCCTACTTGTTATTTCCCCTTTTTAGGTGTGACCTGAGACTAGTGGAGGACTTTCTTCCAGGAGGACGTGCCCACTACTCGATGTATGAGTACCGTATTTTGTATTGTATTATGTGTTGTATCTCGGACATGGGTCCGTGGACAGTTGTATTTGCATACTGTTTGTGATGTGATGTCTGTATGATTGTTTGACTCATTATATGCATGATGATATATGGGAAAGTACGGGATTACCCTTGATGTATGATCGTATAGGGTTACATATTTGAGACAAGACCCGCGGTGTAGTCTCCATTGGTGCTAGTCACCAACCCCTTGACCTTTCGGGTGTGGGCAAGGGGAAGTCATGTACCCGGTTCCAAGTTCCCTGGAATTTCGGGGGTGTGACAGAGGCGGCCGAAACGAACATGCAAGGTTCGAAGCCCCGAAGAATTCTATGGTAGAGTTATCGGCGGCTATGACAAAGATGGTTCGATTCCAAAACAGGATTAATTAGAAAATTGATCGATTATCCGCACACAAGAGAAAAGATCCTATAGGAGGCAGACGAACTCAAGGTGATGACCATGGGTCATGACGAATTTCGCAAGAGGTTGAAGATACTTCTAGTGTTGAAGACGAACCATGTTATCGAGCTCACTTGGATCACACTCGAGGCCAAGTTCCTATCTGATGACTTGTTTAAAGGGATTGGCAACCTAAACGTTAATTCGAGTTCCCGATCCCTATGACTTCCTTTGCTCGACCGACCGTGGTGGATGATGCCCAAGTCAAAGTCAACAAGGCCATCACCATCGAAGACTCTCTCAACAACATGATCATTGTCCTTGATGATGCCCAGGTTAGGTGGTGCCCTAGACGCAAGGCGCACCCAGCTTTGTAATTGTTCCCAACAACGTGGCCTTCATAATTGGATCGACCGATGCTTAACCCCCCTAGGCCACGACTTTCGTTATCATTCTTTGCCATCCCTATTTGCAAAAGTGTTTCACAAGCCAGAGATGTGGATAGAACTCACAATAGATTCGAGACCTGCTTTGTTTCTGTTTTGCAGGAGCCTAATTTTGTGACAAGGAGGCAGAGATTCACACAAGGAAGGAAGTCAAAAAATTTATAAAGGATTATAGGTTTCGGGATTAATGGGGCATTCTACTTTGGATGTAGAACGGTTTCCCCAATTTTCCCTTGAGGACAAGGGAAGTTTCGCAGGGTGGGGGAATGATAAAGACCTTGCACTAATACCTGTACTAGCCTATACGAATCGGTTGCCCGTGCCGCTCGTGGCATGCTCGTATTAAGTTGCTGTCGTGACGTGGCCATATGCACGTATTGTGTTGCGCAAGACATCTTCTACCGCTGAGATTCTTCTTATATTTACTTTCCTTTATCTATTAGAAGTTTTTCCTTTTTATTACTTTCTTTTATTTAATTGTATTAGGGTATTTTAGTATTTTACTTAGTTTCCTAATTATATTAGGTTTCCAATTCATAGTTACTAGCTTGCCTATAAATAGGTCTTATCTATGACAATTTATGTATTTAGATTATTGGCTATTGACAATTATAAACTCTTATTTAGAGGTTTATACTTATTTTCGGCTTTTCTAGTTAATTACTTGAATTGCTTGGGCTAGAGTTTGAGTATTCGATTATCCTTCTCTTGATTGTTATTGGATCCTAATTAAGGTCCTCAACAGTTTCAGATGAACACTAGTAGGAATGTTTTCCTTTAAAAGACTAATATATGAAATAAAAGTTAATACCTATAATGCACCGATACGTGGTTTCACCCAACGTTTCGGTGTCGCAGACGCGTCGGACACCGACACGCTCGTGACAGGTGATTGACACGTCCGCAACACGTGGGTCAACGAGTCACGACTTTCTTCTCCTTCGACACGTTCCGTCAACGAGTCGGACACACAATATAAGTAACGATACGTTACTTTAAAAAAAAGAAAGAAATACCTAATCGTATTCGTCATCAGCCCGCGCCGTTCGCCCCCTTTGCCTCGCCCTCGCCTTCACGTCACCACTCGCCAGACGCTCGCCAAGACGCCAACTCGTCAATCGTTATCGTCAAACGTTGATTCCGTTCGTCGTCGAGTGACTCGAGTCCATCGAAGCCCCTTCGATTTCGTTCATCAAATCGTGATTCGTGAGTGATAATAGACAGTAAGTCTGTCTGTCTTAAATATTTAATTTGTTTATTTAATTTTTTATTTAAGTTTATGGTTTAAGAATTAAGGCTATATGCTGTGCGTGAATGAAGATATGTGCTGGTGTCATCAACTTGTCCCTTGTCTTTTTGTGCTGGTGTGGTGAATGAAGATATGTCGACAACTACATATTTGTGGCCGTGATTATTTGTTATTGTCATCACCAGATTTCGTCCGGGAGGGAAACCGCTTTTGGGTGCGATTCCCCCTAACCTTCATCTGAATGGTGATGAAAAAAAAATGGAGTCGCCACCAACTGTTTTTTGGGTTGCGATTAGTCACCTAAGAATGATCTACGTCGCTAGAGCGTGGTTCGGGAGAGTGACGTCCATTTGATAAACAATGAAGTTTTCATATGAAGCATACGCCGGAAACATTCTAATTGCCTCATGTCGTGCTACTGGAGCGAAGGTCTCGTCATAGTCTATTCCTTCTTCTTGACGATAACCCTTGGCTACCAGTCTGGCTTTGTTCCGGAGTACTATTCCATCCGTATCAAGCTTGTTCCTGAACACCCATTTTACTCCAATGACTTGTTGAGACTTTAGCCTTGGTACAAGTGTCCACACATCATTTCTCTTAAATTGATTAAGCTCTTCTTGCATGGCTTCTATCTAGTTAGAGTCCTGAAGAGCTTCATCCACCACCTTTGGCTCTATTTGTGATAGAAAACATGAGTAAAGACACATGTTGGAGGTGGCTGCTCTTGTTCTTACACCAACAGGAGGATCACCAATCACTTGATCCGAAGGGTGGTTTCTTGTCCACCTGTAATTCTCGCATGTGATGGTGGATCCTCAATAATTTGAAGCTCGCCAGATTTGGTGGTGCCAGGTGCGTCCGCTGGTTGAGCTTCTTCCGGCTAGACGCTTCCATGTTAACAGGTCTTGGCGAACTTAGTGGTTCTCCAAGTCTTGTTGATTTCCATATTAACTGGTCCGGAAGGACTTTAAGGTGCTCCGGGGTTTTGGATATCCGTAAGAATATGTCCGGAGTTAAATGGAAGTCCAGAGTCCGATTTGTCCGTAGCATCACCCGTATCATTTCTCGTGTTTCACTGGTGCCACGTGATTGGTCGATATGTGTGACAGAACATTCATAAACTTTGAATAGTCGATGTTGTCGTCCCGATCCTGCACATTAGAACTTGAAGAACCAACTTTTGACCAATCTAGGTTAGCTTCATCAAAAGTAACATGGATAGATTCTTCAACTTTAAAAAGTTTTCTATTGAAGATTCGATTAGCCTTACTATGTAGTGAGTGTCCGACAAATATCCCATCATCAGTTTTTGGTTCAAATTTATTCCGGGGTTCTTTGCCATTGTTCAAAACGTAGCAAGTACACCCAAAAGCTCTGAAGTGTGAAATTGAGGGCTTTCGTCCTCTCCACATCTCATAAGGTGTTTTCATGATAAATTTATTTATTAGAGTTCCGTTTAAACGTAGCAGGCAAGTGGACACGCTTCGGCCCATAAACCGAGAGGAAGCTTTGCCCCTGCTAACATAGATCTACCAGCCTCGACTAAAGTGCGATTCTTGCGCTCAGCCTACCCCATTTTGTTGTGGAGTTCGAGCGTAGAGAAGTCGTGTTGAATGCCATGTTCGAACAATATGATCTCATATCTGAAAAATCAAATTCCGTACCATGATCACTCTTGTTGCATTTAATGCTCGGTCCTTGTGAGTTGTTTATCCAGTTGAAGAGATCTACAAGATGCTCGAATGTTTGATCCTTAGATTTCAGGAACATCACCCATGTGTACATGGTGAAATCATCGATAACCACAAGGGTATATCTCGCACCACTAGTGAAGGATCGAAATGGGACCGCAGAGGTCCATATGAAGAAGTTGTAGAGGAGCGATTATTGAATTAACCGATTTGCTCTTAAAACTATGTTTGGTCCGCTTGCCAAGTTGACATTCTTGACAGAGAGTATCTCTGGAGTATTTATGTTTAGGCAGACCAATAACCAAATCGAGCGATGCTAATTTAAACAGAGTCTTAAAATTTAAATGAGCGCACCGCTTGTGCCATAGCCAACTTTCTTCATCTGATGCTTTAGTGAGGAAGCATACAGGGTCAAAAGAATTATTTCTTAAGACCACCGAATATATGTCCCCATCTCTTAATCCGGATAACTTAACATCTCCAAGATAGGTTTTCCCTAATCGTGCGGGTGTTGGACATAAAGGAGACAAGAAATCCTTTGTCATATAAATTACCGACACTCAAGAAATTATGCTTCAAACCTTTGACTAGTGCAACTCTAGTGATTGATACACAGCCGTTGGTTAAAGTGCCATACCCCACAATCTTAGCTTTACCGTTGTCCTCATATGATACGGATGGGCCTCGTTGTCGCTAACATCAACGAGCAAAGACCGATCACCCGTAATATGTCCGGAGCATCCACTATCAAGGATCCACTTGCTTTGATTTATCTTTAGCTTCAAGTGATCCGGAAATATACTCCAAAGATGCTCCTGCAAGACAACAGTTTACACTTTTGGTGCCCAAACTTGTTTTGGGCGATTAGGAGAAACAACAATGGTGTCAATGCTTTTGGATTTTATAATGTTAGGAACTTTCACTTTCCAGGTTGACATTACTTTGTTAGAGTGAGTTGCTTTTTTTATTTGGGTTTTCTTGGGGGAGACACTCCTTTGAGATTTAGATTTAGATTTGCTCGAAGAACCCTTTTTGATGAACCGATCTTTATTAATACGAACTTGATTACAAAGCCGGTTATCGGATAAACTCCAACATTCATAGTGATAATGACCTATTTCTCTATAGATGGAACAAACACTATGATGCAGAGCACAAACAGGGGATACAGGTTTCTTAGGTTTTATAGACTTTCTACTTTGTTCCCTATGGCCTAGTCCTTTGCGTTTGGGTGACACGCTCTTGGCCCTAGATGCGTCAGCCTTTAGCCTTTCCTTTCTTTTTGGATGCTACAATTTTGGCTTAAACTACAGGAACCTTCCCTTCATCGTTAGATATGGGTGCTACTGCTTCGGGAACAACAAGTAATAGCCTCACTTCCACAGTCATAGACTATGGTGCCACCTGAAACAAAACCATCCAACGGTTTAGATGTACTAACAGAATATAAGTTGGTTAGTTTTGGAATGAAGTCCGGAGGGCACTTAGTAGCTTGTGTATTGGAAGTTGATTCGAAACCTAGGCCAGGTTTGACTTGGATATTGTCGGGATCGGTTCAAAAGTATAAGCTATTTCCCTGGATTTTAGCCACTTACGATTTATTTCCTTTTCCTGTTCCAGTTCATTCTCAAGTCTTTTCACAATAACCTTTAGGCCGGTTAGGTTGGTATTTAGCAAATGATTTTCAGCTCTTAGATCATGATACCAAGCCTCTTTACCCCTGAAGTCGGTTATGTCCTTTTCAAGTCTACTAACAGGTGAATTCAAGACGTTTGTTTTGACTTTCCATATCTTTGTACATTTGAGTAATTATTAGTCTCTCATTCTTTTCATGATTACGTTCGGTAATAAGAGATTCTAATTTACTCATGAGCTCAGAGATCGAAGGTACCTCGGTATTTGCCATGAGGCAAACTTTCGGTTTAGGAGTTGGCTCATCATCCGAGGATTCCTCCTATTCTTTCGAGCCACCGACATACTTTGTGACGAACGCCTTCCTCTTGTTCTTGCTGTTGTCCGAGGTGGAGTGTTGAGGAGTAACCTTGTCACTTTTCTCGACCGTCTTAGATGTGGATTTACAATCCTTGGCCCAGTGACCGAGTTTTCCACAGATGTAGCATTCTTGGGAACTTGACTCCGATCGCTCCTTCCTTCGAATGATGATGAGGAGTCTCTTCCTGAATCCTATTCTACTTTTTCGGAGGAATCGCTCAAAGGATTTGACCAGAAGAGCTACTCTTCAGCGTCTAAGTCGAGTTCTCCGACTCTTTCGTATCATCATCCCACCGAATACTGGGACACTCCGTAGCATTAAAGGCTACCCCTTTTTCTTTCCGAGCTATTTTCTCATCTCGGTCGGTGTATTTGACCCGACCTCATGAGTCCGTAGCTCTCCGTATATTTCTTCAAGGGCGATGAACGGCCGGTTTTTGTCGGCTGCATCCGGAGTTGCTTAGAGTAGTAGCGATCCGGAAAGGAGCGGAAAAACTTGTCATTCATTTGAGATTGAGTGTAGTGCTCATTGATAGTTTTTAGCTCTAGAATGAGCTTGCCGAATCTCCGATAGATGCTCTCAAGGGATTCCCCAGGTTTGTGATTGAAACTCTCAAAGTTCCGTCTCGAGAGCACATATAACATTCCAGATTTGGGACCGACTTCCCTCATAGAGGATTGTCGCTTTATCCCGCATGCTTTCGTTGTCGTGCAGCCCCGGACGTCCGTAAAAGCTTCGAAGTCCAAAGACGATGTTACGTATGCCGAGCCTTTTCGCTAGCACACCGCCAGGCTCTTTCATCGTTGGTTAGTTCGAAGATCCGTCTTTGGTCTTCTAACTCCATGTTCTTCGATAGTCATCGAAATTGGTATCTCCTGATGAAGACAGGGCCACATGAGATGGTCATGGCATACCATGAACATCTTCATGCGAGCTTTCCATTGGGAGAAAAGCTAAGGTGTGAATTTTGGCGGTTTAGTCGAGTGAAACTCGAACTCCATTGTGGAGGTGCGGCGCGATAGCAGGTTGAGGTGGATCAACGTTTTCATTGCTGCTTCGATTAAGAATGGGCTCTTGAGCTCCTCCAGAGTTGAGGCGGGTGTTGAATAACATACTGCTTTCTTCAGCCATTGATGAGAGAGAGAAAGAGTGGGTTCTCTACTTCGAACAGGTAGAACTTGCTCGATACCACCTTTTTGGTCCCTTAGAGCCTAGAGGGGGGTGAATAGGCTCTTATCGAAACTCTTTCTAAACCTTTTGGCACAACACTTATCTGGTTAAGAGATAGAATCAATGCGGAAGATAACCAGGATAATGGAAGTATTTTGTTTTATTATCAAACCGATAAGTACAACAAAATTGAAGCAAATTAAAGCTTGAAAGCTTTTTGATCTACTAAACAACTCTCTAACACTCTGTTTACAAATGTACTCACACACTTGCCTTTTTGATCTCTATGAGTTCTTGTACATATAAGATTATTACAGACTCACGAACATTAATACTTTTCTAAATGTACAAGTATTAATATTTATAGAAAGATTCCTAAGAGACAACCTCGGAACTTGTAGTTCCGAACAGGTGCAACACTAATTGTTCCTCGGTAATCTCTTACCTTGACTGCTGCGGATTGTGGAGATCAAGATCTTGGGTTTGCAGAGCATAAGTGCCTTTGTGAATTCCCAAGTACAATTAAAGTTGTGTCCACATATCTGGGTGATCTACGTATAAGATTCTTTAGGTTCTCAACGAGTTTGTCTTACATCGGGACACCACTAGCTGATGACTTTAAATGTGATAAGTTGAAGTAGCGTCTTCTTGGTCCGGTGTAATTTTTTCTTACTCCGTTGTTAATGGAGTTCCGGAATCCTCGTTCCATGTTAGCGCTTCCTTACTCCGGATGAAGTAAAGGTTCGGAGGGCTTACTCCGCATCAGTGCTTCCTTACTCCGCTTGAGTTCCTTACTCCGTATCAAGAATAAGTGTCGGACTCCTTACTCCGTATCAGGAAGTCCTTACTCCGCTTGAGTGTAGGTCTGGATTCCGTATTCCGCATCAGCATGTCCTTACTCCGCATAAGTCATTCCTTACTCCGCTCAAATGAAAGAATCGGACTCCTTAGTCCGTATCTTCTTTTCTTAGTCCATTAGAGTGAAAGACTTAGGTTCTTTCTTCAACAAAATCTCTCTTAATCCATGCAAGCTCGTAGACTCAGAATCTTACTCCGCATCTTTTGACTTAGTTTATTTTAAGAACGAGACGCGGATTCCTTAGTCTATTTCACCAAACATTTAGTCCGCACGAATGATCCTTACTCCGTATGAAGACTTGGTTATATACCAAGTGCTTGTTGACACTCACGATGATCCGGATCAGGATTATGTATCCTGTCCTTAGCTTTGTTCACTCGAGTGTAGATCCGGCTTAGAATTTTATCTTCTGCAAATACTTAGAAACATAAAACATCTCAAATCAAATTACACAGGGTTTCTTTTGCATCATCCAAATTCTGGGTTTGATCCAACAATTATCACATTGTATGACACACATTGCATACATTTCAGTTCGCATTAAATCACATTGCACAAGCAGCAATCCCACATGCACATAGCTCAATAACACAAGTTCTTTTCCCCACATTCGTACATAGTTATCACAAAATATTAGAGTTGTACAATTAAAACTTTATCACGTTGTTCACATTTTCCTATCACAATCACATATACACAACAAATGCAACTAGTGCCCTAATGCCAATGCATGCAAATCCTACCATAGGACTGGACTACCCCAAGTATACCTTAGAGGTTCAAAGAGGACCATGTTGATCAGGCATATCCCTCCAGGCTCCTTTAAAGGACTCAATATAACCAAATCCGCCCAATACCCTAAGCCAACTAGACCATGCTTTGATACCACATTGTCACGCCCCAGATTTTCAACCCAAGGAAAACCGGTTCACGACTCTCCTTTACCCACGCGGTGGATAAGGGGTTAGGATACAATTCCACACTGGACATCACACACTTCCACATTAGATATTCAAGGAAAAAATCATATATCTTTATTAAACTCAAATGTCCTTTACATCATTTTTGTTATTCCCAATGTGAGTTGTTAAGAGTTGGCAAAAGTGATTCTGTTGTCATTGTTGTCAACCACAGTTTTGTCAATCAAAGTCCTTGTTGGTGCCTGAAATAAAGATAGAAATAGGCATCTATTCAAGACCAAATTGTGCCATATGAAAGAGGAGATCCAGATAAGCAGATTCTGGTGAAAACTGTTATCATGTGCAAACAACATGATGTACCGTGCATGGATATATGTAGCCTTTTTTAGCTCTAATTTGCACCAAATTTCACCAGTAGATAGAGGACTTCAAGATCTATAAGTTTTCTTTTGATCTTAAGTCGTTTTGAGCTCATAGAGAAAGTTATCACCCAATACGTGCAAATAAAATGATCGTCACGTGCATTGTCACGTCCAGGCCATTTTAGCTCCGAATTGCACCAAATCTCACCAATGGATAGAGGACTTTAACATATACAACTTTGTTTCTGACCTCAAGTCAATTTGAGCACCGTGGAGAAAGTTATGGTTACAATACCAACAACAACGCATGCAGAGATGAAGGGCTAAGATCTATTTATCCTTAAAGAGGTGATCTAATGGGTGAGATCTATTCAAGAATAGATCAATGGTGGGGAATTGGACGCTTTATTAGGTTAAGAGAGAGGCTCATACCTAGATCCAAAGGCTGAGATTAACTCAGAGAAAGAGATCAATGGCTAGGAGTTGGCTGTTGGTTATATAGGAGGAGATTAGGGTTATATGTGTATATATAATTCTGAATTTCGTCCTAATCTTTTGTGTGAGAAGAGAGAGAGCTCCAGAGCAATTTTATTGATAATATTTGAGAAAAAGAGAGCTATAGTGATTGAACATCAATTGAAGATCATAAATCAGTCACAATGGGTGTGTTCTGATCATTCAAAAGGTCTGAAGGAGGAACCCTAAAGGAGAAGGGTTAGACTTCAACAATAAGAGCTTCAATTCGATTTCTCTCAGATTGGTGGTTCTATCAACTTGTGGTTAGGTTGTTGAGACAGTGAGCCTGGTTATGTTTTAGTTTGAGAAATCATTCTTATACTCTTTGTAAAGCTAGTACCAGTGAGGTTTAGCTATATTTGTGTTGATTGTAATTGGGTAGTGAACCCAAGGGTAGAGACCCTAAACTTGTATTGAGGCAGTGAGCCTTGGGTAGTAGTGTGCTATCCTAAACCGCATAGTGGAGATTCTGTGGTTAGCAAATTGGTAATCACGCCGTGGATGTAGCTCTACACATTGCAGGGTGAACCACGTAATTGTTGTGTGCCTTTTCATTGTTGTTCCTTTTGTTTGGCATACAAACAAAGAAATCGAATAGACTAAAGAGATCATTAAGGGTAAAAAGGAAAAGAGGTAAAAATTATATTGATACACTGATTCACCCCCCCCCTCTCGGTGCGTATCCGGGAATTTCAATGGGTATCGGAGCGGGTTATACCTGATAGGCTTAACAACCTGGCTTAGATCCGCATAAGAGGTGTTTGTTGTTATTCCTGAGTAATGGATTTTACTTGTATTAGTATGTGAATAATTGTACCAGGTTTTGATGGTACAAACTATCAAAGATGGAAGGGTAGGATGTTGAAGTATCTTGCTGCTCAAGGTATTTTTGTTTCTCAAGCAATAACTACCAAGTATACATGTCAAAAGAGCCCTGATATCTGGAATGATGCTGATCGAAGAAGCTATGAGGCTAATGCTAAGGCACAACATTTTATTGTGGATCTGCCTTTTTTAAAAATGAGTATTTAAGGGTGTTACAGTGTGAGACAACCTTTGATATGTGGAACAAACTGAAGAGTGTTCATGAAGGTGACACTAAGGTTATAGAGGCGAAGTTAGGTGTATACAAAGCTCAATATGAAGCTTTGAAGATGGCAGAATCTGATCAGTTAGAAGACTTCTTTAATAGGGTGCATGACATAATCAACCTGTGTAGAGGGTATGGTCATGAGATTAGTGACTCTGAAATTGTAAAGAAAATTTTGAGATCATTGCTGGTTGTGTACAATCCCAAGGTGCCAGCTATAGAAGAAAGTGGACAATATGAGACCATGACATTGGATGGATTGAGAAGCACTTTAGTTGCCTATGAGATGGAGGTAAGAGGCTATGGTGAACTTTTAAAGAAAAAGAAAGAGGAGCCAGCAGAAATAGCTTTTCATGCCAAGAGGGGAAAAGCTAAGCTTATCCAAGAAGAGGTATCTACCAGGGAGATGACACTGATAGAGAAGAGGAGTTTATACAGGCTTTCTATCTAGAAAATTTAGAAAGAAGACAAGTCCGAAAAGCAAAGGAAAGGATAAGTTTACCGTCACATGCTTCAATTGTGGAGGCCGAGGACATTTTGCTCAAGAGTGTCCAAGTGAGAAGATGGATACAAAGGAGAAAAATATTAATGATGATCGGTACAAGAAAAAGAAGCCATATTTTCAGAAGAAAAGCAAACAAACAATAGAAGCAGAGTGAACAAACTAAGAAACTATCTTAGTGCTATTTTGGATGATACAAGTTCAATCGAGGAGGAGGCATCGATGCTATTGAAGAACAAGTATTTATGGTGTCCATGCAGCAACAGAGTTAGGAAGAAGATGAACCTTCATAAGAGGAAGACCGTGAAGAGGAAAAACTAGAGTATGACTTTGGAGAGGAACCGAATCGAGCTCGAAGAAGATTATTGAACAAAGGGCCACAATTAAATCTCCAAGAAAGAGAAGAAAGTTGTTGAAGTTCTTTATGATGATTTCAAGGATCGTTGATGGAATCAAAAGTGAAGATTGAGGAGTATATCAAGATTGTAGATGATCTCATTAAAGAACTTGAATCCGGAAGATTAAATTCTAGCGGTTAGAGGCCGAGGTTTGTGAGCTTAGAATGCGATTGCAAAAGAAAGAGTCTACAAATCCAAAAGCTCAAGAGCAAAGGGAAATCGAAATGATGATCAAGAAGCCAAAGTCAAAGGCAAATGCAGTGAAACTACCAAAGTGGTGTCAAAGCAAGCTAAAAAGCCAAAGGCAACAATTAATTAGAAGAAGACTACCATTGTTGGTATGAGGCATGCTCCAAAATAGAGAGTTCTAAAGATCAGAAGGTTTGAAGGGTACTGTTTCAGCTGTGGGTTGCAAGGACACAAATCTGAGCAATGTAACAGAACCCAGCAAAGCAAAGGGCATAGGTTCAGTTTGGCTTATATCTACTACTATAGGTGTGGTAAAAAGGGTCACATGGCTAGAAGATGCATGACCATTCTACCAGGACAGATCCCAAAGGAGCAACATCAACAAGCATAGAGAAAAGTACACAATGAAATTGATGTTAAGGTCGTGAGAACTCAGCAAGTGACAAATGTTATAAAAGCTTCATCTAGCAAGATGGAGTACAGGCCAAAGGAGAAAGCTAATGTAGCTAAGGTAGCACTGAAGGCAGATAGTGTTGGAAATATAGGATTTGATAAAGCTGCCAAAATATAGTCTAAGTCTGGAGACTCGAAGAACCGAAGGTCGTAGGGTCGAAGAGTCGAAGTTTGTAGAAGTGAAACTATCATAGGATGTATTGGCAAGAGACTCATAGACTCGTAGAGTCTGGAGACTCAAGGCAAAACAAAGGATGACAACATTGCGACTCGTAGATCTAGGGTCGAAGGTCATAGAGTCACGAAGACGGAAAAGAGAGTATTACCGTAAGCGTCAATAAGCTCCAGGAGACTCATAGAGTCGAAGAAGTGTTAAGACAAGAACCAAAGCTAAATGACTCGTAGACTCGTAGAGTCCCCATAAATACTTAAGTCAATTAACGAACTTCAATTGTCACTAGACTCGAAGACTCGTAGAGTCATAGGGTCGAAACCTTCGAACACCGTTAAGAAAATAGGACTCGTAGACTCGTAGATCGGAAGTCACGAGTCGAAGCCTTCGAACAGTGTTAAGAAAACTGGACTCGTAGACTCGTAGGTTGAAGGTCGAAGAGCCGATGCTATAAAGATCGGCAAACAAATGAAATCGGAACTCAAGGGTCGTAGAGTCGTAGACTCGTAGACTCAAGGGACACAGTCATTATAGAGAAATTGCCAACACTTCTAGACTCGAAGATCGATAGCGGAGAGTTAGAGCTAAAGGGTCGTAGCTATACAGGAACTCGGTTTATATTTCGGGGCCTTGGAGGTCAATTTTTGTCTTTGGGAGGTCAATTATTGGCTGGGTCAATGGTTGACTAGGTCGGTTGATCGGCAGAAATATAAATAGCAGAAAAAAAAGAAGAAGCTTTCACTTTACGTTTCACGTTTGTGCATTTGAGAGAGAGAGCTTGAGAGAGCTTGGAGGCCTTGGCGATTTGGGGTGATTTGGGTTCGTGGAGCTCCAAGATTCACTTCAAGTAGGTGTCCTTGAACTTCTTATCTCTCTCTTGTTTTAGATCTGCACGAATTTATCATGATTTATGGAATTGAGCATGAACCCTAGAATTTGGGGAAATCTAATTTTGGGTTAGATCTAATGGTTTAACATAAGATCCGTGGTTAAGAATCGTTTTATATCATTATGGATATATGTTTATGTGATTTTGGGGTTGATTAACCGTGTTTTTCATGAGGGTTGATAAGTTAACCATGGAAATCCGGGTTTAGATCTAGATTTCCTGGAAATCTAGAATTTTATGTGTTTCGTTGTTTCGCGCGATTTAGAGGCGTTCTGGACGCGTTTTGAGGTAGATATCGTAGTTTGTTGCAAAACAGGGGTGTTAGTGAGCGTCCGGGAGTTTCGGGCGTGTTCCGGGACGAAGAACAGGCAAAAACAACGATGAACAAGACTTCGGGCGCGTTATCGGGTCGAACTAACGAAAATCCGAAGTTCTAGGTCGTAGTTCGTAGACCCGTAGTTCAAAGGTTCATAGTTCATGGGTCGTAGTCGAAGGTCGAAGATCATAGTCTCGCTTCGAGTCTTCGAGGCGCGCTGCAGCTCCGCACTCTGCAGCTATGAGTCGCCGTTCCGCAGCTACGAGTTGCAGGTTCTGAGCTACGAGTCGCAGCTCCAACAGTGTAACTGGACACTGGACAGCACTAGACTGGACCTATTTACATTGTAACCTATACCCATCTTACTATGCAAATAACGAAATACCCACCATTTGGATTCAAAGAAAAATACTAGAAAAATTAATTCCACTCTTTCAAAATGTGAAAATTGGGATTTAGTGTAAAATCTCGAAAAAACCCAAAAGTTCGTAGTGGTGAATTTTTGGAAAGTGGGGTTAGACATCTCAGAAAAATCCCCAAAAATCAGATTATCTTATTTATGATATGGGAACCCAATGCCAAGACTTTTGATTTCAAGAAAATAGCTGATATGGGTACTTCCTTCATAAATCAAGGATTGAGGATTTACTTGTGAAGACTGGCTACAGTTCCAAAGGAAATGTTGAGAATGACATGCCATACTAATGTTAGGATGTTGGTGTGAGGTATTGGGGCATGAACTCCGTGACTTGTTTGGGTTCTCACCGTGATGCACCGATGGTGCTATGTGGTTGACGTGGCAGACATATGCACCGATGGCAAGCCTGTGTGGCGACTGTGGCCGGGCATATTGCGTCGTGGACAGGCTAAGGCCTGAGTTGAGCCGTTGAGCTCGTGGAGCTAAGGCTGAGTGCCCTGAGCTGGGATCCCATGAAGGATCGTGGACAAGTTGTTCTATATGGGCAGGCTGAGTCCTGATGTTTGTTTGCAGGCTGAGTCCTGATGATTGTGCACACTACACGGTGCACGAGTACACTGAGAGTCGTAGACTCGTAGACTCAAGGGACACAGTCACTATAGAGAAATTGCCAACACTTCTAGACTCGAAGATCGATAATGAAGAGTTGTAGCTAAAGGGTCGTAGCTATACAGGAACTCAGTTTATGAGCCTCTGTGAAAGACTAAAGAAGAAAAGCGAAGTTGAAGACTCGTAGAGTCGAAGATTTTCAGACTACTTAGTCAAATATAGTAAATTGATAGACCCGAAGGTGGTAGACCCGCAGAACTAGAGTCGTAGACTCGTAGCTACAATAACAGGTAGATTAGGTAACTCGAAGATGTCACTCTAAGCGTTATTCGAAGAGTCGCAACACGCAGAGTCGTAGACTTTAGTTAACGGAGTGACATAAAAGGCTAATCCAACCTGACCTACATCGCAGACTCGAAGATATGAGTCGTAGACTCGCAGAAACACCATAAAAGCCTGAAGAAAACTTCACAACTTTCTACAAAGCTAACCGAAATCTTTGAGTCACCGAACCTACGAGGCATCTACCTCTCGAGGCAAACTTACAACCCTAATCACAACCACTTAGCGATATTGTCACTAGGGTTTGTCGCAAAGAAGTCTCTGGCCGTCCCGAGCAGCTGAGTGCATTAATGACACATTAATTGCTACCAACTACCATCCACGGGTGAACGGCCAAGATCGATCGTATGCCAAATACGCAAGATGGGCATCTGATCTGCAAATCAAAGCAGATCAACCCATCCCCTGACATTCCGCATTTTCGGTGGTGGGAAGTCATTCTGTCGGGATGGACATCATGGCGCACGAGCACTTTAATCTTAAAAATATATCTCTCACGCACTTAACGACAAAATCAAGAGTTTAACCTCTCTCTCAAAAGAAGGAAACACACAGAACATAAGATATTGGTTCTGACGGACTTAGATGAAAAAGAATCTTTTGCAGAACTAAGAAAAGTAGTTCCAACATGAGAGAGAGAGACTCTGAGAGAATTTAGACAAGTGCTGTGCGCCATGTTGAATCAAGAACAAGAGCAATCTGTCTGAGTATTCACGAACCTCTTGTTCATCAAAGATCTAGCACTTCCATTAAGTCTTGATCTCTCGTGTTGTTTGTTTTCCTCAATTAGATCTATCATAAACCATCTCTTTCACAACTGAGATCTGTTGAGAAAAGAGCATTTACTCTTATCTCAATTTTGTTTGATAGATCATCATCACTCACATTATCCTCACAATACTACTGTCGTCTTCTCCATAAATACTTCCATCATAGTCATCTGTAGAGGAATCCAAAACCAGCTAACAGTCTAGCTTCCGCACACGAAGAAAGTCTATTCACCCCCCCTCTAGACTCACTTTGGGACCTACAATTGGTATCAGAGCGGTTCTACAACTCCATAGAGATCCCTAATGGCCGACATGGATTCCAGTAGTGCGCCGCCGGCTCCCAAGCAAGCTCCAGGCCTCGTTGAGGAACTTGAAGCCGCCGTGTTCCGGAAGGAAGGAGCGACTGGAGACCAGGAGCCGGAAGAACTGAGTACCAGCAGCAATAAGAAAGAACAAGAAGACTTCTATGATGTTTTGCCTGGCTCATCCTCCCAAGTACCTATGTGCACACCTACACGTTTTTCCAAATGGAAAGCGAGAATGAGAGCACACCTAGACATGCTTGACACCTATCTGTAGGAAACAATAAAGAACGGACCTTTCACCCCAAAGAGTATGCAGAGAGGTCGGCTAATGATGAAAGACCCAGATAGTTGGTCTAAGGTGGAGCAGAGGAAAGTAAAGCTCGGCTTCAAGGCAAAAGCCATACTTTTCTCTACACTCGATGATGACATGTTCACGGATGTGCGGGATCTTGAGATTGCTAAAGAGGTATGAGACAAGCTCTGTCTCATCTACGAAGGAGATGAGCAAATACAGGACAACAAGATCTCTATGCTCGGACAAGAGTATGAAGCCTTCGAGATGTGAACCGAAGTAGTCATTGGATAGTATCTATAAATGGTTCACGGTGTCCGATTCAACGGATGAAGACTTACAACGTTGAGATCTCTCGAAGGACAAAAATGACAAATTTCGAGATCTCTACCTCCGAGATCGCCGATAAAGGCATCGGCCATCCGTCAACTGAAAGAATGGAAGACTTGTGCCTTAGAAGCATTATATGGGGACCTCAAGACGTTTGAAATGCAAAAAGAAGAGCTTGAGGCATTTGAGAACCCTTCCAAGAAAAAGGAGAAGTCCGTTGCCTTTAAGGCCGCTGCTGAACCACGGGAGCCATCTTCGAAGAGGAAGAAGATGAAGTAGATGAACTTGGCTCGAGAGTGCCTCGGATGAAGAAGTGGCATTTCTGATCAAGAAACCGCTGAAGAGAAATGGGAACTACGGAAGGAAAGCAAGGCGGTCTTCCTCATCTTTCTCTAAGGGAAAAGATAAAGACAAGTTGCAATGCTATCACCGTAACAAGCCCGGCCACTTCGCGTACTCGTTATAAGTCAAGAGGGAGAAAAAGGAGGCAATAGCAGAAGAAGAAAACCAAAGGCTCCTTAAGCGAAAGGATGACAAGAGGAAGAAGGCTCTTGTCACTAACAAGTTTAACAATGAAATTGAGGAGGAAGAAGAATCATCGGATGAGGAGAACAAGGAAAAAGGTCTCATCTCGCTTCATGGCCGACCATTCACCTCCCCTCAAGGTAAGAACTTATGAACAGCTCTACATTGAATATGAAGATACCTATAGAGCTCTGAAAGAAATGGAGGAACAATTTCTTCCTATGAAAGCTGACAAAGAAAGATACTATTCTAAACTGGAACGGCTCTCATGTGAATATAGAGTCTCTATAGATGACTATGAAAGAACAGAGAGAAGATTAAGAGTGAAGTGAGTGAGATGAGAGGCACACACGATGATCTTCTAGACAAAGCTGGTCAACTAAAAATGGCTAATAAAGACATCGATAGGCTTGAAAAGGAACTAGTCGAAACCAAAGCGAGAACTGGAAAAGGAAAGACAAATCAGTCAAAAGTGGCAAGACTCACTGAGATTGCAGCCCACTTTAGGACTACTCCAGATGTTAAAGGTCTAGCCTTAGGTCTAGGTTTCTCTAAAGACCAAATAGCCAAGGCCCAGACCTACCCTGTACAGACCAAGTGTCTTGCTGGCTTTGTTCCTGCTGGTAGTGTGCTCGTTGATTGTGGAAAGGAGGTATCGATGGCTGTTGCTAGTTCACCCAAACCAGTTGACACCCAGGACTTAAAGATTTTGGTACTGTTGCATCTCAGGACAGTGATGCAGTAGTTGCTAAGAAAGAACTGAAAGCTGAACCCTCAGTCAACCTGTCCTCTACATCCCAATACAAGGGTAAGGGTGTAGTTATCTCAAAGACAAAACCAAGTAGACACACTGAGGAACCAAGTCAAAAATCAGCAGAAAACCATGACTCTAACATTCAACCTGTTCAGACTCTCCCACTTCTGCCAGTCCAAGTACCTGGCATTGAGCAATTGGGCATTCATCACGAAGAAAGAGAAGACCTCCCAAAGGCAATAAGAAGATTAAAAGACCACCCTTCTGAACTGATAATTGGAGATCTTGCTGCACGAGTTAAAACAAGGGCTGCCACACTCAATGAAAATCTGTATATGTGTTTCCTATCACAAGTGGAGCCAAAATCGGTTGATGATGCAGTTCAGGATCACCATTGGATTGATGCAATGCAAGAAGAGTTAAATCAGTTCAAAAGACAGAAAGTATGGGAGTTGGTCAACAAGCCCAGATCACAGCAAGTCATTGGCGTCAAATGGATTTTCAGAAAAAAAGCTGATGGTGTTGTAATCGAAACAAGGCCAGGCCGGTTGCAAAAGGATACAGACAAGAAGAAGGAATCGACTATGATGAAACCTTTGCACCAGTTGCTAGACTTGAGGCCATTCGCATGTTCCTAGCACATGCAGCATTCAAGGACTTCAAAGTTTATCAGATGGATGTCAAGAGTGCTTTCTTGAATGGAGACCTCCAAGAAGAAGTCTATGTTGAACAACCACCTAGATTTCTAGAGCCAGACCAAGAGCACAAGGTATACAAACTGAAAAAGGCTCTTTATGGAGTAAAACAAGCTCCCAGAGCGTGGTATGAAACATTGTCAGAGTTTCTGATCAAAAATAAGTTCAAAAAAGGCAAAATTGACCCCACACTGTTTCTCAAGGAAGGAAAAGGTTCACCCTTGATAGTTCAACTTTATGTGGATGACATCATTTTCGGATCAAGGGACAAAAAGCAATGTGAAGACTTCTCCCATCTAATGAAAAGTGAATATGAAATGAGTATGATGGGAGAACTCTCATTCTTCCTTGGATTGGAGGTTAAGCAGTTGGAGGATGGGATCTTTATCAGTCAAACCAAATACACAAAGGAGATTCTGAAGAAGTTTAAGATGACTGATGTGACACACATGAAAACTCCCATTCCTACAAACGCCAAACTGGATATGGATGAAGCAGGCAAGGAGGTGGATATCTCAGAATACAGAAGCATGATTGGATCCTTGTTGTACCTGACAACAAGCAAACCTGACATAATGTTTGCAACATGCATATGTGCCGATATCAAGCTAATCCCAAGGAATCCCACTTGTCACATGTCAAGAGGATTATGCGGTATCTCAAGGGAACCGAGAATTTGGGACTATGGTATCCAAAAGAGTCTGATTTTAAATTGAGAGGATATTTAGATGCAGACTTTGTCAGATGCAGGATTGACAGAAAGAGCACAAGTAGAACATGCCAACTTTTAGGCAACAGACTTGTATCCTGGTTTAACAAGAAACAGAATTCAGTTTCGACTTCCATAGTAAAATTTGAATATATTGTCAGCAGAAGTCTGTTGTGCTCAATTGCTTTGGATGGCCAGTCAACTTTCAGACTATGGGTTTAACCTGAAGGCCGTGCCTTTGTATTGTGACAATACAAGTGCCATTGCAATCTCCAACAACCCTGTCATGCATCCCAAAACTAAGCACATTGAGGTCAGACATCACTTCATACGTGATCATTGGCTAAAGAAAGACATTTCTCTGGAGTACATATCCACTGATGATCAGCTTGCCGACATATTCACCAAACCACTGCAAGAAGCCAGGTTCAATGAACTTCTGACAAAACTTGGCATGTTAGATTTAAATTCATAAGTCTCACAACATGTCTTGTGTTTCATTTCTACCTAATTACCTGTGCATAAACATAAGTATGACACTGTTTATAGCTGTTTATATCTCCATGAAAATTAGTAATGGCTAAGTGTGATTCATGCATATCTACTGCGGGAAAGTAAGAAATCACATGGATGAAACTTGCCACCTCTGAACCTGGTTCAAATCTTTTGTGCAACCTGTCATGAATCCTCAAGTCTTGAGTGAAATGAGTGCAATTCCCATTATGTTAAATTAAATGATATTCCCACTAATTGTCATTTTATTCTGAGTGAATATCACTTGTGTGGTATTGCTTTCATTAACTAGCAGGAACTGTTGTATCTCATGGTACTGTTGGCTTGCACGGAAAGGATCCTCAATGATTTAATGCTCAAAGGATGACTGAGACTGTAGTATTTGAGAATCATAAAAAGCCTATTACTTAAGAAGAGCCACTACCTTTCATTAGAAAAAGGCAAGGTGAAAAAGGCAAAAGCTAGACAATAGATAGACTGCCTATCTTAGGGGGAGTCCTCACTATTATCCCTGTTTGTGTCTCTGTTAGAGTAATAGCTGGAGGTAAAATTGTATGATCATGTGATTCAAAAAGAGATTGCGTTGAGCACTGTCCTTATAAAAAGGTTCATGAATAAGCACTGAAAAGTGGTGCTCTACAAAAGAAAAGAAACAACTCACGCAGGCAATTTGAATGATCAAACTCTAAACTCTACCTATACTGTATTATAAATTAGACTACGATAGTGTGTGTGTTCTGATTCTCAATAGGGCCATCTTGTCTCTCAAGTCATCTATGCTAAACTGAAAATCATTGTTGGATCAGGGTTGTGGTAAGATTCGGTTGACCATGAGCTTACCGAATAGTATAATTCTAGTTCTTGAATCAAACTCACATGTTGATCCGAGAGTGAGAGGGTGAGGCCTCCGCTGAGTGAGTTTTGCTAAATATGTGAGGAGACTCAGAATTCATGACTGGGTTGTTACAATTGATAAATCATGGTTTACTGGTTGCTATGTTAACATAGTGATCATTTTCTCGCACAAGATGTAGTGTGATGAGGTACGTAGTCATTTCTAAAGTAAATGGAGAGTTGAATGGTAGCGATGCAGTAAGCATACATGTAAACCAGGTATTACGGATGAAAGAAATCAAGTTCTGGATATGTAATTTCAATTCCACTCACAACACTGTTCATCATGAATAATATGATGTGAATTGTCATATGCATCTCATGTGTGTTGTTAAGTGTTGAAAAAGTCCAGAGAAATCCACCGTTCGTTGAATTCGTAGTCGACCTCAAAACCATCTGCATCGAAGAACCTAGGATCGAAGACTACGCCCGAAGCCCCGAGGGTCGTAGCCTCGAAGCATCCTAATGCGGCTTCGTAGAGTCGTAGTCCAAAGTATCAAAGCGAGATGGAGTTTGTCACTTACTATTCAAGCATCACAGACACGTCGCACGTCACTATGCACTTAAAATGGGAGTTACACCGACTTAAGGGGTGACGTGGATTCATTACTTGAATATTCCATCGGGTGGATCCGAATAATCAAATGACGGGTCGAGAAAAGAACGCAGACCATGAAGACGAACCGACAGAGTGAGTGACTTCTACGATACACTTCTCAACTCATATATAAGTCACCGATAGAGACGGAGCTCAAAGGTAAGTTTGTCATTTTCAAACTCGAACCCTAACCCTAGAACTCTCTCTTTCTCTCTCTCTTCGATTCGTCTCTCTCTCTCTTTCTCTCTCCCTGACCAACTTCGAACCTTACAATCTCTCTCTACGAGTGTCTCTTTCTCTCTCTCTCTACAAGCTCAATGGCAGGACCAAGCTCATTGATGGCTGACGACATACGCAACATCGTCCCGGGATTTATCATCGACCGGGAAGCCATAGGCGACGCCAAAGTCACCGGTCGGCGAATTTAGAAACCGCCTCGATGAAACCGGTATTACATCCGTGCAGCAGGGATGGAAGACTTACTGATAGAACATGTCTCGGAATTGTACGAGACCATGGCATTCGCTGGAGAAGACCTGGTGGGAACTGTACACGGAGTGGAGATTTGTATCTCTGCCGAAACAATCCGAGATGCACTGCCACTCCCGAAAGGTACCTTTGATCCTCTTCCTAGTCTTTCCGAGAGAAGAGTGTAAGTCTTTTCCGGGGTACTCCAATCCCGGAAAGCAAGGTCGGGGAGCCCTGAAGATGGGTTTTTCCGGTCAAGCACCTGCGACTCTCATAGTCACCTGGACGAGGCCTATCGTGTAGAAAACGGCTCATGACTCTGCAAGTCATGAGCAGATGAAGATCATGTGTAATGTTCTGCAGGGAAGATGAGTAGACTGGGGAACATAGCTACACTCCATGATCAAAAGCAAGAAGGGACACTTTGGACTTCTTCTCACCTAAGTCTTTAGGTTTCTGCACCCTGACGTATTCTGCACCAAGCCCTCAGTGCCACTGCTGACCAAATACATATTTAAAAGTATTTATGAGGATGGTCGACTGGAGATCAAGTCGATGAAGAGGACTGAGTCAGGTGCAAGAAGTCATGCAGAGACACGGTCGGCTCGTACGAGCCCCCGCTCGCATACCACGACCGCCGGTTCGTGTCTCTCAGACTTCCAGGGGCTCGTCTGCATCCGCTGCAATAGTACATATAACTGAAGTGGTGGAGAACATTGCCAGAACTCATCTCCCCACTGATTCTACACCTGAGGACACCCCTACTGTCGTGCTACCCAAGGATACTGTAGAAGTAAGAGAACCTGCAGCTGGAGGGCAGACACCATCACAGGATACCCCAGAGGATAAGGGTACTACACCTGTACTGTTGAGCACCCTTGGGGAGTCTGAGCTAGAAGAATTTTATATGGAGTATGCCAAGGCTCATATGACCCCCGCTGATTTACGAAAGGCATGGATCGCCTTTGGTAAACAGATGGTAGATAGAGACCATCTGATTTATTGGTTAGTCGAACAGGGTCGTGTAAGAAGAGACCCAGTGGAAGCCGTATCAGTGGTTGCCCCATCTCCTATCATAGTGGACTCACCCGTCACATCTACTCCACATAATGCTGAGGTGGTGGGCATTGTTGTAGAAGAAGAAGCAGAAGAAGAAGAAACTCCTGGTGCTGCAGCCAGTGACTCCAATGGTGGATCTGTCCCACAAGTTCGTGAGACTATGGAAGGGATTGAGATGGCCACACCATCTATACATGTCGTTCATCAAGTGGCCACTCAGGTGAGTGAGGAGTTCGTAGCCAATATTCCAATGGCTATTCCAGTACCAGCTGCGTCTCACTCCCGTTCGCTTACGGCTGAAGAAGTAGATCTTCTGGCCAGCAAGGTCATTGAGAAACTGATCTCCTCTGGCATCCTCAAGACATCCGTTTCTCAGGCCTTTGAAGAACGACTGGCTACTATGGAGTCCAGCATGGAAGAGGTACGAACGCAAGTTGAATCATCAGATCATACCCTCGACAAGGTGCAGCAAGAAATGACATCACTCACAAGTGCGACCACAGATGGGTTTAGACATCTGGAGGAGCATTGTGAAGACATCAAGGGAGCTTACCAGAGACAATACAAAGGACTCAGTACAACTCTGGGAGCTATTCTGTCAGAATGTCATCGTCTTGCCAGTGGTGAAATATCTCTGATTGTCAAAAACACACTCCCACAGGCATCCGACCGACCTGCACCTGAACCAGTTGATACTCCATAGCCAGCTGTACCGTCTCCAAGTCACTCTGAACCTACTGCTACTTACATGCGGGGGAGAAAGCGCGCACACAGAACCACAGTCATCTCAGATTCTGATGATGATGATGATGTTCCCATTACAACCCGCATGAAGAAGCAGTCGGCTGCTCCCTACCAACCATCTTCTTCCACTCAGCCAGGCCCCTCAACTTCACATCCAAGTATGGCTGAGTACACCATGCCTGCCTCACCTACCAAACCAACCGCTACCACTACTGACCAACCTTTAGCCCCACCTGGCATTGTAACTACTGGAGGCACCTCTGCTGAACTGGCTGCATTCAACACCTATATTGCTGGGGATACCATTGCGAGGACCTGCGGCTATGAAACTTTCTTCACCGGACCTGACCTTTGTCGACTACTTCATGACGGTGAAGAAATGGATAACATTGAGATGACTCAGTTCATCTTCGCACAGAAATCCTTTCTCGAGAAGCTACCTCTCCACATTCGCAGAGATACCAGGGTGGAACTATGTTTGCCGATCATGCAGGCTCAGCTGCTCGATGATGCAACAATGATCGAGATTATATAGGGTCGGAGATATGAGAACTCCTTTCATCCCTGGAAACGAGGTAGACCATGTGCTCATTCCCTACTTGTCCGTATCCCCGCACTGGTTTCTTCTCGACATTGATTTCAAGAACCAACAGATCGTTATCTTCGACTCCAAACCTAGTACCTTACTCCTCCATCGGCGTGAACAACTCGCATTAATTCAATCGCACTCTCACCCGTGTCATGCAGGGATACTCGCATGGGTGTGGTGGTTATCATCTCTCCAAACCGATGGACATTACGCGAGTCAAGCAAGGCGTTCTGCTCAGGATGATGCTCATAGCTGCGGCTTCTATGTTTGCCATTATATCCGTATCCTGACCACCAACGGGTTCCCGCTCTCGTGCCTGAATTTGATCGTGTGAGTAGTCGAGCGGCCTCGTTACACTTGACTCCTGCTCAACTCCTGCGCGAGCAAGTCGCTTATTTTTCTATTTACACGAAGTATCTTGTACTCTGAATTTAACCCATAACTGTCATGTACTCTGATTTCTTGTACACTGCATGTCTTGCTTTTCACTTTTCTGTGTACTTACTTTTTGTCCGTTATTTTTCTGTATGCCTTTGCTATGCTGCCTGCTGTTCTGTGCTTTACTCCATTGCTCCCATACGATTTGTGTTCTGGTGCTTGTTGCTCACCCCAGAAAGGGGGAGTGTTTTCTCAGGGGGGGAGCAAGCTCGTAGGGGGAGTTACCTTTGACAAGAGCTAGCTAATGCAGCCTTCATGCCTATGGGGGAGAGGAGTCTGTATTTTTGTAATTTTGATCTCCTCCAAATTCTTTATATGCAAAGACATCTTTTAATTAATCTATAATTGCCCATCAAACTCGTAGTCTCAGACTTCATGTATTTACCCGTTGTCAGCTTACATTAAATAGGGGGAGATTGTTGGAAATATAGGATTTGATGAAGGCTGCCAAAATATAGTCTAAGTCCGGAGACTTGAAGAACCGAAGGTTGTAGGGTCGAAAAGTCGAAGTTTGTAGAAGTGAAACGTCATAGGACGTATTGGCAAGAGACTCATAGACTCGTAGAGTCCGGAGACTCAAGGCGAAACAAGGATAAACATTGTGACTCGTAGATCCAGGGTTGAAGGTCGTAGAGTCACAAGACGGAAAAGAGAGTGTTACCGTAGCGTCAATATGCTCGAAGACTCATAGAGTCGAAGAAGTGTTAAGAACAAGAACCAAAGCTAAATGACTCGTAGACTCGTAGAGTCCCCATAAATACTTAAGTCAATTAACGAACTTCAATTGTCACTAGACTCGAAGACTCGTAGAGTCGTAGGGTCAAAACCTTCGAACAATGTTAAGAAAATAGGACTCATAGACTCGTAGATCGGAAGTCATAGAGTCGAAGCCTTCGAACAGGCTAAGAAAACTGGACTCGTAGACTCGTAAGTTGAAGGTCGAAGAGCCGATGCTATAAAGACTAGCAAACAAATGAAATCGTAACTCAAGGGTCGTAGAGTCGTAGACTCATAGACTCAAGGGACACAATCACTATAGAAAATTGCCAACACTTCTAGACTCGAAGATCGATAGTGGAGAGTTGTAGCTAAAGGGTCATAGCTATACAGAACTCGGTTTATGAGCCTTTTGGAAGGAGGCCACACAGTTGGGTAACAGTATATGCAAAATAGAACCTTGTTAAGGTCTAATTCTACCAAGACTCCATATGAACTATAGTATGGGCATAAAGCAATAGTGAAACACTTCGAGTGTTTGGAAGCCCATGTTATGTCAAGAGGAAGGATCATATCGGCAAGTTTGATAAGAAAGTCGATAAAGGGATATTTTTAGGTTACTCTTACACCAAAGAAGCATACAAGGTTTATAATTATAGGTTACGAAGTTGGTTGAGAGTTGTGATGTGAAGGTTGTGGAGATACGGAACTCGGAATAGACCACAACAATAATGGTTGATGATCCACTAGGAGAAGTAGAGTCTACCATGACCACTACCAATGAAGATAAGGAAGTGGCGGGCTTTGGCAGGATATAGTGATTCAGAGTCAAAAGCTGATGATACAGAATCACAGTCAACTAGAAGGAAGAAGAGTTCAGTGAACTCTCAAGTGGTTGAAGCTGGAAGAGCACAAATCATTGGTGATGTCAATGCACCAGTGAGGACTAGAAGATAAATTCAAGCTACATCTTTAATTTCACAGGTTGAGTCTACATCAGTTGGAGAGGCTCAAGATGATCCTTTTTGGATCAAGACTATGGATGAGGAGCTCGACCAAATTGAGAAAAACAACACATTGGAGCTAGTGGATAGACCCAAGAACAAAAGTGTGATTGGATGCAAATGGGTTTACAAAAACAAAATGAATGAGGATGGCAAAATCATTCAAAATAAAGCACGACTAGTCTATAAAGGTTATTCACAAGTGGAAGGAGTTGACTTTGATGAAACTTTTGCCCCTGTTGCAAGGCTAGAAAGTGTTCGGATGTTTTTGGCAGTTGCTGCACATCTAAAATATAAGATTTTTCATATGGATGTGAAGTCATCCTTCTTGAAGGAGATCTTGAAGAAGAAGTTTATATGGAACAACCAGATGGTTTCATACTTGGTGATGATGAAACCAAGGTATGTAGGTTGAAGAAAGCTATATATGGCTTGAAGCAGGCACCACGAGCTTGGTATTCAAGGTTGGATAAATATCTTGGAAGACTTCAGTTCAAGAAAGGAACAGTAGATAGCAACTTGTATATTAGGAAGAGTGATAGAGGCTAGCTAGTAGTCATTATGTATGTGGATGATATAATATTTTCCGGTGATAGTGAAGATATGTGCAAGAAGTTTTCATAATTAATGCAGGCGAGAATTTGAGATGTCTATGATAAGAGAGCTATCATACTTTTTAGGTCGCATAAGTTGAACAGAGAAAGAATGGCATATTCTTATCACAGGCAAAGTACATTAGAGACATGCTGATGAAGTTTGGAATGGCTGATTGTAAGCCCATTTATACCCCTATAGAGGTAGGTTGTTAGATTTCTAAGGATGAAGAGGGTCCAAGTGTGGAACAGAAGCTCTACAAGAGCATGATTGGCAGTTTGTTATATTTGATAGCCACACGACTAGATATTATGCATGCAGTTTGTCTTGTGGCCTGTTATCAAGCTAATCCAAAAGAGTCACATATAACAGCAGTGAAGCGAGTTCTGAGATATGTGAAGGGGACTAGGGATTATGGGCTTTGGTATTCAGAAAATGCAGATTTAACTTTGGTGGCTTACAGTGATGCTGATTAGGCAAGTTGCAGAGATGATAGAAAGTCCACATCATGTGGAGTATTCTTTTTGGGCAACAGATGTGTTTTGTGGCTCAGTAAGAAACAGGAGAGTGTGTCCTTGAGTACTACAAAGGCGGAATATATAGCAGCAGCTTCAGCATGCACTCACGTGATCTAGATGAAGAGATAGCTCAGAGACTTGACTAAAGGAGTTGCAGGCACAACTGTGATAAAATGTGACAATCAAAGTGCCATAAATCTGAGTAAGAATAGTGTTCATCATTCTAGGTGTAAGCACATCGACATCAGGTATCATTTTCTGAGAGAAAAAGTGGAGAGGAAGATTGTCAGTTGGACTTTGTAGTCAGCAAGCAACAAATAGCTAACATATTTACTAAGCCTTTCCCACGAGAATTGTTTGAGCAACATCGAGCTAGTCTCGGTGTGTATCCCTCTCATTGAGGGAGTAGCATTGACCCTGGATACCCTCCAGGTTCCTGTGAGAACCCCTAATTCTTTTCAGTGGTATCTACTTTGCAGAGTTTATATTGTGATGCATCCCTATTTCACTTCTTTGGAATTGTTGTCAAAGAGAGAGAGATGTCCTAGAAAGGGGGAGTTGCTTTCAAGGGAAGGTGCAAAGTATAGTGAAAGATTAATATGAGATGCCATATATAGGGGAGTGTGTGTGTGACTGCACACAAGAATTTTTTTTTTTTTTTGGCAAGAGGTGTACTGTGAGATTGAAGGGGATTTTCTGATTGTAGTCTATATTCAGTAGTTCAATAGGTCCAAGAGAGTTGAACTCATTATGTGTTTTCTAGAGGTAGGTTTACCAGTGGCTCAGAGACAGTGAGCAATGATGAAGTGAATCACAAAGTGGCGACATGTCAAAGTGGAGAGAAAAGTGGTTGCTAACAATTCCAAAGGGGGGATTGTTATTCCCAATGTGAGTTGTTAAGAGTTGGCAAAAGTGATTCGTTGTCAACCACAGCTTTGTCAATCAAAGTCCTTATTGGTTCCTGAAATAAAGATAGAAATAGACATCCATTCAAGACCAAATTGCGCCATATGAAAGAGGAGATCCAGATAAGCAGATTCTGGTGAAAACTAATATCACGTGCAAACAGTATAATGTACCGTGCATGGACACGTGCAGCCTTTTTTAGCTCTGATTTGCACCAAATTTCACCAGTAGATAGAGGACTTCAAGCTCTACAAGTTTTCTTTTGATCTCAAGTCGTTTTGAGCTCTATAAAGAAAGTTATCACCCAATACGTGCAAATAAAATGATTGTTATGTGCATTATCACGTGCAGGCCATTTTAGCTCCGAATTGCACCAAATTTCACTAGTGGATAGAGGACTTCAATATCTACAACTTTGGTTTTGACCTTAAGTGAATTTGAGCACCGTGGAGAAAGTTATGGTTACAATACCAACAACAGCACATGTAGAACACAGTTCACCAGATGAAGGGCTGAAATCTATTTATCCTTAAAGATGTGATCTAATGGGTGAGATCTATTCAAGAATATATCAACGGTGGAGAATTGGATGCTTTATTAGGTTAAGAGAGAGGCTCTAACCTAGATCCAAAGGCTGAGATTAACTCAGAGAAAGAGATCAATGGCTAGGAATTGGCTGCCGGTTATATAGGAGGAGATTAGAGTTATATGTGTATATATAATTCTGAATTTCGTCCTAATCTTTTGTGTGAGAAAAGAGAGAGCTCCAAAGCAATTTTATTGATAATATTTGAGAAAAAGAGAGCTATAGTGATTGAACATCAATTGAAGATCATAAATCAGTCACAATGGGTGTGTTCTGATCATTTAAGAGGTCAGAAGGAGGAACCCTAAAGGAGAAGGGTTAGACTTCAACAACAAGAGCTTTAATTCGATTTCTCTCAGATTGGTGGTTCTATCAGCTTGTGGTTAGGTTGTTGAGATAGTGAGCCTGGTTGTGTTTCAGTTTGAGAAATCATTCTTATACTCTTTGTAAAGCTAGAACCAAGATTCTGTGGTTAGCAAATTGGTAATCACGTCATGGACGTAGCTCTACACATTATAGGGTGAACCACGTAATTGTTGTGTGCCTTTCAATTGTTGTTCCTTTTGTTTGGCGTACAAACACAGAAATCGAATAGACTAAAGAGATCATTAAGGGTAAAAAGGAAAAGGGGTACTGATTCAGCCCCCCTCTCAGTGCGTATATGGGAATTTTAATTTCCCCATTAGGGTTACAATGGTTCCACAAAATAATATAAAACAAAACACAGCAGATAACTCAGTCTTCCAACTTGGTGTTCCCTCCTAACACATGTAGGTTCCTGGAAGGAAAAAAATCACAATAGGAGGGGTGATCAACCACACTCGGTAGGGATCATGTCTCTCTAACCCATCCCATGCTCCTAGCATCTACATTGTTGGATCAAACCTAGAATTTGGATGATGCGGATCAAACCCTATGTAATTGGATTTAAGATGTTTCATGTTTATTCTAAGTTTGTGCAGAAGATAAAACTTTAATCCGGACCTACTCCTGTAAGGACAAAGCTAAGGACAGGATACATAATCCTGATCCGGATCATCGTGAGTGTTGTCATTCACTTGGTACACAACCAAGTTATCATCCAGAGTAAGGATCCTTCGTGCAGAGTAATCACTTGACAAAACGACCAAGGAACCCGCGTTTAACTTTCAACTAGACCATGTCAAGTGATGCGGAGTACGATTCCGAGTCTACAACTCGCACGGAGTAAGAGAGACTTGTTGCGGAGAACGAATCGAAGTTGTCACTCCACCGGACCAAGGAAATAAAGACATGGACTATGGAATTCGAGTCGTCACACGATGCGGAGTAAGGACAACTGTTGCGGAGTAAGGGAAACTAATGCGGAGTAAGGAATCCAAACCAAGCGCTGATGCGAGTAAGCATTCCGTACCTACTCTATGCGGAGTAAGGAAGCGCTTACAAAGAACAAGGATTCCAGGACTGTACCGATACGGAGTAAGCAACTACTGACACGGAGTAAGGATCCGAGCATCGTTGATACGGAGTAAGGAACCTTACTACGAACTAAGAAGACGCTGCTTCATCTTTTCCAAGCCGCATTTAATGCTCAGCTCGCTATGTCCCGATGTAAGACAAACTCATTGAAGATCTAAACTGTCTTACACATGGAACACTCGGAGATGTGGACGCAGTCTCAAATGCAATTGGAATCGAGCAAAGTAATTCAATACACTTATGTTTCCAATATTTCGAGCTCCACATTCGTAGCGGTTAAAGCGAAGTATAGAACTTAACGTTACACATTGCTCGTGATATATAGTTCCAAGATAGATTCCTAGGAATGTTTATAAATAGTAAATTGTGTATATTCATAAAAAGGAGGACGAGAGCTCATAGAGATTATTAAGGCAAGTGTGTGTGATCAAAACTGAGTGTTATTGTAATCAGCTGTAATTGCTGCTTATTTTGTTATAATTATCATTAGATAATAAAACAAAATACTTCCACTATCTGGTTATCTTCCGCACTGATTTTACATCTTTTAACCAGATTGTGCTGTACCTGTGTGAAGAAAGAGTTTCGATTAGAGCCTATTCACCCCCCTTTAGGCTCCTAGGGACCAACAAGTGGTATCAAAGCAAGTTCTATTTGTTCTAAGTAGAGATCCCACCCTTTCTCTCTTATCAATGGCCGAAGAAAGCAGCATGCTATTCAACACTCGCCTTAACTCCGGAGGTGCACAAGAGCCCCTTCCAAATCGTAGCAGCAATGAAAATGTCGATCCACCTCAACCTGCTGCTGCTGTTGCTTCACAACCACGGAGTTCTGGCTTCACTCTGACAAAGCCACCCAAATTCACACCTGAGCTTTTCTCCCAGTGGAAAGCTCGCATGAGAATGTTCATGGTTTGCCATGATCATCTCATGTGGCCATGTCTTCATCAGGAGATACCCACTCTGATGACAATCAGAGAACATGGAGTTAGAAGACCAAAGACTGATGCTGAACTCACCAATGATGAAAGAGCCTGGCAGTGTGCTTACAAAAAGGCTCTAGCATATGTTGCTTCACAACCACGGAGTTCTGGCTTCACTCTGACAAAGCCACCCAAATTCAAACCTGAGCTTTTCTCCCAGTGGAAAGCTCGCATGAGAATGTTCATGGTTTGCCATGATCATCTCATGTGGCCATGTCTTCATCAGGAGATACCCACTCTGATGACAATCAGAGAACATGGAGTTAGAAGACCAAAGACTGATGCTGAACTCACCAATGATGAAAGAGCCTGGCAGTGTGCTTACAAAAAGGCTCTGGCATATGTTACATCGTCTTTGGACTCCGAGGCTTTCACAGATGTCCAAGGCTGCACGACAGCGAAAGCTGTCTGGGATAAACTGACAATCCTCTATAAGGGAAGTCAGTCCCAAATGCAGAATGTTATCTGTACTCTCAAACAGAACTTTAAGAGTTTCAATCACAAACCTAGCGAATCACTCAAGAGCATCTATCGGAGATTCGGTAAGCTCATCCTTGAGCTAAAAACTATCAATGAGCATTATTCTCAATCTCATATCAATGACAAGTTCTTTCGCTCCTTACCGGATCGCTATTACTCCAAACAACTCTAGATGCAATCCGACAAGAACTGGCAGTATGTTCCCCTGAAGAACTTTATGGAGAGCTACGGACTCACAAGGTCAGGTTTAAATACTCTGACCGAGACAAGAAAATAGCTCGGAGAGAAAAGGGGGTAGCTCTTAAAGCTACGGAATATCTCAAAGATACTAAGGAATGATGATATCGACGAGTCCGAGAATTCGACTCGACGAGGAAGAGGAAATAGCTCTTCTTGTCAAATCCTTTGAGCGATTCCTACGGAAATGCCGAAAAGGATTCAGAAGAGGCTCCTCATCATCTTTCCAAAGGAAGGAGCAATCGGAGTCCGGTTCCCAGGGAATGCTACAACCTAGAGAAAATTAATCACCGGGCCAAGGACTGCAAATCCAAATCTAAAGTGGCCAAGAAAAGTGACAAGGTTACTCCTCGCCGCTCCACCTCAGACAACAGCAAGAATAAAAGGAAGGCATTCATCACAAAGTACGTCAGTGGCTCGGAAGAAGAGGAGGAATCCTCGGATGATGAGCCAACTGACCCGTATAAATGTTATGTCTATAGGTTTTGCAGAAAGTGCACTGGTCAAGTGATAAAATGGAGTATTAAGACTCCGGTTGTCGAACCCACAGGGAGGTAGCTAATGCTGTTAAGCAGTAAGCACTAAGCTAACAAGTTGAACTTATGTCTAGACAATTGATTTTTGTTTAAGCAAAAGTGATTAAATCAGAATGTTGGCAAGCTGTTGGTATAGAAATTGCAGTGATTAAGGATCTAGGGTCACAATGATTACCACCCAATGGATTGTAATAATCTGGATTATGGCTCCTGTTCTTGATTTATGTTCTAGTTCATGTTCATGTTGATTATCTCCTACCTATCTTACATTTGGTCCATGCTAAGATAGATTTAAGGCTTTTATCCCATTTGGTCCATATGAATAAAAGTGATCAAGGTAGATAAACAATCTAATAGTTGATACAACATTAAATCTAATTCACTAGTGTTCCACCCTAGACAAGGGCTAAGATTACCTAATTATGCATAAACTAGGCATTTCCATTCAAGCAAGTGAATTAAATAAGAACTGAATTGTATTTTATTGAACAACCATAACCAAACTGGATACAATCTATTGGGGGCTACATTGCTCCCCTAGACTAACAAAACTACTCCATAATTATGACAAAAGCAATAGAAATTACAAGAAAGAATATGATTACAAGATTTCAGGACAATAAAGGAAGAACCCAAGATGAATCAGGACTCCAGCCTCCAAAGACTCCGGCGTCTGCGGCCCCAAATCACTCCTTGCCAAGGACAATCCGATCTTTTAGCAATGGCTATAGCTCTTTTTCAGAACTCAGATCAGATTCTCTCCCTCAAGATGATTTACAATGCCTCTAAAGCCCCCTATTTATAGGATTTAGTGGGCCAAATTAGGGTTACAAAAGGTGTGCCCTAATTATAAATGTGGTCGCAGCCAAAACGACGTCGTTTTGGTTAGTGACACTATTCAACGTTCTATGCTCAATAACACTCAAACTACACCAAATTTGACCCCAGTTCTTTAGAGGAAAATGATTAAAACAACAAAACACATCATTTGGAGCTAAAAAATGCCTGCAAGCGAGAATGCACGTAAGAAGACCCTTTTCACCTGCAGCTCCAATTCAACTCAAATTTGCTCCAAAGCTTCCTCTTGATTTGTAGAAGGCATCCATGCAATAAACTCCTTGCACGTGAGAATGCACTTGAGAAAGCCTTTTCACGTGCACCTTGATTTTGCTTCATTTTGCTTCCATTTTCTTCCTATAGCTTCCTCTTGAGTGTATGGAGTGATCTAGTGAAGGTGTGTAGGAAAAAGTTGCTCCAAAACCTGCCAACAACACTCAAAAAGTACAACTGTACACCAAATAGGGTTTCCCTAGGGATTAGAGCACATATGTGTAAAATATCATGCAAATAGGTACAAAACATACTCTAAAACACCCTAAATAAGGCCTAGGATAATAGCATAAATTCACGTTATCAAATTCGCCCACACTTGAACCTTTGCTTGTCCTCAAGCAAAAAAGAAACAAACACACAACAAACCGAAAAGAAAGAATAAACTAACAAACAAGAGAGGCATGGTTTCCCAAGACATACAACTCTATCATGATGAAGTAGACATTCCAATAACTAAAATGAATCACAAATTAATCTAAACATGCCCTTACTATCAAGTCCAACAACCATGTAATATCATTACTAACAGTTCAGATAGAAGCAAACATGCAAGGATAAAATGAAACTTAGCTCCCCCCCGAGAGTCCTTACCAAGGTTAGAGCAGCCTCACTCAAATATAGCTTTCTTTTCTCTCCTCTCATGCCTTACTATCAATGCCTAATAGCTAAGGATCTACTCTTACACTCGTTACTAGCTATTGATTAAGTTTTTGCCAAGTAAACATGAGAGGT
The DNA here is from genome assembly GCA_023512835.1 of Taxillus chinensis. Classification (NCBI taxonomy): domain Eukaryota; kingdom Viridiplantae; phylum Streptophyta; class Magnoliopsida; order Santalales; family Loranthaceae; genus Taxillus; species Taxillus chinensis. The sequence goes on from CM042084.1 coordinate 38,721,745, forward strand.
CCCCATTGTGCTCGTCAAGGAAAACACACCCTCTAGTCTACTTTTTGTAACTCACACACTTTGTTTTGCTCAATGAACTCACACTCTACTCTAATGATGATAAAACACATCTTGAGCCAAAGAATTGAGCTCAACATTCTAAATAAACACAACTCAGCCATTATGGCTTTTATTCTGCCAATTGTTTTTTTTTTGTAAACACACTTTTTTTACATAATAACCTTACAAGGTTGCATTTTATGCTCTCCCTTGATGGATTATTCACTCTGCTATTTTCCTCACACAACCCTTTTGTTGCACATAAACAGCAATATTTTTTTTAAACAAGAACTAAGCTGAAATACTTGAATCACTAACACCATACACCAAATACTGAGCCATGAACAGGTACTTTCTTATGCCTAAGTAACTCCAACCATTAAATAGCTAGTAATGAACATTAAGAGCAAATTGGTAACCCAATAACCCATAAAATACACTCAAAGGCAAGATAATGGTGCTCTCAAAAAGTATATGCCTATTCTGCACTCAACTTCAGGGTTTACAAAGCTCATCCTAACATAACATGCTCAGCTTACTATTCAAATGTCAGCTCCAAAATCATGGTGATATCATACAAGAAGTAAAGACATGCTAAACTAACTTATAACACACCTTAATGATTGAAACATCTTTATCACAACAAGATACTAAGGTGGTCAATATAGTCAACCAGAATTACATATCTTTGTAGCCATGCACATTCACAGCAAAAACATAAAAAACAAAGCAGGCATGCAAACAAACAAGCAACCGGTTCAAGGGAAATCCCCCCCCCCCTCCCCACCACACTTAAACGATGTGATGCCTTCAGAGCATGGGAAAAGGAAAAAGGAAGAAGACCGTTACCAATTGGTGGGTACACTGTAGTAAAAGATAACATGGGCCACCAATTAAATCTAACTCACTAGTATTCCTGTAAAGACCCGTACTAGTGTGAGATTGAAAGTTAGCCTTCGAATAGAATTTGGAATATCTATTTGGCGGTGTGACCTTAGCGTTAATATTTCGAATTATTATTATTTTTAATATGATGATTTTAATATTTTGAGGTCATTATTAAATATTATTATGATTGTTAATATAATTATTTTTAATATGTTCTGTTATTATAATGCTGATATTATTAATATAATTTAAGTATTTGATTATTATTGATGTAATTATCACGTTTACTGTTATTATAATTATGGGATCATATTAATGGAAATATTTTAGTATTTAGACCATATTATTATTATTAGAAATTCTATTATTATTATTATTTAACCTAATAATAGGATAGTATAAAAGTGAAACCTAGGGTGAAACCCTAGGCACGTTGTGTGTCTGCGCAGAGCCTGGTGAGGGAGGAGCACAGGGGTTGAAGAAGTAGTGTTCTACCGATCATCCGAAGCTATATCCAAATAGGTGATTTTAGACTCCTCGTTGTTCTATCTCATGAGTGTAAGCTGTTAGAGATAACGATTATATGTTTCTTTTTATCTTCCACGTCTCGTTCCCTGTACGACGTTCACTCGTGTCTGTCAGAATAGTTAGCGATCCGAGGCCCGCTTTGTATATATATATATATAAACAAAGGCAAACCGTCAATCATTATTATTATTAATTGTTACCAGGCCGTTCGGGCTGGTCTCCCCTGCATGCGACAACTAGTCTTTTTTTTATTGCCATTATTATTAACATCATCCGATGCATCATGTGTGCGTTGAGAGGCATCGAGACGTGTGCGTCGTGATGTGTCGCGTCAATTAATATTGTTATGATCAATTTCTTCATGCGTGCGATGAGAGGTGTAGTTGTCCTTGGGCGTGCGGCAGTACAGCATATAAAATATTATTATTATTATTATGATTAATTGTTGAATCATAATAATTAAACGTAGATGAGAGGAATTAATGGTAAATTGGCGAATCTGTCTCATGTCATAAGATTTCTGAGTGGTTAATAATTAAACTAAAAATATTTATGATATAAGAAAAATCATTTGTAATATTCTGGTTAAATTAATGATGTGCTTGATTCTCAAATTAAAATATAACTTGGGTTTATATTTTAGTTCTAAGACTAAGTTTTGTAGTTTCCTGATTAAGTTTGGTGGTTTGCTATATAAATAATATTTGGAATTAATGTTGATAGTTCACAATTTAAATATATTAGATGGGCTTGGTTAGGTTAGTTAATTAAATAAATAATGTCTGAACTTGGCATTATTCGGGGTTTGAGTGATTAGCTTGATTAAGTAATTATTGTTGGATTTGTTATTATCAGTTTAGCGATTAAATTATCATTTGTGGCACGTTAATGTTAGTTTAACGATTTTAAGAGATTGCATATTACTATACTGATTATTTGGGATTCTATTTATAGATTAAATGTGTGATAATGGTGGTGGAGTTGGTTGGGTTAACCGTAGGTCCCACATAGGGCTGGCAAGAGGTCAGAGATCCCCTAAGTGGCTGGTTATCTCGGGTCCCATATGTGGCAGGTTGTCATTAGGGACATCGCAAGTCCCACATATGGCTGTCTGGTAATGTTTGGGATTCCTGGTGTTGGGTAGCGGGGATCTTGTGGATGTTTGGATTGCCGATGTGAACCTTAATGGATGTAATGTGATATGTGATATCTTCTTTGTATTTAAACGCAAGTTTACTGTGATAGTATATAACACTACACTGGCACAAGTATACACCGACCATGTAGACTTAGGAATTTATGTGATAGGGATGTGGAGATGGAGATTACCTATCGGGCATTTGTGCTCACCCTACCTTATTTCAATTTCTTATAGGTTGTAGGGAGTAGTGGTGGAGCCATAATGAGCGCTTCGAGACATCCTTGGTGCAGGATTCATTCCATTGACTATTTATTTTGCTATTTATTTATTTTATGTTCCAGACTTGGGTCCGTGGCAGTTGTACGAACCTGATTGGTTGACCTTGTTTATACTGATGTCGTGGGTTATGTTTAAATTTTAGTAATATTAGTTGCATTATTATACTTGTTTACCTGCTTGAATATTTAATTGGATCATTGGTAAGTACAATTTTACCCCTGTTGTGGAGTTATACAAGATTGGATTGGTCATTAATTCCCCGACCCCCATAGTGTGGCCATAGGGACGTCGCGTTCCTAGTTCTGTTGTATTTAGAAGTTGGGGGCGTGACAAGTTGGTATCAGAGCGTCGATTTAGTGGACCTAGCATAGTAGGGTGATTGATTGAAACTTTGGGGCTTGGGAGACATTAGGGAGGGCGCCTGATCAACGCAATCCTTAATGGTGTCCTTGGTTACCTTAGTGTCAGTTAGATCATCTTAGGATGCATTGGGATGGGTGCATACATGACATGACATTGCTTGTACATTTAGGGCACTAGAATTGGTTGCGCTTGATACTCTAATGATGTTTGACTTTATAGCTGTGAAATTTCTTGAAATTGCTTGGAATGATTTGCGTAGTTGCTTGTTAATGACTTACATTATTTTGGACTGACCTGTATTGTTTTGAGTTGATTCAAGTACAATATGCTATAGTATTAACTTTCGCTTGATGTTATTATGATGATGTGATAGGGGAAATATGAACCCTACCAATTGTTCAATGGCTTAGGTAGCCAGTTAAATGACTGGGCAAATGTAATGGATTTCAGGGGAAAATGAACCCCACTGTGATATGATGAGGACCTATTGGGTCATGCTTGTTATGGGTGATTGCTTGATGGAAGTGTATAGGAAGGGGGTAATGTCCCATGGATGACAGTTGGGACTTATGAGTTCTATGTGGTTTAGACTTAGGGGTCACTACTTGGGAGTGATAATTGCATTTTATTTGTGATTTATGACAAATATTTATGCAATAATTTGAACTTAATTGATTATTTTAATTGCATAAATTCTATTCATCGGTATTTTGAGCTTTAGTGTAATTTGTTTTTTTATGCAATTTTAGAGAAATTTAAAATGTACTTTGAGTGATTTGGATTGTGTGGCATAATTTAATGCATTTTAAAAAAAACTTTCAAATTTCTTATTTTACCATGATTTTGATTATTTTATAGAATTAATATTAATTTGGTGGATTTTTAATGTTTATTTATTTATCTATTTTAATATTAATTTTTGGACTAAGAAAATTTTGGGGAAAAGAGCTTTTGCATGTGGAGATATGATTAATTTATTTTGGTGAGAGTTAATTATTTAAAAAAAAATGTGTGAGATTTACTTGGCATGAATTTATGGAATTAAATTGATGGGTGTATGAATTGAGAGAATTAATATAAAAAAAACCGTTTGGGGTCACGAGTGAGGTAAAGTAATTTGTAATTATCTCTTGAAAAGGGTGTTAGAGCCTACTTGTTTACTTGTTATGGACCTACGGGTCATGATTGTTTCTCCTATGATGTGAATTGATGTATCATGTTTGTTTAACGTGTAGTATATAAAGTAGTAGCAAAAGGATTGGAAGGTTGGAAAAATGTAACTTAATAAAAGTAAAACATGAAGTACAACAATGGTAAACGATGGAATAAAATATTCAAGGATTAAATAGTGTAGTGAATATAATAATACGGCATAAACTAACAACTGTTATGACTAGCAATATATACTGATAAGATATTAGGCTTAAATATTATGAGAAAACCATGATGGGATTGGTAGATTCAATAATGGTTTATTTTCGTTTTAAGGCAATTGAAGGGTAGACGTGCCAATGAGTGGGGGAGATAGTGATGACATAGTCTTTTGGAATGGGAGTGGAGAATTCATATCTTTTCGATAAAATATTTTAATAACTTGTCTTTTCAAAAATGTTAATGAGTAGATGATTTAGAAGGTGATTAAATAATCTGAGAAATAATTGGAGCTATATTTCTTATGACTTTAAGGTATAGTTAAATGTTGAATCTGTATATCGATTTTTTAGTCGTCGTATGTTGACACGGTTAAATGTTACTAGTCAGTTGAAATGCTATATAAGATTCTGGTTGAATGTTAGTGAATAGTATTGAGCATTCTTGGGTATGCCTTTTTCCTTGACTCGATTGCCATTATAATTGTGTAAATATTGATGGGTTGTTGGCCTGCTTGTTTTTGAGTAGTTGCTCGTTGTTGGTTGCATGCACCTTGTGTGGTGTTGGCTTGTGGTGGACTATGTTAGTGCGTGTAACCAGTTATTGATAAGAATGGTAAATATACAATAAAACTAAAAAAAATATAAATGTTGGACCCCATTTTGTCTGGGTTAGACATAGCATTCATTTTTCGCTTTATACTTTTTTCTATTCGTTACTCACTTTGTACAGCTAAATAAAGAGACGTGACCGTCAATTCGAAGTATATTTCAATGACTTCTTGAAAAAGGCTTTCAAATGCCAAAGAGACAGTTCCAAGCGATAGAAAATGAAATTTGAGAATCAACACCTTCGACCACGCTCAAATCCGAGGTCAAACGAAGAAGTTATGGTCAAAACCGTATTCGGACCGCTAACGACGATGAACTAGCGGCCAATATTCAAAGCAATACTCCGGATTAGGTCATGAACCACATTTTCTTAATCCTCTCGTCATTCCGAGAATTTTGACGTACATATTGCATATATTCGTTCACAAAGCTTATTTTCGAAAAATAAAAACTATTTTTTTCGGTAATAAAGCGGTTTAGGGACGCGCGCAGATAATTTTGGCACAAAAATAAACTCATTTTAAATAAAAACGGATACGGGGTCACTCGTTATGACGTCCCGAGTCCAAAAATTATTTTTTTGCGTTTTATGAAAAATCGAGTTACTTTGCCGATCCCAAAAACCCAAAACGTCGCTTAAAAACTACAAAATGGAACCATAAAAATTTCTTTTTCTTTTTTCTTTTCTTTTCCCGCCTACTCTTGGCCACGTGTTAGTGCCTCATTGGCTTGATAATAATAAAACAAAACAAAAAATAAAAAACACACAACCACACACGCCCTATCTCTTCATCTTCTCCGTCCTCTCTCCCCCCTCTCTCGTCGTCTTCCTCACTCCATGCCACACCGGCCCGCGACCACCACGCCAGGCCACCACTCCCATGCCCGGCCAACCTCCTCCAAACCTTCTCCATGCCTGCCCATGTCTTCCTGAGCCAAATCACCCCACCCGAGCCAGACGATCGGCCACGCCGAAGCTATCTCCAAATCCCATTCCAGGCCCGCTCCGATTCAAACCTAAAACCCTAAATCCCATTGCCTATAAAAACCCCAAGATCGATCAATCATAGGGGGGCTCTCCCAATCCAAAATTCCGATCAAATTTCAACCTTGACAGACAAGATTTTTAGCCTCTCTAAAAGAGCTAGCTAATGTCGTTAAATCTCTCTTCAAAATAATAAATTCCCTAAGTTTGCACTAAAAGAATAGCGAAGCAAGCAAGGGGTCGAACCCACGAGGATTAACCTAGTTCTCTAGTTCTCAAATCAAATCACCCAATTACTCTTGTTCTATAAAATGTCTTGGCAAAAAGTTTTCTTTTTTTAAACTAAAGATCTAATTTTTATTTGGTTTTCTAAATAAACAAATAAAGTAAACTGATTTTAGGATTAAGTTTCAAGGATTAAAAGCATCTAGGGTCACAATTTCACCTCCCTATGTTATCTCTACTGGTTCATGATATTAGGGTTGTCTGATTGAAAACATGCTAAACATAAGCCAAGGACAACAAATGGTCATTGAGGTCCTTTTAAGAGTTGTATGCCAGAATGGTCATCAAAACACACAAACATGCAAAGCCAATAAATCATACTTGCAAAAGGATAATGATCACACCAATTACAAATAAGTTATGAATCTCAATCCGCCCCGACTAGGGCTAAAAATACCAAGGTGTACATCCAAAGATAGAATTAAGAACAGATTCATAAAACATGCAAAACTCAATCATCCAAACCCAAATATTCATAAACACAAAGAAAAACAACAAGGGGGCTACATTGCTCCCCTAGATTAAAAGAACTACTCACGCATGATTACAAGCAAAACCATAGCAGAAAAGCTAAACATCTTCTTCTTGATCACGCGCACAGCAAAGCTTCAAATCCAGGCTCCAAAATCCGCGACGGCTGCGACGGCTGCTCTCCTAGGTCAAGGAGCACCTCCAAGTCGTGGAGCCTCTCTCTCTCTCTAAAACGTGTGGGGGTTTTTTTTTTGCACAACAGAGGCGTGGAGGCTTGTATTTATAGAGTTTGGATGGGCTTTGAGGTGTGTAACCTAGCCCACTTATCAAAACGGCGTAGTTTTGATAAGTAACACTCGAAACTTTAAAAACTCTATCTTCCACCCACAATTTGGACTTGGGCCTTCGGAAACAAATGATCGGCATGGAAAAACGATTGGATCGGTCCAAAAACATCTCTGCACGCCAATTTGCACGTGATATGGTGAATTCACGTGCACCTCCAAATCAGCTCAAACTTCTCCCCAAGCTTCCTTGCATCCTGTAGAGGCCTGAGAGGCAAAAAATATGCTTGCACGTGAATTGGGTGAATTCACGTGCAGATCCAAATCAGCTCCAAATGCTCTGAAATTTCTCCTGGTAGGTAGAGGCCATAATTCTAAGCAACTTTTGTTCTTGCACGCAAATTATTTGAGGCCATCTGCTATGTCAAAAGTGAGGTCCAAAATCTGCCAAAACAGCTTAAAAACACATGTATTTGCAACTAGCATCTCCTTAGGGGTTAGAGCAAATATATATGATATATGAGGCAATAAGGCTCTAATCATGCTCTTAAACATCCTAAATAAACACTAGATTAACGGCATAAAATGCACGTTATCAAATACACCACACTTGAACCATTGCTTGTCCTCAAGCAAAAACATACAAGCATGCAAAAATAAAATAAACACGCAATCAAACGGAAGAAAAATAAAATAACAATCAAGGAGAATCATGGTTTCCTAAGCTTGCAACTCTATCATGATGAAATGGGAATTTAAGCATCAAAATGAGTCATAACTTAGTTCATTCATGTCCATATCCCTAAGTCCAACAACCATGCAATATCACCACTTAAATTTCAGATATGAGCAAGCAATCCATGATAAAATAGCACCTAGTTTCCCTTTAAGTTCTTACCAAGGATAAGCAGCCTCACTCAAATATAATAATGCTCAAGCCCAATACCTATCAATGAACAATGGATGGAAAACTCTATCTCTACACTCGCCATCGACTATTGATTAAGTACTTGCCAAGCAATCATGAGAGTTCCCTATTGTGCTCATTAAAGAAAACACACTTTATTCTACTTTATTTGAACTCACACTCTAGTCTAAACTCAATAAACTCACACTCTAGTCTACTAACTGAATAAACAAAACATGAGCCAAAGAATTGAGCTCAATGTTCTTAAAACAAAACACAATTAAGCCAATGTGGCTACAAATCTAAACAATCCCACATAAACATCAAGCCATTGTGGCTTTTATTCGAATCTCTTTTTTTTTTTTTTTTTTTTTTTTAGTAATAACCTTACAAGGTTGCATTTTATGCTCTCCCTTGATGGATTATTCACTCTTTTTTTTTTTTTTTTACTCACATAACACATAAATAAGACTGATTTTTCTAATGCATACCCCTTGCCATTTTGCTACAATAGGAGAGACAGAAATTCATTGATGTCTCACATCCCATTTTCCAATTAAGTGATGGCTTTTTTTACATTCTATATCACAGCCTTTTCCAATAATATCACACAATAAAGAAAAGAATACAAAGACAGTCCACAATGACTTAGAGGTCTTGCATCCTAACTAAACACCAAACACCGAGCACTAATAAGTAATCACATGCTTACTTGACTCCTACCATTAAATAACCAATGTTGAATGCAAGAAGAGTATCAAATCCGACTATTACCCATACCCTAAAATGGCACTCAAAGGCTAAAAGAAGTCAGTTCTCATTTTTCATTTCTTTTTCACTCAACTTTAAGGGTTACTTAGGTCTATCATAGCATTTCATGCTCACTAATATTCAAAACTCAGCTCCAAAAACATGGTGATATCATTCAAAAGATAAAGACATGATTAAACCAATTCAGAGCACATTTTAACTACTTTAACACCCTTATCACAACATGATACTAATGTGGCATAAAAAATTAAATTTTAAGTTTTAAGCCAAAATTGCATACTTAATATCCATGCCTCCACAAGCGAATCATTCAAGCAAACAACTCAAACAATCATGCAACTAAAAACATTTTTTTTTGTTTTTTTTTTTTTAATAAGACATGCAATCACAACATAAAAGACAAGCAAGTGGCTCAAGTCACTCCCCATACACCACACTTAAAATATGCTATGTCCTCATGGCATAAAATAGGGAGTAGGAAAAACACTTACCCCTGGTTTGGCACACTGTAATAGTAGATGACATTGGCCACCATTCGTCGTACCTGAGCCACAAAGTCAACCGACGTCTCGCCGCGCACTTCCCAAGTTGCCTTCCCTTGCAAATAGCCATCATGTAGTAGCAAACAAAGATCCCACATATGAATTGGTCGGTGGGCTGAGGGATTTCCATTTCGTTGGTCGGATCCTGGAGTGATTTTGGTGTGGAAGCCTTTGAAGATGGCCTCCCTTTATATAGCGTGCGAAGGAAAGATGCTCCAATTGGCGTGATACACGTGCCCCTAACTTTTCAAGTGTTCCGACCAAAATACCCTCTGCACGTGAATTGGCTGAACCGGCGTGCGGTCGAATCGTCCCAAACTTTGGTGGTAGGTCCCCACTGAGCCGGCAAGCAATACTTCCTTCGAACGTGAATTGTGGGAAGCTTCTAGGAGGGCTAAAATCGGTATTTTGCCTTTTTGGGCCTCCATATGACAGCTATCAATTCGCGTGCAAGAGTAAACGTGAATCACATGGTCTTCATCTACCATTCCAGAAAGTTACAACTCAAAGGAGTTGCACGTGAATTGGGCAATTCACGTTCAAATTCACGTTCGGGCCCAAACCGGCCCAAATTTCTCCACCGAGTTGCTTATGCATTATGGACCATCTTTAAGTCTTGCACGTGAATTGTTTGAGCCCATCTTCAAGCACTTTTGGGCTTCACTTGCTCCTTGCTCCTTGACTTTGACTTTAAAAACAATTCCACAAGTTCAGGACCCAAAAATTTGCTCATCCCGCACATGGTTAGCTAAGAAAGGAACAAAGTCTCCTGCACAATGGTTAGCTTGCAAACAAATTTATTGAAGAAAACAAATAAGAGAAAATAACATAAAATGAAACACAAGAATAAACATTGGGTTGCCTCCCAACCAGGCTTTATTTAAAGTCTGTAGCTAGACTTCCAGTTGATGATCATGTAATGGTGAAAGAGAGGGAATCAACTATCTCCCTCTCGAGTTGAATCAAAGTAAGGTTTCACCTATTGCCATTCACCCAAAATTTCTTGCCATCTACAAATTGGAGCTCAAAGCTCCCATATGGCTTCTTATCAATTATCACAAAAGGTCCCATCCACTTGGACCTTAATTTGCCAGGAAATAACCTCAACCTTGTGTTAAATAGAAGAACTTTCTGTCCTAAGGTTAAAGGTTCATTGTTGAGTTGCCTATCATGCCATTTCTTAGTTCTTTCTTTGTAAAATTTAGCACTATCATAGGCATCCAACCTAAGCTCATCTAACTCAATTAATTGAGTCATCCTAAGCTCCTTGATCTCTTGTGGGTTAAAATTTAACTTCTTCAAGGCCCAATGAGCCTTGTGTTCTAGTTCCACAGGCAAGTGACATGCCTTACCATATAGAATACGGTAAGGTGACATCCCAATGGGAGTTTTGTAAGCTGTCCTATATGCCCATAAGGCTTCATCAAGCCTTTGAGACCAATCTTTCCTATTGGCTCCAACAGTTTTCTCTAAAATGGCCTTAATCTCCCTGTTGGACACTTCTGCTTGTCCATTAGCTTGTGGGTGGTAAGCTAAAGACTTCCTATGAGTGACACCATACTTGTTCAACAATTTGTCAAACAATTTGTTGCAGAAATGACTACCCTCATCACTGATTATAGCCCTTGGTGTCCCAAAACGGCTAAAGATGTTCCTAGTAAGGAAGTGAGTCACAACCCTAGCATCATTCACTCTAGTAGGAATAGCTTCTACCCACTTAGACACATAATCCACAACAAGCAAAATGTATGAGTACCCATCGAATTGGGGAATGGCCCCATGAAGTCAATGCCCCAAATGTCAAAAATTTCAACTGGAAGGATTCCAGGTTAAGGGCATCTCATTTTTCCTAGACAAACCACCTACCCTTTGACATCTATCACACTTTTTGATGTAGACATAGGTGTCTTTCACCATGTGAGGCCAATAAAAGCCACACTGCATGATCTTAGCCACAGTTCTCTGCACCCCAAAGTGGCCCCCATAATGTGATGCATGACAATGATGTATTATGTCATCTACCTCCTCCTCAAGGACACACTTTCTTATGATTTGGTCTGGACACCTCCTATAAAGAATTGGGTCTTCCCAAATGTATTTCCTAGCATCCACTACCAATTTCTTTCTCTGGTGGTAGTCTAACCGCTGGGTATGAACCCAGGGCTAAATAATTTGCTATGTCAAGAAACCAAGGAAGATGATGCACCTCAAACAACTTCTCATCAGGAAAGTCATCTACAATGGGTAGAGACTTAGGTGCATTCTCCACACGTGAGAGGTGATCAGCCACGAAATTTAGGGCTCCCTTTGTGTCTCTAATTTCAAGGTCAAATTCCTGTAAGAGGAGAACCCATCTAATCAAGCGTGGCTTAGCTTCTTTTTTAGCAAACAAATATTTCAACGCAACAGATGATCAGTATAAACAATGACTTTAGACCCCAAAAGGTAGGGTCTAAACTTGTTGCATCCATAAACCACAACTAGCAACTCTTTCTCAGGTGGTGGTATAGTTCATGTGAGCATCATCTAAGGTCTTACTAGCATAGTAAATGACCCTAAACACCTTTTCTCTCCTTTGTCCTAAGACTACCCCACAAGATAATCACTCGCATCACACATTAGCTCAAAAGGTTGAGCCCAATCAGGTGTGACTATAACAGTGCGTTGACTAACTTACCCTTAAGGATGTTGAAAGCTTCTAAGCAATCTGCATTAAACTCAAAGCTAGTGTCTTTTTCTAACAACCTACTCATGGGTTTTGCAATTTTTGAGAAGTCCTTAATAAATCTCCTATAAAAGCCAGCATGGCCAAGGAAACTTCTCACTCCTTTTTCATTGGTTGGAGGTGGCGAGTCTCAATAGTGGAGATTTTTGCCTTGTCTACCTCCAAACCATGTGCAGACACCTTGTGCCCTAGAACTATCCCCTCTGTTACCATGAAATGGCATTTCTCCCAATTTAGGACTAGTTCCTTCTCCTCACATCTCTCTAAGACCACATCTAGATTTCTCAAGCACTTGTTGGTAAGAGGAACCAAACACCGAGAAGTCATCCATGAAGACCTCCATGATCTCCTCAACCAAACCCCGAAAAATAGCCATCATACACCTTTGAAAGGTGGCAGGGGCATTACAAAGCCCAAATGGCATTCTCCTAAATGCAAATGTGCCAAAAGGGCACGTGAAGGTGGTCTTTTCTTGGTCCTCGGGCTTAACCATGATCTGATTATACCCGGAATAGCCATCTAAAAAGCGATAGTGACTATAGCCAGCTAACCTATCCAACATTTGGTCAATGAAAGGAAGAGGAAAATGATCCTTCCTAGTGGCCTTGTTCACCTTCCTATAGTCAACACACACTCTCCACCCCGTCACAAAGGCGAGATGGGATCAATTCATTTTTCTCATTCTTAATCACGGTCATGCCCCCTTTCTTGGGCACAACATGCAATGGACTCACCCACTCACTATCTGAAATAGCATAAATTATACCCGCATTTTTCCATTTTAAAATTTCTTTTCTAACAACTTCTTTCATAGCAGGGTTTAATCTTCTTTGTCTTTCAACGAGGGGTTTAAAATCATCATTCATCAAAATCTTATGCATGCAAATCCCTGGATTAATACCCCTAATGTCTTCAATGTTCCATCCTAGGGCCTTTTTGTGTTTCCTAAGGACTTCTAACAATTGAGTACACTCCACATCATTCAAATTAGAAGCGACAATAACAGGGAATTGATTTGTAGAGTCTAGAAATTCATACCTTAGGTGTCCAGGCAGCTCCTTCGATTCGGAGCTGGATGCACGTCATCTTCTTTCTCCTCCTCGGCTTGCTCCAAAGAGTTTGTAGTTTGCTCATCTTCCTCACTTGTCAAGTACATCTCTTCATCTTGTTGAGCTTCTATAAGTGAAGGGCTCCATCATTGGTGGTGGTAATTTCTTCGCCAAGTAATCTTCCACCAATTCCTCAAGGTCTTCAACCCAAAGGCAATCCTCCTCCTCTTGACCTTGCGAGCCTTCCCCATGTGGAAGACTAAGGTCTCCTCATTAATTCTCGAGTTAGCTGCCCTTGAGCAACATCAATCAATGCACAACCCGTTCGAGAAACGGTCTTCCAAGGAGTAGTTGAACTCCTCTATCTTCTTCCATCTCCAAAACAACAAAGTCCGCTGGAAATATGAAGGAGCCCACTTTAACTAGCACATCTTCAATGATTCCTTCAGGCCTTCCAGTGAGACCGGTCAAGAACCGCAATGATATGGAAGTAGGCTTCATGCCCTTAAGCCCAAGCCGCTTATACAAAGCGAAGGAAATCAAATTGATGCTGGCCCCTAAATCACATAGGGCTGTTCTTCTGGTGCATTGCCAATCACACAAGGGAGATTAAAGCTGCCCGGATCTTTATGCTTGATGGGCAAACTCTGTTGAACAACACTGCTCACCTCGTTAGTGACCGCCACCGTCTCATGATCCCCATACTTCCTCTTCTTTGTAACAAAATCTTTAATGTACTTTCTGTACCTAGGCATCTCGCTCCAAAACTTCCACAAATGGAATGTTAATCTCAAGCTTCTTGAACAAACTCAGGAAGCGCTCATACTCTTCTTCAACCCTCTGGTTCCTCGGCCTCCGAGGAAATGGCATAGTAGGCCTGAGTTCTTGCTTTTGTTCTTCAGCTTATTCGTCTTGACTAAGTTGCTTGTCCTTCTTCTCTTGCACTCTTTCTTCTGACTTTATCTCGATTTTCCTTGGTCTTCGACTTCCAAGGGTCTGCTTTGTTCTTCTGGGAATTGCCTTCTTCTTAGGCTCTTCAGCTTCATTCGATGTCTTCCCGCTCCTTAGAGTGATAGCCTTACAGCTCTCCTTGGGGTTCACCTTGGTGTCACTTGGAAAAGTGTTGGTGGACACCCTTTGATTAGCATTCTGTGCCATGCTCACAAGTAACTTCTCCATACTCTTAAATGAAGTCTCCATATTCTGAATTGAAGATTCTAGTGTGACTACCCTTTCCTCCAAATTATCCTCTCTTTTGGTTGGCTCATCCACATTCCGATATACCCTTCCTCTTTCTTGTTGAGGCCGAGGTCATTTCTGCTCGAATCCTGGAGGTGGGTGCAAATAATTATCCGTAGCATACGGATTCCGCTTCATCCCTGGGGGCACATATTTGTCTTGAAATGAGGTATCTCCCCCTCGGTTCGAGTTCTCCGAAATGGTTGAGATTGTTGCTGATTCCGGTTGTACCCTAGTTGTTGTTGTTGAGGATAAAATTGCTGTTTTCGGTACAAGCCCTTTCCTCCAACATAATTTGCTTCTTCAGCCCACTCCAGCCCTGCTCAACTACCGGTAAAGCTTGTGATCCTTCAACTTTAAGAGCCAATACTTCCATGCCTTTCACTAAAGCTTGAATCGTGCTTGCACATCATTGGAAGAATTTTCAACCGAAGCTATCTTCTCCCTCGGTTTTGAAGTACGCACATTAGACCACTGCCAATCAGCTAATGACAGCCTCTCCAATAGCTCTCTTCTTTGCATCAGGCTCTAGGTTCATCAAGCATCCTCCAGTAGTGCATTCACCTTGTCTTGTGAATGGGACCGAAGACCTGTGTAGAAAGATTCAATTTGAATCCACCGGGGTCTTCCATGATCGGGGCATCTTCTCACTAAGTCTTTGAAACGCTCCCAAGCTTCATAAAGAGTCTCCATCTCATCTTGCCTGAACCTCGCTAATCTCTCCTCTCGAGCTGGATCACCTTAGAAGGAGGGAAGTACTTTGACATGAACTTGGTCTCGCATCTCCTCCCAAGTGTTGATTGAACCTGTTGGCGGATTGTTGAACCAGCCAAGAGCTCTTTCCCTTAAAGAGAAAGGGAAAAGCCTTAGCTTTATGGCCTCTTCCGACACATTGTTGATCTTGATGGTGTCACACACCTGGTAGAACCTCCTCAAATGCTGGTGTGGATCATCCACTGCTGTTCCTCCAAACGCGTTGTTGCTCACCATGTTGATCAATGCCGGCTTCACTCAAGCTATTCGCTTGGACTCTTGTCTGCCGAATCCCCGAAATAGTGGTCCGACATCATCGGCCTTGCATAATCTAAGAAGGTTCTAGGCATAAACCTATTACCCTCTTCTTCTGGATATTGGCCATTGTAATTGGCCCCTCCGTGCGGTGCACCACCATCAGGTCCGAGATCTGCCATCAAGTCGCCTACGGATTGCTCCAAGCCTTGCAATGCTTCTTCCGCCTCACGTCTTGCTTCCCCTAGTTGCTCTACGCCGAGCTCTAAACAACCTTTCAGGTTCCCGCGTAAATTGTATATCCTCCTCTCTTTGCATGCACAACTAGGAATCCTTGATGTATGTTCCTGTAAAACAACAAGAACACACCCAGCAGTTCCGAACAATGCAAAATAAACAAATAAAGAACACAAAATAACAAAAAATAAAAGACAAAATAAAGCACCAAGATCGGAATTCAAACAATTTCACTCAATGTTGATTTCTAAAAACTAGTTAACCGTTGAATCCCCGGAACGGCGCCAATTTGACAGACAAGATTTTTAGCCTCTCTAAAAGAGCTAGCTAATGTCGTTAAATCTCTCTTCAAAATAATAAATTCCCTAAGTTTGCACTAAAAGAATAGCGAAGCAAGCAAGGGGTCGAACCCACAGGGATTAACCTAGTTCTCTAGTTCTCAAATCAAATCACCCAATTACTCTTGTTCTATAAAATGTCTTGGCAAAAAGTTTTCTTTTTTTAAACTAAAGATCTAATTTTTATTTGGTTTTCTAAATAAACAAATAAAGTAAACTGATTTTAGGATTAAGTTTCAAGGATTAAAAGCATCTAGGGTCACAATTTCACCTCCCTATGTTATCTCTACTGGTTCATGATATTAGGGTTGTCGATTGAAAACATGCTAAACATAAGCCAAGGACAACAAATGGTCATTGAGGTCCTTTTAAGAGTTGTATGCCAGAATGGTCATCAAAACACACAAACATGCAAAGCCAATAAATCATACTTGCAAAAGGATAATGATCACACCAATTACAAATAAGTTATGAATCTCAATCCGCCCCAGGACTAGGGCTAAAAATACCAAGGTGTACATCCAAAGATAGAATTAAGAACAGATTCATAAAACATGCAAAACTCAATCATCCAAACCCAAATATTCATAAACACAAGAAAACAACAAGGGGGCTACATTGCTCCCCTAGATTAAAAGAACTACTCACGCATGATTACAAGCAAAACCATAGCGAAAAAGCTAAACATCTTCTTCTTGATCACGCGCACAAAGAAAGCTTCAAATCCAGGCTCCAAAATCCGCGACGGCTCATTGCGGCCGCTCTCTCTAGGTCAAGGAGCACCTCCAAGTCGTGGAGCCTCTCTCTCTCTAAAACGTGTGGGGGTTTTTTTTTGCACAAAGAGAGGCGTGGAGGCTTGTATTTATAGAGTTTGGATGGGCTTTGAGGTGTGTAACCTAGCCCACTTATCAAAACGGCGTAGTTTTGATAAGTAACACTCGAAACTTTAAAAACTCTATCTTCCACCCACAATTTGGACTTGGGCCTTCGAAACAAATGATCGGCATGGAAAAACGATTGGATCGGTCCAAAAACATCTCTGCACGCCAATTTGCACGTGATATGGTGAATTCACGTGCACCTCCAAATCAGCTCAAACTTCTCCCCAAGCTTCCTTGCATCCTGTAGAGGCCTGAGAGGCAAAAATATGCTTGCACGTGAATTGGGTGAATTCACGTGCAGATCCAAATCAGCTCCAAATGCTCTGAAATTTCTCTGGTAGGTAGAGGCCATCATTCTAAGCAACTTTTGTTCTTGCACGCAAATTATTTGAGGCCATCTGCTATGTCAAAAGTGAGGTCCAAAATCTGCCAAAACAGACTTAAAAACACATGTATTTGCAACTAGCATCTCCTTAGGGGTTAGAGCAAATATATATGATATATGAGGCAATAAGGCTCTAATCATGCTCTTAAACATCCTAAATAAACACTAGATTAACGGCATAAAATGCACGTTATCAAACCTCCACCGTTTTCTCCCTCCACCTTCATGAGAGTTCCCCTGCCTGGACGGAACAGTCTTGCCGGCTTCCCACCATCTTCATACCTTCTTCATCATCACTCATCATCATCTCCAACCCCGAACGCCGACCCACGGTGTCGCCACACCGACCGATCGACGTTGACGACACCAAATGCTTGTCTCCTCGGTCCTCAATCGCCCCGCCACACCAACCCGACGAGAACGACTTCAACTATCGCACACCCCGACTTCCATTGCCGCCGACCACGAAGTCCCCTTGCTACGCCGTGACGCCGTCCGACCTCCCTTCACCGATTGCCAGGGAGCGTCATCCATCTTCGACCAAGCTAAATCTTACGGGATTCCCAGCAAACTGGGAGAGGCGAGCGAGAGAAAAGCAAGGAGAAGAGGCCTCGGCACGCCACGACGAGTTAACCGGAGTTCAGGGAAGAAGGCACCCATTTCACGTTCAAAGACAGACATTACACCAAAGAGGAAACGTTTTTGGTAATGTCATTTTTCTTAGTGATATATCTACACGTCCCTTTGATGCTCGATAATATGTTGGTTATAGGAGTGTTTGTCCGATTTCTTTCGTGTATTACTTGTTATGTCGGATTGTTTGGTGTATTGGTTTGATCTGTTCGTGGTGTCACGGTCTGATCATACACTCTAACATCGCCCGTTGTGGTTTGGTTATATACCTCATGGTATTACTCAGGTGTTTTGTGTTGTTCATGGGTTCTATTTGTCTTGTATGGATTTCTAAGATCCGCTACGGTCATTTGTTTCTTTGGGTATTGTTTTCTTCGTTTGCTTTGTTTTTGTGTTGATTAAGAACTCGTGCCTAGTTCATCCTCTTTCCTTAGTTTCACGTAGAAACAAAGGTTCATAAAAGCGACATCATCGTGTGGATTCATTGTGTTGAGGTTTCGATTTCCTGACCTTTCTTGTAAATTATCTTGTTTTCTTTGGTATATAAGGTTGATCTGGTTCGTTCATGTTCTAAGCTAAGACTCCCATGGAAGTGATAAAATCTTTAAATGTTGGTTTATTCCCTGATTTGTTTCCACATCAAAATATGTTTGATCCCATGTTTAATCCCATTGCTTGAAAGATACGTTTGTGCCTCTGTGAATGACATGAACAACAGGCTTTTCCTTTATCTTTCTTCAATCTGGATGTTTGATTGGTGTGTTTCAGTTTGTGTTTTCACTCCCATTGCTTGTCTGTTTTTTTTTCTTTTTTTTTGGGACTCGTTTCTGCCTGCTCATAGTCTTATTGTTCCTTTTGTTTGTTTTTGGCTGGCTTCCTCCCTGGGCACTTGATTTGCTTGGAAATCTGAACATGGCGAGTTTTGCTTGCTCTGGGTGGTGTAAGCAATCGAGCCAGCATGCTTTTGTTAAGGGGAATGTGACAGCTCGGCTATACTTGGACGTTGCAGCTTCGTCATACATGGGCCTTGATGTGTCTCATTTTTGTTTAATTGGTTGTAAAAAAAAAGAGAAGGGGTTTTGGGCATGTGGCGTCATACTCCCTGTAATTTGTAAACCAATCACCTATAGTAAAAAGAGAGAGAGAGAGAGAGAGAGAGAGAGAGAGAGGAGAATGTGTGTTTTATTTTATGATGTCACTCTCACACATACACATCTTTACTTGTGTTTTCTAAAAAATAATAATAATAATAAATAAATCATTTCTTAAATTCAAAAAAAAAACAAAAAACAATGTTTGCCTAAATTAAAAAAAAAAACTTTCTTAAATAGAAAATGTTTTCCAAACAAAGAAAAAAATTCAAACACTTGCACAATTAAACATTAATTAAGGCAACAGTTGAAACAAATTAGAAATTTAGAATTAATTTAACTTTTGGTTTCTTTTAGACTTTTAGGTAACTTAGAATTAATTTTGAATTGTAAAAGAATATTATTAGAGACTTAAGATCAATTGAATTTAATCTCAATTTCAATGAAAGACTTAAAATAAAGGGTGGGACTTAGGCCACATAAATATAACATCATTTTACACTAGTTAAAATTAAGGCAAATTAGAAACCTCCAAACTCCTAAGATAGGTACCGAAAGGGTGTCGTGGGGATGTTAGTCCTTCCCCGTGCGTAACAAACTCCCGAACCGCTCTAGCGACGTAGATCATTTTAGGTGACCAACTGCACCCCAAAAACAGTTGGTGGCGATTCTGTTTTGTTTTCATCACCATTCGGGTGAAGGGTGGGAGAACCGCATCCCCAAAAGCGGGTTTCCCCCCGGACGAAATCCGGTGATGACAGCTGGCGACTCTGCTGGGGACATTAGAGAGTTAGGCCTAGAACTAGGATTAAGAGGTTTCCTTTTTGTTTTTACTTGCTTACTTATTTATTTATTCTTTTATTTAATTCGCTTAAATTATTGTTGTATGATAGTTATTATTTACACGCTTTGATATCATGATAGCCATGTTTTACCGCTTTTCCTAATCGTTGCATTCATACATAACCCTATACCCGGGTTTTTGTCACAAATTAGGTTAGCGAGGTTTATTAGGGTGCCCTGCGCGTTGATCATTATCCGCAAAGGGACCCCCGGACTCCTCAACTCAAGCTAGAGGTCCTTTTAAGGCTCGTCCTTCTAAGGCCCCCTTCCAGGTAAATCCCATGGCGTACGAAGCCCTCTATTGAGGTAGCTTGGGAACCAATGAATAAGATAGGTTTAGCAAGAAAGTCCATTAGGGACATTGACCCACATATTGTTTGCTCATTTTAGCCTTCCTTTTGGAGGATAGGTGCATTCATATTATACCATGTTGTTTTATTGTATATTGTCCTGTAAATATTTTTGTTCTTATCTTGTTTGTATATTTTTATTTTGTATTATTTTGCTTTTTATTAATTTTATCTTGATGTATATTTTTATTCTTTTTACTAATCTTGTTTTTATTGTATGAATATTATTGTATTTTCTTTTTGCTAATCTTATCTGGTATATTATTCTTTTATTAACCCGGTCTTCATTTATACAATTGTTCATATAGTTTTAGGACGTAAATACTGAACATAAATTTAGGTGTATATTCAAGCATTCATTACTTAGTTTATGGATAGTTGGGATTAGTCTTCATTAATCCATGTGTTCATGCATTTCATAACCAAAAAAAAAAAGACCAAAAAAGATGGACAAAAAAAAGAGGGAGATCATGTAGATAATACAAATCCTTAGGACTCATAGCATGCTTCATGCATCACCCTAAGAAGAGTAGGTATTTAATTCTCTCATGCACATCCTTGCATCCATGCATGCTTTCAGCATAAAAAAAAATAATGAAAATGAAAAAATGAAACAGAATAGAAGGGAGCTTACTGCATTTTACCTTTTCCAGAAGTCAACATAGCGCACCGATACAATCTGAGATCCCGTCACCAACAATCATCCACTTCAATGGCTGACCAAACTGAAAGTCGTTTTACTAGTCTGGAGCAAGGGCAACAAGAACTTCAGAATCAGATGAGGGTCATGATGGAAATGCTGACTAAGATGGCAGCTGAAAAAGACAGGGGATCTATTGAGGTAGACACTAACTCCCCTCATGGGCAGCCACAAGAAGCACCACTACCCCAAAATTTCATGCCAACGCCACCTCAAGTATCTGCTCCAACTAATGTGAATCCTGGACCTTCAAATCATGTGCCATTTGTTCAACCAAATCCAGTGAATGTTGTTGAACCGATGGGGACCTCAGTACATGAAGAAGACGACCAGTTCCTGGCAATGAAGCAATTGGAGGAGAGACTAAGAGCTGTGGAAGGAATAGAAATCTATGGAATGAACAGTCCTCAAGACTTGTGCCTAGTCCCTGGAGTTATTCTACCACCGAAATTCAAGGTTCCGAGTTTGAAAAGTTTAATGGATCTCAATGCCCTAGGACGCATATCACCATGTACCGTAGGAAGATGGTCGCTCACGCCGGTGATGATAAACTCCTAATCCACTGTTTCCAAGAAAGTCCGATCGGGGCACCACTCCGATGGTATATTCAGTTGGAGGGACATCATATCAGGACCTGGAGGGACCTTGCAACCGCATTCCTAACGCAAAGACAAACATGTCACGGAGTTGGAACTCGACAGTTAAGACTGCTGGCTTTTGAGAAGGGGGCTACTGAAAGCTTTAAAATTTATGCTAGAAGGTGGAGGGAGGCAGCTATGGAAGTCCAACCCCCATTGATCGAAAAAGAATTGACCACGATGTTCATCGAAACTCTAAAGGGAGTATACTATGAGAAGTTAATTGGCAATGTGTCTAGCAACTTTGCAGACCTAGTGGCTTCTGGGGAACGCATAGAGGATGGTATTAAGGAAGGGAAGCTTCATGGAGAAACACCTGATCCACCAAAGAAGTCTCTATTGGGAGGAAAGAAAAAGGAAGTTGATACTCAGGTAGTTTGGCAGAATCCTCCTATTCCTCAAGGCTCTTTTGGGGCATACCCAAGTCTTTTCCCTACACCCGGATTCTGTGCAGGGCCACCTCCATTTGCAGCCTATGTAGCTCCAGTACCCCAATTCCCAACATATCAACCACCAAGAGGAGCCCCTAGCTCTCTTCCACCAGTCCCACCTCCGACTGTGCAACCAGGGCCCCAGCAGACGCCCGCTAGGCCAAATCAAGCTTCCAACCGGACCAAGTTAGAATTTGACCCAATTCCCATAACCTACACTGAGTTATATCCCCAACTTTTGAAAGCCGGTATGGTGAGCCCTATACCTATGGGAGAAGTGAAGCAACCTTACCCGGGATGGTACAAAGCAGATGCCCGTTGTGCCTATCACAATAACGGAGTTGGTCACAACATTGAGGGTTGCATTGCCTTCAAGAGAAAGGTCCAACATCTGCTTAATTCCAAATGGTTGGATTTCTCAAAGCAAGCTAGCGTACCAAATGTCAACTCAAATCCATTGCCAGAGCATTCCAACTAGTGAACCGTGAACGTGGGAGCCATTGGAAGATCAAGCTTTGTGACACCTTGGGAAACTCTGTGGGAGTTTAGAACTTTTTCTTGTGTTTGGTTTTATTAATCTTGTTTTACATTCTGCATGCTTTTTGAAATTTTAGAACTGTGTTCCTTTGTTTGGCATTTGTAAAAAAATAAAAACCTGTCTTTTAAAAGTTATTTTACCCATATTTTGTATGCAATGTCTATTATTACTTGTTGACTCTCTTGGCATGGGTAATAAGTCCAACAGGGGCATACCAAACAAAGAATCTAGGCTATTTAAGTTTAGCCAAAACCAAAAGGATGATTAGATGAGCAACTACCGTTGAAATCAAGGGACCTGATCCAAGAGAAGCGACATCCACTTCAAACAGGGGCATTCGACACCGACGGGTTCCTTCTGCCACCGAGAGATAAGTTCATTTCTACTTGAGCATTTTGAGACAAATTTTGATTGTTTAAAATGAAGAGAGGCCATCTTTTCTTACCTCGTAATACTACCATTGTTAGCCCTTTTGAGCTTAAATATCTTTTCTTTGACATAACCCGATCCGTAGTTCACCCCGTATTGGGACAATTTATAAATAGCAAGACCCCATTCTGGGGCAGTGTTGTAAAATAATTCTCACATTGGGACAGTTTTTAAGACCCCTCATAGATACATACCCCACAATTGGGGCAGTTTTTGTTAAAAAAAAAAAAGATAGAGAGAGCAAAAGGAAAGAAATCAGAACAAAACATAACTCTCATGTTGGGGCAGTTTTTAAGACCTCTCATAGAGATACCCCACGATCGGGGCAATTTTTGTTAGATAGAAAAAAGTGAGCGAAAGAAAAAAGAAAAGAAAAGAAACATCTTGTAGCAAGATCCCGCATTGGGACAGTTTTGTAAAGTACCCCCGCATTGGGGCAATTTTAGCAATTGTGTAAAGTATAGTCTGAACTATGGATCAAATCTAGCCTAGAATAGGTTCGAGCTGCTTTATACCCTTTCTTGTTAAACCCAGTAGCCCAAGCCTACGTTACGGTCCTAATAAAGTCCTCTCCGATTAAGCAATCAAATTATGTCTCAAATGCTCAAAAAGAACAAGTCATATCAAAGGCGGACTTGATGAAAACCCGCAAGGGCCTCAAGGGTAAAATACAAAGCCAGCTACAAGGCAGAAGGAATAACAATTAGAAAATAAGGCGGGCTTAGTGAAAACCCGAAAGGGCACTAAGAGCAAAATGCAAAGCCAAGAAAGAAGGTCAAGCATTCAAGACCCGAAATCAGTCAACATCATTCTCCAATTAAGTCGGTGAGCATCAAGACTTCAGCAAGCAGGCATCTTCTCAAATCATGTCTTTGCACAACAATCCCAACATTTGCAAGCATCTGCTACAACTGAACACTTGAACATTAATTGAGGTCCAAAATCATCCCAATATTCTTTCCATTTGAGCTCCAAAGCATCAAGATTCCAAGATTACCAAACAAGCATCCAGAATCTCCAATCAAATCCCTGAGCCTTAAGATTCAAACAACCAAGACATTCCCTTTAACCTTGTCCCTGAATACCTAGATCCAAGCCATCGGATAGAATTGTCCATTGATATTTCTAAACCCTCAAATCCAGGCAAGGCCTAGCAAGAGCTACACTTGGTTAGTTCGAAACTTTGGAAGGCTTCCCCTTAAAGGCTTTTACCTTTCTCAAGCGAGAAAACAAGTGGTGATTCTACATTGCATAATCATGTTTCAAAAATTCTTTTCAACAAATTTTGTTTTTTAAACACAACCGCTTTATGTGCATTACTTTTAATAAAATGCTTACACCCCAACTAAGTTTCCCAGGGTGCCACTCAGCAAGAATGCCTCGACTAAGCAAGAAAGGGTTCCCCGATTGAATGAACCTGCTCCCCAACAGAAGCCAAAACTATCGACCTCCTAGCAAAGTTCAATTGATTTGGAATAGTTTCTTGAGCGTTTTAACAGTCTGAAGAAATTAAGCAAGCCTCCCCAGCAGCCAGAGCAACCTCAATTAAAGAGTTTTCCAGATGAGATCTGAATTCCATTCCCCAGCAAACCTAGTTGAATTCCAGCAGTACCAATCCCCTAGTGGTTTAAGCTCCCTTTTAACATAAAGTTCATCATGTATCCTAGACATGCATTTCACTGCATTTTACGCATCACTTGCATACGTTCATCATTTTCTTCAATTGCAGGAATGATGTCACCTTTAAAGGTCCCAAGAGATCATATTTATCACGCTTCCCAGAATAACCAAGCTCTAAAGGCTTCCGCCGTTCAACCATAGAAGTCATTCTTTACGATTTCCAAAGCCCTAGAAGCATCGTTGACAATCAAATACAGCATCTCATTTTTTTCAGGGTAACCTCGTAGAGTGATCTCTTTGAGTGAACTCGTAGAGGGAGCCCTTATTGATTCATTACTAAATTTCTTCAAGAGTCATTGATTCCTTTCCCGGCCCTAGACGCCATTTCAGTCCCTCGACCTTAGCGGTCATTCCCTAGCATATCCGTATCCTTTTTATCCTTTTGGGAAGTCCGCAGCCAGTTTCCCCTGCACCTATCCCACCTTTCTTTTTCACTTTTTTCAGGAAGTCCACCGGCAGGTCCCCGGTAACTATCCTCAGTTTTTAAATTTACTTTTGGGAAGTCCGCAGCGCGGTTCCCTGCATCTATCCCCCGTTTTCTTTTTCATTTCAACTAAGTCCGCAGTGGCTCCCCTGCACTTATCCTTTTTGTTTTCTCCGTTTGGGAAGTCCGCAGCGGTTCTCCCGCACCTATCCCACCTTTACTTTTCAATTCTTGTCGGCCCTAGATGCCTTTTCACTTCTTGTTAGCCATAGATACCTTCTAAACTTCCGACTTTGTGCCTTTTTCAATTCCCGTTGGCCCTAGATGCCTCTTAAAATTTCACTGGCCTTAAAAAGCCTCCTTTCCACCATGACGTTCTACCTTGCTACCACATCGATAAGTCAGGTAAGTACTCCAACCCGTCCACAATGATTCCATTCTTATCTTTGCACCCCGTTTGTATACAAACAATGTACAAAGAGGGGCAGTGTTGGACCCCATTTTGTCCGGGTTGGACATAGCATTCATTTTTCGCTTTATACTTTTTTCTATTCGTTACTCACTTTGTACGGCTAAATAAAGAGACGTGACCGTCAATTCGAAGTACATTTCGATGACTTCTTGAAAAAAGGCTTTCAAATGCCAAAGAGACAATTCCAAGCGATAAAAAATGAAATTTGAGAATCAACACCTTCGACCACGCTCAAATCCGAGGTCAAACGAAGAAGTTATGGTCAAAACCGTATTCGGACCGCTAATGGCGATGAACTAGCGACCAATATTCAAAGCAATACTCCGGATTAGGTCACGAACCTCATTTTCTTAATCCTCTCGTCATTCCGAGAATTTTGACGTACATATTGCATATATTCGTTCACAAAGCTTATTTTCGAAAAATAAAAAATATTTTTTCGGTAATAAAGCGGTTTAGGGACGCTGATACAATTTTGGCACAAAAATAAACTCATTTTAAATAAAAACGGATACGGGGTCGCTCGTTATGACGTCCCGAGTCCAAAAATTATTTTTTCGCGTTTTATGAAAAATCGAATTACTTTGCCGATCCCAAAAACCCAAAACGTCGGTTAAAAACTACAAAATGGAACCATAAAAATTTCTTTTTCTTTTTTTTTTCTTTTCCCGCCTACTCTTGGCCACGTGTTAGTGCCTCATTGGCTTGATAATAATAAAACAAAACAAAATCAAAATAAAACAAAACAAAAAATAAAAAACACACAACCACACACGCCCTATCTCTTCATCTTCTCCGTCCTCTCTCCCCCCTCTCTCGTCGTCTTCCTCACTCCATGCCACACCAGCCGCGACCACCACGCCAGGCCACCACTCCCATGCCTGGCCAACCTCCTCCAAACCTTCTCCATGCCTGCCCATGTCTTCCCGAGCCAAATCACCCCACCCGAGCCAGACGATCGGCCACGCCGAAGCTATCTCCAAATCCCATTCCAGCCGCTCCGATTCAAACCTAAAACCCTAAATCCCATTGCCTATAAAAACCCCAAGATCGATCAATCATAGGGGGGGCTCTCCCAATCCAAAATTCCGATCAAATTTCAACCTCCACCGTTTTCTCCCTCCACCTTCATAGAGAGTTCCCCGCCGGACCAGGGCAGTCTTGCTGGCTTCCCACCATCTTCATACCTTCTTCATCATCACTCATCATCATCTCCAACCCTGAACGCCGACCCACGGCGTCGCCACACTGACCGATCGATGTTGACGACACCAAACGCTGTCTCCTCAGTCCTCAACTGCACCGCCACACCAACCCGACGAGAACGACTTCAACTATCGCACACCCCAGCTTCCATTGCCGCTGACCACGAAGTCCCCTTGCTACTGCCGTGACGCCGTCCGACCTCCCTTCACCGACCGCCAGGGAGCGTCATCCATCTTCGACCAAGCTAAATCTTACGGGATTCCCAGCACCTGGGAGAGGCGAGCAGAGAAAAGCAAGGAGAAGAGGCCTCGGCACGCCACAACAGTTAACTGGAGTTCAGGGAAGAAGGCACCCATTTCACGTTCAAAGACAGACATTACACCAAAGAGGAAACGTTTTTGGTAATGTCATTTTTCTTAGTGATATATCTACACGTCCCTTTGATGCTCTGATAATATGTTGGTTATAGGAGTGTTTGTCTGATTTCTTTCTGTGTATTACTTGTTATGTCGGATTGTTTGGTGTATTGGTTTGATCTATTTGTGGTGTCACGGTCTAGTCGTACACTCTAACATCGCCCGTTGTGGTTTGGTTATATACCTCATGGTATTACTCAGGTGTTTTGTGTTGTTCATGGGTTCTATTTGTGCTGTATGGATTTCTAAGATCCGCTACAGTCTGTTTGTTTCTTTGGGGTATTGTTTGCTTCTGTTTGCTTTGTTTTTGTGTTGATTAAGAACTCGTGCCTAGTTCATCCTCTTTCCTTAGTTTCACGTAGAAACAAAGGTTCATAAAAGCAGACATCATCGTGTGGATTCATTGTGTTGAGGTTTCGATTTCCTGACCTTTCTTGTAAATTATCTTGTTTTCTTTGGTATATAAGGTTGATCTGGTTCGTTCATGTTCTAAGCTAAGACTCCAATGGAAGTGATAAAATCTTTAAATGTTGGTTTATTCCCTGATTTGTTTCCACATTAAAATATGTTTGATCCC
Organism: Taxillus chinensis; assembly: GCA_023512835.1. Taxonomy (NCBI): domain Eukaryota; kingdom Viridiplantae; phylum Streptophyta; class Magnoliopsida; order Santalales; family Loranthaceae; genus Taxillus; species Taxillus chinensis. The sequence goes on from CM042084.1 coordinate 38,749,500, forward strand.
ATGTTTAATCCCATTGCTTGAAAGATACGTTTGTGCCTCTGTGAATGACATGAACAACAGGCTTTTCCTTTATCTTTCTTCAATCTGGATGTTTGATTGGTGTGTTTCAGTTTGTGTTTTCACTCCCATTGCTTGTCTGTTTTTTTTTTTTTTTTGGGACTCGTTTCTTGCCGCTCATAGTCTTATTGTTCCTTTTGTTTGTTTTTGGTCCGGCTTCCTCCCTGGGCACTTGATTTGCTTGGAAATCTGAACATGGCGAGTTTTGCTTGCTCTGGATGGTGTAAGTCGGCGAGCCAGCATGCTTTTGTTAAGGGGAATGTGACGTGGCTATGCTTGGACGTTGCAGCTTCGTCATACATGGGCCTTGATGTGTCTCATTTTTGTTTAATTGGTTGTAAAAAAAAAAGAGAAGGGGTTTTGGGCATGTGGCGTCATACTCCCTGTAATTTGTAAACCAATCACGTATAGTAAAAAAGAGAGAGAGAGAGAGAGAGAGAGAGAGAGAGAGAGAGAGAGAGAGAGAGAGAGAGAGAGAGAGAGAGAGAGAGAGAGAGAGAGAGAGGAGAATGTGTGTTTTATTTTATGATGTCACTCTCACACATACACATCTTTACTTGTGTTTTCTAAAAAAAAAATAATAATAATAAATAAATCATTTCTCAAATTCAAAAAAAAAAAACAATGTTTACCTAAATTAAAAAAAAAAACTTTCTTAAATAGAAAATGTTTTCCAAACAAAGAAAAAAATTCAAACACTTGCACATTTAAACATTAATTAAGGCAACGGTTGAAACAAATTAGAAATTTAGAATTAATTTAACTTTTGGTTTCTTTTAGACTATTAGGTAACTTAGAATTAATTTTGAATTGTAAAAGAATATTATTAGAGACTTAAGATCAATTGAATTTAATCTCAATTTCAATGAAAGACTTAAAATAAAGGGTGGGACTTAGGCCACATAAATATAACATCATTTTACACTAGTTAAAATTAGGGCAAATTAGAAACCTCCAAACTCCTAAGATAGGTACCGAAAGGGTGTCATGGGGATGCTAGTCCTTCCCCGTGCGTAATCGATAACGTGCATTTTATGCCGTTATTCTAGTGTTTATTTAGGATGTTTAAGAGCATGATTAGAGCCTTATTGCTTCATATATCATATATATTTGCTCTAACCCCTAGGAAGATACTATTTGCAAATACATGCGTTTTTAAGTTTGTTTTGGCAGATTTTGCACCTCACTTTTGACATAGTAGATGGCCTCAAACAATTTGCGTGCAAGAACAAAAGTTTCTTAGAATGATGTCATCTACCTACCACAGAAATTTCAGAGCATTTGGAACTGAACGTGAATTCACCCATTTCACGTGCAAGCCTATTTTTGCCTCTCAGGCCTCTACAGGATGCAAGGAAGCTTGGGGAGAAGTTTGAGTTGAATTGGAGGTGCACGTGAATTCACCATATCACGTGCAAATTGGCATGCAGAGATATTTTTGGACCGATCCAATCGTTTTTCCATGCTGATCATTTGTTCCTGAAGGCCCAAGTCCAAATTGTGGATGGAAGATAGAGATTTTAATGTTTCGAGTGTCACTTATCAAAACTACGCCGTTTTGATAGATGGGCTAGGGTTCACACCTCAAAGCCCATCCAAACTCTATAAATACAAGCCTCCACGCCTTTGCTAGCCATACTTAACCCCCTACACGTTTTAGAGAGAGAGGCTCCACGACTTGGAGGTGCTCCTTGACCTAGGAGAGCGGCCGTCGCAGCAGCCGTCGCAGATTTTGGAGCCTGGATTTGAAGCTTTGCTTGTGCGCGTGATCAAGAAGAAGATGTTGAGCTTTTCCGCTTTGGTTTTGCTTGTAATCATGCGTGAGTAGTTCTTATAATCTAGGGGAGCAATATAGCCCCCTTGTTGCTTTGCCTGTGTTTATGAATATTTGGGTTTGGATGATTGAGTTTTGCATGTTTTATGAATCTGTTCTTAAGTTCTATCTTTGGATGTACACCTTGATATTCTTAGCCCTAGTCCAGGGCGATTGAGATTCATAACTTATTTGTAATTGGTGTGAACATTATCCTTTTGCAAGTATGATTTATTGGCTTTGCATGTTTGTGTGTTTAGATGACCATTCCTGGCATATAACTCTTAAAAGGACCTCAATGACCATTTGTTGTCCTTGGCTTATGTTTAGCATGTTTTCAATCGACAACCCTAATACCATGAACCAGAGAGATAACATAGGGAGGTGAAATTGTGACCCTAGATGCTTTTAATCCTTGAAACTTAACCCTAAAACCAGTTTACTTTCTTTGTTTATTCGAAAAACCACATAAAAATTAGATCTTTAGTTTAAAAAAGAAAACTTTTTGCCAAGACATTTTATAGAACAAGAGTAATTGGGTGTTTTGATTTGAGAACTAGAGAACTAGGTTAATCCTTGTGGGTTCGACCCCTTTCTTGTCGCTTATTCTTTTAGTGCAAATTTAGGGAATTTATTATTTTGAAGAGGGATTTAACGACATTAGCTAGCTCTTTTAGAGAGGCTAAAAATCTTGTCCTGTCAAATTGGCGTCGTTGCTTGGGGATTCAACGGTTTACTAGTTTTTAAAATCAACATTGAGTGAAATTGTTTGAATTCTGATCTTGGTGTTTTATTTTGTCTTTTATTTTCTCGTTATTTTGTGTTCTTTATTTGTTTATTTTGCATTGTTCGGAGTCTTTGGGTGTGTTCTTGTTGTTGTTTACAGGGAACATACATCAAGGATTCCTAGTTGTGCATGCAAAGAGAGGAGGATATACAATTTACGCGGGAACCTGAAAGGTTGTTCGGAGCTCGTCGTAGAGCGGCTAGGGAAGCGACACATGAGGCGGAAGAAGCACTACAAGGCTTGGAGCAATCCGTAGGCGATCTGATGGCGGATCTCGGACTGATGGTGGTGCACCGCAAGGAGGGGCCAATTACAATGGCCAATATCCAGAAGAAGAGGGTAATAGGTTTATGCCCGAACCTTCTTAGATTATGCGAGGCCGATGATGTCGAGACCATTATTCTGGGATTCGGCAAACAAGAGTCCAAGCGAATAGCTTCAGTCAAGCCGGCATTGATCAACATGGTGAGCAACAACGCGTTTGGAGGAACAGTCGTGGATGATCCACACCAGCATATGATGAGGTTCTACCAGGTGTGTGACACCATCAAGATCAACAATGTGTCGGAGGAGGCCATAAAGCTAAGGCTTTTCCCTTTCTCTTTAAGGGATAGAGCTCTTGGCTGGTTCAATAGTCTGACAACAAGTTCAATCAACACTTGGGAGGAGATGCGGACCAAGTTCATGTCAAAGTACTTCCCTCCTTCCAAGGTGATCCGGCTAAGAGGAGAGATTAGCAGGTTCAGGCAAGATGAGATGGAGACTCTTCATGAAGCTTGGGAGCGTTTCAAAGACTTAGTGAGAAGATGCCCTGATCATGGAAGGCCCCAGTGGATTCAAATTGAATCTTTCTACACAGGTCTTCAGTCCCATTCACAAGACAAGGTGAATGCGAATGCCTGGAGGATGCTTGATGAATCTAGAGCCTGACGCAGTGCCAGAGCTACTAGAGAGGCTGTCATTAGCCGATTGGCGGTGGTCTAATGTGCGTACTTCAAAGCCAAGGGAGAAGATAGCTTCGATTGATAATTCTTCCAATGATATGCAAGCACGATTCAAGCTTTAGTGAAAGGCATGGAAGTATTGGCTCTTAAAGTTGAAGGATCACAACAAGCTTTACCGGCTAACAGGGCTGGAGTGGAGTGAAGAAGCAAATTATGTTGGAGGAAAAGGCTTGTACCGAAGCGCCAGTTTTATCCTCAACAACAACAACAACAAGGGTACAACCTGAATCGGCAGTCTCGGCCATTTCGGAAGAATCGAACCGAGGGGGAGATACATCACTCGGTATAAATATGTGCCCCCAGGGATGAAGCCAGAATCCGTATGCTACGGATAATTATTTACACCCACCTCCTGGATTCGAGCAACGCGGCCTCGGCCTCGGCGGCAAAGAAGAACATATCGGCATGAGGATGAGATAGCTAGAAGAGAGGTGGGTGATTTGAAGGAAAGGGTAGGTAGTATGGAGACTTCAATTAAGAGTATGGAGAAGTTACTTGTGAGTATGGCCCAGAATGCTAATCAAAGGGTGTCAACCAATACTTTTCCAAGTGACACCGAGGTGAACCCCAAGGAGAGTTGCAAGGCTATCACTCTAAGGAGCGGGGAAGACACCGAATGAAGCTGAAGAGCCTAAGAAGAAGGCAATTCCCAGAAGAACAAAGCAGACCCTTGGAAGTCAAGAAAAAGTGCAAGAAAAGAAGGACAAGCAATGAGTCAAGACAGAATAGTCAAGAACAGGAAGCAAGAGCTCAGGCTACTATGCCATTTCCTCGGAGGCCGAGGAACCAGAGGGTTGAAGAAGAGTATGAGCGCTTTCCGAGTTTGTTCAAGAAGCTTGAGATTAATATTCCATTTGTGGAAGTTTTGGAGCAGATGCCTAGGTACGAAAATACATCAAAGATTTTGTGACAAAGAAGAGGAAATATGGGGATCATGAGACGGTGGCGATCCTTAACGAGGTGAGCAAGTGTTGTTCAACGAGTTTGCCTATCAAGCATAAAGATCCGGGCAGCTTTAATCTCCCTTGTGTGATTGGCAATGCACCGCAAAGAGGGCCCTATGTGATTTAGGGGCCAGCATCAATTTGATTTCCTTTGCTTTGTACAAGCGGCTTGGGCTTAAGGGCATGAAGCCCACTTCCATATCATTGTAGTTTGTCGACCGGTCTCTTGGAAGGCCTGAAGGGATAATTGAAGACGTGTTAGTCAAAGTGGGCTCCTTCATATTTCCAACCGGACTTTGTAGTTTTGGAGATGGAAGAAGATAGAGGAGTTCAACTTACTCCTTGGAAGACCATTTCTCGAGAACGGGTTGTGCATTGATTGATGTTGCTCAAGGGCAGCTAACTCGAGAATTAATGAGGAGACCTTAGTCTTCCACATGGGGAAGGCTTTGCAAGGTCAAGAGGAGGAGGATTGCCTTTGGGTTGAAGACCTTGAGGAATTGGTGGAAGATTACTTGGCGAAGAAATTACCACCACCAATGATGGAGCCCTTCGACTTATAGAAGCTCAACAAGATGAAGAGATGTACTTGACAATTTGAGGAAGATGAGCAAACTACAAACTCTTTGGAGCAAGCCGAGGAGGAAAAAGAAGATGACATGCCTCCAGCTCCAGAATCGAAGGAGCTGCCTGGACACCTAAGGTATGAATTTCTAGACTCTACAAATCAATTCCCTGTCATTGTTGCTTCTAATTTAAATGATGTGGAGTGTACTCAATTGCTAGAAGTCCTTAGGAAACACAAAAAGGCCCTAGGATGGAACATTGAAGACATTAGGGGTATTAGTCCAGGGATTTGCATGCATAAGATTTTGATGAATGATGATTTTAAACCCATTCTTGAAAGACAAAGAAGATTAAACCCTGCTATGAAAGAAGTTGTTAGAAAAGAAATTTTAAAATGGAAAAATGCGGGTATAATTTATGCTATTTCGGATAGTGAGGGGGTGAGTCCATTGCATGTTGTGCCCAAGAAAGGGGGCATGACCGTGATTAAGAATGAGAAAAATGAATTGATCCCATCTCGCACTGTGACGGGGTGGAGAGTGTGTGTTGACTATAGGAAGGCTGAACAAGGCCACTAGGAAGGATCATTTTCCTCTTCCTTTCATTGACCAAATGTTGGATAGGTTAGTGGCTATAGTCACTACTGCTTTTTAGATGGCTATTCCGGGTATAATCAGATCATGGTTAAGCCCGAGGACCAAGAAAAGACCACCTTCACGTGCCCTTTTGGCACATTTGCATTTAGGAGAATGCCATTTGGGCTTTGTAATGCCCCTGCCACCTTTCAAAGGTGTATGATGGCTATTTTTCAGGGTTTGGTTGAGGAGATCATGGAGGTCTTCTTGGATGACTTCTCGGTGTTTGGTTCCTCCTACCAACAAGGTGCTTGAAAAATCTAGATGTGGTCTTAGAGAGATGTGAGGAGAAGGAACTAGTCCTAAATTGGGAGAAATGCCATTTCATGGTAACGAGAGGGGATAGTTCTAGGGCACAAGGTGTCCGCACATGGTTTGGAGGTAGACAAGGCAAAAATCTCCACTATTGAGACTCTGCCACCTCCAACTAATGAAAAAGGAGTGAGAAGTTTCCTTGGCCATGCCTGGCTTTTATAGGAGATTCATTAAGGACTTCTCAAAAATTGCAAAACCCATGAGTAGGTTGTTAGAAAAAGACACAAGCTTTGAGTTTAATGCAGATTGCTTAGAAGCTTTTAAGATCAATTGAATTTAATCTCAATTTCAATGAAAGACTTAAAATAAAGGGTGGGACTTAGGCCACATAAATATAACATCATTTTACACTAGTTAAAATTAGGGCAAATTAGAAACCTCCAAACTCCTAAGATAGGTACCGAAAGGGTGTCGTGGGGATGCTAGTCCTTCCCCGTGCGTAACAAACTCCCGAACTGCCTCTAGCGACGTAGATCATTTTAGGTGACCAACCGCACCCCAAAAACAGTTGGTGGCGATTCTGTTTTGTTTTCATCACCATTCGGGTGAAGGGTGGGAGAACCGCATCCCCAAAAGCGGGTTTCCTCCCGGACGAAATCCGGTGATGACAATAAATAATATACTTACAACACTAGTAACAATAGTAAATAAATGAATAAATAATGATGATCAACTCGTGTTAAATATTATTGTGATTCGTGTCGATTGATGTCGATGTGGATTACCACATTGATGATTGTTTGGATATTCTTCATATGATATGGCGTGCAAATGACATGTTGTGGACTTTTGCCCTGTGTTGGGGTATAGTTGTGTGATACGACTATATGTGTTATTTGATGTAATATGAACGCATATTATTGTATTGTGCTTGAGAGTGTCTTATCTGAAATTGTGGGTGCCTGTGTGGGTGTGGAGCCAGCGTGGTTGTGGTTATGGTAGCCTTGTATGGTCGTGGTTATGGTAGCCTGTGTGGCTGTGGATATGGAAGCCTATGTGGTTGTGGCTGTGATTGTGCTTGCTTGGTTGTCTTAATTATAAATGTTGTTTTTAACCTGTTTATTTATTATGATGTGTGATTGAAATGTGTATCGTGTTGTGTATCTATGCCTGAGTGTGAGCATGATAGTATTTCCTACTATTGCCTTGCTTCATTTTGGTTAGTTTGTTGTTAGTTACATACATTATTATTTTGTGTGGTGACACGTGGTGAAACTAGGATGGACCTTGTTTATTGATCATTTGGCTTGATTGATTGGTGGTAAGCATGATAATGTGGAACCTGGTAGATGATTAATGGTGGGACTAGCGTGGTGAGCTTTCCCTCAGTGATGTTAGTGTGACGTGTTGTTTTGGTAGCCAAGCTTGTTGATTGTTTGTGGTGTCGATTTGGGTGTGACCTTCCTCCCTGTGCATGAGAGTTAATGTGATTCGCATGATTGTTGATATTTTGATGTTGTTTTGTTTTGTGCTTTGATTTTGATTATTATATGATTGATGTATTATTTCTATCATGTAATCATGAATTGTGAGGCAATGTTTCCTTGTTGCACTTGTTGCGGGCTATTGGTTAATTGGGAGTGAGATGTTGGACCTTGGTTATGCAATGTTTAATTTTGGAGGTGAGGTTATTATAGTGATTTGAGCTAATAATGCTTTGATTGACTTTTGGGTTCTAGTGTTGACCCTTATTGTTTTGGGTTTGATTGGATTGCTTAGTTTTGGTGGCAATGTTGGCACAAGTTGGAATAATTTTAAGATCGTATGTGGTCGGTTAGGGTGTTGTTTGTATGATGTTGTTTCATTAACGATTCGTTAGGATGGTTATATGGTAGGTTAATTACAAGAGGTTATTGGTAGTGGTTCAATATTGAGTATTGGGCGTACGGTGATTGCGCGTGGTGTAATTTGTTAATTGATCGGTTATTGGATTTTGATAGGTGATCTTATCGACTATGATCCAGGAATTTATGTTGAGGTGTCAGTTAAACTATGTTGGGGTGTCCATTCAACCTTGCTATTGTGATCATGTTTATCCGTGGACTAAAGTTACCACTAGAGTTGGACGAGTTTATGTTGTGTTCCAAGTGACTTAGCTAAGGATGTGTTACCCAAATATCTAAGCCTTGTTATGTTGGCAAGAGATCATAAATAATTTATAGAAGGATGATAACCACCCCCCCCCCTCATTATGTTGCATGGTGTGTGGATGCATTATAAGTTCAAGGGAATGTGAATCGATGAATGTATTGGCTTCGTACGGGTTAATGGTATGTCCTTAAGCATTGGGTTGGTAAATGATTGGTAGACCAAGCATTGCCTTAATAGTACCATTGGTTAATGGCTAAGTTGTTTTTTTGGATCCTACAATTGCGAATAAAGACCCTTATCATTCGGATTGTTTAGTTGGTTCGTCTTTTCGAGGACGAAAAGCCCTAAGGGGGAAAGAATGTAAGGATTTTCCTGATATCGTGTTATGTGAGTGGTTATTTCAGGTGTTTGTACGTTGCTTGAGACCGTATGCTAGTTTCGGTAAATGGGAGATATCGTATCAGTTCACTGCTTGTGGGTTAGTAAATTTGTAAGATGGTTTGGGTGTTTTAGAATAGGTGACGGTGATTGTATTTGCGTGAATGTGGGCTTGGTTGGATATTGAGGTCTATGACATCTTATGGTGGTGGTGATAGTTGCGGCGTTGGAGTCAATTGGCTTTTCGAGGACGAAAAGTCCTAAGGTGGAGAGGATGTAAAGACCCGTACCAGGTGTAAGGTTGAAAGTTAGCCTCCGAATAGAATTTGGAATATCTATTTGGCGGTGTGACCTTAGCGTTAACATTTCGAATTATTATTATTTTTAATATGATTTAATATGTTCTGTTATTATAATGCTGATATTATTAATATAATTTAAGTATTTGATTATTATTGATGTAATTATCACGTTTACTGTTATTATAATTATGGATCATATTAATGGAAATATTTTAGTATTTAGACCATATTATTATTATTAGAAATTCTATTATTATTATTATTTAACCTAATAATAGAATAGTATAAAAGTGAAACCTAGGGTGAAACCCTAGGCACGTTGTGTGTCTGCGCAGAGCCTGGTGAGGGAGGAGCACAGGGGTTGAAGAAGTAGTGTTCTACCGATCATCCAAAGCTATATCCAAGTAGGTGATTCTAGACTCCTCGTTGTTCTATCTCATGAGTGTAAGCTGTTAGAGATAACGATTATATGTTTCTTTTTATCTTTCACGTCTCGTTCCCTGTACGACGTTCACTCTGTGTCTGTCAGAATAGTTAGCAGTCTGAGGCCTGCTTTGTGTGTGTGTATATATATATATATATATATATATATATATATATAAAGGTAAACTGTCAATCACTATTATTATTAATTGTTACCAGGCCAGTTCGGCTGGGTCTCCCCTTGCATGCGACAACTAGTCTTTTTTTTTTAATTGCCATTATTATTAACATCATCTGATGCATCATGTGTGCGTTGAGAGGCGTCGAGACGTGTGCGTCGTGATGTGTCGCGTCAATTAATATTGTTATGATCAACTTCTTCATGCGTGCGACGAGAGGTGTAGTTGTCCTTGGGCGTGCGGCAGTACAGCATATGAAATATTATTATTATTATGATTAATTGTCGAATCATAATAATTAAACGTAGATAAGAGGAATTAAGGGTAAATTGGCGAATCTGTCTCATGTCATAAGATTTTTGAGTGGTTAATAATTAAACTAAAAATATTTATGATATAAGAAAAATCATTTGTAATATTCTGGTTAAATTAATGATGTGCTTGATTCTCAAATTAAAATATAACTTGGGTTTACATTTTAGTTCTAAGACTAAGTTTTGTAGTTTCCTGATTAAGTTTGGTGGTTTGCTATATAAATAATATTTGGAATTAATGTTGATAGTTCACAATTTAAATATATTAGATGGGCTTGGTTAGGTTAGTTAATTAAATAAATAATGTCTAAACTTGGCATTATTCGGGGTTTGAGTGATTAGCTTGATTAAGTAATTATTGTTGGATTTGTTATTATCAGTTTAGCGATTAAATTATCATTTGTGGCACGTTAATGTTAGTTTAACGATTTTAAGAGATTGCATATTACTATCTTGATTATTTGGGATTCTATTTATAGATTAAATGTGTGATAATGGTGGTGGAGTTGGTTGAGTTAACCGTGGGTCCCACATAGGGCTGGCAAGAGGCTGTAAATCCCCTAAGTGGCTGGTTATCTCAGGTCCCATATGTGGCAGGTTGTCATTAGGGACATCGCAAGTCCCACATATGGTCAGTCCTGGTAATGTTTGGGATTCCTGGTGTTGGGTAGCGGGGATCTTGTGGGTGTTTGGATTGCCGATGTGAACCTTAATGGATGTAATGTGATATGTGATATCTTCTTTGTATTTAAATGCAAGTTCTTGTGATAGTATATAACACTACACCTGGCATAAGTATACACCGACCATGTAGACTTAGGAATTTATGTGATAGGGCCGTGGAGATGGAGATTACCTCTTGGGCATTTGTGCTCACCCTACCTTATTTCAATTTCTTATAGGTTGTAGGGAGTAGGCGGTGGAGCCATAGCGGAGCAATTCGAGACATCCTTGGTGCGGGATTCATTCCATTGACTATTTATTTTGCTATTTATTTATTTTATGTTCCGGACTTGGGTCCAGGTGGCGGTTGTACGAACCTGATTGGTTGACCTTGTTTATACTTGATGTCGTGGGTTATGTTTGAATTTTAGTAATATTAGTTGCATTATTATACTTGTTTACCTGCTTGAATATTTAATTGGATCATTGGTAAGTACAATTTTACCCCTGTTGTGGAGTTATACAAGATTGGATTGGTCATTAATTCCCCGGCCCCATAGTGTGGCCATGGGGACGTCGCATTCCTAGTTCCGTTGTATTTAGAATGCGGGGCGTGACGGTTCCACCCTAGACAAGAGCTAAGATTACCTAATTATGCATAAACTAGGCATTTCCATTCAAGCAAGTGAATTAAACAAGAACTGAATTGTATTTTATTGAACAACCATAACCAAACTAGATACAATCTATTGGGGGCTACATTGCTCCCCTAGACTAACAAAACTACTCCATAATTATGATAAAAGCAATAGAAATTACAATAAAGAACATGATTACAGTACCAGGACAATAAAGGAAGAACCGAAGATGAATCAGGACTCCAGCCTCCAAAGACTCCGGTGTCTGTAGCCCCAAATCACTCCTTGCCAAGGACAATCCGATCTTTTAGCAATGGCTATAACTCTTTTTCAAAACTCAGATCAGATTCTCTCCCTCAAGATGATTTATAATGCCTCCAAAGCCCCCTATTTATAGGATTTAGTGGGCCAAATTAGGGTTACAAAAGGTGTGCCCTAATTATAAATGTGGTCGCAGCCAAAATGACATCGTTTTGGTTAGTGACACTATTCAACGTTCTAGGCTCAATAACACTCAAACTACACCAAATTTGACCCCAGTTCTTTAGAGGAAAATGATTAAAACAACAAAACACATCATTTGGAGCTCAAAAATGCCGACGCGAGAATGCACGTGAGAAGACCCTTTTCACGTGCGGCTCCAATCGACTCAAATTTGCTCCAAAGCTTCCTCTTGATTTGTAGAAGGCATCCATGCAATAAACTCCTTGCACGTGAGAATGCACGTGAGAAAGCCTTTTCACGTGCACCTTGATTTTGCCTTCATTTTGCTTCTATCTTCTTCCTATAGCTTCCTCTTGAGTGTATGGAGTGATCTAGCGAAGGTGTGTGGGAAAAAGTTGCTCCAAAACCTGCCAACAACACTCAAAAAGTACAACTATACACCAAACAAGGTCTTCCTAGGGATTAGAGCACATATGTGTAAAATATCATGCAAATAGGTACAAAACATACTCTAAAACACCCTAAATAAGGCCTAGGATAACGGCATAAATGCACGTTATTACCAACTCCTAAACCGAACGTCTACCTCATGACAAATACTAAGGTACCTTCAATCACCGAGCTCATGAGTAAATTAAAATCTCTTATTACTGAACGTGATCATGAAAAGAATGAGGGACTAATAATTACTCAAATGTACAAAGATATGGAAAGTCGAGCAAACGTCTTGAATTTACTATTACTAGACTTGAAAAGGACATAGGCGACTTCAGAGGAAAAGAGGCTTGGTATCATGATCTAAGAGCTGAAAATCATTTACTAAATACCAACCTATCAGGCCTAAAAGTCATTGTGAAAAGACTCGAGAATGAACTGAACAGAAAAAGAAATAAATCGTAAATGGCTAAAATCCGGGGAAATAGCCTCTACATTTAGGACCGATCCAGGATAACATCCGAGTCAAACCTGGCCTAGGCTCCTGTGAAGACCCATTCCCAAGTGTGGTTGGGAGCTAGACCCGAATAGAGTTGAGCGTTGAGTCATTATTATTTTAATATTCGGGTTTATTGATTTGTGTTCTTATTATATTATTATTATGGTGATTGAGTTATTATGATTATTACTAAAGCAATTATTCTAATATTTCGATTTTGTTATTATTATGATATTATTATTATCTATATAGTTACTTTAATACTTGGGTTATTTAGAATCACTAATCTTATTATTTTTATTATTATCACTAATCGTATTACATTTTATTATTATTAGTATCATTATTATTTACGTGAGGTATAAAAAGGGGGGGGCGTAGGGTTTCGTGCGTGGTCTCGTGGGTGTTTTGGTGAGAAGAGGTGGCTTGGAGCAGCAATCTCAATATTTGATTCTTCAATTCAGGTAGGTGAACCTAGATCTTATGAGTGCAAAAAAAAAATACTAGCATATACGTATATTGATTTGTCCAGGCAAGTAATTCAATTTATATAAGTTTGACGTTTTCATGTTTATTTTCCATCATCTGTTCTTGTTCCTTCATTCCCTCTCTCCTCCGTTTCCGTCTCCAGAGTTTCAGACCGTAGCCGATATGTATAAATTTAACATCCCATCAATTGTTATTAGTTATTACTATTATTATTATTATTTTGGGGCATTATCGCAGGTGTCAGAAATCACCCCTTCGGCCTGATTTCTTCTCTCCCGTGCGGCGATGGTGTGTACCACTTGTCTTTTACCAAATCACAAATGTTAATATATATATATATATATATATCCATATATATATATATATATTTTACTATTAAGTGATGATACCAGGCCATACGGCCTGGCCTTCCCAAATGAGACGTAGGAGCCCTTTTCTGCGAGAAGCATGCAACGTCCCTGTTGCGTGGACCTGTTTTGTTTGGGCGATGGAGCCGGCACGCATAAATAAACAAATAAATATATATAAATATATATATACGTGAAAATATATGTATATAATCAATGTTGATATAAATCTGTGTGGACATCAGTATTCACACTGGATCGGCACCTGATGTCCCATAGCTTCACGACCTGCACGTTTCTCGTCCCTGCTTGATGCTAACCATCCGTCATTTTTTTTTATTACTATTATTGTTATCATAGTTGATAATATGCCAAGCCAATCGGCCAGCCCCTTTCATTTTGGTAACGACTATTGAGCCAGCCTTATTTCCCCTTGACCTTATGAATTTGGGTTAGATTTGGGCTTAACGTGAGTAGTTTGCAAATTTAAATATCTTCGAGTTTGAGTTGATTAGTTTAATTAGATAGTTTTGTCTGACTTATTATTATCAACTCGCAAGTTTAATTGTTGTGTGGCCTGTTTATCCTGTTGGTTGTATTTGTGCATTTGTTGGGGTAATGATTGGGTTAATCTTTAGATCCCACCTAAGGCTGGCAAGAGGCCATGGGTCCTCTATGTGGCTAGTTAACTCGGATCCCATATGTGGCCGGTTGACATTAGGAATACCATGGGTCCCACATATGGCGGTTTAATAGCGACTGAAATTCCTGGAGTTGGTGGCGGGAATTTCCATGGGTGTTTGATTTGCCGGCGTGAGCCTTTCATGATTCGAAATCGATGTGATTTATTTGTAATTGGATGGAATTTATTTGTGTTGGAGTGTGACACTACACTTGGTACATGCATTCACTGATCATATAGTCCTAGGAAAGTGAATAAAAGGATAGTGGAGTCGGGGAATTACCTACCTGGGCACTCGTGCTCACCCTACTTTATTTTTATTTTCCTACAAGGTTATAGGGAATAGTTTGTTGGAGCCACAACGGAGCTAGGCGGGACCTCTTTATGTAGGATTCTCTGTATAATAAAAGAGCTAAAAGAGCTAGCTAATGTCATTAAATCTCTCTTCAAAATAATAAATTCCCTAAGTTTGCACTAAAAGAATAGCGGCAAGCAAGGGGTCGAACCCACAGGGATTAGCCTAGTTCTCTAGTTCTCAAATCAAATCACCCAATTACTCTTGTTCTATAAAATGTCTTGGCAAAAAGTTTTCTTTTTTAAACTAAAGATCTAATTTTTATTTGGTTTTCTTAATAAACAAAGAAAGTAAACTGATTTTAGGATTAAGATTGAAGGATTAAAAGCATCTAGGGTCACAATTTCACCTCCCTATGTTATCTCTCTTGGTTCATGGTATTAGGGTTGTCGATTGAAAACATGCTAAACATAAGCCAAGGACAACAAATGGTCATTGAGGTCCTTTTAAGAGTTGTATGCCAGAATGGTCATCAAAACACACAAACATGCAAAGCCAATAAATCATACTTGCAAAAGGATAATGATCACACCAATCACAAATAAGTTATGAATCTCAATCTGCCCCGAGACTAGGGCTAAGAATATCAAGGTGTACATCCAAAGATAGAATTAAGAACAGATTCATAAAACATGCAAAACTTCAATCATCCAAACCCAATATTCATAAACACAAAGAAAACAAGGGGGGCTACATTGCTCCCCTAGATTATAAGAACTACTCACGCATGATTACAAGCAAAACCATGGCAAGAAAAGCTCAACATCTTCTTCTTGATCACGCGCACAGCAAAGCTTCAAATCTAGGCTCCAAAATCCGCGACGGCTCTGCGGCGAGCTGCGGCAGACTGCTGTCCTAGGTCAAGGACAGCCTCCAAGACGTGGAGCCTCTCTCTCTCTCTCTAAAAACGTGTAGGGGGGGTTTGGCTTGCATAGCGAGAGGGCGTGGATGCTGTATTTATAGAGGTTGGATGGGCCTTGAGGTGTGTAACCTAGCCCATCTATCAAAACGACATAGTTTTGATAAGTAACACTCGAAACATTAAAAACTCTATCTTCCATCCACAATTTGGACTTGGGCCTTCAGGAACAAATGATCAGCATGGAAAAACGATTGGATCGGTCCAAAAATATCTCTGCACGCCAATTTGCACGTGATATGGTGAATTCACGTGCACCTCCAAATCAGCTCAAACTTCTCCCCAAGCTTCCTTGCATCCTGTAGAGGCCGAGAGGCAAAAATAGGCTTGCACGTGAATTGGGTGAATTCACGTTCAGCTCCAAATGCTCTGAAATTTCTGTGGTAGGTAAATGACATCATTCTAAGAAACTTTTGTTCTTGCACGCAAATTGTTTGAGGCCATCTACTATGTCAAAAGTGAGGTCCAAAATCTGCCAAAAACGACTTAAAAACGCATGTATTTGCAACTAGCATCTTCCTAGGGGTTAGAGCAAATATATATGATATATGAAGCAATAAGGCTCTAATCATGCTCTTAAACATCCTAAATAAACACTAGAATAACGGCATAAAATGCACGTTATCAAATACACCACACTTGAACCATTGCTTGTCCTCAAGCAAAAACATACAAGCAGACAAAAATAAAATAAACACGCAGTCAAACGGAAGAAAAATAAAATAACAATCAAGGAGAATCATGGTTTCCTAAGCATGCAACTCTATCATGATGAAATGGGAATTTAAGCATCAAAATGAGTCATAGCTTAGTTCATTCATGTCCATATCCCTAAGTCCAACAACCATGCAATATCTCCACTTAAATTTCAGATATGAGCAAGCAATCCATGATAAAATAGCACCTAGTTTCCCTTTAAGTTCTTACCAAGGATAAGCAGCCTCACTCAAATATAATAATTCTCAAGCCCAATACCTATCAATGAACAATGGATGGAAAACTCTATCTCTACACTCGCCATCAGCTATTGATTAAGTACTTGCCAAGCAATCATGAGAGTTCCCTATTGTGCTCATCAAAGAAAACACACTCTCTATTCTACTTTACTTGAACTCACACTCTAATCTAAACTCAATAACCTCACACTCCATTTTAATAACTGATAAAACAAAATCATGAGCTAAAGAATTGAGCTCAACACTCTCAAAACAAAACATAATTCAGCCAATGTGGCTACAAATCTAAACAATCACACATAAACATCAAGCCAGTGTGGCTTTTATTCTGAATCTTTCTTTTTCTTTTTTTTTTTCTTTTTTTTTTAGTAATAATCTTACAAGGTTGCATTTTATGCTCTCCCTTGATGGATTATTCACTCTTTTTTTTTTACTCACATAACACATAAATAAGACTGATTTTTTTAATGCATACCCCTTTCAAAATGTGATGGGCTTTTTCCACAATAATATCACACAATAAAGAAAAGAATGCAAAGACAGTCACAATGACTTAGAGGTCTTGCATCCTAACTAAACACCAAACACTGAGCACTAATAAGTAATCACATGCTTACTTGACTCCTACCATTAAATAACCAATGTTGAATGCAGAAAGAGTAGCAATTCAAACTATTACCCAAAAACCATAAATGTCACTCAAGGGCTAAAAAGAAGCTGTTCCCTTTTTTCATTTCTTTTTTCACTCAACTTTAAGGGTTACTTAGGTCTATCATAGCATTTCATGCTCAGCTAATATTCAAAACTCAGCTCCAAAAACATGGTGATATCATTCAAAAGATAAAGACATGATTAAACCAATTCCAAAGCACATTTTAACTACTTTAATACCCTTATCACAACATGATACTAATGTGGCATAAAAATTAAAATTTTAAGCCAAAATTGCATACTTAATATCCATGCCTCCACAAGCAAATCATTTAAGCAAACAACTCAAACAATCATGCAAAATAAAAATAAAGGACAACAAAAACACTTAAACAAAAACAAGACATGCAATCACACAATATAAAGGACAAACAAGTGGCTCAAGTCACTCCCCATACACCACACTTAAAATATGCTATGTCCTCATGGCATAAAATAGGGAGTAGGAAAAACACTTACCCCTGGTTTGGCACACTGTAATAGTAGATGACATTGGCCACCATTCGTCGCACCTGAGCCACAAAGTCAACCGACGTCTCGCCGCGCACTTCCCAAGTTTCCTTCCCTTGCAGAATAGCCATCATGTAGTAGCAAGCAAAGATCCCACAGCTGAATTGACCCAATAATTTGCTCATCCTGCAAATGGTTAGTTAAGAAAGAAGCAAAGTCTCCTGCACAATGGTTAGCTTGCAAACAATTTATTGAATAAAATAAATAAAAGAAAATAACATAAAATAAAACATAGCAATAAACATTGGGTTGCCTCCCAACCAGCGCTTTATTTAAGGTCTGTAGCTAGACCTTGTCATACTAAACTCAACCAATGTATGAAAGGCTTTCATCCTTGCATTGTAAACCTCGAGCCTCATAGACCATAGCAATCGGATGAATGAACCGCCGTGGAAGCCACTTGAACTCCTGATTCAATTGTTGATAGGGAGACACCTCCACAAACTTATGGTTCTCCTTCCTCTCATTCCATCGAGGTGGTAACACAAATTCAACATACTCCACAATTGGAGTAGTCATGATGCACGCATGGTTACCTCCCTTGTCAAGCACTTCCTTCTCTTGTATAAGGGAAGATGATTCCAAAGCAAACATAGTAGTGGTGGGCTCATGTAGCTTGTCTTCATAAAGAGTACCTTGGTTTGATGTGCCTTCAGATATGAGAATTATAGCATCATCATCCAAGATTTGTTGCTGCATCCTTGGGTTGTCATTTACGGTTTCTCATGTTCTTCTAACACCCCGAACAATTCAAGTCTTCCTCTTCTTCTTGGATGGAAAAATTGTCCTCATAAGCTCCAACCATGGGAAGAGTTGAAGTGGATACATCACATGGGCTATTAAATTGTGGTGGAGGGACCACCTCATCATAATGAAACATTGCCCTTTTGTCCACTTCTTGTTCTATAGCAGCATTAATGGTTTGACCATCTAGAATGCGAGCTTCATCTTCGAGAATCATTATTAGCGAGAAAACTCCCATTCTTGTGAGGCAGACCTGAAAGATTGATTCATGGAAGTTGGGGTGATGGCTTTGCAATTCTCTTCGGTGTTTATCTCTATGTCATCGACAAAGGAGTGAGATGAGACTCCGGTATTTACATTTTGAGCCATACTCATCAATAATTGCTCCATATTTTTTATGGTAGTCTCCATACGTCCTAGCCTTTCATTCAAATCCTCTACCTCTCTTCCGGTTTCTTCATCTTCAACTTGGGGCTGCCACTCTTGTTGTTGATATGGACAATAATTGCCATAGAGTGGGCCTTCATAGTAAGCTTCATCTTGATATTGCCCAACCCATCTATTCTCGAAATATCCATTGAAGAAATCATTAAACTCCTCAGGTGGTGGCTCTTGTGGATAGTAGTCACCCTCAGGTTGGGTGTAAGTTGGCCATACTTCTCTACCATCTCCATTAATACTCCCACCATAACAAGGAGGCTCCTGGTATGAATAACTCGCTTGTGGGAGGATCATGGACGATGCAATCCCAAGCACTATATGAAAATTGATCTGCTGCGCATGGCCTGGAACATAAACATGTTGGTCTGCCATCATTGAATTCTCCTCATCTCTCCCTTGGTTTTCCCACAAATATTTGTTGCCTTGGATCATCCTTTCCAAACATTGTTCCATGGTTAGCTCCTCATCTCCAAACTGTCATCCATTGGAGTCCTGTTCAGGTTCTGGATTAAAGGACACAAGTTCCCCTCATCGCATACACAACTAGCAATACCTCAAACACTTGATGTATGTTCTTGAAAAACAACAAGAACACACCCAGCAGCTCCGAACAATGCAAAATAAACAAATAAAAACGCAAACAAAAATAATAGAAATTAAAAGACAAAATAAAACACCAAGATCGAATTCAAACAATTTCACTCAATGTTGATTTTAAAAACTAGTCAACCGTTGAATCCCAGGCAACGGCGCCAATTTGACAGACAAGATTTTTAGCCTCTCTAAAAGAGCTAGCTAATGTCATTAAATCTCTCTTCAAAATAATAAATTCCCTAAGTTTGCACTAAAAGAATAGCAGCAAGCAAGGGGTCGAACCCACAGGGATTAGCCTAGTTCTCTAGTTCTCAAATCAAATCACCCAATTACTCTTGTTCTATAAAATGTCTTGGCAAAAAGTTTTCTTTTTTAAACTAAAGATCTAATTTTTATTTGGTTTTCTTAATAAACAAAGAAAGTAAACTGATTTTAGGATTAAGATTGAAGGATTAAAAGCATCTAGGGTCACAATTTCACCTCCCTATGTTATCTCTACTGGTTCATGATATTAGGGTTGTCTGATTGAAAACATGCTAAACATAAGCCAAGGACAACAAATGGTCATTGAGGTCCTTTTAAGAGTTGTATGCCAGAATGGTCATCAAAACACACAAACATGCAAAGCCAATAAATCATACTTGCAAAAGGATAATGATCACACCAATCACAAATAAGTTATGAATCTCAATCTGCCCCCAGACTAGGGCTAAGAATATCAAGGTGTACATCCAAAGATAGAATTAAGAACAGATTCATAAAACATGCAAAACTTCAATCATCCAAACCCAATATTCATAAACACAAGAAAACAAGGGGGCTACATTGCTCCCCTAGATTATAAGAACTACTCACGCATGATTACAAGCAAAACCATGGCAAGAAAAGCTCAACATCTTCTTCTTGATCACGCGCACAAAGAAAGCTTCAAATCTAGGCTCCAAAATCCGCGACGGCGTGCTGCGACGGGCTGCGACGGCTGCTGTCCTAGGTCAAGGACGGCCTCCAAGACGTGGAGCCTCTCTCTCTCTCTCTCTAAAAACGTGTAGGGGGGTTTGGCTTGCATAGCAGAGGGCGTGGATGCTTGTATTTATAGAGGTTGGATGGGCCTTGAGGTGTGTAACCTAGCCCATCTATCAAAACGACATAGTTTTGATAAGTAACACTCGAAACATTAAAAACTCTATCTTCCATCCACAATTTGGACTTGGGCCTTCAGGAACAAATGATCGGCATGGAAAAACGATTGGATCGGTCCAAAAATATCTCTGCACGCCAATTTGCACGTGATATGGTGAATTCACGTGCACCTCCAAATCAGCTCAAACTTCTCCCCAAGCTTCCTTGCATCCTGTAGAGGCCTGAGAGGCAAAAATAGGCTTGCACGTGAATTGGGTGAATTCACGTTCAGCTCCAAATGCTCTAAAATTTCTGTGGTAGGTAAATGACATCATTCTAAGAAACTTTTGTTCTTGCACGCAAATTGTTTGAGGCCATCTACTATGTCAAAAGTGAGGTCCAAAATCTGCCAAAACGACTTTAAAAACGCATGTATTTGCAACTAGCATCTTCCTAGGGGTTAGAGCAAATATATATGATATATGAAGCAATAAGGCTCTAATCATGCTCTTAAACATCCTAAATAAACACTAGAATAACGGCATAAAATGCACGTTATCAGGCACTCGTGCTCACCCTACTTTATTTTTATTTTCCTACAAGGTTATAGGGAATAGGAATGCGTTGGAGCCACAACGGAGCTAGGCGGGACCTCTTTATGTAGGATTCTCCTGTATAAATTTAACTATTTATTGGTTTGATTATTTGGTCATTTCCTTTCTGGACTTGGGTCCGTGATAATTGTACAAACTTGATTAGCTGGACTTTAGTAATATTATTTGCAGACATTAATTAATGACTTGTATGTTGCATTGGATTATTTGCAAGTACAATGCTACCCCCGCTGTAGTGTTGTATAGGGTTGAATCAGTCACCAACCCCTCGACCCCTGGACGGGGTGTGGGGAAGTCGCGTACCTAGTCCTGTGGGTTTCAGGGTTTAGGGGCGTGACAAGTTGGTATCAGAGCATGGTTTAGTGGACCTAGGTTAGTGAGGGGTGGTTGATAGACACTTAGTAGCGTGGAAGACTATAGGGAGGGCGCCTGATCAACGCAGTCCTTATATGTGTTCTGGGTTGACTGAGGGTTCATTAGATCATCCTAGGAAGCATTTGGGTTGCGTGCATACATGCTGCATGATTGTGTGCATATCTAGGCACTAGAAATCATCTGCTAATGCTGTTTTAAATGATGTGCTTGTATTGATTATACTTTTGGCTATCTGTGATTTCTTTTTCCTTGGTGATTAAATGTGCTTAATTGAAATGTTATTATGCTGGTTTAAGCCTAGGAGGTTTAAGTGGCTAACAAAATAATCTGATGAGTAGAATAAGGGGCTTAGAAACCTCATTGATGGTGTGGTGGACTTGGTTCTACCTATTGGCTCAATTAATTTTGGTTATTTATCTAGTGCGTAGTAGTTAATAGATATTGTTGATATGTGTTGGTGCAGAATGGCACCCAAGACTAGGGCTCAAGGTCCAGCAGAGGAGCTATCCATTCAGTCCGAATCACAAGGAGAGCAGAGTTCTCCAAGACACTTTGGGTTCAGATATTGCTGCTCAGATTGGGGCTCAAATACTGAGCCAAATCCAGGGTGCCATGCAGGGTACCATGAGGGAGGTGGCTAGAGAAGTGATGCAGGAGGAACTGAGGAAGCAGCAGCAACCTCAGCAGGAGCAACAGCAGGAGGTTTTAGAGGTGAGCCAGCCGCAGGTCACGACAGTTCCGCCCGCAGTACCGATCGACTGGGTGAGTCGGTTCCTGAAGCAGAAACCGACCAAGTTTGAGGCGAATACGAGACCCGATGAGGCCGAGGAATGGGTCAAATGGACAGAAGACATCTTCGAGCTAATCCAGGTGCCTGAAGAGGCTAAGGTCCGCTTAGCCACACATTTCCTGGTAGGTGGGGCCTGTAGGTGGTGGGACGTTGTGAAACATGTTCACGAGAACCCGATGGCATGGGAGGACTTCGTGGAGCTCTTCTACACAGAGTATTTCCCTCGCTCTATGCAGAAGACGAGGCGACGGGAGTACTACACACTGGAGCAGGGCAGTCGGACCGTGACGAAGTATGTCACCGCTTTCACCGAGCTAGGGAGATTTGCCCCAGAGTCATGGAGGGTTGACGCTAATAAGACCCAAGATTTCATTGATGGGCTGAGACCATCACTCAGGAGGGGACTGAACATGATGGAGTTGACCACGTACAGTGACGCGGTCAACAAGGCACTTATTGGAGAGCAGGACTTAAACCAGATTAGGACTCAGAAACCAGGGAGCTCAATGGGGCCTAGCCAAAAGAGGCCAAGAGAGGAGCAGTCTGAGGGACAGGGAGACAAGAGGCCGGTGCCCAAATTCTCACATATGGGGAACTCAGGCAGCAGTTCTACCTCACGGTTTTTGGGGACATGTCGATCTTGTGGACTTCGGGGACACAAGGAGGCGGATTGTAGGCGGAAGAATGGCAACCCGCTGAAGTGCTTTCGATGTGGGGGACTAGGACACAGGATAGGAGAGTGTCCTTCTGCCAGTTCAGCTAGTGTTATGGGGCCACATCGGCCTCGTGACCAGGGCCAGAGGAGCGGGGCTCCATATCGGATACCAGCTCGATCGGGACGGTCGATGCGGGGACGACCGCTACACAGCGCCTCAGCGGGAGGTCTAGACTCAGAAGGGATAGAATGATCGAGCTACGGCGAGTCAGGCCAATGGCAGTGTTCAGAAGGGGAGGAACTATGCTATTGCTGATAGAGAGGCAGAGGTTCCACCAGTTGCCGAGGCGAGTCAGGGGCAAGCTGCGGTGAGAGGTACGATCTTGGTTTCACGCACCATTTGTCTTGTCTTGATTGACACCGGTGCTTACACACTCGTTTATTGCACACTCCACTGTAGAGGGACTAGAGTTGGATTGTACCACCGTTAATCAGCCCCTTGTGGTTGATACACCCGTAAGAGGCCTAGTGGTGATTGATAGGGTCTGTTCGGGATGTGAGGTTACTCTCGGAGGTGTTGACCTCCGATGTAACCTATTTGTGATGCACTTTGATGCTTTTGATGTGATATTGGGTATGGACTGGTTGACCCGTGTAGAGGCAGTGATTGAGTGTTATAGGCGATGAGTGACCTTCCTTACACCTGAGGGCACTCGAGGCACCTTTGTGGGTAAGTGGTCTGATGATGCGTGCAAGTTGGGGCCATTGAGGCAAGGATGGGGTGATGTAACCCATCAGTTGGCCAGTTTGACACTTGTCGACACCCAGCGGGAGAGTAAGGCGGTGTTACCTAAGGTGGTGGATCAGTTTCCCGATGTTTTTCCCGAGGACTTGGTTGATTTACCACCAGAAAGAGAAGTGGACTTTTCGATAGAGTTGTTACCAGGGACAGCACCTATTAGATTGGCGGCTTACAGGATGGCACCAGTTGAACTCAGAGAGCTCAAGAGGCAGATTGACGATCTTTTGGCATGTGGTTTTATTAGACGGAGTAGTTCGCCTTGGAGTGCTCCGGTGTTATTCGCCAAAAAGGCGGATGGTTCGCTTCGGTTGTGTATTGACTACCGACGGTTGAACCAGGTGACATCATGAAGAACAGATACCCCTTGCCGAGGATCGATGAATTGTTTGACCGGTTCAGGGGTGCCCGTTGGTTTTCCAAGATTGATTTGAGATCTGGATACCATCAGTTGCGTGTGCGGGAGTCAGACATCCCGAAGACAGCCTTCAGTTGCAGATATGGCCATTATGAGTGGCTAGTGATGCCGTTTGGGCTCACAAATGCCCCAGCGGTGTTCATGGGATTGATGAATCAGATCTTTACACCTTATCTTGATCAGTTCGTGGTGGTCTTTATAGATGATATCCTGATTTATTCCCGGACAGAGAACGAGCATGAGGAGCATTTACAGGTGGTGTTGCAGACATTGAGAGACCATAGGTTGTATGCGAAGTTCGCGAAATGTGACTTTTGGCTACGACGGTGAAGTTCTTAGGGCACGTGGTAACATCGGAGGGTATCACCGTAGATCCTGGCAAGATTGTGGCGGTGATGTCTTGGAAGCGGCCGACAAATGTTTTTGAGATTCGGAGTTTTCCGGGGTTGGCGGGTTATTACGGAGGGTTCGTCAAGGATTTTTCCCGATTAGCTGCACCGATGACTAGCTTGACCCGAAAGGGGGTGCGGTTTGATTGGTCGGATACTTGTGAGGAGGCTTTCAGTCAGCTGAAGGCCAAATTGACTTCAGCACCTATCCTGGTCCTGCCACAGGAGGGTGTACCCTATGAGGTCTTTTGCGATGCCTCTAATGTTGGTTTGGGTTGTGTACTCATGCAGGAAGGACAAGTAATTGCTTATGGTTCCCATCAGTTGAGGACCCATGAGAAAAATTACCCCACGCACGATTTGGAGTTAGTTTGTAGTGATCTTTGCATTAAAGAGGCAGCACTATCTCTTTGGGGAGAAGTTTGTGGTTTACACCGACCACAAGAGCTTGCAGTACATATTTTCTCAGCGGGATTTGAATCTCCGACAGAGGCGTTGGGTGGAGTATATGCAGCAGTTCCAGTTTGATCTTCAGTATACACCTGGGAAGGGGAATGTAGTCGCTGATGCCTTGAGCCGGAAGAGCCAAGCCGTAGTGGCTGTTGTCTTTGTCAAGGAATGGGAGATGATGGGGCAACTTGCTTTCCTTCGAGGTTACGGCCAGTGCAGGGCGGTCGCGGGGTATCTGAGTACGGTTATAGCAGTGCCTGAGCTGCGACGTCAGGTTATCGAGGCTCAGTTGGGAGATGTTGAGTGTGAGGTCATCCGAGATCAGATTCAGACCGCCGTACTTCCCACGGATTGGACGGAGGATTCTGACCATGTGTTGCGCTATCGAGGTCGGTTGATTGTTCCATCTTCTCTCTGGTTGCGGGAATTCCATCACTCTCGTTTGGCTGTTCACCCTGGAGGAACGAAGATGTACCATGCTGTACGACAACAGTTTTGGTGGTCGGGCCTTAAGAAAGCCATTGCGGAGTTTGTTCGACGGTGTTTGACATGCCAGGGTCAAGGATGAGCATTTGCGGTCTGGTGAGTTGCAGTCATTACCTGTGCCGGAGTGGAAGTGGGATCATGTGACTATGGACTTCGTCACAGGGCTTCCTCGTTCTAGAGGGCACGATGCTATTTGGGTTGTTGTGGACCGTTTGACGAAATCTGCCCACTTTATTCCGATTCGTGAGACCGATCCAGTCCGGACCTTGGGACAACGATATGTCGACGTGGTGGTGCATCGTGTGCCGTTGTCGATCGTTTCTGATAGGGATGCTCGGTTCACTTCGCAGTTCTGGCGGCAGTTACAGCGTGCATTGGGCACCCGAGTGAACTTGAGTACAGCTTACCACCCTCAGACAGATGGCCAGTCCGAACGCACTATTCAGATTCTCGAGGATATGCTCCGTGCTTGTGTGTTGGATTTTGGAGGTTGTTGGGAGGCTCACCTTCCGTTGGTGGAGTTCTCCTATAACAACAGCTATCAGGCTACGATAGGGATGGCGCCATATGAGGCATTGTATGGGCGACCGTGTCGCTCCCCTCTATGTTGGGCCCAGGCAGGGGAGGCAGTTGTTTTGGGTCCCGATATGGTTCAGGAGACTACGGACTTGGTTCAGGTGATTCGGCAACGGATGTTAACGGCCCAGAGTAGACAGAAATCATATGGTGACAGACGGCGGCGACCGCTTCAGTTCGTCGTAGGGGATCGCGTCTTCTTGCGAGTCTCGCCACGTCGGGGGCACAAACGATTTGGGCGAGGGTCCAAACTCGCACCTCGATTTGTGGGTCCTTTTCCTATTGTGGCTGTTGTGGGACCGGTTGCCTATCGAGTAGAGTTACCATCCGAGTTGGCTCGTGTTCATGATGTCTTCCATGTCTCCCAATTGCGGAAATATTACCCCGATCCTTCTCATGTGTTCGATTGGCGTGAGATCGAGTTAGCCGATGATGGTTCCGTTGTAGAGGCACCAGTTCAGATTTTAGACCGGCGGGAGCAGGTCTTGCGGGGCAAGACGATTCCGTTGGTTCGAGTATTGTGGCGTCACCGCAACATGGAGGAGCAGACCTGGGAGCGTGAGAGTCAGATGCGTGTTCTTCACCCTGAGCTGTTCGAGGACGAACAGTCCTGAGGTGGGGAGGATGTCAAGATCCTTACCGTGCGTGAGGTAGTTGACCTTGTTGCTTGTTTAGTTAACCTGTTGTCTTTGTTTATTGTGCTTATGATTGTTGATATCTTTGTTGCGTGTGATTGTTGTGTTGTTGGTTACCTTGTTTGTGGGCGTCGTTTCGTCTATCATGTTCATTGGAGCTAAGTTGTGCATACGTGCTACCTCGTGGTGGATGATTTTTCTTTTCGGGGACGAAAAGTCCTAAGGTGGGGAGGATGTGAAGACCCGTTCCTAAGTGTGGTTGGGAGCTAGACCCGAATAGAGTTGAGCGTTGAGTCATTATTATTTTAATATTCGGGTTTATTGATTTGTGTTCTTATTATATTATTATTATGGTGATTGAGTTATTATGATTATTATTAAAGCAATTATTCTAATATTTCGATTTTGTTATTATTATGATATTATTATTATCTATATAGTTACTTTAATACTTGGGTTATTTAGAATCACTAATCTTATTATTTTTATTATTATCACTAATCGTATTACATTTTATTATTATTAGTATCATTATTATTTACGTGAGGTATAAAAAGGGGGGGCGTAGGGTTTCTGTGCGTGGTCTGCGTGGGTGTTTTGGTGAGAAGAGGTGGCTTGGAGCAGCAATCTCAATATTTGATTCTTCAATTCAGGTAGGTGAACCTAGATCTTATGAGTGCAAAAAAAAAAAAATACTAGCATATACGTATATTGATTTGTCCAGGCAAGTAATTCAATTTATATAAGTTTGACGTTTTCATGTTTATTTTCCATCATCTGTTCTTGTTCCTTCATTCCCTCTCTCCTCCGTTTCCGTCTCCAGAGTTTCAGACCGTAGCCGATATGTATAAATTTAACATCCCATCAATTGTTATTAGTTATTACTATTATTATTATTATTTTGGGGCATTATCGCAGGTGTCAGAAATCACCCCTTCGGCCTGATTTCTTCTCTCCCGTGCAGCAGTGGTGTGCACCACTTGTCTTTTACCAAATCACAAATGTTAATATATATATCCATATATATATATATTTTACTATTAAGTGATGATACCAGGCCATACGGCCTGGCCTTCCCAGCGAGACGTAGGAGCCCTTTTCTGCGAGAAGCATGCAACGTCCCTGTTGCGTGGACCTGTTTTGTTTGGGCGATGGAGCCGGCACGCATAAATAAACAAATAAATATATATAAATATATATATACGTGAAAATATATGTATATAATCAATGTTGATATAAATCTGTGTGGACATCAGTATTCACACTGGATCGGCACCTGATGTCCCATAGCTTCACGACCTGCACGTTTCTCGTCCTCGCTTGATGCTAACCATCCGTCATTTTTTTTATTACTATTATTGTTATCATAGTTGATAATATGCCAAGCCAATCGGCCAGCCCCTTTCATTTTGGTAACGACTATTGAGCCAGCCTTATTTCCCCTTGACCTTATGAATTTGGGTTAGATTTGGGCTTAACGTGAGTAGTTTGCAAATTTAAATATCTTCTGAGTTTGAGTTGATTAGTTTAATTAGATAGTTTTGTCTGACTTATTATTATCAACTCTGCAAGTTTAATTGTTGTGTGGCCTGTTTATCTGTTGGTTGTATTTGTGCATTTGTTGGGGTATTGATTGGGTTAACTGTAGATCCCACCTAGGGCTGGCAAGAGGCCATGGGTCCCCTATGTGGCTAGTTAACTCAGATCCCATATGTGGCCGGTTGACATTAGGAATACCATGGGTCCCACATATGGCAGTTTAGTAGCGACTGAAATTCCTGGAGTTGGTGGCGGGAATTTCCATGGGTGTTTGATTTGCCGGCGTGAGCCTTTCATGATTCGAAATCTGATGTGATTTATTTGTAATTGGATGGAATTTATTTGTGTTGGAGTGTGACACTACAATGGCACATGCATTGACTGATCATATAGTCCTAGGAATGTGAATAAAAGGATAGTGGAGTCGGGGAATTACCTACTGGGCACTCGTGCTCACCCTACTTTATTTTTATTTTCCTACAGGTTATAGGGAATAGCTGTTGGAGCCACAACGGAGCTAGGCGGGACCTCTTTATGTAGGATTCTCCTGTATAAATTTAACTATTTATTGGTTTGATTATTTGGTCATTTCCTTTCTGGACTTGGGTCCGTGATAATTGTACAAACTTGATTAGCTGGACTTTAGTAATATTATTTGCAGACATTAATTAATGACTTGTATGTTGCATTGGATTATTTGCAAGTACAATGCTACCCCCGCTGTAGTGTTGTACAGGGTTGAATCAGTCACCAACCCCTCGACCCCTGGACGGGGTGTGGGGAAGTCGCGTACCTAGTCCTGTGGGTTTCAGGGTTTAGGGGCGTGACAGCTCCGAACCATCGACCTCCACACAGACTACTGAGTGTCCTCCGGATTTCATTCCGAAATTAACTAACCTTTATCCTGTTAGTATATCTAAACCATTGGATGGTTTCATTTCAGGTGGCACCATAGTTTATGATTGTGGAGCTGAGGCTGTTACTGCTATTCCTGAAGCAGTAAAAACCGTATCTAATGATGAAGGGAAGGCTGCTGCAGTTCAAGCCAAAACTGTAACACCCAAAAAGAAAGGAAAGGCTAAGGCTGACGCATCTAGGGCCAAGAGCGCGTCACCCAAATACAATGGACTAGGCCATAGGGAACAGAGTAGAATGTCTGTAAAACCTAAGAGACCTGTATCCCCTGTTTGTACTCCGCACCATAGTGTCTGTTCCATCTGTAGGGAAATAGGTCATTATCACTATGAATGTTAGAGTTTATCTGATAACTAGCTTTGTAATCAAGTTCATATTAATAAAGATCAGTTCATCAAAAAGGGTTCTTTGAGGAAATCTAAATCTAAATCTCAAAGAAGTGTCTCTCCCAAGAAAACCCAAATAAAAGAAGCAACTCACGCTCACAAAGTAATGTCAACCTGGAAAGCAAAAGCTCCTAACATTATGAAATCTGGAACTGTTGACACTACTATTGTTTCTCCTAACCTCCCGAAACAAGTTTGGGCACCAAAAGTGTAAACTGTTATCTTGCAGGAGCATCTATGGTACTCACTGTCATCCCACTTGAAGTCAAAGATCAATCAAAGCAAGTGAATACTCGATAGCGGATGCTCTGGACATATAACAGGTGATCAGACTTTGCTTGTTGAAGTTAATGACAAACGAGGCCCATCCATATCATATGGTGACAATAGCAAAGGTAAGACCGTCGGGTATGACACTTTAACCAACGGTTGTGTATCAATCACTAGAGTTGCACTAGTCGAAGGTTTGAAGCATAGTATGTTGAGTGTCAGTAATTTATGTGACAAAGGATTTACTATTTCCTTTATGTCCAATACCTGCACGGTCAGGGAAAACTTATCCGGAGACATTAAATTATCCGGATCAAGAGATTGGGACATATACTCTGTGGTCTTAAGAAATAATTCTTCTAACCCTATATGCTTCCTCACTACAGCATCAGATGAAGAAAGTTGGCTATGGCACAAGTGGTGCGCTCATTTAAATTTTAAGACTCTGTTTAAATTAGCATCGCTCGATTTGGTTATTGGTCCGCCTAAACATAAATACTCCAGAGACACTCTCTGTCAAGAATGTCAACTTGGCAAGCGGACCAAACATAGTTTTAAGAGCAAATCGAGTTAATTCAATAACTGCTCCTCTACAACTTCTTCATATGGACCTCTGCGGTCCCATTTCGATCCTTCACTAGTCGGGGCAGATATACCCTTGTGGTTATCGATGATTTCACCAGGTACACATGGGTGATGTTCCTGAAATCTAAGGATCAAACTTTTGAGCATCATGTAGATCTTTTCAACTAGATAAGCAACTCACAAGGACTGAGCATTAAATGCATTAGGAGTGATCATGGTATAGAATTCAATTTTTTCGAGATATGAGGTCATATTGTTCCGAACAGGGCATTCAACACGACTTCTCTACGCCCGAACTCCACAACAAAATGGGGTAGGTGAGCACAAGAATCGCACTTTAGTCGAGGCTGGCGGATCTATGTTAGCGGGGGTAAAGCTTCCTCTCGCCTATGGGTGAAGTCGTGTCCACTGCCTGCTATGTTCGAAACGGAACTCTAATAAATAAATTTACCATGAAAACACCCTATGAGATGTGGAGAGGATGAAAGCCCTCAATTTCACACTTCATAGCTTTTGGGTGTACTTGCTACGTTTTGAACAACGGCAAAGAACTCCGAAATAAATTTGAACCAAAATCGATAATGAGATATTTGTCGGATACTCACTACATAGTAAGGCTTATCGAATCTTCAATAGAAAACTTTTTAAAGTTGAAGAATCTATCCATGTTACTTTCGATGAAGCTAACCTAGATTGGTCAAAAGTTGGTTCTTCAAGTTCTAATGTGCAGGATCAGGACGACAACATCGACTATTCAAAGTTTATGAATGTTCTGTCACACATACCTGACCAATCACATGGCACCAAGTGAAGCACGCGAAATGATACGGGTGAAGCTACGGACGAATCGGACTCAGGACTTCCATTCAACTCCGGGACACATTCTTACGGATATCCAAAACCCGGGAGCACCTTCAAGTCCTTCCGGACCAGTTAATACGGAAATGAACAGTACAGTAGAACCTCTAAGTTCTCCAAGAACTGTTAATACGGAAACATCTAGTCTAGAAGAAGCTCAACCAGCAGATGTACCTGAACCACCTAATCTGGCAGAGCTTCAACTTATTCAAGATCAACCATCACACGCACCGAATTACAGGTGGACTCGAAACCACCCTTCAGAACAAGTGATTGGTGATCCTACTGTTGGTGTAATAACAAGAGCAGCCACCTCCAACATTTGTCTTTACTCATATTTTCTATCTCAAATAGAACCAAAGGTCGTAGATGAAGCTCTTCAGGATTCGAAT
This sequence comes from Taxillus chinensis, assembly GCA_023512835.1. Classification (NCBI taxonomy): domain Eukaryota; kingdom Viridiplantae; phylum Streptophyta; class Magnoliopsida; order Santalales; family Loranthaceae; genus Taxillus; species Taxillus chinensis. Next base: position 38,780,987 of record CM042084.1, read on the forward strand.
TGGATAGAAGCCATGCAAGAAGAGTGAATCAATTTAAGAGAAATGATGTGTGGACACTAGTACCAAGGCTTAAGTCTCAACAAGTCATTGGAGTTAAATGGGTGTTTCGGAACAAGCTTGATACGGATGAAATAGTAATCCGAGAAATATGATCGTAATACTACCTCATTCATCAACATTATACATGATGTGCACATCAGGGGAAGTAAGGGTAAATTTTTTTATTGGAGAGAGATATTCACACTCCAAACTTATAAACATACTCATCTTAAACAATTAATTTATAAATAATAATTTAATATTATAAGGAAATTACACTAAAATCACACCCACTCAACTTGGTGATACACTCTTTTTGCCGCAACACTTCCTCTTTGGTGATGCACGCATAGGACGATTTGATATTAATTGAATAATTCTACATGTAATTTATGGTTAAAAAATGTTAATTTTGATTTAAATTTAATCAATTTTGTGTGTATTTGATGATTAATGGTGAAAATCCTAAGCGACGAAGGGAGGTAAAAGATGACAAAAAAGGGAATATGAAAGGTAAAAGATGATAAAAGAGAACTTTAAACAAATTTTAATTCGATTTATCTGAACTTTGATTTGAGAAATAAAAATTTAGTTCGAGACGAAAGTCTTATTTCTCAAATCAAATTAATCCAAACGATATCGTGACTGTATGAGTATTTCACAAAAGTGGGCAAGTAAATTAAATCAATTTAATTTAGATGCGTAATAAAGCCTCTACGTTGCAACCCTCATATGGTGGGTGAATTGATCTATTTTTTTTAATTTTTTTTGTAATGGCTACATAGTCAAATCACATACGAATAGTATAAATATTTTATAAAAGTGAGAGTGTTAATCATTTCGATGGGTGTGAACATCCATCTCCCCTTTTATTACGTATAGCCGAGAACTCATGCACAAGTTTAACTTTTTAATTTTTTGTTCTTGAATAAACATAATGCATGTGATGGGTGCATGTTATTTAATTATTTAAACATGATTGTCATCACCAGATTCCGTCCGAAAGGAAAACCACTTTTAAGGTATGACTTCCCCAACCTTCATCCGAATGGTGATAAAAATACAAAATCCCTACCAATCATTTTTGGGATGCGATTAATCACCTAAAAGAAAATTAATCTACACCGTTAGGAATAAGCTTGAGAGTTGATTACACGTGAGGAAGGACTAGCACTCCCACAATCCCCTTTCGGTACCTATCTTAAGATTTTGAAGATTTCTAATTTATTTTAACTATTTACCCAAACTTGACTGGTTTAAAGGTGAAGCAAAATTTACATTTATCCCTAAAGTTTACGCTTTTTATTTTCCTAAATCATTTGTTATCATTAACATTAAATCCAAGAAAAATCCTAACAATTTTGATTTTTCCATTTTTATTTCTACATTCTTTATTAAAGTTAAAAATTCAATTCAATTTATTCCTAAATCTCTAAAGGAAATCCTATGGTTTACTCTAAGGTAAACTATCTAAAAATCCAAAGGAAACAATTTTTATTCCTAAATTTAATGCTAACGCTTTTTAAAACTAAATATGTACAAAAAAAAAATATTGAGCGCGGAAACTAATAAAGAAAGGTGAAATGAAAAATTAGAAGGAAGGCTCAGTGCCAAAGCCCAAGTATAAAACTCTAAATTTAAACTTTTTTTGTTTTGTTTTTGTAGTGGTTTTAGAAAACCTTCTTTTTTTTTTTTTTGAGAAAAGTTGTTTTTTTTTTAAAGAGTTTTTGTTTTTGTTATTTTTGTTTTTAATAAAACAATTTATTTAAGAAAAGAGTTTTTTTGTTTTTTTGGGAAATGTGTTCAATTAAAAACACTAAAAAAAATACATAAGTAAATGAAAACAAATACAAGTGATGTGTGTGATAGTGTGTCATCCAAAAAAAAACAAGCTCTCTTTTTTTCTCTCCTTTTCTCTTTTTTTTTTTTTGCATGTTACAATTAGGACTAGGTTACATAATTACAAATGACCAATACTAACACCACCCTAATGGTCCATAATACAAACAAGAAAAAGAAAAAAAAATAAAATAAAATAAAATTTAAAAAAAAAAAACAAATAAATTATTTACAGTGCCGCAGTGATTAATACCAAACTATTTACAATATGAAGTAAAAACAGAAATGGTGCTGGTCAACGTCCTTTGTTGGGCAATCAGCAATAGACCACTTGGAGAACGTGCATCAGAACTCTCGATAGCATGGGTAAACAAAAGGGGAGGAAGAAACGAATGTTCATGGATTAGAATAAGCATAGAAGAGAAATACAATAGAAAACAAAACATAATACTCGTGCACCAGTGAAAACAATACACAGTGCAAACAATACACATAGAAAACAGAATAACGACGATTTATACTATGACTGTACTAGAATAATCAGAGAAAATAAAACAAGACCAAATAGTGACTACCCATATCCAAACCAAAAGGCTCGTGTCCCAGTGAGCCCAAACAAAAAAACATGGAGGAAAACAACATAAAAAAGATACATGCAAGCAAAACTACACCCAGAATAACAGCCAAAACGAGATCAAATCACATAGCAGCCTTTCTACTTTTTTTTTATCTTTTTTTTTTTTAGATCTAAACCAAACTGAACAAATGAAGGACAGACCTAAGATAGGTAAAAAGAAAACAAATCCCAGTGAACGTGAAAGCACCAAACATGGCCAACTGAATGAACAATGTTACCTAAGGGACGGTAAACCAAAAACAGATGAAAAGAAAAAGAAAAAAGGAAAAAAACTATATGTTGAACAAGACTCGATTTTCTCCATAGCAGATCAAGAATGAACGCTACAGGTGCGACTGGTCTTCTTCCCCTTGTTCCCTCCTTGACGGCTCAACTCGATGGATAAGTTAGGGTTACACCACTTATTTATATATAGAGAACAGAGGGAGGGACCTAGCCACGCAATGACCTAATGGGCCCTATCCATCAACGGGCCTCATCGGTTTATAAGACCTACACTGAGCCGTAAAATCATATTAAAATATTAACAAGATGTGTGTAGCCCAATAACAAATATATAACCTTATATGGGCCTACACTGCATTGTCTCGTATCACAGCCTGGTTTTAATTAATAGATCACAATTAACGGTAGCCCAAATTTAAAAAACTTCTAACAACAGCTACAGACCACATGCACCTAGGTTAGTACAAAACCAATACTAAGATGTAGCAAATGAAGGCACAATAAGAGGTCAGCATCATATAGGCATACAAAAAAAAAAAACAAATACTGGTCATGAAAACAGAGACACCAAGGTACCTTGTTGCCAGTGAACGAAATTCTCAGATGCATTACAAAGGCATCACAACCACAATATGAACATCATAACCACACAGAGAAAAGGGAACTAGTCCTGCAAAGGAAAAGAAAATACCTTTCTTCTAATGCGGAGACACCTTGGACGGCCAAACTGCTTTCTCACTCGTGGGGGAGCCTTGTGGTGGTCAACGGCGGGGTGTGTGACGCTGAACCCCTTGGATGATCACCACCTCACGTTCAGGGAGACTCTGGGATGAGCGATGCTGGGACCTCCTCGGCTGGCTGACTCTCCTTGCTCGATGATGCTCGGTTAATGGGAGAGACGAACGGAAGGGGATAGGATGAACGGACTCCTCGCTGGCCAGAGGAAGAGTTCCGGCCAGGGAGGGAGAGGGGCCCTGTGCGAATCTGGCAGAAGGGGGGAAAGGGGTTTTCGTCCTGTTTTTTTTTTCAGAGAGAGAGGGAGCCGAACCGAGAGGCGTGAGGTCTGGTGCTGGATTTGTTTGGAGAAGGAAGGGATGAAGGTGTTCGGTTTTGGGTGCTGGTTTTCCTTTTTTTTTTTTTAGCCGAAAAGGGAGAGCTGAGAAGAGAGCAGTGATGGGTTTTTCTTCAGCCAGAAGCGAGAGCCGAGAGAGAGAGAGGTGGGAGGAACGGTGGTGATTGTAATCGGATTTTTAGGGGGCCGGCCTGAGAAACCAGAGGGTGAGGACGGCGAGTTTAGATTTTCGGGGGGGAGACTGAGCCGAGAGGAAGAAGAGGAGACTGGAGATCGGCTATTTTTTTTTGGCTCTGGATTTTTGGGGAGAAAAGGGGAGAAGGCGAGAGAACAAAGGGGTTTTCTTTTTGGACAGGAAGCTAACGAGGGATTGAAGAAGGAAGAAGGAACTAGAAGAGAGAGAGCCGAGAGATGGGGGTGTGTTTTTTCGGGGAGATGGAACCAGAGAGGAAGACGATTGCGTTTTTTTCTTTTTTGGCCAGCCAAAGAGAAAAGGCTTTATCAGGTTGGGGATTTATATAGATTGGAGAGGCTAGGGTTTGAGGAGGGGGCTGGAGCGGCAGTCCGGTGGTCCTCCGGGATCTCGGCGTCTGTGGCGTGGCTTCGAGGGTGAGGACGAACGGGGAAGAGAGAAAGGGAGGAAGAAGACGACGCGGTTCGGTAGGAAGAGATAAGAACAGGTCGATGTATGGCTGTAAATTATTTTATTTATTTATTTGTTTTATTTTTTGTTGTTTTATTTTTTATTTTGGTTTTGGTTTTTATTCAATCACGGGATGACACGTGTCCGAGACGAGCGGGAAGAAAAATAAAAGAGAAAATTATTTGTTTTGTTTTTTTTAACTGATGTCTTTTGGTTTTCGGAATCGGTAAGACAAATTGCATTTCAAAACATCTAGGGAAAAATTATTTCTGGACTTGGGGCGTCGTGACGAGCGACCCCGTGTCAATTTTATTTGAAAACGATCATATTTTTACAGCAAGCTTGTACTGCTATTATTTATTACCGAAGATGATTTTATTTTTGATTTTTATTGAAAAAGGCCTTGGGAGCGAATATATACAATATATATGTCAAAATTCTCGTAACGACGAGTAGAATAGGAAAATGAGGTTCGTGACCTGATCCAGTGTGCGGTTTGAAAAGTCAATTACCGTTTTGACCCCCAATGGCGGCCCGAACGCTGTTTTGATCATATCTTCTTTGTTTGACCTCAGAATTGAGCGCAGTCGATGGCGTTGACTATCGAATTTGATTTTCTATTGCCCAGGACCGGCTCTTTGGATTTTAGATGCCTTTCTTGAATAATGTCTTGAAATCGGGCATTTGCGCTCAACGGTCACGACTCCGTCGTTCTGCAAAATTTCAACAAATCGAAGCAGCATAGAAGGAAATTTGAATTTGATAAAATGTGTCCAACCCGGACAAAATAGGGTTCAACAATGATCTGAAAAAGTTTCTTCAATGTTTTAATCTTTGCATGTAGATTTATAGAAAAAGTGGCTCTTATTATATAATTTGGTGGTCTTTGGATGCATGCTCTTCCACTCTTCCATGTCACATCACTGGTATTCGAGCAAGGCCGTTGGATCAAACCCAGAATTTGGATAATGCTGATAAAGCCTTATGTAATTTGATCCGAGATCTTTTGTGTTTATTTGATCATTGCGAAGATATGTTACTAATCCAGGAGATGCACTCGTGAGAGCAAAGCTAAGGACAGGATACATAATCCCGATCCAGGACAAGAGTGAGTGTCGTCAAACACTTGGTAAATAACCAAGTAACAAATACATACGGAATAAGGAACATTCCTACGGACTAAGAACTTAAAGGATAAGTGCGGAGTAAGGAAACCAGATGCGGAGTAAGGAATCCGGATGTATTACTCGCTTGGAATAAGGAACCTACATACGGAGTAAGGAAATTACATACGGAGTAAGGAACTTACATGTGGAGTAAGAAAGCGCGACACGAAATAAGTTATCAGACTTTTCAAGACTCGCCCGGAGTAAGGAACTTACATACGGAGTAAGGAACTTACATACGGAATAAGGAACTTACATACGGAATAAGGAATTTACATGCGGAGTAAGGAAGCGCTAACACGGACTAAGGATTCCAGATTAAATAGATACGGAGTAAGCAACCACCGACACGGAGTAAGGTTCCGAGCTTCATTAGCTACGGAGTAAGGATAATTACACCGGACCAAGAAGACACTGCTCCAACTAAACCGCATTTAAAGTTATCGGCTCTTGGTGTCCCGATGTAAGACGAATGTATTGGGAACATGAAGAATCTTACACGTGGATCATCCGGATATGTGGACACAACCTTAATTGTATCTCGGAACTCACAAAGACACTTATACTCTTCAAATCCAAGATCTTGAGCTCCACAATCCGCAGCAGTCAAGGCGGAGAGATTACCGAGGGATAGTTAGTGCGGAACGCATTCCGAAACTACAAGTTCCAAGGTTGTCTCTTAGGAATGTTTTGTATAAATATTCATACTTATACATTGAAAAGGAGTAGTGTTGAAAAAAAAAAAGGGGAGCTTTATCATCTTTAGAGATAGAACTTGGCTAGGTGTGAGTTCATTTTGTAAACAGAGTGTAAGAGAGTTTTGCTTCTATTTTGTTGTATTCATCTTGTGATAATAAAACAAAATACTTCCACTATCCTGGTTAACTCCAGGTGATTCTATCACTTAAACTAGATAAATGTTTGTATCTTGAGTGAAAGGAAAGAGTTTGAATAAGAGCCTATTCACCCCCCCCTTTAGGCTCCAAGGGACCATCAAGTGGTATCGGAGCAAGTTCTACTTTGTTCTAAGTAGAGATCCCACTCTTTCAATCTCGAAAATGGCCGAAGAAAGCGATATGCTATTCAACACTCGCCTTAACTCCGGAGGTGCACAGGAGCCCGTCCCGAATCGAAGCGACGGTGAAAATGTCGACCCACCTCAACCCTGCTGCTGCCACTTCTCAACCACGGAGTTCTGGTTTTACTTTAACGAAACCGCCCAAATTCACACCTGAGCTTTTCTCCCGGTGGAAAGCTCGCATGAAGATGTTTATGGTATGCCATGATCATCTTATGTGGCCATGTCTTCATCGGGAGATTCCAATTCCGATGACTATCGGAGAACATGGAGTTAGGAGGCCAAAGACAGATCTTGAACTTACCAACGATGAAAGAGCCTGGCGGTGCGCTAGTGAAAAGGCTCGGCTTATGTTACATCGTCTTTGGATTCCGAGGCTTTCCACGGACGTCCAGGGCCGCACGACAAAGAAAAAGCCGTTTGGGACAACCGACAATCCTCTATGAGGGGAGTCGGTCCCAATACTAGAATGTGATCTGCACTCTCGACAGAACTTTGAGAGTTTTAATCATAAACCGGGCGAATCACTTGAAAGCATCTATCGGAGATTCGGCAATGTCACGCCCCAATTTCCTTCTACTTGGAAATGAGTAGTGACTGCCCATGCCCGCACCCGAAGGGACAAGGGGTTGGTGCGAAGCACCTTAAAAGGACTTCTAGCACGGGTCTGGTCCCAAACCCGCACAATCAGGCTAACATGCCAAGGGGCATGCTCCTGTTCCCAAACCATGCACACAAACACAAATTGAATAACAACATCTCATTTTATTTCATTTCAAAGACTAAATGTTCATTACAACCCAGTCCAGGGGAAAAACCCCTATGAAGCCATCAATAAAACCAAACCAAAATCCAAACACATAAAACCAGGTACAACAAAGGAAATAATATAAAACTTTCGGCCTCGGGGGCCTAGCTCCTCGGCCTTCACCTACCGCCTGCTAAACCCTGCAAAAGAACAGGTTTATAGGAGGGGTGAGCAAACCACGGCTCGGTAGGGATCCCGTCTCCCCGGACCCGTCCCACTGGTACAACATGCATGATATGTGTATGCTTGTGCTCGTGTCGTGCCTAAGGCTAACGCAAGAAACATCACCCAATAAACACTCTTTACCTGAACCCGCACCGAAGGGCAGAGGACACCCCGCCACCACGGCGACATGACATACCACATTCGGGCGAATGTTGCATGGACACCAATGCAACATTTTCCACCCGAGTCGGATATGGTCAACCACCTCCTCGGGCGCCATATCTACCCTCAGGAATGGGTGTAGACTTAGCCCACCGTCGTGAGTGCTACACCGAGACTCAGGACCACGTCCTGGCCAAATCTCAAAGGGGTCCAACTATTGTGCCTGGCCCATATCTTAGCTCGGTCTCAAATAGATCAACGAACAAGACATAGCATTACATCTCAACATGTAAACTCAGCACAGCATTTACACTTTATCTCAGAAGGACCAACATGGTCAGATACAAGTCACACACATCAGCCTCATAGGCTAAAAATCAAATACAAATCAAACACGGTACACACCAGTCACACAGGTATATCATCAAGCACTCATATACAAGGTCCCATAGGCATTATATTGAATACATGGCATGCGGGCCTCACAGACATTTTATCAAACACATGGTGTGCGGACCTCTTAGACATTTCATCAAACACATAGTGTGCATAAACAAACCCAGAAAATCCTCAGGCCAAATTCAACATCAAATCAACAGAACATGCCACTGAAGGCCAACATCCATATAGGAGATCACACCTATATGGATTTACATATATATATAGGTGAATATCCTAAAACAGAGGAGAGTTTGGAAGGACATGAATCCCTACCTCAGGCTTTTGTCCTAACCTCCACGCTAGACAGCTCCCAACGACGCGAACCACCACGGCAACAGCCCGGAGACCCTCTCTCTCTCTCTCTCCTCTCTCTCTCTCTCTCTCGGCAGCTGCAGCAAGGAAGAACACAAGAACCCTAAACTCAAACTCAAGCCCTCCTTATATAGACACTACCCACATCAAAACGACGTAGTTTTGATTAAGTAAACCCAGGATCAAAACGACGTAGTTTTGATCACACAAGTTAGCACCTTTCCGCACCCATATAGGCCAAAATACTCGGAATTTCAACATGGTCCTTTGGAGAAAGATCATTAGAATGTCAAAACCAAGGGAACCATGCAAAAATATGGTCTGCACGCCAATTTGCACGTGAATTCCCAATTCACGTGCAACTCCAAATGGACTCCAAATGCTCTCAAACTTCACCCCTAGCCTCCTTGCATCATTTAGAAGACAACCACACTTGCACGTGAATTGGACCCATATCACGTGCACCTCACATACACGTCCGTTTGGCCTGAAACTTCGTGGTAGATAGAGGACATCATTCTAAGCATCTTTCCTTTTGCACGTGAATTCATTTGAGCCCATTCACTAGGTCAAAATCTAGAAAAACTCTACTCGAAAGGCAAAACGTGACTAACTGTGACTAACTCAAGGTACGGGTCCTTACATCCTCTCCCCCTTAAGACTTTTCGTCCTCGAAAAGAAAAGGTGGAATGAAAGAAAACAATCACAACCAAAGCATAGGCCTCTAACACCCTCTAGCATAAATTAATACACAACAAATCACAAATTATTTCACACATTTATACACTCCATATGGTCATAACTAGTTGGGAAAGTACCTGATTATGTTGAAGTTTGATGCTTGCCCTCCTCCCCTCCTTCGAGTTGTTCGTCCTCGAACGCATTAGGATAATGAGCACGCATCTCGGTCTCACGTTCCCCAGGTCTCTTCCTCCGGCCCTCGGTGTTGCCATAACACCCGAACCAACGGAATAGTCTTACCTCACAGTGCTTCTCGCGCCTATCTACAATACGGATGGGGGCCTCGACAACGACACATCCTCTCCAAGATCCAGGGTACCCCAATCTAGCACGTGTGTGGGATCCTGGATGATATTTCCGCAACTGGGATACATGGAAAACATTATGAACTCTGCTCAAACTAGGTGGTAATGCCAACCTATAAGCAACGGGTCCAACTCTGCTCAAAATCTCGAACGGTCCAATGTACCGAGGGGACAACTTGGACCCAGTCCCAAATCTCTTATGCCCTCGCCATGGAGAAACACGAAGGAATACGTGGTCTCCCACCAAAAACTCCAACGGTCGGCGTCGGCGATCTGCATAAGACTTCATGTCGCTCGCGGGTAAGAAGGCGTTGCCGAATCAGCCGAACTTTTGCCGTAGCCTCCTGGACCAATTGAGGTCCTAACATAGCCGCCTCTCCGACTCTGCCCAACATAATGGAGACCGACACGGTCGGCCATACAATGCCTCAAACGGGGCCATCCCAATCGAAGACCGGTAAGCGTTATTATAGGCAAACTCCACCAGGAGGAAGGTGGGAAGCCCATGATCCTCCAAAATCAAGTACACAAGCCCTCAACAAGTCTTCCAATGTTTGAATGGTCCTCTCGGACTGACCATCGGTCTCGGGATGGAATGCGGTACTCAAATTAAGTCGGGTTCCCAATACTTCCTGCAGACCTCCCCAAAACCGGGATGTAAACCGCGCATCCCTCGTCTGAAACAATAGACAAGGGTACTCCGTGCAAGCGGACAATTTCATCAACATACAACCGGCTTAACGTGCCGATAGAGTCGCGCTCTCGAATTGCCAAGAAATGGGCTGACTTAGTTAAGCGGTCCACTATGACCCAAATCATGTCCTTTTCTCCCGAAGTGGTAGGAAGTCCCGTCACGAAGTCCATGGTAATATGCTCCCACTTCCACTCGGCTACGAGTAAAGGCTGCAATTGACCGCCTGGGTCGTTGGTGTTCTGCCTTCACTTGGCGACAGGTAAGGCACCTGGAACAAACTCTGCTACACTCCGTTTCAGCCCCGGCCACCAGAAGCGTGCGCGAACGGCATGATACATCTTAGTTCCTCCTAGATGTACAGCCAAACGGGAATGATGAAATTCCCTCGGCACATCCTCACGCAAGGGAGGTGGTACTATCGACGCCCTCGAAATTTCAGCTCATGCTCAACTCCTTCGTCCGGTCCTTCGACGGCTCTCCGGCCTCTATCCTGGGCCCGGATCACCTCACGATCCATGTCGCCTAACTGTCCCTCACGGACACGCCGATACAACTCTGGTATCACGGTGAGAGGACATAGGATAGCTCCATCATCTGCTGAAAGCGGTTGCACCCGTGACCGCTAACCGCTCCATCATTTTCCATTCTCTCATGGAAACCTCGGCTTTTCCCTTTCTACTTAGCGCGTCGGCTACTAAATTTCCCTTCCCAGGCGTGTAGGAGAGCGTGAAGTCAAACATTTGCAGGTACTCGACCCACCTCCGTTGGCGCAAATTTAGGTCTCTCTCGGGTGAAGATATACGTAGGCTTTTGTGGTCGGTATATACCACAAATTTCTCTCCCAACGGGTAATGTCGCCAAGACTTCAGGGCAAAAATAATCGCTGCTAACTCCAGGTCGTGTGTTGGGTAGTTTTGCTCATGGGACTTCAGTTTCGCGAGCCATATGCTATGACTTGGCGCTCTTGCATCGAACACACCCCGGTCCAACGCGAGACGCATCATAATACACCTCGAATGGCACTCCCTCCTGCGGTAGACTCAACACCGGGTGCGGTAGTTAGGCGAGTCTTCAACTCCTCGAATGCTGCCTGGCACTTGTCCGTCCACTCGAATTTGGCTCCCTTCCGTGTAAGAGCTGTCATAGGTGCCGCCAACCGAGAAAACCCTTCCACAAAACGCCGGTAATACCCCCGCCAGGCCCAAGAAACTCCGGATCTCAAAAACATTTGTGGGCCTCTTCCAAGATGCTATGGACTCAATCTTGGTTGGGTCCACTCTAACTCCTTCGGCAGATACTACATGCCCAAGAAAATGCACCTCTCGCATCCGGAAGTCACACTTGCTAAATTTAGCATACAAGTGATGATCTCGTAGTGCCTGCAGCACCACGACCAAGTGCTCCTCATGCTCAGCTTGGGTTTTGGAGTACACAAGGATGTCGTCAATGAATACCACCACGAAGGAATCCAGGTATGGGGCAAATACCGATTCATTAGATGCATGAACACAAAGAGTGCGTTCGTGAGCCCAAAAGGCATCACTAACCATTCATAGTGTCCGTATCCGCACCTGAACGCCGTCTTAGGGATGTCCTCGCTCCCGACCCTCAATTGGTGATATCCCGAACGCAGATCGATTTTTGAGAACCACCGTGCTCCACTCGGCTAGTCGAATAAGTCATCAATCCGCGGCAAAGGGTACTTGTTCTTTACCGTTACTTGATTCAACTTCCGATAATCAATGCAAAGTCGCAACGAACCATCGGCCTTCTTAGCAAACAAGACCGGTGCACCCCATGGTGAGGTACTAGGACGGATAAAACCTTTATCTCCCGTTCCTTTATCTGCTTCCCGAAGCTCCCGCAACTCGGCGGGTCCCATCCAGGTATGCTACTTGTGAGATGGGTCCCACCCCTGGCAACGATTCAATCGTGAACTCGACACTTCGTGTGGAGGCAACTCCAACAACTCCCCAGGAAAGACATCCTGGAAATTCTCGACTACATCTGGCCACACCCTTTTCTCTAAGTTACCTTCCTCCTCAAAGGTTAGGGTGGCAAGCCTATGGGTAATATTGCCCCATAGCTCCCTCGTCGGTCCAGCTCTCCCAGGCATCCCTATCCCATTCACCCACTAGGGTACAGGAAGATCCTGTGGGTGTAGTAAACGATACTCGTCGCCTATAGCGATCAATCTTAGCCTGAAAGGCCATCAACCATCCATCCCCAAATCAAACCAAAGGTCCTCATGGGCATTACGTACAAATCAAATGAGAGGTCAACCTCTCCTATCGTAGCGCACACTCTCGACACATTTGGTGGATCAACTTCACTCCTCCCATTGGGGACTCGACCCTCGGAGGTCTATCGGCCTCCACACAATCAAGTCCAAGGCTCTCCACCAAGGACTTAGCAATCGGGGAGCACGAAGCTCCAGGTATCAAACAATGCGGCAACAACGGTGCGGGATATTAGAATAGTACCTCGAACCACCGAAGGTCCAGCTCCACCTTCCTCGGAGGGTGATGGTAAATCCTCCATTTCACTGGTCTGCCGAGGTAAGCGCGAACACTCTGCCTTGGCTTGCCCCACCACCGGCCTCACTTGCCTTCCCTTTTGCTCCTGCTGCCAGTCCACCGGGACGCCCCTCCGATCCTCCTTGTGGTTGCCTCTCCCCGCGGCCTAGTGTGACCGGAACCAGGCTGACCGGCCTGCCACGAATGTGTTGGCTTAGGGGCTGGGGCCTGAAATTGGGTTCCACCCCTGCTCCCTTGTCTTAAGCTTCCGGCTCCCCGGCCGTTCCCCTTGCTTGAAACACACCTTGCCGATGTGTCCCACCTTCCCACGGCTATGACACGTCAAGTCTTGCTTGGGGCACTCACGTTTGACGTGCCCCGACAGCCACAACAGGTACACCCGCTTGGGAAGTTCCCAGGCGGCACTCCCTTTCCTCCAAAGTAACGGGATCCGGGCGGAGCCATTGAAGCTTGGCCCCCATCCTTGGGAAAAGTCCCACTCCCGGACTCAACCTTCGCCTCTTGGTATCACCGTGCTTGTCGCGCGCGTCTGCCCCATCCGCTCCTGGTGAGCCTGTCTTCCCTCCTCTAATCCTCTCTCAACAATCTTGGCGGTGTCCACGACTTCAAAGATAGGTCTTCGGTCGCGCAAAGATCTCCACCCCTTTGCTTCAGGCAGGTTTGAGACCCATGGTAAACTTATGGGCCTTCAGGTCCTCCCCTTGATATTGCTTCAGGAGCAAACCGACTCAGCCCCCGAAAATCTCGCTCATACTCGCTGCCGAGCGCGATCCCTGCTTCAAGCCGCCGAACTCCTCCCGTTTCGCCACCGCAATGACTCTGGAAAGAACTCCTCATGGAGCAGTGGAGGAACTCATTCCAGGCCATGGTCTCCATGTCCCGGCTTCCTGAGATGCTAAGCCACCATTCCAAGGCTTCCTCCTCCAACTGCCGGACTGCTAGTCTCACTTTGTCTTCCTCCCGGGGTCGAAGAAAGGAGAACACATGCTCGATCTGCCGCGGCCCGGTGCTCTGCTCCTAGAGGTTCGGCTCCTCCCTTGAACCTCGGTGGATGTTCCTTTCGGAACTGCGTCAACACGTCTCCCTCTTCCCGCCTCACCGGCACTTCCCCGCCTACACGGAGGTTCCGCCTCACGGGGTGGAGGGGGTGGCACCGCCTGTCGTGCCATCATCTCCTGACGCACCTCGTTTAGGATCTCTCCCCGAGGTCCTCACGCATGCCTTGCACGTTCTCACTTAGGGCCCGGACTTGGGCCATGATCCGCTCCAAGGGATCATCGCCCTCTACACGCCGTCCTCTTCCCTCTCCAGGACGGGCGAAAGATTCATCTTCTACACTGGAGTAGCTCGGGTTACTCTCCTAGGAGGCATCGTCTACATAATTTAAACCAAACTAGGATCGGCTTCTCTCAAGCTCTCTACACCCTCATCCCCATGGGCCATGAGGTACTCAAGCAACATTTTACATTTAAACACACAGGAAAATCACGAAGTACACAAGACGAATTCATAGCAACAAGTCTCACGAGAAAATCACCGAATTTCACGGAACAAGTTTCGACAACATAGCATGTCCAATCACAATACTCATACTTGAAATTAAACTAGTGCCCTAATGCCAATGCATGTATGCACCCTCAACCCAAATGCAAGTGCCCTACTCCTTGGTCTAACTACCCCGAGTACACCCCAAGAAAACCAGATAGGACCACGTTGATCGGGCATGTCCTATCCTGCCTCCCAAGAGTCTCGAAGCGGCCAGGCCTCCCCACTTATCCTAGGTCCACTAGACCATGACTATCGCTTCGATACCATATTGTCACGCCCCAATTTCCTTCCACTTGGAAATGAGTAGTGACTGCCCATGCCCGCACCCGAAGGGACAAGGGGTTGGTGCAAGCACCTTAAAAGGACTTCTAGCACGGGTCTGTCCCAAACCCGCACAATCAGGCTAACATGCCAAGGGGCATGCTCCTGTTCCCAAACCATGCACACAAACACAAATTGAATAACAACATCTCATTTTATTTCATTTCAAAGACTAAATGTTCATTACAACCCGATCGGGGAAAAACCCCTATGAAGCCATCAATAAAACCAAACCAAAATCCAAACACATAAAACCAGAGTACAACAAAGGAAATAATATAAAACTTTCAGCCTCAGGGGCCTAGCTCCTCGGCCTTCACCTACCGCTGCTAAACCCTGCAAAAGAACAGGTTTATAGGAGGGGTGAGCAAACCACGGCTCGGTAGGGATCCCGTCTCCCCGGACCCGTCCCAGCGTACAACATGCATGATATGTGTATGCTTGTGCTCGTGTCGTGCCTAAGGCTAACGCAGCAAACATCACCCAAGTAAACACTCTTTACCTGAACCCGCACCGAAGGGCGAGGACACCCCGCGCCACGGCGACATGACATACCACATTCAGGCGAATGTTGCATGGACACCAATGCAACATTTTCCACCCGAGTCGATATGGTCAACCACCTCCTCGGGCGCCATATCTACCCTCAGGAATGGGTGTAGACTTAGCCCACCGTCGTGAGTGCTACACCGAGACTCGGGACCACGTCCTGGCCAAATCTCAAAGGGGTCCAACTATTGTGCCTGGCCCATATCTTAGCTCGGTCTCAAACAGATCAACGAACGACATAGCATTACATCTCAACATGTAAACTCGGCCACAAGATTTACACTTTATCTCGAAGGACCAACATGGTCGGATACAAGTCACACACATCAGCCTCATAGGCTAAAAATCAAATACAAATCAAACACGGTACACACCAGTCACACGGTATATCATCAAGCACTCATATACAAGGTCCCACAGGCATTATATTGAATACATGGCATGCAGGCCTCACAGACATTTTATCAAACACATGGTGTGCGGACCTCTTAGACATTTCATCAAACACATAGTGTGCATAAACAAACCCGGAAAATCATCAGGCCAAATTCAACATCAAATCAACGAACATGCCACTGAAGGCCAACATCCATATAGGAGATCACACCTATATGGATTTACATATATATATATATAGGTGAATATCCTAAAACAGAGGAGAGTTTGGAAGGACATGAATCCCTACCTCAGGCTTTTGTCCTAACCTCCACGCTGACAGCTCCCCAACGACGCGAACCACCACGGCAACAGCCCGGAGACCCTCTCTCTCTCTCTCTCCCTCTCTCTCTCTCTTTCGAAGACCAGTGCAGCAAGGAAGAACACAAGAACCCTAAACTCAAACTCAAGCCCTCCTTATATAGACACTACCCACATCAAAACGACGTAGTTTTGATTAAGTAAACCCAGGATCAAAACGACGTAGTTTTGATCACACAAGTTAGCACCTTTCCGCACCCATATAGGCCAAAATACTCGAATTTCAACATGGTCCTTTGGAGAAAGATCATTAGAATGTCAAAACCAAGGGAACCATGCAAAAATATGGCTGCACGCCAATTTGCACGTGAATTCCCAATTCACGTGCAACTCCAAATGGACTCCAAATGCTCTCAAACTTCACCCCTAGCCTCCTTGCATCATTTAGAAGACAACCACACTTGCACGTGAATTGGACCCATATCACGTGCACCTCACATACACGTCCGTTTGGCCTGAAACTTCGTGGTAGATAGAGGACATCATTCTAAGCATCTTTCCTTTTGCACGTGAATTCATTTGAGCCCATTCACTAGGTCAAAATCTAGAAAAACTCTACTCGGAAGGCAAAACGTGACTAACGTGACTAACTCAAGGTACGGGTCCTTACAGGCAAGCTCATTCTTGAACCGAAGACTGTCAATGAGCACTATTCTCAATCCCAGATCAATGACAAGTTCTTTCGCTCATTGCCTGGGATCGCTACTACTCCAAACAACTCCAGATGCAATCGGACAAAAAGCGCAAGTATGTTCCCCTTGAAGAATCGGATGGAGAGTCATGGGACTCACGAAGTCAGGTTTAAGTACTCCGACGAGAGATGAGAAAATAGCTCGAGAAGAAAAGGGGGTAGCTCTCAAAGCTACGGATGTCTAAACATACTTGAGGAATGATGATACGGACGTATCCGACAATTCGATTCGACGAGGAGGAGGAGATAGCCCTTCTTGTCAAATCCTTTGAGCGATTCCTACCGAAAAGCGAAAAGGGATCAGAAGACGCTCATCATCATCGTTCCAAAGGAAGGAGCGACCGGAGTCCGGTTCCCAGGAATGTTTCAAATGTGGGAAAACCGGTCACCTGGGCCAAGGAATGCAGGTCCAAAACAAAAGTGGCCGAGAAAAGTGACAAGGTAGCGCTCGCCGCTCCACCTCGGATAACGGCAAGAGCAAGAGGAAGGCGCTCGTGACAAAATACATGAGTGGCTCGGAAGAAGAGGAGGAATCCTCGGATGATGAGCCGACCACTAAGCCGAACGTCCGCCTCATGGCAAATCTGAGGTACCTTCTATCTTCGAGCTCCTGAGTAAATTAGAATCTCTTACTACTGCATGTGATCATGAAAAGAATGAGAGACTAATAATTACTCAAATGTACAAAGATATGGAAAGTCGGAATAAACGTCTTGAATTTACTATTAATAGACTCGAAAAGGACGTCATCGACTTCAGAGAGGAAAAGAAGCTTGGTATCATGATCTAAGAGCTGAAAATCATTTGTTAAATACCAATCTCTCAGGCCTAAAAGTTATAGTAAAAAGACTCGAAAATGAACTGAACAGGAAAGAAAATAAATCGTAAGTGGCTAAAATCCGGGGAAAAAGCCTCTACTTTTAGGACCGATCCTGACGACATCCGAGTCAAACCTGGCCTAGGTTCCGAACCATCAACTTCCATAGCTCAAGCTGCGAGTGTCCTCCGAATTTCACTCCTAAACTAACCAACTTATATCCTGTTAGTACATCTAAACCGTTGGATGGTTTCATTTCGGGTGGCACCATAGTTTATGATCGTGGAGTAGGTCATATCGCGCTTCCCGAACCGGTAGCACCCGTAACTAAAGATGAAGGGAAGGCTGCTGCAGTTAAAGCCAAAACCGTAGCACCCAAAAAGAAAGACAAGGCTAAGGCTGCTGCAGTTAAAGCCAAAACTAGCACCCAAAAAGAAAGACAAGGCTAAGGCCGACGCAGCTAGGGCCAAGAGCGCGTCACCCAAACGTAATGGATTAGGCCACAAGGAACAGGTAGAAAATCTGTAAAAACTAAGAGACCTGTATCCCCTGTTTGTACTTCACATTATAGTATCTGTTCCATCCGTAGGGAAATGGGTCATTATCACTATGAATGTTGGAGTCTATCCGATAGCTGGCTTTGTAATCAAGTTCAATCCAATAAAGATCAGTTTTATAAAAGGGGTTCTTCGAGCAAAACAAAATCTAAATCTAAAAGGAGTGTCTCTCCCAAGAAAACCCAAATAAGAGAAGCGGTGAAACTAACAAGTTAATATCAACTTGGAAAGCTAAGAGTCCTAACAAATTCAAATCCGTAAATGTTGACAATATCTGCTGCTCTCTCTAACCGCCCAAAACAAGTTTGGGCACCAAAAGTGTAAACTGTTGTCTTTCAGGAGCATCTCGGAATGCATTGCCGGATCACTTGAAGTTAAAGATCAATCAAAGCAAGTGGATCCTTGATAGTGGATGCTCCAGGACATATGACGGGTGATCGACTCTGCTTGTAGAAGTTAATGATAAACAAGGTCCATCCGTTTCATATGGCGACAACAACAAAGGTAAGACTGTCGGGTATGGCACTTTAACTAACGGCCGTGTATCAATCACTAAAGTTGCACTAGTCGAAGGTTTAAAGCATAACTTGCTTAAGTGTCGATGGCTATGTGACAAAGGATTTACTATTTCCTTTTTGTCCAACACCAGTACGGAAGAGAAAACTTATCCTGGAGATGTTAAATTATCCGGATCAAGAGATGGGGACATATACTCGGTGGTCTTAAGAAATAATTCTTCGACCCTGTATGCTTCCTCACGAAAGCAACAGATGAAGATAGTTGGTTATGGCACAAGCGATGCGCACATTTAAACTTTAAGACTTTGTCTAAATTAGCGTCACTTGATCTTGTCACCTGGTCTACCCAAACTCAAGTTCTCCCAGAGACACTCTCTGTCGAGAATGCCAACTTGGTAAACGGACCAAACACGGCTTTAAGAGCAAATCGGTTAACTCAATAACTGCTCCTCTACAACTTCTTCATATGGACCTATGTGGTCCTATATCTGCTTTCATCACTAGTCAGGGGAGATATACCCTTGTGGTTATCGATGATTTCACCAGAATACACATGGGTGATGTTCTTGAAATCAAAGGATCAAACTTTTGAACATCTTGTAGATCTCTTCAACTGGATAAGCAACTCACAAGGACCGAGCATTAAATGCATCAGGAGTGATCATGGTCTGAATTTGATTTTTCGAAATAAGATCATATTGTTCCGAACAGGGCATACAAAGATGACTTCTCTGCTCCTAGAACCCCACAACAAAATGGGGTAGCCGAGCGCAAGAATCGAACTTTAGTTGAAGCTGGTAGATCCATGTTAGCAAGGGCAACGCTTCCTCTCGCCTATGGGCTGAAGTCGTGTCCATCGCTGCTATGTTCGAAACGGAACTCTAATAAATAAATCTACCATGAAAACACCCTATGAGATGTGGAGAGGACGAAAACCTTCAATTTCACATTTCGAGCTTTTGGGTGTACTTGCTATATATCTTGATAAATGACAAAAAGACCCGAATAAATTTGAACCAAAATCCGATGATGGGATTTTTGTCGGGTACTCACTTCATAGCAAGGCTTATCGGGTCTTCAATAGAAAACTTTTTAAAGTTGAAGAATCTATCCATGTAACCTTTGATGAAGCTAATCTCGTTTGGTCAAAAGTCGGTTCTTCAAATTCCAATATGCGAGGTCATGGACGAGAACGTCGATTACTCGAAGTTTATGAATATTCCTGTTACATATCCCGACCAACCACGTGGCATCAGCGAAACACAACGAAATTTTATGGATGATGCTACGGATGACTCGACTCAGGACTACCATTTAGCTTCGGACATACTCCTACGGATACACAAAATTCCGGAGCACCTTCAAGTCCGTCCGGACTAGTTAACACTGGAAGAAACAGTGTTGAAGAACCAACTAGTTCATCCGTACCTCTCAACACCGAAACATCTACTCCGGACGAAGCTCAACCAATCGATACAACCGAACCACCCAATCTGGAAGAGCTTCAAATTGTTCAAGATCAACCAACACATGCACAGAATTATAGATGGACCAGAAACCATCCCTCGGATCAAGTGATTGGTGATCCTACCGTTGGTGTAAGAACAAGAGCAGCCACCTCCAACATGAGTCTTTACTCGTGTTTTCTATCTCAAATAGAACCAAAGGTGGTAGATGAAGCTCTTCAAGATTCGAATTGGATAGAAGCCATGCAAGAAGAGCTGAATCAATTTAAGAGAAATAATGTGTGGACCTTAGTACCAAGGCCTAAGTCTCGAGAAGTCATTGGCGTTAAATGGGTGTTCCGGAACAAGCTTGATACGGATGGAATAGTAATCCTGGAACAAAGCCAGGCTGGTAGCCAAAGGATATCGTCAAGAAGAAGGAATAGATTATGATGAAACCTTTGCTCCGGTCGCAAGACTTGAGGCAATCCGTATGTTTCGGCATATGCTTCATATGAAAACTTTATAGTTTATCAAATGGACGTCAAGAACGCATTCCTGAATGGAGACCTTCAAGAGGAGGTGTATGTTGAACAACCTCCCGGCTTCATTGAACCTAAGGCAGGACATCTTGTCTACAAACTTCAGAAAGCTCTATATGGTTTGAAGCAAGCTCCAAGAGCCTGGTACGACACACTGTCAAAATTCCTACTTGCTCATAACTTCCAAAAAGGGAAGATAGACACCACCCTCTTTCTACGAAAAGAGAAAGGACACACTCTGATCGTACAAATATACGTGGATGATATCATTTCCGGATCAACGAATCCGAAGCTTTGTGAAGAGTTTGCTAAGTTGATGACAGGCAAGTTTGAAATGAGCATGATGGGAGAACTGTCCTACTTCCTTGGAATTGAAGTCAAACAATTAAAGGAAGGAATCTTCATTAATCAGGCTAAGTACACTCGCGATCTTATTAAGAAGTTTGGTATGGAAGGTTCATCTCCCGTCAAAACTCCCATGCCGTCGGTGCCAAGTTAGATCCGGATGTGGACGGCATATCAGGAAATGTGACTGACTACGAGAGGGATGATCGGATCCTTGTCCGTATCTTACAAGAGTCGCCCAGACATTATGTTTGCAACTTACATTTGTGCACGATACCAAGCGAATCCCAAGGAGTCACATATGCTTCATGTAAAACGAATATTAAGGTATCTCAAAGGGACGATGAATTTGGGACTCTGGTACCCAAAGGAGTCCAACTTCACCTTATCCGGGTACTCGATGCCGACTTCGCTGGATGTCGCATCGACAGGAAAAGCACAAGCGGTACGTGTCGGTTTCTTGGAAATAGATTGATCTCATGGTTCAAGAAGAAGCGAGAATTCGTATCAACCTCTACTTGCTGAGGCGGAATATATAGATGCCGGAAGTTGTTGCGCACGCCTACTTTGGATGCAAAGTCAACTTACCGACTACGAATTCGACATGTCCTCTATTCCACTTTTTGTGACAACACTAGTGCAATTGCCATCAAGAACAATCCTGTCATGCATCCTAAGACGAAGCACATTGAGGTCAGGTATCACTTCATACGCGATCATGTTCTCAAAAAGCATATTTCACTGGAACATGTTGCCACCGAAGATCAATTAGCGACATACTTACAAAGCCCCTACCCGATGCGAGGTTTTCCTGAACTACTCTTCCAATTAGGTATGCTCGACTTCTCTGCATAGTTTCTCATTTGAATTACCCAACAAGATATTTACTCACAAACCATGCATTGTACGTTCTTGAAAGTAGTAGAAACTCACTGACTGTCTTGCTGATCATACTTACTGTTTAACGGTTTCATGTTTCTGATATTAATCTCAACCTCATATTGGGAGGATGCTTGCGTTTCCCGACTGAAGTCGTTTAAAGCTAACATAATTACAGTTTATATGATTTACCTCTTTCGGGTTCATGATCTTAACTTCCGTTAATCACCACATGACAAAAGCATGTTCATTTAGATTACTCTATTAACATGCATAGTTGAAGAAGTGAAATGGGTTAGCTTGGAATGCCTGGTGGATGAATACTCAAACGCATGATCTGATCAGCTTCCAAGTATAGTTTTCTAATAAGATAGACGTCTTTGAACTACAAATCGGAACGGTCAACCGAGAGGGATTGCACAATCTACGGGGAGAAAATGCTTTATATATTATTCAGAATACCCCCCGTATATGTCTCATGACCTTTTCCTGACTGTCTATCCGAGGGGGAGCCTTTCATTGAGAGGATTAAATGATCTACGGGGGAGCAAGAATGAACCCCTAATATGTCTCGGATTCTCCCTCCTCTAAACTTTTACTTCCGGGATCTGATTGGACATGCTATTTTAAATCGGAAAAGTGGCATGTTTGGATGTATTTTCTTCTTCAACCATGCATTTTAATCGACTAATCATCTGCTTTCTTTTGATATGTGTTCGCTTCATCATTGCTCACTTATGAATCCTAATGAAGCCAAATCATATGCTCTGTAATTAATCTTAGCTACGCTGTTCGGCAAGACGGTTTCGCTATGTTGACCTATATGAACCGTGTGTATTGCTATCTCGACATATGCCCTGATTCGATAATATTGATCACTTTCACGTTGCATACGTCTACTACATTCTTAGCCATGCATGAGTTCTGTTTCTTATTAGTTCGGATTATGTTGTTTTTCACTGATTATCTTCTTACTCCGTACTAATCCTTGCCTGTTAAGCTTTTGTATTTTCGGTATATCTTTATTTAGCTACGAGGTTCAGATTTTCTTTGCAACCGTATTGATAAATCCAGTCCATAGTCTCGGATTTGAAGTGTTGTGGTACTTCTCTTCTCTTCGACTTATTGATGCAAAGGAATCTACTCTACTTTCTCACTAAACTCTGTTTACGACGGACAAGGTCCATTATTCATCCAGGATACTCTTTCACGAATATTATTAACTCCGGATGAGTGTCGGCTCTTTCCTCCGGACTCCGACTTTGTTCAATTGTGACAATCCACGTATACTCATATGTCGCATGCTTTTGAGGAGGAATAATGATGATTCATTAAATGCATATCTCGGGTTGCACACACACCTCTCTAGATGGCAACCAGTTGTAATCTCTACTTGGTCATGCGGTCTCCACGACATCATTTTATTCGGAGACGCCTCGATATCCGGATAAATAACATCGGCATGTCGCGCAGTCCC
Organism: Taxillus chinensis; assembly: GCA_023512835.1. NCBI lineage: Eukaryota > Viridiplantae > Streptophyta > Magnoliopsida > Santalales > Loranthaceae > Taxillus > Taxillus chinensis. The sequence continues at coordinate 38,804,296 of CM042084.1, forward strand.
TACCTCACTCACACATTCCTAGACCCGGCGACATTTGCGGACTCGGTCTTATATGTTACGATCATTCTGCGAAGCACGAGTATTGCTCATTTCAAATCCCTAACCCTCTCGTTGCTCCTTCTACTGTCAAGACCTCACCTTTCCTCTTTTCCTTCCCATCAAATCTGCAATGGCACCCAGAATCTTTCTCTCCGGCGTTAATCCTGGCCATCTAGTTGATTGGAATGCTGTTTCTGATCCTCCGGATTGGTTTTACCAGCTTCGCCCTCTTCTTGAAGCCTCGCACATACTCAACCTGGTCTCCAATCCCGTCGCTCTTCTTATCGATGACATTCTTGAGTATTACCAACGGATTCACCGCACCACCGATTCCATAACCTCTTATGTCCGCGGTGAATCCATCATCATCACTCCGGCTGTTCTCCGCGCTGCTCTCCACCTACCTCTTGGTGAACCACAGCGTCCGGATGCCGATCCAATGGCGGCTTCTATGGGTTGCACGAACAAGGGGAAGGAATACAAGGTGAAATCCTTCCAGGGTCGCTATCGATGTATGGCGACGATTCTAAGTCGATGCCTACTGGCTCGCACATCAGCCCTGGACTCAGTTTCGTACGATCTTCTACTGGCCATGTACGGTGTTTTTGAAGGTCTTCCGATGGATTGGGGGATGTTCTTATTTCGTTTGCTACAGAATGGTCCCAAAAACCATTCCTTCGGGCGCATCCTCATCATTGTCTTCCGGCATCTACGTCCGGACCATTTCGCCCGAATTGATGCTGTCTCGTTTCCCTCGGCTTATTACCTTCGTCACCTTACGCCAGGACGGGAACATGACCACTCGCCGACCCACCGTAGCTCTCCGCGTTCTCCCCGCCCCCGAACAACAAGGCGGCTCCGTTGGTGACCCCTCCGACGACCAAGCCCACGAGGTCGGTTCTGCACACCGGTCCTCCCGGATTCGGTCCGTTATCGCGCCCTCCCACTCACGGGCTTCCCCGGCCAAGCGTCCGTGCTGAACCGTCCGAGGTTGCGGGGCCCTCTCGGCGCAGGTGCGTCTAAAGTCGTTTTCTCGGCCCCTCTGCTGGCGATGTTCCCACTCCCTCCACATCCGCTATAGCGCTTGTGGTTGATACCGTTGTTCTTGTCGCCACCGCTGATGTCCCGGCTGCTTCTCCGGGAAGCCCCCTTGCCTCCTCTACCTCAACCCCGAGATTACCTTGACCATCTCTCCGCCGTCACCTTAATGGACCTCCGGCTCCGTTTCAGCCTAGCCCACACCTCCTCCATTCCTGACACCGATCTCCGGGTGTTTTACACACGCAATACCCAAACCCCGGAGACCATGATCATCCGGAATCCGGACCACGGCTTTCTTACGCCGGCTACCATTCCCGATGTGTCGTTCCTTACACCCTCCGGCCCAGTCCCTGGTGCACGGAGTCCTTCTCTGCTCAGGCCGGACCCTCTTCTCCTGCCGCCGCGATTCCCGTGGTTGACTTATCTGGTTAAAGCGGGTCTCTTGCTCCGGATGCCTCCAATGCTCCGGATGCCTCCGATGCTCCGAATGCTCCTGCTCTTTCGATACTCCTGCGGACTCCTCTGCCCACCGCACTCCTGCTCCTGTTTATGCGGGGGAGTCCTCCAAAGCTCCGGAGTTAGTACTTGGGCGTGCCTCTTTTGGCACGGTCCACTCCGATGCTTTGTCTTTCCGCTCAGCTGGACCGCCATGCCCAAGCTCAAAGCGCCCAAATTTCCGCCATCGTCGCCAAAGTTGATGCCCTCGGCGCCTAACTCCTCTCCGCTCTCACCGACTCCTCCACTTCCATGGAGCGAGAAAATGGATCTTGTCGCCACCTCCGTCCATTCACTTGTCTACTTCCTTCGCGGATCCGGCGCATACGATGGCTCGTCCTCCTGTTGCTTCCCGGCGATCCGCCAAACCGGGGGAGAGAGTGTCATCCGATCCGTCTACTCCTTCTGCCCCACAACCATCTGCTCGGATTGAGAAGCGGCCTGCCACTTCGGTGCTTTAGGGAGTTCAAATTCCCAAACGAAGCCGCTTCTCTCAACCAAGCTCCTCTATCGCACCTCCGGCTCCTCCTCCATCCTCCTCATCCGCGAGTGATACCTTCCTCCCATCCTATGCGGAGTTTGACCCGTCCGATGCGGATGGAAGCTTGCGCAAGGCAATGAAATCTTATGTTGCGTCTTCTGTTGAGAGAAGATGTCTTTAACGAAATGTACCCTTTCTCTCCGGCCGACATTCGGACTCTTTGTTCGGAGAAAGGACTCTTTACTACGAGAAGACATTGACAACTTCTCGAGAGCTGCTAAAATGGAGATGAGGTCGTTTCCATCTCTTTACGAAGATGGGCACTTGTTTGAAGTTCTGCCATGTTGGAATGAGGGCTATCTTCCCAATGTGGAGTTAATTCAGACTTTCATCGATGGAACTGCTGAGGATAGCAAGCCATGGAAAACTCTCTCAACCATCCTCATTCCGTGCTGGATCATGTCGCCACACTTCATGATGGGCTGTCTTCATGATTCGGTCCAAGCGAGATGATTCTCATTGATTCTCATCAGATTGTGGAGCACTTCGTTAGGAAGAATCAATGGGAACCTCCGTGTCTCAGACTAACCGAAGCCGTGAAGAAAGCCGGATTATATGAAGAGTTGGGTATCACACCCTTGCGTCCGACCGAGAAACTCAAGGCGACATTCCGGGGCAAGAAGCAAGTGCCACAACAATGGATGGAGATAGGCTGCGGAGCCTTTGTCCTGTCACTTCATCAAGTCGTTCTTAATCGTGGACAAACATTGGAGCCAACACTCCACCTTTACGATGAAGCGGACAATGGAGCCGAGAGAGAAGGCAGCAACTATGATCTTCAAGTATAGTAAGCCTTATGTACCTTAGTGAAAAACCTGTATTGAGGCTGAATTGTATTTAGTTGCTGATTAATGAAATTGGTTGTGTTGCGTATTCCGTATGTTATTCTTTTGCATTGCTTACGGATCGGATTACAAAGGGTTTGGGCATATCCATAATTGGGGGAGATTGTTGGATCAAACCCAGGAATTTGGATAATACTGATAAAGCCTTATGTAATTTGGTCTGAGATCTTTTGTGTTTATTTGATCATTGCGAGAAGATTTGTTACTAATCCAAGAGATGCACTCGTGAGAGCAAAGCTAAGGACAGGATACATAATCCCGATCCAGGACAAGAGTGAGTGTCGTCAAACACTTGGTAAATAACCAAGTAACAAATACATACGGAATAAGGAACATTCCTACGGACTAAGAACTTAAAGGATAAGTGCGGAGTAAGGAAACCAGGATGCGGAGTAAGGAATCCGGATGTATTACTCGCCCGGAGTAAGGAACCTACATACGGAGTAAGGAAATTACATACGGAGTAAGGAACTTACATGCGGAGTAAGAAAGCGCCGACACGGAATAAGTTATCAGACTTTTCAAGACTCGCCCGGAGTAAGGAACTTACATACGGAGTAAGGAACTTACATACGGAATAAGGAACTTACATACGGAATAAGGAATTTACATGCGGAGTAAGGAAGCGGCGACACGGACTAAGGATTCCATCTTTAAATAGATACGGAGTAAGCAACCACCGACACGGAGTAAGGTTCCGAGCTTCATTAGCTACGGAGTAAGGATAATTACATCGGACCAAGAAGACACTGCTCCAACTAAACCGCATTTAAAGTTATCAGCTCTTGGTGTCCCGATGTAAGACGAATGTATTGGGAACATGAAGAATCTTACACGTGGATCATCCGGATATGTGGACACAACCTTAATTGTATCTCGGAACTCACAAAGACACTTATACTCTTCAAATCCAAGATCTTGAGCTCCATAATCCGCAGCAGGTCAAGGCGAGAGATTACCGAGGGATAGTTAGTGCGGAACGCATTCCGGAACTACAAGTTCCAAGGTTGTCTCTTAGGAATGTTTTGTATAAATATTCATACTTATACATTGAAAAGGAGTAGTGTTGAAAAAAAAAAAGGGAGCTTTATCATCTTTAGAGATAGAACTTGGCTAGGTGTGAGTTCATTTTGTAAACAGAGTGTAAGAGAGTTTTGCTTCTATTTTGTTGTATTCATCTTGTGATAATGAAACAAAATACTTCCACTATCTAGTTAACTTCCCAGTGATTCTATCACTTAAACTAGATAAGTGTTTGTGTCTTGAGTGAAAGGAAAGAGTTTGAATAAGAGCCTATTCACCCCCCCCCCCTTTAGGCTCCAAGGGACCATCAAAGGCTTTTTCTACGGTGATATCGCCGAGTCCGTACGTTGGAAGTGGTTGTGTTTCCTAACGACATTTAGGAGGTAGGAGTCCAAGGAGCTGATTAATGGGTTCCAAGGGTGGAGTTTGATGTTGTAGGTCATAGAATTTGACGTGTGGAACAACATCTTGAAGATCTAACTATGCGTGTTGACATGTTAGAAGGTCATGGTGCAAAGTGCTTGGTGAGGAGTGGCCAAAAGCAAGAAGAGTTCATGAGTATGCCAGCCAATTTGGGGGAAAACCCAATTTTAAGTAATAACCTTGATGATATAGGTTGTTTTGTAGTTATTTCGTAGTCTAATTTGGTTAGAAGATTTTATGAACTCATTTGTTGGGTAGATTTAGGTTTAAATTTGTATTTTTGGGGTGTTGTATAGAAAATCATCGTGCAAAAAGTTATAGAGTTTACTGGACGAGATAGGCAGTTAATGTGGTTGATTGAAGGGCCTAGTCGATTGAGCTATATTGTTTGGTCGACTTGTTTAATCAATCAGGTGAACTTTTAGCGTGTTTTGAGGTTTAGTCAACCATGTGTGGTCGAGTGAAGCTGGGTCAAGTGAGGTGGCTGTTGTTTGAACGACCAAGACGTTTCCATAGAGGTTTAGAAGTTCAATCGACCAAGGGTGGTCAATTAAAGCAGTAGTCGACTAAAGGCTGGGTTCTCTGATCGACCAGTTTGATTTTTAGGATGTTTTTAAGGGGTGATCGAGCTAGCGTGATCAAGTGCAGTGGGTGCAGTTTTATCGACCAACTCGAATTTCAGTGTTGTTTGCATCTTTGATCGACCAGGGTAGTTGAGTTAGAGGCGGTCGTCCCGAAATGTTTTATTTTCGATCAACCAATAGCTCTTTTGGATAATTTTACGGTTATTTTCTTGTAACTTGACCTGGTTTGAACTATTTGGAGCTATGAAATAAAACCTTATGCCTTTTTTTAGTGATAATATATGATGTGATATGACATGTTTTGGGTTGGTAAGCTCGGATAGTGTTTGGAGGTGCTATGGAAATTATGTATGGATATTTCCGTGGAAGACCAATGCTAGATGAAAGGGGTTAGGATTATACGGTGTATGATGATGTGTATTTATGGCAGACGCTGATACTGGGCTATGCTTGACTAAAGGAAAGTGGAAAAAGAGAATGTTATCGAGAATGACTGGTGACGTTAAGAACAATATTGATTGTAATTATACATATAAATTTTACTATCTATTTTATAAACTTATAAATTGGTTTTTATCAATTTCTTCATTGGGTTTGCTTGGATTAGTAAGTTGTTTGGAGATTCGATCGTTGTTATCGATCTCTTTTAACTTTCTCCTCACATCAGGACAAGAGTGAACAAGAGTTGTCGAGATGGTTATCTATGGTGTACTTTGTTTGTCTTTATGCGTCTTTCTCTAACCATAATTGTAATACATTTATTCATATAGTCTATATAACTGATACCCATCCTAATATATGAAAATGGTGTTAGCTAGTTGTAATTATTAATTTTATTATACTAATCATATGCGAGATGCGAGTGGGGAGGACCAGAAACGTGGAGTACATGCCATTTTGGCTCTCCTTTCTCTCTACATTTTGTGCTATGGCATGGTTCTCATACGCCATTGTCGTGAAGGATTTATTTATAAGAGTAAGTAAAACATAGATTCGTGTATTTGAGATGTACTCATTAAATTTCAAGATCGTTTCATGACCACATACATACGAGAGACATACATTATATGTCTTCTTGTGTGTGTGTGTATATATATATATATATATGGATCGTTTTGTCAGCTGGCCAACGTCATAGGATTTCTACTCGGCATTTCTCAAATGGCACTGTACTTCAAGTACGAAAATTTGAACCAACCTGTCCCAACGGAGAACAGGATCCAAGAACTGCCACCGGGATAAAATATGTAAATTAATTGTATTAATCGTACGCACATGCAAATCTTGGTCTGCAGGTCATGGTGGTGACTGGTAGGTGGTATTATCTGATATAGGCTTTAATCGTAAAATGAAGAATATTTGGGTTATTTTGTTGTGTTTCATACTCCCGTACGTACGTGATGGGTTGGCGCACGCCATCCATCATGCATAATTACTTAACATTTAAAAGAAAGAAAGAAAAAAAACATGTCATGTGCAATGTAAATTGTGTTGAAAAGAATATGGTAGCTAGCTGTAGTTGTGGCCATTAATTCGGGCGGATGTCGACGCTTAGTCGTGGCACGCAAGTTGATTTTTTTCACTCAATGATTTGAGGGGAATGTTACGAACACAAATTCATATTTTTCAGTACAATGGACACATACACAACTTTCGTTTTCCAACCGATCGAGTCGATAATTGAAATGCAATGAAATGATAACTAGACGTGAATGAATTGATAATTTTACACTTTTTTAACGAGCATGAATAAAATAGGTCCGGATATATATAATTTACCCCATAATTTCTTATGGATACCTCGGTTATTATATTTTTCATTTGCAATATATATTTAAATTGAAATGAATATTAATAATTTGAAATAAAATAAAATAAAATTGATTTTTTAAATTGAACTTAAATAATGCTAAATTGAAAATAGAATTAAATAGAATAGAATTGAGTTTGAAATGAAATGATTTGGAAATGAAGTTGAAGAATTGAATTCCAAAACGAAATGGATATATACAATTGGAATGGAAAATAAAATAAATAGAATTTGAATTTGAATTTTCATTTAAAATTATTAGGAGAAATTGAAATGACATATATTATATTATCTTTTATGTGAAAAAAATCAGAATTATAAAAATATTAAAAAAATCAAAACGGAAGAGCATTATTCACTATGTATTTTTTTTAGTTAAAATTTAGCTAGAAAAATAACTTTCATATATAATTTAGATATTCATATTTTTCTAACCATCGAATAACTCAATAAATTAATCCTTTAACTATATGGATAAAATAATAATTTAGCTATCCAAACTAGGTAAGTTTCTAACTAAAAGCTATGAATTAATTAACTAAGATCGATGGGTTTGAGGGTATTGGGTGAAGCGGAAGAAGAAGTTAGCGCCGCCCGAGTCACGTCGAGCGCTTTTCGATCTTGTCCCTACTTAATCTCTATATTTTAGAAGATCCGATATTTTTGTTGTTGCCTGCAATTTTCAAAACCCTTTATGATAGTGAAATGCATTAGTATAAATCTTTAATCTTTAAAAAACAAAAAGAAAAAGAAAAACAATGGCCAGCTATTTTTGTCTACATTCAGAGAATCATCACTTCTTTTTTAAAAATGAATTGATAACTCGTCGACACCGAGTCCCTTTTCAAAATGTATGCGTTAAATACTCACATGTTGCATTATTGAGTTAACGACTTCTATGTAAACATATATATATATATATATATATATGTGTGTGTGTGTGTGTGTGTGTGTGTGTGTGTGTCTTTTTACTCAATTTATTTTAATTCTTTTTATTCATTCTATGTAGAATCATATAAAAAAAAGAGATCGAGATGCCCAATTAAAAAATGAGCAACCTCAAAAAGGGTAACTCGAGTAAGAGAGAAAGAGCTTGCGTGATTTCAAAAGAGGGAATCTACAACGACCAATTAATGAATTTTTTTAATTAATTGTGGAATTTTAATCATAAATATAGCTTTCAATTAGTCTTTTTCTGCTTACCCACTATAGTTTTGAAGACAGTAGAAGTTAAAATCAGTGCCCATTAGTTTAGTCTGATAATCTACCAGAGACGGAAGGAGAGTAAAGAAAGAGACGCAGAATATTTATCGGTGACTTTTTTTTAATAATATCATTGTTATTTTAAAATATTTTCGTTAGTTGAACCTGAAATGGTAGGCGGAATGTGAGCAGTAGCCAGTAGCTAGGCAATTGTATGCGTGAGTGTCTACATAATAATATACATGATGTGCACATCAGGGGAAGTAAGGGTAAGCTTTTTTATTGGGGATCCCCCCTCCGAAAATTCAAAAAATTCCTGCGGATGTATATTTTGTGCATTAAAGCTGCGAACGCATTTTATGTCGCATGGATGATGCATTCACATGCACTTATCAAGGGTTAAATCCATTATACGAATGTGTGGAGTTAGGGTGAGGGAGGTGTTAGGAATAAGCTAGTTGGCTATGCTAGACGTTTTCTCTGTTTTATTCTTTCTGTTTCTGTGTTATTTTTAAATTGGAAGAGTTTTCATTTTAGGATAGAATCTTTTCTTTTAGTAAGTGTAAGTGATATCAACCCCAATTTTATTGATGGTGTTCACAATTACTCTGCAGATTTTCTAGTATCTATTTTAATGCTTTATAAGGTGGAAAATAAAGAAAATGATATTGGTTGAGCACCACAAAAAATGCCTCGATTGTCTCTCGTGTTTTTTGTTCTTATCTCATGAGGATCCCGAACATCACACGACGATAATAATAACATTATATATAACATATTATGCAACTCATAAGAACATTAAAAATTTACACAGTTCAAAATATCAAAACTCATCTAAATTAGATTATATATAAAAACAATGATGGCAACAAACGCAAAAAGAACATTTAACTCGAAAGTGCATCCTAAATATGATATGGACAACAAAATTATAATCTTCACCACAGAATCTACCACTTTGTTAAGAATAGAGATTGCAGGCCTCACATCATCAGGAGTTTTTAATATCTCCAGGTCAATTTTGGAGAGACCTATGACTATGCAATAAATTAAAGTGATAAATGTCATTAATACTGGCTGGCGGCGTATAGAAGCCGGCGTAGGAAGGCGATCCAACAATGAATGTAAGATAGCCTACAAAATAAAAAGTGAATTAATTTGAATTTTAGAAGGCTTTTCAAACAGAGAAGGATAAGTAACACTAGCCACTGATATCAGCACGATCCATACTACTACCGATAATATAGAGCGATCAAATCTCTCCCACTTAAACCAACCAGCAACAAGGATGGATACCACCGTAACCAAGCTCATGCACATAGACGCCAAGAAATTGGCATCTCCATTGATGTTAAAAAGCTAAAATATTGGGGCATGTATAGGATAAGTACATCCAACCCCAAGATAGCCGTTAACAATTGATATTTTAGCTGCCAGGGGATTAGTGCCTGACCATGTCGCAACTGCCCAAGAGTTACGGCAACTCTATTTCCACTATAACATATTATAGTAAAAACACAAACGTGGATAAAGGTAATAGGAGGAAAAAGTAAAAAATAAAAAATCAGTATCCATAGTTTCCCGTGAAACGAAGCATAGTAGGCTATGGCATATGCTATCATGGATCCCAAATAAGAAATATTGCTCCATGGTGACAATGTAGCTCTAATTTGCTGGGGTACAAATTCTTGGACCATTCTTTTGTTTATCTTCAAGGGAAAAAATTCTAATTAGATATGAAACATAATATGTAACTAAATTCAAAATGATCAAACTATATTTAATAGAATTTAAACCTGATAAACAAATCCCATCACGAGTCCCATAAAAAATCTTCCAACAGTGAGTGGGAGAAGTGTTTTCGCAGGAAAACTTATAAATACTCCAGCAAAAAGAGCCAATGGAGTAATTAGGACCATATGTACCAGACTATATATCCGAGAAAGCTTGACATATAGTAAAAGTCCTATTATAACTGCTGACTCATAGATGGTCGATAACAGTATCACTCCGTTGTCCACGTAGTCACAAATAGGATTTGGATTATTCTTGGCTGCTTGAGCGGCCCCAAAACCTGGTAAAAATTATCTTTGGAAATTGAAGTCCGTAAGAGCAATCCCTGGCAATAAATAAATAAGTACGAATTAACAATTAAAAATATACAGAAATACAATAAAAACACTTAGAAAAAAAATAAAAAAGAAATCAATACCAGACAGAGCTGACATGAACCCACTGATATATATGGAAAGTGCGACGTGCATCCATGTCAAGCACAAACGCGCCCGAGCTAATTAAGAATGAAATACTCAGAATTAGGCCATGACAATAATATAGCAGGCAATTTATAACAATCTCCTCCAAACTACTTAATAAAAATATCTCACCTTCATGGCATGGCATTACACCCTCTTCATCCGCTTCCACCTCGCCTCTGCCTCTGCGTATGCGTCGGCTTTGCCCAAAATTTTCTTATTTTATTAATTAGAAAAAAAATGAAAAGGATCACGTAGACTAGGACAATCAACGATGTATTGTTTTTATGTTTTGATGGAAGAACCGACAACGTAGCTGGAGGTATGTGAGGAATGTGAAATGACGTGACAGGAGCTATGTTAGGAATGTGATTTAGAGGAGAGAAACGTGTCGCCGGAGCCATATTAATAGTAAGGGCCGGAGAGAGGGAACAATGTGGAAAGGATCTCCAATAGAAAGAGAGAGCGAGAAACAATAAATGGAAGCAGGGAGGGAAGGCGTGATGAAATATATAAGGAGGAGCATTGTCGGTGGTGTAATATGTATGTCATGCATTAATACATAGTGACAATTAAGATGACGTTAATATGTATGTCATGCATTAATATATAACGCAACATACACCACATGCAATGCAACGCGGCATGGGTGAAAATAATTGCCCCAGGCACACAAACGTGAAAGGTAGCTTACATTGAAACTTCCGCATGCCGCATAAAGGCATGGGCGAACCTCCGAGTCCGTTGACATCCATGAAATTGACAGGGGAATAATGGCTACGAATGGTCCTCATTTTCTCTTTTAATTGAGAATTACGTACTATCAGATCTGGTTACCTAATCGATACATGACTAGTGTCACGACCCGAGCAGCGTGGTGCTGGCGAGACATTTCTCATGCACTTATCAAGGGTCAAATCCATTATACGAATGTGTGGAGTTAGGCTAAGGGAGGTGTTAGGAATAAGCTAGTTGGCTCTGCTAGACGTTTTCTATGTTTTATTCTTTCTGTTTCCTGTGTTATTTTTAAATTGGGAGAGTTTTCATTTTAGGATAGAATCTTTTCTTTTAGTAAGTGTGTAAGTGATACCAATCCCAATTCTATTGATGGTATTCACAATTACTCTGCAGATTTTCTAGTATCTGTTTTAATGCTTTATAAGGTGGAAAATAAAGAAAATGACGTTGGTTGAGCACCACAAAAAATGTCTCGGCTGTCTCTGTCTTTTTCGTTCTTATTTCATGAGGATCCTGAACGTCACACGATGATAATAATAACATTATATATAACATATTATGAAACCCATAAGAACATTAAAAATTTACACAGTTCAAAATATCAAAACTCATCTGAATCAGATTATATATAAAAACAATGATGGCAACAAACGTAAAAAGAACATTTGACTCGAAAGTGCATCCTAAATATGATATGGACAACAAAATTATAATCTTCACCACAGAATCTACCACTTTGTTAAGAATAGAGATCGCAGGCCTCACATCATTAGGAGTTTTTAATATCTCCAGGTCAATTTTGGAGAGACCTATGACTTTGCAATAAATTAAAGTGATAAATGTCATTAATACTGGCTGGCGGCGTATAGAAGGTGGCGTAGGAAGTCGATCCAACAATGAATGTAAGATAGCCTACAAAATAAAAAGTGAATTAATTTGAATTTTAGAAGGCTTTTTAAACAGAGAAGGATAAGTAACACTAACCACTGATATCAGCACGATCCATATTACTACCGATAATATAGAGCGATCAAATCTCTCCCACTTAAACCAACCAACAACAAGGATGGATACCACCGTAACCAAGCTCATGCACATAGACGCCAAGAAATTGGCATCTCCATTGATGTTAAAAAAGCTAAAATATTCGGCCATGTATAGGATAAATACATCCAACTCCAAGATAGCCGTTAACAATTGATATTTTAGGCTGTCAGGGGGATTAGTGCCTGACCATGTCGCAACTGCCCAAGAGTTACGGCAGCTCTATTTCCACTATAACATATTATAGTAAAAACACAAACTTGGATAAAGGTAATAAGAGGAAAAAGTAAAAGATAAAAAATCAGTATCCATAGTTTCCCGTGAAACGAAGCATAGTAGGCTATGGCATATGTTATCATGAATCCCAAATAAGAAATATTGCTCCATGGTGAGAATGTAGCTCTAATTTGCTGGGGTACAAATTCTTGGACCATTCTTTTGTTTATCTTCAAAGGAAAAAATTCTAATTAGATATGAAACATAATATGTAACTAAATTCAAAATGATCAAACTATATTTAATAGAATTTAAACCTGATAAACAAATCCCACCACGAGTCCCATAAAAAATCTTCCAACAAGTGAGTGGGAGAAGTGTTTTCGCAGGGAAAACTTATAAATACTCCAAAAAAAAGAGCCAATGGATAATTAGGACCATATGTACCGGACTATATATCCGAGAAAGCTTGACATGTAGTAAAAGTCCTATTATAAATGCTGACTCATAGATGGTCGATAACAGTGTCACTCCGCTGTCCACATAGTCGCAAATATTATTTGGATTATTCTTGGCTGCTTGAGCGGCCCCAAAACCTGGTAAAAATTATCTTTGCAAATTGAAATCCGCAAGAGCAATCCCTGCCAATAAATAAATAAGTATGAATTAACGATTAAAAATATACAAAAATACAATAAAAACACTATTGAATTATAAATATTTACATAATTATTCAATATATATATAAATAATTTCTTATAATGATAGTTTTTAGAATTTTTTTTATCTCTAATCCAATGATTAAAATATACATTCATTCATTCCATGGTACTTCAAAAAGAAAAGATATATAAATAATTTTAAAAATTCAATATTTAGGCTTCACGACAATACTATTATAAATATAGTAAATTATAATTTTTAATGAATAAATATAGAATGTCATGTAAATTTGTTAATAGTTCATTTTACGATTGGAACCATTTTACATTATATATATATATATATATAATAATATTATTCTCCCACCTAAAAATAAATAAATCTGAATAATTATACAAAAATAATAATGATGAGATTTACCAACTCGTTTCTGTAGCACCGACTAAGGAATGCAATTTCCGAAGTACAAAAATACTTATGAGATTTGCCAACCCCACCTAAAAGTAAATATAATAGAATTTGAAGTGGCGATATGTTTGCGGGGGCTTGTGGTGTGTGTTTGCTACCATACCCTACGCCGGCTCACATAAATATTGACTCGAGGTAAAGTCCTGTAATTTTCGAAGAACAAAAATCTACCATAATTTATTTATTTATTTATTTTTAAATAGGAAAATATTATTATTATTATATATATATAAGGGATAAATGCACCCACAAAAATGATTAATATATACACCAGAAATGATTAAATCACCCTTATGAAAAAAACTATTTGTATATTAATATTCAAACATAAATCTAATGTTTGAAAAATTATTATCGAAAAAATAAAAAAATTTAACCGAACGAGTTAATAGGACTGATAGCCAGATGTTGATGTGTCATAATCTCAATCGCCGATAATTGATATGCAAAAAATAAAATAAAATATCATCTATGGTTTACATGCTGACACATCAACATTCAGCTCCCAATCAAGCTAACTCATCCGATTAAAAATCAAGATTGATAAAAAAAATAATATTAGAAAACATTATTAGAACAAAAAATATAATATTCAAATTACATGCTTCGTACATTTTATTTATGTTTTAATATTATTATTCAAATAACATTAAAAATAAGTTTTTATGATACTTTTATAATTTCGCGTGTGACTAAAAATGATATGTAAATGTATTTCATCCTAGTATAGCCCATACTCTTCCAACAAAAGATGTTATTGTTGCTATAGACTATATTTACAAACAAATGCACCATCTGATACAACTCAAACTAAATAGTGAATTCAATTATTTATTTTATAGTTCCACAATCAAATTTCAATATATAATTGTATATATAAAAAAAGCACCAAAATTATCCACAACAATTTCTTCCAAAGAAATTGTAAAATTTCATTAATAAGATAATTAATAACAAGAAAATATATCATAATCACATTATCAAATACATTAACTATTCATAAAAAATATTTTAATTATTACTACGATCATTTCTTTCCTAACTTTCATTTCGGCAATGGCTTGATGTGAAGACTCAGAATTTGTATTTATTAACCATTACTTGGCTTGCCTTTTCACTTACATGTTCCCTCCCTTTTTTTTCAGCTATGAATATAGAATTCTGCCTTTGATGGCTTTCTCCCTTCAGCATCAGTAGAGCTTTCCTGTAAAATAAACAAGCAAATAATTAATCAAAACATAATACACGTTCAAGCAATTATATATCTTAAATGGAAGGCAATAGTGGTTTGTGATATAACTAATAAAATGTAATAGAAGTTTGGTCTCCCTTCTCGGTATTTCTTTGCGTGGGTGTTAATGTGAGATTTTTTTTTCCTAAGAGTGTCAGGAAAGACAGGGTTTTGAATCACACTCAATGCATTTTGATCTACACTGCACTGCACCAAAAATTGGGTATCTCTTTGCGAGAGAATGTGTGGAAGCAGCTTGTACGGCTTTAGGTATATATCTGTGGAGTTGTTGACTTCTTGGGAAATTGTTAGAAAATGATCAGAACTAGGATGATTTAATGATAATACTGATAAAAGAACATCCCAAGAAAGTCACTACAATCTCCAAATTAAATGACTCCCGATGCAAGTGCACATATAGTGTTGAATTATTTACCTTGTCTGGAGCAAGGAGTCTTGCAATAATTTTCAGAATTGCAGATTTCCCGGTACCAGAAGGCCCAGTTATTCCTACAGCCTCCTCGTGTCGAATCTATAGATAAACTTTCAAATAACAGGGAATCAATTAGAAAAAAAAATTGAAATGACATGGTAACAAACTTTAAAAAAATCTCAAACTGACGTGTCTTGAAAATTTTCAATGTACTAATAGCAGTATCAGTCACACTGGCATTCAGTAAAATGAAATATTTATGTGGCACGTAAGGCTGAAAGGAAAATAAGGGGTAAAAATGACGAGAAATAAACTAAAAAGGAAAGAAAATCTCTTTCTTTAACAGCATTTTATATGCAACCACATAAACAATGGCTATGTTTTCTGAATTATATATATACTCCAAACCCATTCCATAAATGTTCTCACAGTAAAAACTGCTCTCATTTAAAATTTTTATGCACTACAGTATTGTTTATATTACATGTGAACACACAATTGCACTAGAAATACCCGAACAGGGAAGGAATGCCAATCTCTTAGAACAGATACAAAAAGAGCATCTCATGATGGAATCGAGATTCACAAAGGATATCAACAAAAGAATAAAGACTAAAATGAACAAAAAGTACCCCAAAAGATATAAATTGATCAGGTGAAAGAAATTAGTGCATAACTGCATCCCATCAAAGAGCTTAGCTTATGTTTAGTTATAATATAACTCAAGTATGCAACATGGAATGACAATCAAACTCTTAATTTGCTCCTTCTGACCTTCAATAAGGAACTTGGATTAAAATTGGAAACACTAAAAAACAAATCAGAAACAAGTCAATAATACTAATAAAAATGCCAAAATATCATAAAAGCAAAAGTCAATAATAATGAACTCATAAAATAAATAATATATTCATATATATATATAGATGAAATGATTATTAATTAATCAAACTAAGCAAAACTGGAGCATTCAAAATTGGTTAGATTTTCAACCATAGAATGTAGTAAAAATTGGCCTGTATAATAAGTTTGTCTCTACTAAGAATATTATCACAAAGATTGAACAGGAATTAATGGGACTTTTTTTCTTAGGACTGGACCGGAACTGGAATGCTGGAACAGGACTGGACTGGAACTGGAAAGCTGCAAGTGAACGCTAAACTGGAACTGGAACTAGAACTGGAATGGGACAAAACTGACATGGGGTTTACGTGCAATCATGTGATGTATGTAACCAACAGCCCATCCTATCAATTGATTTTCATATTAAGGCTAAGAAATCAACAAGGGATAGTTTTTTCTATGCTGCATTGTCTACTTTCCAGTAATTTCTAGTTTTAATCTTTCTTTCTTTCCCAGCGAGGGAACTAGGTAGGAGATGCAAGTGGCACTGCAGATAGCTTTTTAAATCAGTTGTTATCATTGGGACAACCAACAAGCCTGACATTATCAAAGGTCTTGTTACAATGTTCAAAATATCACATGTCAAGATGCCAGTTTTACAAACTCTAAAATTATATTAACTTAAATATTTTGAAAATAACAGTTGTGGGAATCTTGCAAATGTTTACAGCATGGAGAAATATCAACATAATTATAACAAGCCATTCATCAGTAAATTACATAAGAGGACTTCGAGCCGTGGAATTACAACTCGAACTAACTCACATCTCGAAGTAAGCCATATCTCAAAGCGTCTCCAGGACAATTATGCGACACCGTTTTCTGTACATTTGATGCAAAGAGATGACACAGTTCTGATTCCCTCGCATCATGATCAACTGTTCATTGCCCATGCCTTGTCTACCACGATACGTCGCCATCCACCGACCACACCCTACCAACCAGGGTATTGGTCGTATCTCCAAGAATCCTGCAAATTGTAATATTTTACAAAAAAAAAAGGTATGGAGGTGAGATCCAAGCTATGGAAGTGGATATTTTGTACAAAAAATAGGCGGGATGTCTTTGTTTTAAATAAAGGAGATCTTTGGGAGAGACAGACTAAAGAGAAGGAGCCTGGGCCTGAGAAATAATTTGAAAGAGGCTCCACACTAAAGGAGAGCTTGGATGGTCGTGCTTAATTGATATATCTTAAGCTGCCAAGGGAAAAGAAGAGCAAGTTGGATCGAGGCATGAAACGATACAAATCGGCCTTATACACTACAATTTAGGGTCTTATGTTATGTTGTAACATAAATTGAATTTATTCTGGGGTTTGCTATAATTTATATTTTGAACTTTGTTTGTCTTGCTTAATGAGATTGCTTAATTGAACTTTGTTTGTCTTGAAAGATTTTAGCCTTAAATAATGTCGAAGTAAACATAATAATTAATAGTGAGGAAGGTCAACCCACTTGAGATTATTAAATTAATCTCTCAAATCTTTTATCACGGGAAAAGATTAATTGGGATGAGATAGAGATTAACACATATTGGCAAGGGAACTAAGGGAGGATATGAGTGAAATCAATCTTAAGACAGACATCTTTACCTAACTATATCTCCAATCACTCCAACCTATCTTTAGTTTAGGTTTTTATTACTTTATTTTATTTTATTTTATTAGCAAAGCAGTTAGTAGCATATTATATTTGTCCTATATGTAATGTTATATATATAGGGTCTGAAATATCATTCAACCTCTCTTATCTCTCTCTTAATATGATATTAAAGCCATTACATCGATTCCTCTCAATGACTTGATGATATCCCAGCCGCGCTGCTCACCCAACGTGACGCGATGAACCGTGACGCTATGCCGAAGAAGCTATGATTTAGGTCTTGCAACGACAATGATCACGATGACCTCGACGATCGTCCCACTAACGCAACATGACGTGATGCAACGGCATCCCAGCCGCAATGCTCTCCTGATGCGATGCGACGACATTTCAAGTCCAAACACAACGTGAAGTGGCCCTCTGCATCGACGACGAAGAAATAGTGACGACACATCACGTCATCTTCTCTTGCATATGCCGCGTGAGACACTGCCACGATCCTAGACACACCTCTCTATGTCATGTCCTTGCTGTCTAGACGACAGACTCAACGACGACAGAATCTATGGCTCTTGCCATCCAGATGCAATACACGATGCGATCATGTTCTTCTAATACACCAATTCGTTGGGACAAAGGCTAATGATAGGCGTCATTTGACATCGTCAATCCAATACTGCAGGTTTTTCTTGTTCTAATCGATCGTGATCCATATACCCACATGCTTCAATCGTGACCCGTTTATATGACTGTGTATATCTTTATACGATTTATATGTATACAGGTACTATGGGTAATTGATTTATTGATGCTTATTGTCCCCTGTAAGACTCTTGCTACTGATACATGAATATGGGATTGGTTGTGTTCGGAGGAAATACGAAAATAGGATGAAATAAAATTGGCACACCGAGAATTTTACGTGGTTCGGGAAATTCCCTACATCCACGGAGCTACTGCAATATTTTACTATGGAGAGAAAAATACACTATGTTTACAAACACTCGATCCCAATACCCAAATACACTCGAGAAATTATCAAATTGATAATTTTCTCCCTCTCTATTTTCTCTCTCCCCGTATTGGGACTCTTTCTTACCTCTCTCTCAATCTCTCAAGCTTGGGATTCTTGTTTGTTGGGATGAGGTGAAGAGCTGATGGCATGCCCCTTTTATAGGCTAAATCCAGCACCCAAATTTTGACAAAAATTACATGCTAGCCATCCATGTGAAACATGCTAGCCACCCTTCTTCAAAAAATGCCAGCCAGCCGATTTCTTTGACAATCTCCCACTTGAAGACTGATTTCAATCTGTCTTCACACCTGTAGTAGCTCTTTCCAACTTCATTATTCTTGAAGACCAATTAGAGTTGCGCACAACTCTAATTTGTCTATAGTGACTGCTTTGGTTAACATATCAGCTAGGTTTTTACTCCCTTGTATCTTTACAAGCATCAACACTTCATCCTCTAGAAGTGATCGAATGAAATTATAACGAAGTCCAATATGCTTGGTCCTTGAACGAAATGTTGAATTCTTCGCCAAGTGTATTGCACTCTGACCGTCACTGTGCAACACATCCGTCTCTTGGTTAAAACCCATTTCTGCCAATAATCCTTGTAACCAAATAAACTCCTTGCTGGCTTCAGTCACTGCAACATACTCTGCCTTAGTTGTAGATAGAGTCATAATCTTCTGCAACTGAGAATTCCAGCTCACTGCTGTAGTCCCCAACGTGAACACATATCCTGTAGTGCTCCTCCTGTGGTCTATTTCTCTAGCGAAATCAGCATCAACATAGCCCTACAACTTCAGTTCACCTTTTCTGAAACATAGACATTTGTTAGTAGTACATCGCTGGTATCTAAGTATCCATTTTACTGCTTCCCAATGCTACTTTCCTGGATGGGACATAAATCTGCTCACTGCTCCCACTGCATGAGCAATATCTGGTCTCGTGCACACCATGGAACCTTAGCTGTAAAGACTCGTATTTGGGTAGTTTTGAGAGATAGCCATTCTATGGGAATGTAACTATCTGGACGGTAGTGTAGTCGTCAATGTGAGCATTTTGATTGTACTTGGGCCCGATTCCGAGTTGGGGCCCCATTTGACCCGATTATTGACTTTTCGGGGTTTATTGGTTGACTTTGTGTTTGAGTAGTCATTTGATGTGATAATATCAGTCGAGTGTTGTGCTCGTCATTTCGAGCGTTTTGACTGTAGTTTGACTCAATTTGGAGTTCGGGGCCTTGGAGGTCAATTTTTGACTGGGTCAATGGTTGACTAGGCTAGTTGACTGGCAGAAATATAAATAGCAGAAAAAAAGAAGAAGCTTTCACTTTACGATTCACGTTTGTGCGTTTGAGAGAGAGAGCTTGAGAGAGCTTGGAGGCCTTGGCGATTTGGGGCGATTTGGGTTCGTGCAGCTCAAAGATTCACTTCAAGTAGGTTTCCTTGAACTTCTTATCTCTCTTTTGTTTTGGATCTGTACGAATTTATCATGATGCACCAATGGTGCTATGTGGTTGACGTGGCAGGCATATGCACCGATGGCAGGCCTGTGTGGCGACTGTGGCCGGGCATATTGCGCTGTGGACAGGCTAAGGCCTGAGTTGAGCCGTTGAGCTCGTGGAGCTAGGGCTGAGTGCCCTGAGCTGGGATCCCATGGAGGATTGTGGACAAGTTGTCCTGTGTGAGCAGGCTGAGTCCTGATGTTTGTTTGCAGGATGAGTCCTGATGATTGTGCACACTACACGATGCACGAGTACATTGAGCATATAGTATAGACTTATATGTGTTGCATGATGTGGAGTTTTGGGGTCACCTACTGAGCTTGTCGCTCACCCCTACTTGTTATTTACCCCTTTTCAGGTGTGACCCGAGACTAGTGGAGGACTCTCTTCCAGGAGGATGTGCCCACTACTCTGATGTATGAGACAGTACTATATTCTGTATTTTATTGTGTGTTGTATCCCGGACATGGGTCCGTGGACAGTTGTATTTGCATACTGTTTGTGATGTAATGTCTGTATGACTGTTTGACTTATCATGTGCATGATGATGTATGGGAAAGTACAGGATTACCTTTGATGTATGACTGTACAGGGTTGCATATTTGAGACAAAGACCAGTGGTATAGTCTCCATTGGTGTTAGTCACCAACCCCTTGACCTTTCGGGTGCGGGCAAGGGGAAGTCATGTACCCGGTTCCGGGTTCCCTGGAATTCGGGGGCGTGACAAGTTGGTATCGAGCATGGTCTAGTGGACCTAGGTTAGTGAAAGGTGGTTAATTGATTCCATGTGACTTGGAAAACTGTAGGGAGGGCGCCTGATCAACGCAGTCCTTACATGTGTTTTAGGTTATTTTAGTGTCAGTTAGATCATCCTAGGAGCATACATGGGGATGGGGTGCATTGCTAGTGGTATGATTGTGTGCATATAGGGCACTAGATTGTCTTTGTGGGTGATGTGCTCGTATGTGGTGCCAGGATGGCACGTGGTCGTGAGAGCCAGGACTTGATTGTGGTGTACCCTGAGGGGTGACACGTACTATATGCATGGTTGTGGACCTACGGGTCGTGTGGTGTACCCTGATGGGGGACACGATGCTATATGCATGGTATAGACCTACGGGTCATGTGGTGAGAACCTACAAGTCGGTTGTGCCTTTGATGGCTGTTTGTGCTAGCAGTGCTAGTATTGATCATTTGATTGTTTGTTGTTGTGGCCAGTGTGATGGCACCACCGAGGAGGGTTGTCCGAGGCCAGGGCCCGGCAGAGGAGCCCACGATAGAGTCGGGGCACCAGGGGCTGCAGAGCCCGCAGTAGAGGTCGTCAGCTCCCGTTGTGGGACCTGATTTGATGCAGGTGTTGATTCAGTTGTAGGAGGCCATGCAGGGTATGCAGGCTCGATGAGGGATATGGCTAGAGAGGTGGATGAGCTGAAGAGGCAGCAGCAGCCTCAGCAGCCACCATAACCTCGGCGACCACCACCGCCTCGAACGAGGAGGCAAGAGTGGTGCAGGATGTGCACCAGCAGGAGGTCGTGGCAGAGCCAGCACGACGAGGGATGGACTGGGCTGCGCAATTTTTGAAACACGCACCCAGGACTTTTGAGGATGGTTCGCGGCCAGAGGTAGCCGAGGACTGGATTAGGTGGACAGAGGATATCTTTGATATGATCGGGGTGCCAGATGAGGAGAGAGTGCACGTGGCGACGCACTATCTGTTGGGTATCCCACGCAGGTGGTGGGAATCCACTAGAGCTATCCATGGCAGTCAGATGAGTTGGAGAGAGTTTGTTGAGCGCTTCTTTGGGGAGTATTTTCCCAGCTCGGTACAGTATGCCCGACGGAGATAGTATTATGAGCTTCAACAGGGTGGCCAGACGGTGGGTGAGTATGTGCAAGCCTTCACAGATTTAGGGCGGTTTGCTCTTGAGGCTTGGTAAAAGGAAGCTCGTAAGATGCAGGATTTTATTCAGGGCTTGAGGCCGTTTACGAAAAGATAGCTGGAACCGATGCGGTTGACCACCTACGGGAGGCGGTCGACAAGGTGCTCATTATTGAGCGAGGTCAGGATCAGGCGAGAGCCCAGAGGCCGGGCAGTTCGGCAGGTTCGGGCAAGAAGAGACAGAGTGGGGAGAGCAGTGCTGCTCAGCCTGAGAGGAGGCAGGTGCAGAGGGTTTCCAGTCAGGCGGTGGGACCCCGTGAGAGTTCAGCCAGCAGGAGGCCAGGGGCCTGTTGGAGTTGTGGTTTGACTGGGCATGTATCGAGAGACTGCCCGAGGAAAAGGATGACTTGCTTCCGATGCGGGAAGGTGGGACATGGAGCTAGGGAATGTGTTACCCTTAGCTCGACCAGCAGTGTAGGCCCTCATCCGAGAGATCAGGGACAGAGGAGTGGGGCTCCATCTCAGAGGTTAGTGCCACCAGCACAGAGCACGCAAATGCGACTGCGGTGCAGCAGCCTCAGCGGGAGGCACAGGGTCATGTTGATCAGCGGGGCAAGGCCCCAATGGGCCAGGCTAGTGGCAGTGGACCACGAGGGAGGACTTTTGCCCTTACCAGCAGAGAGGCAGAGGTTCCACCAGTGGACGAGGCAGGAGCAGGGCCTTCAGTGGTGAGAGGTACCATCATCATTTCTCATACTATCTGTTCAGTTTTGATTGATACTGGTGCTACCCATTCTTTTATTTCGTATGCTACGGTGGTTGGATTGGAGTTAGTCCAGGAGACAGTTAGTTAGTCTTTGATGGTTGCTTCACCTTTGGGTGGAATTGTGATACTTGAGAGTATCTGTCGTGCTTGTCAGGTAACACTTGGGGGTGTTAACCTGATGTGTGATTTGTATATCATGGAGTTAGATGATTTTGATGTTATCCTGGGTATGGATTGGTTAGTCTCCGTGGAGGCCAAGATTGATTGTTTTCGACGGCGTGTGACATTCCTCACACCAGGAGGGCACGCGGGGTGTCTTTGTGGGTGAGTGGATGAGGAGGCATGTAGGTTGGGACCTTTGAGGCATGGGTGGGGTGATGTGACCCACCGGTTAGCCAACTTGACGTTTTTTGATAGGAGGCGCTCCAGTGTTGTTTGCCAAGAAGGCGGATGGTTCACTTCGGCTGTGTATAGACTACCGGAAGCTAAACCAGGTGACTGTGAAGAATAGGTATCCATTGCCGAGGATCGATGACCTGTTCGATCAGTTTCGAGGTGCGAGATGGTTTTCCAAGATAGACTTGAGATCTGGATACCATCAGTTGAGGGTTAGGGAGGCAGATATCCCTAAGACCGCATTCAGTTGTCGTTATGGGCATTATGAGTGGCTTGTGATGCTGTTTGGGCTCACGAATGCTCCAGCAGTGTTTATGGGATTGATGAACCAGGTGTTTGCTCCATATTTAGATATGTTCGTTGTGGTGTTCATCGACGATATTTTGGTCTATTCAGCGACCAAGAGGGAGCATGAGGAGCATTTGCAGGTTGTGTTGTAGACCTTGCGAGAACACCGGTTGTATGCGAAGTTCACAAAATGTGACTTCTAGTTGCAACAGGTGCACTTCTTGGGGCATGTGGTATCTTTGGAGGGTATCACAGTGGGTCCTGAGAAGATTGAGGCAGTCATGTCGTGGAAGAGGCCCACGAATGTGTTTGAGATTTGTAGCTTCCTTGGTTTGGCAGGCTACTATCGGAGGTTCGTGGAGGATTTTTCCAAGTTGGCAGCTCCTATGACGAACCTGACCAGGAAGGGAGTCCCTTTCGTTTGGTCTGATGCGTGTGAGAGTGCTTTCATGGAGCTGAAGGCACGATTGACCTCAGCACCCATCCTGATTCTTCCACAGGAGGGTGTGCCTTTTGAGGTGTATTGTGATGCCTCTAGGGTGGGGCTTGGTTGTGTGTTGATGCAGACTCGGCAGGTGATTGCTTATGGGTCTAGGCAGTTGAGACCACATGAGCAGAACTATCCCACGCATGATTTGGAGTTGGCTGCAGTGATCTTTGCACTTAAGAGCTGGCAGCACACTACAAGAAATCAGCTCTACCGTAACATCAAAGGGTAACATTATTGAAAAAGTGTTACAATATGTTGGTATTAAAAACGCGCGCAGCATCTTAATTGGGTTTGGATTGCGCGCGGTCCATTTTGGGTGAGCGGGATATTTTTAGTGTTACCGGCACGCCCAAAATTAATCCCTCCCTTATTTTTGACCCTAGCCCATACCTAAAAAAACAAAAAAATCTCCCTCTCTCAAACGCGACACACTCTCTCTCTCTCTCTCTCACGACGAACCCTACACACTCGCTCAATCCTTCATCGACGAACCCTAGCTATAAGGAATCTCCCAATTGCACCAACCCAACCCAAGGCTCTGTGATCCGAAGTCCTCCGCACGCGGGATCTCCTTCGCATCACCTTTCTCTCACCTCAACGACGTGAATCGAGGTCTTTCACCTTGGGGGTTTGGAAGGGAGTTTCTGAACGAAAAAGAGATTGAAGATCCATCCGTCCGTTTTTGACTTCCAATTAGTTCACATCTACATCCTGTAAGAATTTCTACTCGATCTTATCTTTTAATTTCTACTCGATCTTATTTTGGAATTGTTTTGTACTTTGATTTCGTCTACGTGAAATTCTGGCTTTGGTTATGCGTGTACCTTGGTTTCTCTGTGTATTCCGTGCTAGGGCTTCGTTTTGGCTTGGTTTCTTTGTTAGACTCTCGGCATGTCATATATGGGTTTTTCGTTTAGCTACTTATGTTTATTTGTTTTGTCTTATTTTGTTCTCTTCATTTTTTGGGTTATTTTATGCTATATGATGTTTGTAAAGAAGTTTAAATAGGTATTAGTTTATATTGGTTTTGCTGTGAATTATAAAGACCCGTGCAAGTGGATGAACTTCATCACAGAATCCAATCACAGCTTCTATGTATGGAAATCCAACGCTAGAAAAGATGAGGAAGATCAAAATACAATGCTAGCAAGGATAATTGGTAGCATCTCCTTTAAAAAAAGTTACTAAGAAGTTGTCAAAAAATAAGTATATATAAATATTTGTTAAGAATATTGGTAGCACACATAAAGTATTATTAATTAAAAAAACCCCCAATGGAAATTAATGACCCTAAAATTAAATATTAAAAATTAAGTTTGTAGAAGTCGCAAAAGTCTAAAATATTGTGACAAGCATATAAATAATGGAGCTGCCATTCTTGTGACCCAAGTCTGAGTTGAATATGGCTTATGATTGACTCCGACAAGGTATACGCTTGAAGTATATACACAAAATTCTTAAATCCCAAGCCACATAAACATATATCATAAACTGAACTTGTCCTTCAAACTTGCACCTAAACTGGAGCAAATCAAAATCCAAGTTTTTTTAAAGAGATAAGGGTCTGTTAATGTATCCACTGATAAAAATAAAATTCAAAGCTATATTTATGAACAAAACATTAGCTGCATATTTATTCATTTACGAAAAAGCTATCTTTTCCTCTGCAATAGACTTCATTCTCCAATTAAATTACCAAAAAGTTGATTCAGTTTACCTTCGATCATCAAAGAGATTGAGAAACATCTATCCACAAATAAAAAACACTGGACTGGACTGCAAGACAGTGAAGAATACTAGACTGCACTGAACATTTCAGTAGGGTAAAATTGACTGCACCGAACACTGAGCACTGGACTACACCTGAACACTAAAATTGACTGCACTACACATTGGACTGCATTGAACACCGAACACTAAAATTGACTGCACCGAACACCGAACACTTGGACTTAATTGAACACTAAAATTGACTGAACACTTGAACACCTGACTACACTGAACACCGAACACTGGACTGCATTGAACATTGATTGGAAGATAGTGAAGTACACTGGACTCAGGGTAAAATTGAACATTTTTATATATTATGGACTGCTCTGAACATTTCTGCAGTGTAAAATGAAGGCACCTGGACTGCACTAAATATTATTTTGTTGTGTTCTTCACTTTTATATATGTATTGCAGGGTAAAGTTGAACCCACCATGTCTTGTCCATTTTGTTGCAAGTAGTGTTTGCTAACCATTGAATAATTTGTGATTTTTTTTATGATATTAAAAGGTGTTGGGTAGATCTGATTTCTATGGACAAGACATGGGTCCATCTTAATAGGTTAGTAAGTACATAAGTTTTTTTGCTACTTCTACCCACTAGTTAAGCACATGATTAGTAAGTGAGTACTTCATGTCACTAATGTAGATACACAGGGAGTACGATAAAGGAGCAAGAGATTTTGTCAACACTATTGAAAGAAATGCTTGGTTTTCCAAATAAGATCCTT
This sequence comes from Taxillus chinensis, assembly GCA_023512835.1. NCBI lineage: Eukaryota > Viridiplantae > Streptophyta > Magnoliopsida > Santalales > Loranthaceae > Taxillus > Taxillus chinensis. The sequence goes on from CM042084.1 coordinate 38,830,689, forward strand.
TGCCCTTGTAATCAATGTCAAAATCTATGTCATCAACTCATAGATGAGGTTCATGTTCACTTGGTACTATATGGCATGGATAGAAATTACACAACGTGGTTTCATCATGGAGAGGATCCGATTCAATCATGACAATGATAGAGATGTTGGAGCTGCATTTCACGAGTTCTTTATGGGTTATAAAATTAACACCGAAAATACCAATGATTTGGGGGTTAACAATAGTGATGAAAAATTCAGATCTGCTTTGGAAGATGCAAAAAGTCCACTATATGATGGTTGTTTAAAATATAGTAAACTTTCCTCAATCGTTGAACTATACAATTTGAAAACAAATCATGGATGGTCGGATGCAAGTTTCAATGAGTCATTATAGCTAATGACAGATATGTTGCCGAAAAATAATCTTCTTCCGACATCTATCTATTTGGTGAAAAAGTTCCTAAACAAGTTTAATCTAAACTACACCCAAATTCATGCTTGTGTCAATGATTGTTGCTTATTCACAAAAGAAAATGCTGCTGCCTAACTATGTCCCAAGTGTGAAACCTCAAGATGGAAGGAAAATGAACATACTAAGGAAATTATGATAGGCCAGGCGGCAAAAGTTGTACGGTATTTTCCCATTATACCTAGGTCTGCAGAGGATGTTTAGATTTGAGGAGACAGCTTTAAATCTAAGATGGCATTCTTATAATAAAAGCATTGATGGGAAGATGCGACACCCTGTAGATTCGGAGGCTTGGAATGCTATTGATGAAAGGTGGCCAGAGTTTTTACTTGAGCCTAATAATCTTAGGCTTGGACTTGCTGCTGATGGGATCAACCCATACAAAAATATGAGTTCCACATATCGTTGTTGGCCGGTAATGCTTGTTGTATATAACCTACCACCTTTGTTGTGCATGAAGGATGAGTTCACTTTCCTATCTACGTTGATTCCAGGACCTAAACAACCTGGAAATGACATAGACATTTACTTGCAACCCTTGATAGATGAGTTACAAGATTTATGGAGAGGAGTGTATACATATGATGCTTCCGAGAAGAAATTTTTCAATATGAGGGCTATGTTGTTATGGACAATAAATGATTTTCCAAAGCATATGGAAATCTTGCTGGTTGTGCAACTAAAGGGAGATACGCTTGTCCTTTATGTGGCCCAAATACACATGCTCAATGGTTGAAGCATAGTAGGAAGATGTGCTTTTGTAATCATATCAGATTTCTACCTGCAAATCATCCTTACAGAAGAAGAAACTTACTTCTACTAAGTTAAGGAATAAAGCAACACCATATCCTACCATAGCAAAGGGTACTGAAGTGGCCGAGCAATTACTCTATGTGGTCAATAATTTTGGAAAAGGTACGAAGAAGAGGAGCTATGATGGAGAAGATACAATGTGGAAGAAGAAATCAATTTTTTTCACTCTACCTTATTGGGAGGTCTTGCTTGTGCGTCACAATTTGGATGTCATGCATGTTGAGAAGAACGTTTGTGAAAGTATAATCAATACACTATTAGATTGCAAGGGGAAATCAAAAGATCACTACCAATCAAGATTAGATTTAGAATTGATGGGCATTATGCCACAGCTCCATCCATATGAAGAAAACAATATCACTCGCCTTCCTCCTGCAGCATATACACTATCAAAATCTGATAAGAAGTTGTTTTGTAAGAGACTATTTGACCTAAAATTGCCTTATGGCTATAGTTCTAAAATTAGCAATTGTGTTGATGTGGAGAAGCATAAGCTGACAGGACTTAAATCCCATGATTGTCATGTTCTTATGCAACAATTGTTGGCGGTTGCAATTAAGGGTCTAATGGAATAAGGTCCTAGAGTGGAGATTCTTCGACTTTGCAAGCTTTTCCATGGAATGTGTCAACATGTTGTTGACAAGGAGGAGATAGTACAATTAGAATTAGAGGCAAGAAGAAATTCTTTTCAAATTGGAAGATTATTTTCCACCTTCATTCTTTGATATAATGATTCATTTGGTGGTACATCTTCTACGAGAAGTGAGACAATGTGGGCCAGTACAATTCCGATGGATGTACCATTTTGAGAGGTGATTTTACTTTGTATTATGGAAATACTTTGTTCTCTCATATAATTAATTCATATGTTTTTCTCTCATACAATTAATTCTTACTAAGCTTAATAACTTCCCTGACAATATTACTAGATATATGAAGGTACTCAAAGGGTTTGTATCAAACTATGCACGCCCGAAGGATCTATTGCAAATCGGTATCTTTCTCTTGCATGTGTACGTTTTTGTGAGACTTTTTTGAAGAAAAGTCCCAGCTATGGTGATATTTTGTCTCCTACACAGCTTGAAGAGCGTCCACTTTCAATTGGAATAAGTATGTCACTTGATGGGAAACATATAGCTATAGCACATCGCTATGTGCTATTTAACTTGGCTGTTACAGAGTCATTCCTAAAGTGAGTACTCTTCTTTAACTAAGTATATATTATTATATTGAGAAGTATTTTTGTCAATATCTACTAATTTGCACAATTGCTATAGAATGCATATTGCCGAATTGAAGGAGTTGCATCCAAATTTGAAAGAAAATCCATACTTACTATGGAATCAACATTCGAAGGGTTCCCCTTGTGGTATTACAACAAGGTTATAAGTAGAAACCAAACATATGTGTTTTTCTTTTTCATTAAATTCATATATAATAACTTGTTGACAGAAAATATTTTTTTCCAGCTTTTAAAATGTACTACAGCAGATGACATGCTACATCAATTAGCACAAGGTCCAAGCCCCAATGTCATATCTTACAAAGGCTATATGATTAATGGGATGCGGTTCCACAAAAAAAATGGCAGAGAAAACTACTCAAAATAGTGGTGTTTATTTGGAATCACAAAGCAACGGACAATTGAATGAGATAGAGGAGTATTTTGGGATTATTAAGGAAATCATTTTGCTTGACTATCGCACCTTTAAGGTGCCTCTGTTTTGGTGTGATTGGGCAAACATTAAAGCTGGTGTTAAGAAGCTTGACTTTTATACTCTTGTAAACTTTAATGTAGGCCAAGCTCAGTCAATTAGGGATCCATTTATACTGTCATCGCAAGCTAAACAGGCATTCTATGCAAGAGAGAATGACACATCAAATTGGTATATAGCTTTAAAGGCTTCACCAAGAGGGTGTTTTGGGATGGATGACAGTGAAGAACAATGAATGTTATTGTGTTCTTTTGGCCTTTTTCATCCATTTAATGCACTGTAGTTTTCTTTTGGGTTGGAAAACAGTGAAGAGCAGGGAAATTCCTTTTGTGTTTCTTCGGTGTATTGTAAACATTTAATTTTGTCAGATTTAATTGGGGCTTTGACAGACTTTTGTGTTTCTTTAGTGTATTGTAAACATTTAATTTTGTCAGATTTAATTGGGGCTTTGACAGATTTGTGTTTCTTCAATGTATTGTAAACATTGAACTGTGTTATGGTGTGAATCACAAAACTGCTTGCTTTTCACTTTTCTGACACGTGAAAATATATATGATTACTATTTGCTATTTTTTTCCATACAAAAATGACATAAAACTTATGATTTGTTTGATGTTGCGGGGGTTTGAAGTAGGTAGAAAGATGACATTGCTACGGAAGGGTAAAATCGTTGGTCGGCAATCAAATGAAGCAGAGTTAAAGCCAGTGCAGAAGAAACAATACATGCAAACAGTACACTTGCACAAAATTCTAGAAGAAAGGATAACTAGAAGGTATAAGGTTAGAGTTAGTAAGAGTAAATGCCCAGAGCTACAACAGAGGAATGTAGCCCCTACTAGAGTAGTGTTGGACTCACCACCAGGTCCATTAGTTCCAATAAATGAAGGGGAATTACCTCCAGGATACTTCAAGAAAGAGGAGAAGATCCCTTACTGATCAACTTGATGCGTTGGTTGAGGAAGAACCAATAAATACTATAGCAGAACCAGAAAATTTAGTTGATGAAGGAGATCCAAGCAAATGTGGCTGATGAGATTGATCCAGAAAATTTAGCAGATGCGGAGAAACAGCGAGATAAGGCAGATGTAGAGAAACAGGCAGATTAGGCAGATGCGAGAGAACAGGCAGATCTAGAAAATGTGGGTGAAGTGGAAGAACCCATTATAAACAATGACAGTTCAATGAATGAACCAGCTGGGTGCTCAATTTCTAGTAGTGGGAAGAAAAGAGGCAAAACTAGATTATCTTGACCAAGAAGAATGAAGGATTGATACAAATTACATGGAACAACAAAGGACAACCAGTTGGTACCTATTCGTATGGTTGGCTTCATTCTTGGGTGTCTTTGGTTAGAGAGATTGTCCCATACAGCCTTAGTGATTGGAGGAGAATGTCAAAAAGCTATGAAAGATGTTCTTTGGGCCTCAATTCAGGTAAAAAAAAAGCTTACACATATTATGGTTGTTTTAAAGTATCTCACTTTTCATACACGTGCAAAAATTTATATATATAATTTTATTCATTTCTTCTTGTAGGCAAAATATGATGTCAATACAGAGTGGCAAAAGAAGTGGTGCTTTAAACAAATGAATGATTTATGGAGATCCTCAAAGTCTAGGGTAGTCACGGAACTTGTGAACGCTAAAACCGAGACTCGAACGCCTAGCATTAAAACCGGATAACATAAAGAGTGTTGCTGAATGGAAAGCTTTTGTGAGACTTAAAACTAGCAAGGAACATCATGTAAGTAAAATAGTTTGTCTTGCTTAATTAGTATGGGACAAGACACTAATTTATTGATGCTCAACTAATTGGTGTTTTTAAATTGTTCAAAATTTGCATGAATAGAATATAAGGTCTAAATTCCAAGAGAGAAGAATGAAAAAAACTGCCAATTACCTTAGGGCGCGAGAGGTTATGCACGAACCATTGCGGACATGGTATGCAATTTTGTGTTTTTTTATCCACTTTGTGTATTTTTATTGCTTGTCATTGTGGGTTTGTGTTTTCAAACTTCTTCCCTCTTGGGTCATGGGTCTGATTATTTTCGTAGTTATTTTTTGATATATTCCAATATTTTTGGTAGGGTCAAGAGAATAAGGGTGAACGTATACATAGGATACAAGCCTTTCGGAAGGCCCATACCAAGAAGAGTGGTGAGCCTGTAAATGAGCAGACTTCGCCCTCTTTGTGAGTACTAAACTTGTTACAATTTTGTCTATTATTTATGTTCAATGTGATTGCTATACTAACTTTGTAATTACATTTTTGTGTAGGAAAAATTGGATGAAATTATACGTAATAACCCGGAATCATCTACGACGACCAATGTAAATAAGGATGCACTAACCATTTTGCTAGGTCATCCCAAATCTGGTTGTATATTAGGCCAAGGAAGAGGGGTTACCAAATCGTGCTTGACAATTCTTGATATTTGTCAATCCAAGATGGAGATGTATGAGAAAGAGCAAGATGCCCTCAAGACCCAAATGTCTGAGATGATGGATATATTAAAGGGTCATGTGGTAAGATCCTTTTATATCAATAATCATACCATAAATGACTATATTCTAAAAAATCTTTCTAATGTACTTTCCGCCTTAGGGTTCTAAACCACCACAAAGTGAAGAGCAATCCCACACTATACCATCCCCACAGTAAAACAAAGTATAATTTCCTTTGTCATAGTTAATTGGACTATATATACAAGTGTTTATAATTTATTACTTGGTTGTTGGATATTATGGTAGAATGTAGGCCATAAATTTTCCGCCACTAGAGATGCTTGCTACTTGCTTGATTGGTCCGGAGAAGTAGTTGCAGAGGGTTGTTGGAGTTCTAGTGATCCCAATGTAATGGTTCACAACATTCCTCTTGGACAACAATTCATGCGAGTGTGGGTTGATGTGGCAAAAGCACCGAATGCTTATTTATTTCGCCCAAACCAGGAGATGCTCACTATTGGAGAAGCTGTTGGTACGACGGTTGCATGGCCTGTTGAAAAAGTTATTGCAAGGTGAGATGTTTTCCTTTGCGAAATATGCATATACATGTGTTTGTATGCTTTTAAAATGTGTTTCTTCCCCTACTTTATCTTGCTGAAAGTTTCATTTGTTGTATGCATGTTAATTCATGTTTTCCACGAGTAGGGCAAGCAACTGGAGCTTAATTTCTATTATCTTTTTTTATAGTTATTTCATGTTTTAAAATCCTATCCTTCAAATGACCGCAACCTTCAAGGTTTACACATAAACCCTAGATTTTTCATCCTTTTTTTCCCCTTGCCCTCTAAGATAGGTTAGTTTAAGACGAATAGGAGCGTTCTATGCTTATCATCAACAGTACATCTTCCCATTCTTTTCGGTTAATTTGATTTGTATGTACAAACCTTGGGTCTAAACTCTTGCTATGTAATTTTGAACCCACCCATTCCATGTGAAACCGAGCGGTCATTGATGAGAAACATTGCATATTTGTGGGTTTTGCTTTTGAAATTTACTTGGGTTGCATTAGGTCCTTGCTGAATTTCGTCTTAGGTTGAGTTTTTTCCACAACACCTCTTCTAGGCGCGTTTGCTGATTTTCTGCAATGGCTTCACATTGGAAAAGGGTTAGAGTGTGTTTGTGGGGACTTTATTTTTGTTTAAGAAACCTCATACCCCATTTTTTTGGTTGCTGGTTTCAGGAAAAAAAATGAAAACTCCAATTGCTTGCCCTGATAAAATCTTCTGTTGAGGTTTATTTCATGTTTTATTGAAATCTCATACCCCCATTTATCCACATAATGCTCATATATTCTGCCATGATACATATTAATACTTATATATTCTGTCTTGCATAGGTAACTAATAACAAATGCCGGAACTGGAGTGCTCAATGCGGGTGATAATTAAGGTAACTGTTCATTCAATTTGTAAATCAAATTAATGATATAGATATATAATAATATTGACAGACTTATTATTATTTTTTTCTTGCAGAATGATGGAGTTTTGTGGTAATTTATTCTGGCATGGAATGAAGATTACATTAGGGATTTTATTTTGAGACATTTTGAATTTGTATTATGGTTTGTAAAATATTTTGAACATAGTTACTTATTTTGGATTGTAACACTTAATAAAATCAAACTTTAATGGTATTTATGATGGTTTGTTTTATATGTTCAATGGGGAAATATATTATTATTATTATTTTTGATGGTTTGTTTTTTTTAATATTTGTAGTTTTCGAACTTTAATGGTATTTATGAAATTGAAACCAATAATTGTAACCATTTGAGGGGGCTTATTGTATTTCTGTGGCATCTACTGTAAGCCTTTTTGGTGTGTTAGGTCTGCTTAGCTTATGGTATGTCGGACACTTTCCGTAACACAAAAAAGGTCATATTGTATGATTTTCGGCAACACATAATTGTAAGACACTAAAAAGTGTTATGTAGAGAGTTCTATAGTAAGATTAAAAAAGCTTACGAAATTGTTTCATAATACAATAACATGTGTTACTTGTATGACCTACCGTAACATAAAATTGTAACACATCAAAAAGTGTTACCGAAAGTCGGGGGACTTTCCATAAGCCAAGCAGACCTAACACCCCAAAAAGTGTTACGGTATCCTATGCTAACACACTTTCGTGTTACTAAAGGCCTGATTTCTTATAGTGGCATTATCTCCTTGGGGGAGAAGTTTGTGGTGTATACGGACCACAAGAGCTTGCAATATATCTTCTCTCAAAGCAAGATCCGAACCTTAGGCAGAGGCGGTGGGTGGAGTACCTACAACGATTTCGGTTTGATATGATGTATACCCCTAGGAAGGGTAACGTGGTGGCAGATGCGCCGAGTAGGAAGAGCAAGGCCGTGGTTCCCCATTGTGCCATTAAGGAATGGGAGATGATGGGTCAGTTGGTAGTGATGAGGTTGCGAGATGGTGACCAGCGAGGGGCGAGGGACCCTCAGTGTTGTCGTCCCAGTCCCTGAGTTACAGCGTAGGATCATAGAGGATCAGCTGGGGGACGTTGATTGTGAGGTCATCAGGGACAGGATTTAGACTGGGCAGGCATCTTCTGATTGGACTGAGGATACTGAGCATATATTGAGCTATAGGGTCGCCTGATAGTTCCCACTTCTCTTCAGGAGGAGGTTCTTCGGGAATTTCACCAGTCGAGGTTAGCTGTACATCCTGGTGGGACCAAGATGTACCATGCCGTGAGGAGGCAGTTTTGGTGGCCAGGCCTGAAGAAGGCCGTTGCTGATTTTGTGAGGAGGTGTTTGACCTGTCAGCAGGTTAAGGTAGAGCACCTGAGATCGGTTGGTGAGTTGCGATCATTGCCGGTGCCGAGTGGAAATGGGACCACGTGACCATGGATTTTGTCATTAGACTTCCTCATTCCAGGGGACGCGACACGATATGGGTAGTTGTCGATCGGTTGACCAAATCGGCGCATTTTATTCCGATTCAAGAGACAGACCCAGGTGAGGACTTTGCGACAAAGGTATATTGATGTTATTGTGTGGTTGCATGGAGTCCCATTATCTATTGTATCTGATCGGGATGCGAGGTTTACATCTCAGTTTTGGAGACAGCTGCAGCGAGCTTTGGGTACTAGGGTGAACCTCGGTATGAGCCTTTCATCCGCGACGGATGGTCGATCGGAGCGGACGATTCAGACGCTCGAGGATATGTTGCATGCCCGTGTCCTAGATTTTGGAGGTTGTTGGGAGACTCACCTTCCTTTGGTGGAGTTCTCTTACAACAACGATTATCGAGCCACGATTGGGATAGCTCCGTATGAGGCGCCGTATGGGCGGCCTTGTAGATCACCCTTGTGTTGGGCACAAACGGGAGAGACAGCGGCTCTCGGTCCCGATATGGTTTGAGAGACCACGGAGATAGTGCGATTGATTCGACGGCCCATGTTGACGGTGCGAGTAGGCCAGAAGTCCTATGCGGACCGGAGGCGTCGACCCTTGCGGTTTGAGGTGGGGGGCCATGTATTTTTGTGGGTTTCACCGCGTCGAGGGCATCGAAGGTTTGGACGTGGATCTAAACTTTCCCCTCGTTTTGTGGGGCCGTTTGAGATTGTTGCCACCGTAGGTGCGGTAGCTTACCGATTAGCTTTGCCACCGGAGTTGGCGCGAGTACATGATGTGTTCCATGTGTCTCAGTTGCGACGATATCACCCAGATCCTTCTCATGTGTTGGACTATCGCGAGATAGACTTGGCTGATGATGGTGCCGTTGTTGAGATGCCGGCACAGATTTTGGACAGGCGGGACCAGGTCTTGCGAGGCAAGACGATCTCACTAGTTCGGGTGTTATGGCGACACCGAGGCATGGAGGAGCAGACTTGGGAGAAAGAGAGCCAGATGCAGATTCTTCATCCTGAGCTGTTCGAGGACGATCAGTCCTGAGATGGGGAGGATGTGAGGACCTTCCCTGAGGTATGAGTTATATTTTATGCATTTGTTTTGCATATGTTGTTTGAGATGTGGTTTAGCTCATTGTTGTTAGATCTTGTGCCCAATGCGGGTTCTATTTGGCTTGTTGTGCATTGCCTTGCACAAGTGTGGTTGATGATCATGTTTTATGTTTTGTTGTTGGGACATTGAGCTTGAATTTTGCTATGTCCTATGGGCATGTGTTTTATTTTCGAGGACGAAAAGTCCTAAGGTGGGGAGGATGTAAAGACTCATATTTGGGTAGTTTTGAGAGATAGCCATTCTATGGGAATGTAACTATCCTGGATGGTAGTGTAGTCGTCGATGTGAGCATTTTGACCGTACTTGGGCCCGATTCCGAGTCGGGGCCCCGTTTGACCCGATTATTGACTTTTCGGGGTTTATTGGTTGACTTTGCGTTTGAGCGGTCATTTGCATGTGATAATATCGGTCGAGTGTTGTGCTCATCATTTCGAGCGTTTTGACCGTAGTTTGACTCAATTTGGAGTTTGAGGCCTTGGAGGTCAATTTTTGACTGGGTCAATATGATTGACTAGGTCAGTTGACCGCGAGAAATATAAATAGCAGAAAAAAAAAAGAAACTTTCACTTTACGTTTCACGTTTGTGCGTTTGAGAGAGAGAGCTTGAGAGAGCTTGGAGGCCTTGGCGATTTGGGGCGATTTGGGTTCGTGGAGCTTAAAGATTCACTTCAAGTAGGTGTCCTTGAACTTCTTATCTCTCTCTTGTTTTGGATTTGCACGAATTTATGATGATATATGAAATTGAGCATGAACCCTAGAATTTGGGGAAATCCAATTTTGGGTTAAATCTAATGGTTTAGCATAAGATCTGTGGTTAAGAATCGTTTTATAGCATTGTGGATATATGTTTCGTGATTTTGGGGTTGATTTATCGGGTTTTTCATGAGGGTTGATAAGTCAACCATGGAAATCTGGGTTTAGATCTAGATTTCCGAAATCTGAAATTTTATACGTGTTTCGTTGTTTCGCGCGATTTAGAGGCGTTCCGGACGCATTTTGAGGTAGATATCGTAGTTTGTGGCGAAATAGGGGTGTTAGTTAGCGTCAGGGAGTTTCGGGCGCTTTCAGATGAAGAACAGGTGAAAACGACGATGAACAGTACCCTGGCGCGTTATCGGGTTGAATTGACGAAAATCCGAAGTTCCGGGTCGAAGATCCAGGGGTCGTAGTTCGTAACTCGTAGGGTCGTAGTTCGTAGACCCGTAGTTCGTAGCTCGAAGGTTCGTAGTTCGTAGGGTCGTAGTTCGTAGACCCGTAGTCCGAAGGTCAAAGTTCGAAGACCCGCTTCGAGTCTTCGAGGTGCACTCCGCAGCTACGAGTTGTCGTTCCGCGACTACGAGTCGCAGCTCCAACGATTGAATCGGACACTGGACAAGATGGACTGGATCTATTTACATTGCAACCTATACCCATCTTACTTAAGTTACAATGTAAATAACGAAATACCCCCATTTGGATTCAAAGAAAAATACTAGAAAAATTAATTCTCACTCTTTCAGAATGCGAAAATTGGGATTTAGTGTAAAATCTCGGAAAAACCCAAAAGTTCGTAGTGGCAAATTTTTGGAAAGTGGGGTTAGACATCTCAGAAAAATCCCTAAAAATCAGATTATCTTATTTATGATATGGGAACCCAATGCCTGGACTTTTGATTTCAAGAAAATAGCTACTATGAGTACTTCCTTTATAAATCAAGGATTGAGGATCGACTTGTGGAGACCGGCTACGGTTCTAAAGGAAGTGTTGTACACCTTAAGACCATATTGGTGTTGGTATGTTGGTTTATGGATTTGGGACTTGGGTTCCATGACTTGTTGGGTTCTCACCGTGATGCACCGATGGTGCTATGTGGTTGACGTGGCAGGCATATGCACCGATGGCAGGCCTGTGTGGCGACTGTGGCCGGGCATATTGCGCTGTGGACAGGCTAAGGCCTGAGTTGAGCCGTTGAGCTCGTGGAGCTAGGGCCGAGTGCCCCGAGTCGGGATCCCATGGAGGATCATGGACAAGTTGTCTTGTGTGAGCAGGCCGAGTCATGATGTTTGTTTGCAGGCCGAGTCCTGATGATTGTGTACACGACACGGTGCACGAGTACACCGAACATATAGTATAGACTTATATGTGTTGCATGATGTGGAGTTTTGGGGTCACCTACTGAGCGTGTCACTCACCCCTACTTGTTGTTTACCCCTTTTCAGGTGTGACCCGAGACTAGTGGAGGACTCTCTTCCAGGAGGACGTGCCCACTACTCTGATGTATGATACAATACTATATTATGTATTTTATTGTGTGTTGTATCCCGGGACATGGGTCCGTGGACAGTTGTATTTGCATACTGTTTGTGATGTAATGTCTGTATGACTGTTTGACTTATCATGTGCATGATGATGTATGAGAAATTACAAGATCTTGATGTATGACTGTACAAAGTTGCATATTTGAGACAGCACCCGCGGTGTAGTCTTCATTGGTGCTAGTCACCAACCCCTTGACCTATCGGGTGCGGGCAAGGGGAAGTCATGTACCCGGTTCCGGGTTCCCTGGAATTCGGGGGCGTGACATTAGCCATGTAGTCCTTCTCTTCATCTGTCTTTGGACATTGCTCCTTTGACAACTTGAAATGATTAGCAAGAGGTGTTCTCACTGGTTTGGCATCACTCATGCTAAACCTTTGTAATATCTTACAAATATATTCTGCTTGAGATAATTGTAACGTACCTTTCTTTCTGTCTCTACTAATCCTCATTCCAAGTATCTGCTTTGCTGCACCCAAGTCTTTCATCTCGAATTCACTGGACAACTGCTTTTTCAACTTGTTAATCTCATCTATATTTGCTCCTGCTATTAACATGTCATCAACATAAAGTAGCAAGATAATAAAACTGGAATCAACCTTCTTGAAGTAACAGCAGTGGTCAGCATTGCATCTCAGATAGCCATTATCTTGCATGAAACCATCAAATTTCTTGTACCACTATCGGGGTGCTTGTTTTAAACCATACAAGCTTTTGGTCAACCTGCATACCAAATCTTCCTTGCCTTCGTCTGTGAATCCTTCTGGTTGCTGCATGTATATCTCTTCCTCCAAGTCGCCATGGAGAAAAGCTGTCTTTACATCTAATTGCTCTAGATGTAGATCCTTTGCTGCTGCAATGCTCAAAACTGACCGAATGGTAGTTAGTTTAACAACTGGAGAAAATATTTCAGTGTAGTCAATACCTTCCTTCTGTTGGAAGCCTTTAACTACCAGTCTTGCATTATATCGCTTGGAGCCATCATGCTCCTCCTTGACTCGGTATACCCATTTATTTTGCAAAGCTTTCTTGCCGGCCGGTAGCTTTATTAATTTCCAAGTCTGGTTGGATATAAGAGACTTCATTTCATCTTTCATTGTAAGCTCCCAATTGCTCACATCATCTACCTGACATACTTCATGATAACATTCAGGCTCTCCTCCATCTGTCAGTAGCAAATAATTCAAGTACTTCCTGTTTGGTACATGCGGTCGACTGGATCTCCTCAATGTAGGAACTTGATCCTGTGGCTCTTCAATGGCTTGTCCTGTAACTTCCTCCTCCTGAGGTTTCTGGCCTGTTTTGATAGCTTCACTATCTGGGACATCATTGGGCTCAAAGTAAACAGGTTCAGGATCCACTTGACTAGTGGATTCAGTCGTGTCTCTATCTTTATACAGGACATTTTCATTAAACACAACATCTCTACTTCTAATGATTTTTTTATTTTGATTATCCCAAAGATCTATAACCAAATTCATCACCACCATAACCAACAAATGTGCATTTTAGTGATTTAGCATCAAATTTACTTCTAGCATTATCACTAATATGCACATAAGAGACACAACCAAATATACTTTCAAATGTGAAAGTCTAACCTCTTTTCCCGTCCAAACTTCTTCTGGTATTTTGAACTCTAGAGGTGTTGATAGTCCACGGTTGATGAGATAAGCTGCTGTGTTGACTGCCTCTGCCCAAAACTGCTTGGGCAACCCTGCATGTATGCACATACTTCTGGCTCTTTCAGTCAACGTTTTGTTCATCCGTTCTTCTATGCCATTCTGTTGTGGTGTCCCTGGCACAGTTCTCTCGAGCTTGATCCCACTCTCATAACAAAACCGTTCAAACCTGGTGTCTTCATATTCTCCACCATTATCTGAATGCAGCCTTTTGATCTTCAAACCAGTTTCATTCTCGACCATCGCTTTCCAACTTTTTGGTGTAACAATCACTAAGTTACCAATAGATTTTTTTGATGGTGTACCGACAATTTAGTGCAGGAATTTTTTTTTGATGTAACAGTTTTTTTGATGGTGTACCGACAATCTAGTGCGGGATTTATTTATTTTTTTTTTTGATGTAAAAGTTTTTTTATGGTGTACCTGCAGTTTTTTGGTGTAACAATTACTAAGTTACCAATGGATTTTTTTTCAACAACAAACATCAGTCGGGATTTTTTTTAATGCAAGACAATTTAGTGCAAGAATTTTTTTTTATGTAGGTGGACAACATGTTTTTTCTGACCTTCGCTCAAAGGGCTGACAAATTTGTTGATGCAGATTTTTTTTTGTTCAGATTTGTCTGCATACATTTAACTTAATTGACCACATATGAACTAAGATAGTATACATTGAATTTGGCAAATTATGTTGTATGAGGTTTATTTTCTTGGCAGGGGGATACTAAGATGTCTACAAACGTACATGTGCACAAAGGCTAGAACTACAACCTGATTGTGCTTATAATCCATTTCTTTTGCTCAATAACGCCCCCCTCCTCCAGCTGAAGTTCAAAACAATAGGGAGAAAAGAACCCAGCCAGCATATTTGCAATCATATTAATATCAATCCATTCTTTTTATAATGCAGTGGTAGAGAATGAGTGAAATGAGATTACATATTAAATAAGTGAAACGCTAGATAGAAGAAAACAATTACATAAACAAACGCCCGAATGGAGCAAAACAACTAAAACAAGTCGCAAGACAGAATCGCTGCACCTCCATAACATAAAATAATTAAAGATCCAAGGTTACTCATAATCAGTCATAAGTGCGTAAAAGGTATAATATTAACGTTTTAGTGAAAACACTGGTATTCAATTTTATTTCACTAACAATATTTTAGGCTATCAGATGACTGCCTAGACAGTTCTACGCAACAATAACAACTTGCACACCAAGAAGCTCAAATTTGATAAAAATCAGATACCTTTGAAGAAGATTGGGTAAATCAAGAAGTTCAAATTTGCTGTAAATCGGGTGGCTCCAGTTTCCAGATGAACCTTGACAGTGGTTGAAGGCGTGGACGACTGGTTTTTTCGGTCGATTCGTCCATCACCGGAGTTAACGGGACGTGGGTGTGCTCGAGTGGCTCTAGTTTCTAGATGGACCTCGACAGTGGTCGAAGGCATGGATGACTGGTTTTTCCAGTCAATTCGTCCATCAACGGAGTCAAAGGGACAGGAGTGCGCTGTGAGAGAGAAGGGTGGAAGATCCTCCCCTTCAACTGGGCGGAAAGGAGACAGCATGGGATTTGGGCTGGTGATATCCATCAGAGAATTTAGAGAGGGAGTACATCAGGGGGATTGAGGGAGAGGGCGTGTGTGGGTAGATTGGTGGTTTTTTTTATTCTCATTATTTTTTCCAAAACGATAACATTTTGTTTTATCATAAAAGAACCGTATTGAAAACCACCGTTGAGGATCCGTGCTCCTAACAAACAGAGTTCACAGCTGACGCAAAATGACTAGTTATAGTGGGAGGAAAAAAAGAAAAAAAAATTCATACTAATCTAAATTCTATTTATACTATATGGGATAGTTTGAGAAATATGATCGTAATACTACCCCATTCATCAACATTATACATGATGTGCACATCAGGGGAAGTAAGGGTAAGTTTTTTTAATGGGGAGAGATATTCACACTCCAAACTTATAAACATACTCATCTTAAACAATAAATTTATAAATAATAATTTAATATTATAAGAAAATTACACTAAAATCACACCCACTCAACTTGGTGATACACTCTTTTTGCCGCAACACTTCCTCTTTGGTGATGCACGATAGGACGATTTGATATTAATTGAATAATTCTACATGTAATTTATGGTTAAAAAATGTTAATTTTGATTTAAATTTAATCAATTTTGTGTGTATTTGATGATTAATGATGAAAATCCTAAGCGGCGGAAAGGAGGTAAAAGATGACAAAAAAGGGAATATGAAAGATAAAAGGTGATAAAAGAAAACTTTGAACAAATTTTAATTCGATTTATCCGAACTTTGATTTGAGAAATAAAAATTTAGTTCGAGATGAAAGTCTTATTTCTCAAACTGAAGTCCTATTTCTCAAATCAAATTAATCCAAACAATATCGTGACTGTATAAATATTTCACAAAAGTGGGCAAGTAAATTAAATCAAATTAATTTAGATGCGTAATAAAGCCTCTACATTGCAACCCTCATATGGTGGGTGAATTGATCTATTTTTTTAATTTTTTTGTAAGGACTACATAGTCAAATCACATACGGATAGTATAAATATTTTATAAAAGTGAGAGTGTTAATCATTTCGATGGGTATGAACATCCATCTCCCCTTTTATTATATATAGCCGAGAACTCATGCACAAGTTTAACTTTTTAATTTTTTGTTCTTGAATAAACATAATGCATGTGGTGGGTGCATGTTATTTAATTATTTAATCATGATTATCATCACCGGATTCCGTCCGGAAGGAAAACCGCTTTTGGGATACGACTTCCCCAACCTTCATCCGAATGGTGATAAAAATACAAAATCACCACCAATCATTTTTGGGATGCGATTAGTCACCTAAAAGAAAATTAATCTACACCGTTAGGGATAAGCTCCGGAGTTGATTACGCGTGAGAAAGGACTAGCACCCCCACAATCCCCTTTCGGTGAATATTTCTAATTTATTTTAACTGTTTACCCAAACTTGACTGGTTTAAAGGTGAAGCAAAATTTACATTTATCCCTAAAGTTTACGCTTTTTATTTTCCTAAATCATTTGTTATCGTTAAGATTAAATCCAAGGAAAATCCTAACAATTTTGATTTTTCCATTTTTATTTCTACATTCTTTATTAAAGTTAAAAATTCAATTCAATTTATTCCTAAATCTCTAAAGGAAATCCTATGATTTATTCTAAGATAAACAATCTAAAAATCCAAAGAAAACAATTTTTATTCCTAAATTTAATGCTAACGCTTTTTAAAACTAAATATGTACAAAAAAAATGTTGAGCGTGAAAACTAATAAAGAAAGGTGAAATGAAAAATTAGAAGGAAAGGCTCAGTGCCAAAGCCCAAGTATAAAACTCTAAATTAAAACTTTTTTTGTTTTGTTTTTGTTGTGGTTTTAGAAAGCCTTCTTTTTTTTTTTTTTTGAGAAAAGTTTTTTTTTTTGAAAGACTTTTTTGTTTTTGTTTTTTTTGTTTTTAATAAAACAATTTATTTAAGAAAAGAGTTTTTTTTGTTTTTTTTGGGGAAATGTGTTCAATTAAAAACACTAAAAAAAAATACATAAGTAAATGAAAACAAATACAAGTGATGTATGTGATAGTGTGTCATCCACAAAAAAAACAAGCTCTCTTTTTTTCTCTCCTTTTCTCTTTTTTTTTTTTTGCATGTTACAATTAGGACTAGGTTACATAATTACAAATGACCAATACTAACACCACCCTAATGGTCCATAATACAAACAAGAAAAAGAAAAAAAAGAAAATGAAATAAAATTTAAAAAAAAAAACCAAATAAATTATTTACAGTGCCGCAGTGATTAATACCAAACTATTTACAATATGAAGTAAAAACAGAAATGGTGCTGGTCAACGTCCTTTGTTGGGCAATCAGCAATAGACCACTTGGAGAACGTGCATCAGAACTCTCGATAGCATGGGTAAACAAAAGGGGAGGAAGAAACGAATGTTCATGGATTAGAATAAGCATAGAAGAGAAATACAATAGAAAACAAAACATAATACTCGTGCACCAGTGAAAACAATACACAGTGCAAACAATAAACATAGAAAACAGAATAACGACGATTTATACTATGACTGTACTAGAATAATCAGAGAAAATAAAACAAGACCAAATAGTGACTACCCATATCCAAACCAAAAGGCTCGTGTCCCAGTGAGCCCAAACAAAAAAAACATGGAGGAAAACAACATAAAAAAGATACATGCAAGCAAAACTACACCCAGAATAACAGCCAAAACGAGATCAAATCACATAGCAGCCTTTCTACTTTTTTTTTTTTTTTTTTTTTTTTTTTTAGATCTAAACCAAACTGAACAAATGAAGGACAGACCTAAGATAGGTAAAAAGAAAACAAATCCCAGTGAACGTGAAAGCACCAAACATGGCCAACTGAATGAACAATGTTACCTAAGGGACGGTAAACCAAAAACAGATGAAAAGAAAAAGAAAAAAAAGGAAAAAAAACTATATGTTGAACACGACTCGAACAGCTACAGACCACATGCACCTAGGTTAGTACAAAACCAATACTAAGATGTAGCAAATGAAGGCACAATAAGAGGTCAGCATCATATCGGCATACAAAAAAAAACAAATACTGGTCATGAAAACAGAGACACCAAGGTACCTTGTTGCCAGTGAACGAAATTCTCAGATGCATTACAAAGGCATCACAACCACAATATGAACATCATAACCACACAGAGAAAAGGGAACTAGTCCTGCAAAGGAAAAGAAAATACCTTTCTTCTAATGCGGAGACACCTTGGACGGCCAAACTGCTTTCTCACTCGTGGGGGAGCCTTGTGGTGGTCAACGGCGGGGTGTGTGACGCTGAACCCCTTGGATGATCACCACCTCACGTTCAGGGAGACTCTGGGATGAGCGATGCTGGGACCTCCTCGGCTGGCTGACTCTCCTTGCTCGATGATGCTCGGTTAATGGGAGAGACGAACGGAAGGGGATAGGATGAACGGACTCCTCGCTGGCCAGAGGAAGAGTTCCGGCCAGGGAGGGAGAGGGGCCCTGTGCGAATCTGGCAGAAGGGGGGGAAAGGGGTTTTCGTCCTGTTTTTTTTTTCAGAGAGAGAGGGAGCCGAACCGAGAGGCGTGAGGTCTGGTGCTGGATTTGTTTGGAGAAGGAAGGGATGAAGGTGTTCGGTTTTGGGTGCTGGTTTTCCTTTTTCTTTTTTTTTTAGCCGAAAAGGGAGAGCTGAGAAGAGAGCAGTGATGGGTTTTTCTTCAGCCAGAAGGGAGAGCCGAGAGAGAGAGAGAGGTGGGAGGAACGGTGGTGATTGTAATCGGATTTTTAGGGGGCCGGCCTGAGAAACCAGAGGGTGAGGACGGCGAGTTTAGATTTTCGGGGGGGAGACTGAGCCGAGAGGAAGAAGAGGAGACTGGAGATCGGCTGTTTTGTTTGGCTCTGGATTTTTGGGGAGAAAAGGGGAGAAGGCGAGAGAACAAAGGGGTTTTCTTTTTGGACAGGAAGCTAACGAGGGATTGAAGAAGGAAGAAGGAACTAGAAGAGAGAGAGCCGAGAGATGGGGGTGTGTTTTTTCGGGGAGATGGAACCAGAGAGGAAGAAGATTGCGTTTTTTTCTTTTTGGCCAGCCAAAGAGAAAAGGCTTTATCAGGTTGGGGATTTATATAGATTGGAGAGGCTAGGGTTTGAGGAGGGGGCTGGAGCGGCAGTCCGGTGGTCCTCCGGGATCTCGGCGTCTGTGGCGTGGCTTCGAGGGTGAGGACGAACGGGGAAGAGAGAAAGGGAGGAAGAAGACGACGCGGTTTGGTAGGGAGAGATAAGAACAGGTCGATGTATGGCTGTAAATTATTTTATTTATTTATTTGTTTTATTTTTTGTTGTTTTATTTTTTATTTTGGTTTTGGTTTTTATTCAATCACGGGATGACACGTGTCCGAGACGAGCGGAAAGAAAAATAAAAGAGAAAATTATTTGTTTTGTTTTTTTAACTGATGTCTTTTGGTTTTCGGAATCGGTAAGACAAATTGCATTTCAAAACATCTGGAAAAATTATTTCTGGACTTGGGGCGTCGTGACGAGCGACCCCGTGTCAATTTTATTTGAAAACGATCATATTTTTACAGCAAGCTTGTACTGCTATTATTTATTACCGAAGATGATTTTATTTTTGATTTTTATTGAAAAAAGGCTCCTGGGAGCGAATATATACAATATATATGTCAAAATTCTCAGAACGACGAGTAGAATAGGAAAATGAGGTTCGTGACCTGATCCAGTGTGCCGTTTGAAAAGTCAATTACCGTTTTGACCCCCAATGGCGGCCCGAACGCTGTTTTGATCATATCTTCTTTGTTTGACCTCAGAATTGAGCGCGGTCGATGGCGTTGACTATCGAATTTGATTTTCTATTGCCTAGGACCGGCTCTTTGGATTTTAGATGCCTTTCTTGAATAATGTCTTGAAATCGGGCATTTGTGCTCACCTGGTCACGACTACGTCGTTTTCACAAATTTCAACAAATCGAAGCAGCATAGAAGGAAAATTGAATTTGATAAAACGTGTCCAACCCGAACAAAATAGGGTCCAACAATGATCTGAAAAAGTTTCTTCAATGTTTTAATCTTTGCATGTAGATTTATAGAAAAAGTGGCTCTTATTATATAATTTGGTGGTCTTTGGATGCATGCTCTTCCACTCTTCCATGTCACGTCAGCTGGTATACGAGCAAGGCTTTTTCTACGGTGATATCGCCGAGTCCGTACGTTGGAAGTGGTTGTGTTTCCTAACGACATTTAGGAGGTAGGAGTCCAAGGAGCTGATTAATGGGTTCCAAGGGTGGAGTTTGATGTTGTAGGTCATAGAATTTGACGTGTGGAACAACATCTTGAAGATCTAACTATGCGTGTTGACATGTTAGAAGGTCATGGTGGCAAAGTGCTTGGTGAGGAGTGGCCAAAAGCAAGAAGAGTTCATGAGTATGCCAGCCAATTTGGGGGAAAACCTAATTTTAAGTAATAACCTTGACGATATAGGTTCTTTTGTAGTTATTTCGTAGTCTAATTTGGTTAGAAGATTTTATGAACTCATTTGTTGGGTAGATTTAGGTTTAAATTTGTATTTTTGGGGTGTTGTATAGAAAATCATCGTGCAAAAAGTTATAGAGTTCTTTGGGACGAGATAGGCAGTTAATGTGGTTGATTGAAGGGCCTAGTCGATTGAGCTATATTGTTTGGTCGACTTGTTTAATCAATCAGGTGAACTTTTAGCGTGTTTTAAGGTTTAGTCAACCATGTGTGGTCGAGTGAAGCTGGGTCAAGTGAGGTGGCTATTGTTTGAACGACCAAGACGTTTCCATAGAG
The DNA here is from genome assembly GCA_023512835.1 of Taxillus chinensis. Classification (NCBI taxonomy): domain Eukaryota; kingdom Viridiplantae; phylum Streptophyta; class Magnoliopsida; order Santalales; family Loranthaceae; genus Taxillus; species Taxillus chinensis. Next base: position 38,851,528 of record CM042084.1, read on the forward strand.
GTTTAGAAGTTCAATCGACCAAGGGTGGTCAATTAAAGCAGTAGTGGACTAAAGGCTGGGTTCTCTGATCGACCAGTTTGATTTTTAGGATGTTTTTAAGGGGTGATCGAGCTAGCGTGATCAAGTGCAGTGGGTGCAGTTTTATCGACCAACTCGAATTTCAGTGTTGTTTGCATCTTTGATCGACCAGGGTAGTTGAGTTAGAGGCGGTCGTCGAAATGTTTTATTTTCGATCAACCAGGAGCTCTTTTGGATAGTTTTACGGTTATTTTCTTGTAGCTTGACCTGGTTTGAACTATTTGGAGCTATGAAATAAAACCTTATGCCTTTTTTTAGTGATAATATATGATGTGATATGACATGTTTTGGGTTGGTAAGCTCGGATAGTGTTTGGAGGTGCTATGGAAATTATGTATGGATATTTCCATGGAAGACTAATGCTAGATGAAAGGGGTTAGGATTATATGGTGTATGATGATGTGTATTTATGGTAGACGCTGATACTGGGCTATGCTTGACTAAAGGAAAGTGGAAAAAGAGAATGTTATCGAGAATGACGGGTGACGTTAAGAACAATATTGATTGTAATTATACATATAAATTTTACTATCTGTTTTATAAACTTATAAATTGGTTTTTATCAATTTCTTCATTGGGTTTGCTTGGATTAGTAAGTTGTTTGGAGATTCGATCGTTGTTATCGATCTCTTTTAACTTTCTTCTCACATCAGGACAAGAGTGAACTAGAGTTGTCAGATGGTTATCTATGGTGTACTCTGTTTGTCTTTATGCGTCTTTCTCTAACCATAATTGTAATACATTTATTCATATAGTCTATATAACTGTTACCCATCCTAATATATGAAAATGGTGCTAGCTAGTTGTAATTATTAATTTTATTATACTAATCATATGCAGATGCGAGTGGGGAGGACCAGAAACGTGGAGTACATGCCATTTTGGCTCTCCTTTCTCTCTACATTTTGTGCTATGGCATGGTTCTCATACGCCATTGTCGTGAAAGATTTATTTATAAGAGTAAGTAAAACATAGATTCGTGTATTTGAGATGTACTCATTAAATTTCAAGATCGTTTACTGACCACATACATCATATGTCTTCTTGTGTGTGTGTGTATATATATATGGATCGTTTTGTGAGCTAGCCAACGTCATAGGATTTCTACTCGGCATTTCTCAAATGGCACTTGTACTTCAAGTACAGAAATTTGAACCAACTTGTCCCGACGAAGAACAGGATCCAAGAATCGCCACCGGATAAAATATGTAAATTAATTGTATTAATCGTACGCACATGCAAATCTTGGTCTGCAGGTCATGATGGTGACTGGTAGGTGGTATTATCTGATATAGGCTTTAATCGTAAAATGAAGAATATTTGGGTTATTTTGTTGTGTTTCATACTCCCGTACGTACGTGATGGGTTGGCGCATGCCATCCATCATGCATAATTACTTAACATTTAAAAGAAAGAAAAAAAACATGTCATGTGCAATGTAAATTGTGTTGAAAAGAATATGGTAGCTAGCTGTAGTTGTGGCCATTAATTCGGGCGGATGTCGACGCTAGCCGTGGCACGCAAGTTGATTTTTTTCACTCAATGATTTGAGGGGAATGTTACGAACACAAATTCATATTTTTCAAGACAATGGACACATACACAACTTTCGTTTTCCAACCGATCGAGTCGATAATTGAAATGCAATGAAATGATAACTAGACGTGAATGAATTGATAATTTTACACTTTTTTAACGAGCATGAATAATTTACCCCATAATTTCTTATGGATACCTCGGTTATTATATTTTTCATTTGCAATATATATTTAAATTGAAATGAATATTAATAATTTGAAATAAAATAAAATAAAATTGATTTTTTAAATTGAACTTAAATAATGCTAAATTGAAAATGGAATTAAATAGAATAGAATTGAGTTTGAAATGAAATGATTTGGAAATGAAGTTGAAGAATTGAATTCCAAAACAAAATGGATATATACAATTGGAATGGAAAATAAAATAAATAGAATTTGAATTTGAATTTTCATTTAAAATTATTAAGAGAAATTGAAGTGACATATATTATATTATCTTTATGTGAAAAAAAATCAGAATTATAAAAATATTAAAAAAATCAAAACGGAAGAGCATTATTCACTATGTATTTTTTTTAGCTAAAATTTAGCTAGAAAAATAACTTTCATATATAATTTAGATATTCATATTTTTCTAACCATCGAATAACTCAATAAATTAATCCTTTAACTATATGGATAAAATAATAATTCAGCTATCCAAACTAGGTAAGTTTCTAACTAAAAGCTATGAATTAATTAACTAATATCGATGGGTTTGAGGGTATTGGGCTCAAGCGGAGGAACAAGGTAGCGCCGCCCCGAGTCACGTCGAGCGCTTTTCGATGCTGTCCCTACTTAATCTCTATATTTTAGGAGATCCGATATTTTTGTTGTTGCCTGCAGTTTTCAAAACCCTTTATGATAGTGAAATGCATTAGTATAAATCTTTAATCTTTAAAAAACAAAAAGAAAAAGAAAAACAACGGCCAGCTATTTTTGTCTACATTCAGGCAGTCATCACTTCTTTTTTAAAAATGAATTGATAACTCGTCGACACCGAGTCCCTTTTCAAAATGTATGCGTTAAATACTCACATGTTGCATTATTGAGTTAACAGCTTCTATGTAAACATATATATATATGTGTGTGTGTGTGTCTTTTTTACTCAATTTATTTTAATTCTTTTTATTCATTCTATGTAGAATCATATAAAAAAAAAAGAGATCGAGATGCCCAATTAAAAAATGAGCAACCTCAAAAACGGTAACTCGAGTAAGAGAGAAAGAGCTTGCGTGATTTCAAAAGAGGGAATCTACAACGACCAATTAATGAATTTTTTTAATTAATTGTGGAATTTTAATCATAAATATAGCTTTCAATTAGTCTTTTTCTCGCTACCCACTATAGTTTTGAAGACAGAGAAGTTAAAATCGGTGCCGATTAGTTTAGTCGATAATCTCACGGAGATGGAAGGAGAGTAAAGAAAGAGATGGAGAATATTTATCGGTGACTTTTTTTTAATAATATCATTGTTATTTTAAAATATTTTCGTTAGTTGAACCTGAAATGGTAGGCGGAATGTGAGCGGAGCGTAGGCTAGGCAATTGTATGCGTGAGTGTCTACATAATAATATACAAGATGTGCACATCAAGGGAAGTAAGGGTAAGCTTTTTTATTAGGGATCCCCCCTTCGGAAATTCAAAAAATTCCTACGGATGTATATTTTGTGCATTAAACTTGCGAACGCATTTTACGTCGCATGGATGATGCATTCACATGCACTTATCAAGGGTTAAATCCATTATACGAATGTGTGGAGTTAGGCTAAGGGAGGTGTTAGGAATAAGCTAGTTGGCTATGCTAGACGTTTTCTCTGTTTTATTCTTTCTGTTTCCTGTGTTATTTTTAAATTGGAAGAGTTTTCATTTTAGGATAGAATCTTTTCTTTTAGTAAGTGTAAGTGATATCAATCCCAATTTTATTGATGGTATTCACAATTACTCTGCAGATTTTCTAGTATCTTGTTTTAATGCTTTATAAGGTGGAAAATAAAGAAAATGATATTGGTTGAGCACCACAAAAAATGTCTCGGTTGTCTCTGTGTTTTTTGTTCTTATTTCATGAGGATCCTGAACATCACACGACAATAATAATAACATTATATATAACATATTATGCAACTCATAAGAACATTAAAAATTTACACGATTCAAAATATCAAAACTCATCTAAATTAGATTATATATAAAAACAATGATGGCAACAAACGCAAAAAGAACATTTAACTGGAAAGTGTATCCTAAATATGATATGGACAACAAAATTATAATCTTCACCACGGAATCTACCACTTTGTTAAGAATAGAGATCGCAGGCCTCACATCATCGGGAGTTTTTAATATCTCCAGGTCAATTTTGGAGAGACTATGACTATGCAATAAATTAAAGTTATAAATGTCATTAATATTGGTCACGGCGTATAGAAGCCGGTGTAGGAAGGCGATCCAACAATGAATGTAAGATAGCCTACAAAATAAAAAGTGAATTAATTTGAATTTTAGAAGGCTTTTCAAACAGAGAAGGATAAGTAACACTAGCCACCGATATCAAGACGATCCATACTACTACCGATAATATAGAGCGATCAAATCTCTCCCACTTAAACCAACCAGGAACAAGGATGGATACCACCGTAACCAAGCTCATGCACATAGACGCCAAGAAATTGGCATCTCCATTGATGTTAAAAAAGCTAAAATATTGGGGCATGTATAGGATAAGTACATCCAACCCCAAGATAGCCGTTAACAATTGATATTTTAGTTGCCAGGGATTAGTGCTGACCTTGTCGTGAATCGCCCAAGAGTTACGGCAACTCTATTTCCACTATAACATATTATAGTTAAAATACAAACGTGGATAAAGGTAATAGGAAGAAAAAGTAAAAAATAAAAAAATGTGTATCCATAGTTTCCGTGAAACGAAGCATAGTAGGTTATGGCATATGCTATCATGGATCCCAAATAAGAAATATTGCTCCATGGTGACAATGTAGCCCTAATTTGCGGGAGTACAAATTCTTGGACCATTCTTTTGTTTATCTTCAAGGGAAAAAATTCTAATTAGATATGAAACATAATATGTAACTAAATTCAAAATGATCAAACTATATTTAATAGAATTTAAACCCGATAAACAAATCCCATCACGAGTCCCATAAAAAATTCGGGGAAAACTTATAAATACTCCAAAGAAAAAGAGCCAATGGAGTAATTAGGACCATATGTACCAGACTATATATCCGAGAAAGCTTGGCATATAATAAAAGTCCTATTATAACTCTGACTCATAGATGGTCGATAACGATATCACTCTCTTGTCCACGTAGTCACAAATAGGATTTGGATTATTCTTGGTCGCTTGAGCGCCCCAAAACCTCGGTAAAAATTATCTTTGGAAATAAGTACGAATTAACGATTAAAAATATACAAAAATACAATAAAAACACTTAGAAAAAAAATAAAAAAGAAGTCAATACCAGACAGAGATGACATGAACCCACCGATATATATGGATAATGCGACGTGCATCCATGTCAAACACGAACGCGCCCGAGCTAATTAAGAATGAAATACTCAGAATTAGGCCATGACAATAATATAGCGGGCAATTTATAACAATCTCCTCCAAACTACTTAATAAAAATATCTCACCTTCATGGCATGGCATTACACCCTCTTCATCCGCTTCCACCTCCGCCTCTGCCTCTCGTTTGTATGCGTCGGCTTTGCCCAAAATTTTCTTGTTTTATTAATTAAAAAAAAAAGAAATAGATCACGTAGACTAGGACAATCAACGATGTATTGTTTTTATGTTTTGATGGAAGAACCGGCGACGTGGCCAGAGGTATGTGAGGAATGTGAAGTGACGTGGCCAGGAGCTATGTTAGGAATGTGATTTAAAGGAGAGAAATGTGTCGCCGGAGCCATATTAATAGTAAGGGCCAGAGAGAGGGAAATAGTGTGGAAAGAATCTCCAATAGAAAGAGAGAGCGAGAAACAATAAATGGAAGCGAGGAGGGAAGGCGCGCGTGATGAAAAATACGAGGGAAGGCGTGATGAAATATATAAGGAGGAGCATTGGCGGTGGTGTAATATGTATGTCATGCATTAATACATAGCGCACAATTAAGATGACATTAATATGTATGTCATGCATTAATATATAACAGAACATACACCACATGCAATGCAATGCGGCATCGGTGAAAATAATTGCCCTAGGCACACAAACGTGAAAGGTAGCTTACATTGAAACATCCGCATGCCGCATGGAGGCATGGGCGAACCTTCAAGTCCGTTGACATCCATGACATTGACGGGGAATAATGGCCACGAATGGTCCTCATTTGCTCTTTTAATTGAGAATTACGTACTATCGTATCAGGTTACCTAATCGGTACGTGACTAGTGTCACGACCCGAGCGTGGTCTTGGCGGGACTTTTCTCATGCACTTATCAAGGGTCAAATCCATTATACGAATGTGTGGAGTTAGGCTAAGGGAGGTGTTAGGAATAAGCTAGTTGGCTCTGCTAGACGTTTTCTCTTTTTTATTCTTTTCGTTTCGTGTTATTTTTAAATTGGGAGAGATTTCATTTTAGGATAAAATCTTTTCTTTTTAGTAAGTGTGTAAGTGATACCAATCCCAATTCTATTGATGGTATTCACAATTACTCTGCAGATTTTCTAGTATCCTGTTTTAATGCTTTATAAGGTGGAAAATAAAGAAAATGACATTGGTTGAGCACCACAAAAAATGTCTCGGCTGTCTGTGTTTTTTGTTCTTATTTCATGAGGATCCTTAACAACACACGATGATAATAATAACAATATATATAACATATTATGTAACCCATAAGAACATTAAAAAATTACACAAGTTCAAAATATCAAAACTCACCTAAATTCGATTATATATAAAAACTATGATAAAGAACAAACGCAAAAGAACATTTAACTGGAAAGTGTATCCTAAATATGATATGGACGACAAAATTATAATATTCACCACAGAATCTACCACTTTGTTAAGAATAGAGATCGCAGGCCTCACATCATTAGGAGTTTTTAATATCTCCAGGTCAATTTTGGAGAGACCTATGACTATGCAATAAATTAAAGTAATAAATGTCAATAATACCGGGTCACGGTGTATAGGCCGGCGTAGGAAGGCGATCTAACAATGAATGTAACATAGCCTATAAAATAAAAAGTCAATTAATTTGAATTTTAGAAGGCTTTTTAAACGAGAGAATGATAAGTAACACTAACCACCGATATCGGCACGATCCATACTACTACCGATAATATAGAGCGATCAAATCTCTCCCACTTAAACCAACCTGCAACAAGAATGGATACCACCGTAACCAAGCTCATACCATAGACGCCAAGAAATTGGCATCTCCATTGATGTTAAAAAAGCTAAAATATTGGGGCATGTATAGGATAAGTACATCCAACCCCAAGATAGCCGTTAACAAATGATATTTTGGCTGCCAGGGGATTAGTGCCTGACCATGTCGCAAATGCCCAAGAGTTACGGCAGCTCTATTTCCACTATAACATATTATAGTAAAAACACAAACGTAGATAAAGGTAATAAGAGGAAAAAGTAAAAAATAAAAAATCATTATCCATAGTTTCCCGTGAAACGAAGCATAGTAGGCTATGACATATGCTATCATGGATCCCAAATAAGAAATATTGCTCCATGGTGACAATGTAGCTCTAATTTGCTGGGGTACAAATTGTTGGACCAATCCTTTGTTTATCTTCAAGGGAAAAAATTCTAATTAGATATGAAACATAATATGTAACTAAATTCAAAATGATCAAACTATAGTTAATAGAATTTAAACCTGATAAACAAATCCCACCGTGAGTCCCATAAAAAAAATCTTCCAACAATCAGTGGGAGAAGTGTTTTTATTTGAAAAACTTATAAATACTCCAACCAAAAAGAGCCAATGGATAATTAGGACCATATGTACCAGACTATATGTACGAAAGCTTGACATATAGTAAAAGTCCTATATAACTACTAACTCATAGATGGTCGATAACAAGATCACTCCGTTATCCACATAGTCGCAAATAGGATTTGGATTATTCTTGGGCTTGAGCGGCCCTAAAACCTGGTAAAAATTATCTTTGGAAATTGAAATCGTAAGAGCAATCCATGCATATAAATAAATAAGTACGAATTAACGATTAAAAATATACGAAATATAATAAGAAAACTTAGAAAAATAAAAAAAAAAGAAGTCAATACCAGACGAGTTGACATGAACCCACCGATATATATGGAAAGTGCGACGTGCATCCATGTCAAGCACGAACGCGCCTGAGCTAATTAAAAATGAAATACTCGGAATTAGGCCATGACAATAATATAGCAGACAATTTATAACAATCTCTCGCAAACTACTTAATAAAAATATCTCACCTTCATGGCATGGCATTGCACCCTCTTCATCCGCCTCCACGTCCGCTTTGCCTTTCTTTGTATGCGTCGACTTTGCCCAAAATTTTGTTCTTTTATTAATTAAAAAAAAAAAAAAAAGGATCACGTAGACTAGGACAATCAACGATGTATTGTTTTTATGTTTTGGTGGAAGAACCGACAACGTAGCCAGGAGGTATGTGAGGAATGTGAAGTGACGTGACAGGAGCTATGTTAGGAATGTGATTTAGAGGAGAGAAACGTGTCACCGAGCCATATTAATAGTAAGGGGCGGAGAGAGGGAACAGTGTGGAAAGGATCTCCAATAGAAAGAGAGAGCGAGAAACAATAAATGGAAGCAAAGAGGGGAAGGCGCACGGTTATGAAAAATACGAGGGAAGGCGTGATGAAATATATAAGGAGGAGCATTGTTGGTGGTGTAATATGTATGTCATGCATTAATACATAGCGACAATTAAGATGACGTTAATATGTATGTCATGCATTAATATATAGCGCAACATACACCACATGCAATGCAACGCGGCATGGGTGAAAATAATTGCCCCAGGCACACAAACGTGAAAGGTAGCTTACATTGAAACTTCCGCATGCCGCACAAAGGCATGGGCGAACCTCCGAGTCCGTTGACATCCATGACATTGACAGGGAATAATGGCTATGAATGGTCCTCATTTGCTTTTTTAATTGAGAATTACGTACTATCAGATCAGGTTACCTAATCGATACATGACTAGTGTCACGACCCGAGCAGCGTGGTGCTGGCGAGACATTTCTCATGCACTTATCAAGGGTCAAATCCATTTTACGAATGTGTGGAGTTAGGCTAAGGGAGGTGTTAGGAATAAGCTAGTTGGCTCTGCTGGACGTTTTTATGTTTTATTCTTTCTTTTCTGTATTATTTTTAAATTGGGAGAGTTTTCATTTTAGGATAGAATCTTTTCTTTTAGTAAGTGTGTAAGTGATACCAATCCCAATTCTATTGATGGTATTCACAATTACTCTGCAGATTTTCTAGTATCTGTTTTAATGCTTTATAAGGTGGAAAATAAAGAAAATGACGTTGGTTGAGCACCACAAAAAATGTCTCAATTGTCTCCTGTGTTTTTGTTCTTATTTCATGAGGATCCTGAACATCACACGATGATAATAATAACATTATATATAACATATTATGAAACCCATAAGAACATTAAAAATTTACACAATTTAAAATATCAAAACTCATCTAAATCAGATTATATATAAAAACAATGATGGCAACAAACGCAACAAGAACATTTAACTCGAAAGTGCGTCCTAAATATGATATGGACAATAAAATTATAATCTTCACCACGGAATCTACCACTTTGTTAAGAATAGAGATCACAGCCTCACATCATTAGGAGTTTTTAATATCTCCAAGTCAATTTTGGAGAGACCTATGACTATGCAATAAATTAAAGTGATAAATGTCATTAATACTTGGTCAGGCGTATAGAAGGTGGCGTAGGACGTCGATCCAACAATGAATGTAAGATAGCCTACAAAATAAAAGTGAATTAATTTGAATTTTAGAAGGCTTTTTAAACAGAGAAGGATAAATAACACTAACCACCGATATCGCACGATCCATACTACTACCGATAATATAGAGCGATCAAATCTCTCCCACTTAAACCAACCAGGCCAACAAGGATGGATACCACCGTAACCAAGCTCATGCACATAGAGCGCCAAGAAATTGGCATCTCCATTGATGTTAAAAAAGCTAAAATATTGGGGCATGTATAGGATAAGTACATCCAACCCCAAGATAGCCGTTAACAATTGATATTTTAGCTGCCGGGGGATTAGTGCCTGACCATGTCGCGAATCGCCCAAGAGTTATGGCAGCTCTATTTCCATTATAACATATTATAGTAAAAACACAAACTTGGATAAAGGTAATAAGAGGAAAAAGTAAAAGATAAAAAAATCGGTATCCATAGTTTCCCGTGAAACGAAGCATAGTAGGCTATGGCATATGTTATCATGAATCCCAAATAAGAAATATTGCTCCATGGTGAGAATGTAGCTCTAATTTGCTGGGGTACAAATTCTTGGACCATTCTTTTGTTTATCTTCAAAGGAAAAAATTGTAATTAGATATGAAACATAATATGTAACTAAATTCAAAATGATCAAACTATATTTAATAGAATTTAAACCTGATAAACAAATCCCATCATGAGTCCCATAAAAAATCTTCCAACAATGAGTGGGAGAAGTGTTTTCGCAGGAAAACTTATAAATACTCTAGCAAAAAGAGCCAATGGAGTAATTAGGACCATATGTACCAGACTATATATCCGAGAAAGCTTGACATATAGTAAAAGTCCTATTATAACTGTTGACTCATAGATGGTCGATAACAGTATCACTCTGCTATCCACGTAGTCACAAATAGGATTTGGATTATTCTTGGCTGCTTGAGCGGCCCCAAAACCTGGTAAAAATTATCTTTGGAAATTGAAATCCGTAAGAGCAATCCCTGGCAATAAATAAATAAGTATGAATTAACGATTAAAAATATACAGAAATAGAATAAAAACACTTAGAAAAAATAAATAAAAAAGGAGTCAATACCAGACATAGTTGACATGAACCCACTAATATATATGGAAAGTGCGACGTGCATCCATGTGAAGCACGAACGCACCCGAGCTAATTAAGAATGAAATACTCAGAATTAGGCCATGACAATAATATAGCGGACAATTTATAACAATCTCCTCTAAACTACTTAATAAAAATATCTCACCTTCATGGCATGGCATTGCACCCTCTTCATCCGCCTCCACCTCCGCCTCTCCCTTTTCTGTATGCTTCGGCTTTGCCCAAAATTTTCTTGTTTTATTAATTAAAAAAAAAGAAAAGGATCACGTAGACTAGGACAATCAACGATGTATTGTTTTTATGTTTTGATGGAAGAACCGGCGATGTAGCCGGACGTATGTGAGGAATGTGAAGTGACATGACGGGAGCTATGTTAGGAATGTGATTTAGGGGAGAGAAACGTGTCGCCGGAGCCATATTAATGGTAAGGGCCGGAGAGACGGAACATTGTGGAAAGGATCTCCAATAGAAAGAGAGCGAGAAACAATAAATGGAAGCAGGGAAGCAGCTGGAAAGCATGGAGGGAAGGCGCGCGGTGATGAAAAATACGAGGGAAGGCATGATAAAATATATAAGGAGGAGCATTGTCGGTGGTGTAATATGTATGTCATGCATTAATACATAGCGACAATTAAGATGACGTTAATATGTATGTTATGCATTAATATATAGCGCAACATACACCACATGCAATGCAACGCGGCATGGGTGAAAATAATTGCCCCACGCACACAAACGTGAAAGGTAGCTTACATTGAAACTTCCACATGCCGTACAAAGGCATGGGCGAACGTCCGAGTCCGTTGACATCCACGACATTGACAGGGAATAATGGCTACGAATGGTCCTCATTTGCTCTTTTGATTGAGAATTACGTACTATCAGATCAGGTTACCTAATTGATACATGAATAGTGGCACGACCCGAGCAGCGTGGTGCTGGCGGGACGTTTCTCAGTAGCATGATTCAGGAATGTATTCATGCTATGTAAAGGAGAGGGGTTGGTTGAAAGCGTAGATGGTGCGCAGCGGGAGGTTCCAAGCAGTTCGTAGAGGAGAACGGATGGAGCCCCTTCGGAGTTCAGACGTGCCGACCCGATTGAATACGGGGAGCACACTGCTAATCGAGGACTTGACGTTGAAGAAGGGATTTGACCATCCTTACACAAACTAGTCGGGAACTGGAGTCGTTCTCCTGATGAGCCCAGTGGCAGGGCGAAACCAGTCTACGTGTGCTTTAACCCTCAAAAGGCTAAACTTAGCGGACCGTGGATAGAGTAGCTAAGTGTTGCAATGGGTTGAGAGGCGCAGGAAACCAGACCCCGTGACAAGTGGTATCAGAGCCGAACCGGCCCGTATCCTGAAGACTCGCGAAGCACTCTCGCGAGTAGCGTGATCCCAAGGTAGGAGCTCACAGAGGTGAGTTGACCGGTAGTGTCTTGCACACCTTGCGTCCATAGAGTTGGAGTATCTTAGAGTGTGATACAGAGTTGGGCAAGGGAGTACGAAGGAGTGCATCAGAGCAATCTTGGAAGCCTACTATCCTTTGGACATTGGGCGAGCGGGAGAGCATCTTGGTAAAGGTGTTGCAACCTACGGGGAAGTGATGTCCAACCAGTTGACATTGGGCGAGTGGGAGGGCATTGAGGTAACGATGCCATCGCCTGCAGGGAAGCAATGTCGACAAACGCAACGAGGACGTTGCGAGGATTGGGTGGAGGAGAATGTCATGACCCGAGCAGCATGGTGCTGGCAGGACGTTTCTCAGTAGCACGATTCAGGAATGTATTCGTGCCACGTAAAGGAGAGGGGTTGGTTGAAAGCCTAGATGGTGCACAGCGGAAGGTTCCAGGCAGTTCGTGGAGGAGAACGGATGGAGCCCCTTCGGAGTTTAGACGTGCCTACCCGGTTGAATGCGGGGAGCACGCCGCTAGTCGAGGACTTGACGTTGAAGAAGGGATTTGGCCATCCTTACACAAACTGGTCGGGAACTGGAGCCGTTCTCCTGATGAGCCCAGTGGCAGGGCGAAACCAATCTACATGCGCTTCAACCCTCAAAAGGCTAAACTTAGCGGACCATGGATAGAGAAGCTAAGTGCCGCAATGGGTCGAGAGGCGCGAGAAACCCGACCCGTGAATGTCACGACCCGAGCCATGGTGTGGCGGGACGTTTCTCAATAAAGACGATTCAGGAATGTATTCGTGCTACGTAAGAGAGAGGGGTTGGTTGAAAGTGTAGATGGTGCAGATGGAACGTTCCGGACGGTTCGTAGATGAGAACGGATGGAGCCCCTTCGGAGTTCGGACGTGCCGACCCGGTTGAATACGGGAGCACGCCGCTAGTCAAGGACTTAACGTTGAAGAAGGGATTTGGCCATCCTTACACAAACCGGTCGTGAACGGAGCCGTTTTCCCGACGAGCTCAGGGCAAAGTGGCGAAACCAATCTACGTGCGCTTCAACCCTTAAAAAGGCTAAACTTAGTGGAGCGTAGATAGAGAAGCTAATGCCGCAATGGGTTGAGAGGCGCAGGAAACCTGACCCCGTGACACTAAGCAACATGCCAAATTATTAAGAAGAGAAAAAAAAGTTACCAGTAAATTATGATCATCTAAATCGTTACCAATGATTAGTTGCACATAGTATTTTTTTTAATTGAAAATAATAGTCATTATTAATTAAAAATTGTTGTTGACGAGTAATTTTAATTTATTAACTTAAAATAAATATTAAAATAATAATTTATATAAATTAATTTTTTTCAATCACCATTAATTGATACTTCACTATATTTTCCCCTATCTGCACGTATTACATATTATATTATGTTAATTGAAATTACTCATAAAATTCAGCATTACAAAATAAAATAATTATGTGACTTTTTTCTAATTATTTTATTTAATCTCCACCCTCTAATAGTTACTATAGTTAAATGCTTTGAAATTAACTTGCAAAATAGTTCACTTTTAACCAGTACAAACCTTGTAAGAAACTCATAAATTTAACAACTTAAATTTGAGCTTATATAATAAGATTCAAATAAATTAAAGTTCCACATAACCTACTGTTTCTTTATTACACATTAAATACCTGATTTTATTATTGTTAAGTAAAAGTGTGCTCACCCCAACCTATATATTGTCCAAAGCTTAATCACAAGCCAATTTTGTTTTTTTGTCACATCTATGTGTAGTTGACATTTTTAATTTTATTTTTTGAAAGTAAAATCATGTTATTTAAATTTCGGATGGCAATCTTTGCTTGGGAATATGTACTTCATCCTGTTCAAATCATTGCTAATTCATCGTAAATCAGTTTCGGGTTTGGTAAAAAGTTAAAAGTCATAAAAATTTAATCATGATTTAGAAGCTTTGTAAGGACCCGTATCGGAGGGAGGTCGGAAGTTAAGCCCGGTTAGAAATTAAAATATGTATTAGCCTTTTGGATTATTATTATAGTGATTTAGATAATGGGATTGTTATTATATATTATTATGATTAAAATAATTATTTAAATTATTTTAATGTGTCGTTTTTTAATAATGATAATACTAATATTTAATTATTTGAGACTTATTATTTTAATAGTTAGAGTTATTATTATCATTAGATTATCATAATCATCTTTTTTATTATTATTATTATTTTTATTATTATATTTAATATATATATATATATGTGTGTGTGTGTGTGTGTGTGTGTGTGTGTATGAGTATATATATTAGGGTTAGTATGAAAGAAACATCGAAAAAAAAAAACAAACCTAGGTGACGTGGTTTTGGTAGGGAGGAAGGGTTGGAGCGTCGTATCCTCGTTTGTCAATTCCGAACGATTCAGGTAGTGGTGTTTTCCTTTGATTTCTTATCATCTTATTGCGTTAATGATCTGTTGTATCGATGCCTTTGAACCGAAGAGGAGTCGGTTGTTTGCGTGGTCAAACGTATAGTCTGTTTTGTTTTGGGTACACGGATTCATAAAGACACCCTGTATTTATATACGTAATCAACTAATTGTTTCCCTTCCCCGTACACTCTGCAATCCGTACCGCCCACCGCAACCTCTTCTCTTTTTATTATTTCTCCTTCAACATATATATATATATATATATATATATATATATATATATCGTTTAAAGTGTTGTGTGGCCGGCCATTCGGCCTCTCGGGAGGGTGTCGGGCGACAGGCTGGGCCGGCAAGGGGTGACCCCGCCGCATTGTTCGGTAGGTAAGGGGGGGGCGGCATGCCGTCCCCATGCAAGTCCTCCTATATATATATATATATATATATATATATATATATATATATTAATATACTTATATATTTAAGTGACCATAAACTTTTTATTTTGAGCCGATAATGTTGGCTTGTTAAAACTAAGCATTATTGAAATTTTGATTGTAATCGTTATAAGTACTTGTCGGATTTAATAATGCAGGGTAATTGATATGAATATTGTTGGGGTTCTTATTGTTGTTATTTAAAAAAAAACATTTGTGGCTCAATATTATCAAGTGGGAAATTATGTATATGACATTGGTAATGCATTTTATTAGTTGGATGACTAAACTTTGTTAAGTTGCTATATTAAATAACTGGTAAGATGAAATGTTCGTTTATTGGTCAAATGTGGGAAATAAGTGGTGGAACCGGTTGGGTTAATCAAGGGTCCCACATGGATGCAAGAGGCCATAGATCCCTTATGTGGCTGGTAACCCGGGGTCCCATATGTGGCGGTTGTCCTTAGGGACACCGCAGGTCCCACATATGGTCGTGTGATTTGACCGAAATTCTTGGAGGATGGTCATGGAATTTCCGTGGACGGATTAATGACGGTGTGAGTCCTTGATGATTGGGGTATAATGTGATGTCTATTTGTGATTGGTATAGAAATTTAGTTATGATAAGGTGTGACACTACACCGACACAAGCATACCCGTTCATGTTGTCCTAAAATTCTTATGTATTGGGTTATGAGCCGGGGATCACCTTGGGCAATTGTGCTCACCCTACTTTATTTCTATTTCCTACAGGTTGTAGGGAATACTACGGAGCCACAAAGGAGCGGGTCGGATATCTTCGTGAGGATTTCTCCTATAGATTTGTTTCCTATTATATATATATACTTTCCTGGACAAGGGTCCGTGAGTTGCTCAAACTTGATTACCGCACTTCGGAATAATATTTGCGTTACATTTATTAATAGCTTGTGTGTTGCATTTGAATATTTGGAAAGTACAACTTCACCCCTGTTGTGGAATTGTCCGTTCCGGGTCGATCGCCTTCTTCCTCAACCCCGTAGTGTGGGCGTGGGGAGTCGCGTTCCTTGTGTTGGTTACAGGATATGGGGCGTGACAAGCTTAATTAGAAATATTAATTTTTATTGGTGGCTAATAAATAGAATCAAATATTTTTTTTATTACCACTATTGAATTATAAATATTTATATAATTATTCAATATATATATAAATAATTTCTTATAATGATAGTTTTTAGAAAATATTTTTTTATCTCTAATCCAATGATTAAAATATACATTCATTCATTCCATGGTACTGCAAAAAGAAAAGATATATAAATAATTTTAAAATTTCAATATTCAGGCTTCACGACAATACTATTATAAATATAGTAAATTATAATTTTTAATGAATAAATATAGAATGTCATGTAAATTTGTTAATAGTTCATTTTACGATTGGAACCATTTTACATTATATATATATATATTCAATAATATTATTCTCCCACCTAAAAATAAATAAATCTGAATAATTATACAAAAATAATAATGATGAGATTTACCAACTCGTTTCTGTAGCACCGACTAAGGAATGCAATTTCCGAAGTACAAAAATACTTATGAGATTTGCCAACCCCACCTAAAAGTAAATATAATAGAATTTGAAGTGGCGATATGTTTGCAGGGGCTTGTGGTGTGTTTGCTACCATATCCTACGCCGGCTCACATAAATATTGACTCGAGGTAAAGTCCTGTAATTTTCGAAGAACAAAAATCTACCATAATTTATTTATTTATTTATTTTTAAATAGGAAAATAATAATATTATTATTATTATATATATAAGGGATAAATGCACCCACAAAAATGATTAATATATACACCAGAAATGATTAAATCACCCTTATGAAAAAAAACTATTTGTATATTAATATTCAAACATAAATCTAATGTTTGAAAAATTATTATCGAAAAAATAAAAAAATTTAACCGAACGAGTTAATAGGACTGATTGCCAGATGTTGATGTGTCATAATCTCAATCGCCGATAATTGATATGCAAAAAATAAAATAAAATATTATCTATGGTTAACATGCTGACACATCAACATTCAGCTCCCAATCAAGCTAACTCATCCGATTAAAAATCAAGATTGATAAAAGAAATAATATTAGAAAACATTATTAGAACAAAAAAAATATAATATTCAAATTACATGCTTCGTACATTTTATTTATGTTTTAATATTATTATTCAAATAACATTAAAAATAAGTTTTTATGATACTTTTATAATTTTGCGTGTGACTAAAAATGATATGTAAATGTATTTCATCCTAGTATAGCCCATACTCTTCCAACAAAAGATGTTATTGTTGCTATAGACTATATTTACAAACAAATGCACCATCTGATACAACTCAAACTAAATAGTGAATTCAATTATTTATTTTATAGTTCCACAATCAAATTTCAATATATAATTGTATATATAAAAAAAGCACCAAAATTATCCACAACAATTTCTTCCAAAGAAATTGTAAAATTTCATTAATAAGATAATTAATAACAAGAAAATATATCATAATCACATTATCAAATACATTAACTATTCATAAAAAATATTTTAATTATTACTACGATCATTTCTTTCCTAACTTTCATTTCGGCAATGGCTTGATGTGAAGACTCAGAATTTGTATTTATTAACCATTACTTGGCTTGCCTTTTCACTTACATGTTCCCTCCCTTTTTTTTCAGCTATGAATATAGAATTCTGCCTTTGATGGCTTTCTCCCTTCAGCATCAGTAGAGCTTTCCTGTAAAATAAACAAGCAAATAATTAATCAAAACATAATACACGTTCAAGCAATTATATATCTTAAATGGAAGGCAATAGTGGTTTGTGATATAACTAATAAAATGTAATAGAAGTTTAGTCTCCCTTCTCGGTATTTCTTTGCGTGGGTGTTAATGTGAGATTTTTTTTCCTAAGAGTGTCAGGAAAGACAGGGTTTTGAATCACACTCAATGCATTTTGATCTACACTGCACTGCACCAAAAATTGGGTATCTCTTTGCGAGAGAATGTGTGGAAGGAGCTTGTACGGCTTTAGGTATATATTTGTGGAGTTGTTGACTTCTTGGGAAATTGTTAGAAAATGATCAGAACTAGGATGATTTAATGATAATACTAATAAAAGAACATCCCAAGAAAGTCACTACAATCTCCAAATTAAATGACTCCCGATGCTAGTCTTTTTTTTCTTTGGGCGACTGGGCAAACTCCACTACAATCTCTCACTAATCATCGCAAACAATCCCCTCTTCATCAAGTCTCACTAATTAGTCCTATTAATACTAAGTATATTTTTAGTATCCCTAACAGTCCCTCACCCATTAGCGAGCCCGTATAACCATGCCTATTTGTCTCTTTCTCTTTTTTATTTTTTAATTATTCTCATTTTTTGCTGTAGCTCTTAAGTTTCCATGGGCAGAATGCGCTATAACAGTCCAACTTAACTCTCCACTGAACCGAAAATTATGATCTAAAATTATCCTCCATATTACATATAGAAATAGTAGTAGTTCAGAAAGATCAACAACTAAAATAAGAGTTCAATTTCACATACCTTCAATCCAACTGCACCCGGAGTTTCTATGACAAGCACAAGCTGCACAATGATTTAGTCTTCGGACATACTGGAATTTTCATACCTATGCCATCGAATAAATGGACACACAATGTTTAGGTTAGTGAAACTTCATTTAAAAAATAAAGTCAACATGACTTAACTTCATACCTTATGGATGATTGCACTTAGGGATGACAAAATGAACCCACCTCATCACGTCCCGCCCGACCTAACAAGCCATTGGGTCAGGCCCGAGTCTTATCCGATCCCGCTTCGACCTGATTTTTTTTAAATATAGGATAAAAAATACCGATCTAACCTATCCCGTCCCAAATTGATCAAACCTCAGATTGAGTCGGATTCGGGTCAGACAGTACCCAAACCCAACTCGACCCGTTGCCATCCCTAATTGCACTGGAGAGTTGATTATTAAAAGGAGTGCAGCAATTTATTTTATTTTATCTTTTGTTCTCAGATAAACTGTTTTTTACAATAGGAAACCAACATTTTCATGCACAATTAAAGAATCAAAAAGGGCAGCACTCTGAAACACCTGTTAAAAGGAAAAGAAAAAAAATAGCAAGTTTAATACATTAATAAAATAGCACTACATATATGGCAACAAGAGCCAATCATTAAGTCCAAACGAAGATTACCAAACTGATTCTAAGACCAGAAATCTCCTCATGACTGATCAAACCCACTCTCTTCTTCCCCTGAATAACGACCTCCCCCTAATCATAACAAAACAAATCAATTTTAAAAACACAATTTGTCACAGATTAAATGTTTCCTAATTCAAGATGGTACCGAAATAAAACAAATATGTATATAAAATGCAAGTGCACATAGAGTGTTGAATTATTTACCTTGTCTGGAGCAAGAAGTCTTGCAATAATTTTCAGAATTGCAAATTTCCCGGTACCAGAAGGTCCAGTTATTCCTACAGCCTCCTCGTGTCGAATCTATAGATAAACTTTCAAATAACAGGGAATCAATTAGAAAAAAATTGAAATGACATGGTAACAAACTTTAAAAAAATCTCAAACTGACGTGTCTTGAAAATTTTCAATGTACTAATAGCAGTATCAGTCACACTGGCATTCAGTAAAATGAAATATTTATGTGGCACGTAAGGCTGAAAGGAAAATAAGGAAAGAAAATCTCTTTCTTTAACCGCATTTTATATGCAACCACATAAACAATGGCTATGTTTTCTGAAATTATATATATACTCCAAACCCATTCCATAAATGTTCTCACAGTAAAAACTGCTCTCATTTAAAATTTTTATACACTACAGTATTGTTCATATTACATGTGAACACACAATTGCACTAGAAATACCCGAACAGGGAAGGAATGCCAATCTCTTAGAACAGATACAAAAAGAGCATCTCATGATGGAATCGAGATTCACAAAGGATATCAACAAAAGAATAAAGACTAAAATGAACAAAAAGTACCCCAAAAGATATAAATTGATCAGGTGAAAGAAATTAGTGCATAACTGCATCCCATCAAAGAGCTTAGCTTATGTTTAGTTATAATATAACTCAAGTATGCAACATGGAATGACAATCAAACTCTTAATTTGCTCCTTCTGACCTTCAATAAGGAACTTGGATTAAAATTGAAAACACTAAAAAACAAATCAGAAACAAGTCAATAATACTAATAAAAAATGCCAAAATATCATAAAAGCAAAAGTCAATAATAATGAACTCATAAAATAAATAATATATTCAATATATATATATATATATATATATATATATGAAATGATTATTAATTAATCAAACTAAGCAAAACCGGAGCATTCAAAATTGGTTAGATTTTCAACCATAGAATGTAGTAAAAATTGGCCTGTATAATAAGTTTGTCTCTACTAAGAATATTATCACAAAGATTGAACAGGAATTAATGGGACTTTTTTTCTTAGGACTGGACCGGAACTGGAATGCTGGAACAGGACTGGACTGGAACTGGAAAGCTGCAAGTGAACGCTAAACTGGAATTGGAACTAGAACTGGAATGGGACAAAACTGACATGGGGTTTACGTGCAATCATGTGATGTATGTAACCAACAGCCCATCCTATCAATTGATTTTCATATTAAGGCTAAGAAATCAACAAGGGATAGTTTTTTCTATGCTGCATTGTCTACTTTCCAGTAATTTCTAGTTTTAATCTTTCTTTCTTTCCCAGCGAGGGAACTAGGTAGGAGATGCAAGTGGCACTGCAGATAGCTTTTTAAATCAGTTGTTATCATTGGGACAACCAACAAGCTTGACATTATCAAAGGTCTTGTTACAATGTTCAAAATATCACATGTCAAGATGCCAGTTTTACAAACTCTAAAATTATATTAACTTAAATATTTTGAAAATAACCGTTGTGGGAATCTTCCAAATGTTTACAGCATGGAGAAATATCAACATAATTATAACAAGCCATTCATCAGTAAATTACATAAGAGGACTTCGAGCCGT
The DNA here is from genome assembly GCA_023512835.1 of Taxillus chinensis. NCBI lineage: Eukaryota > Viridiplantae > Streptophyta > Magnoliopsida > Santalales > Loranthaceae > Taxillus > Taxillus chinensis. Next base: position 38,872,664 of record CM042084.1, read on the forward strand.
GGAATTACAACTCGAACTAACTCACATCTCGAAGTAAGCCATATCTCAAAGCGTCTCCAAGACAATTATGCGACACCGTTTTCTGTACATTTGATGCAAAGAGATGACACAGTTCTGATTCCCTCGCATCATGATCAACTGTTCATTGCCCATGCCTTGTCTACCACGATACGTCGCCATCCACCGACCACACCCTACCAACCAGGGTATTGGTCGTATCTCCAAGAATCCTGTAAATTGTAATATTTTACAAAAAAAAAAAGGTATAGAGGTGAGATCCAAGCTATGGAAGTGGATATTTTGTACAAAAAATAGGCAGGATGTCTTTGTTTTAAATAAAGGAGATCTTTGGGAGAGACAGAATAAAGAGAAGGAGCCTGGGCCTGAGAAATAATTTGAAAGAGGCTCCACACTAAAGGAGAGCTTGGATGGTCGTGCTTAATTGATATATCTTAAGCTGCCAAGGGAAAAGAAGAGCAAGTTGGATCGAGGCATGAAACGATACAAATCGGCCTTATACACTACAATTTAGGGTCTTATGTTATGTTGTAACATAAATTGAATTTATTTTGGGGTTTGCTATAATTTATATTTTGAACTTTGTTTGTCTTGCTTAATTAGATTGCTTAATTGAACTTTGTTTGTCTTGAAAGATTTTAGCCTTAAATAATGTCGAAGTAAACATAATAATTAATAGTGAGGAAGGTCAACCCACTTGAGATTATTAAATTAATCTCTCAAATCTTTTATCACGGGAAAAGATTAATTGGGATGAGATAGAGATTAACACATATTGGCAAGGGAACTAAGGGAGGATATGAGTAAAATCAATCTTAAGACAGACATCTTTACCTAACTATATCTCCAATCACTCCAACCTATCTTTAATCTAGGTTTTTATTACTTTATTTTATTAGCAAAGTAGTTAGTAGCATATTATATCTGTCCTATATGTAATGTTATATATATGGGGTCTGAAATATCATTCAACCTCTCTTATCTCTCTCTTAATATGGTATTAAAGCCATTACATCGATTCCTCTCAATGACTTGATGATATCCCAGCCGCACTGCTCACCCAACATGACGCGATGAACTGTGACGCTATGCCAAAGAAGCTATGATTTAGGTCTTGCAACAACAACGATCACGATGACCTCGACGATCGTCCCACTAACGCAACATGACGTGATGCAACGGCATCCCAGCCGCAATGCTCTCCTGATGCGATGCGACGACATTTCAAGTCCAAACACAACGTGAAGTGGCCCTCTGCATCGACGACGAAGAAATAGTGACGACACATCACGTCATCTTCTCCTGCATATGCCGCGTGAGACACTGCCATGATCCTAGACACACCTCTCTATGTCATGTCCTTGCTGTCTAGACGACGGACTCAACGACCAGTAATCTATGGCTCTTGCCATCCAGGATGCAATACACGATGCGATCATGTTCTTCTAATACACCGGTTCGTTGGGACAAAGGCTAATGATAGGCGTCATTTGACATCGTCAATCCAATACCGTAGGTTTTTCTTATTCTAATCGATCGTGATCCATATACCTACATGCTTCAATCGTGACCCATTTATATGATTGTGTATATCTTTATACGATTTATATGTATCAGTACTATGGGTAATTGATTTATTGATGCTTATTGTCCCCTGTAAGACTCTTGCTACTGATACATGAATATGGGATTGGTTGTGTTCGGAGGAAATACGGAAATAGGATGAAATAAAATTGGCACACCGAGAATTTTACGTGGTTCGGGAAATTACCTACATCCACGGAGCTACTACGATATTTTACTATGGAGAGAAAAATACACCGTGTTTACAAACACTCGATCCCAATACCCAAATACACTCGAGAAATTATCAAATTGATAATTTTCTCCCTCTCTATTTTTCTCTCTCCCGTATTGGGACTCTTTCTTACCTCTCTCTCAATCTCTCAAGCTTGGGATTCTTGTTTGTTGGGATGAGGTGAAGAGCTGATGGCATGCCCCTTTTATAGGCCAAATACAAGACCCAAATTTTGACAAAAATTACATGCTAGCCATCCATGTGAAACATGCCAGCCACCCTTCTTCAAAAAATGCCACCAACCGATTTCTTTGACAATCTCCCACTTGAAGACTGATTTCAATCTGTCTTCACACCTGTAGTAGCTCTTTCCAACTTGATTATTCTTGAAGACCAATTAGAGTTGCGCACAACTCTAATTTGTCTATAGTGACTGCTTTGGTTAACATATCAGCTAGGTTTTTACTCCCTTGTATCTTTACAAGCATCAACACTTCATCCTCTAGAAGTGATCGAATGAAATTATAACGAAGTCCAATATGCTTGGTCCTTGAATGAAATGTTGAATTCTTCGCCAAGTGTATTGCACTCTGACCGTCACTGTGCAACACATCCGTCTCTTGGTTAAAACCCATTTCGCCAATAATCCTTGTAACCAAATAAACTCCTTGTCAGCTTCGTCATCGCAACATACTCGCCTTAGTTGTAGATAGAGTCATAATCTTCCGCGAATCGAGAATTCCAGCTCATCGTTGTAGTCCCCAACGTGAACAAATATCCTGTAGTGCTCCTCCTATGGTCTATTTCTCCAAGAAATCAGCATCAACATAGCCCTACAACTTCGGTTCACCTTTTCTCGAAACATAGACATTTGTTAGTAGTATATCGCTGGTATCTAAGTATTCATTTTACCGCTTCCCAATGCCGCTTTCCTGGATGGGACATAAATCCGCTCATCGCTCCCACCGCATGAGCAATATCTGGTCTCGTGCACACCATGGCATACATCAAGCTTCCAATGGTTGAGGCATATGGAACCTTAGTTGTAAAGACTCGTATTTGGGTAGTTTTGAGAGATAGTCATTCTATGGGAATGTAACTATCCTGGACGGTAGTGTAGTCGTTGATGTGAGCATTTTGACCGTACTTGGGCCCGATTCCGAGTCGGGGCCCCGTTTGACCCGATTATTGACTTTTCGGGATTTATTGGTTGACTTTGCATTTGAGCGGTCATTTGCGTGTGATAATATCATTCGAGTGTTGTGCTCGTCATTTCGAGCGTTTTGACCGTAGTTTGACTCAATTTGGAGTTCGGGGCCTTGGAGGTCAATTTTTGACCGGGTCAATGGTTGACTAGGCCGTTCACGCGAGAAATATAAATAGCAGAAAAAAAGAAGAAGCTTTCACTTTACGTTTCACGTTTGTGCGTTTGAGAGAGAGAGCTTGAGAGAGCTTGGAGGCCTTGGCGATTTGGGGCGATTTGGGTTCGTGCGGCTCAAAGATTCACTTCAAGTAGGTGTCCTTGAACTTCTTATCTCTCTTTTGTTTTGGATCCGTACGAATTTATCATGATGCACCAATGGTGCTATGTGGTTGACGTGGTAGGCATATGCACCAATGGCAGGCCCGTGTGGTGACCGTGGCCGGGCATATTGCCGTGGACAAGCTAAGGCCTGGAGTTGAGCCGTTGAGCTCGTGGAGCTAGGGGCCGAGTGCCCCGAGCCGGGATCCCATGGAGGATTGTGGACAAGTTGTCCTGTGTGAGTAGGCCGAGTCCCGATGTTTGTTTGCAGGCCGAGTCCTGATGATTGTGCACACTACACGATGCACGAAGTATATTGAGCATATAGTATAGACTTATATGTGTTGCATGATGTGGAGTTTTGGGGTCACCTACCGAGCTTGTCGCTCACCCCTACTTGTTATTTACCCCTTTTCAGGTGTGACCCGAGACTATTGGAGGACTCTCTTCCAGGAGGATGTGCCCACTACTCGATGTATGAGACAAGACTATATTCGTATTTTATTTTGTGTTGTATCCTGGACATGGGTCCGTGGACGGTTGTATTTGCATACTATTTGTGATGTAATGTCTGGTATGATCTGTTTGACTTATCATGTGCATGATGATGTATGGGAAAGTACAGGATTACCTTTGATGTATGATCGTACAGGGGTTGCATATTTGAGACAACACCAGCGGTATAGTCTCCATTGGTGTTAGTCACCAACCCCTTGACCTATCGGGTGCGGGCAAAGGGAAGTCATGTACCCGGTTCCGGGTTCCCTAGAATTCGGGGGCATGACAAGTTGGTATCGAGCATGGTCTAGTGGACCTAGGTTAGTGAAAGGTGGTTAATTGATTCCATGTGACTTGGAAAATCGTAGGGAGGGCGCCCGATCAACGCAGTCCTTACATGTGTTTTAGATTATTTTAGTGTCGGTTAGATCATCCTAGGAGCATACATGGGGATGGGGTGCATTGCTAGTGGTATGATTATGTGCATATAGGGCACTAGATTGTCTTTGTGGGTGATGTGCTCGTATGTGGTGCCAGGGATGGCACGTGGCCGTGAGAGCCAGGACTTGATTGTGGTGTACCCCGAGGGGTGACACGATGTTATATGCATGGTTGTGGACCTACGGGTCGTGTGGTGTACCCTGATGGGGGACACAATGCTATATGCATGGTATGGACCTACGGGTCGTGTGGTGAGAACTTACAAGTCGGTTGTGCCTTTGATGGTTGTTGGTGCTTGCAGTGCTAGTATTGATCGTTTGATTGTTTGTTGTGTGGCCGGTGTGATGGCACCACCGAGGAGGGTTGTCCGAGACCAGGGCCCGTTAGAGGAGCCCACGATAGAGTCGGGGCACCAGGGGCTGCAGAGCCCGCAGTAGAGGTCGTCAGCTCCCGTTGTGGGACCTGATTCGATGCAGGTGTTGATTCAGTTGTAGGAGGCCATGCAGGCTATGCAGGGCTCGATGAGGGATATGGCTATAGAGGTGGATGGGCTGAAGAGGCAGCGGCAGCCTCAGCAGCCACCACAACTTCTTCAACGTTAAGTCCTCGACTAGCGGCGTGCTCTCCGTATTCAACCGGGTCGGCACGTCTGAACTCCGAAGGGGCTCCATCCGTTCTCATCCACGAACTGTCTGGAACCTTCCACTATGCACCATCTACACTTTCAACCAACCCCTCTCCTTTACGTAGCACGAATACATTCCTGAATCGTGCTATTGAGAAACGTCCCACCAGCACCATGCTGCTCGGGTCATGACATTCACGGGGTCAGGTTTCCGCACCTCTCAACCCATTGCGGCACTTAGCTTCTCTATCCATGGTCTCGCTAAGTTTAGCCTTTTGAGGGGTCAAGCGCATGTAGATTGGTTTCGCCCGCCACCGGGCTCATCAGGAGAACGGCTCCAATTCCCGACCAGTTTGTGTAAGGATGGCCAAATCCCTTCTTCAACGTCAACTCCTCGACTAGCGGCGTGCTCCCCGCATTCAACCAGGTCGGCACGTCTAAACTCCGAAGGGGCTCCATCCGTTCTCCTCCACGAACTGCCTAGAACCTTCCGTTATGCACCATCCACGCTTTCAACCAACCCCTCACCTTTACGTAGCATGAATACATTCCTGAATCGTGCTACTGAGAAACGTCCTGCCAGCACCACGCTGCTCGGGTCGTGACATTCTCCTCCACCACTGGCTCTTTTTGCTAGAGTATTTATAAGTTTTCCTGCAAAAACACTTCTCCCACTGACTGTTGGAAGATTTTTTATGGGACTCGCAGTGGGATTTGTTTATCAGGTTTAAATTCTATTAAATATAGTTTGATCATTTTGAATTTAGTTACATATTATGTTTCATATCTAATTAGAATTTTTTCACTTGAAGATAAACAAAAGAATGATCCAAGAATTTGTACCCCAGCAAATTAGAGCTACATTGTCACCATGGAGCAATATTTCTTATTTGGGATCCATGATAGCATATGCCATAGCCTACTATGCTTCGTTTCATGGGAAACTATGGATACTGATTTTTTATTTTTTTACTTTTTCCACTTATTACCTTTATCCACGTTTGTGTTTTTACTATAATATGTTATAGTGGAAATAAAGCTGCCATAACTCTTGGACAGTTGCGACATGGTCAGGCACTAATCCCCCGGCAGCTAAAATATCAATTGTTAACGGCTATCTTGGAGTTGGATGTATTTATCCTATACATGCCCCAATATTTTAGCTTTTTTAACATCAATGGAGATGCCAATTTCTTGGCGTCTATGTGCATGAGCTTGGTTACGGTGGTATCCATCCTTGTTGCTGGTTGGTTTAAGTGGGAGAGATTTGATCGCTCTATATTATCGGTAGTAGTATGGATCGTGCTGATATCAGTGGTTAGTGTTACTTATCATTCTCTATTTAAAAAGCCTTCTAAAATTCAAATTAATTAACCTTTTATTTTGTAGGCTATCTTACATTCATTGTTGGATCGCCTTCCTACGCCGGCTTCTATACACCGCCAGCTAGTATTAATGACATTTATTACTTTAATTTATTGCAAAGTCATAGGTTTCTCCAAAATTGACCTGGAGATATTAAAAACTCCTAATGATGTGAGGCCTGCGATCTCTATTCTTAACAAAGTGGTAGATTATGTGGTGAAGATTATAATTTTGTTGTCCATATCATATTTAGGATACACTTTCGAGTTAAATGTTCTTTTTGCGTTTGTTGGCATCATTGTTTTTATATATAATCTGATTTAGATGAGTTTTGATATTTTGAACTGTGTAAATTTTTAATGTTCTTATGGGTTTCATAATATGTTATATATAATGTTATTATTATCATCGTGTGATGTTCAGGATCCTCATGAAATAAGAACAAAAAACACAGAGACAGCCGAGACATTTTTTGTGGTGCTCAACCAACGTCATTTTCTTTATTTTCCACCTTATAAAGCATTAAAACAGATACTAGAAAATCTGCAGAGTAATTGTGAATACCATCAATAGAATTGGGATTGGTATCACTTACACACTTACTAAAAGAAAAGATTCTATCCTAAAATGAAAACTCTCCCAATTTAAAAATAACATAGGAAACAGAAAGAATAAAACATAAAAAACGTCTAGCAAAGCCAACTAGCTTATTCGTAACACCTCCCTTAGCCTAACTCCACACATTCGTATAATGGATTTGACCCTTGATAAGTGCATGAGAAATGTCCCGCCAGCACCACGCTGCTTGGGTCGTGACACTAGTCATGTATCGATTAGGTAACCTGATCTGATAGTACGTAATTCTCAATTAAAAAAGCAAATGAGGACCATTCATAGCCATTATTCCCTGTCAATGTCATGGATGTCAACGGACTCGGAGGTTCGCCCATGCCTTTGTGCGGCATGCGGAAGTTTCAATGTAAGCTACCTTTCACGTTTGTGTGCATGGGGCAATTATTTTCACCCATGCCGCGTTGCATTGCATGTGGTGTATGTTGCGCTATATATTAATGCATGACATACATATTAACGTCATCTTAATTGTCGCTATGTATTAATGCATGACATACATATTACACCACCGACAATGCTCCTCCTTATATATTTCATCATGCCTTCCCTCGTATTTTTCATCACCGTGCGCCTTCCTTCCCTGCTTCCATTTATTGTTTCTCGCTCTCTCTTTCTATTGGAGATCCTTTCCACACTGTTCCCTCTCTCCGGCCCTTACTATTAATATGGCTCCGGCGACACGTTTCTCTCCTCTAAATCACATTCCTAACATAGCTCCTGTCACGTCACTTCACATTCCTCACATACCTTCGGCTACGTTGTCGGTTCTTCCATCAAAACATAAAAATAATACATCGTTGATTGTCCTAGTCTACGTGATCCTTTTTTTTTAATTAATAAAAGAAGAAAATTTTGGGCAAAGCCGACGCATACAGCAAAGGCAGAGGCGGAGGTGGACGCGGATGAAGAGGGTGCAATGCCATGCCATCAAGGTGAGATATTTTTATTAAGTAGCTTGCGGGAGATTGTTATAAATTATCTGCTATATTATTGCCATGGCCTAATTCTGAGTATTTCATTTTTAATTAGCTCGGGCGCATTCGTGCTTGACATGGATGCACGTCGCACTTTCCATATATATCAGTGGGTTCATGTCAGCTCTGTCTGGTATTGACTTCTTTTTTATTTTTTTTTCTAAATTTTTTTATTATATTTCTGTATATTTTTAACCGTTAAGTCGTACTTATTTATTTATTGGCAGGGATTGCTCTTACGGATTTCAATTTCCAAAGATAATTTTTACCAGGTTTTGGGGCCGCTCAAGCAGCCAAGAATAATCCAAATCCTATTTGCGACTATGTGGACAGCGGAGTGATACTGTTATCGACCTTCTATGAGTTAGCAGTTATATAGGACTTTTACTATATGTCAAGCTTTCTCGTATATATAGTCTGGTACATATGGTCCTAATTATCCATTGGCTCTTTTTGCTGGAGTATTTATAAGTTTTTCTGCGAAAACACTTCTCCCACTGACTGTTGGAAGATTTTTTATGGGACTCGCGGTGGGATTTGTTTATCAGGTTTAAATTCTATTAACTATAGTTTGATCATTTTGAATTTAGTTACATATTATGTTTCATATCTAATTAGAATTTTTTCCCTTGAAGATAAACAAAGGATTGGTCCAACAATTTGTACCCCAGCAAATTAGAGCTACATTGTCACCATGGAGCAATATTTCTTATTTGGGATCCATGATAGCATATGTCATAGCCTACTATGCTTCGTTTCACGGGAAACTATGGATAATGATTTTTTATTTTTTACTTTTTCCTCTTATTACCTTTATCTACGTTTGTGTTTTTACTATAATATGTTATAGTGGAAATAGAGCTGCCGTAACTCTTGGGCATTTGCGACATGGTCAGGCACTAATCCCCCGGCAGCTAAAATATCATTTGTTAACGGCTATCTTGGGGTTGGATGTACTTATCCTATACATGCCCCAATATTTTAGCTTTTTTAACATCAATGGAGATGCCAATTTCTTGGCGTCTATGTGCATGAGCTTGGTTACGGTGGTATCCATTCTTGTTGCAGGTTGGTTTAGGTGGGAAAGATTTGATCGCTCTATATTATCGGTAGTAGTATGGATCGTGCTGATATCAGTGGTTAGTGTTACTTATCATTCTCTGTTTAAAAAGCCTTCTAAAATTCAAATTAATTCACTTTTTATTTTGTAGGCTATCTTACATTCATTGTTGGATTGCCTTCCTACGTCGGCTTTTATACGCCGCTAGCTAGTATTAATGACATTTATTACTTTAATTTATTGCATAGTCATAGGTCTCTCCAAAATTGACCTGGAGATATTAAAAACTTCTGATGATGTGAGGCCTGCAATCTCTATTCTTAACAAAGTGGTAGATTCTGTGGTGAAGATTATAATTTTGTTGTCCATATCATATTTAGGATACACTTTCCAGTTAAATGTTCTTTTTGTGTTTGTTGCTATCATTGTTTTTATATATAATCGAATTTAGATGAGTTTTGATATTTTGAACTGTGTAAATTTTTAATGTTCTTATGGGTTGCATAATATGTTATATATAATGTTATTATTATCATCGTGTGATGTTCAGGATCCTCATAAAATAAGAACAAAAAACACAGAGACAGCCGAGACATTTTTTGTGGTGCTCAACCAATGTCATTTTCTTTATTTTCCACCTTATAAAGCATTAAAACAGATACTAGAAAATCTGCAGAGTAATTTTGAATACCATCAATAGAATTGGGATTGGTATCACTTACACACTTACTAAAAGAAAAGATTTTATCCTAAAATGAAATCTCTCCCAATTTAAAAATAACACAGGAAACAGAAAGAATAAAACAGAGAAAACGTCTAGTAGAGCCAATTAGCTTATTCGTAACACCTCCCTTAGCCTAACTCCACACATTCGTATAATGGATTTGACCCTTGATAAGTGCATGAGAAATGTCCCGCCAGCACCATGCTGCTCGGGTCGTGACACTAGTCATGTATCGATTAGGTAACCTGATCTGATAGTACGTAATTCTCAATTAAAAGAGCAAATGAGAACCATTCGTAGCCATTATTCCTTGTCAATGTCATGGATGTCAACGGACTCGGAGGTTCGCCCATGCCTCTATGCGGCATGTGGATGTTTCAATGTAAGCTACCTTTCACGTTTGTGTGCCTAGGGCAATTATTTTCACCCATGCCGCGTTGCATTGCATGTGGTGTATGTTGCGCTATATATTAATGCATGACATACATATTAACGTCATCTTAATTGTCGCTATATATTAATGCATGACATACATATTACACCACCGACAATGCTCCTCCTTATATATTTCATCACGCCTTCCCTCGTATTTTTCATCACCCCGCGCCTTCCCTCCCTGCTTCCATTTATTGTTTCTCGCTCTCTCTTTCTATTGGAGATCCTTTCCACACTGTTCCCTCTCTCCGGCCCTTACTATTAATATGGCTCCGGCGACACATTTCTCTCCTCTAAATCACATTCCTAACATAGCTGCCGTCACGTCACTTCACATTCCTCACATACCTCCGGCTACGTCGCCGGTTCTTCCATCAAAACATAAAAACAATACATCGTTGATTGTCCTAGTCTACGTGATCCTTTTCTTTTTTTTAATTAATAAAAGAAGAAAATTTTGGGCAAAGCCGACGCATACAGCAGAGGCAGAGGCGGAGGTTGAAGCGGATGAAGAGGGTGTAATGCCATGCGATGAAGGTGAGATATTTTTATTAAGTAGTTTGGAGGAGATTGTTATAAATTGCCCGCTATATTATTGTCATGGCCTAATTCCGAGTATTTCATTCTTAATTAGCTCGGGCGCATTCGTGCTTGACATGGATGCACGTCGCACTTTCCATATATATCAGTGGGTTCATGTCAGCTCTGTCTGGTATTGACTTCTTTTTTATTTTTTTTCTAAGTGTTTTTATTGTATTTCTGTATATTTTTAATCGTTAATTCGTACTTATTTATTTATTGGCAAGGATTGCTCTTACGGATTTCAATTTCCAAATATAATTTTTACCAGGTTTTGGGGCCGCTCAAGCAGCCAAGAATAATCCAAATCCTATTTGTGACTACGTGGACAGCAGAGTGATACTGTTATCGACCATCTATGAGTCAGCAGTTATAATAGGACTTTACTATATGTCAAGCTTTCTCGGATATATAGTCTGGTACATATGGTCCTAACTACTCCATTGGCTCTTTTTGCCAGAGTATTTATAAGTTTTCCTGCGAAAACACTTCTCCCACTCACTGTTGGAAGATTTTTTATGGGACTCGTGATGGGATTTGTTTATCAGGTTTAAATTCTATTAAATATAGTTTGATCATTTTGAATTTAGTTACATATTATGTTTCATATCTAATTAGAATTTTTTCCCTTAAAGATAAACAAAAGAATGGTCCAAGAATTTGTACCCCAGCAAATTAGAGCTACATTGTCACCATGGATCAATATTTCTTATTTGGGATCCATGATAGCATATGCCATAGCCTACTATGCTTCGTTTCACGGGAAACTATGGATACTGATTTTTTATTTTTTACTTTTTCCTCCTATTACCTTTATCCACGTTTGTGTTTTTACTATAATATGTTATAGTAGAAATAGAGTTGCCGTAACTCTTGGGCAGTTGCGACATGGTCAGGCACTAATCCCCTGGCAGCTAAAATATCAATTGTTAACGGCTATCTTGGGGTTGGATGTACTTATCCTATACATGCCCCAATATTTTAGCTTTTTTAACATCAATGGAGATGCCAATTTCTTGGCGTCTATGTGCATGAGCTTGGTTATGGTGGTATCCATCCTTGTTGCTGGTTGGTTTAAGTGGGAGAGATTTGATCGCTCTATATTATCGTTAGTAGTATGGATCATGTCGATATCAATGGCTAGTGTTACTTATCCTTCTCTGTTTGAAAAGCCTTCTAAAATTCAAATTAATTCACTTTTTATTTTGTAGGCTATCTTACATTCATTGTTGGATCGCCTTCCTACGCCGGCTTCTATACGCCGCCAACCAGTATTAATGACATTTATCACTTTAATTTATTGCATAGTCATAGGTCTCTCCAAAATTGACCTGGAGATATTAAAAACTCCTGATGATGTGAGGCCTGCGATCTCTATTCTTAACAAAGTGGTAGATTCTGTGGTGAAGATTATAATTTTGTTGTCCATATCATATTTAGGATGCACTTTCGAGTTAAATGTTCTTTTTGCATTTGTTGCCATCATTGTTTTTATATATAATCTAATTTAGATGAGTTTTGATATTTTGAACTGTGTAAATTTTTAATGTTCTTATGTGTTGCATAATATGTTATATATAATGTTATTATTATCATTGTGTGATGTTCAGGATCCTCATGAAATAAGAACAAAAAACACAGAGACAGCCGAGACATTTTTTGTGGTGCTCAACCAATGTCATTTTCTTTATTTTCCACCTTATAAAGCATTAAAACAGATACTAGAAAATCTGCAGAGTAATTGTGAATACCATCAATAAAATTGGGATTGATATCACTTACACTTACTAAAAGAAAAGATTCTATCCTAAAATGAAAACTCTTCCAATTTAAAAATAACACAGGAAACAGAAAGAATAAAACAGAGAAAACGTCTAGCATAGCCAACTAGCTTATTCCTAACACCTCCCTTAGCCTAACTCCACACCTTCGTATAATGGATTTAACCCTTGATAAGTGCATGTGAATGCATCATCCATGCGACGTAAAATGCGTTCACAGGTTTAATGCACAAAATATACATCCGCAGGAATTTTTTGAATTTTCGGAGGGGGGATCCCCAATAAAAAAGCTTACCCTTACTTCCCCTGATGTGCACATCATGTATATTATTATGTAGACACTCACACATACAATTGCCTAGCTACTGGCTACTGCTCACATTCCACCTACCATTTCAGGTTCAACTAACGAAAATATTTTAAAATAACAATGATATTATTAAAAAAAAGTCACCGATAAATATTCTCCATCTCTTTCTTTACTCTCCTTCCGTCTCCAGTAGATTATCAGACTAAACTAATGGGCACTGATTTTAACTTCTACTGTCTTCAAAACTATAGTGGGTAAGCAGAAAAAAGACTAATTGAAAGCTATATTTATGATTAAAATTCCACAATTAATTAAAAAAATTCATTAATTGGTCATTGTAGATTCTCTCTTTTGAAATCTCGCAAGCTCTTTCTCTCTTACTCGAGTTACCCTTTTTGAGGTTGCTCATTTTTTAATTGGGCATCTCGATCACTTTTTTTTATATGATTCTACATAGAATGAATAAAAAGAATTAAAATAAATTGAGTAAAAAGACACACACACACACACACACACACACACACACACACACACACATATATATGTTATACATAGTTTAAAGCCGTTAACTCAATAATGCAACATGTGAGTATTTAACGCATACATTTTGAAAAGGGACTCGGTGTCGACGAGTTATCAATTCATTTTTAAAAAAGAAGTGATGACTGCCTGAATGTAGACAAAAATAGCTGGCCGTTGTTTTTCTTTTTCTTTTTGTTTTTTAAAGATTAAAGATTTATACTAATGCATTTCACTATCATAAAGGGTTTTGAAAACTGCAGGCAACAACAAAAATATCGGATCTCCTAAAATATAGAGATTAAGTAGGGACAGCATCAGAAAGTGCTCTGACGTGACTCTGGGGCGGCGCTACCTTCTTCCTCCGCTTCAGCCCAATACCCTCAAACCCATCGATATTAGTTAATTAATTCATAGCTTTTAGTTAGAAACTTACCTAGTTTGGATAGCTGAATTATTATTTTATCCATATAGTTAAAGGATTAATTTATTGAGTTATTCGATGGTTAGAAAAATATGAATATCTAAATTATATATGAAAGTTATTTTTCTAGCTAAATTTTAGCTAAAAAAAATACATAGTGAATAATGCTCTTCCGTTTTGATTTTTTTAATATTTTTATAATTCTGATTTTTTTCACATAAAAGATAATATAATATATATCATTTCAATTTCTCCTAATAATTTTAAATGAAAATTCAAATTCAAATTCTATTTATTTTGTTTTCCATTCCAATTGTATATATCCATTTCGTTTTGGAATTCAATTCTTCAACTTCATTTCCAAATCATTTCATTTCAAACTCAATTCTATTCTATTTAATTCCATTTTCAATTTAGCATTATTTAAGTTCAATTTAAAAAATCAATTTTATTTTATTTTATTTCAAATTATTAATATTCATTTCAATTTAAATATATATTGCAAATGAAAAATATAATAACCGAGGTATCCATAAGAAATTATGGGATAAATTATATATATCCGGACCTATTTTATTCATGCTCGTTAAAAAAGTGTAAAATTATCAATTCATTCACGTCTAGTTATCATTTCATTGCATTTCAATTATCGACTCGATCGGTTGGAAAACGAAAGTTGTGTATGTGTCCATTGTACTGAAAAATATGAATTTGTGTTCGTAACATTCCCCTCAAATCATTGAGTGAAAAAAATCAACTTGCGTGCCACAGCTAGCGTCGACATCCGCCCGAATTAATGGCCACAACTACAGCTAGCTACCATATTCTTTTCAACACAATTTACATTGCACATGACATGTTTTTTTTTCTTTCTTTTAAATGTTAAGTAATTATGCATGATGGATGGCATGCGCCAACCCATCACGTACGTACGGGAGTATGAAACACAACAAAATAACCCAAATATTCTTCATTTTACGATTAAAGCCTATATCAGATAATACCACCTACCAGTCACCATCATGACCTGCAGACCAAGATTTGCATGTGCGTACGATTAATACAATTAATTTACATATTTTATCCGGTGGCCAGTTCTTGGATCCTGTTCTCCGTCGGGACAGGTTGGTTCAAATTTCTGTACTTGAAGTACAGTGCCATTTGAGAAATGCCGAGTAGAAATCCTATGACGTTGGCTAGCTCACAAAACGATCCATATATATATACACACACACACAAGAAGACATATGATGTATGTGGTCAGTAAACGATCTTGAAATTTAATGAGTACATCTCAAATACACGAATCTATGTTTTACTTACTCTTATAAATAAATCTTTCACGACAATGGCGTATGAGAACCATGCCATAGCACAAAATGTAGAGAGAAAGGAGAGCCAAAATGGCATGTACTCCACGTTTCTGGTCCTCCCCACTCGCATCTGCATATGATTAGTATAATAAAATTAATAATTACAACTAGCTAGCACCATTTTCATATATTAGGATGGGTAACAGTTATATAGACTATATGAATAAATGTATTACAATTATGGTTAGAGAAAGACGCATAAAGACAAAAGCAGTACACCATAGATAACCATCTCGACAACTCTATTTCACTCTTGTCCCGATGTGAGAAGAAAGTTAAAAGAGATCGATAACAACGATCGAATCTCCAAACAACTTACTAATCCAAGCAAACCCAATGAAGAAATTGATAAAAACCAATTTATAAGTTTATAAAACAGATAGTAAAATTTATATGTATAATTACAATCAATATTGTTCTTAACGTCACCCGTCATTCTCGATAACATTCTCTTTTTCCACTTTCCTTTAGTCAAGCATAGCCCAGTATCAGCGTCTACCATAAATACACATCATCATACACCATATAATCCTAACCCCTTTCATCTAGCATTAGTCTTCCATGGAAATATCCATACATAATTTCCATAGCACCTCCAAACACTATCCGAGCTTACCAACCCAAAACATGTCATATCACATCATATATTATCACTAAAAAAAGGCATAAGGTTTTATTTCATAGCTCCAAATAGTTCAAACCAGGTCAAGCTACAAGAAAATAACCGTAAAACTATCCAAAAGAGCTACTGGTTGACTGAAAATAAAACATTTCAGACGACCGCCTCTAACTCAACTACCCTGGTCGATCAAAGATGCAAACAACACTGAAATTCGAGTTGGTCGATAAAACTGCACCCACTGCACTTGATCACGCTAGCTCGATCACCCCTTAAAAACATCCTAAAAATCAAACTGGTCGATCAGAGAACCCAGCCTTTAGTCCACTACTGCTTTAATTGACCACCCTTGGTCGATTGAACTTCTAAACCTCTATGGAAACGTCTTGGTCGTTCAAACAATAGCCACCTCACTTGACCCAGCTTCACTCGACCACACATGGTTGACTAAACCTTAAAACACGCTAAAAGTTCACCTGATTGATTAAACAAGTCGACCAAACAATATAGCTCAATCGACTAGGCCCTTCAATCAACCACATTAACTGCCTATCTCGTCCAGTAAACTCTATAACTTTTTGCACGATGATTTTCTATACAACACCCCAAAAATACAAATTTAAACCTAAATCTACCCAACAAATGAGTTCATAAAATCTTCTAACCAAATTAGACTACGAAATAACTACAAAAGAACCTATATCGTCAAGGTTATTACTTAAAATTGGGTTTTCCCCCAAATTGGCTGGCATACTCATGAACTCTTCTTGCTTTTGGCCACTCCTCACCAAGCACTTTGCCACCATGACCTTCTAACATGTCAACACGCATAGTTAGATCTTCAAGATGTTGTTCCACACGTCAAATTCTATGACCTACAACATCAAACTCCACCCTTGGAACCCATTAATCAGCTCCTTGGACTCCTACCTCCTAAATGTCGTTAGGAAACACAACCACTTCCAACGTACGGACTCGGCGATATCACCGTAGAAAAAGCCTTGCTCGTATACCAGCTGACGTGACATGGAAGAGTGGAAGAGCATGCATCCAAAGACCACCAAATTATATAATAAGAGCCACTTTTTCTATAAATCTACATGCAAAGATTAAAACATTGAAGAAACTTTTTCAGATCATTGTTGGACCCTATTTTGTTCGGGTTGGACACGTTTTATCAAATTCAATTTTCCTTCTATGCTGCTTCGATTTGTTGAAATTTTGCAGAACGACGGAGTCGTGACCGTTGAGCGCAAATGCCCGATTTCAAGACATTATTCAAGAAAGGCATCTAAAATCCAAAGAGCCGGTCCTAGGCGATAGAAAATCAAATTCGATAGTCAACGCCATCGACCGCGCTCAATTCTGAGGTCAAACAAAGAAGATATGATCAAAACAGCGTTCGGGCCGCCATTGGGGGTCAAAACGGTAATTGACTTTTCAAACGGCACATTGGATCAGGTCACAAACCTCATTTTCCTATTTTACTCGTCGTTCTGAGAATTTTGACATATATATTGTATATATTCGCTCCCAGGGCCTTTTTCAATAAAAATCAAAAATAAAATCATCTTCGGTAATAAATAATAGTAGTACAAGCTTGCTGTAAAAATATGATCGTTTTCAAATAAAATTGACATGGGGTCGCTCGTCACGACGCCCCAAGTCCAGAAATAATTTTTCCCAGATGTTTTGAAATGTAATTTGTCCTACCGATTCCGAAAACCAAAAGACATCAGTTAAAAAATAAAACAAATAATTTTCTCTTTTATTTTTCTTCCCGCTCGTCTCGGACACGTGTCATCCCGTTATTGGATAAAAATCAAAACCAAAATAAAAAATAAAACAACAAAAAATAAAACAAATAAATAAATAAAATAATTTACAGCCATACATCGACCTGTTCTTATCTCTTCCTACCAAACCGCGTCGTCTTCTTCCTCCCTTTCTCTCTTCCCCGTTCGTCCTCACCCTCGAAGCCACGCCACAGACGCCGAGATCCCGGAGGACCACCGGACTGCCGCTCCAGCCCCCTCCTCAAACCCTAGCCTCTCCAATCTATATAAATCCCCAACCTGATAAAGCCTTTTCTCTTTGGCTGGCCAAAAAGAAAAAAACGCAATCGTCTTCCTCTCTGGTTCCATCTCCCCGAAAAAACACACCCCCATCTCTCGGCTCTCTCTCTTCTAGTTCCTTCTTCCTTCTTCAATCCCTCGTTAGCTTCCTGTCCAAAAAGAAAACCCCTTTGTTCTCTCGCCTTCTCCCCTTTTCTCCCCAAAAATCCAGAGCCAAAAAAAATAGCCGATCTCCAGTCTCCTCTTCTTCCTCTCGGCTCAGTCTCCCCCCGAAAATCTAAACTCGCCGTCCTCACCCTCTGGTTTCTCAGGCCGGCCCCCTAAAAATCCGATTACAATCACCACCGTTCCTCCCACCTCTCTCTCTCTCGGCTCTCGCTTCTGGCTGAAGAAAAACCCATCACTGCTCTCTTCTCAGCTCTCCCTTTTCGGCTAAAAAAAAAAAGGAAAACCAGCACCCAAAACCGAACACCTTCATCCCTTCCTTCTCCAAACAAATCCAGCACCAGACCTCACGCCTCTCGGTTCGGCTCCCTCTCTCTCTGAAAAAAAAAACAGGACGAAAACCCCTTTCCCCCCTTCTGCCAGATTCGCACAGGGCCCCTCTCCCTCCCTGGCCGGAACTCTTCCTCTGGCCAGCGAGGAGTCCGTTCATCCTATCCCCTTCCGTTCGTCTCTCCCATTAACCGAGCATCATCGAGCAAGGAGAGTCAGCCAGCCGAGGAGGTCCCAGCATCGCTCATCCCAGAGTCTCCCTGAACGTGAGGTGGTGATCATCCAAGGGGTTCAGCGTCACACACCCCGCCGTTGACCACCACAAGGCTCCCCCACGAGTGAGAAAGCAGTTTGGCCGTCCAAGGTGTCTCCGCATTAGAAGAAAGGTATTTTCTTTTCCTTTGCAGGACTAGTTCCCTTTTCTCTGTGTGGTTATGATGTTCATATTGTGGTTGTGATGCCTTTGTAATGCATCTGAGAATTTCGTTCACTGGCAACAAGGTACCTTGGTGTCTCTGTTTTCATGACCAGTATTTGTTTTTTTTTGTATGCCTATATGATGCTGACCTCTTATTGTGCCTTCATTTGCTACATCTTAGTATTGGTTTTGTACTAACCTAGGTGCATGTGGTCTGTAGCTGTTCGAGTCGTGTTCAACATATAGTTTTTTTCCTTTTTTTCTTTTTCTTTTCATCTGTTTTTGGTTTACCGTCCCTTAGGTAACATTGTTCATTCAGTTGGCCATGTTTGGTGCTTTCACGTTCACTGGGATTTGTTTTCTTTTTACCTATCTTAGGTCTGTCCTTCATTTGTTCAGTTTGGTTTAGATCTAAAAAAAAAAAAAAAAAAAAGAAAAAAAAAGTAGAAAGGCTGCTATGTGATTTGATCTCGTTTTGGCTGTTATTCTGGGTGTAGTTTTGCTTGCATGTATCTTTTTTTATGTTGTTTTCCTCCATGTTTTTTTTGTTTGGGCTCACTGGGACACGAGCCTTTTGGTTTGGATATGGGTAGTCACTATTTGGTCTTGTTTTATTTTCTCTGATTATTCTAGTACAGTCATAGTATAAATCGTCGTTATTCTGTTTTCTATGTGTATTGTTTGCACTGTGTATTGTTTTCACTGGTGCACGAGTATTATGTTTTGTTTTCTATTGTATTTCTCTTCTATGCTTATTCTAATCCATGAACATTCGTTTCTTCCTCCCCTTTTGTTTACCCATGCTATCGAGAGTTCTGATGCACGTTCTCCAAGTGGTCTATTGCTGATTGCCCAACAAAGGACGTTGACCAGCACCATTTCTGTTTTTACTTCATATTGTAAATAGTTTGGTATTAATCACTGCGGCACTGTAAATAATTTATTTGGTTTTTTTAAATTTTATTTCATTTTCTTTTTTTTTTCTTTTTCTTGTTTGTATTATGGACCATTAGGGTGGTGTTAGTATTGGTCATTTGTAATTATGTAACCTAGTCTTAATTGTAACATGCAAAAAAAAAAAAAGAAAAGAAAAGGAGAGAAAAAAAGAGAGCTTGTTTTTTTTGGGGATGACACACTATCACACACATTACTTGTATTTGTTTTCATTTACTTATGTATTTTTTTAGTGTTTTTAATTGAACACATTTCCCAAGAAAACAAAAAAACTCTTTTCTTAAATAAATTGTTTTATTAAAAACAAAAAAACACAAAAACAAAAAGTCTTTCAAAAAAAAACTTTTCTCAAAAAAAAGAGAGAAGGTTTTCTAAAACCACAACAAAAACAAAACAAAAAAGTTTTAATTTAGAGTTTTATACTTGGGCTTTGCACTGAGCTTTTCCTTTTAATTTTTCATTTCACTTTTCTTTATTAGTTTTCACTCTCAACATTTTTTTTTGTATATATTTAGCTTTAAAAAGTGTTAGCATTAAATTTAGGAATAAAAAGTGTTTCCTTTGGATTTTTAGATAGTTTACCTTAGAATAAATCATAGGATTTTCTTTAGAATAAATTGAATTGAATTTTTAACTTTAATAAAGAATGTAGAAATAAAAATGGAAAAATTAAAATTGTTAGGATTTTCCTTGGATTTAAACTTAACGGTAACAAATGATTTAGGAAAATAAAAAGCGTAGACTTTAGGGATAAATGTAAATTTTGCCTCACCTTTAAATTAGTTAAGTTCGGGTAAACAGTTAAAATAAATTAGAAGTCTTTAAAATCCTAAGATAGGTACTGAAAGGGGATTGTGGGGGTGTTAGTCCTTTTTCACGCGTAATCAACTTCCGAGCTCATTCCTAATGGTGTAGATTAATTTTTTTTTAGGTGACTAATCGCATCCCAAAAATGATTGGTGGCGATTTTGTATTTTTATCACTATTCGGATGAAGGTTGAGGGAAGTCGTACCCCAAAAGCGGTTTTCCTTCCGGACGGAATTCGGTGATGACAATCATGATTAAATAATTAAATAACATGCACCCACCACATGCATTATGTTTATTCAAGAACAAAAAATTAAAAAGTTAAACTTGTGCATGAGTTCTCGGCTATATATAATAAAAGGGGAGATGGATGTTCACACCCATCGAAATGATTAACACCCTCACTTTTATAAAATATTTATACTATCCGTATGTGATTTGATTATGTAGCCCTTACAAAAAAATTAAAAAAATAGATCAATTCACCCACCATATGAGAGTTGCAACGTAGAGGTTTTATTACGCATCTAAATTAATTCGATTTAATTTACTTGTCCACTTTTGTGAAATATTTAAAAGGGAATATCGTTTGGATTAATTTGATTTGAGAAATAGAACTCCAGTTTGAGAAATAAGACTTTCGTCTCGAACTAAATTTTTATTTCTCAATTCAAAGTTCAGATAAATCGAATTAAAATTTGTTCAAAGTTCTCTTTTATCGTCTTTTACCTTTCATATTCCTTTTTTTGTCATCTTTTACCTCCCTTCCGCCGCTTAGGATTTTCATCATTAATCATCAAATACACACAATTGATTAAATTTAAATCAAAATTAACATTTTTTAACCATAAATTACATGTAGAATTATTCAATTAATATCAAATCGTCTTATGCGTGCGTCACCAAAGAGGAAGTGTTGCGGCAAAAAGAGTGTATCACCAAGTTGAGTGGGTGTGATTTTAGTGTAATTTTCTTATAATATTAAATTATTATTTATAAATTTATTGTTTAAGATGAGTATGTTTATAAGTTTGGAGTGTGAATATCTCTCCCCATTAAAAAAACTTACCCTTACTTCCCCTGATGTGCACATCATGTATAATGTTGATGAATGGGGTAGTATTACGATCATATTTCTCAAACTATCCCATATAGTATAAATAGAATTTAGATTAGTATGATTTTTTTTTCTTTTTTTCCTCCCACTATAACTAGTCATTTTGCGTCAGCTGTGAACTCTGTTTGTTAGGAGCACGGATCCTCAACGGTGGTTTTCAATACGGTTCTTTTATGATAAAACAAAATGTTATCGTTTTGGAAAAAGTAATGAGAATAAAAAAACCACCAATCTACCCACACACGCCCTCTCCCTCAATCCCCCTGATGTACTCCCTCTCTAAATTCTCTGATGGATATCACCAGCCCAAATCCCATCTTGTCTCTTTTCCGCCCAGTTGAAGGGGGAGGATCTTCCACCCTTCTCTCTCACAATACGACTCCTGTCCCTTTGACTCCGTTGATGGACGAATTGACTGGAAAAACCAGTCATCCATGCCTTCAACCACTGTCGGGGTCCATCTAGAAACTAGAGCCACTCGAGCACACCCACGTCCCGTTAACTCCGGTGATGGACGAATCGACCGAAAAAACCAGTCGTCCACACCTTCAACCACTGTCAAGGTTCATCTGGAAACTGGAGCCACCCGATTTACAGCAAATTTGAACTTCTTGATTTACCCAATCTTCTTCAAAGGTATCTGATTTTTATCAAATTTGAGCTTCTTGGTGTGCAAGTTGTTATTGTTGCGTAGAACTGTCTAGGCAGTCATCTGATAGCCTAAAATATTGTTAGTGAAATAAAATTGAATACTAGTGTTTTCACTAAAACGTTAATATTATACCTTTTACACACTTATGACTGATTATGAGTAACCTTGGATCTTTAATTATTTTATATTATGGAGGTGTAGCGATTTTGTCTTGTGACTTGTTTTAGTTGTTTTTGTTTTTTGCTCCATTCGGGCGTTTGTTTATGTAATTGTTTTTTTCTATCTAGCGTTTCACTCATTTAATATGTAATCTCATTTCACTCATTCTCTACCACTGCATTATAAAAAGAATGGATTGATATTAATATGATTGCAAATATGCTGGCTGGGTTCTTTTCTCCCTATTGTTTTGAACTTCAGCTGGAGGAGGGGGTGTTATTGAGCAAAAGAAATGGATTATAAGCACAATCAGGTTGTAGTTCTAGCCTTTGTGCACATGTACGTTTGTAGACATCTTAGTATCCCCCTGCCAAGAAAATAAACCTCATACAACATAATTTTCCAAATTCAATGTATACTATCTTAGTTCATATGCGGTCAATTAAGTTAAATGTATGCAGACAAATCTGAACAAAAAAAAAATCTGCATCAACAAATTTGTTAGCCCTTTGAGCGAAGGTCAGAAAAAACATGTTGTCCACCTACATAAAAAAAAATTCTTGCACTAAATTGTCTTGCATTAAAAAAAATCCCGACTGATGTTTGTTGTTGAAAAAAAATCCATTGGTAACTTAGTAATTGTTACACCAAAAAACTGCAGGTACACCATAAAAAAACTTTTACATCAAAAAAAAAAATAAATAAATCCCGCACTAGATTGTCGGTACACCATCAAAAAAACTGTTACATCAAAAAAAAAATTCCTGCACTAAATTGTCGGTACACCATCAAAAAAATCTATTGGTAACTTAGTGATTGTTACACCAAAAAGTTGGAAAGCGATGGTCGAGAATGAAACTGGTTTGAAGATCAAAAGGCTGCATTCAGATAATGGTGGAGAATATGAAGACACCAGGTTTGAACGGTTTTGTTATGAGAGTGGGATCAAGCTCGAGAGAACTGTGCCAGGGACACCACAAATGAATGGCATAGAAGAACGGATTGAACAAAACGTTGATCGAAAGAGCGCAGTATGTGCATACATGCAGGGGTTGCCAGTTTTGGGCAGAGCGATCAACACAAGCCTTTTTATCTCATCAACCGTGGACTATCAACACCTCTAGAGTTCAAAATACCAGAAGAAGTTTGGACGGGAAAAGAGGTTAGACTTTCACATTTGAAAGTATATTTGGTTGTGTCTCTTATGTGCATATTAGTGATAATGCTAGAAGTAAATTTGACGCTAAATCACTAAAATGCACATTTGTTGGTTATGGTGGTGATGAATTTGGTTATAGATGCTGGGATAACCAAAATAAAAAAAATCATTAGAAGTAGAGATGTTGTGTTTAATGAAAAAGTCCTGTATAAAGATAGAGACACGACTGAATCCATTAGTCAAGTGGATCCTGAACCTGTTTACTTTGAGCCCAATGATGTCCCAGATAGTGAAGCTATCAAAACAGGCCACAAACCTCAGGAGGAGGAAGTTACAGGACAAGCCATTGAAGAGTCACAGGATCAAGTTCCTACATTGAGGAGATCCAGTCGATCGCATGTACCAAACAGGAAGTACTTGAATTGTTTGCTACTGACAGATGGAGGAGAGCCCGAATGTTATCATGAAGTATGTCAGGTAGATGATGTGAGCAATTGGGAGCTTACAATGAAAGATGAAATGAAGTCTCTTATATCCAACCAGATTTGGAAATTAACAAAGTTACCGGCCGACAAGAAAGCTTTGCAAAATAAATGGGTATACCGAGTCAAGGAGGAGCATGATGGCTCCAAGCGATATAATGCAACACTGGTAGTTAAAGGCTTCCAACAGAAGGAAGGTATTGACTACACTGAAATATTTTCTCCAGTTGTTAAACTAACTACCATTCGGTCAGTTTTGAGCATTGCAGCAACAAAGGATCTACATCTAGAGCAATTAGATGTAAAGACAGCTTTTCTCCATGGCGACTTGGAGGAAGAGATATACATGCAGCAACCAGAAGGATTCACAGACGAAGGCAAGGAAGATTTGGTATGCAGGTTGACCAAAAGCTTGTATAGTTTAAAACAAGCACCCCGATAGTGGTACAAGAAATTTGATGGTTTCATGCAAGATAATGGCTATCTGAGATGCAATGCTTACCACTGCTGTTACTTCAAGAAGGTTAATTCCAGTTTTATTATCTTGCTACTTTATGTTGATGACATGTTAATAGCAGGAGCAAATATAGATGAGATTAACAAGTTGAAAAAGCAGTTGTCCAGTGAATTCGAGATTGAAAGACTTGGGTGCAGCAAAGCAGATACTTGGAATGAGGATTAGTAGAGACAGAAAGAAAGGTACGTTACAATTATCTCAAGTAGAATATATTTGTAAGATATTACAAAGGTTTAGCATGAGTGATGCCAAACCAGTGAGAACACCTCTTGCTAATCATTTCAAGTTGTCAAAGGAGCAATGTCCAAAGACAGATGAAGAGAAGGACTACATGGCTAATGTCACGCCCCCGAATTCCAGGGAACCCGGAACCGGGTACATGACTTCCCCTTGCCCGCACCCGATAGGTCAAGGGGCTGGTGACTAACACCAATGAAGACTACACCACGGGTGCTGTCTCAAATATGCAACTTTGTACAGTCATACATCAAGGGTAATATTGTAATTTCCCATACATCATCATGCACATGATAAGTCAAACAGTCATACAGATATTACATCACAAACAGTATGCAAATACAACTGTCCATGGACCCATGTCCGAGATACAACACACAATAAAATACATAATATAGTATTGTATCATACATCAGAGTAGTGGGCACGTCCTCCTGGAAGAGAGTCCTCCACTAGTCTCGGGTCACACCTGAAAAGGGGTAAACAACAAGTAGGGGTGAGCGACACGCTTAGTAGGTGACCCCAAAACTCCACATCATGCAACACATATAAGTCTATACTATATGCTCAGTGTACTCG
Source organism: Taxillus chinensis (assembly GCA_023512835.1). Classification (NCBI taxonomy): domain Eukaryota; kingdom Viridiplantae; phylum Streptophyta; class Magnoliopsida; order Santalales; family Loranthaceae; genus Taxillus; species Taxillus chinensis. Next base: position 38,898,014 of record CM042084.1, read on the forward strand.
TGCACCGTGTCGTGTGCACAATCATCAGGACTCAGCCTGCAAACAAACATCATGACTCAGCCTGCTCACACAAGACAACTTGTCCACGATCCTCCATGGGATCCCAGCTCAGGGCACTCAGCCCTAGCTCCACGAGCTCAACGGCTCAACTCAGGCCTTAGCCTGTCCATAGCGCAATATGCCCGGCCACAGTCGCCACACAGGCCTGCCATCGGTGCATATGCCTGCCACGTCAACCACATAGCACCATCAGTGCATCACGGTGAGAACCCAACAAGTCATGGAACCCAAGTCCCAAATCCATAAACCAACATACCAACACCAATATGGTCTTAAGGTGTACAACACTCCCTTTAGAACTGTAGCCAGTCTTCACAAGTCGATCCTCAATTCTTGATTTATGAAGGAAGTACCCATAGCAGCTATTTTCTTGAAATCAAAAGTCCCGGCATTGGGTTCCCATATCATAAATAAAATAATCTGATTTTTAGGGATTTTTCTGAGATGTCTAATCCCACTTTCCAAAAATTCACCACTACGAACTTTTGGGTTTTTCTGAGATTTTACACTAAATCCCAATTTTTGCATTCTGAAAGAGTGAGAATTAATTTTTCTAGTATTTTTCTTTGAATCCAAATGGGGGGTATTTCGTTATTTACATTGTAACTTAAGTAATACTTAATTGTGTAGATGGGTATAGGTTGCAATGTAAATAGATCCTGTCCAGTGCTGTCCAGTGTCCAGTTACACTGTTGGAGCTGCGACTCCTAGCTGCGCAACGACAACTCGTAGCTGCGGAGTGCGCCTCGAATACTCGAAGCGGGTCTTCGAACTTCGACCTTCGGACTACGAGTCTACGAACTACGATCCTACGAACTACGAACCTTCGAGCTACGAACTACGGGTCTACGAACTACGACCCTACGAGCTACGAACTACGGGTCTACGAACTACGACCCTGGATCTTCGACCCAGAACTTCGGATTTTCGTCAGTTCGACCCAGTAACGCGCCCAAGGTACTGTTCATCATCGTTTTCACCTGTTCTTCATCTGAAACGCGCCCAGAAACTCCCAGACGCTAACTAACACCCTTGTTTTGCCACAAACTACGATATCTACCTCAAAACGCGTCCAGAACGCCTCTAAATCGCGCAGAAACAACAGAAACACATATAAAATCCAGATTTCCAGAAATCTAGATCTAAACCCAGATTTCCATGGTTGACTTATCAACCCTCATGAAAAACACAAGAAATCAACCCCAAAATCACGAAACATATATCCACAATGCTATAAAACAGTTCTTAACCACAGATCTTATGCTAAACCATTAGATCTAACCCAAAATTGGATTTCCCCAAATTCTAGGGTTCATGCTCAATTTCATATATCATGATAGATTCGTGCAGATCCAAAACAAGAGAGAGATAAGAAGTTCAAGGACACCTACTTGAAGTGAATCTTTGAGCTCCACGAACCCAAATCGCCCCAAATCGCCAAGGCCTCCAAGCTCTCTCAAGCTCTCTCTCTCAAACGCACAAACGTGAAACGTAAAGTGAAAGTTTTTTTTTTTTTCTGCTATTTATATTTCTGCCAGTCAACTGACCTAGTCAACCATTGACCCAGTCAAAAATTGACCTTCAAGGCCCCATATTCCAAATTGAGTCAAACTATAGTCAAAACGCTCAAAATGACGAGCACAACACTCGACTGATATTATCACATGCAAATGACCGCTCAAACGCAAAGTCAACCAATAAACCCTGAAAAGTCAATAATCGGGTCAAACGGGGCCCTGACTCGGAATCGGGCCCAAGTACAGTCAAAATACTCATATCAACGACTACACTACCGTCCAAATAGTTACATTCCCATAGAATGGCTATCTCTCAAAACTACCCAAATATGAGTCTTTACATCCTCCCTACCTTAGGACTTTTCGTCCTCGAAAATAAAACACATGCCCATAGGACATAGCAAAATTCAAGCTCAATGTCCCAACAACAAAACATAAAACATGATCATCAACCACACTTGTGCAAGGCAATGCACAACAAGCCAAACAGAACCCGTATTGGGCACAAGATCTAACAACAACGAGCTAAACCACATCTCAAACAACATATGCAAAACAAATGCATAAAATATAACTCATACCTCAGGGAAGGTCCTCACATCCTCCCCATCTCAGGACTGATCGTCCTCGAACAGCTCAGGATGAAGAATCTGCATCTGGCTCTCTTTCTCCCAAGTCTGCTCCTCCATGCCTCGGTGTTGCCATAACACCCGAACTAGTGAGATCGTCTTGCCTCACAAGACCTGGTCCCGCCTATCCAAAATCTGTGCCGGCATCTCAACAACGGCACCATCATCAGCCAAGTCTATCTCGCGATAGTCCAACACATGAGAAGGATCTAGGTGATATCGTCGCAACTGAGACACATGGAACACATCATGTACTCGCGCCAACTCCGGTGGCAAAGCTAATCGGTAAGCCACTGCACCTACGGTGGCAACAATCTCAAACGGCCCCACAAAACGAGGGGAAAGTTTAGATCCACATCCAAACCTCTGATGCCCTCGACGCGGTGAGACCCGCAAAAATACACGGTCCCCCACCTCAAACTGCAAGGGTCGACCCCTCTGGTCCGCATAGGACTTCTGCCTACTCTGCGCTGTCAACATGCGCTGTCGAATCAACTGCACTATCTCCGTGGTCTCTCGAACCATATTGGGACCGAGAGCTGCTGTTTCTCCCGTTTGTGCCCAACACAAGGGTGATCTACAAGGCCGCCCATACAGCACCTCATACGGAGCCATCCCAATCGTGGCCTGATAACTGTTGTTATAAGAGAACTCCACCAAAGGAAGGTGAGTCTCCCAACAACCTCCAAAATCTAGGACACAGACATGCAACATATCCTCGAGCGTCTGAATCGTTCGCTCTAACTGACCATCCATCTGCGGATGAAAGGCTGTACTGAGGTTCACCCTAGTACCCAAAGCTCGCTGCAACTGTCTCCAAAATTGAGATGTAAACCTCGCATCCCGATCAGATACAATAGACAATGGGACTCCATGCAACCGCACAATAACATCAATATACCTTTGTCCCAAAGTCCTCACTGGTTCTGTCTCTCGAATCGGAATAAAATGCACCGATTTGGTCAACTGATCGACAACTACCCATATCGTGTCGCGTCCCCTGGAATGAGGAAGTCCAATGACAAAATCCATGGTCACGTGGTCCCATTTCCACTCTGGCACTGGCAATGACTGCAACTCACCAGCTGATCTCAGGTGCTCTACCTTAACCTGCTGACAGGTCAAACACCTCCTCACAAAATCAGCAACGGCCTTCTTCAGGCCTGACCACCAAAACTGCCTCCTCACGGCATGGTACATCTTGGTCCCACCAGGATGTACAGCTAACCTCGACTGGTGAAATTCCCGAAGAACCTCCTCCTGAAGAGAAGTGGGAACTATCAGGCGACCCTATAGCTCAATATATGCTCAGTATCCTCAGTCCAATTAGAAGATGCCTGCCCAGTCTAAATCCTGTCCCTGATGACCTCACAATCAACGTCCCCCAGCTGATCCTTTATGATCCTACGCTGTAACTCAGGGACTGCGACGACAACACTGAGGGTCCCTCGCCCCTCGCTGGTCACCATCTGCAACCTCATCGCTACCAACTGACCCATCATCTCCCATTCCTTAATGGCACAATGGGAAACCACGGCCCTGCTCTTCCTACTCAGCGTATCTGCCATCACGTTACCCTTCCCAGGAGTATACATCATATCAAACTGAAACTGCTGTACGTACTCCACCCACCGCCTCTGCCTAAGGTTCAGATCTCGCTGAGAGAAGATATACTGCAAGCTCTTGTGGTCCATATACACCACAAACTTCTCCCCAAGGAGATAATGTTGCCAGCTCTTAAGTGCAAAGACCATTGCAGCCAACTCCAAATCATGCGTGGGATAGTTCTGCTCATGTGGTCTCAACTGCCTAGACCCATAAGCAATCACCTGCCGAGTCTGCATCAACAGACAACCAAGCCCCACCCTAGAGGCATCACAATACACCTCAAAAGGCACACCCTCCTGTAGAAGAATCAGGATGGGTGCTGAGGTCAATCGTGCCTTCAGCTCCATGAAAGCACTCTCACATGCGTCAGACCAAACGAAAGGGACTCCCTTCCTGGTCAGGTTCATCATAGGAGCTGCCAACCTGGAAAAATCCTCCACGAACCTCCGATAGTAGCCTGCCAAACCAAGGAAGCTACAAATCTCAAACACATTCGTGGGCCTCTTCCACGACATGACTGCCTCAATCTTCTCAGGATCCACTGTGATACCCTCCAAAGATACCACATGCCCTAAGAAGTGCACCTGTTGCAACTAGAAGTCACATTTTGTGAACTTCGCATACAACCGGTGTTCTCGCAAGGTTTGCAACATAACCTGCAAATGCTCCTCATGCTCCCTCTTGGTCGCTGAATAGACCAAAATATCATCGATGAACACCACAACGAACATATCTAAATATGGAGCAAACACCTGGTTCATCAATCCCATAAACACTGCTGGAGCATTCGTGAGCCCAAACGGCATCACAAGCCACTCATAATGCCCATAACGACAACTGAATGCGGTCTTAGGGATATCTGCCTCCCTAACCCTCAACTGATGGTATCCAGATCTCAAGTCTATCTTGGAAAACCATCTCGCACCTCGAAACTGATCGAACAGGTCATCGATCCTCGGCAATGGATACCTATTCTTCATAGTCACCTGGTTCAGCTTCCGGTAGTCTATACACAGCCGAAGTGAACCATCCGCCTTCTTGGCAAACAACACTGGAGCGCCCCACGGTGAGCTACTCCGCCTAATAAAGCCTTGTGCCAATAGATCATCTATCTATCTCTTGAGCTCTCTAAGCTCTGTCGGTGCCATCCTGTAGGCCACTAACCTGATCGGTGTTGTCCCTGGCAACAACTCGATCAAAAACTCTACCTCCCTCACGGGTGGCAAACTGACTAAGTCCTCGGGAAACACATCCGGGAACTGATCTATAATGGGTGGCAAAACAGCCTTCCCCTCTCTCCTCCTGTCAACAAACGTCAAGTTAGCTAACTGGTGGGTCACATCACCCCACCCATGCCTCAAAGGTCCCAACCTGCATGCCTCCTCAGTCCACTCACCCACAAAGACACCCCACGTGCCCTCTAGTGTGAGGAACGTCACACGCCGTCGAAAACAATCAATCTTGGCCTCCACGGAGACCAACCAATCCATACCCAGGATAACATCAAAATCATCTAACTCCATGATATACAAATCACACATCAGGTTAACACCCCCAAGTGTTACCTGACAAGCACGACAGATACTCTCAAGTATCACAATTCCACCCAAAGGTGAAGCAACCATCAGAGACTAACTAACTGTCTCCTGGACTAACTCCAATCCAACCACCGTAGCATACGAAATAAAAGAATGGGTAGCACCAGTATCAATCAAAACTGAACAGATAGTATGAGAAATGATGATGGTACCTCTCACCACTGAAGGCCCTGCTCCTGCCTCGTCCACTGGTGGAACCTCTGTCTCTCTGCTGGTAAGGGCAAAAGTCCTCCCTCGTGGTCCACTGCCACTAGCCTGGCCCATTGGGGCCTTGCCCCGCTGATCAACATGACCCTGTGCCTCCCGCTGAGGCTGCTGCACCGCAGGTCGCATCTGCGTGCTCTGTGCCGGCGGCACTAACCTCTGAGACGGAACCCCACTCCTCTGTCCCTGATCTCTCGGATGAGGGCCTACACTGCTGGTCGAGCTAAGGGTAACACATTCCCTAGCTCCATGTCCCACCTTCCCGCATCGGAAGCAAGTCATCCTTTTACTCGGGTAGTCTCTCGATACATGCCCAGTCAAACCACAACTCCAACAGGCCCCTGGCCTCCTGCTGGCTGAATTCTCACGGGGTCCCACCGCCTCGATCGGAAACCCTCTCGCACCTGCCTCCTCTCAGCCGAGCAAAGACTGTTCTCCCCACTCTGTCTCTTTTTCCCCAACCTGCAGAACTGCCCGGCCTCTGGGCTCTCGCCTGATCCTAACCTCGCTCAATAATGAGCGCCTTGTCGACCGCCTCCCGGTAGCTGGTCAACTGCATCGGTTCCAGCTATCTTTTCAGAGATGGCCTCAAGCCCTGAATAAAATCCTGCATCTTACGAGCTTCCTTTTACCAAGCCTCAAGAGCAAACCGCCCTAAATCTGTGAAGGCTTGCACATACTCACCCACCGTCTGGCCACCCTGTTGAAGCTCATAATACTATCTCCGTCGGGCATACTGTACCGAGCTGGGAAAATACTCCCCAAAGAAGCGCTCAACAAACTCTCTCCAACTCATCTGACTGCCATGGACAGCTCTAGTGGATTCCCACCACCTGCATGGGATACCCAACAGATAGTGCGTCGCCACGTGCACTCTCTCTTCATCTGGCACCTCGATCATATCAAAGATATCCTCTGTCCACCTAATCCAGTCCTCGGCTACCTCTGGCCGCGAACCATCCTCAAAAGTCCTGGGTGCGTGTTTCAAAAATTGCGCAGCCCAGTCCATCCCTCGTCGTGCTGGCTCTGCCACGACCTCCTGCTGGTGCACATCCTGCACCACTCTTGCCTCCTGCTGTTGAGGCAGTAGTGGCTGCTGAGGCCATCCTTACACAAACAGGTCAGGAACTGGAGCCGTTTTCCTGATGAGCTCAGTGGCAGGGCGAAACCAATCTACGTGCGCTTCAACCCTTAAAAAGGCTAAACTTAGTGGAGCGTGGATAGAGAAGCTAAGTGCCGCAATGGGTTGAGAGGCGCAGGAAACCTGACCCCTTGACACTAGCAACATGCCAAATTATTAAGAAGAGAAAAAAAAGTTACCAGTAAATTATGATCATCTAAATCGTTACCAATGATTAGTTGCACATAGTATTTTTTTTAATTGAAAATAATAGTCATTATTAATTAAAAATTGTTGTTGATGAGTAGTTTTAATTTATTAACTTAAAATAAATATTAAAATAATAATTTATATAAATTAATTTTATTCAATCACCATTAATTGATACTTCACTATATTTTCCCCTATCTGCACGTATTACATATTATATTATGTTAATTGAAATTACTCATAAAATTTAGCATTACAAAATAAAATAATTATGTGACTTTTTTTATAATTATTTTATTTAATCTCCACCCTCTACTAGCTACTATAGTTAAATGCTTTGAAATTAACTTGCAAAATAGTTCACTTTTAACCAGTACAAACCTTGTAAGAAACTCATAAATTTAACAACTTAAATTTGAGCTTATATAATAAGATTCAAATAAATTAAAGTTCCACATAACCTACTGTTTCTTTATTACACATTAAATACCTAATTTTATTATTGTTAAGTAAAAGTGTGCTCACCCCAACCTATATATTGTCCAAAGCTTAATCACAAGCCAATTTTTTTTTGTCACATCTATGTGTAGTTGACATTTTTAATTTTATTTTTTGAAAGTAAAATCATGTTATTTAAATTTCGGATGACAATCTTTGCTTGGGAATATGTACTCCATCCTGTTCAAATCATTGCTAATTCATCGTAAATCAGTTTCGGGTTTGGTAAAAAGTTAAAAGTCATAAAAATTTAATCATGATTTAGAAGCTTAATTAGAAATATTAATTTTTATTGGTGGCTAATAAATAGAATCAAATAATTTTTTTATTACCACTATTGAATTATAAATATTTACATAATTATTCAATATATATATAAATAATTTCTTATAATGATAGTTTTTAGAAAATATTTTTTTATCTCTAATCCAATGATTAAAATATACATTCATTCATTCCATGGTACTTCAAAAAGAAAAGATATATAAATAATTTTAAAAATTCAATATTTAGGCTTCACGACAATACTATTATAAATATAGTAAATTATAATTTTTAATGAATAAATATAGAATGTCATGTAAATTTGTTAATAGTTCATTTTACGATTGGAACCATTTTACATTATATATATATATTCAATAATATTATTCTCCCACCTAAAAATAAATAAATCTGAATAATTATACAAAAATAATAATGATGAGATTTACCAACTCGTTTCTGTAGCACCGACTAAGGAATACAATTTCCGAAGTACAAAAATATTTATGAGATTTGCCAACCCCACCTAAAAGTAAATATAATAGAATTTGAAGTGGCGATATGTTTGCGGGGGCTTGTGGTGTGTGTTTGCTACCATACCCTACGCCGGCTCACATAAATATTGACTCGAGGTAAAGTCCTGTAATTTTCGAAGAACAAAAATCTACCATAATTTATTTATTTATTTATTTTTAAATAGGAAAATATTATTATTATTATATATATATAAGGGATAAATGCACCCACAAAAATGATTAATATATACACCAGAAATGATTAAATCACCCTTATGAAAAAAACTATTTGTATATTAATATTCAAACATAAATCTAATGTTTGAAAAATTATTATCGAAAAAAATAAAAAAATTTAACCAAACGAGTTAATAGGGATGATAGCAGGATGTTGATGTGTCATAAACTCAATCGCCGATAATTGATATGCAAAAAATAAAATAAAATATCATCTATGGTTTACATGCTGACGCATCAACATTCAGCTCCCAATCAAGCTAACTCATCCGATTAAAAATCAAGATTGATAAAAAAATAATATTAGAAAACATTATTAGAACAAAAAATATAATATTCAAATTACATGCTTCGTACATTTTATTTATGTTTTAATATTATTATTCAAATAACATTAAAAATAAGTTTTTATGATACTTTTATAATTTCGCGTGTGACTAAAAATGATATGTAAATGTATTTCATCCTAGTATAGCCCATACTCTTCCAACAAAAGATGTTATTGTTGCTATAGACTATATTTACAAACAAATGCACCATCTGATACAACTCAAACTAAATAGTGAATTCAATTATTTATTTTATAGTTCCATAACCAAATTTCAATATATAATTGTATGTATAAAAAAAGCACCAAAATTATCCACAACAATTTCTTCCAAAGAAATTGTAAAATTTCATTAATAAGATAATTAATAACAAGAAAATATATCATAATCACATTATCAAATACATTAACTATTCATAAAAAATATTTTAATTATTACTACGATCATTTCTTTCCTAACTTTCATTTCGGCAATGGCTTGATGTGAAGACTCGGAATTTGTATTTATTAACCATTACTTGGCTTGCCTTTTCACTTACATGTTCCCTCCCTTTTTTTTCACTATGAATATAGAATTCGCCTTTGATGGCTTTCTCCCTTCAAAGATCGTAGAGCTTTCCTGTAAAATAAACAAGCAAATAATTAATCAAAACATAATACACGTTCAAGCAATTATATATCTTAAATGGAAGGCAATAGTGGTTTGTGATATAACTAATAAAATGTAATAGAAGTTTGGTCTCCCTTCTCGGTATTTCTTTGCGTGGGTGTTAATGTGAGATTTTTTTTCCTAAGAGTGTCGGGAAAAGACAGGGTTTTGAATCACACTCAATGCATTTTGATCTACACCGCACCGCACCAAAAATTGGGTATCTCTTTGTGAGAGAATGTGTGGAAGCAGCTTGTACGACTTTAGGTATATATCTGTGGAGTTGTTGACTTCTTGGGAAATTGTTAGAAAATGATCAGAACTAGGATGATTTAATGATAATACTGATAAAAGAACATCCCAAGAAAGTCACTACAATCTCCAAATTAAATGACTCCCGATGCTAGTCTTTTTTTTTCTTTGGGCGATGGGCAAACTCCACTACAATCTCTCACTAATCACCGCAAACAATCCCCTCTTCATCAAGTCTCACTAATTAGTCCTATTAATACTAAGTATATTTTTAGTATCCGTAACGGTCCCTCACCCATTAGCTAGCCCGTATAACCATGCCTATTTGTCTCTTTCTCTTATTTATTTTTTAATTATTCTCATTTTTTGTCTGTGACTCTTAAGTTTCCATGGGCGAGAATGCGCTATAACGATCCAACTTAACTCTCCACTGGACCGAAAATTATGATCTAAAATTATCCTCCATATTACATATAGAAATAGTAGTAGTTCAGAAAGATCAACAACTAAAATAAGAGTTCAATTTCACATACCTTCAATCCAACTGCGCCCAGAGTTTCTATGACAAGCACAAGCTGCACAATGATTTAGTCTTCGGACATACTGGAATTTTCATACCTATGCCATTGAATAAATGGACACACAATGTTTAGGTTAGTGAAACTTCATTTAAAAAATAAAGTCAACATGACTTAACTTCATACCTTATGGATGATTGCACTTAGGGATGACAAAATGAACCCACCTCACCACGTCCCGCCCGACCTAACAAGCCATTGGGTCAGGCCCGAGTCTTATCCGATCCCGCTTCGACCTGATTTTTTTTTAAAATATAGGATAAAAAATACCGATCTGACCTGTCCCGTCCCAAATTGATCAAACCTCAGATTGAGTCGGATTTGGATCAGATTATATATTTTTGGGTCGAATTCGGGTCAGATAGTACCCGAACCCAACTCGACCCATTGCCATCCCTAATTGGACTGGAGAGTTGATTATTAAAAGGAGTGCAGCAATTTATTTTATTTTATCTTTTGTTCTCAGGTAAACTATTTTTTACAATAGGAAACCAACATTTTCATGCACAATTAAAGAATCAAAAAGGGCAGCACTCTGAAACACCTGTTAAAAGGAAAAGAAAAAAAAACAGCAAGTTTAATACATTAATAAAATAGCACTACATATATGGCAACAAGAGCCAATCATTAAGTCCAAACGAAGATTACCAAACTGATTCTAAGACCAGAAATCTCCTCATGACTGATCAAACCCACTCTCTTCTTCCCCTGAATAACGACCTCCCCCTAATCATTACAAAACAAATCAATTTTAAAAACACAATTTGTCACAGATTAAATGTTTCCTAATTCAAGATGGTACCGAAATAAAACAAATATGTATATAAAATGCAAGTGCACATACAGTGTTGAATTATTTACCTTGTCTGGAGCAATAAGTCTTGCAATAATTTTCAGAATTGCAGATTTCCCGGTACCAGAAGGCCTAGTTATTCCTACAGCCTCCTCGTGTCGAATCTATAGATAAACTTTCAAATAACAGGGAATCAATTAGAAAAAAATTGAAATGACATGGTAACAAACTTTAAAAAAATCTCAAACTGACATGTCTTGAAAATTTTCAATGTACTAATAGCAGTATCAGTCATACTGGCATTCAGTAAAATGAAATATTTATGTGGCACGTAAGGCTGAAAGGAAAATAAGGGGTAAAAATGACGAGAAATAAACTAAAAAGGAAAGAAAATCTCTTTCTTTAACAACATTTTATATGCAACCACATAAACAATGGCTATGTTTTCTGAATTATATATATACTCCAAACCCATTCCATAAATGTTCTCACAGTAAAAACTGCTCATTTAAAATTTTTATGCACTACAGTATTGTTCATATTACATGTGAACACACAATTGCACTAGAAATACCCGAACAGGGAAGGAATGCCAATCTCTTAGAACAGATACAAAAAGAGCATCTCATGATGGAATCGAGATTCACAAAGGATATCAACAAAAGAATAAAGACTAAAATGAACAAAAAGTACCCCAAAAGATATAAATTGATCAGGTGAAAGAAATTAGTGCATAATCGCATCCCATCAAAGAGCTTAGCTTATGTTTAGTTATAATATAACTCAAGTATGCAACATGGAATGACAATCAAACTCTTAATTTGCTCCTTCCGACCTTCAATAAGGAACTTGGATTAAAATTGGAAACAAAAAAACAAATCAAAAAAAAAAAAAAAACAACACTAAAAAATGCCAAAATATCATAAAAGCAAAAGTCAATAATAATGAACTCATAAAATAAATAATATATTCATATATATATATATATATATATATATATGAAATGATTATTAATTAATCAAACTAAGCAAAACCGGAGCATTCAAAATTGGTTAGTTTTTCAACCATAGAATGTAGAAAAAGGCCCGTATAATAAGTTTGTCTCTACTAGAATATTATCACAAAGATAACAGAATTAATGGGACTTTTTTTCTTAGGAATCGGACGCCGGAACTGAAAGGGAGAACCTGAGCTAACCCGAATCGGAACCGGAATGGGACAAAACCGACATGGGCTTTACGTGCATGTGATGTGTGTAACTACACAGCCCATCCTATCAATTGATTTTCATATTAAGGCTAGAAATCAAACAAGGGATAGTTTTTCCCCCCGCTTTGTCTACTTTCCAAGAATTTCTAGTTTTAATCTTTTCTTCTTTCAGGGGGGAGGGGGGCCCTTCCCAAAAGAAAAAAAGGAAAAAAAAGGGGGGGCGCATTAGCTTTTTAAAAAGCCTGCCTTATATATTGGGACAACCAACAAGCCTGACATTATCAAAGGTCTTGTTACAATGTTCAAAATATCACATGTCAAGACGCCGCTTTACAAACTCTAAAATTATATTAACTTAAATATTTTGAAAATACGATTGTGGGAATCTTGCAAATGTTTACGCATGGAGAAATATCAACATAATTATAACAAGCCATTCATCAAGAATTACAATAAAAAAACAAACTTCAACCCAGGGAATTACAACTCGAACTAACTCACATCTCAATAGCCATATCTCAAAGCCGTCCCCAGACAATTATGCGACACCCTTTACGTACATTCGATGCAAAGAGACAACACCCGCCCTCCCCATCGCATCATGATCAACTGTTCATTGCCCACATGCCTTGTCTACCAGATACGTCGCCATCCACCGACCACACCCTACCAACCAGGGTATTGGTCGATCTCCAAGAATCCCGCAAATTGTAATATTTTTAAAAAAAAAAGGTATGAGGTGAGATCCAAGCTATGGAAGTGGATATTTTGTACAAAAAATAGCGGGATGCTCTTTATATAAAAAAAAGAAATTTTTAAGAAAAAAAAAAAATAAAAAAAAAAGGGACCGTTAAAAAATAATTTGAAAGAGGCTCCACACTAAAGGAAAACTTTGGTGGGGTGGTGCTTAATTGATATATCTTAAGCTGCCAAGGGAAAAGAAGAGCAAGTTGGATCGAGGCATGAAACGATACAAATGGCCTTATACACTACAATTTAGGGTCTTATGTTATGTTGGAACATAAATTGAATTTATTCGGGGTTTGCTTATAATTTATATTTTGAACTTTGTTTGTCTTGCTTAATGAGATCGCTTAATTGAACTTTGTTTGTCTTGAAAGATTTTAGCCTTAAATAATGTCAGTAAACATAATAATTAATAGTGAGGAAGGTCAACCCACTTGAGATTATTAAATTAATCTCTCAAATCTTTTATCACCAGGAAAAGATTAATTGGGATGAGATAGAGATTAACACATATTGGCAAAGGGAACTAAGGGAGGATATGAGTAAAATCAATCTTAAGACAGACATCTTTACCTAACTATATCTCCAATCACTCCAACCTATCTTTAGTCTAGGTTTTTATTACTTTATTTTATTTTATTTTATTAACCACGAGTTAGTAGCATATTATATTTGTCCTATATGTAATGTTATATATATGGGGTCTGAAATATCATTCAACCTCTCTTATCTCTCTCTTAATATGATATTAAAGCCATTACATCGATTCCTCTCAATGACTTGATGATATCCCAGCCGCGCTGCTCACCCAACGTGACGCGATGAACTGTGACGCTATGCCGAAGAAGCTATGATTTAGGTCTTGCAACGACAACGATCACGATGACCTCAATGATCGTCCCACTAACGCAACATGACGTGATGCAACGGCATCCCAGCCGCAATGCTCTCCTGATGTGATGCGACGACATTTCAAGTCCAAACACAACGTGAAGTGGCCCTCTGCATCGACGACGAAGAAATAGTGACGACACATCACGTCATCTTCTCTTGCATATGCCGCGTGAGACACTGCCACGATCCTAGACACACCTCTCATGTCATGTCCTTTGTCTAGCACGACGGACTCAACGACGACAGAATCTATGGCTCTTGCCATCCAGGGCAATACACGATGCGATCATGTTCTTCTAATACACCAATTCGTTGGGACAAAGGCTAATGATAGGCGTCATTTGACATCGTCAATCCAATACTGCAGGTTTTTCTTGTTCTAATCGATCGTGATCCATATACCCACATGCTTCAATCGTGACCCGTTTATATGACTGTGTATATCTTTATACGATTTATATGTATACAGGTACTATGGGTAATTGATTTATTGATGCTTATTGTCCCCTGTAAGACTCTTGCTACTGATACATGAATATGGGATTGGTTGTGTTCGGAGGAAATACGAAAATAGGATGAAATAAAATTGGCACACCGAGAATTTTACGTGGTTCGGGAAATTCCCTACATCCACGGAGCTACTGCAATATTTTACTATGGAGAGAAAAATACACTATGTTTACAAACACTCGATCCCAATACCCAAATACACTCGAGAAATTATCAAATTGATAATTTTCTCCCTCTCTATTTTTCTCTCTCCCGTATTGGGACTCTTTCTTACCTCTCTCTCAATCTCTCAAGCTTGGGATTCTTGTTTGTTGGGATGAGGTGAAGAGCTGATGGCATGCCCCTTTTATAGGCTAAATCCAACACCCAAATTTTGACAAAAATTACATGCTAGCCATCCATGTGAAACATGCTAGCCACCCTTCTTCAAAAAATGCCAGCCAGCCGATTTCTTTGACAATCTCCCACTTGAAGACTGATTTCAATCTGTCTTCACACCTGTAGTAGCTCTTTCCAACTTCATTATTCTTGAAGACCAATTAGAGTTGCGCACAACTCTAATTTGTCTATAGTGATCGCTTTGGTTAACATATCGCCTAGGTTTTTATTCCCTTGTATCTTTACAAGCATCAACACTTCATCCTCTGAAGTGATCGAATGAAATTATAACGAAGTCCAATATGCTTGGTCCTTGAACGAAATGTTGAATTCTTCGCCAAGTGTATTGCACTCTGACCGTCACTGTGCAACACATCCGTCTCTTGGTTAAAACCCATTTCTGCCAATAATCCTTGTAACCAAATAAACTCCTTGCTGGCTTCTGTCACTGCAACATACTCTGCCTTAGTAGTAGATAGAGTCATAATCTTCTGCAACTGAGAATTCCACCACTTGTTGTAGTCCCCAACGTGAACAAATATCTTGTAGTGCTCCTCCTATGGTCTATTTCTCCAAGCGAAATCAAGCATCAACATAGCCCTACAACTTCGGTTCACCTTTTCGAAACATAGACATTTGTTAGTAGTACATCGCCTGGTATCTAAGTATTCATTTTCTTTGCTTCCCAATGCTACTTTCCTGGATGGGACATAAATCTGCTCACTGCTCCCACTGCATGAGCAATATCTGGTCTCGTGCACACCATGGCATACATCAAGCTTCCAATGGCTGAGGCATATGGAACCTTAGTTGTAAAGACTCGTATTTGGGTAGTTTTGAGAGATAGTCATTCTATGGGAATGTAACTATCTGGACGGTAGTGTAGTCGTTGATGTGAGCATTTTGACTGTACTTGGGCCCGATTCCGAGTCGGGGCCCCGTTTGACCCGATTATTGACTTTTCGGGATTTATTGGTTGACTTTGCATTTGAGCGGTCATTTGCGTGTGATAATATCAGTCGAGTGTTGTGCTCGTCATTTCGAGCGTTTTGACTGTAGTTTGACTCAATTTGGAGTTCGGGGCCTTGGAGGTCAATTTTTGACTGGGTCAATGGTTGACTAGGCTAGTTGACTGGCAGAAATATAAATAGCAGAAAAAAAAAGAAGAAGCTTTCACTTTACGTTTCATGTTTGTGCGTTTGAGAGAGAGCTTGAGAGAGCTTGGAGGCCTTGGCGATTTGGGGCGATTTGGGTTCGTGCAGCTCAAAGATTCACTTCAAGTAGGTGTCCTTGAACTTCTTATCTCTCTTTTGTTTTGGATCTGTATGAATTTATCATGATGCACCAATGGTGCTATGTGGTTGATGTGGCAGGCAATGCACCGATGGCAGGCCTGTGTGGCGACTGTGGCCGGGCATATTGCGCTGTGGACAGGCTAAGGCCTGAGTTGAGCCGTTGAGCTCGTGGAGCTAAGGCTGAGTGCCCTGAGCTGGGATCCCATGGAGGATTGTGGACAAGTTGTCCTGTGTGAGCAGGCTGAGTCATGATGTTTGTTTGCAGGCTGAGTCCTGATGATTGTGCACACTACACGATGCACGAGTACATTGAGCATATAGTATAGACTTATATGTGTTGCATGATGTGGAGTTTTGGGGTCACCTACTGAGCTTGTCGCTCACCCCTACTTGTTATTTACCCCTTTTCAGGTGTGACCCGAGACTAGTGGAGGACTCTCTTCTAGGAGGATGTGCCCACTACTCTGATGTATGAGACAGTACTATATTCTGTATTTTATTGTGTGTTGTATCCCGGACATGGGTCCGTGGACAGTTGTATTTGCATACTGTTTGTGATGTAATGTCTGTATGACTGTTTGACTTCTCATGTGCATGATGATGTATGGGAAAGTACAGGATTACCTTTGATGTATGACTGTACATGGTTGCATATTTGAGACAGCACCAGCGGTATAGTCTCCATTGGTGTTAGTCACCAACCCCTTGACCTATCGGGTGCGGGCAAGGGGAAGTCATGTACCTGGTTCCGGGTTCCTTGGAATTCGGGGGCATGACAAGTTGGTATCAGAGCATGGTCTAGTGGACCTAGGTTAGTGAAAGGTGGTTAATTGATTCCATGTGACTTGGAAAACTGTAGGGAGGGTGCCTGATCAACGCGGTCCTTACATGTGTTTTAGGTTATTTTAGTGTCAGTTAGACCATCCTAGGAGCATACATGGGGATGGGGTGCATTGCTAGTGGTATGATTGTGTGCATATAGGGCACTAGATTGTCTTTGTGGGTGATGTGCTCGTATGTGGTGCCAGGATGGGACGTGGCCGTGAGAGCCAGGACTTGATTGTCGTGTACCCTGAGGGGTGACACGATGTTATATGCATGGTTGTGGACCTACGGGTCGTGTGGTGTACCCTGATGGGGGACACGATGCTATATGCATGGTATAGACCTACGGGTCGTGTGGTGAGAATCTACAAGTCGGTTGTGCCTTTGATGGCTGTTGGTGTTAGCAGTGCTAGTATTGATCGTTTGATTGTTTGTTGTTGTGGCCAGTGTGATGGCACCACCGAGGAGGGTTGTCCGAGGCCAGGGCCCGGCAGAGGAGCCCACGATAGAGTCGGGGCACCAGGGGCTGCAGAGCCCGTAGTAGAGGTCGTCAGCTCCCGTTGTGGGACCTGATTTGATGCAAGTGTTGATTCAGTTGTAGGAGGCCATGCAGGGTATGCAGGGCTCGATGAGGGATATGGCTAGAGAGGTGGATGAGCTGAAGAGGCAGCAGCAGCCTCAGCAGCCACCACAACCTCAGCAGCCACTACTGCCTCAGCAGCAGGAGGCAAGAGTGGTGCAGGATGTGCACCAGCAGGAGGTCGTGGCAGAGCCAGCACGACGAGGGATAGACTGGGCTGCGTAATTTTCGAAACACGCACCCAGGACTTTTGAGGATGGTTCGCGGCCAGAGGTAGCCGAGGGCTGGATTAGGTGGACAGAGGATATCTTTGATATGATTGGGGTGCCAGATGAGGAGAGAGTGCGCGTGGCGCCGCACTATCTGTTGGGTATCCCACGCAGGTGGTGGGAATCCACTAGAGCTGTCCATGGCAGTCAGATGAGTTGGAGAGAGTTTGTTGAGCGCTTCTTTGGGGAGTATTTTCCCAGCTCGGTATAGTATGCCCGACGGAGATAGTATTATGAGCTTCAACAGGGTGGCCAGACGGTGGGTGAGTACGTGCAAGCCTTCACAGATTTAGGGCGCTTTGCTCTTGAGGCTTGGGGAAAGGAAGCTCGTAAGATGCAGGATTTTATTCAGGGCTTGAGGCCGTCTCTGAAAAGATAGCTGGAACCAATGCAGTTGACCAGCTACCGGGAGGCGGTCGACAAGGTGCTCATTATTAAGCGAGGTCAGGATCAGGCGAGAGCCCAGAGGCCGGGCAGTTCGGTAGGTTCGGGCAAGAAGAGACAGTGGGGAGAGCAATCTTGCTCAGCCTGAGATGAGGCAGGTGCAGAGGGTTTCCAGTCAGGCGGTGGGACCCCGGGAGAGTTCAGCCAGCAGGAGGCCAGGGGCCTGTTGGAGTTGTGGTTTGACTGGGCATGTATCGAGAGACTGCCCGAGGAAAAGGATGACTTGCTTCCGATGTGGGAAGGTGGGACATGGAGCTAGGGAATGTGTTACCCTTAGCTCGACCAGCAGTGTAGGCCCTTATCCGAGAGATCAGGGACAGAGGAGTGGGGCTCCGTCTCAGAGGTTAGTGCCGCCGGCACAGAGCACGCAGATGCGACCTGCGGTGCAGCAGCCTCAGCGGGAGGCACAAGGTCATGTTGATCAGCGGGGCAAGGCCCCAATGGGCCAGGCTAGTGGCGGTGGACCACGAGGGAGGACTTTTGCCCTTACCAGTAGAGAGGCGAGAGGTTCCACCGGTGGACGAGGCAGAGCAGGGCCTTCAGTGGTGAGAGGTACCATCATCATTTCTCATACTATCTGTTCAGTTTTGATTGATACTGGTGCTACCCATTCTTTTATTTCGTATGCTACGGTGGTTGGATTGGAGTTAGTCCAGGAGACAGTTAGTTAGTCTTTGATGGTTGCTTCACCTTTGGGTGGAATTGTGATACTTGAGAGTATCTGTCGTGCTTGTCAGGTAACACTTGGGGGTGTTAACCTGATGTGTGATTTGTATATCATGGAGTTAGATGATTTTGATGTTATCCTGGGTATGGATTGGTTGGTCTCCGTGGAGGCCAAGATTGATTGTTTTCGACGGCGTGTGACGTTCCTCACACCAGAGGGCACGCGGGGTGTCTTTGTGGGTGAGTGGACTGAGGAGGCATGCAGGTTGGGGCTTTTGAGGCATGGGTGGGGTGATGTGACCCACCAGTTAGCCAACTTGACGTTTGTTGATAGGAGGAGAGAGGGGAAGGCTGTTTTGCCACCCATTGTAGATCAGTTCCCGGATGTGTTTCCCGAGGACTTGGTCAGTTTGCCACCCGTGAGGGAGGTAGAGTTTTCGATCGAGTTGTTGCTAGGGACGACACCGATCAGGTTAGCGGCCTACAGGATGGCACCGACAGAGCTTAGAGAGCTCAAGAGATAGATAGATGATCTATTGGCACGAGGCTTTATCAGGCGGAGTAGCTCACCGTGGGGCGCTCCAGTGTTGTTTGCCAAGAAGGCGGATGGTTCACTTCGGCTGTGTATAGACTACCGGAAGCTAAACCAGGTGATTGTGAAGAATAGGTATCCATTGCCGAGGATCGATGACCTGTTCGATCAGTTTCGAGGTGCGAGATGGTTTTCCAAGATAGACTTGAGATCTGGATACCATCAGTTGAGGGTTAGGGAGGCAGATATCCCTAAGACCGCATTCAGTTGTCGTTATGGGCATTATAAGTGGCTTGTGATGCCGTTTGGGCTCACGAATGCTCCAGCAGTGTTTATGGGATTGACGAACTAGGTGTTTGCTCCATATTTAGATATGTTCGTTGTGGTGTTCATCGATGATATTTTGGTCTATTCAGCGACCAAGAGGGAGCATGAGGAGCATTTGCAGGTTGTGTTGCAGACCTTGCAAGAACACCGGTTGTATGCGAAGTTCACAAAATATGACTTCTGGATGCAACAGGTGCACTTCTTGGGGCATGTGGTATCTTTGGAGGGTATCACAGTGGATCCTGAGAAGATTGAGGCAGTCATGTCGTGGAAGAGGCCCACGAATGTGTTTGAGATTTGTAGCTTCCTTGGTTTGGCAGGCTACTATCGGAGGTTCGTGGAGGATTTTTCCAAGTTGGCAGCTCCTATGACGAACCTGACCAGGAAGGGAGTCCCTTTCGTTTGGTCTGATGCGTGTGAGAGTGCTTTCATGGAGCTGAAGGCACGATTGACCTCAGCACCCATCCTGATTCTTCCACAGGAGGGTGTGCCTTTTGAGGTGTATTGTGATGCCTCTAGGGTGGGGTTTGGTTGTGTGCTGATGCAGACTCGGCAGGTGATTGCTTATAGGTCTAGGCAGTTGAGACCACATGAGCAGAACTATCCCACGCATGATTTGGAGTTGGCTGCAGTGATCTTTGCACTTAAGAGCTGGCAACATTATCTCCTTGGGGAGAAGTTTGTGGTGTATACGGACCACAAGAGCTTGCAGTATATCTTCTCTCAGCGAGATCTGAACCTTAGGCAGAGGCGGTGGGTGGAGTACCTACAGCAGTTTCAGTTTGATATGATGTATACCCCTGGGAAGGGTAACGTGGTGGCAGATGCGCTGAGTAGGAAGAGCAGGGCCGTGGTTGCCCATTGTGCCATTAAGGAATGGGAGATGATGGGTCAGTTGGTAGCGATGAGGTTGCAGATGGTGACCAACGAGGGGTGAGGGACCCTCAGTGTTGTCGTCGTAGTCCCTGAGTTACAGCGTAGGATCATAGAGGATCAGCTGGGGGACGTTGATTGTGAGGTCATCAGGGACAGGATTTAGACTGGGCAGGCATCTTATGATTGGACTGAGGATACTGAGCATATATTGAGCTATAGGGTCGCCTGATAGTTCCCACTTGTCTTCAGGAGGAGGTTCTTCGGGAATTTCACCAGTCAAGGTTAGCTGTACATCTTGGTGGGACCAAGATGTACGATGCCGTGAGGAGGCGTTTTGGTGGCCAGGCCTGAAGAAGGCCATTGCTGATTTTGTGAGGAGGTGTTTGACCTGTCAGCAGGTCAATGTAGAGCACCTGAGATCAGCTGGTGAGTTGCAGTCATTGCCAGTGCCAGAGTGGAAATGGGACCACGTGACCATGGATTTTGTCATTGGACTTCCTCATTCCAGGGGACGCGACACGATATGAGTAGTTGTCGATTGGTTGACCAAATCGGCGCATTTTATTCCGATTCAAGAGACAGACCCAGTGAGGACTTTGGGACAAAGGTATATTGATGTTATTGTGCGGTTGCATGGAGTCCCATTGTCTATTGTATCTGATCGGGATGCGAGGTTTACATCTTAATTTTGGAGACAGTTGCAGCGAGCTTTGGGTACTAGGGTGAACCTCAGTACAACCTTTCATCCGCAGACGGATGGTCAGTCGGAGCGGACGATTCAGACGCTCGAGGATATGTTACGTGCCTGTGTCCTAAATTTTGGAGGTTGTTAGGAGACTCACCTTCCTTTGGTGGAGTTCTCTTACAACAACAGTTATCAGGCCACGATTGGGATGGCTCCGTATGAGGCGCTGTATGGGCGGCCTTGTAGATCACCCTTGTGTTGGGCATAAACGGGAGAGACAGCAGCTCTCGGTCCCAATATGGTTTGAGAGACCACAGAGATAGTGCAGTTGATTCGACAGCGCATGTTGACAGCGCAGAGTAGGCAGAAGTCCTATGCGGACCAGAGGTGTCGACCCTTGCAGTTTGAGGTGGGGGACCGTGTATTTTTGCGGGTTTCACCGCGTCGAGGGCATCAGAGGTTTGGACGTGGATCTAAACTTTCCCCTCATTTTGTGGGGCCGTTTGAGATTGTTGCCACCGTAGGTGCAGTGGCTTACCGATTAGCTTTGCCACCGGAGTTGGCGCGAGTACATGTTGTGTTCCATGTGTCTCAGTTGCGACGATATCACCCAGATCCTTCTCATGTGTTGGACTATCGCGAGATAGACTTGGCTGATGATGGTGCCGTTGTTGAGATGCCGGCACAGATTTTGGACAGGCGGGACCAGGTCTTGCGAGGCAAGACGATCTCACTAGTTCGGGTGTTATGGCTACACCGAGGCATGGAGGAGCAGACATGGGAGAAAGAGAGCCAGATGCAGATTCTTCATCCTGAGCTGTTCGAGGACGATCAGTCCTGAGATGGGGAGGATGTGAGGACCTTCCCTGAGGTATGAGTTATATTTTATGCATTTGTTTTGCATATGTTGTTTGAGATGTGGTTTAGCTCGTTGTTGTTGGATCTTGTGCCCAATGCAGGTTCTGTTTGGCTTGTTGTGCATTGCCTTGCACAAGTGTGGTTAATGATCATGTTTTTTGTTTTGTTGTTGGGACATTGAGCTTGAATTTTGCTATGTCCTATGGGCATGTGTTTTATTTTTGAGGACGAAAAGTCCTAAGGTGGGGAGGATGTAAAGACCCATATTTGGGTAGTTTTGAGAGATAGCCATTCTATGGGAATGTAACTATCTGGACGGTAGTGTAGTCGTCGATGTGAGCATTTTGACTGTACTTGGGCCCGATTCCGAGTCGGGGCCCCGTTTGACCCGATTATTGACTTTTCAGGGTTTATTGGTTGACTTTGCCTTTGAGCGGTCATTTGCGTGTGATAATATCAGTCGAGTGTTGTGCTCGTCATTTCGAGCGTTTTGACTGTAGTTTGACTCAATTTGGAGTTTGGGGCCTTGGAGGTCAATTTTTGACTGGGTCAATGGTTGACTAGGTCAGTTGACTGGCAGAAATATAAATAGCAGAAAAAAAAAAGAAACTTTCACTTTACGTTTCACGTTTGTGCGTTTGAGAGAGAGAGCTTGGAGGCCTTGGCGATTTGGGGCGATTTGGGTTCGTAGAGCTCAAAGATTCACTTCAAGTAGGTGTCCTTGAACTTCTTATCTCTCTCTTGTTTTGGATCTGCACGAATTTATCATGATATATGAAATTGAGCATGAACCCTAGAATTTGGGGAAATCCAATTTTGGGTTAGATCTAATGGTTTAGCATAAGATCTGTGGTTAAGAACTGTTTTATAGCATTATGGATATATGTTTCTATGATTTTGGGGTTGATTTACTGTGTTTTTCATGAGGGTTGATAAGTCAACCATGGAAATCTGGGTTTAGATCTAGATTTCTGGAAATCTGGAATTTTATACGTGTTTCTGTTGTTTCTGCGCGATTTAGAGGCGTTTTGGACGCGTTTTGAGGTAGATATCGTAGTTTGTGGCGAAACAGGGGTGTTAGTTAGCGTCTGGGAGTTTCTGGGCGCGTTTCAGATAAAGAACAGGTGAAAATGATGATGAACAGACGCTACGACAACTCCGCAGCTACGAATTGTCGTTCCGCAGCTAGGAGTCACAGCTCCAACAGTGTAACTGGACACTGGACAGCACTGGACTGGATCTATTTACATTGCAACCTATACCCATCTACACAATTAAGTATTACTTAAGCTACAATGTAAATAATG
Source organism: Taxillus chinensis (assembly GCA_023512835.1). NCBI lineage: Eukaryota > Viridiplantae > Streptophyta > Magnoliopsida > Santalales > Loranthaceae > Taxillus > Taxillus chinensis. The sequence continues at coordinate 38,921,476 of CM042084.1, forward strand.
AAATACCCCCCATTTGGATTCAAAGAAAAATACTAGAAAAATTAATTCTCACTCTTTCAGAATGCGAAAATTGGGATTTAGTGTCTCGGAAAAACCCAAAAGTTCGTAGTGGTGAATTTTTGGAAAGTGGGGTTAGACATCTCAGAAAAATCCCTAAAAATCAGATTATCTTATTTATGATATGGGAACCTAATGTCGGGACTTTTGATTTCAAGAAAATAGCTGCTATGGGTACTTCCTTCATAAATCAAGGATTGAGGACCGACTTGTGAAGACTGGCTACAGTTCTAAAGGGAGTGTTGTACACCTTAAGACCATATTGGTGTTGGTATGTTGGTTTATGGATTTGGGACTTGGGTTCCATGACTTGTTGGGTTCTCACCGTGATGCACCGATGGTGCTATGTGGTTGACGTGGCAGGCATATGCACCGATGGCAGGCCTGTGTGGCGACTGTGGCCGGGCATATTGCGCTGTGGACAGGCTAAGGCCTGAGTTGAGCCGTTGAGCTCGTGGAGCTAGGGCTGAGTGCCCTGAGCTGGGATCCTATGGAGGATCATGGACAAGTTGTCTTGTGTGAGCAGGCTGAGTCATGATGTTTGTTTGCAGCTGAGTCCTGATGATTGTGCACACGACACGGTGCACGAGTACACTGAGCATATAGTATAGACTTATATGTGTTGCATGATGTGGAGTTTTGGGGTCACCTACTGAGCGTGTCGCTCACCCTTACTTGTTGTTTACCCCTTTTCAGGTGTGACCCGAGACTAGTGGAGGACTCTCTTCCAGGAGGACGTGCCCACTACTCTGATGTATGATACAATACTATATTATGTATTTTATTGTGTGTTGTATCTCGGACATGGGTCCGTGGACAGTTGTATTTGCATACTGTTTGTGATGTAATGTCTGTATGACTGTTTGACTTATCATGTGCATGATGATGTATGGGAAATTACAAGATTACCCTTGATGTATGACTGTACAAAGTTGCATATTTGAGACAACACCCGCGGTGTAGTCTTCATTGGTGCTAGTCACCAACCCCTTGACCTATCGGGTGCGGGCAAGGGGAAGTCATGTACCCGGTTCCGGGTTCCCTGGAATTCGGGGGCGTGACATTAGCCATGTAGTCCTTCTCTTCATCTGTCTTTGGACATTGCTCCTTTGACAACTCGAAATGATTAGCAAGAGGTGTTCTCACTGGTTTGGCATCACTCATGCTAAACCTTTGTAATATCTTACAAATATATTCTGCTTGAGATAATTGTAACGTACCTTTCTTTCTGTCTCTACTAATCCTCATTCCAAGTATCTGCTTTGCTGCATCCAAGTCTTTCATCTCGAATTCACTGGACAACTGCTTTTTTAACTTGTTAATCTCATCTATATTTGCTCCTGCTATTAACATGTCATCAACATAAAGTAGCAAGATAATAAAACTGGAATTAACCTTCTTGAAGTAACAGCAGTGGTCAGCATTGCATCTCAGATAGCCATTATCTTGCATGAAACCATCAAATTTCTTGTACCACTATCGGGGTGCTTGTTTTAAACTATACAAGCTTTTGGTCAACCTGCATACCAAATCTTCCTTGCCTTCGTCTGTGAATCCTTCTGGTTGCTGCATGTATATCTCTTCCTCCAAGTCGCCATGGAGAAAAGTCGTCTTTACATCTAATTGCTCTAGATGTAAATCCTTTGTTCTTCGCAATGCTCAAAACCGACCGAATGGTAGTTAGTTTAACAATCGGAGAAAATATTTCAGTGTAGTCAATACCTTCCTTCGTTGGAAGCCTTTAACTACCAGGTCTTGCATTATATCGCTTGGAGCCATCATGCTCCTCCTTGACTCGGTATACCCATTTATTTTGCAAAGCTTTCTTGCCGGCCGGTAGCTTTATTAATTTCCAAGTCTGGTTGGATATAAGAGACTTCATTTCATCTTTCATTGTAAGCTCCCAATTGCTCACATCATCTACCTGACATACTTCATGATAACATTCAGGCTCTCCTCCATCTGTCAGTAGCAAATAATTCAAGTACTTCCTGTTTGGTACATGCGGTCGATTGGATCTCCTCAATGTAGGAACTTGATCCTGTGGCTCTTCAATGGCTTGTCCTGTAACTTCCTCCTCCTGAGGTTTCTGGCCTGTTTTGATAGCTTCACTATCTGGGACATCATTGGGCTCAAAGTAAACAGGTTCAGGATCCACTTGACTAGTGGATTCAGTCGTGTCTCTATCTTTATACAGGACTTTTTCATTAAACACAACATCTCTACTTCTAATGATTTTTTTTATTTTGGTTATCCCAGCATCTATAACCAAATTCATCACTACCATAACCAATAAATGTGCATTTTAGTGATTTAGCATCAAATTTACTTCTAGCATTATCACTAATATGCACATAAGAGACACAACCAAATATACTTTCAAATGTGAAAGTCTAACCTCTTTTCCCGTCCAAACTTCTTCTGGTATTTTGAACTCTAGAGGTGTTGATAGTCCATGGTTGATGAGATAAGTTGCTGTGTTGACTGCCTCTGCCCAAAACTGCTTGGGCAACCCTGCATGTATGCACATACTTCTGGCTCTTTCAGTCAACGTTTTGTTCATCCGTTCTTTTATGCCATTCTGTTGTGGTGTCCCTGGCACAGTTCTCTCGAGCTTGATCCCGCTCTCATAATAAAACCGTTCAAACCTGGTGTCTTCATATTCTCCACCATTATCTGAATGCAGCCTTTTGATCTTCAAACCAGTTTCATTCTCGACCATCGCTTTCCAACTTTTGAATGTTTCAAATACTTCTGACTTATGTTTGATGAAGTACCCATACTTTCCTAAAATGATCATTAATAATGGTAACAAAATAATGTTTACCTCTAATTGATGAAACTGGAGCCGGTCCCCAAACATCTGTGTGAATCAATTCCAGTTTTGATTCCTTTGGGGTTCTGCCTTCCCTTTTGAAACTGACTCGTTTATGCTTTCCAAAAATACAGCTTTTACACAAATCAATATCTATTGATTTTACTCCTGGCAGCTTTCCTTTTGAATGCATGACTTCTATTCCTTTTGCACTCATGTGGCCAAGTCTTTGGTGCCATAGATTTAGGTCATCTTTACACTCTGCAACTGTAATAAAACAATTTCCATTCATAGTTGTGTAAAGAGTTCCATGTTTCTTACCCCATATATTAGTCATGGCTCCTTTGGAAATCTTCCAGGTGTCTCCCGTAAAAGTGGACACGTAACCATCTTTTGCCAATTGTCTGGTAGAAATTAAATTCTTTCTGAGACTAGGTACATGTCTCACATCTTTTAGCCTCCATATAGATCCATTGAGCTTGATTTGTACAGTTCCTTGACCAACGACGTCGCACGCCTGATTATTACCGAGATACACCTTTTCTCGATTGCCTGCAACATAATCTTCAAACACTTCTTTGTTTGAGGTAGCATGGAATGAGACTCCTGAATCTAGCACTCAGGATTCCGTCTTGCTCTCCATAGATAGTATGAGAGCATCATCTGATGCGACATTTGTACTTCCATGCACGTCGTCTTCCTTTTTCGGACCCCTGTACTCAGACTTAAAGTGTCCCAATTTACCACAATTCCAACATTCATTTTTATTTTTACCTTTGTTGGTTTGGAATTGGCGACCTCTGGATTTGGATCTACCATTCCTCGATGTAGATCTCCACTGCCGAGTGCCTCTGTTTCTGCCCCTACCTCTGCTCTCCAGATTTAATGTTGATGCCGATGTGGGAGGGCCTTCTTCTTCCTTCTGATCTCCTCCGTCATGATCATGTCTACTACTTCTGAGAATACCATTTTATTTTTCCCAAAAGAAGCAGAAATAGATTGTACCGTTGACTGCCAACCTTCTGGCATAGTACTAAGCAAGGCACCGACATTCACTTCATCGGTAAAAATAATTTTTACCGATTTCAATTGGTCTTTGGCCTTATTGAAGGAATTTAGATGCTTTCTAAAATTCCCATTTTCTGGCATTTTTAAATTAAACATCTTTTTAATTAAAAATACCTTGTGAGCTGCAGAGGGCTGCTCGTACATATTCGAGAGAGCTTTTATCAGTCCCACAGTTGTATCCTGGTCTTTGACATTGAAGGCCACAGATCTGGTCAGACTTAGACAGATTGCTCCAAAGGCTTTGCGATCTAGCACCTTCCAATCGTCGTCTTTTATTTCTACCGGCTTTTCTCCCATCGACAGGTACAAGTCTTTCTGGTACAGATAGTCCTCCATCTGCATTCGCCAGAAACTGAAATTCGTCCTGTCGAATTTCTCGATCTTGTATGAATTCTTCTCGGACACCATTGCACCTTCTCGAACTCGAACCTACTGTTTCATTGTATGCGTGAACAGTACCGTATACGCGAGTGTTATGTATACACAACACCAAAATACTCAAGAACAAATCTTTTTTGATGTGACAGATCAGACACAGCTGCAACCACAGAGCATACTCAGAATTTGTCAAGAGAATTCGAACCTGGAGCTCTGATACCAGTTGTTCGGAGGAAATACGAAAATAGGATGAAATAAAATTGGCACACCGAGAATTTTACGTGGTTCGGGAAATTCCCAACATCCATAGAGCTACTGTAGTATTTTACTATGGAGAGAAAAGTACACTGTGTTTACAAACACTCGATCCCAATACCCAAATATACCCGAGAAATTATCAAATTGATAATTTTCTCCCACTCTATTTTTCTCTCTTCTGTATTGGGACTCTTTCTTGCCTCTCTCTAAATCTCTCAAGCTTGGGATTCTTGCTTGTTGGGATGAGGCGAAGAGCTGATGGCATGCCCGTTTTATAGGCGAAATCCAGCACCCAAATTTTGATAAAAATTACATGCCAGTCGTCCATGTGAAGTATGCCAGCCACCCTTCTTCAAAAAATGCTAGCTAACTGATTTCTTTGACAGGTTGGTTATTGAACTGATGACTGGTTGGTGAGTAAAGTGGTGACAACTACAATATATATTCCTGCCTTAGTCTTTTGTATGTGAAGGTGGACATTGATATGTTTTGTGTGCATTGCATTATGATGGCACGTGCAACATATGATGGCATTGCTAATTCCCTTGAATTAGTTACTTTATCCTGTGTTGATTATGAGTTCTTGGTTGGTTCTTCCCGGATGGCTACAACTTCATCACATACTGCTACATTGGCATTACAACCATCAGGTAGTCCTTGTTTGCTTACTTCCAAACCTAATACCTGTGTCATAGACTCTGGCGACACTCATCACATGACTGGTAATTCTAAACTCTTATCATTTGATACAAAACAAATATCTTTTATTGATATATTTTTTATATAGAATACAATGTATGATTATATATTTATACAAAAAACTATCTATGGAAATGTATAATTAGGTTATCAATCATAATCAATCCCAATTATATCATATCCCTAATTCGAACAAATTACTAATTATGAAATATTGCAATCCCACTAATTACTCTATTATCTTATTACAATAACACTCCTCCTCAAGTTGGAGCATAGATGTTAATCAAGCCTAACTTGTTACAAAGATAAGCCACTCGAATCCCGTTTAGAGCTTTGGTGAATATATCACCTAATTGTTCTCCAGTCTTCACATATCCTATGAAAAGTAATTCAAGTTCAATTTTCTTGCGGACGAAATGACAATTATTTTCAATATGCCTAGTTCTCTCATCAAACACGGGATTTGAGGCAATATGAAGTGCATCCTGATTATCACACCACAATTTTGCTGGTACAGAAGTTTTAAGACCAATTTCATTTAAAAAATGAAAGATCCACATTATCCCACATGCAGATTGTGCCATGGCCCTATATTCTGACTCAGCATTGGATCGTGACACAACATTTTGTTTCTTACTCTTTCATGAGATCAAATTTCCTCCAACAAAGACACAATAACCTGTGATAAATCTTCTATCCACTAGACAACCTGCCCAATTTGTATCTGAAAAACATTCAATCTGTGTGATTCCATGATTTGTGTACAAGAGATCACGTCCAAGTACTCCTTTTAAATAACACAGAATTTGCTCCAATACTGCCCAATGATCAACTATTGGAGATGACATGAATTAACTAACAATAATAACTGAATAGGCAATATCTGGACGAGTGACTGTAAGATAATTTAACTTCCTAACTAACCTTCGATATCTTTCAGGGTTGTCAAATGGTGTCCCATCTCTTGTGAGATGCATATTTGGAGTCATTGGAACACTACAAGGCTTCATTCCTAATTTTCTTGTCTCAGTTAATAAATCAAGAACATATTTCTTTTGAGAGAGAAAGATACCGCATTTACTTCTTGTAACCTCAACACCTAAGAAATATTTGAGCAATCCCAAGTCTTTCATGTGTAATTGAGTATGAAGGATTTAAGAGATAAAATACCCAAAGTACTACTGCCAGTAATAAAAATATCATCCACAATTACTAAAAGGATGAGACCACTGGTTGATTGCTTGTAGAACGCAGAATGGTCATTCTGGCTCTTAATCATGCCCCATTTTTCATTAGCCTGACTAAAATTTTCAAACCAAGCACGATGTCTTTGTTTCAAACCATATAAAGATTTTCAAAGATGATAAACATACCCAGACTCCCCCTGAGCAACAAAACTTGGAGGTTGCTCCATATACACCTCTTCGTGGAGATCACCATGAAGAAAAACATTTCTAATATCCAATTGATGCAAAAGCCAATGGTGAGTAACGGTCAGAGAGATAAACAAGCAAACATAGGTCAATTTGGCAACAAGAGAGAAAGTATCATAATAGTCCACACTATAGGTTTGGCATAGCCTTTAGCAACAGGACGGGTCTTTAACTGAGCAACAGACTCATCAGGATTAACCTTAATTGCAAACACCCACTTACAACCGATAGCCCGTTTTCGTGAAAGTAAAGAAACCAAGTCCCAAATACTATTTTCATCTAAAGCCTGCATTTCATCGAGCATTGCTTGGCGCCAATCAGGGTAAGAAAGGGTTTCACGAATAGTTTTAGGCACACTAGTAGAATCGAGAGAGGCAATAAAAGAACAACTAGAAGACAAACAATTATAAAAAATGAAAGAGGAAATAGGAAAAGTACAGGTTCATTTTCCCTAAACCCTCATCTAACAAGGGCACAACCTAGTCCACCCGTGAGCGCCGTAGCCAACAAGGATGAAGAGTGTCCCTTTAGATCGAGACAAACCCATGGAAAAGAAAGAAAGAAAGTTGCCATTTGAAACGTCTTTGATTCTACATGAATGACCCTTGAAGAAGTCTAAATGCCGTCACGATCTCTAAAAACTGCCGCAAGCTGCCCCATGCCGCTAGTCAACAGTCGCCTTTGCATCACCCTTCGTCGCATGCGTGTCATGCATAGTCTGACATAAGTCAAATTTTTTAAATTACAAAAGGTTTGCACCACCACGCAGTAATACACACGCCAACACACACCCTAGGGTGAACCACTATCCGTGATAAATACTTTAAGATTGTAATTGCTTAGTGGAATCGAACACAAGATATTCAAAAGATGATTTTCCTTTTCAGTTCACAAATATTCACATTTCTGTGATATTTACTTTTTCTCTTGGTCCTAAGGTTAAAACAAATGTATTGGATGTATCTTAACACTCTATTTACCTATGTTGTAAGGCTTGAAGTTTGCTTAGTGACGGTGGGGGTTGGGTCTCTTTGATTTATGGAAATTCAATCGAGTGTAGTGGGATTCTTTTTCTTGATTTGTGTTGTTTGAGCTAGGGGACAATACTTCTACTCGCTTTTAAAATGATGTTTGATGTGGTGTTTCTCCACTAAAGCTCAATTACTCAGAGTTGTATCGGCTAGCATGCTCCCCTGATGCTTTTGTGGCTAACGTTTCCTGTCTTCAAGGTCTTACTGGGCAGTGGGAGGTCATGTTTTTGCGAGCTGCTTAGGATTGGGAATTGGAAGTATTCTTATCTTTTTTCGATCGATTGTATTTAGTTGCCCTAGCGAAACTTGCGGCTGATAGGCTATGCTAGCACCCTAATTAGGCACGTGATTTTCAGGTTCAGAACCTTTACTTTCTTCTGATGCCTGCTCGGCCTGGGATATTCCCATTACATAGTGTGTGTGTGAAAGGCGTGAATTCCAATTCAAGTTACATTTTTTGCATGGACTACAGTGCTTGACAGGATCCTTACTGCTGATAACCTACGACGTCGAGGCCTTATTCTTGTCAGCCGTTGTTCCATGTGCAAGGTTTCAATGGGGTCTGTGGATCATTATTCCTTCACTATCCATATATTAATGGAGCTTTAGGATATGCTTATGGGATTATTCAGCCTTTCATGGGTGATACCATCATTCCTTTGTGCATTGTTTGAGTGTTGGCTCGATGGCGTGAGGCGGCATTCGATGGTATGGAGGATAATCCCTCATTGCCTTCTTTGGTGTATTTTGTATGCACAAAATGCCCATGTTTTTGACGGTAGGGAGCGATCTTCTTCAGAGATCTCTCTTATTTTTTTTTTCGGGATTTGAGAGATTGACTTTTTGCTTCGAAGAGTTACCTTTTTCGTCCATTTCTAATGTTGTTCATGGATACACATTTTAAGCCTGTTGTTATATGTTCGCTTCTCGTGCACTCCTTGTGTGCGATATTTCTATTTTAATAAAATTTCTTACTTATTAACAAAAAAAAGTAGGCCAAACAATGGGCCAATGGTATAAGTGGAACATTGGAGGATGAATCATGTGGGGTATTAGAGAGTTAACCTTCTAGGTTAGGTTTGCATCAAAGTTATTTCTTTTTCCTTTTTTCCTTGGTGGCATCCTATGCAGTTCAAAACTCTATCCATATGTTTATGCAGGCTTGGAATATGTGTCATAGCTCCACCAAAATCCCAACACACCATTTTTGATGACCCATCTTGAAAAAGGTTAAGTGCCCACGTAAATGCAATAAAACAAAAGGCCGCTAAAAGTATTGAAGAATCTAATCCACTACATTGGCGGACAATGGTGACTCCTCCGATGAGGAGTTGGGTTGCAAAGTCGATGCCTTCACCAGGCAAAGACTAGTGTCTCAAATTTCATTTATGCAGAAAGGGAAAAATAAAAAATCATCAATCTCCATATTGAGTCTAGACTGTCTAGTGAGGAAATCATAAACTTGAATTTTATTCTCTCTTCAGGAAGTTTGCAGCATTAGTGGGACATGCATGCTGGACCTCTTCAAAGTGATTGATTGGAAACCACATGCTTCTAGTTTCTGAATAATTTAAAGAGACAAACATAACCTCAACCACAAGGGGGCGTTATCAGCATAAGACTTGTTCCCTCTGAGTTTATGTTTTTTCACATATGGGCAAAGAAAAGTTCTCTTACCACTCAGCAGCATATCACAAAGGTGGTATTAACAGTGTCTAGCAGAAAAATAAAAATGGAAATGAGAAACATATTAGAGCAACTCCAATACTATTCTATATTTTATATCTACATGTAAAGAAAATTTTACATGTAAAAAGTCACTCTAACAGCTTTATCTATTTTATATGTATTTATATTAAAATAATAGTTTTTTTCACATGCCAAACCCTAACCCTGCAGAGCCGCCTCCCTCCCCTCTCCTAGGCCAACGATGACGATGCCCTGCATGGTTCAAAGTCACGGTCATGGACAACTCATTGCATCTCGGGAAAAATACAATTTTAAACATGAGATAATATTCAATGAAAAAATAAAAATCGTAAAAAAAAAATCAAATCATTACATTAGATCCATTAAACAAGCAAAATAAATGATTTAAATTGCATGCTATGACTTCAAACATAAAAGAAAAAGATGCTAGAGCATAATTTTTTTATTGAGAAGTAAGCAATACTTAAATTAATTATTTTTATTATTGAGCATAATCAAATCAATAATTTTTTTATTGAGCATAATTTATTACAATATTAATTTAAAATGTTTTGCAGTTTTATCAGATTTTAAATTAAATAACTAAATAAAAGCGTTAAAACACAATTCGTATAGAAAGTGAAGGAGAACGCAATAATTTCGGCAGCGACAGCATGCGTGTAAGGGGCAGTCAGCAGCGGCAGTAGGTAGCACAGCGTTCTCGATGTTGGCAGTCGGCAGTGGCTGGTGATCGGCCATTGGCGTTTTTCCGTCCAAGAAGAGAAAACAAGGACAGCCACAATCGATGGCCGTCCTCAATGGCCTCAATCAATGGCCGTCCAAAAGAGAAGATAAAGGAAGAAGAGAAGATGAGGATGGACCTGACCGTTGGCATGAAAAGATTTAAAGAAAAGCAGTGAAAAAATGAGTGGAGGAAGAAAGGTAAGTACCGTTAATCATGGATGAATTTTCATCGCATAGCTGCAGCATGTCGTTCTAACATCGGACGATTTGATTCCTTTCGCCCGAGACCAACAAGATGCAACAGCTATGTGAGATCTTCGTATCGGGGTGAGATCTTGTACTAGGACCTAATGATACTGAGACGATTTGGGTGATACGTCACGGTATCGTCCGATACTAGAAACCATGATGCCCTGACAGCAAAAATGCCTCCCCCCTCTCCCCGATTGACGATAGCAACGACGCCTCCCCCTTTCCTCGATCAACGACACCAGCGACACCTCCCCCCTCTCCCCGGTTGACGATGCCAACGATGCCTCCCCTTTCTCCTTGATCGACAACGGCGATGATGCCCCAACGGCGACGATGCCCCGATAGCAACGATGCCCCTGACTGCCAAACCATAATATTAATGGAACGATAATGAAGATACCCCTGCGCGAATTACATACAAAATCTACTTGTACGTAGCGTTACTCTTCATTAGGAAGATTACCTTCAAGAGAAAGGTAAATTAAATTACATAATTCTAGCAAGTGCAGGAAAATTAGAAAAATGTGAAACCCCAAGTCTAGACATTTCTTCTTATTAATTTATTTAAAAACTAAAGATTAAAAATTATTGCCGTTCAATTTTGTAATTACTATTTACATTAGGCATTTGTCTTGTTAAAATATTAGGGACTCTTTGTATTTTTTTTGTCCTCGTGAGATGATCTGTACTTGTTGGCTAGCTACAGGTCTGCCGTTTAATTGCAATTGAAAGAGCAGAAAAAAATCTAGGCGGTTTTTTTCCAAAACAAGTGACAAGCATGGAAGCACAGGTTACTTTTTTTCCAAAATGCATTCAAGCTAGAGTGTTAGTAAAATCGTTGAAAACCGGCTACAAACCGAAAAAAGAGTAGGTTAGACTAGCATTCATTAAAACAGAATTGGCAATCAAGCTGGAGCCAGAGTGTCAGTTTTTGTTCTTTGGCAAACTTTACATTGCGTAATGTAGTCTTGGACATACTGGTACATGGATGGCCAATGGAATTGTTAAGCTAATCTTTTGAATGTCCTCAATACACCAGAATGCCCTACCATCTTATTGTCATGGAATTCTTGCAGTAGCTTGTGGCGGATAATAGGTGGTACAATTACTTTAGTCTTGTAGACATAGAGACCATCACGCATTGAGTATGGACCAATGGAATCTGTAGTGGAGTGGTGGCTCACTTGTTGTATATAAGGATCATCCTGTGTGGCTTTTTTTGTCATCCCAAAGAGTAACCTAGGAAACAAATAAAGGATTTACGAGAGGACTGTTAGGTCAGCGGGAGAGGGCATCAGCGGTTGAGTTTTCACGCCCTGGCCAGTAAAGAATTTCGTAGTCATAGCCCAAAAGCTTTGCTACCCATTTTTGTTGTTCAGGAGTAGCCACATGCTGGTCCAAAAAATATTTGAGACTCCGATGATCGGTTTGAATGAAGAATTTCTTGCCTAACAGATATGGCCGCCAGGTTTGAATTGCTTCTACAATTGCAAGCATTTCTTTGGCATAGATGGACCATGCTCGTTTACTAATGCCCAAAGCGCGACTCATAAATGCAATTGGTTGACCCTACTGAGTAAGGACAGCTCTGATTCCATCACTTGAGGCATCAGTTTCAATAATGAAAGAGTTATTGAAATTTGGCATAGCCAAAGTTGGGGTAGTTGTCATGGCTTGTTTAAGCAACTTGAATGCACCCATTATTTCTTCAGTCCACTGAAAGCTACCCTTCTTAAGGAGATTGGTAAGGGGGTGAGCCAAAAGTCCATAGCTTCGAACAAATTTTTGATAATATCATGTCAAGCCTAAAAAGCCACGCAATTCAGTAATATTAAAAGGTTGGGGCCAAGCTACCATGGCCTCATTTTTTTCTAGTCAAGCTTTACCCCTTGATGCGTCACAATATGACCCAAATACTCCAGTTCCTATTTGCCAAAGTCACACTTGCTGACCTTGATAAAAAAACTGATGTTTTCTCAAGATGTCTAATGTAGTTCTGACATGTTCTATATGTGATTCCCAAGTAGGACTATAAACAAGAATATCATAAAAAAAAGACGAGTATAAACTTGCGAAGGTGAGGATTGAATATTGAATTCATAATGGATTAGAAGGTGAAAGGGGCATTGCATAGACCAAAAGGCATAACTAAATACTCAAAATGGCCATTATGGGTTCTAAAGGAAGTTTTTGGAATATTAGAAGCTTGTACTCGTACCTAATGATATGCAGTTTGCAAATCTAGTTTGGTGAAATAGGCAGCCTCATACAACTCATTTAGCATATCATCTACCGTGGGGATAGGAAATCGGTCTTTGATGGTAGCTGCATTTAGTGCCCGATAATCCGTGTAAAATCGCCAAGTACCATCTTTCTTCTTCACCAACAAAACAGGCGATGAGAATGGACTGGTGCTGGGTCGAGTGATACCCATGTTGAGCATTTCGTGGACCTGTTTTTCAATCTCTGCTTTCTGAAAATATGCATAACGATAGGGTCGTACATTGATGGGTTGAGTACCTTCTTTGATGGGAATGTGATGGTTGATATCTCTTGCGGGTGGTAGTTTGGTTGGTTCTTGGAACACATTGGCATAGTCCTCCAATGTCTGGTGCATATTAGGACTGATGTCAGTCTAGGTGGACCCCTCGGCAGTATGCAGGAAGATAGCAAACATCATTTGGCCTTGATGAATCTCTTTGGCAACCGACGTTAATGAGGTAGCTTGAATGGTTTGGTTAACACCTTGTAATCGTTGTGCTTGATTACCCCAATGAAAGTCCATAGTTAATTGTTTCCAATTGCAGACCACCGAACCTAGCATCTCAAGCCACTAGATGCCTAACACCATATCATGTTAGGGGTAGAGAATAGAGGGTGAGCGAAAAAGTAACGCCTTGTAAGTTCACATGTACCACTTCAAAGCGACCTTGGTGGGTCTGTCTGTCCCCATTCGCTATGTTGACAGCAAATGATTTTGTTGGTATCACTAGAAGTCGAAGCAATCCGGTGACTCTCTCACTAGAAGTCGAAGCAATCAACACTATCACGTGGTGAGACCCTATGGTAGCTGCTACTCGCATGGTTTGAGGGGATGTGTCACGCCCCGGCTTTTCGGCCCGCAGAAACTGGGTAGTGAAAGCCCATGCCCGCACCCAAAGGGACAAGGGGTTGGTGAGAACACCGAGAAAGGGACCTTAGCACAGGTGCCGTCCCTAAAACCATATCACACATATATAGAAATCTCATTTCAAATCACAATACAAACACACATATATATATGTTCTTTCCCCCACGGGGTTACACCATAATTTTCATAGTCCAATAAAACAAATAAACACACACAAGTTCTCCACATTTGGTAAACCTCCTAGCTCCTATAAGCACCTGAAACAAACAAAAACAAACACAACAGGAGGGGTGAGCAACCACAACTCAGTAGGGATCCTATCACTCTACACCCTCCACTCAATACATGCTTAAAGCATAACCATACAGACAACAAATGTTAGGACACAACCTGAAGCAAACTAAAATCAGGGAACAAATTTCTTATTTTTAACCTCGAACTCTCTAGACAGCTCTCATAACGTACTGGTCCCATCACTGAGTGCCAAGGAATAGATATTCCAATCTGATACCGCCGCTCTGTAGGACACACCGCTCAACCATCTCGGATTGAGAGGACTTTCGATATCATAGAACACCTTCCTAAGGACAAACAGACTCTGACGCCAGCATAACATCTCAGGGGTCTCTACCACTTGTTATCAGAAGCCTCACAACATCCCATCAATACAACATTACACCAGGACAACCTCTCCTCATCAGGACTTGGTATGTTTCCCCACAATCCAAATTAGGATTATCAACAAATCACATCAGCAGGATAGCCTATCCTATCCACACAAGGACTTAGTATATTCACCACAACCCTAAACAGGATCCACATGACCTCAGGACACAGCCTCCACGATCCTTCACAAGATCATATCAACTCGACAAGCTCATCAGGTCATAGCCTCACCCAACAGGGTACATCACAAACTGAGGGGCTTTAGCTACCTATCACATCCACGCAAAGGTACATCTGCACTGAGCTCGACTCAGCTCAAACTTAACCACCGAATATGTCACCGGGCACAATTAATATCTCACATGGACTTAAGAGTCCCACATGTCACATAGACTCACACGCGGGCATACAAGCGAGCATAACATATCACAACAGACCCAAAGGTCCCACACAGTACACATAAGTATACAAGCTAACCATAACCATAACCGTCAACATACCATGAGGCTCTCATAGTGTCGGCCACCCTCACCACCCCTTTGACACCATAGCCGTCATGACCCAAACCATAGTGTTGGGAATATAGGATTTGATGAAGCTGCCAAAATATAGTCTAAGTCTGGAGACTCGAAGAACCGAAGGTCGTAGGGTCGAAGAGTCGAGTTCGTAGAAGTGAAACTATCATAGGACGTATTGGCAAGAGACTCGTAGACTCGTAGGGTCTAGAGACTCAAGGCGAAATAGTGACAAAACATTGCGACTCGTAGATCCAGGGTCGAAGGTCTCAGAGTCAATGCACGGAAGAGAGAGTTACTGTAAGCACCAATATGTTCAGAGACTTATAGAGTCGAAGAATTTTAAAGAACAGTAACCAATGTTAAATGACTCGTAGACTTGCAGCTAATAGAACTGTAGAGTCCCTAAATACACTTACATCAATTAACAGAACTTAAACTTCCACTAGACTCGAAGACTCGTAGAGTCGAAGCCTTCAAACACTGTTAAGAAAACAGGACTCGTAGACTCGTAGGATTGAAAGTTGTAGAGTCCAAGCCTTCGAACACTGTTAAGAAAACATGACTCGTAGACCTGTAGGTTGAAAGTCGTAGAGTCGAAGCCTTCAAACACTGTTAAGAAAACAGGACTCGTAGACTCGTAGGTTGAACGTCGAAGAGTCGATGCTATAAAGACTGGCAAACAAATGAAACTGTAACTCAAGGGTCATAGAGTCGTAGAGTCGTAGACTCAAGGGATACAGTTATTCTAAAGAAATTACCAAACTTACAGACTCGGAGATCGAAGGCTGAGAGTTATAGCTGAAGGGTCGTAGCCATACGGGGACTCAGTTTATAAGCATCTGTGAAAGACTAAGGAAGAAAAGCGAAGTTTAAGACTCGTAGAGTCGAAGATTTTCAGAGCTACTTAGTCATATAAAGTAAACTGAGAGACTCAAAGGTCGTAGACCCGTAGAGCTAGGGTCATAGACTTGTAGCTATAACAACAGGTAGATTAGGCGGACTACGAAGAAGTCACTCTAAGCGCCATTTGAAGAGTCGTAGGCTCGTAGAGTCGTAGACTTTAGTTAATAGAGTGACACAAAAGACTAATCCAACCTGAACTTTAGCCTCGAAGACTCGAAGATATGAGTCGTAGACTCGCAGAAACACTGTAAAGCCTGAAGCAAACTTTTGCAACTTCCAACAGGTTCTAACTGAAATCTTCGAGTCACCAAACCTACGAAGCATCTACCTTGGAGGCAAACTTACAACCCTAAGCATATTCACTTAGCGATATATTCAGCTAGGGTCTGTACAGTAAGCCTACGCTGTCCCGAGCAGTTGAGCGCATTTAATGACTCATTAATTGATGCCAACTACCATCCACGGATGAACGGCCAAGATTTACTGCATGCCAAATACGCAGTATGGGCATCTGATCTGTAAATCAGAGCAGATCAACCCATCCCCTGACATTCCGCATTTTCAATGGCGGGAAGTCAGTCTGTCGAGATGGACAACACGGCGCACGAGCACTTTAACCTTAAAAAAATATCTCTCACACACTTAACGACAACATCGAGAGCTTAATCTCTCTCTCAAAAGAAGAAAACACACAGAACACAAGATAATGGTTTTGGCATACTTTAAAAGAAATATTTTTAGCAGAACTAAAAAGTGAGAGTTCCAACATAGAGAGAGAGAGAGACTCTGAGAGAAAATTTTTGATCTACCATATCTTCTTGCTCATTCAAGATCCAACATAAGCATTGAGTCTAATCTATGTGTTGCTTTCCACAATCTGAACTATCACAGATCATTCCTTTCACATCTGAGATCTGTTAAGCAAAGAGCATTTACTCACATCCCATATTTGGCTGATAGTTCATTATATCTCTCTTTATCACCCATAGTCCATATTGTCATCTTCTCCATTAATACTTCCATCAAAGTTATCCATAGAAGAATCGAAATCCAGCTGACAGTCTAGCTTCCGCAAACGAAGAAAGTCTAGTCACCCCCCCTCTAGACTCACTTTGGGACCTACAATTGGTATCAAAGCAGTTCTACAACTCCGTAGAGATCCTTAATTGGCTGACATGGATTCCAGCAGTGCAGCTCCAGCTCCCGAGCAAGCTCCAGTTCCTATTAAGGAACTTGAAGCCAGTCGTGCTCCAGAAGAAGGAGCGACTGGAGACCAGGAGCAGGAAGAACCAAGTACTAGCACCAACAAGAAAGAACAAGAAGATTTCTACGACGTTCTGCCTGGCTCATCATCCCAAGTACCTATGTGCACACCCGCACGTTTTTCAAAATGGAAAGCGAGAATGAGAGCACACCTAGACATGCTCGACACGTATCTCTGGGAAACAATAAAGAACGGACCTTTCACTCCAAAGGTTATGCAGAGAGGTCGATTAATGACAAAAGACCCAGACAGTTGGTCTAAGGTGGAGCAGAGGAAAGTAAAGCTCAGCTTCAAGGCAAAAGCCATACTTTTCTCTGCACTCGACGATGACATGTTCACGGATGTGCAGGATCTTGAGACTGCTAAAGAGGTATGGGACAAGCTCTGTCTCATCTATGAGGGAGATGAGCAAATACAGGACAACAAGATCTCCATGCTCAAGCATTAGTATGAGGCCTTCAGATGTGAACCAAAGGAGTCATTGGACATTATCTATAAAAGGTTCATAGGTCTGATTCAACGGATGAAGACTTATAATGTTGAGATCTCTCAGAAGGACAAGAATGACAAGTTTCTGAGATCTCTACCCTTGAGACTTCTGGTAAAGACATCGGCCATCCGTCAGCTGAAGGAATGGAAAACCTGTGCCTTGGAAGCATTATATGGGGACCTCAAGACGTTTGAAAT
Organism: Taxillus chinensis; assembly: GCA_023512835.1. Classification (NCBI taxonomy): domain Eukaryota; kingdom Viridiplantae; phylum Streptophyta; class Magnoliopsida; order Santalales; family Loranthaceae; genus Taxillus; species Taxillus chinensis. The sequence goes on from CM042084.1 coordinate 38,939,071, forward strand.
ACAAAAAGAAGAAATTGAGGCATTTGAGAACCCTTCCATGAAAAAGGAGAAGTCTATTGCCTTTAAGGCCGCTACTGAACCAAGGGAACCATCTTCAGAAGAGGAAGAAGATAAAGCTGATGAACTTGTTTTAGATAGTGCCTCGGATGAAGAAGTGGCATTTCTGATCAAGAAATTACTGAAGAGAAGGGGGAACTACAGGAGAAAAGCAAGGCAGTCATCCTTATCCTTTTCTATGGGAAAGGACAAGGAGAAGTTGCAATGTTATCACTGCAACAAGCCCGGCCACTTCGTTGCCGACTGTTACAAGCTGAAGAGGGAGAAAAAGGAGGCAGCTGAGCAGAAGAAGAAGACCAAAGGCTCTTCAAGCAGAATGGATGACAAGAGGAAGAAGGCTCTTGTCACCAACAAGTTTAACAGTGAAACTAAGGAGGAAGAGGAATCTTCTGACGATGAGAAGAAAGAGAAAGGTCTAATCTGCTTCATGGCTGACCATACTCCTCCCCTCAAGGTAAGAACTTATAAACAGCTCTATATTGAATATGAAGACACCTATAGAGCACTTAAAGAAATAGAGGAACAATTTATCCTTATGAAAGCTGACAAAGAAAGATATTATTCTAAACTGGAACAGCTTTCATGTGAATATAGAGACTCTATAGATGATTATGAAAGAACAGAGAGAAGATTAAGAGCTAAAGTGAGTGAGATGAGAAGCACACACGATGATCTTTTGGTCAAAGCTGGACAATTGAAAATGGCTAATAAAGACATCGATAGGCTTGAGAAGTAACTAGCTGAAATCAAAGCTGAACTGGAGAAAGAAAAACAAATCAGTAAGAAGTGGCAAGACTCTGCTGAGATTGCAGCCCACTTTAGAACCACTCCAGATGTTAAAGGTCTAGCCTTAGGTCTAGGTTTCTCAGAAGACCAAATAGCCAAGGCTCAGACTTACCCTGTGCAAACCAAATGCCTTGTTGGCTTTGCTCCTGCTGGCAGTGTATGCCTTGATTATGGAAAGGAGGTACCATTGGCTGTTGCTAGTCCACCCAAACTAGTAACACCTGAACTCAAAGATCAGGGTACTGTTGCATCTCAAGACAATAATGCAGCCGTTTGTAATGACCCGTGTTTTGGGATGTGGAGTTAGTCACAGTTTTGCCTTTTGAGTGGCAATTTTCTAGTTTTTGGGGAACTTCTACTCATAGAACTTTTGATGAAAGAGGGCAGCCTAGGGAGGCAGAAATAGAGTGCATGTCATATGGGGCATTATGACGTGCAAGGTTTTTATTGTATGCCTGCCTTCTACATGATGCAAAGAAGCTTGGGATAGAATTTCACAGCATTTGCAGCTGCACGTCATATGGGGATATGACGTGCACTATGGCGTGCATCCATATTTTTGTACCATCACCTTGGTTTTGTTATTCTAATCATCTTTTCCCAAAGGACCACGTTGGAATTATGAGTATTTTGTCTTGTATGGATGCGAAAAAGTTGTAGCTTGTGCGATCAAAACTACGTCGTTTTGATGTTGGGTTTCACTAAATCAAAACTACGTCGTTTTGATGTCATGGTGTCTATATAAAGGGGTTCAAGCTTAGGTTTAGGGTTCTTTGGTTTCTTTTGCCGTCGCAGCCGCCGCAGAGAGAGAGAGAGAGAGAGAGAGAGAGAGAGAGAGAGAGAGAGAGAGAGAGAGAGAGAGAGGGAACCTCCGGATCGTTGCCGTGGTGGTTCGTGTGGGTGGACGGTGTCTAGCGTGGAGGTAGGAGCAGAAGGACACTTACAAGGTAGGGGTTCTGTTTTTCCTTGGACCTATCCCAAGGTTATGGCCTTGTGGTAGGCGATTTGTAATCTGTATATATTATATGTAAATCCATATAGGTGTGATCTCCTATATGGATGTTGGCCTTCAGTGGCATGTATGTGTTTGATATTATGCCTGTGAGGCCATGCATATTATGTGTTTGATATTATGCCTGTGAGGATACGGATGTTAAGTGTTTGTTGTTATGCCAGTATGGATATGCATGTTAAGTGTTTGATGTTATGCTTGAATGGCTAAGATGTATGCTAAGTGTTTGTTGTTATGCCAGTATGGATATGCATGTTAAGTGTTTGATGTTATGCTTGAATGGCTAAGATGTATGCTAAGTGTTTGTTGTTATGCCAGTATGGATATGCATGTTAAGTGTTTGATGTTATGCTTGAATGGCTAAGATGTATGTTAAGTGTTTGGTGTTATGTCAGTGAGACTGACTGTAGAGCCTAAGAAGCCTAAGAGGCTGAGGCAATGTCTGTGGAGCCTAAGAAGCCTGAGAGGCTGAGGCAATGCTTGTGTACCTGAGGAGTCTGAGAGGCTGAGTTAATGTCAGTGAGACTGATTGAGGAGCCTGAGAGGCTGAGTTACTGTTAGTGGGACTGACTAAGGAGCCTTTGTAGCTGTGCAATGATTGTACTTGTTTTGTGGCTTGTTGTGTATAGTATTGATTATGACCTGTTTAGAATATAATTGCCACGACACCGCACCTGTGTACTTCTTCATATAGATGGTAGGAGCATGGGTTAGGGAGACATGATCCCTACTAAGCTGTGGTTGCTCACCCCTCCTACTGTGGTGTGTTTTCTTGCAGGAACCTACAGGCGTTAGGTGGGAACACCAAGGTGGGAGACAGTTCTGTTTTGTGGCTTTGTTTTATGTTATTTGTGTTAAGTAATCCCGTTGAGGCCTTGTAACCCCAGTGGGGAGATATTGTAATGAGGTTTGAAACATAATAAAGGCATGTGGTTTGGTTGTAAATGTTTATGGTGGTTTGAACTTATTAAATATATGATTTTGTCTTTCTGAATATATCTTGTGGAGGTGTATGTTGTCCTATCTGGGAAAGTTGTATCCTACCCCCTTATCCACCGCATGGATAAAGGAGGAGTCATGAACTGTCACGCCCCCAAATCCTGTAACCCACAAAACTGGGAACGCGACGTCCCCACACCCACACCAAGGTCGTAGGGTCGGTGGCTGATTCAAACTTGTACAATACTACAACAGAGTAGATTTGTACACCGATATGAGAGATCCAAAATTTTATAAATGAGCAAAGCAATGCAATCAATCCGCATAAAAATCCAGCACACCAAACAACTCACAAATAGTTCTACCAATTTGGTTCATACAACTGTCACGGACTCAAGTCTGGAAAATAAATAATTTAGCAAATAAATAAGTCCGTAAAAAAAAAGATAAATCCTATATAAAGAGGTCCCGACCTACTCCGTTATGGCTCCAACTGCTATCCCCTACAACCTGTAGGAAATAGAAATAAAGTAGGGTGAGCACGAATGCCCAGTAGGTGACTCCCATTCTCACCACCAACGCACATAAAATTCTAAATCTATATGAACAGTGTATGCTTGTGCCTGTGTAGTATCACGTCAATCACAATGAAAATTCATAAAATCATACATAGGACATCACCACTTTAGAATCATCAATGGTTCACACCGGTAACCTTGCCATTCATGAAATTTCCTGCTACCATCTCCAAATATTTGAATCACTAATGGACAGCCATATGTGGGACCTGTGGTGTCCCTATGACAACCTGCCTCATATGGGACCTGGGTTACCAGCCACATAGGAGATCTGCGGCCTCTTGCCAGCCCTATGTGGGACCTGCGGTTACCCAACCAATTTTTCATGACAAGATCCACACCCATAACTGATAAACACCAATTTATCACATGAACACACATAATTAATACACCAAATTAATCACATCCACACATAACAAGTAAAGAAAGTTTCCAATAGTCACAACTCGCTACTACGACCTTTCAAGCACTAAAATTTCCGACCTAGCACTAACTTATCGCAAACGACAGTAATATATATATATATATATTTATATACCCATCCAACAATTAATATTAATTACAAGTATTCTCCCTCATTAAGATAATAATATTCCCACGAATTACATTTATATATATATATATATGTAAAACATTTAAACATGGACCGACGCAAAAAGGGTCGGGCCAACATGTCGACGTGGCGCCGACATCCCCGGGGGGGGGCCCCCCCCTGCGATGCCCCCCCCCCCCCCCCCCCCCCCCCCCCTCGCCACCCCTTCCAACATGCTACCCTCGTCACCGGGCCTGCCCGCTGTCCCTCCTTTGGGATTGACGCCGGCCAATCACGGTTAACCCACGGGACGTCGCGCTCTGTCTCGCCGTTTGGGATGATGCCAACTCCTCCATGACCTCGGCTGCTGCTTCAACTCCTCCATCACCTCTGTGCAGCGCAAGAGGACGCTTGGACAGTGCCAATGCCGCCATCCGTTCTTCGCTCATAACCTCGGCAACGCATGCAGATGACGGTGATTATATGTAACGTATATTTATATATATTTATTTATCTACTTAGCTGTATGTACGTATAACGATCTCACCCACATAAACTCTTGTTCACGCAACATGAAAAATCAAGAAACAAGAAGCAACAATGGAAACACCTACCTGAATCTAGTCTCGAAGGATTGATCTTGATATCCTCAAACCCTTTCTGCTCCTCTCACCAAGCTTCGCGCAGACATACAACGCACATAGGGTTTCTACCCTAGTTTCTCTTATTTATACTCTTTATAATAATAATAATAATAACTTATTAATAATAATATTAATCCAATAACAATAAATAAAATGATAGTAATAATAATAATAATAATAATAATGCATTAATAATTAATAACGATAATAATCAAATAAGAATAATAATAAACTCAATCGCAACACTAATTATAATAACTGCACCTATTAAAATAATTATTTTAATAATCATAATAGTAAATAATAATAACCCCAAAATGCAAACGCTACGACCACGTTGCCGAACAGAGATTCTAAACTCTATAGGGGCCTAACATTTTACTTCACATAGGTACGGGTCTTTACATCCTCCCTACCTTAGGACTTTTCGTCCCCGAAAAGACAAGCTATCCCCAACTTAGTAATGCTTTTCAGTCTAAAATAATACGCGCCACCAAGCTACAACTAGCATGACAAACAAAACATCACCTAGGAACAAAACTAACTCATCAAATCACACAACCAAGAATATCAACAAACACAAACACAATAAACAATAAACAAGGATAGCAATTAGCTACCTCAATGTATGGTAAAGATCTTGATATCCTCCCCACCTTAGGATTATTCGTCCTCGAACAGCTCGGGGTGAAGAGCACGCATCTGACTCTCCCGCTCCCAGGTTTGCTCCTCCATACTATGGTGACGCCACAAAACGCGAACCAACGGAATCGTCTTGCCCCGCAAAACCTGCTCTCGTTGGTCTAAAATCTGAACTGGTGCCTCTACCACGGAACCATCATCTGCTAACTTTAACTCACGCCAATCAAGCACATGAGAAGGATCCAGGTAATATTTCCGCAGCTGGGAGACATGGAAAACATCATGAACACGAGCTAGCTCGGATGGTAACTCCAATCGATAGGCAACCGGTCCCACAGCTGCAATGATAGGAAAAGGACCCACAATCGAGGTGAGAGTTTGGAACCCTGCCCAAAGCGCCTGTGCCCCCACCGTGGCGAGACTCGCAAGAAGACGCGATCCCCTACGACGAACTGAAGCGGTTGCTGCCGCCTGTCAGCATATGATTTCTGTCGACTTGAGCTGTCAACATCCGCTATCGGATCAGCTGAACCAAGTCGGTAGTCTCCTGGACCATATCAGGACCTAAAACAACTGCCTCTCCTGCCTGGGCCCAACACAAAGGGGAGTGACACGGTCGCCCATACAATGCCTCATATGGCGCCATCCCTATCGTAGCCTGATAGCTGTTGTTATAGGAGAACTCCACTAAGGGAATGTGAGCCTCCCAACAACCACCAAAATCCAACACACAAGCACGGAGCATGTCCTCGAGGATCTGAATAGTACGCTCGGACTGGCCATCTGTCTGAGGGTGGTAAGCTATACTCAAGTTCAATCGGGTGCCCAAAGCACGCTGTAACTACCGCCAGAACTACGAAGTGAACTGAGCATCCCTATCGAAGATTATCGACAACGGCACACCATGCAATCGTACTACCACATCGACATAACGCTGCCCCAAAGTTCGGACCGGGTCGGTCTCTCGAATCGGAATATAAAGTGGGCAGATTTCGTCAAATGGTCTACAACAACCCAAATAGCATCATGGCCTCTAGAACGAGGAAGCCTTGTGACAAAGTCCATAGTCACATGGTCCCACTTCCACTCCGGCACAGGTAACGACTGCAACTCACCGGAAGACCGCAAATGCTCGGCCTTGACCTGCTGACATGTCAAACACCGTCGAACAAACTCTGCAATGGCTTTTTTAAGGCCCGACCACCAGAACTGTTGTCGAACAGCATGATACATCTTCGTTCCTCCAGGATGAATAGCCAAACGAGAGTGATGAAATTCCCGTAAAACTGCCTCCCGGAGAGGAGATGGAACAATCAACCGACCTCGATAGCACAAAACATGGTCAGAATCCTCAGTCCAATCTGGGGAACGTACAGAAGTCTGAATCTGATCTCGGATGACCTCACACTCAACATCCCCCAACTGAGCCTCAATAACTTGACGTCGCAGCTCAGGCACTGCTATAACCGCACTCAGCATACCCTGTACTGCTCCTTACACTGGTTGTAACCTCAGAGCAGCTAGTTGCCCCATCATCTCCCATTCCTTGACAGCACAGAAAGCCACCGTTGCCTGGCTCTTCTGGCTCAAGGCATCAGCTACTACATTCCCCTTCCCGGGTGTATATTGAAGATCAAACTGGAACTGTTGCATATACTCCACCCAACGCCTCTGCTTGAGATTCAGATCCCGCTGAGAGAAAATATACTGCAAGCTCTTGTGGTCAGTGTATACCACAAACTTCTCCCCAAGGAGATAGTGCTGCCAGCTCTTAAATGCAAAGATCACTGCAGCTAACTCCAAATCATGCGTGGGGTAATTTTTCTCATGGGTCCTCAACTGACAGGAACCATAAGCAATTACCCGTCCTTCCTGCATGAGTACACAACCCAATCCAACATTAGAGGCATCACAATAGACCTCGTAGGGTACACCCTCCTGTGGTAGGACCAGGATAGGTGCTGAGGTCAATCTAGCCTTCAACTGACTGAAAGCCTCATCACAAGCATCCGACCAGACAAATCGTACCCCCTTTCGGGTCAAGCTAGTCATCGGTGCTGCCAATCGGGAGAAGTCCTTAACGAACCTCTTGTAATAACTTGCCAACCCTAGAAAACTCCGGATCTCAAAAACGTTCGTTGGGCGCTTCCATGACATCACGGCCTCAATCTTGCCAGAATCCACTGTGATACCTTCTGATGATACCACATGCCCTAAGAACTTCACTCTTTGCAGCCAAAAGTCACATTTTGTGAACTTTACGTACAGTCTATGGTCCCTCAACATCTGTAACACCACTAGTAAATGCTCCTCATGCTCGTTCTCTGTCTGAGAATAAATCAGGATATCATCAATAAAGACGACCACGAACTGATCGAGATAGGGTGCGAAGATCTGATTCATCAACCCCATGAACACCGCTGGGGTATTTGTGAGCCCAAAGGGTATCACTAGCCACTCATAATGGCCATATTTGCAACTGAAGGCTGTCTTCGGTATATCTGATTCCCGCACACGTAGCTGATGGTATCCAGACCTCAAATCGATCTTGGAAAACCAACGGGCACCCCTGAACTGGTCAAACAAATCATCGATCCTCAGTAGGGGTTATCTGTTCTTCATTGTCACCTGGTTCAACCGTCGGTAGTCAATACACAACCGAAGCGAACCATCCGCCTTTTTGGCGAATAACACCGGAGCACTCCAAGGCGAACTACTCCGTCTAATAAAACCAAGCGCCAAAAGATCGTCAATCTGCCTCTTGAGCTCTCTAAGCTCAACTGGTGCCATCCTGTAAGCCGCCAACTTGATAGGTGCCATCCCTAGTAACAATTCTATCGAAAAGTCCACTTCTCTCTCTGGTGGTAAATCAACCAAGTCCTCGAGAAATACGTTGGAAAACTGATCCACCATCTTAGGTAACACCGCCTTACCCTCCCGCTGGGTGTCAACAAGTGTCAAACTGGCCAACTGATGGGTTACATCAGCCCATCCTTGTCTCAAGGGCCCCAACTTGCATGTATCATCAGACCATTCACCCACAAAAGTACCCCGAGTGCCCTCCGGTGTGAGGAAGGTTACTCGACGCCTATAACACTCAATTACGGCCTCCACACGGGTCAACCAGTCCATACCCAAAATCACATCAAAAGCATCAAAGTGAATCACAAATAGCTTACAGCGAAGGTCAACACCTCCGAGAGTAACCTCACATCCTGAACAGACCCTATCAATCACCACCAGGCCCCCTATGGGTGTATCAACCACAAGGGGCTGATCAACGGTGGTACAATCCAACTCTAATCCCTCTACAGTGGAGTGCGCAATGAACGAGTGTGTAGCACCAGTATCAATCAAGACAGTACAAATTGTGCGTGAAACCAAAATCGTACCTCTCACCGCAGCTGGCCCCTGACTCGCCTCGTCAACTAGTGGAACTTCTGCCTCTCTGTCAGTGATAGCATAGTTCCTCCCCTTCTGCACACTGCCGCTAGCCTAACTCGCCGTAGCTCGATCATTTTGTCCCTTCTGAGCCTGGGCCTCCCACTGAGGCTGCTGTGTAGCAAGTCGTCCCTGTACTGACTGTCCTGACTGAGCTGGTCTCTGATATGGAGCCCCGCTCCTCTGGCCCTGGTCACAAGGTCGATGAGGCCCCACAACACTAGCTGAGCTAGCAGAAGGACACTCTCCTATCCTATGTTCCAGCCCCCCACATCGAAAGCACTTGAGTGGGTTGCCACTCTTCTGCCTACAATCCGCCTCCTTGTGTCCCCGAAGTCCACAATATCGACATGTCCCCAAAAACCATGAGGTAGAACTACTGCCTGAGTTCCCTGAATGTGAAAGTTTGGGCACCGGCCTCTTGTCCCCCTGTCCCTCAGACTGCTCCTCTCTTGGCCTCTTTTGGCTAGGCCCCGATGAGCTCCCTGGTCTCTGAGTCCTGATTTGGTTTAAGTCTCGCTCTCCAATAACTGCCTTGTTGACCGTGTCACTGTACGTGGTCAACTCCATCATGTTCAGTCCCTTCCTGCGTGATGGTCTCAGCCCATCAATGAAATCCTGGGTCTTATTAGCCTCAACCTTCCATGACTCTGGGGAAAATCTCCCTAGCTCAGTGAAAGCAGTGACATACTCTGTCACAGTCTGACTGCCCTGCTCCAGTGTATAGTACTCCCATCGCCTCGTCTTCTGCATAGAGCAAGGGAAATACTCTGTGTAGAAGAGCTCCACGAAGTCCTCCCATGCCATCGGGCTCTCGTGAACATGTTTCACAGCGTCCCACCACCTACAGGCCCCACTTACTAGGAAATGTGTGGCTAAGCGAAACTTAGCCTCTTCGGGCACCTGGATCAGCTTGAAGATGTCTTTTGTCCATTTGACCCATTCCTCAGCCTCATCGGGTGTTGTATTCGCCTCAAACTTCGTCGGTTTTTGCTTCAGGAATCGACTCACCCAGTCGATCGGTACGACGGGCGGAACTGCCGTAACCTGTGGCTGGCCCTCCTCTAGAACCTCCTGCTGCTGCTCCTGCTGAGGCTGCTGCTGCTTCCTCAGTTCCTCCTGCATCACCTCTCTAGCCACATCCCTCATGGTGCCTTGCATGACACCCTGGATTTGGCTCAGTATTTGGGCCCCAATCTGAGCAACAACTCTGAACCCAAGGCAGGTACTGGAGAACTCTGTTCTCCTTGTGATTCAGACTGAATGGATAGCTCCTCTGCTGGACCTTGAGCCCTCGTCTTGGGTGCCATTCTGCACCAACACATACCAAGAAAAACTATTAACTACTGCACAGTAGTCACTCAATCAAATTATTTAAATCAATAGGCAGAACCAAGTTCGCCACACAAATAATGAGGTTTCTAAGCCCCTTATTCTATTCACCAAATTATGTGGTTATTTACTTAGACCTCGTAGGTTTGAACTAGCATAGTAGTATTTTCAATTAAGCACAATCAACCACCAAAGAAAAGCAAACCACATATAGCCAAAAGTATAACCAATACAAGCATATCATTAAAGCATCATTAGCAGTTGATTTTTAGTGCCTAGATATGCACACAGTCACGCAGCATGTATGTACCCAACCCAAATGCTTCCTACGATGATCTGATGAACCCTCAGTCAACCCAGAACACGTATAAGGACTGCGTTGATCAGGCGCCCTCCCTATAGTCTTCCAAGCTACTAAGTGTCTATCAGTCACCCCTCA